>OW052091.1:15328892-16661115 GCA_932526535.1 Caradrina clavipalpis | reverse complement strand
GGGAGAGGTATTTTGTTTTTTTAAATCTGGGAAACCATCAAATAACTTCCCCCGCCCTGGGCAGGGCCGGAGGGAGTGTCAGACTTTTACTGATTAAAACCTATCTATGTTCCTCATCTCCTTCGAACAACCCGCAGCCCCGGCAGGCCCGCAGCCCCGGCAGGGGGGGTGGGATAAGGGCTTAGCTTACGTTTGCTGACGAGTGAGGGGGGGTGTATGCTTACATAATTATACTTAAATAGCCCCATATTATTTCTAACTGGAGTACTTCTAAACAACACAATTTCGTGGTTATGTATTTTTTTGGTAGGTTCTATAGTTAATTAAATTCTGAGAAACACGTTTCGTACACGCAGGTTTATTTTACATTATAAAAAAACTTGAATTTTGGCTCCGAGCTTACGAGCGAGTTACAATCCGGAATTCTTATTTATAAGCGAGTTTAATAATTGCCTGATCCGTAAAAAATGTTTTAGATTATAACGCTTCGCTTTATTTCCTTGTTCGTGTTGTCGGTAATTTGCAAAGTCCACGGGACCTGGGGAGAAGTTATTGATGATTACCAATCCGAAAAAAAAAGTCCTTCAATGTAGCAGATGTACAGTAACGGCCGATGTATCTTAGCGATTCTAAAGGCTCCTACACACTATGCCGCCGGCCTTGCCGCTAGGCAAGCCACGGTGCGCCCGGCGACTCTTTATTGCGGAAAGCCAGGATCCATAAGCCGCCGGACGCATCACGGGTTGCCCGACTGCAAGGCCGGGGGAGCAGTGCTGGGGCATAGTGTATAGGAGCCTAAGTTATCTATTTGGTCGCGCAATGGATCGTTTAGGATCAATAGACACTTCAGGATTGCCAGGATATGTAGGGCGTACTGTACGAGCTTTTAAAAGATTTATCACATAACTGTTAAGTGCGCATAGGTAGGTACGGGCAGTACCTACAAACTAAGTATGAGCAAAAATTATTGCTGGGGAAATGACTTTTTTTTGTGTGAAAATTCACTGTTTATGGTATGGTATACATACGTAACACGCCTGTATTCTCCTAAGGGTTGGGCAGGGGTGTACTAACGTATACCCACAGTTCGCCGTATGTTAAGGCCCCATGTAATAGGGGGGCGTAACATCCAGCTGCTACTGAAAACCCAATAACACTTTGCTCGACCTGGTTATCAAACCCAAGACCTCTATAGTAGCAGTCGCACTTAGGACCACCAGACAAAAGAGGCAGTTTATGGTTAGGGTAACACGCCAAACATTGTGCTTACGGATCATGCGACAGTACTACAGGGTCCGTAGTAGGTAGTCATAACATTTAAAACTTTGTTTTAAAAAATAAACCTGCAAAAAAAACCACCCTTGACCTGCAATATCTCCGTAAGCATAAGGTTCCCAGCAATTACCTAATTAGGTACTATTGTAATAACAAATATTTATTCAGTACCTATTCATTTGCTCTCGTGTTTACGATGCCTTTCACTAATTTGAATTACATTTGTAGTTTTCTGAGAACTACCCCGTTGGTCTCGTGGTCGCAAGTGCGACTGCTGTGCAAGGGGTCCCGGGTTCGATTCCCAGGTCGAGCAAAAAGTGTTATTGGGTTTTTCTATGAAATTCTCAGTAGGAGCTCGGAGTTTGGATTAGTGCCCGGTTAATGGCAATAGGCTCGCCCCCTATTACAAGGGACCTAAATATACCGGCGAACTGTGGGTGTACATTGGTACACCTCTGCCTAGCCCTTCGGGGAATACAGGCGTGATGGTATATATTTTTTTATTTTGTATTAATGTTAATTTTGCTTGTACTTTTAGTACAATAGTTTTTGTCTATTGTGAATCGTATGTATATACCTATATAATAATTTTAAGGTGTACATAAATTACTATAAGTACTTCTGTACTGTATTGACAATGCTTGATGTAAGTTTATGCTATTGACGTACTTTATTGATTAAATAGATATATTTTTAAGTCCTATTTATGTAGCTATAGGTACGTGTCATCCACTGTATGTACCATCAAGGCTTATTTTGTTTACCCAGAGTTTACTTAGTCTACTTGAACACTGACCAGTGCTAGACATAAGAATCTCCCTTTCTCAGAATTCCTCATTCAGTGGATCAACACTTTTAATTTATATTTATGAAGTTCGACTAAGTCTGGGATAGTGCTGACATTTTTACAGGAAAAACCCGAAAGTTGATAATCTTATATATCTAAAAAGATATAAATAGCCTAAGTAGGGCTAAAAGAAATCCAAGATGTCCTCTCATTGACTCTAGAATCTAAAAGTAGCTAGATAAATGTTATCGAAAATGTCATCACATCACTCATCGCTCTTCCATCAGTGAACAATTAATTAAAGAATGTTAATTAAACTATTTAATGTGGGTACATTAAATTACTAACAAATACTGTACATCATTCATTACACATATTTATTAGTAGGAACATGATACGTAGACACTTAGACAGGTAACAAATAGGTACTTATAGAAAATATTCAACAAAATTTGTAATTGAAATTTTATGTGGGTATTTGCCATAAAGTTTAACGTAAACTCAATGAACTAAATTGATAACCTTTATCATCAATATACATGATAGCAACAAGTCTATCTCTATGGAGTCTAGAATATCTACACGCAGCTGCAAGAAAATTAAAATAGAATAAAATCAATGAAGGTCACGCAGTATTTCCCTCTTTCAATAAAACCTGCTTAGTGGATGTAGGGCGCAGGCGCTGACCCAACTCAATGTAAACAACATCTAAACCTATGTTATAAATTAAAAAGAAAAACAATCTACTCACCGGCCCAAGGTCCGAACCTCTTTGACAGAACCTGCACCTCCGAAGGCAGGAAATAAGGCATCAAATACGATGATATCAATTCTAAAACACTCCATAGAGAATCTATTAGCATAAAACATAAGGCAATAGACCCCACTAACCCTAAAACTAGTAACAAAAACATTGTTTCTTTTATAAATGCACTGATTCAATAAATTCGTGACGAACGTCGAAAATATACGCGGGTTTTTTTTCGAAAATGGAATGCTTATTTTTGGTGGGAAAGCGCACGACGCGCCAACATGACGGTGCAGGCCACACTGACGGAGCGAGTGTTGCCCACATTCAAGTTACGTTACAACGATTGACCTATAAACCCCTCTTATGTCACTGCTTATCAACTGTCGCGGGCTACCGGAAGATAATAGGGAAATTCTTTGATAATAATCTACCATTTTATTTGACAAAATGGTCGTGATGTAACTGTAACCAATTAGGTTTAATTACATTATCATATTCTGAAATCTAGCGTCTAGGTTCTAGATTAGAAAAACCATTTTAAATTTAAGACGCCTTTAATATTGATACATGCAACATTAGTATAATAAAGTTATAAATATTTTAGTAGGCGATCGATGTTTTGTATAACATACTTATGTAATACTGGTGACACAATTGGTGCACTGGCTAAGCGTTCGGCTGCTGCGCTGCGTGTCGCAGGTTCCGTTCCCGCACGGAACAGAAATTTGTATTGCCTACAGATAGTTGTGCCGGTTCTGCCTGACTCCTAGTGTTGAGCAAAAAAAATTGCATGCGTATGCCCGGTATTTCGTTTGCGTAAAAGTCGTTTAGCACGGGTTTTATAATTTATGCTCGAAGCCACAATTCTTTTTTAAATAAACGTTAACCAAAATCTGACTAATTTTGTTTTTTTTTTTTTTATTATTGTAAACAAACCTTGAGAATATTTTTTTGACAAGCCATATAGGATGAATGAATAAAGACCACACGCGACCGCGGTTATTACATGGGGCATAAAAATAACGGCGAACTGTGGGTGTAAATAAGTACACGTCTGCCTAACCCTTCGGGGAATACAGCCGTGATGGTATGTATGTATATGTAAATAAAGACTATATGGTCATAACATAAAGTATGGAACTGCTTTTTTTTTAGAACCATTGAATAGTGTTAATGCTAGGCGCAAAAGTTTGTGTCTATAAATTCCTTTCACCGTTTATATAACTGTTGTTTTATTTCGTTCATGCTTTTCAAAATATAAGGAGGTCACTAGGTATGCTAGTGATTGTGAACACTAATCTATATAATATATATATATATTTTTGTAGTTGATTATCGAATTTTAATTAGGCATTTTTTCACTTGGTTTAGGTAGTCGAAGCGATGAAGCCGCACGCTCTTGTAATAGTTATTTTATAATATGTATACTCGCGCGACACTGTCTACCGCATACGCAATAGGGCGATTCAGTTATTCAAAGAGGTGTATTGTGAAATACTGTCAAACATAAACAAGTGAGAAAATACCTACTTAAATATTAATTAATTACTAAGCTAATTCACCGCGGTGTCACACGCGTGTTCAGTTAGGTACCTCTTTGGTTACTGCTCCATTCTCGTTGCTCGTAGCGTGATGTTCAACACGTATAATCATTCCTTTTGAATGGTGTCGTAGTTTTATTTAATTATTTATGTCGTTTACGAACAACACAACAACAACCGACAACCTTCGACAACCTTCTGTTTGACGAAGATGCGAAGCTCCGCATAGCAATATGAAAAAAATACTAGACTTGAACTAATTTCTTCTTCGTGTATATTTATACATTAGGCTATTTGCCTGTTAACTAAAATTTATCTAATTTTAGTTAACAGGCAAATAGCCTCATACAATTTTTTACTTACTTGCTTATTAGCATTCTGCGTAAAAAACTAGGTGAGTTCAACTTTATAATTACCCTGGCTTAAACGGCAATAAAAAACTCTCAACTTAAAAAGAACTGGTAGGTATAATCTGTGGAGGGGCCGTGTGATGGCGGCAAAATACCACAGATTAGATAATAGTTACTTACTGCGTAACTAATACCACAGCAATTAGGGGGGCGCGGATCATGCTTAAACTGAATAATACTGGACTCATAGGACCGGATATTTTGGATATTACCACGAAAAATATAGTAGTAGAGATCTTTGTGAAAGGTGCTCGTGTGGGGAAGTACCTACTTCCATCATAGGTAGGTACCTATTTCTGCCGCGAAGCAGCGCTGCTATGTTCCAGTGCCGGTGTAATTACGGGCACATGAGACATTTCAACTTTGACTCTGGGATTGCAAAAGCATTTGCAAGGCCTCTGGTATTGCAGATGTCTATAGGCAGCGGTTCCACTTAACATCAGGTAGGCATTGGGGTTGTTTGCCATCCAATGTTATAAAAAAAACTAGATATAATACCATCACCATCACGCCTGTATTCCCCGAAGGGTTAGGCAGAGGTGTATCAGTGTACACCCACAGTTCGCCGATATATTTAGCTCCCATGTAATAGGGGGCGAGCATATTGCCATCGCTGCGGGTTGTTCGAAAGAGATACCGCGCCCCCGGAACGCAAAGGGCACATGAAGGAACATAGACGGGTTTTAGTCAGTAAAAGTCTGACACTCCCTCCCGCCCCGCCCAGGGCGGGGGAAGTTATTTGATGATTTCCCGTATATAAAAAAAAAAAAAAAAAAAAAGCCTATTGCCATTAACCGGGCACAAATCCAAACTCCGAGCTGCTACTGATAATTTCATAGAAAAACCCAATAACACTTGCTCGACCTGGGAATCGAACCCAGGACCTCTAGCGTAGCAGTCGAGCTTAGGACCACTAGGCTAACGAGGCAGTTATACTAGATATAATATTAAATTAAATGTATATTTATTTAAACTTAAACATGTATATAACTATTCAAAACGACGTAAAAATTGCTAAATAAAGCTTTCACGGATTCACAGGCCACGTTATCTGACCCCCTTTAAAAGAATTGTTTACAAAACCGAAGTTAGTTTGTATATAAATAGCGAACTGCCCTCGACTTCCCCCGCGTTGCTTATTTCACCCGCCATAAGATGCCATCACATGCTCGGCTCCCGTGGGTCCTAGCGTGATGTTATATAGCCTATGTTACTCGGGAATAATGTAGCTACCTATTGGTGAAAAAATGGTTCAAATAGGTACAATAGTTTCGGAGCCTATGCGTTACAAAGAAACAAACAAATCTTACCTCTTTATAATATTTGTATTATTATAGAAAAAAAAACAACAAAGTAAATAGATATAGTCTACGAATATTCGGTTTCATAAACGATCAAACTACTTCGAAGAATAATTTTATCTGTCAGATATAAAGAAAAAATTAATTAATTAGTCAATCAAATTGTAACTCGGTTTTCTTCTTGTAAAATAAAGTTCAAAAGTGCCTTATATTGGTCTCATCATCATCTGCCTAGCCTTTTCCCGACTATGTTGGGGTCGGTTTCCAGTCGAACCGGATGCAGCTGAATATCAGTATTTTACATGGAGCGACTGCCTATCAGACCTCCAAAACCCAGTAATGGGTAATACGATACTCTTGGTAAGACTGGTTGTCAGACTTTCTGAAGTGCCTTATATTGGACTAATCGAAATAAATAATTCGAGTTTTTTGTAAATTAAACAACTTTAATAATCTAGGTAATTTTATAATTATGAGGATATGGTAATATCGATCGGCCATATACACTTATTTATATTATCGAAGGGTGTTCTAATTTCTCTGCTCGCAATCAGACTGTCTCCGAAATGCTGTAGGGCTTGGCTTCCTTCTCAGCAGCTGGTGGAGGAGCCTCCTCTTTCAGGGTCCTCATGCCTTTAAGTGTGTTCTTCACCACTTCGAATGGAGCTGAAACAAATTATTAAAAAAATATTAATATTATGACTGCTACGCTAGAAGTCCTGGGTTCGATTCCCGGGTCGAGCAAAAAGTATTATTAGGTTTTCCTATGAAATTCTCAGTAGCAGCTCGGAGTTTGGATTTGTGCCCGGTTAATGGCAATAGGCTCGCCCCCTATTACGTGGGACCTAAATATACCGGCGAACTGTAGGTGTACATTGGTACACAACTCTGCCTAACCTTTCAGGGAATACAGGCGTGATGGTGTATTTTTGTATATTAATTTATTGCCCACAACTTCGTGCGCGTAAATTCGACGTCGCGGAATAAGATTTGCCTATACATAGGTGATCTTTCTTGGGGTTCAAACTTACCACATACAAAATTTCATAAGAACGACACAGCGGGTCATAAGTTTGTTTTATGTTATTTTACGTAAATAAGCTTAAAATGTTATAAATGTAATAAAAGTCGCTTCTTAGCAACAATCTTGCTAAATGTTGATTAGGTTAATGGACAATTAAATATGCGTATGCAAAGTTTATGTGATGTCTTTTCCACTACAAAATGAACCAATCAATGGCAAATTAATCAAGAAGTTTGCAACATATCTATTAAAAAAATATCAATCTACATAATTTCTGGATAAAAGATGCATTTGGTAGAAAAAGATGTACTATAAAAGTAGGGAAGGTTACAAGATGTAGTTTTGTATCTTCGTCAAATCCAAAGAGGTAGGTATGCTAGTGGTTCTCAACACGATTCAATATTAAAATAAATAGGATTGCTTTTATTTATTTTGTAGTTGGGTTTAGGCAAACGGGCGATGATCCCGCACGCACACATTGATATAATTGCACGAAACTGCCTACCGCATACGCAGCAGGGTGATTCTATTATTTGAAAAACAAGTAAGTATATGTTTTTAATCGTTGCCCCATAATACGAATTTCTTAGTACTCCTATATTATCGGTGCGTTTACAAACAAATAAAGTCACATACACAAACAGCCAGACCCGGAAAAACTATATGTAGGTCATACAAATATTTAATTATTAAAAAAATACATACTTATGTAAAACAAATAGTTAAGTAATTATTGACCAGATTGTTTATTTCTTTTTCTGATCTTTTTTAACAACCTCCTGTTTGAACAAGATGCAAAACTCCATTTTGTAATAGATTTTATGCGACCGTTGACTTTATCGGTAGGTAATATATAGTTATTATAGTTTTTCAAAATAATTGGTAAGTACCGGTTTTTTGTGAGCTATTTAAAGCTAGGTAAGTATAACATTTCTTATGTTTATTTATAGCTCTGTTGGTCTTAGAAAATCATGCAAAAAACTTTGTGGATGTCCTTGCTAATAATACCCATTTAGGTGCCTATAATTTCTAAACATATTGTAAGTAACTAATAATTTTGTAAAAACTGGAGTGTTTTTGTTGTTAGAATAAGTGGTTCTTTAGGCCGAGAATACTAAAACCATGTTTTATAAAGATTTTTATCATGGAAGAGATTTACAAATAGATTCTAACTCTTCGGAATCTTACGCACGAAATGGGCGTACCGAAGGGGGGATTGTAGCCGAGGAAGGGGGGGGGTCGGATACAAAGTTAACAACATACATAGAGATAGGTGCTTTTGCAATGTTAAACAATTTCGTTACAAAATCCTCGAATCTAGTCACCCAACTTTGAGAATTCGTACTGTAAACAGAATTACACCACGATAAAATATCAAGCACCAGAATAAGCTTTCGCAATGACCGACACTCCGTGTGTAACGAAATTTGACTGACATTTCAAGGTCCTCTCTAGTAATAAATTATTATTTATATTCATCTATTAAGCTGGTATTGTTAGTCGCATTGTTACTGTTAACTACTTATATTTTAACTAGCTTTTGCCTGCGTCTACTTTATCGCGGACGCAGAAGACGTCGCGGAATAAAACGTAGCTTATGTCCTTTCTTGGGGTTTAAACTGACCCTGTACTAAATTTCATCAAAATCGGTTCAGTGGTTTAGTCGTGAAAGTGTGGGTAATAGACAGACAGAGTTAATTTCACATCTATAATTGGACGTAGTTACGCGAAAACGATCCATAACCCTCAAAGTGTTGATACGCAAAAAGGATCCAAATCTCAAAGTGGACACTTTGAGAGTTGGATCCTTTTTGCGTATCAACACTTTGAGGGTTGGATCGTTTTCGCGTAACTACGTCCAATTGATCAAGATAAAGAAAGTATGAATGGTTCTACCGTGTAAACACTCACTGGTTTGACAGTTCATTGAGACCACATTTTCGACCAAATAGGTGCAAACTTTCAGATCCTTCTTTCACAATGAATCAACAGCGGTATGTAACTCTAGAGTTCCTATTTTAAATGGTAGTCAAAAAAAGTCAAAGCATTTATTTCATTTCAGTATGGTCCTGTACAATAATTTCCAGCGTGGTATGTGATAACATTATTAGCCTATTATTGTCCTACTGTAGGGTAAAGGCCTCTTCTCGTACAGAGAAGGCACGAGCATTGATCACCACTGATGCTTGAAGCGGATTTGCGATTTCAGACTCATACCAACTATAAGACCGGATTTTCTCACGATATTTTCCCTCACCGATGATGTCCACGATAGCTTAGAAACTACATGTGAATTGGAAACTTTACATGCGTAAATTTTAAATGCCTCCTCACGTAGGTACCTACCTACGTAGGTAACTAGATAGGGTAAGTGCTCCAGTGAATGAACACACCCCAATGAATGAACAAATTGGAGTTTTTCCCAAAAATAAGTTTGACGACTTCCAGTCTCCCGAATAAGCCGGCTTCCGCAAAGGCTTTAGTACCATAGAGTACAAACATTCGCTAAGGCAGGTTACACAGAAGACCGAAGAGTATAACTTACCCCTTTGTCTAGCGTTTGTGGACTATGAGAAAGACTTCGATTCGATCGAGACTCGGGGGTGTACTTCAGTCCCTTCGGGGGTACCAAGTTGACTATCGTTACTTCGAAGTGCTGAAGTGCTTGCACGAAAATGCGACTATGCCCGATTACAGGACCTGACCAGGTCATTGTGGCTATCTTTAGGGTATGCCTCTGTTTCTCAAAAATTGTGTTGATTTACTGGTTATAATGTTGTTCATTTACTAGAAAATTTCGTTCATTCACTGGGGTTATTTTTCAATATATTGCTAAATATCTAAGAAAGTCTATATGGCTAAGTCGTAAAACAAACTTAAAAAATATTTTTTAATATACACAGATTACCATAATATAGTTTTGGATCGTATACTTTAGAGGCAACATAATGTAATATTTTTTCAAAGAAGATCCGAAGATTGCTTAAGTATTCATTAAGTAGAGCACTTACCCTACTTTGTATAATTTATTACTAAAACGGCTGAAACACACATACATATGTATGCAAAGGCCTTGGACATATAAACACTAAATAGAATTTTCAAAATAAATATATTCCTAACAAAATACGAAAATGGTGTCAAACATCAGCAAACGCATATTAACGAGATGCATGTAATGGCATGAGAACAATTAAATTACAATAACAATGTACCAATAGTGACTCAATCACTGTGCACGCTCGTAAAAATGTACTTTTATTACTGTTTCCGTCACTAACAATTTATTTTCTACAAGGAACTAACATGTAATAAATAGAAATGACAATTATATGTCACTTTTTTTTTGACATGGGTCCCAGGATAAGACCCTGAGGAACACCCAGAAAACAACCCTTTAAGGAGTGAAAAATGCAATACATTAACAGTGTTCTGTTAATGCTTAACAGTATCAATAGCTTGTGAAGAAACGATTCAAATGTGACCTTTCAAATTTATGCAACTACTTGCCTTTCCCAACTCTTCTGCTAAACGATTTCGTCTCTTAGGTAATTAAATATACTCAGGTTATTGCTGCTAACCCTTTATATTATATTTGTCAATCTTGTGAAAATGCTAACAGGCAGGAATGGAGAAAGCAGATAGAAGATGGCATGGAGAAGAAGAAATATTAATAGAAAGGAACAAATAAATACGTAAAAAGCAACAAATCGAAACTGGTTAGATAATGCTATTTAATTTAAACTTGTTAATATTACAGCCTCTCTATTCCATCCTTTCTTTCAACGCCACGTTTTTTATTAGTTCAAGACTAAGTTATACATCTCCCCCGGAAGTACTCCCGTTAGTCTCCTTGACCTTCCCAGTTGCATTAGTAGGATTTAACATCCACGTTAACGCATCCATATTCTACAGGTAATCACGAAAATTATTACAATCGAAATAAATTATATCTACAATCGAAATTAGTTTCGTTTTTACTATGTTATGACGTGACGTGGTAAATATTTTGGGTTTTTTTTAAATCAATATATTTGTGTTTGTGTAGAATAAACTTTTTAATGCTTGTTTGTGGTTGTAATGTAGAACTTCAATTGTAAATAGACAAATGTTATTTACGAGGAAAAAATATACAGATTCGTGTAAATAATATGCACAGTTTATTAGTTAGGACAATGTATGGAAGTTAGGTACATACCAGACCACATTCTCAGCCTCCTTTTCGACACCTCATTGTCATACGTGCAAAGTCTTATTATATCGAATACTGCTAGAAACGTTAAGAATATAAGTAAACTGTACACAATTAGTTGTAACATGGCAACAGCGGTAAACACGACGACACGAGCTGCCCCGTCTACGATAGTAATACAACTAAAACAGAAGGTATAGTGAGATACTGGTTTTTCGAGACCAAAAACACATCAACTTGAATTGATATCGTAGTGGCTTTATTCAATTTCTTACTTTATTGCGATAAACACATGAATTGAATTTATTTGCAACATTTATTACGGTTTATTTGACGTCCTGTGCGGGACATATTTTTTTTCTTCATTTATTTATCCTATTTATCCACAAATATGTGTCGTAATACATAATAGGTTTAAACCTATTAAATACTATTTACCTAATTCCAATCAATCAACCCATAAGTAATTTTAATTAATTACCTACAAAGAGGTAGATCTTCACCACACCTAGTAAGTTAAACGGTAGGTTGGAGGAGCCAATTAAGTACTACATTTTATTTTATATGGGTGCAGTCTCATGTACAATCTATAGCAAAAGGGCTAATGGTATATTATTGTCTAAGTATTAGCCAAAATGTATGCCAATGTCAATTGGATGATTAATGTAAGGTTATGGTTGCAAGTATAATAATGGGTAATAACGACGAACTCTACGACCTTGTCAATGAAGATACAGGCTTCATTTCCGCTGTTACAACATTTGAAAAAGTGCCTACGATACACTATTGTAATCTATGAAAAACCGATCAATGATAAAACGCATTATGTCTCATCTTAGTCTGGTAATAAAGACCCATTTATAATATTTTTATCCACATAAGCTTGTGCCTAACCCAAAACTAAATTAACATAAATTCTTCAATCTGAAAATTTTCTTTATTCGTGAACGCACATTTTCAATTGACATTAAATTTGACGTTGACTAACAGACTTGATTGGTGCGTTCTAAAAACTACAGATGCAAAATTAATCATGCAAAATAAAAATTATGAAAGAATTCGATTCTTTTTTTACTAATTAGTCTAAAATATAAAGTATTTTTTATGCATGTTTATTTGAAATGTTGTTGTGTGACTTGATGTGCTTGCCGTCAAAGACGGATTGGGAACGAATCAAATGAAGAATGACAAATTGACAAATGACAATGACATGACACGACAGTTCATAATATCATTACACGATCTTTGTGTAAAACGTAAACAAAAATACTACAATTGGTGCGTATCAACTCGTAAAACTCAATTATCATGGAGAAAGAATTGGATAGAGTAGTTGAGGAGATAATGTCGACACCCAACGTGAGTGGCTGCCTGGTAGCCGACCACCAGGGCCTATGCCTAGCTGCAAAGGGAACGGCGCACGTTGACTCAGCGGGTATTGTAGTCGCGATATCGGAGCAGGCATGCAAGATACAGCCTAACTTGAAACCGCCCACTGTCTGCCTGGAGACGGACAAGAAGCAATGTTTAATTCAGCGACACGGAACGATCACTGGAGCGATAATTAAGCAGAAATCATAGTAAGTTTTGCTACACCAATAGATATTACTATTGCAGTACGTACCTGATTATCCAGGTTCCAGCTACCTCCTCCTCGCATCTCTCTTCATTGCTGGGAGTCATAACCACCTCCATGGCTCACTTCTTGTTGCTCGACGACGGTTTCTCGACTTCCATCAAGTGTAAACTGTGGAGCTTCTTGTGCCCTTTGCGTTCTGGGGGCGTGGTATCTCTTTCGAACAACCCGCAGCCGCGGCAAGCATCAGCCCTGACTGGCCCCTCCAACTTGCTGACATCTCTTTGAGGCGCGCATGGAACACGAACCCGCCGTCGACACGGCCTGTCGTACAACTTACGGACGGTGTGCTAATCTGTGTAGCTTACAACAAGGGCATTCAATCTGGCCCAATTTCATTTCTCATGTTGGCAGGTGATGTCCGACTATACTACCTGTATTTATTTAGCTCAAATGATGAAAAACTAGTTGAAATGCTTACTAACCTTGAATTAAAAGTAACTTCTGTACAAATACTTGCCATAGATAATCATTGTGTAAAAACTGTCATAAAGTTTTTGTTTTTTTTTTTCAGATTTTAGATAGCAGACTACCGGTAATTATAGTAAGATTAAGTAAGACTGTATGGAAATAGTCCTTGGGATGCTACAAATCACTGATTGTAAAAAAGATTACTCAGTCTCTAATTATTATACTAAATTTAAATAATAACTTTTATATGTATTGAATGTATCTTTAAATAATAATGTAAGCAGTGTATTTTGTTGTAAATAAAAGATGTAACTTTTTTTGTTTTGTTTGATTGTCAATACTTACCCAAACTCATAGGGCAGAATTCTACTACAGAAAACTAGGTACTGCCCGTGGCTTAGCCTGCATGTAAAGTAAGTCAAAACTGTTATCCCAAGAGAACCAATTACTGGTGTAAAAGGTATCCAATGTGTTAATCCAGGAAATAACTTATTTATGTGCCAATTTTCATCCAAATCTGTACAACAGCATGATTAAGTAATAAACAAGTTAACATATTCACAAACTTCCACAATTGATGTTCATTATTTCTCATTTATGTTAATATTTGCAACAAACACTTGTCCTATCCTACTACTATTATAAAGGCGAAAGTTTGTATGTATGGATGGATGTTTGTTACTCTTTCACGCTTAAATGGCTGAATGGATCTGGATGAAATTTGGCACAAAGATAGATTATAGTCTGGAATAACACATAGGCTACTTTTTATCCCGGGAAAATGTACGGTACCCGTAGGATAACACATCAACTGTGACGCGGACGAAGTCGCGGGCAGAAGCTAGTGTTAAAATAAAACACACACCCGGTTCACCCGGTTCTCTACACTCCTGGTTGAAGACTTCTGTCTTTACAACTTTCAACCCTGTTCCTAAACCATAAAGTACCATACCATCACAACTGTATGCTCTGAAGGGTTAGGCAGAGGCGTACTAATGTACACCCACAGTTTACCAGTACGTTTAAGGTCCCATGTAATAAAGGGCAAAAATAAAACATCAACTTCAATATACACACATTTATTACAGATATGCTTTCCTAAATATAACATTAACTTGACGAGAAACAACTGCAACCACTTACACTATACAACTATGCATACTCTTACTGAAGTATTACAAACAATTTTTTTTTCTATTTATTACTTGGTTTCAGTGCAGGGATAAATACTAGACAGACAGACAAACAACAAAGATGGTTGAAGCTGTTAATAGACAATAGGTACATGTAATCCTCCAAAAACATAAAAATCATCTATAGTAAAGTTTACATCGGAAACATTTGATTACATAGTGCAATTTGGAAAGATCTACCTCTATCTCTGCACTAACCCTAAGTATACAAGCAACATATTAATTAACGATCTCAAATAACTTCCTAACTGAACATTCAACTTACCAAGTTGCAAGTGTTTTAGGCTAAGCAAGAATGTATCAACTTATCAATTTAATCATAGCATATACTATATACAATCTCAACATAAATTCTTAGTATAACAATTCGCTTAATATACATAAATAAATCGATGCATGTAAAATCATGATGTATAATTTAAAAAAACATATTCAATGTAAAATAAGGAAGCACATGCCACATAGCAATCAATCATTCCAATCAGTGTTGCAAGTTCATAAATTCATTTTCAACCGTTCCTGTTTTCGAAACTGGCAACACTTCATACATCATCATCTGCCTAGCCTTTTCCCAACTATGTTGGAGTCGGCTTCCAGTCGAACCGGATGCAGCTGAATATCAGTATTTTACATGGAGCGACTGCCTATCAGACCTCCACAACCCAGTAATGGGTAATACGATACTCTTGGTAAGACTGGTTGTCAGACTTTCTGGCTTCTGACTAACAGTAACGACTGTCAAAGATCTACAAATGACAGCCGGGACCAACGGCTTTACGTGCTTACTGGCAACACTTCATACAAATTCAAATAAAAAAATCGTTCACTAAAATATTGGCTGTGTGTGAGCAAAAATGTTAAAACTAGCAAAATATTACCTAAGACTAGGGCCTTTCTTATACACAATAATACTTACGCAGTCAATGTGGCGTTTTAAATCGTTATTTTACAAAAATATCTTGCAATTACAGTAACAGTGATAATTTTAATCTATTCATATTGTGTTGCAAAACAATTCTCTAATGTCTATGTGTTAAATATTTTCAAATAGTGTCAATTACAAGTTGACTCAACCAGTCCTTAGTATCGACCACTTTCAATGACGCTCATTCTCCCAACACTAAAGATCTGGTTGTACAACTGTTGATAAATATACTATTACTCCATTACTGACCAAAAACATGTATAATAAGATTTGTTAACATTACAATCGCCTCACACATTTCTGGCTAGGGGTTATGACATGTAGTACACAAGTGACCCACTACACCTAACATTATCTAAACACGTACACTGTACCAACAAATTGACATTGTTGTAACAATGTTTTAGAGTGCCAACAACTGTAGGAACTACATACTATAAGTCATGCAAGATATATATAGATAGTATATTTATAAAAACAAGGACTGGAAAGTAAAGACCCATAAATTCAGTACGATTTCGGAATGCATACGATCGATATTAGGATTCCAATGCTTTGGCGCAAACAAATGATGGTTTTTTTTTAAGCGAAGCGGAGGTTCGAGCAGTTTTCATTAATTGATAATGAACTAATTTACACGAGAAATAGAGTCAAAAATTGCGTAACATAACTAATACCGACAGGAATTATATCTTGCATACAATTTTCAACTCTATTTATAATGTTTTATAGTAAATTATCGATTAAAGTGAAATTTGCTCGCGCATTCTGTTGCACACAATGCAAAAGAACCCTTACCTAATGTCTTTAGCAAACTCAGCTTTAAAATGCACCCGAACTAAAAATCACAAGTTCATAAGAAATACGATATGATATATCAGTAAATCTAGTACAAAGGAAGGCGCAGATATACAATTTTAAACTCTATAGAAATAGTAATAAACACTTTACATCAATGTCAAGAAAATTTCGCTAACTATTATGCTATGTATAATTTGGATCAAACTCGTTGAAACACGACATATGGCCGCACAATATCGTCTTATCAGAATTAAACTTAAATAAAATAACTGCCTATAACGATTATTTTGGACGAAAATAAGATAAAATATGAGCAATAATATAAATGATATAATGACCATATTCGTGTA
This sequence comes from Caradrina clavipalpis, assembly GCA_932526535.1. Lineage (NCBI taxonomy): Eukaryota > Metazoa > Arthropoda > Insecta > Lepidoptera > Noctuidae > Caradrina > Caradrina clavipalpis. Next base: position 16,644,518 of record OW052091.1, on the reverse strand, counting down.
ACTATAAAATTAACTAATGAAAACAAGACTTTATAGATATATGCCAGAAAGGTTACTGTGAAGATATGTATGAAATATTAAACGTTTTATGTTGTTTCTGAGAGGCCAAATATGAGTTGGAAACTTCACCCTAAACTGCATAATCAGTAATTCAATTTAAAGTTACCCATTCAGACCCACTCACCAAAATCACAAATACATTTAGTTCCTAAACTTATTTAGATCATCATTGCATCTCTGTCACACTGTTAGAAGGTGACAGAGACAGAATGTTAATTTAAACATATTTAGCGCTAAATATCTTCAGTGATTTGTGGTGAAAGTAGGCCTTAGATTCCTAACACATTTTTATCTCCACAGAAATTAACAAAAACGTTAAAAATAACCCTTCATCATATCATAAGCCACCGGGCACCGTTCGCCTAATAAATTAACATTAAACAATTAATTACACTATTAACAGCCCTGGACTACGTTACGATTATAATTCTCTACCTCACAAACGTATAAATATGGAGTTACCGTGAAGGATACATTACATCTTTGCTCAAGGTACAAGATTTTCTCCTTAATTTTTTTATTATTAAAACCCACGTTGGAAGGTTCGTTGGCGGGAATCCCGTTGCCATGGATACAGTAGACTTTTGACTCCCCCAGGAACATAAATAACCGAATGAAAAAAAAAAAGCTGTTCAATAAAAACAGTACCATTCTGTCAAAACGGGTTACTGAATTAAAATTAACGATTTCCAATGTTCAAATCCCTTTTAAAATCTTTTTCCGATTTACCCTTATGTTCCCGTCAACCCGATTGACAGTACCTTCAAATTGTATAGAACAGCATAATGTTTTTCAACTTGAAAGTGTTAAACCCTGGGGGTTTTACAATCATGTACTAATTCCATGGTAACAGTTAGCGTAGCTGTCTTGAATCCCGCCGTGACTTCAAAATTGACATAGCGATTCCATAATTATTATGACGCGACAAAACTGTCCGTTACTTAAAGTTCTTTATTTGAACTTGGTATTTTTGAAGCCACTTTACAATTATAATTAGCCATAAAGGCAATCAATCATTTAAATAAATTATTTCCCTACAAAAAATTACATCTGTTTGAGGTTCATTTTAATAGATTTCAAATGCATTGGTCCTTTATTATGAACATGTTATTATTAAAACGACCACTTATTGCAAAACAGCCTCTATTGCAACGAATATAATATCTATTTTAGTTTAATCTCCTTTAATGGGCCAAGCGATATGGTACAATATGTCTAGTATAATATATGTGCTTAGTTGATAAACCTCTATAGATATAACAAATAATTGAATATTATATTTTTTTATACATGCTGAATAATTATCATAGACAAGAATATTAACTATCTACAAGCAGACTCAAATAAAAAAAGTTGGCAATTCTATTATTTTGTATGGAGGACACTGGTTTTTTTTTTATTGGCAACACTATAACTAAGGAGTTTTACTATGAATATGCTGAACGTCTCAAATGGAAAAGTTTTCAAATGGTTAAACTTACACCATACAAGTCTTTATAGTAATTTCTATGCGCTCCTTAGCAGAAATATAAAATATCATCGAAACAGCAGTCATATTTTTGCCAAAAATATTGATATAAAAAATTTGTAGGAATTTTGAAGCACTCCTCATACAACAAAATGATACAAAATATTTGAGTTACAAACTATCATATAAGTCATCATTTAGAAGTCGACTAATTCACATACTAAAAGCTTATCATGAGCTACACAAATAACCTACGTGCCATTTTGTTGCTACAATGTGAACTGTACCTTACTCCAACACCTTAAGGTCTTGTATTCAGGGTAAACAAAACTTGCTCAAAACTGTTACAGCAACATTTTTGTGTTACTGCAACTTTATATTTACCCTGGATACGGAAATTGTTCGTTTTACAGAAGTTGAAGTTTGAATACGGAACGTGGCAATGCTGCCAGCCTATTGGGCACTTGCCCCATTCGTATGAGTTTTTTGATGTTGTATGAGCTTCCTCCTTTCTCTTATTATTTTAGAACTTGTAAAAGTTCATAGAACAATTAAGAATGTGTAGTTATTTATATTAGTTAGTTCACAATAAGCCTCTGTGTTCGCTACGAAGTACCAGGAGCGCATATAGTGTAGGAGACTCACGTCGACGTGCGGGGTCAGTTGCGGGCGGGAACGCCGGTGAAGCTGATTGGCTGTTCATTCGTGACGAGGTTAGCGCGAGGGGCGCTCGTCGGCAGGCCCGCACCCGCCTCCAAGTTAGCGGCCGACGTCCTCATGTCATCTATTGATCCTCTGTTGGTGACAATTACATATTTGAAAAAAGAAAGTAATTGTTCGATGTGATCACGGAATGGCAAGAAAATGAAATGCTTATGCGAATATTTTAAAACAAGTCCCATTGAATTGATAAAATGAATTGGTGCTCTTAATTTGTAGTTCGGTATAAAACTTATTTTTTAATAATTGTGGAGTGAAATATAAAAAACAGAATCAACGAAGTAATTTATACAAAAACAAAATGGTGCTCCCGAATGCTGGAAAAAGAAACCCTGTGCAGAATAACAAAGACAAAGAAAGGTGAAATTATTTCAAGCAGAAACATGCAACAAATAAGAGTCACGAGTCAATTGTAATAGAACCACTCATTGGAGGCCATGACAGAAATAATATGGAAAGACTTAATTTTTTTTTCATGATCCTTTTTTGTGAAATATTAAATACAAAAAGGTACTCGTGTGGTACCCATAGAAGAATAGCAACATTATATCCTTACTAATAATAAATGCGAAAGTAACTCTGTCTGTCTGTCTGTCTCTTCTTCACGCCTAAACCACTGAACCGATTTCAATAAAATTTGGTACAGATATAGTCTGGGACCCGAGAAAGGACATAGGATAGTTTTCATCCCGGAAATCCCCCGGGAACGGGAACTATTAATCCACGCGGACGAAGTCGCGGGGAAAAACTAGTTAACGTATGTTTTACAAGAGTATGATTTTTGTTTGCCTAAACAAAACTTTCTGAAAGAAGCAGCTATATTATTTATTCTTCCTAATAACGTTCAAAAGTGTCTTTATGTGGTTTAAGGTTAAGTGATTCGAAGCGTGTAAACTAACCTTCCATGGTTCTCGACACGGTTTGTGGTCATTCATAATGTTATCAGAATTAACATTTGTTTTCTTTTTGATTAGTGGTGTAATTGTAATAAATGATTTGACGTTATATTTTTAACTGCCTCGTTGGCCTAGGGGTCTTAAACGCGACTGCGACTGAGGTCTTGGGTTCGATTCCCAGGTCGAGCAAAAAGTGTTATTGGGTTTTTCTATGAAATTCTCAGTAGCAGCTTGGAGTTTGGATTTGTGCCCGGTTAATGGCAATAGGCTCGCCCCCTATTACATGGGACCTAAAAACATACCGGCGAACTGTGGGTGTACATTAGTTCACCTCTGCCTAACCCTTCGGGGAATACAGGCGTGATTGTATGTTTATATTTTTTGTAACGGGATAATATTAGCCTAGACTTCATTGAACTCTCCTATAAACAATAATTCGAGAAGGGTAAGCTCTTGACTCTAGTCTTGGTTAGAAGTGACATAATCAAAGTCTATGATTGAGTGAGCTTACCCAGAAGAAGCCTGTTCACTCTAACTTTGAAGAGATAAGGGCATACGACTGGGACGTAGTACTTAATGATGGTTCCAACAAAAAATTCTATTAAAATGGACCGTGATAATTTTAACCAGCACTATGCAAAGCCAAGCACACAACAAGCACAGACGGAACACTAAACATGTTAGAGATGCGTGCCTCGCTTAGTTGGGGCGCCACACGTCCGGGTCCTCCATGAGGGTGACGTTGTGGTCGTGCGAGGACGCCAGCGGAGCGCCCGGGGGCGTAGTCCCGCCCGCCGCCATCGCCGCCATGTCGTCGCGGGACCCTCTGCGCCCCACACGCACACACACACGGATTAGTTACACACTACACGCCTTCGCGCCCAGTTAATGACAACATCAAGCTTTAATGTAGTTTTATGATATTAGATGGCACTCCCCAAATGACTGTAAGTGGTCACCGTTGCCTATAGGCATCTGAGAATTTGGAGCATACATTTGGACAAAACTCGCTGAAATTTGTCTAAGCTGACATTTTTTTTTTGTTACATTTTTTTATAGTTAGGAAGTAATTTTGCTACTTTTATAATATTATAATTGCGTGTAAATAAATAAATAATCTGTAATAGTAATAAAGATATAGCAGGGCGTTATCACCTCAGAGACAAAGGTGCAGTCTCATTTGTCTGATCACACCTGCACAGTACACATCTCTCTTTCTTTTATTGTAACGTGTTTTTGCTTAAAAGTTGATTGTAGCAACTTCTTTCCGACAAAAATAACTGCTAGCCGTACTATTCCTCTACTATCCTCTTTTCATAAACTATTTCTCTTAAGATACTGAAGGAACTCTTTTATATTTTATTTATAAATTCGTCCACCAAACACGCAGAGGTAGAAAACACAATAGATTTTACTGCAAGAAATAGACATCATAAAATTGACACTGGAAAATCAATATCAAGGCACAGGTACACTCAAGTTTAAGCCAAGAGTCACATTGAGATATAGACCAATAAGATTCTATTGTAGTGAGGCAGACATTCGGATTGTAACGAAGTGTTAGACAAACACACCCACACCCAACAAGAGTTAGTTCGGCGTTAAAAAGATACAGTAAAACCTCGATTATCAGAACCCTCAATTATCCGAACGCTGACATAATTATGCGAACATCATCTGCTTAGCCTTTTTCCCAACTACGTTGGGGTCGGCTTCCAGTCTAACCGGATGCAGCTGAATATCAGTGTTTTACATGGAGCGACTGCTTATCTGACCTCCACAACCCAGTAACTGGGTAACACGATACTTCGACATAATTATGCGAACATTGGCGCGAATTTGTTGCTCGCTGCCCCTGTACGTAGGTAAGTATCGAATGTGGTGAAAAGCTTTTGACTTGTTTTTAGGTGTTTTATTTCAACTCTTCTTCTTTATCGTGTGGGCAGTCAGGTCTAACGACCCCAAACACCCTAGTGTCAGAGAAGAAGAAAGATATTTCAACGTTAATATAACTATGTATTTTAAATTTTAATAGACTGTACTGTTATGTGAAACGGTGTTGTTTTTGTTTGATATTTTCCTGAAAAACCCACATTTCGATTATCCCAATTAGTCTCGGTCCCAATTAGATCGGATAATGGAGGTTCTACTGCATATTTTTTATTGGATTTAAAACTTGTATTTAATTTTATGTTACAAAAATGTGTCTCGCCAAAGGACAATCATGTTAGTAACACGCTGTATATTAAAGTCGTAAAGGTATTATACTGACTTTTTGCCGAGCGCCATCATCCCGTATACGATCCCGGTGGCGAAGATGAGTCCGCTGCCGAACCACGTGCTCATGCTTAGGAAGCACAAGAAGAATGGTGGAACTGATAGCCTGGAGAGAGAAGAAAAAACATGGTAAAAAATCTGCTTACAATGAGTTTCTTATTTATTATCCGACTGCGCCGGAGGGAGGGTTATGTTTTTATTTATTTATTGAGGATCGCTGGGCAATAGGATAGGACCGCTGGGCCAAACTCTCCACGTAATGAGTGCCTGAGGGTAGTCGGCGCCGACGAGGCCGGCCCAGGAAGAGATGGCGAGGTGACCTAGACTAACACCGAGCTGGTTCAAGGCGGCGCAAGAAAATAATAATTGCCCAGCAGTGGGACATTACAGGCTAGTAATCTTCAATAAAAGATGTACACAACTTAAGACATACAAACAATTAGCAACAAAAGGTATTATGTATGTGTACTCCTTCACTTATAGGGAACCACATCATGCGCCGTAAAGTTAACAATTAGCTAACAAAGTAATCAGGATAAAATGTAGTAAAATCTAGAAAAATAAAGTACGATATCGGATTCCTTAAACGCAAGATCGTCACGCGATTGTTACATTCAAGACTAGTGTATACCCGCGACTGAATCACGTCGAGTATCTGCTATCTGTCAGCAATCAGACCAGCCGTTTTAGACATTTTTCATACAGACACCGTGTAAAAATTCATTCGTTGCCGTGAGATAGTACAGACAGCGTCATCAATTAGTTACCTCTTGCATCAAACTTCGTTCGAAAATGGGGATAACCAGTTGATGACGCTGACCATACATCAACTTTGACGCGAACGAAGTCGCGGATCAAAGCTAGTGCTATATTAAATGTAGTCACATGTTTTTCAGACGCAGAGACAGGATAAAGCTATTATTTACCAGCACCCACACAATGCCATGTAAAGCATTCAAACGCGGTCGTGACGTCACATACTATTCGCAACGCATGCTATGAACATTTATTACTTCATTATTATAATGGGACATATGTATTAGGTACTGCAGTTTTAAACTGAGCAGAAACACATAATATGTTCCTCTCATCATTGCCATCATATTTTTGCTCTTGACCATATCTAGGAACCATCTGGTTAGGTACGGAGATTTTGAAGGTCAAAATTCTAGCATTTCTGCCGTTTTTTTTTTAACTTAAATACCCTACGACCCTCTACGTAGTATAAAACAAAGTCGCTTCCTGTTGTCTGTCCCTCTGTACGCTTAATTCTTTTAAACTACGAACCGGATTTTAATGCGATTTTCATCAAGAAATAGAGCGATTTGAGAGGAAGGTTCAAACGTAAAGAATATCACGCAGCGGTCAACGAGAGCGAAACAGTAACCAAAAACGTAAATGGACGCGCGTGACATCACGGGTTAAATAGCTACTTATATAGTTGCAAATAAACAAAGCCACAAATTACCCTACAAATGTCAATGTTAGTTAGTTATAAAAAAACTATTATGACTAATAACAATTAGATTATTTGTTTGATTGTAGACTTGTGTTTTATGGCTTTGATAACAATGATTAATCAGTTTAGGTACCGTGACGTAGTAACTTGTAGAACTGATATAGTTGTGTTATCACAGGAAGGCGGGTCTTTCTTTATTGTGTGTGTAACCGCGACTGTTGGAAATGGGGTCCTGGGTTCGATTCCCAAATCGGGCAAAAAAGTGTTACTTATTTGGTTTTTCCATTACGAATGTCTCAATAGCAGCCCGGAGTTCGGAAGTTGCTGTGACACCCACGTGTCCCCCGTACCTCGAAAAGCATATAAAGCCGTTGGTCCTGCGCCTAATCTCTCCCATTGGACTATGTGAGTGTGGAAAGACAGGTGCACTCCCGCACCTGTGTTTGCGCACACACTTGTGCAATTTATTTGTCGTGTGAAAATAAAATGTTTAATAAAACACCAAGATGTGACGTTATCATAACTAAGCCCGTACATTAACAGGTTCTGAAATTGTGATAAGCTATGCTTTAAAAAGTTTTGTTTATACGTGTCGCGATATTATTATTATCAGATGACTCATTTTCCGAGTTGGACAATACATATCAGTGGTGCGTTTAATAATAGTCCGTATGTATAGTTGAGCTACATACCAAACTGCTAGACTCTTCAGCTTTATAAGATTAGCAGGTAAAGACTAATAAATAAAGTCTACATTAAAAAGAAAATTGCTGACGTAATCACCATCCAGGCTCCCCCACGCCCCTTTGGTGCTTACGTAATACTTGAATGGCCCCATATAAGACTTCGTTCTAGGCGGAAATCCGATATTGTCCGTTAACAAATTACGAGTATAGTTACTTTTATACTAAACTTAAGATCCTTTAGATGTCTTTTCTTTTTTTTAAATAATATTGACGTTGACCCCAACGCTGCTTAGACCTCTGCATACCAGAGACCTCGAAAATGCGTTGCCATCTAACAGACACAAGATAAAATGTCTCATGTGCCTGTAATTACACCGGCACCCATACTCTTCAAACCGGGACACAGCAACGCTGCTTTGCGGTAGAAATAGGTATGATGGTAGTACTTCCCCGGACAAGATCATTCTAGCTCTACTACTTCTAAAATAAATGGCCTCTATAAACTCACCCAATATACAGCGCAGCCTTATTCCAGTAGGGCCTGGTCTCCACCTTATCGCTGAGGGTCTGCACGTAGTCTATGAAGAAGCAGCAGCACGGCGCCTCACACACTATCACTATGAAGCCGGCCAGCATCTGCCAGATGCCGGCGATCAGGCAGGCCACGTTCAGGATCACGATGCTGATGCAGTTGATCAGCCCCAGGACTATGGCAACTGGAATAAAGGGAAGATGTTGTGAGGATAACAGTAGCCAGCTTGTATGAACGTGGATGAGGCGAAAGGGGTGTGTAAGGATCGTAGAAAGTGGTGTTTTGTGGTTTCTGTCTACCCCCAATTTTTTTTTATCGACGGGATGTCATTCATTTACTTCCCCCGGCCTGGGCGGGGCGGGCGGGAGTTTCAGACTTTTACTGACTAAAACCCATCCATGTTCCTTCATGTGCCCTTTGCGTTCCGGGGGCGCGATTTTTCTTTTGATTAACACGCAGCCCCGGCTGCCTACCCCCATGGGAGAAAGGTTATGTATGTATATAACGCCAGGCATGACTGTAACACCAATGCTGGTTCTAGCGCTCATTCGGGAACTTACGGATTCTCATAAAACAAGGCTTAAAAGCTTTGATATTTTAGCAGGCAACGCTGCTTTGCGGCAGAAATAAGTACGGTGATATTACTTGCCCGGACGAACTCCTTCAGAAAGAGCTCTACTACTACTATATTTTTAACGCGAAAACCTGTCAGTCTAATTAACTGATCTTACTCTATTGTTTTTAGCTGTAAAACTTTTATATTATTAAAAAAAAAAAAAAATTTAGAAAGGATATCGTAATGTTAAATATTTTATTGTAATCCTTTATATGCCTCTCATTTTATGGCGTCATCCTACTCTAAGTAGCGTTTTACGACACTCATCGACCCACACGGGATAGAAAGAGAGGTTTCACAAGTTTCTATGTTTCCAAAACAGCGGCCTTTTGTTATTTTAAGCACTTTTAATTACCTTTTCGAGAGACATTATCTTTAACATACATCAAGACCATAGATCAGAGTTGCACAGACCGCAGCCCGCCAACAACTATCTATCGACCATATATTTGTTCCGTATGAGAATCGAAGCCGCGACACGCAGCGCATCAACTAAGCCCTCAGCCACTGCGCCAACCGTGCCGATATGACGTTCAAAGGTGCCTTTTAATGGCTTAAGGCGACGAATTGTTTAACAATAATTCTAGACCAGGCGCGCGCCCCCCGCAACCCGCACACACCCCGGTAAGTAAGCTTTTTATTATTTTATTTAGTCGGAAATGATAACTTGAGAAAATCCTTCTACAATTTTAAAGAGTATTTATAGACTTGCCTACAGAGCAAGTTGAGAGGCTAAAATCGGTCCCGTTTGCCCATAAGATGTGAATCTCTATTTAAAAAGAGGTATGTTTGATATTTTTTTCTCTGTTACTAAAGTTATTTAATCATGTAATGAAAACTAACAAAATAAGGCTTTCATCATGAACTATTCAGAACACCAACTCACATTTTTATACGTTTCGTAATTACTGACAAAAATAGAGATCACTGATGCCAAAATTTCCAATTCGTCCTCTTAATTGTAATAAATGTTTTGACGTTGTTAACAAAATAGCACAGGCACCAACAAATTGCCTAAAAATAACCCGTTAGTCCGTTACAGTTTTGGTTAACGACCTGCCCACACATGCGACAATTGGTCACAATGGCCGAATCGCCAAGAGCGGCAGTTGACCACACCGCCCAATCTGCTATACAATAGCAGGCATAATAGTACCAAGGTCGTGTCATATCTACTTCGCTACTGTCCCATTTATGTAAATTTAGAAAAAAAAAAAGTAAAAGGGTTACGGAAAAAAACAATGGGATTTTCGTCTTTTAAGTATTTGTGTCGATTGTTTTTTTATTCGGTTAAACGGGGATTTAGATCTTTTTTTCTAAAATTATAGGCAGAGTTACTCCTAATAACATTAGCTATTGGCCAGTGAAAGTTTTGTCAACATCGGTGTAGCCGTTTCGGAGATTAGCCGGAACAAACAGACAGACAAAAATGTAATAATAATAAGTACCATATAAAAATTCACGTACTTAGAAAAAATGCTGTTACTTTGACCCTACAAATAGACACTTCAATTTTACTTATTTGTATAGAAAAAGAATTAGGATTCCGCGAAAAAAACCACGCAGATAACAGACATTAGCACGGACGAATTCGCGGACATACCTAAGCTAGTAGACTATAACTAAAGAAAAACAACAAGACTCTGCTTCATGTCAGGCAAAATAAAAAAATACGTTAGGGCTTGGCTGACCTCCCCTATTGTAATTGATCTACCTATAAATCAGCCATCATGGCCTCGTCTATCTACAAAAACCATAGACAAAGGAACATCAATAAGAACGCTTTACATTATAATATGAACAAAAAAAACTTAATTTAGCTAAATGTTATCAGCTGTTATCTTGTACTTATACAAATTAAAGTACTTAAGTCCTTTCGGTGATGTTTATTTTGATAGTGGAAATGGTAATCTGGAAAAACAATTCTTTTTATACCTAACTGGCTGCCCGTGACTTTGTTCGTCAACGGGGATCACGTTAACGTTATCACGGGGAAAACCCCGTGATAAACACAAAAGAACTGTCTGGGGACCACCCAGAATTTATACTTCTATCTATACTCTATACTATAAATAAAGAGGTAAGATATCTCCGAGTCTATCTAGCCACGCTTGCCGAGGTTGGTCTGTGGATGGGTGACCATTTACCATAGCGAGTTTCCTCCGTGCCTCGGAAAGCACGTAAAGCCGTTGGTCCCGGCTGTCATTTGTAGATCTTTGACAGTCGTTACTGTTAGTCAGAAGCCAGAAAGTCTGACAACCAGTCTTACCAAGAGTATCGTATTACCCATTACTGGGTTGTGGAGGTCTGATAGGCAGTCGCTCCATGTAAAATACTGATATTCAGCTGCATCCGGTTCGACTGGAAGCCGACCCCAACTGCGTATTTCATCTATACTAATATTATATAGAGGTACAGTTTGTCTGTTTGTGAGGTTGTAGGGGATAAATATCTGGATCCACTGAACCGATTATGAAAATTATTTTACCTATAAAAAGACACGTTATTTGTGAGTGCAAAAATTCTTTCACGTACGGAAAGCTACATTATCAGCGAGCAACATAGGCTAAATAACATCACGCTACGACCCACGAGATCGGAGAAGTAACCAAAGACGGGGACGAAGTTGCGGGCAGTTCGCAAGTTTTTAAATAAAAATAGGGTCCGTAAAACAAATTACGCGAACGAAATAATAGGCAAGAACTAGTGTATTCTAAACCTAATAGCAGTTACAATCTACCATTTAAGGGAACATAAACCGAGATTGTTTCTTTTTTAATTAGGATAATCAATGCTTTTAGTACCTACAATACCTTTATTTTCATTACAAGCAAATACATTTAGTGTGTGATATTATCTGATACGTTTGACATTTGATATTATCAGTTCAACTGTTAACTGGTTATACAAGTACTATACCCACCATTTTTGTCACAGAAATTAATTAATTGATAAATCTATACATACAAATATATTAAATGGAAGAGTCCGTTTGTAATGTCAACTTTTCACTAAATCCTTATGAATGTTGACACAGTATGTACCAGAAAACATACATATTTTTTTTAGTTAGTGTCTGTCTGTTTATTACAGCTAATCTCTGAAACGGCTCTACCGATTTTGCCAAGTCTAGTACTGGCACATAGCTGATGTTATGAACAGTATGGTAATAGTAACAGTACAGACTACTTTTATTTCAGAAATATACATAAGGTACTGTGTAAAAATAATAAAACTGTGATTCACACAGTCAAAATCGAAGGCATAAGCTAGTTGTATATCTAAATATATATAATTCAAAGGTGACTGACTGACTGACTGAGATAGTGATCTATCAACGCACAGCCCAAACCACTGGACGGATCGGGCTGAAATTTGGCATGCAGGTAGATGTTATGACATAGGCATCCGCTAAGAAAGGATTTTCATCAATTCTACCCCCAAGGGGATAAAATAGGGGATGAAAGTTTGTATAAATCTTCTTAGATTTTCGACTGATTGAACTGAAATTAAAGATTGGAGCTACTATGATGAAGACGTCCGCTTAAATAGGATTTTGATAAATTCAACCCCTAAGGGGATAAAATAGGGGATGAAAGTTTGTATAAATCTTCTTAGATTTTCGACTGATTGAACTGAAATGAATGATTGGAGCTACTATGATGAAGACGTCCGCTTAAATAGGATTTTGATAAATTCAACCCCTAAGGGGATAAAATAGGGGATGAAAGTTTGTATGAAACTTTGTCAATTTTAAACCGATCGAGCTGAAACTTTGTATGCATAAAGCTACTATAACGTAGGCATCCCCTAAGAAAGGATTTTGATAAATTCCACCCCTAAGGGTATAAAATAGGGGATGAAAGTTTGTATAAATCTTCTTAGATTTTCGACTGATTGAACTGAAATTAAAGATTGGAGCTACTATGATGAAGACGTCCGCTTAAATAGGATTTTGATAAATTCAACCCCCATGGGGTTAAAATAAGGGATGATGGAGGATGTAAACATATTAGTTTGAACCTATCAGTACCTAATGGAACAAAATACCTAATTAATAATAATACTTCTTAACGCGAGCGAAGCCGCGGGCAAAAGCTAGTTTAATATATACTTTCATGTCGTAATTTGCATTTAATTATATAACAAGTCTATGTACTTAAGCCTTTATACGAGTATTAGTATTTATGTAGTATGTGTAGTATATGTTACAAGAAAATGCCACATAAAATTAACAACATGAAGAGGTAAACTTGTTTGGTTTTGTAATAAGTAATCTCTGGAACTACTGGTCTGATAACCAAAAAAATCCTTCACTGATAGAATGCCACAGTAATGTCAAGAGAAATAGGATCTTGTTTACCTAAAAATATTTTTTTGTAAGATCTGACATTTCACCTGTAGCAAGCAATAAATGTATTTGTATTTACTTAGCTTGCTTATAGACTTGCTTACAGCAGTCAATCAGGGGGACTACCACCATTTTTTAAACAGTATCATTACAATATTACATTGCCTTGCACACTGTTTGATTTTCAACATTCGGCTCAGCACCGAGAATAAAAAATCCAATAACTGAAATTACAATGTAATGTTAAAATGGTACTGTTTTTAAGAGAGGGATGATGGTAGGCCCCTTGAAGTAGATGACAGCAATGTTTTTAAAATTTAGCAAAACCTACTAATTTTGTTTCTTTCTTTGCTATTATTATAAGATAGAGTAGGTCAATAGTGATTGATTGCACTGATGACCTCTTCTTAAGTACAGACATTGTTTTTATTATATTGTTTTATTTATCATCAATAATTATTTTTTCTGACAGTAATTAATGCAATATGTATAGTTCACTTAAATAGATTGTTTTTTTCTTTCTGATTGGATAATGTTTATGTAAAAACATGTTTTATACAAGTGATAGAAGAATGTAGGTACCTACTAAAGTCCCACTTGCAGCAAAGACTTATTTTACTAGTTACAGGATAAATTACAATTTATATTATGACATTATATTAAATTACCTAAATCTTATGTTACTAACTGTGAGTGATGTTTTTAGACTAACTAAGTAAGCCTAAGTAGTGAATAAATAGGCCTAAAAGGCGTAAAAAAGGAAATCTCAAATTATAGATTAATCTTCTAGGCTCACAGTTTAAGTACGTAACCATAATAATGTACTCATTAAAATTTTAATTGAGGAAATTTAATGCCCTAATTATTTTATGAAACACTTTCTAAATAAATATGCACAAGTAATTATCCCTCTGTCAGAGAAATTAAGACGCAATATGTACAGCTCATCATAACTGTTTGTTATTTCAGGCTCATTGTCTAAAATCGAGGGTGGTACTGTAGATTTCGGTTCTAAAGATAAGATAATACTGTTGATCTATTGGTCAACTCCACTTAAATGTTACCGCACACTAAATATTCTACTAGTCAAGTCAAAGTTGCATGTCTATCTTATTTAATTTATAGCAAAATAATACGAACTGAAGCCGCCAACTGTTCCAAGACCCCGACCAGCGTAGCGCATCCACCAAGGCACGTCATCTTTCTGGGCATTGTCGCCGCCCGGGCGGGCCATAAGCATGGAAAGCTTGTCTGTTAGCGACTGAAACAATAATTAACATATTTACCAGGTTTTTCTAAAGATATTAAAGCAAATTATTTAATATTTACGAATAATTCTTACCATTTTCGAAAAAATCAATTCACTGCCCTGTCACCTGTCAAATCAACTAAGAAGTGGATCGTTCCCTTTGCCAATTTTCCCATATCTCTAGTATAAAATAAATTTTCTGGATGACAACATCGCAATAAAAAATCAATTAATTAATAGAATTAAAAAACATAATTAACATATTTTTATGTATTTCAAACTTATTTTCTCATGGGATTGCACAAATAACAACACAAACAATAACAATTCGATGAATTTGGAAAATGGTAGTTGAAAACTTACTTCCTGTGCCTCCATTAAGCGTTTCGTTATTCCTATCATTTTTTTCATTTCTGTTTTAAAATTATTTATGATGTATTATGTATTATTAGTATTCCTATTCGCTAATTTATTAAATAAAATCAGTCTTATTTCCGTATTCTTCTATTTAGATAAGTGTGAATAAATTAAACAATATTATAATATTTAAACAAAGACATACCTGATGCTACATGCGGAAACAAAACGCATTCTCTCTCATGTCGGTCGGCATCAGCGGTTTGCTGTTGTAATATTTGCATGATTTTTTGCAATTACAATTCTATTGTGAATTTGCGCTAAAGTTTCTGAAATTCATGTGGAAAGTGGAAGATTAGCTCAATAATGGCACCAACAACAATGCTTCCAAAGCTATCGGATGCCACCCAAACGATGTAAGTGACATTAATCTGAAATTGAATTTCGTTTTTGATTTAGTGCTTATGTACGCAAAATAAATAATAGCTTCTTTGTATATCGTGTGTAGGAAAGCAGGATTGATGACCCTGTCTATTTTTTAAATTCTTTCTGCAAAAATTCCTGTAACCTGTTGCCTAAACATCCGCCTAACATGCCCGATTATCACGTAGACAACCAACCCTTAATGAGAAACTGGGATTTTCCAATACTCGATAAAAATTTGACCAACACAACATCTAATGTTGCATCCAGGACAATAGTTCATAATACATGCACTCACAAATTTCTGTAAATTTTTCAGTACCTAAACAAAATTATATTTTTCAATCTCCCAATTTCACCCCCCCATTACACACCCACCATTTTATCCCTAATTGACTTGTCTGGTTTTAATGGCTGGCTAGTAATAGAGCTGCTTATTGTAACTGATTATGAAAACCTAAAGTTCCATTTTTCTATTATATTCCTTGATCCTTATTATTTTGCTAAAGATGAATGCCTAATTTGGCTACCTAATTATTACATCAATGGAGAAAAAATACTGATTACATAAGTAGACAAATAAATAAATGATTTACTTATTTACCTAGAAGTACTTCGGTGATATGGTTAATTGGATTTAACCTTGTCATAATGTTCTTAATGGGCAGGCTTTTACTTACTACTAAGCGATTAGCTGCTGTACTGCGTGTCTAGGATTTGATTCCCGCATGGAATCAACATTTATGTGGCCTACAGATAGTTGTTCTGAGTCTGGCTGTTTGTAAATGCAATTTTTGTTAAAAATAAAGAAGAATGTGTTGGTGCGACTGCACCAACACATTCTTCTTTATTCTTCTTTGCCGACTGGCAACAAAAGTAAATTAACATTTCAGATTTTTTTATCCTTATTATTGAGCACTATATCAAAGGAAATATGAAATGATCTGAAATTGAGAAAAATAAAATTCATTCTTAGGTATTGCCTAAAATTCTGGATAGCGGTGAATTGTGTTATTGTCTATTAAAATCATAATTGTGTAAAAGTAGAATTGTAAATTAACTTCTGTTGCTGACCATATCCGTAGAAGAAATTTTCTTTAAAAAATCATTCTCTTACAGATCATTCTCTGACGGAGATGGAGTGTGTAGTGCAGAGGTGTACTCCACCAATGTGATGGTGAACACCAACGCCGGTAACCATGACCACGGCAGCTCTAAGGTGAAGCTCAAAAACCTGGTGGATTACAATTGGGAGCCCAAGTTCTATGCGGGCCAGCTGCTCGCAATACACACCAGTGGGAAGTACTTGGCTTACTCCATTAAAGGTATAGTATTGTTTTGGATACATTTTTAGACTCATAACGAAATTAGCATCCATCCTTATATTTTAAGGGCCCCACGGCCGATAATCGGGCTGTTTTTTTGACAGATTTCGGCGAAGAAATCTGTAAAAAAAAACGGCCCGACAATGGGGCCGTTTATCGCCGTGGGGGTAGACCCTAAATGTGAATGTAACATTGTCAGTTTGTTTGTTACCTAATCAAAAAAAAATTGCATTGATGTGGTTTGGGATCTCTTAGGATATAAGCTACAATACAGGGTGGATTTGTGAGACGGATCACTAAGGGCCTTAACCGTTATAGTTACAATAACACATTCCTAGGAGACCATCCATAACTTTAAAAGATATTATTCTAGAAAAAAGTTATAAAATACGAAAATAAGAATTATACATACCTATCTTTCCTATTTCATCTAGAGATTAAAAGACTATGGGACCTTATAAGGTATACAGTACTAGAAATGACAGAAATCGCCAAAAACTTTTCTCATACATTTGTTAAGATACCTGCCCTTAGTGACCTGTCCCAAAAATCCACCCTGTATACTCTGTGATTTCTGTTCATAATTACTGTCATTAAAGATGAAGTTGCTGGCAAAAGCTAGTACTATCCTACTAATCCCTTTCTCAATGCAGGAAAAATTTTTAACCAGTAATTTTGCCATAATAAACTTCAACACGTTTTATTAAACATGTATATTTTATTTTCATATGTCTTAGTACTAAAAAAAAAAGTTATCGCTTACGAAACATGTTTACTTAAAAACCATATTTTATTGTCACTCGGCGCTAGCGCATTCCCCACACCCTCACCCCAGCCATGCGCCCGGGCGGCGGCCGCGTGTTTACATTGATAGTATAGCGAATAGATTATGTCCATGTTTTGCTTATTTCAAACTCGGATAAGGATGAAATTTTTTTTTTAACTAAACAGAGAAATGTGTTCTAATACTGACACTGAACTACCAAAAAAATTTACGCACTGGTTAAAAACTTTTCCTGTATAGCCACAATGACCAGTCCTGCCCTGCTTGCATCCAGTTATTCATAACATTTTTGTCCTGCCTTCAGCTCCAAACGCAGTAAACCCTGGCACTTGGAGCGGCATGGTGCGCGTGGTGTACAACCCTGAGCCTGGCACGGACAAGCGCGCTCTCATCAAAGGCATGAAGGGAGAGGTATGGCAAGAGCTACTCAATATAGGTGTCCTAAATCTAGATTTTACAAAATTTTATCATGATTACTTTGTAAGCTGGTTGTAAACTTTATTGTGCATTCTGTGGTCCCCTATAACTGATTGAATACACCAACACAATACCTTTTGTTTGAAATCCTAAATAAAAAAAATATATGACAAGCAAGATGATCTTGACAGGGTGTAAATAGAGACTTGTAAATAAGGAATTAAGATATTACAACATTAGTGTTGTATAGCATGAAGGGCTGGTCTTTGCAACACGTCTCGGAGCGTATTTTGCGTACATTTGGAAAGTAAATTATCCGATCCACCCCAGTCACTGCGGGTTGTTCGAAAGAGATACCGCGCCCCCGGAACGCAAAGGGCACATGAAGGAACATAGACGGGTTTTAATCAGTAAAAGTCTGACACTCCCTCCCGGCCCGCCCAAGGCCGGAAGGCATTTGAAGACTTCCCATCTTGAAAAAAATAATAAAAAAAAACATTCTTGTTTTACCCGAAGGGTTAGGTAAAAGTGTACCAATGTGCACTCAAAGTCCGCAGATGCGTTCAGGGCCCATGTAACACGCCGACCTCATGCATGGTACTCACATCCATACTAACATTCTAGCCGCACAGTTTTTTTGATGATTTCCCGTCTATTAAAAAAAAAAAAAAACCCAGTTCTCCAAGGAAGGCCAGCAGCAACTTGACGCTATCAGCGATCCCCCGAAGGTTACCTGGTTTACCAAAGTACTTAGCCGTGTATGAAGTGACCTCTGGGCAGTTCAGAATCACATCACGGGCTGCTGTCTCTTATGCCATGCAGGCTCGGCACAGTGGACTGTCTGTAACTCCTATGACAAAGAGATGCTGGTTTAAACAGAAGTGTGTAGATATTAAAGTATTTATTTGTGGTGTTCTGTCTTGAAACCGATACAGCATGTCACCTGTCTGACCTTCTCCAGAGACGTCATAACCCGAGGTTCATACCCTACAGGGGCTATCCTTAGTTTATGCCTATATTGTGTGGTGTTGCATAACATATGTTTTTGTTTGCAGGTGCAAGACCTGGCGTTTGCTCATATCCAGAGCCAGGTGGTGCTAGCGTGTATTGACGAACAGGGCAACTTCTACGTGCACGAGATCGAAGTCACTGAGAACGGACTGAGGTATGCTCCTGATACTATTTTATCTACCGTATGTTTGCCGATCATAGGCCAGCGAGCCCAGGTGAAGATGACTGGGTGAGCTAGGCTGTTTCGATAAAGACTGTCTTTTTTTAAATTTATTTGGTAATCATCCACAAGAAAGGACATAAGGTACTTTTTATGCCGCTACTTTGTCTGCATCCGCAATAACCGATGTTTACGCGGATGAAGTCGCGAGCAAAAGCTACAAATAAATAAGAAACTAATTAAAACAATTGCCACTAATTACTGCCTCCTTACCCTAGTGATCCTGTGCGCGGCTGCTACGCTAGAGGCCTAGGGTTCGATTCCCAGGTCGAGCAAAAAGTGTTACTAGGTTTTTCTACAGAATTCTCAGTAGCAGCTCGGAGTTAGGATTTGTGCCCGGTTAATGAAAATCGGCTCGCCCCTTCTTATAATTATGGGACCTAAACATACCAGCAAACTGTGGGTGTATTGGCACACCTCTGCCTAACCCTTTGGGGAATACAGGCGTGATGGTATGTAAGTAAAACAATATCGTTCCAGATGCACGCTACTAGCGGAGGTCCGCGAGGACACGGGCGCGGTGGGCTCGTCGCACCGCGTGGTGTGGTGCCCCTACATCCCGGACGACGAGGACGAGGCCTCCGACGACGACGTGGCGAGGCTACTGCTCACCACGCACGATAACGTTGGTAAGGGACTGCAGAACAGCAAAGTAATGAAGCATTTATTTCAGTAAGACCATTGAATGGCAGTTTTGAACGTCAAATACAAGAAAAAGTAATTGAATCTAGTTGCCCTTTCTAAACCGTAGTTTCGTTTAGAGAAGAATAGTTTTTTTAAAATAAATGTTTTGCAATATTTTATAGACAGGATACGATGTACAGACAGCAACAAAAGTAGATTCATATTTCAGATTTTTTAATCTTTATTATTGAGGAATTGCCTAAAATTGACAATATCAGTGAATTGTGTTATTTCGGGTGATTAAAACCACGCGAATGAAGTCGCTAGTTAATTGTAACCGGCAAGTCGCTTCTTCTTTATCGTGTGGGCAGTAAGGTCTAACGACCGCACACACTCTGGTATCAGAGTTTCTAAACCGCCTCAAGAGTCTCTGACATGGTTACCGATGTCAGTGATGTCCAAGATAAAGTTAAGAAGTAAGAAACAAGTAGCAATAGAATACAGGGTATATGTGTGCCCCTAGCCCGCATGTGGAACACGTACTCGCTGTCGGGCAGCGTGTCGGCGGCGGCGCGCGTGGGGTCTGCGGGTGCGCTGTGTGCGGCGGAGCACGTGGCCGCCATCCTGGACGCCGCCTTCTCGCCCGACGGCTCCGCGCTCGCCACCGCCTCCGCTGACGGTTACGTCATGTTCTTCCAGGTAAGCTAACAGTTCAAACCCCTTCGGGATGTAAAGGAGTAATAATGGTAAAATATTTTTTGTTACACTTATATTCAGCTGTTCGGTCGTGCAAATGTTAAACAAAAAATAAAATAAAACTAACATTAACATTTGTAATTTAAATTTAAAATAACAATATATGTACTTGCAATTTTGTGCTGAAATAATATAGGACGCGCAATATACCTTAGCTAAAGAAGTACGTGCACCTGTGTTGAGGCATTTGGTGATCTTTTGGGAGGTATCTCGGATCTCCCTATTGGTTATTTTGGCGGGATGAGTGTCCCAGCACAGGGGCAGTTTTTTGTGCATCTTTTGTGTATAGAATGAATTTGAATATTAAATTAAAGGTGTTTGGATGAATTTTCACTATATGCAGTAGAAACACTTAGGTATAACTTACTGCTACGTTGCAGGTGTACATGCACGCGGACAGCAGCCCCCGCTGCCTGCACAAGTGGCAGCCGCACGGCGGGAAGCCGCTCAGCTGTCTGTTCTTCTTGGACAACCACAAGAACTATAATACTGAGTAAGTATGGGGGGCTAGTCAAAGTCCATAAGTTATTTCGATTTGACCATTAAAAGGCACTTTTAAATGTTATTTACAAAAATAACTGAATCTAGTTAAATGTAAATCCATACTTAATAACTTTGTCCGTCTGTTTGTTTTGTAACCTTCACGGTTAAACTACTAAACCAATTTTATTGAAAGTTGGTACAGACTATGTTGTACCATTTTTTTGTGCTCGTAATTTCCCGGACAAATCTTTAATGAAAGAAGTTTTTATTTTTTTTCATTACAAATGTCGGAAATTCACAGCCGTGCGAATCCGGAGCGGTTCGCTAGTTTTAATAAATAAACCAATCTTACAGCGTCCAATTCTGGAAATTCGCCGTCACCGGTGCTGAGAACAACACCACCATCAAGATCTGGTCGTGCAAGTCTTGGACCTGTCTTCAAACCATCACGTTCACCCCTGGCCTCGGCATGGAAGTCACCCTGGGGCTCAAGGCAATGCTGGACACCAGCGCCAGCTACCTCCTGCTGTCGGACTTCAAGTCCAGGAGCCTGTATGTGCTGAACATGGCCAGGGACCCTGAGGATAGTATGGCGTATTGTAAGAGCATCTCGGAGTTCCTACTGCCTTATCCTGTGTTGAGCTTCTGTATTGTTGATGCTGGTGAGTTTTCTATCCTTTTCCTGACTTATTTGTTTAAACGTATGCAACAACTGTACTTTTTGTAGCATAAAGTTTAAATAAATAAATTATTTGAATTCATACTGAATTACTGTGTTTCGATTATTTGTATGCTCGTGCTGAATGATCCATTTCACAGAGGAGCAGCAGACGAAGTGCGAGCCGAGCTGCGACGAGCCGCTGTACAGGAACGGGTCGAGCGGCGACGCAGACTCGCCCATACACTACGAACTGCACCATGATGTGAGTATACTGCTCCATGTAAGCGAGCAATCACTAATTCACATAGTGAAAGGTGACCGGTAAATAAAAAAATATTGATAATCTTAAAGTATGGATTATGCAAAGACCTATAATCTATGAAAATAACGTAAGCGTTACTCTGACACCGCGACGCTTATCTTAAACATATTAATAGGTTCTTATAAGGGTGAAAAAGGCCAAGAGATTTTTATTTTTTTAAGTTTTTGGAGTTTTTTTTTTTTAGTATCAGTGTTACTTCATTTTTTTAATTGTATCAATGACAATTCTTCCTCATCCAGGACGAGGGTTCGGGCGGCGAGTGCAGCTCGGAGTGGCGGCGCGTGTGCGTGCGGCTGTACATCGTGCAGCCCAAGGGCCTGCAGGAGGGCCGCCTGGTGTACACGCCGCCGCGCCCGCCCATACACGCCGACCTCATGCATGGTACTCACATCCATACTAACATTCCAGCCGCACAGTTTGTTGGTTAGTCTGAAAGCTTTTATTTTACACAACATACCATCATGCTTGTTTTCGCTCTGCGGGTTGTTCGAAAGAGATACCGCGCTCCCGGAACGCAAAGGGCACAAGAAGGAACATGGATGGGTTTTAGTCAGTAAAAGTCTGACGTTTCCTCCCGGCCCGCCCAAGGCCGGAAGGCATTTGAAGACTTCCCATCTTGAAAAAAATAATAAAAAAAAAACATTCTTGTTTTACCCGAAGGGTTAGGTACAGTGTACCAATGTTCACTCAAAGTCCGCAGATGCGTTCAGGGCCCATGTAACACGCCGACCTCATGCATGGTACTCACATCCATACTAACATTCGATCCGCACAGTTTTTTTTTAATATACCACTGAAGTTAGCAAACAAGTTTGTTGGTTAGTCTCAATTAAAGGCCTATTCAGACCTAAGCGGTATTCGCTACCGCCTGCGGCAGAGAAAACCCAGTGGGTATGCGGTAATATTACTTTTCAGACCTAAGCGGTATTCGCTACCGTTCGTAACCCGCGCGGTATGTACCTCTACCCACAGCGGCAGCGAATATCGCTCAGGTCGCTGTAGCCGCGGTACTTGATACTAAATACCTGAGCGAAACCCGCGCGGTATGTACCTCTACCCACAGCGGCAGCGAATATCGCTCAGGTTTGAATAGGCCTTAAAGCTTTTATTTCACTAAACATGCCATCTTGCTTGTTTTTCCTAAAGAGTTAGGTAAAAGTGTACCAATGTACACACACACTCCACAGATACGTTTAGGACCCATGAAATAAGGGGCGAGCCCATTGCCTTAAACTTGGTACAAATCCTAACTCCGAGATGCTACCGAGAATTTCATAAAAAAATACAATAAAAATTTCCTCGATCTGGGAATCGAAACCAAGACCTCTAGCGTAGCAGTCGCGCTCACGACCACTAGGCTAACGAGGCAGATACAAATAAGATGCTATTATAAAATTCGATTACTAGTGATCATTTTGCTCAAACTTCATGGAAAGTATGCATAGTTAACTGCTATTAC
Organism: Caradrina clavipalpis; assembly: GCA_932526535.1. Taxonomy (NCBI): domain Eukaryota; kingdom Metazoa; phylum Arthropoda; class Insecta; order Lepidoptera; family Noctuidae; genus Caradrina; species Caradrina clavipalpis. The sequence continues at coordinate 16,621,362 of OW052091.1, read as the reverse complement.
AATAAATGTTGTTTTCTTATTATTATTTTTTTTGTTTTTTATTTTTATTATTTTTATTTTTAGCCTTTTTATTATTTTTGTGTGCACGTGGTCTGTGTCAATAAACATGTTTTCTTTTCTTTCTATGTGATTTTTTTTTACACCCTTTTTTCTGTATAACATAGACAATATTTAACTTGTCGTTTCTCCGCAGGTCTATCGGAGCTTGCACTCGAGGACAGCTCGTCTGAGTCTGCGCCTGCGACGATCGCGTCCAGCATCCTTCAGCAACAAAGCCAGCAGCTTAAGAACTTGCTCATGCGCTCGCAGGTAACTGTGGAATCTCCTCATCATCATGTCAGCCATGATTGTTGATATAAGAGAACCTCGGGAAAGCTGGGAAACTTAAAAAAATTACGTATCTTGTGTATGTGTGTGTGTGTGTGTTGTACTTGTACTCGCGAGGTTCTCGACATGTGGGATGCGAGTACAACAATCATAATAATGATATGGCTTATATGAGCGCGGCCAATACCTAAGGAGGCTCTCGTTTGGCGGTTGGATCAAGGGCTTGATTAAAAAAGTAGTACTCCTACTCGCTTTGCGTATTGTTAGGAGATTCTTTCTTCAGGAGCCCTGACCACCGGTCGCTTGGATCCTGATCCTGGTGCCGGTGGGCTATTATTTTTTATAATTTTAAATGATTTTATTTTTACTTTGTTCGTGTAGACGCAGCCAGGCACTCTGATCGGTGCCCGACCCGAGTCTCCAACTATCGCGCCGCAACTCAATCTCATGACGCCAGACGCCTTCAGGTACATATTCTTATACTACTCACTTTATCATGAAACTCATTTTAAGCCCTGTTTCATGCGTAAGTAGCGAGCCTATGCATCTCAGTGGAACAACATCTTTATTTTATGAGTAGAATAAATACGTCATCTTGCGACTTTTTTGGGTAGGATCGCTTTTGCGTAACAACTGGGTAGATGAAGCCACTAATCAATTGACATACTTTTAAGAACTGTCAAAACGCCATCCCCCATAGATTTTGTATGACAATACCAAACTATGACGTCACTTTTTTGTTATCTCAATTCACTATTAATTTTAAATCAACTAAAAATCGAATTTTATAGTTACTTAAAAATTCATCAGGTTTTCAGAACTAAAATAAACTGTGTTTTTTTTGTGAAGTTGAGTCCTGGAATTATTGTTTAATGGTTTCATCTACACAATTTTTTGTGCCCAATTTTCTTTCTTTTCTATCTTTCTGTCTTTCTTTCTTTCCTTCTCCTTTTTTTCCTTCTTTCTTTCTGTCTATCTACCTACCCAATTGTCGAGAGATTTGAACTGTCTTAGTATATCCAATGGTTCCGTTTGTGTGCAGCTCCCCAGGTAAGCGTGAGGAGGACGATCCCCCGCTGTCTGCCACTCCTGACCTCGGCAGCAAGCCGCGCAACTCCACCGGAGGTAGTACATCATGTTATACATGGGGCATTCATACAAATACACCGTTTCCATGCCATTCTATGCTGCTAAGTATCACTTCTGTATTCCTATGAAATAAACTGTTTATTTTCACTTCCACAAAATTTTATAAAAGTAAAAAAATATCAGGTGTTAAAAATTGAACTTTCTTAATATCGTGCACTTGCTCAGTGTCGAAAAAGTAATATAAGACATATAATTTTTCACATGTAAAGGCAATTTAGTTTATTATTTTAACTAAAATGCCTTTACTTTTGAAAAAGTTACATAGCTTATTTTTTTCTGCCTTATATTTGTTTTTCGATACTGAGTAAGTACAATAAAGAAAAGTTGATTTTTTATCACCTTATTAAGGTGTTAGGTTAAACAAGGGACTTGCTTTTTGGGAGTGCAGTACTCATGAAAATGAACAACTTTTACTAAAGGACCAACCGTAAAATCGCGAAAATAAACTCCATACATTTATGTTCGCATAACTCAACAACATGTAAGAAACTACTTTTTTCTCAAATTTTAGTTTGATTTCATAGTGATGGCGGCTTATTTTTCCTAAGCACTGCACTCCTTTGACGTAACGTTCCTTGTTTATAATACAAATAACTACGAAGCTAAAAAGCGTTCTGTTTCCGCATAGTGTGTTGACGTTAAAACAAACACCGTAGCGCCGTTATGTGTGGGAATCAGGAATTCGGGGTGTAACAAGACACAACACTTAGCCGTCAACTATGCATATTATATTATATAGCTAATTTTTGTACACCATCACGCCTGTATTCCCTAAAGGGTTTGGCAGAGGTGTAATGTACACCCACAGGTTGATGGTATATACGTATTTAAAATCTTTAAAAAAATACCATAAAAATTTAAAGTTTGATCTTCAATATCTCCGTAACCTTCTGGTTCCATTGTATGGTGAACAATAAAATAATTACAATTATTGCATGAACATATAACTATCGGCTAAGTTAAGTGTCTTTTTACACCCATCATAAGATTTCATTCAATTTCAATACATACTTAGAAATAAAATCATTAAAACGTACGTTTTGCAAATAAATAAATAAATAATAGAAAGAACAATTTAGCAATAGAAAGCTTAAGTTAACATTGTGAAGGGTTTTGGAGTCCGTGTAATTACAGGCACATGAGACATTTAAACTTTGTCTCTAGGGTGGACAAACCTGCGATGCCTCTGGTATTGCACAGGCGGCGGTCCCCAGTTAACATCAGGTGGGCCGCCCGCTTCTTTTCCACTCAATTAAAAAAATACATTTCACACACTTTTTTTTTCTTTTACGCACCGCCATTGCACGCTTTCAAACAAAATGCAACCTTATTGCCACGCGAATAGAGAGAGCATACAAAATTCGCGATTGCGCTAATTTTATGTCGTGCTTTTAATTATCATGAAGGTGAAAGACGCAATAGTTATTTTATAATGTTTTTTTTATGCAGAAGCTTTTTAGGCAACCATTTTTGTTTTTCATAATTCATTTTCAAATAAGTAAGACAGGTAAAAAGTTGGACGTACTTTGTAGGAGCGTGGACTTCATTTATACAAGATGCAATTTAAGTTTGCAACTTTGTCAAATTTTAGAAGGTTATAAAAGAGTAAAATAATTAATTAAAATTATTACTAGCGAACTGCGTGCGACTTCGTCCGCGTGGCTTATTTCACCCGCCGTAAGTTACGTCTTTGGTTAATGCTCCGCTCCCGTGTGGCATAGCGTGATGTTATATTGTCTATTTCACTCAGGAATAATGTAGCTGTCCAGTAGTTTCGGAGCCTATTCTTTACAAACAGAAAATCTTACCCCTTTATATATTAGTAGTACAAATGAAATAACGAAGCATAAGGAACACTAACAGCTCTTCTTTTTTAACCCTGCAGTGGTCGCGTCTTAAAAAGTAACGTGAGTGGTCGCGCGGCTACATATGTAGTCCAATTTCTTTTGTCGTTTTTTAAAAGAAATTCAATTGTATTATTTTTTTCTTATTACAATATGACAAATTAACTCTTCCTAAATAAAATTAAAACAAAAAACAAAAATAAATTTTTAACGGTCTTGTTTAAATCGGCTATGAAAAAAAAAGTACGTAAAAAGAAATGTCAGTTTAAAAAACTATGGATTACATATGTAGTCCGCGCGACCACTGCAGGGTTAAAATTTAAATATTATCTGATATCAATAGTTTTTCACCAGTATGTGTCACTGCCTTGAAGTCTGTCCAATCTTTTACCTGACGCAGTATAATGGTCATCACTCATTACAAAAGCACCATACAAAAATACAACTGTTAGCTTCCAGCGCGCCGCCCGCGAGCTTTCATCTTTTTAAACTAGTCATTATAAAAAATATTTTAGCGCCTACAGTTCAAAGCCTTTACTTGAATGGCAGATTATTTGCTGTATACCGCGCTTTTTCCAATAGCATCGTTCCAGCGCGCCGCCCGCATGCCGTCACCTTTTTATATCTTGTCATTGAAAAAATATTTAAACGCAGACAATTTAAAACCCTAACTTGTATCGCAAATTATTTGCTATTGAAATGGGCAATGACCTTAAAAGTGCCTGTTACACATTATATAAAATATAATTTTACAAGAATAGCTACGTACATAGAATTTGCTGTGGTAAATAGAGGAACTGTTTAAATCTTTAAGTGTACTACAATATCGCGTTGGGTCTAGCCTGCAAGGATATTTTAGCTCTTATGTTAGTTGTTATAGTGACTATAATGGTTGTTTCTTTGTAGGACCTTGCGTGGAGGAGTCGATAGCGGAAGCTGCCAGTAAGCTTGCGTCGGCGGGCTCCAGCCCCAGCCGGGAGGTGCAGCAGATAATGTCGCACAATGACCATCCCTTCTTCAAGGTACTGTGGCCCCTTGGACAAGGTTACGGCGTCGGGAAGTTTTTTTAACGTGATTTAAACGGGCCTTGAATTACTATTTCTTATATTATAAAAAAATTGGTTGCCTGTAAAGTCGGTATACGGGCGAAAGTTTTACGTGACAACGACTTTGAGTGGTAAAATAATTTTAATGTGAATATTTCGTATAGTAGTGCCTTTCACTTTTTATGTCTGTCTCTCTCGCTCTTAGGCGGGCTAACCATGCCCGAGTGGAAGGGACGCGTGCCTCTCACTCGCTCTCATTGTGAGCGCATAACGTGAGCGGAGCGTAACGCAGTTTCTTGAAGTGTCACCCGGCAAACCAATTTATAAGACGTTGTCACGTCAATAATAACAATACCAGCCTAGCAGTACTACTAACAAAACTACAAAAAAAAACTCGTGATAACCGACATTCACGTTAACGAAGTCACCAGCATAAGCTAGTATCCTATATTGGTTAGGTGTCTACTGGTAGAAAGTCCGCCTTTGTACAGTGTATTTTTTATACTATGTGCATAAAGTTTACATACATCACGCTTGTATTCCCCGAAGGGTTACGCAGAGGTGTACCAATGTACACCCACAGTTCGCCGGTATGTTTTTAAGTCCCATGTAATATGGGGCGAGCCTATTGCCCTTAACCGGGCAAAAATCCAAACTCCGAGCTGCTAATGAGAATTTCATAGAAAAACACAAGAACACTTTTTGCTCGTCCTGAGAATCGAACCCAATACCTCTAGCGTAGCAGTCGCGCTTGGGACCACTAGGCCAGCGAGGCAGCAAAAAGAAAAGCATAAAGTTTAATAAATAAATATTGTAATAACATAACAGGAAGAAGAAACAGACCCTACTCCCGTAGTGGAGGCGGTCGTAGTCGCGAACGGCTCGTCGCCGCTGTTCGTGTCGGAGCCGCTGTACGCGGCGGACGACGTGTTCGCGCCGCCCGACGTGCCGGCGCCCGTCACGCCGCTGCCGCCGCACCCGCCGCCGCATCCGCCGCACCCGCACAAGCTGACGCACACTAGTGAGTATCGAGGGGCACTTATAAATAAGTCGGGATAGCGCACGTATTTTTTTTTTTACCAATCAAAAATAGTAGGATGTTCTCAATTCGTCGGGATGTTTTTAATGGTAAAATTATTTTTTACCTACGGTAATATAAAAAGATTGAAGATATTTTTGTTTGTTTGTTTCTACTGAGTAAGCTCCGAAACCACGACCGACGGGAGTGGAGTAGTAATTAAAGAAGTGCCTTAACGCGAACGTACCTTAAAGCGCGGGCAGAGATCGATTATACAATAATCAATCATATTATATTAAGTATAGCAAATTACTTGCAGTACAATCGAGCAATGCTATGAATAAAAAATACAAATGGTTGCTATTAATGAAATTGTGAAGTGTGCACTGCTCTTAGAATCACGTCACACTTTAAACATCACCTCTATGTTCTATGTTAAGGGGTTTCGTTTCCACACTTTATCCTTCAGTGGACCATTGTACGTGTATATATAACATCGCCTCCCTTACAGACAGCGAGACCTGGCCCCAGATCTCCATCCCACAAATAGCGGAGGCGGCTCAGCGGAAGGCGTCGAGCGACAAGTCGAGCAGCCAGTCGCTCAACACCATGCTGACGGTGGGCTGCGTCGAGCGCGCGCCCTCCGAGGACACGCGCTGTGCCGGCCTGTCGCCTGCAGACAAGACGAGGCTGGAGGCGCTCGAGCATAAGCTGGACAAGCTCACAGGTACGCTGTGCGGACATTTTAGGGTCGGATTACGGTCGGATATAGCCGACAAACGAAAACGTGCCAAACACGCCACAGTCGTCTATAGCCGACAAGAAAACGATATTTTTAAGTACACAATAAATATACTAAATAAAGTTTTCTGTCTTTCTTTTTCTTATTATTTAAAAGTACATTATTGAAATATTGTAATATAGCACTAGAAAAACAATAATCAAAAATTGCTAATCGAAATGCGCTGAATTTGTGGTTTGGCTATAACTTTAAGCTTTTTTTACTAGCACTTTTTCCATATAATATTCAAAAAAAATCACATTCAGCACCCAGATCGAAATTACAGTTATACTTGCATCGCATATGGTTCAAAATCGCGTGCTTTTTGTCCAATATAATGCATGTAGTAACTTTCTACGTGTCGGCCTACAGAGATGATGAGCACGCAGACGCGCGAGCTGCGCAGCCTGCGCGGCGCGGTGACGTCACCACGCGAGATGATCGACGAGGCGCTGCATGCGCACGCGCAGCGGACCGCACAGGCCGTCGAGAGCGCGCTCGCCGACGGGTATGATGCATCTTACTTGATTATTTACTTAAACACACAAAAAAAATGCTACTAATCCCTAGAGCCCGGAAACTCGCATTTACGTGTACTATACATCTGGAAAGCAATGACCATATTTTTAAGCCTATCGCATTTTAATCTCAGTCTCAATTTGTGAAACATCCTTAAAATTTACATACACTTTTGTTCAAGTTCTTGTCATTGATGGACTCGGATTTTGAAGGTTTTTTTTACGAAAATTGGCTTTCTCGCTTATATCACCACCAAACTTGTGCCTCCACAGCTGGGAGCGCATCTCGCGCGTGGGCGAGGCAGCAGGCACGCGCGCGGCGCAGGCGGCGGGCGCGGGCGCGGCGCGTGCGCTGGAGCCGCTAGCTGCCGCGCTGCAGCACGAGCTGGCCACCAAGCTGTCCGCCACCGACGTGCTGCTGCGCGAGAACATCGACAAGCTCGCCAACAGCAAGGTAAGCCTTCACTATAATAATATTATGCCACTCGGATGAAATCGCGGGCGGAAGTATTCTATATATAAAAATCAATTGCCGTACTTAAATCTCACAAAATCTCGAATAATTTCTTTATATGACAAGCTTAGTACTTAATGACTTGGATTTAAATATAGAAAGTTTTTATATCCCAATAGTAAGTTCCCGTGGGATACAACTTGCAAACGAAGATACGAATAAATTTCCACGCGATTTATGTATATAAATCGTTAAATAGCTTCTTGCGCTCTGGGTGGAGCGTAAGGGAGTTTTAAGCTCATAATAACTAAAACCCATCCGCGTTCCTCCTAATGCCCTTTGCGTTCCAGAGCCGCGGTGACTGTTTCGTACAAATTCCACAACACGCAGGCAAAGCGTGGCGAAATATAATATAAACAATAAATTTCCCCAACAGACAATAATGGAGCGTCTCAGCTCATCAATAGCCAAGAGTCTATCAGACATGGTGCGCGAGTCGTTCCGCGAGGCGCTGTTCGAGAGCGTCATCCCCGTCATGGAGAAGACGCACGCGCAGATCTTCAAGCAGATCAACCAGGCCTTCCAGAACGGGACCAAGGAATGTGAGTATTAGTGGGGAATGGTATATCGTCACCCCCCTCCCCCCCCCCATTTCTCTAATGCTCGATTCCTATATGCAAAACGGGTAGTTTATCTTACTAGTTTTAATTCTTCTGAGTGCATGACTGGTCGTATTTGTGAAAAAGAAGAGATGGGAGCTCTTGACTCTAGTCTTGGTTAGAGGTGACATAGACAAAGTCTTTGATGGAATGAGCTTACCCAGAAGAAGCCTGTTCACTCTAACTTTGGAGAGACCTAATTGGCTAACTTCAGACTCGCTAAGATACGTCTGTTGACTGTACTGTACTTGAGTACTACATGTGGTCCTCCCCGCAGTCGCAGCGAACACAGAGGCAGCAGCGCGTGCAGCAGCAGAGCGCGGCGGTGCGGCGGCGGCGGCGACACTACGCGCGGCACTAGAGCGGCACGCGGACGCGCTCGCACGCGCGCGCGGGCTCGAGCCGCACGGACTCGCAGACCTCATCCGAGACACCACGCACAGGTACACCACCTACACACGTACTATCACTATGAGCGGCACGCGGACGCGCTCGCACGCGCGCGCGGGCTCGAGCCGCACGGACTCGCAGACCTCATCCGAGACACCACGCACAGGTACACCACCTACACACGTACTATCACTATGAGCGGCACGCGGACGCGCTCGCACGCGCGCGCGGGCTCGAGCCGCACGGACTCGCAGACCTCATCCGAGACACCACGCACAGGTACACCACCTACACACGTACTATCACTATGAGCGGCACGCGGACGCGCTCGCACGCGCGCGCGGGCTCGAGCCGCACGGACTCGCAGACCTCATCCGAGACACCACGCACAGGTACACCACCTACACACGTACTATCACTATGAGCGGCACGCGGACGCGCTCGCACGCGCGCGCGGGCTCGAGCCGCACGGACTCGCAGACCTCATCCGAGACACCACGCACAGGTACACCACCTACACACGTACTATCACTATGAGCGGCACGCGGACGCGCTCGCACGCGCGCGCGGGCTCGAGCCGCACGGACTCGCAGACCTCATCCGAGACACCACGCACAGGTACACCACCTACACACGTACTATCACTATGAGCGGCACGCGGACGCGCTCGCACGCGCGCGCGGGCTCGAGCCGCACGGACTCGCAGACCTCATCCGAGACACCACGCACAGGTACACCACCTACACACGTACTATCACTATGAGCGGCACGCGGACGCGCTCGCACGCGCGCGCGGGCTCGAGCCGCACGGACTCGCAGACCTCATCCGAGACACCACGCACAGGTACACACCGCGCTTTACTTGCTCTAGATGGCAAACAAGCCGACGGCCCACCTGATGTTAAATGATCACTGCTACCTATAGACACCTGCAATACCAGAGGCCTTGCAAATGAGTTGCCATCCTAGAATAAGTCTCAAGTGCCTGTAATTACACCAGCACCCATACCCTTCAAAACGGGAACACAGCAACACTACGACAGAAATTGGTACCTATGTAATGGTAGATATGGTAAATATGTATAATATATGGAAAACTTACAACTACACAAAACAGAATTAAATAGTTATTGAAACTGAAAACCAATTACAAGTCTTCATTAAATTTATGAAATAGAGACTGGAAAAAAGTAGTGTGAACTACACAACACAGCCATACAAAAAAAAACCAGGTTGCACTCCGGGAGTGCCGGCAGAAGAAAACGCTAAAGACGTACACAAATATGACAATTCGCTGACGCGAGTTTTCATATTTGTGTACGATAAATTCTTAAGATTTTCGATCAGGTCACGTGTCCTGACGCGAGTTTAACATTTTTTACCCATTCCAAAACAAGTGCACAACGCCGCTAAAGAAGTTTTCATTTCAAAAACAGGACAACATCAAAAACTTAAACTAGAAACAGCATAATCTAATATAGGGATTAACACTTACATCTACCGAGTTTACATTTGAGCATCATCATATGATCCTATAGCCGTTCACTGCTGGTCGTAGGTCTATCTTAACATTTCAGGATTTGATTGACACGCCTTTTTCTCATGGAGGCAGGCGGAAGCCACAGGACATAAGCAATGATCTTGTGGCGGTGCGTCACTAAAAAGAAAAGTCAACGTCAAAAAACATTTGTTCTTTTTTTCCTTCGCTCTGTTCATATTGAATACACGTTTAAACGAAATAAGTGGAAGTGTTGTTTTTATCTTTACACACACTGCCCCGTTGGTCTCGTGGTCGCAAGTGCGACTGCTGTGCAAGGGGTCCCGGGTTCGATTCCCAGGTCGACCAAAAAGTGTTATTGGGTTTTTCTATAAAATTCTCAGTAGCAGCTCGGAGTTTGGATTTGTGCCCGGTTAATGGCAACAGGCTCGCCCCCTATTACATGGGCCCTAAATATACCGGCGAACTGTGGGTGTACATTGGTACACCTCTGCCGAACCCTTCGGGGAATACAGGCGTGATGGTATTTATATACACACACACGACGCTCCCACAATATGTAGTAACACAACACTTGTACCTCTCGCAGCGTGCTGGAGAAGGAGTTGTGCTGGTGGCGGTCGGAGGCGCGGTCGGCGGCGCTGGCGTCGCGCGCGCACTCGCCCTCCACGCCGCACTCGCACCATGCACACGACCGACAGGTACCCGCCTTACATACCTACTAATCATTTATTTACTGATACTGACTTTATAATTATATAAATTCTTTGGTGAAAAAATGCCATGTCCTAACTAGCTGATTTCGGAGCTTATTCGGTAAATTCGAAAAAAAAATTCTTCTTGTATTTACTTGAAAACTATATTTTTACACATTTTGCATGCCCATGTGAGGGCAGAGTATAAACTTATCTTTATAAAATAGTCTACCCACGTTGGAAAACCAATAAATGATTTATGATTTCATAATAATCTTTCAGAGACCACATCGTAATGTTCCAAGGAATTGCGTTCAAGAATCCTTACCTTTCCTCCTACAAGTACTATGATGTTCTGTTCCTGAATGTATTTTGTTCTCACCTAAGTTCATACATAGCAGTAGTACTCGTTATTATGTTGGGGTCCACCACCATCTCTTAATACAGTGTAATTTTAATATTACTTTGCCGTGCGCATTGTTGGATTTTCAACACTCAGTTCAGCGGCCAGAGTTGAAAATCTAACAACTGAAATTACAAAGTAATATTAAAATGTTACTGTTGTAAGAGATGGTGGTGATCCCCCAGGTATTATAATTATATTCCGTAATTATTTTAAGACACGGTAATTCATTGGTAGTGGTCATTTATTTTGATTAGAAAAGACCTTTGTAATGATGGTTCGTCATTTTTTTTGTTATTTGCTAAATACTCAATCATTTATTGCGTTCAAACTGTTAAGATAAAAGGGGTTGTTGTTGTATAATTTCATGAAATAGTTTAGTTTGTGTGTATCGTGTTAATCCTGAGTTATCATTTCGAAAGCCTTTAATGTTAACTACTCATTGCGCATCGTACTTTACAAATGTTCGCTTATATAATTATGACATATTGTTACCCCCCCTAGATTCTCTTGTTTTGTGGGTGCGTTTATCAACATATAAACTCACATACACAAACAACCAGTGTTCCTTGCAGTATTACAATCGCCACACCTACTTACTCAACCATCCTCATCCACACAGATGCAAGTCGCCCAGATCCAGTCACTAATAGCCAGTGGCGACGTGAACGGTGCCTTCCAGCAAGCTCTGTCGGCGTCGGACCTGGCGCTGGTGATGTGTGCGTGCCGCGCCGCCGAGCCCGGCCTGGTGTTCGGCCCGCCCTGCAAGCTGAAGCAGCACGTGCTGCTGTCGCTGGTGCAGCAGCTGGCGGCGGACATGCAGAGGGACACGCCGCTCAAGCACAGGTACCAGCTCCATAAGAATCGCTTCAGGCATTTTTTTTTTGGGATGGCATACCAGCAAATCTTTCTTTCTTTATCGTGTGAGCAGTAAGGTCTAACGACCTCACACACCGTTGTGTCAGTTTCTAAACCGCCTCAAGAGCCTCTGAAGCGGTTACCGATGCCAATGATAGCCAAGGTATACTTAGAAAATATATGTGAAATAGAAAAAGTCACGTTGGAAGTTTCAACTCTATCTTGCTATAGTTCTACTAAGAGCAACTCATTCTACCACAGTACACATAAACAAACAACTAAACTACATCCATCCCATTCCAGATATCTAGAAGAAGCCGTAATGAACTTGGACACCTCCAACCCAGTCACACGCGAGCACCTCCCAGCCGTAGTACGCGAGCTACAGAAACAGCTCATGGCCTTCCTGTCTGCCAGCCCCAACCACGCGCTAGCGAGGCAGTTGCGCATGCTCCTCATGGCGACGGAGGCCCTGGTGAAGGCAGCCGCCTGACCCGCCTGTCCCCGGATCTGCTGTGCCTAGACTGTGTTAACTGGACAGTGATAGTGTGTGTGTGCTTTATAAGTGGAGTGCTAACCTGTGGCTGTGTTGGTGACGTCACTTTTAGGATAGGTTTGTATGACGAGACTGTAGCGTACGGTACGTAGCGCTGCGATCAATTGTTAAACGCCTTGTCACTCCATTTGATAACTCATCGGTGGTTTAAAGGCGTAATTTTTAGGCTTAGGATAGGTTTGTACTGACGCTGAAGACTGTAGCGTACGGTACGTAGCGCCCGTCAGTCGTTTTCAATTGTTACGCGCCTTACCACTCCATTTGTTAACTCATCTGTGGTTTAAAGTCGTCATTTTTAGGCTTAGGTTAGGTTTGTACTGACGCTGAAGACTGTAGCGTACAGTACGTAGTCGTTTTCAAATGTTGAACGCCTTGTCACTCCATTTGTTAACTCATCTGTGGTGTAAAGGCGTCATTCTTAGGTCGTATTTAGGATAGGTTTGTACTGACGTTGAAGACTGTAGCGTACGGCACGTAGCGCCATCAGTTTTCAATTGATACGCGCCTTATCACTCCATTTGTTAATTCATTTGTGGAATAAACATACGAGATGTTTTTATCTCAAAAAATTCATGATTAAATAATTAATTACACCGGAGAATGTTAATTCGAAAATGTAAGTTAAAATGCTAAAATATTTGTCATTATAATTATTGATTCTCAAATAAGAATGATTGGAAACTTGTAAATTTTCATTTATTTTTAAATTATATATCGCACCACACGTCACATTTGGAGTTGCTACGCAAAGTTGGACATGATATAATAGTGACATATTATTATTTGCAGTGAGTGGGCTTGCAACTTTATTATATTGTGCCTATTATATTGTGTTGCGTTTGGCGCTATTTGGACAGATGATATATGTCGGGAGGGGGGGAGGCACTTTAGGGCCACTTATTAAGTATTATAGAGTTGTAAAAGAGCGTAAACAAAAGTAGGAAAATAATATTAATTCATGATTTATTAAACAAAAAGAAAATCAAAAAACCTCCGTTACAACTCCGCAAAAATTTTACGAATGCGGAGGTACGATTTCTTTTTCTCCGTAAGTGCGGAACTTCCGCAGTAACGGAGGGGTAAAAAAGGGGTAGAGGCGAGATTTCTTTATAAACCTAATAATGCGTGGCCTCATTAGACTTGTATTTTACATATAACGGATGAAATAAATACATACATACATACATACCGGACAAAATCAAAACCCGTAGTCGGGTCAAAAAGACATGTAGCAAAGAACAGGCTTCCCTTCCCGACGTGTCTCGTACCTAAGTAGCGCCTTAGTCTTGCGTTCAGCACGACACCAACATTAGCTACAATGTGATATTATAAGAACTATATGTGATTAGTATAGCTTGTTGACATTCGATCCACAAAAGAAGACGTAACCAGTTTTTAAGTTTGACGATTCTCGTGTAAAAATTGTTTTTTGATTTAATTATTTAGGAGCGTAATCTCTAAGGAGCTTATGTTATTTATAAATGCTGACAGTTTGATCGTACGATTTAATGTAGAATTTGTTAATTTTAGTAATAATGGTCATTGGACATTACAACAGCACCGTTCTTCGTATACCAACCGCTAGCTGACGCCGGCGAGCCGTCACCTTTTTTACCTTATGATTTAAAAAGAAACTTTAATGCACATGACTTAAGGCCCTAACTTGAATGGCAAATTATTTGCTGTATCGGAGCTGTGCTGCTATAATGAGCGTTGACCTTCATAGTGATTTCACACCGGCATGGTGTGGCCTGGATGGGCCAGAATTTCAACAACGGTATTTGTACCATTTTGCAAAGTAATAAATGCACTATTTATGCAGCAACATAGTTTAATTTTGTTCGAACGAATTTTTCAGTATCCCCGCACATCTATTTTTTTGTACCATGTTGGTTGCCAACAGGCATACCGCCCCTTGATGGTGAACAGTTACCGTAGCCTATGGACGTCTGCAACACCAGAGGCATCACGCGCGTTTCTGAACTTTTAAAAACCTATTCAGTCCCATTCTGAAGAACTCCATACTGACCCTACATCTAAACATAACCAGACCTTTAACACCAAAGATTGTCGAGACGAAAATATAAATATTTGTCAGTACAACACTGAACTATATTGCTGCATGAATAGAGTATACATTACTTACACAAATTTTAATTCTGGCACATACAATCCTAGCCTTGCCGGTGTGGAACCTTTACAATAATCAAAGTCCACATTAAAATTAAATCTCCTCAAAAAAATAAAACAATATAAGCCCAAAAACATATCTTAACGCGATGATTATTTATTGACCATTTTATTTTAAAGCCCTTTAGAACTGCCAATACTACCTACGTCATTAGTAATTAAAAGTTTTATGGTGAAGCCAGACGAGCGTAATTTTTTGAGTTGTGATTCCCGTAATTTCTGTTACATTCGGTTTCATACAAAAAAACTCCTGTTTCGTACACAGTAGTGTCGTAATGGCCCAGTGGTTAAGGCGTCCACCTCTCATGCACGAGGTGGTAGGTTTGCAACCCGGCACGGGCAAGTGCCAATGTGTCTTTTTCTAATTCATATGTACTTTCTAAGTTTATCTTAGACATCACTGACATCGGTTACCATGTCTAGAAACTCTGATAGTAGGGTGTGTGGGGTCGTTAGACCTTACTGCCCGCCCACACGACAAAGAAAAAAATCTCGAACAAAATATATACATACGTACAAAATGAGTTGTCATCTTCAGTAGAAAGTAAATTACGCGGATTAAAAAAACGCTCGTCTCAACTCAAAAAATTACGTTCGTGTGACCCTTAAAAAAGTATTTCATAAAAAGGCACAATGCTGTAGTGTTGTCATGAAGACTGTCGCCAGTTTGTATGTAAGCTCATGTAGAATATCGATACACCAATACGGTGCTAGTCCAATATGCTGACTGAGTGTATGGAAAGGCAATAGATTAGTGACGAAGGTACTTCCTTTTAACAAATGGTATTAGCTAGCTGTGAGATTCGATTTACATCTACTGAGAGTTTACATAAACTCACGCCTTTACATACTTAATTATGTATGTAGGTCATCTCGCTTGTTACTCATCGGCCTGCACTATCGGCAACAATCTTACTTACCAATCTGCTACATAACAATGATTACAAAATTAAACCTTATATCCATGAAATAAAACTCACGTTACGTGGACTTGTAATTTGGCATCTAAGGGCATTCCCTGTAGGGTACAAGACCTCGGCTTAGAGAGTCGCTAGGGCAAGACAGTAAAGGGGCAGGCTAGATCGGTTCTCATAAAAAAAACACCGTGAGCTCACTGTTCTGAGTAAAGCCATTTTTCATGTGACATATTGGACCTAAAACATACTGGCGAACTGTGTCTGTACATTAGTACACCTCTGCCTGACCCTTCGGGGATATAGGCGTGATGGTACATATGTATATTGCACAGTCAGTCAAACACATCTAAGCTCTAGTTCTTTGTATTTAAAAATAGTACTTAGTTTTCTTTTTCTACTCCCAATAAGCCGCAAAATATGGACTCCATTGTAGAAATAATAGTCATTTTTTCTGCTTGTTGTCTAAGTGACCTTACCAAGGTCTGCCCATTGAAAAGTATACTTAATGTATTGTTAATATAGAGCGCTTTTTACAAAATATGTTTTTAATATATTTCAGATTTTTTAAAAGATGAACAATTGAGGTAATTTACGACGTGTTTGAAATGTACTATTAATTTTACAGATTAATTAATATAAGGCTTACTTTTGACTCTTCACACGAGCTTGTGTTGTAAGGGTGTAGACACCACCAATCAATTGGGCAGCTGACACCACTAATCAATTGACAAAATATTTATGAGCTGTCAAAACGCGATTTCGCCATAGATTTTGTATGACAATACTTAACTATGACGTCACATCTTGACATATGAATTCTACTATATACTTTGCACAACTATTTGTTGATTTCGAAGCAACAAAAAATCTAAATTTATAATTATTTTAAAATTAATCGGGTTTTCAGGTGTAAAATAAAGTGTTTTTTTAAAGTTGTTGTGTCTTGGAATTTTTGTTTAATGGTGTTTATTACCCAATTGACATATTTTTTATAAGCTATCAAACTGCGATTCTCGCCCCATAGATTCTGTATGGCAATATTTTGCAGTTTTAATTTTTAGAGAATGTGTTAAAGGTGTCTACACCCGTAATGCCACAACATCGGCTTGTCTGTACACGTTTTGTGTGTAAAATTGACTAGACTGATATTATCCAATCGCGCCACAGCGAAACTGCTAGGCGTACTGCTGCGTTCCATAATATGGCTTACGCAGCAGGTGTACAATACGTATCGGTATGGACAACTTATAATCTGTAAAACTAATATTAATTTCTAATTATAATAGATATAAACAACGTGATCAATTTATCTATTGTCATTGAAGACTGGAGCGTGATGGATGCCTATGATTACTTAGTAATGTGTGTGTATGTGTACAGATGTGGGATCCTCCGAAATTGTATAGATGACACCTATATTATATGTATATTATCAAGTAGGAAGGCAGGCCATGCGTTCGTAGCCTTTAAATGTTTGGCAAAGTACGTCATTTTGAAACATCTACATTCAAATTTAAACTTTATAATGATTTCGAATTTCCTTAGTGGACGATAGAACGCGCTGTATCTTAAGGACTTCTCACTCTGTCTTGAAACGTTGGTAAGGATTATTCGGTTCGGGGAAACTGCCGAACCGAATGCGCCGAACCGTTTTTTAGTATAGTGACGTTTGAGGACAAGTTATTTTTCTGCAGTAATGCAATATATTTTTGGGAAGTCTTCAATTCGCACTAATATTATATTACATTAACCATTATAACCCGAATTTCCTGTTTATGTAAGCCCTAAATCCCTTGCAGGTGAGATCTCTGCCCGTAACCAATCTGTAGTCCGATTGCTTGTAAAACTGTTTCTCGGACACCGATTGGCTACTGTAGGCACAAACTTATCCACAGATACATTTATATAAAGCGGCCCTAAGTTAGTCGGGTAGAAGACACCTTTAATCTATTCATTGCGGGGCGACGCACATGCGCGTTTTTTTTAACGCGCATATGCGATGCCTGCACTTAAAGAGTTAACCAATAATTCCAAGACGCAATTTCTGTAAAAAAAAATAACCTTTTAACCCTGAAAACCCATTTGCTTTCAAATATTTGTAAATTATTGTACAGTTGCCATAAAATCGATACATATTAAGAATACACTAAATATGTATCGATTTTAAGGCAACAAAATATTTGAATTAACAATTATATAAATATGTAACGACAAATTTTGCTATTGCCATACAAATTCTATGGGCAAACCACGTTTTGACAGCTCATAAAAGATGTGATTGGTTGTGTGGATTACCCAATTGTTGATTAAATAATAAAACAGTCTGGCAGTTAAAACATTGCGATTATAGCCACCACTTATCAAAAACGTGTTTTTTTTTTTTTGTTAGTGATATAACGTAATTATTTACCCAAAGCCAAGTGAAGTGCCAGTGAATTAATATATTTGGTTATTATTTTAACGATAAAATCCCTTAAGTTTCACCCCAAGGAGTGAGACTTACATTTTGTCATTTCCAAAAAACGCAAAAGAAGGCATGGTCCTTCCTATATATATCTTGTGATGAGTGATGGCAACACAATATATTAATTAAACATTTTGACCTCAGATTTTGACAGCTGTCCTCTGTCATTATTACATAAATATTGTATGATTGATTGATGAACTATGGATCAAGTTATCAATCTCTTAAGGGTAGGCGATTGATACTATTTGATACTACATGTAGGGATATAATTAATTCTCTAACTTAGTTGTAACATTGAGTGCGGAGGCCATGTTATTTTTTTTATAAGATTATTTTATTATTTCTGTCGACGCTTTAGGTACTCTTGACATTGATAGTATTACTCTAAGAAATACATTATATCAATAAATGCGTATTTGATTTGTAATTTTGTGTTTATTATTTTCCCCTCACCTACATGTAAATATTATATTATTCAGTAGAACCTCGATTATCCGAACTGATTAGGACAGAGACTAGATCGGATAAACGAAATGTGGGAGTTTTTTGGGACAAGATCGAACAAAAACAACGCCTTTTCACTTAAAAACAAACACACACAACAACAATAAACACAACAAAAACACAGCAGTAAACATGTTTGTCTTTGTTTTTTATAATTATGTATGTTAGTCTGTAAGGTATTTATGTTATGGGCCTTTGTTGCCTGAAATAAATGGTATTATTATTCTCATTTATTCATTAAATTACATATAAATTACATTTTTAAATATTAGTATAAAAAAATAAAAACATTTAAAAATATAAAAAATAGTAGCCCACCGGCGTCGGGAACGGGGTCCAAGCCACCGGTGGTCAGGGCTCCTGAGAAAGGAATCTCCTAACGATACTATTAAGCATTGCTATTGGCATTAAGTCCGCCTTTGTACGGTGTATTTTTTTTTACATTTGTGCATAAAGTTTTAATAAATAAATAAATAAATATTATTATTATTAAAAACTACAGTCTATTAACATTCGATATACATATTAACGTTGAAATATAAAACACCTAAAAAAGTCTGCTGAAGAATGCTTTTCTTATTAATTTTCATTTGACTAACAACTGCAACGCGTTTTCAGCAACATATTCTCGCTAATGTTCGGATAAAGTAAGTCAGCGTTCGGATAATGGAGGTCCTACAGTACTTAATTTATAGGGACTACAACTAGCGCCTGCCCGCTAATTCGACCGCATGGTTTTTATTCACCTGCGTTAGGTTACTGCTCTGTTATATAGCATTTACTATTATTCTATTATACCTCATGAATCTAGCTATCATTTTTTTTCCAATCCGCCTGCAAGTTCCAAAGATTCGCTGGTTTAACAAAACCATCAACAAACAAAAAAAATGTACAAGTAATTTCAGAGTTAAAAATTCAACAACTGAAATTAAAAAGTTAATAAATTCTAACAATACTGTTTTAAAAGACTTTGTCGCAGAAAGTTAACAAACATGAGGGTAATACGAACAAAAAAACAAAACTAAATTAAATCTCGGTACGTCTACCTTCATACCGAAATTATCACAGTGCACAACACAATACAAAGACTGTATTTCATCTATACACCATGGATGCGAAACAAGTTCCGAGCAAATACTCCGAACCTCGGAGATGCCAGTCTCTGAACTCCTTACATAGTGAAGAGACTGCGATTGACGTGATGGTTTTCAAGCACGGGCCAGATCAACGCACGATCAGCGAGTCCTCTGCCGAGCTCTGTATGCCCTCCGATATCGATGAGGTGCCCATCGACAGCGGCATCTGCGATCGGATGGAGGACAGTGATATGCTCGTCGTGTTGGAGCAAAAGATTGATCGGTTGAACGGTAAGTACTTTACTCAATACTCAATAGCCGGATCCACACCGGACGATCCAAAGCGCTCCGATCGCGCGCGGCATGGAGCGCGCTCCACGGAGCGTGAAGTGTAGACGTGCCGCGCGCGATCCATGTGCGCGGCGGAGAGCGCGCGCTCCTCGCCGCGTGCGATCCATTTGTTGTCGGTTTTTTGGTCATGCACAAAGGGGCCTCAGCCGCTAGGCGCGCGCGGTCTGGACGGTTGTGATTTTAGAATCGCGTGATCCGCCGTTATGTATAATTCGCAATGTATCCGTTTAATTTCTTTATATAGGAAGAATAATGTTTATGGGATCCTAATGATACCAATTACACAAATAGAGGTGTAAGAGAAGATGAAGAACTCTTTTTAAAGTCGAGTCCCATATTCCAACCGGTTTTTAAAAATTGTTTTAACCCAATACTGTCTTTTTCGTTTTCGTAATTTTTGCCGTAAATATAACGTAATGTAAAATGTAGCTTGCTGCTGCTACGGCTATTCGTCGCCGTCGTTGCACGTGTGACTCCATAGCCAGACAAATTCAACTGATTCAGTATGGATCGGCAGGAGCGCATTGGAGCAGCCAGTCAGGATCGCAAAACATTGCTGTTGGATCGACCTAGAACGATCCACGCTCCACGCATCACGATCTTGGATCGCGGATCGCGGGATCGCCGATCCATTTTGGATCGTCCGGTGTGGATCCGGCTAATCGTTTGTTGCAGAGGTTTCCATAACTTTTTATAGGTAATTCGACTCCTATTATAGGACGTAATTCTTTTTGGACGCCCTTCGAAATGATGGTGGTGTGTGTAACAGTGTAATTCTAACAGACATTAAGATTATGGTTCACGCCAGTATTTACCGAAGGGTTAGGCAGAGGTGTGCCAATGTAAACCCACAGTTTCGCCGGTATGTTTTAGGTCCCATGTAATAGGGGGCGAGCCTATTGCCATTAACCGGGCACAAATCCAAACTCCGAGCTGCTGCTGAGAATTTCATAGAAAAACCCAATAAGTAACACTTTTTGCTCGACCTGGGAATCTAACCCAAGACCTCTAGCGTAGCAGTCGCGCTTAGGACCACTAGGCCAACGAGGATTACTTTATTTATTTTTGTTTTCCTACTGATTCCTAATAATATTAATATTTGTTTTATAAATACGTAAGTTGGTGAGGATTTATGCATGTTTGTTGTTCTTTCACGCTTAATCGGCTGAACAGATCTGAATGAAATTTGGCACTGAGATAGATTGTAGTGTGGAAGAACGCATAGGATGCTCTTTATCCCGGAAAAATGTACGGTTCCCGTGGTTATAATATAAACTAGAAGACGAAGGACGACGTCGCGAGCAGAAACAAATAAATCTCCAAAAAATGTTACCTAAATATTCATGTTAATTCTCCAAACTGACAGATATGTTCCTGGAACAATGCAAGCTCCTGACCGCCATGAAAGAAGAGCTCCGCAGCTCCAAGCTGATGCTGGAGAACACAGAGCTTGCGCACAACCAAATGCTCATTGATATGCTCAAGAAAACCATTGCTGAAAGGTACTCTTACCCTAACGTTTACCCTTACATTTATTAACACAAATATTTTGACTTTTACTTAACTGAAATGTATCTAAGACGCCTTATATCTCTATGACGAACATGACAGTCGCCATAAGTTCTTTTTATATCTTTTGATAGCAAACAAGCCGAGCGACGGCACACCTGAAGTTAAATGATCACCGCCGATCATTGCCTTCCCAGAAACAGAGTTAAAATGTCTCATGTGCCTGTAAGTAATCCGGCACCCATACCCAAGCTATCAAAATATATACATAGAGAACTATTGTGCCCATACTCTTTAAACCGGAACACAGCAACGCTGCTTTGCGGCAGAAATAGGTGTGGTGGTAGTACTTCCCCGGACGAGCTCCGTCACCATGAGCTTCAAGTACTACTACTAAGAATATTGTATTAATTTCATCACTTTAGAATGACACGGCTGGATGTAGCAGAACCTAGCGGAGAGAAGACGGTGAACAGTCGCGCGAGGAGTCTCCTTAACGCCATCGAGTCGAGACATGAAGTGTCTCTGGACAAGGAGATTCGAAACAGTCTCATTAGCTTCTTACAGAGTGAGGTATCGTATGCCAACCTATGCTGGGTACTATACCCCGTGTCTCAGAAAACACGTAAAGCGACGTTTTATATTACCGTATAAAAAACGTGATTATAATTCCTTTCAAGTTTATTTAGGACCAAAATATTTACGCATTGATAAAACTTATTCCTGTATTATAATAAATATTCTCCAGACCGATATCGGTCACGGCATCTAATCTTAATGGAGACTCGCTAAATACGCAGGAAATATGGTGCACAAGTGTGTGCGCAAACACAGATACACTCCGTCTTCCGTAACTCCCATAGTACGATGGAACGGCAATCCTACACAACCGGGGAGAGATCAGACCAACGGCTTTACGTGCTTTTCGACACACAAGATAAACAGGATTAGGATTACACCAAAAAAAAGTCACTTCCCATCAATGATTCGATGGGTAGTGTTCGTATGTGATATATTATGTCTTTTTACACCACGTGTTCTTTTGCTGCGTTGATCAGTCGTACAGATAGCGTCATCAACTGATTTCGTATCATCTTTTCGAACGAATTTTTTTGCAAGAGCACTTAATGCAGACGCTGTCTGTACTACTTGTTTTTATCACTACTATTACATTGTAAGTCTAAATCATTCGGTTAACTACACAGGAGCTAAAAGACCAGATGGTGCGCGCCACAGCGGAGTCGGTTCGCCGGCTGATTGACGGCTGCTTCAGCCGCGACATGTCCAAGCTGTACCTGCCGGTCCTGGAGCGCTCGCACCGCCGCCTCATCGCACACATACACAAGATCATTGAACAGGCTTTCTTTGAACGTGAGTACCTAACAGTCGGACGGCTTAGTTCTTCGGAAACGAGGATGCTGAAAGGAAGCTGAAAGAAAGGTCGGGTGCGCTGTCCCTACTCCTAACCCGCGAGCTTGTATGACGACATGTATGCACGTTGACAAGGCGAAAGCAGTAGGTATATAAGGAGCCTAATAAGTGGCATTCTGTGTTGTCTGCATACCTTCATAGGAAAAACAGGCATGACGTTATGTACGTAATTATGTATTACTATGTAATATTTATTTGTAAACTATTTTCTTTCTACGCAGTGGAAGACAAATCGTCCTCCTTATTCAAGTCTATGCACAAGACGTCGGGAGCCCTACGCCGCGCGCTGGAGCGTCACCAATGCCTGATGGAGGCCTCTGCTGACCCCGACAAGAACCTGGTCAATACGCTGCAGTATACTGTTGAAGAGTACGTAACATTAAGACCCACTTTCTCAAAAATCACAAAAAACATTTAGTGCCTAATCGTATTTAGAACATCAACCATCCCTGTCACATTGTTAGAAGGTGACAGAGACGGAATGATAATTTAAACACTTTGAGTGCTAAATAAGGTTTACTGATTTGTGGTGAAAGTGAGATTTAAGTTTTATATTCCAATACCAATTATTTCCAATACTGCCATCATAATAAAGAGTGACGTAATTACGCAAAACGAAGTTATCAATTTCCGACCTTAATATAATGTTTTACAGTCGGAAATCGGTTACTTCGTTTCGTGTAGTTAAAGTTTATGAGGCATATCACTGTAAGTGCTTGGCTTAGATTAAAGTTGTTATTATTATTAACTGTCCCGTTGGTCTTTTCTCGTAGCAGACATGACTGCTGAGCGTAGGGTCCTAGGTTCGATTCCCAGGATCTAACGCTCACGCTGTAAGGCCAGGTTTCCTCATGATGCTACCATTTTTATAAGCGTTAATTTTCCCACATTAGGTATTTCTCCTGAATCGACGGTGCGTTAATAAAAATATAGACTCACATACACAAACAGAAAACACACAAATATTTGTTCCGTGCGTGAATCGAACCCGCGCCACGCAGCGCAGCAGCCAAAAGCTCAGCCACGAAACACGCCCATCTGACCGCGACTTCGTCGGCGTGGTTTTAGTCACCCGTGTTAAGTCAGGCCTTTAGTTACTGCTCCGTTGCTGAGTGTTGAAGCGTGATGTTATGTAGCCTATAACCTTCCTCGATAAACAGACTACCCAACACCAAAAGATTCTTTCAATTCGAACGAGTAGTTCCTGAGATTAGCTCGTTCAACCAAACAAACTCTTCAGCTTTATAATATTTTTATAGATTCATAGCAAATCCTTGCGGCAGTTAAAGGCAGCCTATTCTATATATCCAACAGACTGCTGCACAAAGAGCTGAAGGAATGGCGTCACAAGGTGGCAGAGCTGTTCTCCACACAGGCGGAGCCTCTGCCGGTAGAGGAGGCACCCGTGACCCCGCTGGACTACGCGCCCGACACTCCGCCGCAACCGGCCGGCCCGGATGTGTCTGTGATCGATCAGCTGGTGAGTAGGAAACGTAGTAGTACAATTCAAATCTAATAGCGGGTCGCAAGTTAACTGCGAGCAGTACCGTAACTAGCCTTTTGTGCGCCCTGTGCGAGCATCTATAACGGCGCCCTGTGCGCGTATCAATGAGGGCGCATGGAGGGCGCCCTCAAAAAGATCTGGTCCTGGTCTGGTCATTTCTGCACCCTGTGCCTGGGCACCGCTGGCACTTTCCTAGTTACGGCACTGGCTGCGAGTAGTGTGAATGCAGGTTCGCCCAGTTTTCTTCAAGTCAAAAGTAATTTAGAGCTCATAGAGATATGTTATAGAAATAATAAAAAACATGCATACATAAACTCACGCCGTCATCCTATTCAATTCCATTCCTTTAAAAATACCGCATTATTAACTCAGAATCGGTTGTCTACCCAGTTATTAGTTATCATCATCATCATCATATTAGCCGCAGGACGTCCACTCCTGGACATAAACCTCCCCATAGCTATATAGCTATAATCGCCCCACAGCAGATAAGCTGCAAATTATAAACCTGGCAAAATAGGAGTGCTTTAGGTACTTCTGCTTACCTCCTAGCTAAATACAAGTGATATTTCCCTAGATGCAAATAGCGCTGATCAACAAGCACATAGCAGAAGGAGACGTGAACGGTTCGTTCGAGCGCGCGCTGTCTGCGGGCGACCTGTCGGTGGTGATGGCCGCCTGCCGCGCCGCCGACCCTGGCGAGGTGTTCGCGGCACCCTGCAGCCTGCAGCAGCCCGTGCTGCTGTCGCTCGTGCAGCAGCTCGCTACTGATATGCTGCATGAGACGCAGCTCAAGTGCAGGTATTTGTACTGGCTGTTTGTCCGTTGGTACCGTCAGGGCCGAATCACACTGGAATGGCAGCGACGCAGCGAGCACTTTCAGTGTGAAATAATTTTAAACTTTATGTACCATACTTATAACACCAGTATCGCGCTACTTGTCGGTAGGCGTCGCCGCCGGCCGCTGCTATTCCGGTGTGGCTTCCGGCTTAGGACTCGACTACCAATTAATAACAACGATAGATAAGGACTTTTTTTAAAACAAAAACAAGTCATACTTTTTAAATTATGGTGTATTTAAAAAAATATAAATAACTAATGTAACATAATGAAGCTAAAAACAACAATCCAACTTATCCACTTAGCACTAATAGTATTTTAGTAACTATTAAAAATGTCCACCATTTTTCTCCAAGCAGAGCGTAACACATTCCGGTAAATTGAGTAATAAACAGTTAACAGGTTGGGGTTCCCAACCTTTTTCAGTCCGCGGCGCACAGGTTGGGAAGCTCTGAGTTATACAGTAAAAAAGGATTTTGTTATGATGAATCAGATGAATATAATATATGAGGGTTGTAAATGTATAATCTGCAACATTTTATTTATTTATATACTAACATTATGGATAATCATACGGCTATAAACAACACACAACACATGAATACATTTTCCACACACACACATATTAAATGTTATATGAAAACAGACACAGACACACATAAACAGACATGCAAAGAGAAAGGGAAAGAGAGAGTAAGTTAGAGAGAATGAGTAAATATCAAACTAACTTAGATATTAATAAATTATTTACTACTATATCCATTACTATTATATTATTAACACTCTTAAAAAAATGATTATTATTATTATAGATTGTTATTACTATTGTCTAATATATAATTACTATTACAAAATTATTGACTATTGACTACTAATGTTACATAAGTCTTAAATTATTGTATACCTACAACTGGATGGATGTACTTCAAGTAATAAACTGTAAGACCATATTTTTAACTGTGTACCATAATAAATTTGAATTTCAATACTGAGGCGGTGCACCGTCTTGTTGATAACAAACATCTCGGTGATAATTGTAGTCTATTAAATTGTGTTTTTTTTTCCTCTCTTATTTGCAATCAGTCAGAAAAGCAGACTTGATAGTTTTCTCTTGCGGTGATGTGCGGGTTTCTGAAATCTGAACAACCACTAATGACCATCTGCTGCTCAATGCCACCACCAACGTTGCTCTCAGAATTAGTATGCTGTAGTGGGAATGGGGCGGTCATGTCTGCACCGCCCCTTAGAGGACCCACTGACCCTGCAGACGGTTAAACAGTTGGTGGAGCAAACACGTGTTGGAGCGGTGACCATGTTTAGGAAAACGCAGTGTGGGATGCCATGCTGCACGGTGGACTGACGATTTAAAGAATTTGGTGGGTAACAGATGGGCGCGGGCTGCCCAGGACCGGTATGGTTGGCGCTCTTTGGGGGAGGCGTACGTACATCTGTGGAGGGCTACAGGCTGATGATGATGGTGATGATGAATGCTCATTGTCTTGATTGTAGAGCCGTACGAGTGACCATCAATCCATACAATATTAGCATCGGGCTCTTCATCACTCACAAGGCTTGACGGGGCACAACTTCTGTTTTATTTAAAGCCTTCTGATAACGGTACGGGCGCATTTCCCCGGCGTTAAGTAGTTTCCAAACTGCGTATTGATTTATGCCTGTTTATGCCGAAACACCGTGCTACATCACGCGTACTCGGCCATGCATGGTTTATAATCTTTGATTGGCTGCCAATTTCACACGACGACGGCTTGGTGTTCTTAAAAATCCCTGTTGGCGAAGGGGAGGCATACTTTCTGCCTCGTAGTGTCTGGACTTCTTTTAAACTTCGCAACATTTCGTGGTAATCGCGATTTGAATAGATAATAAGCAAATTACCTACACAAAGCGGCGGGGCGCCGCTCCCGGTAGCACGGAACAAAAACATGCAAGGACGCGGGCGAGGCGGCAGCGGCGACGCGTCTCACAAAAGAATACGATCGATATATACGGAGCGCGGAGGGTCGGTCGGACCGGTCGGAAACGGAAATAAAGCACGCATCGAGTAAGGGTGCCGGGCGCGTAAGGGTTGACCGTCATTCGTTCCCACTCCGCAAATCGACTACTGTTTAACCCACAGAACAATAAAAACACACACGTTTAACCCGTACAGATTTTAGATTCCGAAAATAATTAACGTTAGTCGATGATCCGCTAATAGCGGCCCATCCAATAACGTTCATTTTTTGAGTCCTTGTTGGTTTTTCGGAGCCGGAATCTAAAATCTGTACGGATTAAACGGTAGTCGATGAGCGGAGCGGAAAAGAATGAAATTCAAACTTGCCGGTAAATAAACTTATACATACAAACGTTTAGTTATCGTATTTTTTAATACAGTCATTCTAGGAAAGAAGAGAGATAACAGTGACACATTCGTGCGCTAGCGCCGGGCGGCGCCGCATCGCCCTTTCGTTTTTAGTGATTCGGTACCCAAAGGGTAAAACGGGACTCTGTCTGTCCGTCTGTCATCGGGCTGTATCTCATGAACCGTGATAGTTAGACAGCTGAAATATTCACAAATGAGGATATGCTGCTATAACGACAAATACTAAAAAACAGAATAAAATATTTAAGGGAGCTCTTAAACAACAAACGTGTTTTTTTTTGCTCGTTTTTGCTCGTAGAAGCTTGAATTATTATATATAACGAAATATTCACAGATTCTTTAGTTAGACGCCTCACGCCGTGACTTTTAGTATGTTTACGCCCTAAACACCCTGAACAACTTTCTTAAGAAATCGCTTAGGGCCTAGCTCACGCACTCCACACCTCCTTATCGGTCATTCGTTGAGTGGACTATGAGTGATGATGCCCAATTGAATTTTAATTAATTTATAATTTGATGTTTATTGCGTATAATCTTTCGTTTGCAGATACTTAGAGGAAGCTATTATAAATTTGGACGTGGCGAGCCAGGAGACTCGCGGGCATCTCCCGCTTGTGGTCGGCGAGGTTCGCAAACACCTGTCCAAGTTCCTGGTCGCGTACCCCAACCACGTCGCCGGGCGCAGAATCACGTTGATCGTGATGGCAGCAAACAATTTGTTGAAATAAACTGTTTCTAACATGTTTAAAAGGGGTTTTATTCAATTATTTTTTCTTTTTGTAATCTTACATCGCTTTTACCCGCTAATTAAGTACCTACAATAAATATCTCATCGATGCTGTTGAAGTGTTATGATGGCCATCTGTTTAATACCAATTTGATACGTGCTCTGCTTTGCACTAGGAATGATGCTATCGTCGAAACGTGATTGATCATTGGCATGTCGGATTATAATCAAACGTGAGATCTGCCCACTGCTCGCTATTATTCATGCATCCGCTCATCCGTCATTCCCCAAGGCCTCGGCCCCATTTCCGTCCGTCCAGTATCTGCCTATTTGCCATTGATTAGACCCACGAGTCAAATTTTGATGAACAGCAACATAATTGTTTTTAACGTAATACTTTGAAATTATTAGAAATGCAATGAAAAAAGAAGGTTTTTTTTATTTCTTTTAAAGATTATACTATCTTTCGGTTGACAAAAGTCGAAAAATTTCTAACCAAGAGATATAATGACTACTAATGGCAACACTAAATAAAATGTCATGTCATCAATCAAAATTGCATGATCTCTTTTTTGCTCTTGCTTCGTCAGTGTTATTTTTGTGAAAAATAAACAATTTATAATGAAATTTGAATAATAAAGTCATAAAGCGAGGTTATTAATAATAAAAATTGTTACGGAGTGCAATAAAATGGCTTTGAAGTACTTCTTAAGTGTTCTTTTGACTTACAACATGTTGTTGTACTGTGCTTCGGCGGCGGTGCACGGGCACAGCTCGGACAATCTGGAGCGGGAGACGGACGGGAGCTTCCGCGCGAGGGACTACGAGCACTACGGCGACTCCGGACACAACTCCGAGTTCGACCACGAGGCCATTTTAGGTACTACTGAGTACTTTACTCTCACTCACTGCTTTTATTATGTGACGTTTACCGGGCGCTGGCAAACAACAGCAAGATTTCGCAACGGCTCGCTCAGTTGATAAGGAATGCGATAAGTAGCGGCTGGCGCGCGCCGAGATGTCGATTAGGACCGTGTTATTTATTTTGACGCCTGTGGCTTTGTTCGTAACTTACTACTTATTCTCAGGGAGCGTGCGAGAGGCCGAGGAGTATGACAAGCTGAGCCCCGACGAGGCCAAGCGCCGCCTGGGGCTGCTGCTCCCCGCCATGGATTTGAACGGAGACCAGGAAATAGACAGAATGGAACTCAAAAGATGGATTTTGAAATCATTCATGTAAGTTGTTATGACTTGATTTTTAGTGGTTTTAAACTAGAGAGTTTTCGGAAATATAATGATATTAAATAGGCCTTGCATAGTAAAATATTTATTTATCAAAGAATAATTTATCTGAAGTTTTTGTTTATAGTAATATTATTTTGTCTAGCTACAGTTAATAATTTTAAAGTAATTATTAAAGAAACTAATGATTTACATGAAGGCTTACTTTTCTCATTAGAATCTTGACAGTATCCATGAGAACTAACACTTATTAATTAAACTTATCACTCCATTTTAATGTTCATTGCAAATAAAACACAAATTTAAAATGATTCCATTTCTGTGTGTTATTGTAATTAAACTGATTTTTTATTGGTTGATACTGTTAGTTTCTCAGTTCATAGGTATTATGATAAATATTTATAGCTGTGATAATAACTGATAAGGTAATAATTATCAAATGTTTTTTAGTTGGAATCTAAAACAATAACAATATCTTCTAACCTACTGAATCTTTAATATAGCAAAAAATATGAATGGTAATTTAACACGGTATGGTACCATGTGGTACTCCAAAATTATAAAAAGAGTATTTGATAAAAACAACAACAAACTAACAAACAGAAAAGGTTTAACAAAACAGATAAAGGCTCAACCTAGTGTGAAGGTCAAACAACAATTATAATTATGTTTTTTTATTAATATAAAAAAACATAATTATAATTGTTGTTAGAATAGGAATAATTTCCTATTCTAACTGCCTCGTTGGTCTAGTGGTCCCAAGTACGACTGCTACGCTAGAGGTCCTGGGTTCGATTCCCAGGTCGAGCAAAAAGTGTTATTGGGTTTTTCTACGAAATTCTCAGTAGCAGCTCGGAGTTTGGATTTGTGCCCGGTTAACGGCAATAGGCTCGCCCCCTATTACATGGGACCTAAATATACCGGCGAACTGTGGGTGTACATTGGTACACCTCTGCCTAACCCTTCGGGGCATACAGGCGTGATGGTATATTTATATATATTTTTTTCCTATTCTATTCTTAAATGTGGCACTGAAAACCATTATTCTGTTTATACAACTGTTTTGACATCATATTGACTATATTATTACTTATTCATAATCTATTTAAATAAAAATAAATGACTAAGTGTGTTGCTAAGCGCAATATCCTAGAATGCCTGGACGAATTTGGCTGATTCTTTTCTTGTTCTGTTTATAATTTCCTACACAACACCTAACTCCGAGCTACTACTGAACGTTTAATGGAAAATTTGCTCGACCTGGGAATCAAACTCAAGACCTCTAGCGTAGCAACGCACATTCTTGTGCACTATAATATTTCCTGCATTCTTGGCTAATGTCCACTGACTTTGGCCACTGTAACCTAAATTAGTTCATCAGGATATAACAATATTGTCCGTCCACCAGTAACCTGTCTCGCGAGGAGGCACAGGAGCGCCTGGTGGAAGCTGACGAGGACCGCGACGGCGCCGTGACCTGGCAAGAGTACCTGCACGACGCCTTCGGAGTGGACTCCGAAGATGATGTGGGGCCGGACGATGCTGGAGATACAGGGCTGGTGTGTATACCCTCACTTTATGAGCCAGTCTTTAAATAACTGCCCCGTTGGTCTCGTGGTCGCAAGTGCGACTGCTGTGCAAGGGGTCCCGGGTTCGATTCCCAGGTCGAGCAAAAAGTGTTATTGGGTTTTTTCTATGAAATTCTCAGTAGCAGCTCGGAGTTTGGATTTGTGCCCGGTTAATGGCAATAGGGTCGCCTCCTATTACATGGGACCTAAATATACCGGCGAACTGTGGGTGTACATTGGTACACCTCTGCCTAACCTTTCGGGGAATACAGGCGTGATGGTATATTTTTTTTATTTTTTCTATAAATACTTGCTTGACGCTTGTTAAAATATAAAGCCGAAAAAAAAAGGTTTATTCAGAATTTTCATAACATACATCTTGAATCTAAATTCAAATTATTTAATTCTATATCTGTATAACAAGTTGTATGCCATTCAATGTATTTGGAGGAACCTTGCCTCCTGAAACACAGGCTTTGGCATAGTTTATAGGAAGTTTAGGAGCCATCAGATCGTCCTTTAATGTGACGCTATTGTGTACTTATGTTTATTTTTCTATGTACAAAACTTCTATGTGTACTTAATATCAATTTTGACGCGGACGAAGTAGCGGGCAGAAGCACCTTATAATTTAAAAAAAAACCGCGGCCTTTATTGTATGCATCAGCTTTAAGATTACTAATGTCATGAGATAGTGGTTCAAAATGCACGCTAAGACGTATACTTGCGGACACCAGCCCGTCATACCCTCAATCATTGAGGGTATGACGGATAACATTGAGGCTCAATGTTGCTGTGCTCTACCAGGGTCCATAACTGTACATTAGCTTTAAGTAGGGCTGCCATCCGTCCGGGTTTCCTCGGATTTGTCCTAGTTTAGAGGGTGTCCGGGTGCATCCGGGAGGTGTTGCCAAAAAGGTCCAGGTGAACCCCGGACACTTTTAGTGTCAGGGAAATCTCGATCAATGGAAAGATAAGCTATACTTAAATAAAATAATAATAAAAATCCTGTGATGTCCGGGAAAAGAATTAAATTTCATCCAAATGTCGGGTTTAGAAGTTTTTGCCCGGCGTCAGCAATTTAGCATCCTTATGTAACATCTTTATACAGATTATGGTATGCAAATAAATGAATATGAATATATTTTTGTTCAGTTGCTGCAAGAAGAGAAGGCGATGTGGGCTGTAGCCGACGCAAACAGCGACGGAATACTGGAATTAGAAGAGTTTCAGGTCAGTACACATTAATAGTTCATTAGGGTTTGTAGCTGTTCAAAATATAACTTTATTTACAACACGAAAGGATACACATTTCATTGTGAGAAGTTATATTGTGAGTCGCTCTATAAAAATGTGCGCGCAGTGTCGCGTCTCGGTGTGAACTGACCCTAACTAGTTCTAATCTATTTGGCAAGCGTAAGAACGCTCTCAGGCTCGATTGAGGGGACGGGAGAGGGAAAGAAGAGTCCCCCGTCCCAGCGGCCGCCGCGGTAGACGCTCCGTTCGTCGGGAGCCACGAGACGACTCCCGGCCACCGTAGACGCGGGTCTGTGAGCAATGATTAGCTCACCGTCCGTACGTTTACTAACGACAGACCGTGTCGACGGCACGTTCGTGTTCCACGCGCGCCTCAAACAGATGTCAGCAAACATTGGATGGGCCACTCAGGGCCGATGCCTGCCGGGGCTGCGGGTTGTTCGAAAGAGATACCGCGCCCCCGGAACGCAAAGGGCACATGAAGGAACATAGACGGGTTTTAGTCAGTAAAAGGCTGACACTCCCTCCCGTCCCGCCCAGGGCGGGGGAAGTTATTTGATGATATCCCGTATATATAAAAAAAAGGCTCGATGGAGCGACGATCCCAGCATGGTAGCTGGTAGTAGCTGGACGAGAATTGAGAATCGAACTAAGTGGCGTGCGATTAAAGAGGCCTATGTTCAGCGGTGAACTGTTGCAAGATGATGATGAGTAATCTAAGTCAAAGTCAAATCATTTATTTTAATTAGACCATTAAAAGGCACTTTTGAACGTCAAATAATTAAAAACTATTGAATCTAGTTGCCCATTCCAACATAGGCGTATATAGGGGGGGAGCCGGGTGGGCCTTGCGTGCCCACCCCAGAATGGTCTTGTACCCCAGTCTGCAGGGCTCACCTTCCGCCTGACCGCATTGCGTCGCATCGGTCATGGCATCTTAGAGGCCAGGCTCCCACTGAAAACTAATTCTAGATACGCCAATGCATTCCAAAAGGTAGTTTCGAATGGAGAAGAACGGGCGAGAAACTCCATACATATTCTAATCATCATCATAATCGTATCAGCCGAATGACGTCCACTTCTGGACATAGGCCCCACCTAAAGATAGCCACAATGACCGATCCTGCGCTGCTCGCATTTAGCGGTTTCCTGCTAACATTACCGCTAATCTAATAACCCGACCTAGCTGGGTAGGTAGTTACCCAATAATTCCAAGACTCAACTTCTTTAAAAACATTTCATTTAGGACTTGAAAACCCGATTAGTTTTCAATTAACAGTAAAATTCGATTTTTATTTGTATTGAAATCAATAAACAGTTAATCAATTGAGCAAATAAGTGACGTCACTATTGCCATATAAAATACATAACAGTTATATTCATTCAAAACTATGCTTAGTATCGATTTAAAATTAATCAACATTAAATAACAAAAATCTATAGAATCACTTGGTAAAAGGAAAAATAATTGACAGAACTGCATCCAGCACCTGACTGGGAGACATTTTGACAGAATTGCGATCAATACCACAGGACATGCGTCACCTCCTTAGTTGCCTGTCGTGTACAACCACCTGCACCATCCAGGACCTAAACGAGGCCAATGATAGAGCTGTACAGGTTGCACAATACTGATCGGACAACATTTAATACGAGTCAATCGACACGAAAGGAAGAAAACGACACAAAGGCACGGTAGGCGTAGTGACTGAGTGATTAGCTGCTGCGCTATGTGTCGTGATTTCGATTCCCTCACGGAACAAATATTCGTATGACCTGCAGATAGTCGTTCCAGGTCTGGCTGTTAGTTTATGTGTTTGTAAGTAAACGTAACTACGATACAGGAGAAATTCCCAGCGTGGGGCAGTTTTAAATTCGGCATTCTAACCGGCACCTCTTGTGTGCAGGTGTTCACCAACCCGGAGGAGCATCAGGACATGCACCAGTTCCTCATCAACCAGACCCTGAGGGAGAAGGACACCAACAAGGACAACCGCATCGACTTCAACGAGTACATCGGCGAGAGAGGTAAGCAGAATTCAGACAGAACATTTTGAATGATTTCTTGCACAATGCGTAATGCCATTTTGCCAAGAACGTTATTGTTGTTTTTCTCGGGAACAGAACTGTTTTCGGGATGAAAGGTACCCTGTGTCCATTTCAGTACACCTGAGCACATCTCATCTGCTTAACCTTTTCCCAACTATGTTGGGATCGGTTTCCAGTCTAACCGGATGCAGCTGAGTACTAGTGTTTTACATTTAGCAACTGCCTATCTGACTTCCACAACCCAGTCACTGGGCAACACGATACCTCTTCGTTAGACTGAGATTTCTTGGTTTCTGACTAACCGTAACGACTGTCAAAGATCTACGAATGACAGCCGGGACCAACAGCTTTACATGCTTTACCTGACAATGTATATGAAAAATTTCAAGATGATTGGTTCAGTGGTTTAGGCGTGAAAAGGTAACAAACAAACAAACTAGCTTTCGCATTTAGTTAGGACAGCTACGCCCACCTCGCGGGTGTAATCACACAGTTGTTTACGACGACAATTAATGTTATTCATTTGTTATGGTTGTTCATAAGATAACTGTCCATTATAGTCGGTCAGAAATAGCAAAGATAACCTGTCTCGGTAGCCTAGTGGTCCTAAGCGCGACTGCTACGATAGAGGTCATAGGTTCTATTCCCAAGCCGAGCAAAGTGTTATTGGGGTTTTCTATGAAATTCTCAGTAGCAGCTCGGAGTTTGGACTTGTGCCCGGTTAATGGCAATAGGCTCGCCCCCCATTGAGTGGGACCTCAGCATACCGGCGAACTGTGGGTGTACTTTGGTACACCTCTGCTCTTATTTCATCTCGGTAACAAAAATGTTCCTAGATGTCGTTCAGAATAACAACATGATCGCAATGATGGGAAAAATATGTAAATTTTGGCTTCAATAAGTATCATTTACATCCGTTATTTGTTATTTTACACAAGCAGTAAATAAGTAACAGGGCTTCCTTTGTATTTTAAACATTACGAATAAACAAAATTTACAAGAAATGAGAGCTGGTGACTGCTTTGTGTTGTGTAAACATAGGTGATACTGTTTCATTACTTCACTAATTCCAATAAAAAAGTTGCCAGATAGTAAATCTGGAAAACGGGACACTTTAATTGTATAAGAAGTTGTCGTAATTGGTAACAATCGTACAAGCAAACGATGAGATTCCGTCACACGACGAGATTAGAAACACACATTTCTTAAGTGTCCTAATTGAAACTGTCAGTCATCCCACGTACCCTTTTTTTTTTTTTTTTTTTTTTTTTTTTTTAAAGATGGTAAAATCATCAAATGACCCCTCCCGTCCTTAGTGTCAGACTTTTACTGACTAAAAACCATCTATGTTCCTTCATGTGCCCTTTGCGTTCCGGGGGCGCGGTATCTCTTTCGAACAACCCGCAGCCCCGGCAGGCCTTGGCCCTTAGTGGCCCCTTCTATGTGCTGACACCTCTTTGCGCGGAACATGAACGCGCCGTCGACACGGTCTGTCGTTAAATAACGTACGGACGGTGAGCTACCCATTGCTCACCGCCCACAGACCGTGTCTACGGTATCCGCCTGCGGGAGGCGCAATGGTGCCGTTATTGGCAATCCATTGCGCCGGCGGACACGGCGTCAGCGGCGGCTGCGGGTGCGGCCACGGCAACGGTGGCGGCGGCGGCGGCGGTGCGGGGCCCTCCCCTGGACCTGGCGGGTACGGCGCAGGCCTTGCCCCCAGCCCGGTGATCGGCCGGCTTGTTAGCCCCCGCACATGCGTCGCAGTGCGGCGGGGCATCACAAGCCGCGGCCTTGTGACCGGGCTGACCGCAGCGGAAACACAGGGCGCTGCGGTCCACCTCCGAGGCGCACCGACATGCCACGTGCTTCCCCACGTGGCAACGGTAGCACCTCAGGGGCCTGGGCTCGAGCAGGCGAACCCGCGCCGACACCCAGCCCACCAGTAAGCGGCCCCCCCCAACAATGGCTTTAGCCGCCGTCACTGGGCAGCTGACCATAATGGTCTGCATGCCCGTGCGCTCTGGGCGGATGGTGCCTGCCCTGACCTCTTCGGCACGGCATCCACCCGCCCTGGTGTGGAACCTATCTTCATCGTGCGATGAAATCACATTGCTTACTCATACGATCAATAGCCAACTAGGACGACACCTCAGGGTTTAAATAACTGCATAAGAAAGAAAGTCAGTCTTCTTCATTACATACATACATACACACATACAATCACGCCTGTATTTCCCGAAGGGTAAGGCAGAGGTGTACCAATTCACACCCTCAGTATGTTTACATCCCATGTAATAGACGGCAAGCCTATAGCCATTAACCGGGCCAAAATCCTAACTCCGAGCTGCTACTGAGAATTTCAAAGAAAAACCCAATAACACTTTGCTCGACCTAAGAATCGAACCCAATACTTCTAACGTAGCAGTCGCGCTTAGGACCACTAGGCTAAAGAGGCTTTCTTCTTCATTATGCAATTTAAACAAAACTACCGTGTGACTAGACAATGCAATTTACTTAACAAATCAGCGACACATTTCACTCAACCTTTATTATAATTTATTATTATTTCAATCCCAGTGTAACACTATACAGACGAACTCATTAATTAATAACGATTTGGTCAATTAAACGCTATCTGCTTGAATACGGTTGACACAGTTTTGGTGATCCGCACTTTGTACATGCAGTCATTGATATAACTATAGCTTCTGCCAAGGTGATTAAAATTAAAAAAAAAAAAAACAAAAAAAAAAAAAAAAAAAAAAATATTAAATTAAATTATTAAATTATTTAATTATTATTTTATTATTATTATTATTTAATTATTATTAAAAAAAAATTGGGACAAAAAGTACCCTTTGTTCTTTTCCAGACTGTGATCTATCTGTCCCTAATTTCATCCAGATCCGTTCAGCCGTGCGTGCGTGATTGAGTAATTAACATCCGTCCATCCTCACGAACTTTTATTAGGATAGTGAAGCGGTTTCTACACTTTTAAGGCAACGATAAATAGAACAAAGTCATTTTATTTAATGGAACCCTACATAAAATATATCTAATATATAAAATTCTCGTGTCACAGTTTTCGTTGCCATACTCCTCCGAAACGGCTTGACCGATTTTGATGAAATTTTTTGTGCATATCGAGTAGGTCTGAGAATCGGCCATCTATTTTTTTTTTACATCTATTTTTCAAATCCCTAAAAAAAAAATATATGGCAAAACAACGTTTGCTGGGTCAGCTAGTTTAATTATAAATATCTGTACAAATTATTAAAATTGAAGTATCCGCTCGTAAAGTCGGAACGCAAAGGGCATTAGGAGGAACACGAATGGGTAAAAGACTGATACTCCCGTCCACTCCGCCCAGACCAGAAAAAGCCATTTAACGATTTCCCATCCTTAAAATAAATGTAACACACACACAGTAAGAATAGTGTATTTGAATATGAAATTCTGAGCCGCAAATACATCCTTACATCTGTGTTCGTTTGTTTATACGCCATAAAAGTGCTTAGAAACCAATTTAATGTATACCTACAACTACATGTGAAACGTGGAAACATAGCGTTTCATTGAATCGGAGAATGTTAAGATTATGACAATATTAGACGGTGTAACCAAAATCATTTAAGTACCACCAAACTTTTTTCTTGGAAAAAAATAATCATGGATGCCCTCCGTCTACGCCCTAGGGTGAATACCCTCCGATCACCCTAGAGTCCTAGACGGAGGGCATCTACTACACATATACTATTTACCACCAATTTTTTTGTTGCTGGAGTGGAGAATCCTCACGGATGTTCACCGCACTGGGCGAGGAGGAGGAGTCTGTTAAACTCGACTGACAGACTCATCCTGACTCTCCTTCTCCTGACTAAAAACTAAGTCTCTTATTATAATACAGTTTTTGCAACTGGGCCAGGGGGTAGTCGCAGAGGAAGGGTCGGTGAGGGTCCGACCCCCCCCCCCCCCCCCCCTTTAAACGTACAACATATTACTAAATTGTAACGGACAGACCGAGTTACTGTCGCATTTAGATTAAGGTTGGTTTTCAATACAAACTACAATCCCTTTCAAATAAATAAATTGAGATACACTACCTATGCCATTTATCTAATTCCACCAGGTAGCCAGCAGGACAAAGCGTGGCTGCTATCCGAGAAGGACAAGTTCGACAACGACCTCGACCTCAACAAGGACGGGGTCATCGACCTCGCTGAAATACACACCTGGATTATACCTAACAACGAGTAAGTACATACATATATGACAATCTCTTCCATAGTTCTTGCCACATGTAATACAATAATACATAAATAAACTCACGCCCTTTTCCCAAGGAGGTAGGCAGAAACCACGGAACGCCACCTGCTACGATTCGTACGCGTCGCCTATGTTCATAGATTTAGTCATACAAGCACGCTAGTTATGAGTACTGCGCTCCTGTGGTTAGGTTAGGGTTTAGGGACGCCCTAGAAAGATCTATCCTGACCCTATGGTCAGGGTAGGTCTTCACCGGGGTCCCGGCGTTGCCGCTGCCATATAAATAATAATACAATAATGCCATCCTATTATTGTTCTATTGCAAGGCGAATTGGAGATGTCAGACTTGTACGAGTTATAAATCCAGGTTTCCCTACGGAAATTTCATTCACCTATGTAAGTGATTTCCAAGATAAACTTTAAAGTACATATGAAATAAAGAAAGTCACATTGATACTTGCCCGTGTCCGGTTGCGAACCCACAGCCTCGAGCTTGAAAGGCGGGCTCCTAACCACTGGGCCATCACGACATTTTGTAGTCTGCTCTAGTTTCATATAATACGAACGTAGCACAGTATGGAAGCCATGTTGCTTTTTCTTATTTATTTATTTCTTTTTTATAAAACGTTGCCTCACACTAGGAATTTCTCCTATATCGTGGCCATGTTTATAAACTCATACACAAACAGCCAGACCCGGAACAACTATCTGTAGGCCATACAAATATTTGTCCCGTGCGGGAATCTTACCCGTCATACGTAGCAGCTAATCTCTTAGTCACTGCGCCAGCCGTTTTAATATCAGTATAAACTATTTAAGCTTGTATATGTTATAGGCAATGTGTATAATCCGGCATTGTATAGAATGCCTAGGCATTATATATATTGCCTAAAACGTTCAGGCAATGTATATAATACGATTCATTTCATACATTGCCTAGGTATTGTATAAAATGCCCAAAGCGCATCAGGCAATGTGTATAATGAATGACCACGAGAAGGAGACACGTGACTACACATTTTAAATACCTACATATGAAACCTTTTTAGATGATTTTTAATTTATATTATTTAGAGTAATGTTTGTGTTAAATTAAAGTTTAATAATGTTGATTTTGAATGGTATAAATCAAACTATACCTAAGTATTTTTTGAATAATATGTTATTACTTTGATAACGTAGCGCATAGATTTTGTGTCGATTACTGAACATGTGAAGATATTTAAGAAAATTATTGTTTTTGTTATTAAGTACCTACAAGTAACTAGATTGCAATTTTCATAATACTCTATTTTAGTTTGTTTAAAGATGTTACCTAAGATTTTATTTCCTTTCAAATTATAATAATGTTACCTACAGTTTATTAAAAGTATAGACCGATCTTCCGGGTTAAGCCACGCTTGCCGAGGTTGGTCTGTGGATGGGTGACCATTTACCATAGCGAGTTTCCTCCGTGCCTCGGAAAGCACGCCGCAAAGCCGTTGGTCCCGGCTGTCATTTGTAGATATTTGACAGTCGTTACGGATAGTCAGAAGCCAAGAAGTCTGACAACCAGTCTAACCAAGGGGTATCGTGTTACCCAGTTACTTGGTTGTGGAGGTCAGATAGGCAGTCGCTCCATGTAAAACACTGGTACTCAGCTGCATCCGGTTAGACTGGAAAGCCGACCCCAACATAGTTGGGAAAAGGTTAAGCAGATGATGATGAGTTTATTAAAAGTATAATAAAAGCTTATTTTAAATGAAAACTGTTGGTTTCTTTCGTATCATGATCAAATTTCCATAATCAAGTGGTAAGAAATGAACAGGGCGACTTTCTGCAGCAATTTTTTGGTACTTTGTAAATGTAAATGTTTATTCGAAGGCAACTGCTATGTGAGAAACGCTCTCTACGCAAAAACTCGTATGTACTTAGGCATACAAACCAATGGAACACATGTCTTATCGCTGTCTGCTAATGGAAGTTGAAATTAGGATTAGCTCTCAAAAGATCAGTACCTATCTAAACTAAATTATAGAGAAGAAAAATCGATTACATACATTGCCGGTGCTTCAACTGGCATTCTATACAATGCCTAGGTATTTTATACATTTCCTAGGTAAAGTGTAAAATAGTTTAAACATTGAACATCATTTCATACATTGCCTGAACGACCCAGGCATTCTATACATTTCCTAGGTATTGTATAGAATGCCTGCATTTTACACATTGCCTATAACATATACAAATCCAACAATTGGATACAGTAAGTAATTTTAATGGCTCGGTGTGAATTATAGGATGCTGATAAGAATTATTATCGCGAAGATTTTCTTTTGTAACAGCGATTTAATGAAAACTGGTATAATAAAAACAAACAGCTGTTCTATATAAAAGGCCTTCATCTACGTGGTGAAAATGTATAGAACAGTTGTTTTTTTATAAGTGAAACATACAAACCATCAGGCTTGGTCATCGTGCTTGACTAGTCTCTATTGAGATTGACCGCCGTGACTGGAAACCGGTTGGCAGAAATATTATTACCTGCTAGCAATACATTCAGACACATTCATCTCACAAGATGGGCACGAATTTCCTAAAATTACTCACAAATCATTTTCCACATCATTGCCATATTCTCTACGCTTTTTCTTCTTCTTTTCGTTTCGATTGACTCGTTTCAAATTTTGCCCGACCAGTAATGAGCAACCTGTACAAGTGTACAGCTCTACCATTGCCCTCGTTTAGATATAATTAACATAACATACCATCATGCCTATATTCCCCGAAGGGTTAGGCAGAGGTCTACCAATGTACAACCAACAGTTCGCCAGTATATTAGGGTCTCATGTAATAGGGAGCGAACCTATTGCCATTAACCGGGAACAGATCCTAACTCCGAGCTACTACTAAGAATTTCATAGAAAAACCCAATAGCACTTTTTGCTTGACCTGGGAATCGAACCCAAGACCTCTAGCGTAGCATTCGCACTTAGGACCACTAGACAAACGAGGCAGATTAGATATAATTCTCCTCTCTTACCTTCCCATCATCATTCCAGCGAAATAGCAGACGAGGAGGTAGACCACCTGTTCGCGTCAGCTGATGATGACCACGACGACCTGCTGAGCTTCGAGGAGATCCTGCTGCATCACGACGTGTTCGTCGGCAGCGAGGCGACCGACTACGGTGGCGACCTCATGAGGGAACACTTCGATGACGAGCTTTGAAGACTTGGGTTACTGTTCCTATACTTTAGCATCACTGTACGTTGAACATATTTGAGTTGTTAAAAATGTTGCAATTTCATCTTGGCAATCAATGTCAAAAGTTTAGGGTCAGTTCAAACCAAGACGCAATGGGACGCGACGCTGCGCGCACATTTGAATAGAGATAATCAAAATATAACTTTATTAACTCTAACGACCTAATAAAGGTCGCCGGAAGACGCTGGATGCAGGTCGCTTCCGACCGGTATATGTGGACATCTAAAGGGGAGGCCTATGTTCAGCAGTGGACGTCCTATGGCTGAGATGATGATGATGATGAACTTTATTTACTACACGAAAAGTGATTCACGGTGTGAACTGACTCTTATGTTTTATTTTTTGAACTTCTTTGGATGACAAACAAACCGATGGTTCACCTGAAGTTAAGTGGTCACTTCTGCCTACAACTGACAGAGACATCTGCAATACCAAAGGCCTTGCAAATGCGTTGCTATTCCAAAGACAAAGTTGAAATGTCTCATGTGGTTGTAATTTCACCGGTTTTGCTGCAGAAATAGGTTAGAACTTCCTGGACAAGCTTCTTCACAAAGAGCTCTACTACTACTAAAACATATTTTGTATATTTATTTAGTATTTTTGACAGATTGAGACTAAGATTAGATTGCAAACGTTTTTAGGAATATGGGAATTTGTCAACTCAGTCAACATAAGGGTCGGGGGCGTGATTTAGATACACGATAGTTTCCGATCTTCCACTAATTCCTATGCACTCTATTTGGGTAAAGCCGCGTTGACACGGTCAAAGTATTCTCGGCCCGACAGGCCTCGTACGAATCGGCTTCATACGAGTGTACACGGATAGTGGTTTACACACATCAGAGTTCACTCGTTTTCAATACATTTTTTTCGTTTTCAATTTGTACCCGAGCTAGCTCGGAACAATAGTACGCGGTCCGATTCAACACAGGAGTGCGCTCGAATTATCGGTTGCCACAATACGAGTAGCGTCCGAGTAGGTATCCAAGTGTACTCGGTCCGAGAGTACTTTGATCGTGTCAACGCAGCTTAAACAGTGCCGTGAGTCGTAAAAACTCGATTGCACTGATCTCGAAGTACCCGTGTTATCTCGCGGTGCCCTTTATAGTTAAATGTTGACTAGAATATGTTTCCCACGTGTGATGCTTGTGTATAAAGAGGACAATTATTGAACAGGTTGGTGGATAGTAAAAACGGTGTTTACGCACAATATACTTTTAAAAGCAATAAGACTTCCATCATTCTCGAGGGAATGGCAGAAAATGTACTGTAATAGTAACAGCCTATTATTGTACATGAACAAAGGCCGTACAGAGAAGGCACGAGCATTGATCACCGCGTTTGCTCTACAAGAATTGGCGAATCCAGACGTACCCCTTACCGCCCACGACCGACATTTTGACCGATTTTTTGTCGGAAAGAATGGAGCACATGTATTCTAATATTCCCACTCACACGACCGACAGAAAGTCGGTCCCACGAAACTATAGATTTATTGAATCGATCCGATAATCGGACCTTTGAAAGGTCGGTCGTTGGCGGAGAGGCTTATAATATCAGTCTAAGTGTCCCCACGATATTTGCCTTCACCGATGTCAGTGATGTTCAATATGAACATAGAAACTACCTACGAATTGAGAAAGGCACATTGGTACCTGCTCGGAATCGAACCCACAATTTCACGCATGAAAGGATGCCTTAATTACTGAGCCAAAATTATTATTGACTTGGCTATATCTGCGCGAACCTGCACTCGAAACTAACTTCCGAGGCGCCATTAAGTTTGAATCGTATTATTAACTAGTTTTTGAAACCCTCTACCAAACAGTCGCCAATCAGAAACAAGCTTTATCACGTGATGATGGCGACAGCCAATGGTAAAGGTTTTTTTTCCTCCGAGAAATATACTTACCAGTGTTTATTTTCTACTAAGTGTTAGTATACTATATTGTAGTCTCGATTGTGATCCCGATATTTATTAAAATATTATGCTGATAAACTATAATTCTGTTATATAGGGTAACTGGTAATTAATGACCGATACTTATGTACATTGTACTCATACATCATACTCCCGGCACGGTTGGCGCAGCGGCTAAGACATTGGCTGCTGCACTCCGTGACGCGGGTGCGATTCCCGCACGGAACAAATATTTGTATGGCCTACAAATCTTTTTCCTTTTTCGGTTTCCGGTTCTGGCTGTTTGTGTATGTAAGTTTATGTGTTTGTAAACGCACCTACAATACACGGGAAATTCCAACGGTGGGGCAACGTTTAAAAAAAAATAACACACTGTTTTTTTTATTTTTTCTGACCCTGTGAGTGGTCTCAATTATCCTAACAAAATATTAAATATGCAAGGACAAGCCTTTGCGATACCAACCGTTCTATTAAAAAAAAGTAGTTTTTTTTGGGAAAGGTACTTGTTATTATGAGTACAATGAGTACAATCATGTATTTAAGTATCGGTCACTATCATGTATGGAATGTGTATATGTACTTATAAATATGATATCGAGCTGTTTCTATACAAAATTGCTCCCAATTTGAATAAAGAACGTTACGGCGAACGCGTCGTTTACAAACTATGTAGATTTAAATTATTAATTAATTACTACATTATTATTGTTTTTTTTTTATTTTACTCAGTGGCCTAATTTTAATGTATTCACTTTAGTATAGGCATTGC
Organism: Caradrina clavipalpis; assembly: GCA_932526535.1. Classification (NCBI taxonomy): domain Eukaryota; kingdom Metazoa; phylum Arthropoda; class Insecta; order Lepidoptera; family Noctuidae; genus Caradrina; species Caradrina clavipalpis. The sequence goes on along the minus strand of OW052091.1, from coordinate 16,576,949 downwards.
ATGCTGTAATGTATCAATAAAATTGTATTAAAACTACAAGCGCTAACTTTCCACTGGCGGCAACTAACGGAACTATTTAACTACCTATCATTGGTTTGCCAAGTGACCAAACTATGTAAAAACTGTAAATGTACCTATCTGCTGTATTGTACAAAGGTATTCAATAATATCGAATAGATTTATTACGTATATTATTTGGGGTGTAAAAAGACACAACTATGAACTGCGTATACTGCCCGTCAAACTTGGTAACATTAAAATTTTGACCATCACGTCAAAAAAACAAAAACGTGCCCGCGCCACGCTATGAATTTATCCTTTAATACCTATAAAATAGTAGTGAGTTCGAAATTAAATCGATGTTGTTTTACGTATAAAAGTCTGTCATCGGATCGTGACCGGGGCGTGCTGGGCACATTTTGGTTTGTCATCTTAACATGACTGTGGCGGTCAAAAGGCATCCTGGAAAACAACAATTCTTTCTAGTTTGAAAAATCGCAGCTTTAGTTAGAGCGCAATTTAAGTTACGTAAAAAAATTTACAAGTGCAAGACGGTATTTAAAGTTTAAGCCATTTAAAAGGTGTTTTTTGTAAAATACCGTACAACAATAGTCGGAACTTTGACCTTCGATGGCTCTATAACCTGAAGGTATGGTTTAGAACAAAAAAAAATACCGCAATGATGTGAAAACATGTAACTTTCGACTTTGTTTTAGTCACCTCTTACCTTACTCATCGAGCTTACCCATCTCGAATTAAAAAAGTTTATAAAAGTGTCTTTTTACACCCTTTAAATAATTCTGTACGTAACATGCAAGATGCAATTCATTACGTAGACTAGTCATAGAACATTTATATTTATTAAGATGTGAATTTACTTAGATGAACATTGTTTAAAAAGTTGTAAGGCTGTACGAACGTGTATTATGTCAATAATATTAAGGCTGTCCGACCACGTCAGGCAATCGGTGACCGATTTTTTTGTCGGAGAGAATGGAACATATTAATGTCCCAAAAAAGTCGGTCCTACAAATCTCTGGATCTGTTGATCGGTCCTACACGGAGTCGGATGAGGGCGGAGTGCCTAATTAACACAAGCAACTAAATGTATGACAGAGAATGCTTATTAAACAATGTTTACGAATTCAATCTTGTATTTCTTTCAAAACGGAATCTCTAGACTTTTTTTTTAAATCATTTTACAGACACCTCTATTTGCCTTTATAAAATGTTGAATATCGTGAGCAATAAATGGTATTCTATGTGTCTACTAAGTTAGGGGTTCCCAAACTGTTGCGACGCCCTGGGGCGCCATGCAGTTATCCTGAGGCTGCCTGCTCCTCGGTACCCAAAGGAGGTGTACCACCATCTCTTAAGACAGTTTTATTTTAATAGGGCAGTTGTAATATTACTTTGTCTTGTCTTTGTTGGATTTTTAACACTCGGCTTCGCAGCGCCGAGAGTTGAGAATCCAATAACTGAAAATACAAAGTATTATTAAAATGGTATTGTTTTAAGGGATGATGGTAGCCCCCTGGTTACCGACATGCGACGTCTCTTTCATTGATTGTAAATTAGAACTACGAAACTACTACTGTTATTTCAAATAACTAGTAATATTAAATTAAGATTCTTTGGAAATTTATTTAATAATGAAGTAATCAAAATGTCTGATAGAGCAGACACATAGCCTCTTTGAGAAGAGCGTCGCAAAAAAGAAATACATCCCTTAGAGGGAGCCACAGTTTAAAATAAATTGGGGATCCCTGTACTAAGTAATATTTAAGACTGGCTATCAAATTTATAGATCATGTTGGCTCTATATTTTAGTCAGCGTTGAACAGCCAGTTTTATTGTTATATTTCCTTTTTCTTGTGTACTACACAAGTGCCATAAGTGTTAATATATTGTACTTACTGTGTCCTAACTGTGTTTAACCTTGGCACTCAGAGATGTCGCCTTAAAACATCATTTATTTTAATTGACGAATGTATGGGACGTTATTAAAAATATTACACATTTAGAACATTTCAATTTTGTACATGTGTGCGTTTTAAGTAATGTCTCTGAGTGCGGCAGTTGGTATGTGTAAATGTTTAGCTAAATGAAATAAATTGTAATTTATTGTACATAGTTTTTATTATCCTTTATCTTACCCAATTTTCCAAACTACTGGGGGCTTGCCAGTAGTGAACGTAACGTAATCGCGATTGTTTTTCAAATTGATAATTCCCGTTTTGCACAGAATATTTATTGTGTTCAAAGGCTTCATAAATATCATATATAGGTGATAGTATTTGTGGGGTAAAAAAAAATGATATAGGACACAAACTCTACCGTAAAGTTGAGATAAACCTTTGACAGAAAAGGTCTAATAATAAAATGTAGGTACGCTAATGTTATTTATGACATAAACAAAGTAAAAAAGGTAGAAATAGAAAATTGTAACAGAACTGAGGGTAGTTGAGCGGTTTTAGCAACATTATGCGGGTATTCGCTAATAATACTCGCTCGCTACACAACAACCTCCTACCGACTTATGACATCCTGGTACTTTGACAGCAAACAGGCCATAGAAAATGCCAAAACTACACCTGACACTTGAAAATATACTCTTCACAAGGTATGTGCTCCTAGTACTCGCAGAGAAAAAATTCACCACCTACCAACACAGGCACAGTAAGAATGCAAGCTTCTACTGAGTTATGACAGCCTAGTACTTTGACAGCAAACAGCTGTTCATTTGAAAAATAATCTGACAAGCCATGTGCGCCTAGTACTCGGTGAGAACTACCCTCCCACAGTTTTATTATAATCTTTAACCAAGTCATGAGACCCTGGTACTATTAATGTCATTTAGCGTTCTTTCAAACATGAAATCGTTTTTTTCCTCTGGTTTAGTTAGTGATGACTTCTATTATTTTATTTGTTAGTGTTTCAATGTGTATCTAAGTGATCTCAATGTTTTATCTCAGTTGAGTTGTAGTCATCGAGGACAAATGGCTGATGAATAAGTTCTTGATAGTTCATTTATTTACCAGTACAATGAAATGTCATGGTATGTGATTGTGATGTGTACAGGGCCAGGAGATGGGTAGATGGTGGACATACAAATAAAACACCAAAAACACGTCCATTTACAATGTTTTTTTAATCAATATAATAATATTCTTAATAAATCCAAAATATTTACACAATACAAAAAACATACAATACGACCATGATCGGCGTCTGTGGCCAGCCGAGCCAGTGCTACTATTACTAACCAATTTCGGGGAACTGCTTGCAACAACTGCTCTATCGCGTTGGTAAAAAGTTCAATATTGAGTGCCGCTTCCTATGTCGCGTTTAGTAGATAGGTTTACTGACCACAAGACAATAGATTGATTGAAACAAGTAGTTTGTTAAACAAAGAACTGCCTACATCGAGTACTACTGAACTTGTGGCAAGGTGATACAACTATTTAGATATTTATAAGTGTTAACATGTGAGGAAGCGGCGCGGTCAACGCTGCCCATAATATAACATAGCACCATTGCGCAGAATGCCGTCATTGTAACCATACACGGAGATGAAAACACCTCCAAGTACTTAAGTCAACGGCATACCACGCAACGGGCATCGAATTCATCTATAAGCTTTGATTAATATACAATAGTTGACACCTTACGTATGAACAATTCATAGACAATTTATTCCCAACAACACGACGGACTTGGGTTGTTGTAAAATCTCATAGAGTTACAAAACTGACGCGTCAGGACTTGTTCCATGCTCGCAGGTGTTAGACGGTACCTATCCATCTTATAGATAAATCATAAATTGCTAAGTAAGGAGAGATGCAAGCCTTCAAACAATATTAAAGTGATATCTTAACCAAGCGACAACTGATTGCGCTCACAATGCAATATATATTATATTATTGCTAAAATATAAAGCCGCATTCTAAATCAGTAACAGCTGTTATAAACTGGAGTTAAGAGTGATAGGCAAACTGGCGAACGCTACAAGTACTTGCAATATATCGACAAATAGAGGTGTGACAGCTATTGGAGAAATTATCGATGTCAAGTCTACAGCCTAGAATTATCGACGTTATTAACTTTAGGGTTCCGCAGGCCCCAGTGAGTCCTCCCTGTATGGAATGCGATTATAAAAAAAGGATACGACAATTATGACCCCACCGTTTACATTTTACTTATAAAATATAAATTATACAAGACAATATACATAATAATTAATAATATGTATAGAACAATTTATCCATCGAATAATTAGTGTTTTAAAAATAACTATATAACTTCTTATCTGAGAAGTGTAAATCTATTTCATTAAATAACTACGCCATATTATATTATTTTGAACTAAAATAATGTATGGATGAATGTACCTACACATTTCAACGAGAATTGAATTGATTTCATTATTAGTGCAATGAAGGGGTTCGCGACGAGTTCCCAACCGATGCACTGCAATGGGAGTTGTCCCATTTGTGGGAATACTTCGCTCGATACAGTCCGGGGACAAACGCTTAGCGAGTAAGGAGACGGAAACTAGCCTACTACGACACGCGGACACGAGAGGAGGCGAGCGAAGCGCACACGGGGCGGGGAATGGGCGTCACACGTGGAACCTTCACTGCATGACCATGACTACCTAGGGAAGTACTCCTTACTTATAAATGTTACTCTATATTTATATAAAATTACAATATGTCACGAAGCGTAACTGTTTTCGTATTGTAGACACATACTTGTCATCCTAACATATTAAACCATTATCGATCTCTCAAACTTAAACAAATAAAAATATATATGTATATTTTTTTTTTTAAATATCCCAGCAAACTGTGCAGACACAAATTATAACATTTATAAGTAAAAGAACATTGAGACGTAAGCTTGAGTGGCAAACAACAACACATAATTTTCCATATAGGTTGTTTTTATTATTTAATTTGCAACACTGAGATTGCGTTGATTTTTTTTGCTAGTTGCCACACTATTGTGAACAGATGATTAAAATTATATTTAAATGTATATGTAACGATACACGAATGTAAATGCACCTTCACCAATAAATTTTGACATTAAACGCTTCTATTTCAAACGCAGTACACTTTAGTTGGAGATTTCAGTACGAAAGATGTTTCATTATCTAAAGTTTATTTGTATCTAGTGTTTCATTTGTTGTACACAGTGCCCCAACTGAAGTATACTGTATAATGTTTAATTATTGTATAACACAAGCTCAATTACTGCTAAACGAAGGAATCTCGTTAAGTAACCCTACGGCACAGTGCACTGCTAACTTGATACAAACGAAAGTAAATATAATCATTTTTTATTACATTTTCATTACAGTTACAAATAAGTTTTAAAACTAGTTATCATTTTTTATAATTAGCTTGTTTTTTTATTAATATTATATAATGTTTTAATGTGGCCCGCGTGGACGTTCAAACACACTTTATTTTATATAGATGAGGCGAGGCAAGCTCGCGAGGCGAGGCAAGCTCGCGAGGCGAGTCATTATTAAAGATAAATATTGCAAGAAATAAGTAGATATACATATGTATACAGCTATAGATCACCCCGCGAGGTATGGCTCGATAACAATTCGCTAATTTTTAGGAAACTGAGAATATGTGCACACGAGGCGTGTACGACGCGAGGCGAGGACGTTTACACTGCACGAGACAATCTCGAGTAGCTTCGTCTTGTATAATAATCATATACTGTGCTAGGTTCAACCATAATGTTACTTCCTGGACCAGTACAGAACTATATACACTCGCCTCGTTTCAAAATTGTTATACAAAGCGAGGCACAAGACACGGATGTGCCTCGCCTCATATAGCAGTGTTGCTGCCTCGCATGGTATGGGCGGTGTGTCCGTCCGTCCGCCGCGGGCGTGGTACTAGCAGGCCGGAGTGGTACTTCGTCTGCCGGCTGTTGTATCGTTACCTACTACATACCTCAACCCGCGCGCACGCCCTCACCAATCGGCGGTTTTGTCTGGAATCGAGAGAAGAAAAGGTTTTTAACAGAGATTATGATGATTATTGAACAACTGAAAGTCAAGAGTAGTAACTAAACTATACCTGTGTGGAAAATAATCGGCCCACTCCTTTATTTTCTATTTGAGAGACGATACCTCAAAGTTTTTAATTAAAAGCAATTTTAAGGTACAGTCATGTTATTGATACCTTTCTTTACCTTACGGTATTCAAAGTTAGTTATGCAGGCAAAGTGTATTAGTAAAAAAAAGAATGACTTATCTATTGGTCATTTTATCATATGCATTAAGGGTAAAGTTGCCGCGATCAGTTTTTTTTTGGGGTGAAGCCCGCTACACTAATCCCACAACCACTGCAACTGAAATCCTGAATCAACAATGGCAACCACCTGAACCGCCGAGGATATGAAGCTCGATGAGTCATAGAGAAACGATTCAACTGCCTTGGATCCCGCAGACTAATCAGGAAATAATGGCGGAGGACTAATCTGGATAGATTACTCCTCCGCTATTATTTCTGCAATACCACAGCCTACAGGCGTAAGCACTTTGATATCGAGGCAAAGTTGACATGCCTCATGTGCTTGTAATTACACCGCCCCCCCACACTGCTTGGAAATATGTTAGTTGGTAGTGATTCCTTTACTGATCTTGGGTACGCAGCATGGTTTTTTTTTCAGGATGTGATATCTTCAAATGACTTCTTTCGCCCTGGGCGGAGCGGAATGACACAGATAAGTTTTCGTCAATAAGAGTCTGACACTCCTGTCAGACTCTTACTGACTAAAACCCATCTGTGTTTCTCCTAATGCCCTTAGCGTCCCAGGGCCGCGGTTACCTAAGAGTCTGACACTCCTGTCAGACTCTTACTGACTAAGGAGCAGGGCCGCGGTGGCTGCCGCTACTGACCTGCGCTATCACTTGCAGCAGGAGGACTGGCGCGCCTGCTCGGCGTCGCCCAGGCGCCGCGCGCCGCCCGCCGCCGCCGCGCCGCCGCCCTCGCTCTTTGGTAACTTGTTCGCTGAAACATTAATAAAAAAACAATCAGAAATTATACATAAAATATCTTCTTACTAAACAACTTCGTTGATCAATGAACAGACTATTCATCTACACTGGATAAAATACGGGAACACTCTTCACAATTTTACCTAGAAACTAGGTATAATTTTCTGACTGAAGCCTTGATAATTTAAAAGTGTCTATAAATGATTTATCTATGGATACAAATAAATAAAATTGAAGTGTCTGCTTGATATGTCAAAATTACAGCTTTCTACTGAATACAAATAAATGTATGCACGGTACTTATGCCAAAACACCAATTTACAACAATTTTGTCTGTCTGTCAGTTTTCCTGTCTGTTCCGGCTAATCTCAGAAACAGCTGAACGATATTTCACTGACAGATAAAAGGTACAGCGCGCCATATTAACGAGTGTCTCTACTTATTTATTTAAACTTTGTGCAACAAAACTGTACAAAGGCGAAATTAAAGCCTTAGACATTCTGTACCAGTTAAGAGATACCATGGTAAACTCACCGATAGCTAAGAATATGTCGTTAACATTCATGGCAGTCTTGGCGCTGGTCTCCATGAAGAGCAGCCCGTTCTCGTCGGCGTAGGCCTGCGCCTCCTCGAACTCGACCATGCGCTTGGCCGCCAAGTCGCTCTTGTTCCCGGCCAAGGCTATGACTATGGAGGGGGACGCTTGTCGCTGGAGCTCTTTCACCCAGTTCTTGGCGCGCCCGAATGTGTCCTGAGAAAGGGGAGAAAGGTTTTTGTTACTATTTTTATTACTACTATTATTTTGCGTAAAGGGTATGAAGAATATATTTCGCTTGTTGTTTTTAAAAATGTGTTTAAAAACTCGAGAACGGCTGAACCGATTTTGAATCTTTTTTGGTTGTGGACATAATATACTGGAGAAGGTTTTTATATAGAAAAATAAATGTAAAATCCGCTGGAAAACTCGAAAATGAACCACCCAAAGCCGGGGCGGTTCGGTACTACTGGAATAAAGCTGCATCCAGCCGACCCCTATATGTTTGGAAAAAGGCTAGACAGATTAGTTAAAAATCTCCTAAATAAATATTTTTTAATCAAATGGTATTTTTTTCGTAAACTATAGGTTTTTTGTTATTGTGCAATTTCGTGTATCGCTATCTCGCTTCCCCACATGTTTATCAATATAATCGACGATTTGAGACGATAACCTATATTCTGTTAGTCTGCAATCAAATTGTCTACATAAATCTATACTAATATTATAAACCTAAAGATTTTGTTTATTTAACCGCGCTAATCTCCAGAAATACTGGACCGATTCTGATAATTCTTTCTCTAATAGAAAGCTAAGCTATCCCTTAATTCTATGGGCTATATTTTGAAACCAAATAAATTAGAGATCCGTAAGATATTTTCCGGTGACGAAGACGAGAGCAAAAGCAAGTTATATCGTAAATTTTCCTTGTACACAGCTAATAGTGTATTTATAAAAAAATCAATAATAGAAGTGCGTACATAAACGTATTGATTGCGTCTGAAGCGATGACAAACAGCCACGGAACAATGTGGGTGACTATGTATGTATATCCGTTTATGTGACAAACTAGGGTTGCTATCACCTAAATTTCCGACCCCGGACAACCCTTTCAAAAAACTTTGAGGGGTCTAGAAATATTTAGTAATATTCTCCAGACCGATATTTACAAGGCGCCCATCTCAATGGAAAATAGCTAAGTATGCAGAAGATATTAAAAGGGGCAAGTGTGTACGCAAACACAGGTGCACTCCCACTTCCCTCACTTTCATAGACCGATGGGACGATAAATCCGACACAACTGGGGAGAGATCAGGCGCAGGACCAGTGGTGTACCCCACCAATTTCCATACCTGGGCTGCTTCTGAGAAATGCCTAATGGCAAAAACCCAATAACACTTTTTGTCCGACCCATTCATCGTAACCAAGACTCGACGCTCAGCATTTGCAGCAGCGTGCGACAACGCTCGCCTCTAATATGGAACATGGAACTTAAAACATACCGGCGAACTGTGGGTGTGCATTGGTACACCTCTGCCTAACCCTTCGGCTAATACAGGCGTGATGGCATGTAAATCTTTAAAAAAAGTTTTCTTTATTATGTCCGTTCCAGCCTATAAGGCCCCGTTCCCAGTACGCCGGACCGGCAGATCTGCCGAAAACCGGATGCCGGACAGAGTGTTCACATTACACCGGATACCGGAAGAAATTCACAGTTGAATTTGGACCTGCGCGCACAATGGACGACGAAATTGTTGTGTTGTGGTGGTATCTTAATAGAAGGCAAAATAAAAGAAAACATTGGGTACACCCTATTTTAAAACTCGTTCACATTACTCCGGGCCCGGTCGTTTTACCGGCAATTCCTAGTGACAAAACGCTCGGTAAAAATGCCGGGCTCGGCAAAAATGCCGGACCCGGGAAAATGTGAACAGCTTCATATAAATTGTACAGCCACTAGCCCTTCCGGCAGATTTACCGGCGCGGCAAATCTGCCGGTCCGTCGTAGTGGGAACGGGGCCTAACCATCCCAATACAAACTAGTAACTCTCAAATGACAGCCATTACACTATTACTTGACTGTACATAGCCCATGCAGTACATAATAACAGCACATATACACGACAGTTATGTACGCTAGTTCGTTATCTTTGTCGGCCTGTCTGCCGCCCTTGAACTCGCGAAGACTTACTTGTATAATGCCATTTGCACGCTTTGTATTGACCGCTACCGAAATAGTTAGATGCCTATTCAAACAAGTGGCATAGAAAGTACGGCTTGCTAAAAATGTTTTCTTTGAATTGTTTGCAAACTTTAACTGCCTCGTTAGTGTAGTGGTTCTAAGCGCGACTGCTATGCTAGAGGTTTTGGGTTCGATTCAAAGGTCGAGTAAATTGTTATTGGGTTTTTCTATGAAATTCTCAGTAACAGCTCGGAGTTAAGATTTGTGCCCGGTTAATGTCAATAGGCTCGCCTCATATTACATGGGACCTTTAATTTGACTTTAATTCTACTTCTTGGTTATACGTATAAATTGCTCTGGCTCATACACTATTTCAATTGTTTGTTGAAATGTTAAGACTGGTCGTCTACAGTGCCAATATTAGTAAACACGAGCACACTATGTACCTTTGAACATAATTCAACCGTCATTTGTTAACGAGTGACTTAATTACGGGTGACACCATTCAGGATAACTCCTGAAGACTTCAGAAAGCACATTTCATGATAATTAGCGACACTTTGTGGTCAATTTTAAGTAAACTAAACGAGGCCAATGATAATTCATCATCATCATATCAGCCGCAGGACGTCGACTGCTGGACATAGGCCTCTCCCATAGATAGAGGTTTACAGACTGCTCAATACTGGTCGGACAAAATTTTATACGAGTCAATCGACACGAGAAGAAGGAGCGACACTTTCAAAGTCAAAGCATTTATTTCAATTACACCATTTACATGCACTTTTGGATTGCCAAGAAGTTATAGGAAATCATCATATAACTTCCCCCGCCCTTAGTGTCAGACTTTTACTGACTAAAACCCATCTATGTTCCTTCATGTTCCCTTTGCGTTCCGGGGGCGCGGTATCACTTTGGAACAACCTGCAGCCCCGACAGAGTCACCACGCCCTGGAATAAGGGCATTAAGAGGAACACGGATGGGTTTTAGACAGAAAGAGTCTGACCCTCCCTTCCGCTTCTTCCTTCGCGACTAAAAGGTGGGCCTCTATAGAGAAGAACGAGCAAGAAACTTCATGGACATACTGTCATCGCACTAATCATTAGTGGTGATGGTGACGCAATGATTTCACATAACTACGGGTAATCCCATCCCACGATTCATTGACATTACATGTATGCTAACTAAAACATTGATAAGGAATTCGATATTTTTATTATCTCGCTTTGCCTGTTGATTGTCACTGCGGTAATAACTAAAATGTTTAGATTTTCTGTCCATGTTGTGAGAATTGGTCAGGCAAAAAGATTACAAACCACAAATAGAGTTCAAAAGTTTTTGTATAATTTCTGCAAATGTTGAAATGTTAGCGATCTCTTCGACCGTGCATTATGTTTGCCTTGCTTTTTGATTGTTTTGTCTGTTACAATCTCAAAAACAGATAGACGGTTTCTGACAGGAAAAACCAAGTAGGCAGAACGTTACATGAATGGTGCCTATTTGAAGATTGACCAAAATTAAACGGTAATATTTATCTACACTACAGTACAGTACAGTACAGACATAATATGTCCAGCGCCTTTCATGTGTAAGTGTGAAGGTTTGACACCGGGGAAAATACCAATGTAACTTTCAATTAATTTAATACTTTCTTAGTAAATCTTGTACGTCACTGACATCAAAACATCGTGAGGAAAGTTAAACTTCAAATAAATATAAGTCTGAACTCGCATATTCACCTTAAAGCAAGCGTAAAGATCAATGCTTATGCTTTCTCTGTACGAATGAGGCCTTTGTCCTGCAGTGAGATAATACAAGGCTGATATTATTATTAAAGAGATATGCAAGGCAGCAATGCAACGCGACTGATAACGATCCGTCAAGATAAGATATTGATTCTGTACTATTAGAACAATTGCTTAATCTAGTAAGACTCCCTTGTACTACCAATGCCAGATTAATCAAGCGCGAGGCCCGTTGCAAATTTTGACAAGAAGCCCTTGGTTTGATGTAGGGGGTTGACTATTATTTGTATGTCATAATTTATGTATATATTTTGTTGGAGATCCTAAATAAATAAGCAATACTTAAAACCGGAATGCTATCTACATTTACTAGCCGTTGATGATATAAGAGACGATACTTTGGATGACAGATAAAAAATACGAGACAAAGTTATGAAAATGAACGAACGCAAAAAAAATATTGCTTACGGGGGCATCTTACAGCATATCAAACTTGATTTCGAAAAATGACTTTGTTAAAGTTTAAAAAAGGTGGAATATCGTCTTTCAATATCTCCTTAACCAGAAGGTTTCCAGATATAGTCCTAAACACAAAACTAATCGTAATGACGGGAAGAACATGGTGACTGTCTACTTCCTTTACTATGCTTATTCCTCAACCAGCTGAAAAATCTAGGCAATCTACAAGAACGAATACTAGGCGAACATGAAACATTAGAGATAAATGTACAATAAAAAGTCCGCGAGGCTCTGCGAGGGATCGTGCCGTATAATTGTGCTGTTATCTGATAACCGTCTGCCATATCAGCACGATAATGTTGCATTTCTTCGACTGTGCTACCACTTCGCTCTTTACTTGATATATTTTTGTTTATTTCTTTAGCGATGTCATAGAACGAGCCACTCTCATGCTGTGCGCAGACTAAGGGCTATGTTTTAGTGATTTTCATCATCATCATCATCTTCCTGCCCTTATCCCATGTTACTTGGGGTCGGCGCAACACGTTTTCTTCCTCCATGCGATTCTATCAACCATCATGTTATCACTGAATCCCTTCTCTTTCATACCATTCGTCACAAAATCCAGTCATCTTTTCTTTGGCCTCCCTCTTCTTCTCCATGCAACTTGTCTTGGCTTTGTAAACCCTTTATCTCTACATAGTTTATAAATAATTCAATATTTTAAATAACGCTTGACAGAAGAATAAATATCCCTTCCGATTTTGACAAAACATATACCTATAAGCCATTGCTGGGAAACGTGCTTTCAAGTAAATAAAACCGCATTAAAATCGGTTCACCCGTTTAAGAGCTACGGTGCCACACACATACACGCCAAACTTATAACACCCCTCTTTTCGAGTCGGGGGTTTTGTGCGGTATTCAAATGGTTTTTCAATTTTTCATCAATATATAAGAGTGATTCCAGCAGGAAGAAAGGTTTATACCTATAAAACATCCCGCTACGATCAACGGAAGCAGAGCAGTAACCAAAGACATAATTGAACGCGAATGACACCGTGGGATATATGGCTAGTTCAAGATAAAACAACATCGTCCTGCCGCAGCAGGGGATAAAGCCACGGGGGGCTAACTAAGTCACTATAGATGACTCAATTTCATCTGTAGAGCTCTTTATCTACGGTTTGTTAGCTATAAGGAAAATACTTATTACTATGTAGTGTACATTATAGAAAGTATAGAAGAATGAGTTTTCTAATAATGGAAATCCGGGGGGTTACGAACATCGTGATGAAAACTTTTACCATGGATTTAATACATCATTCTACACCCGCCAGCGGAGAAAACGAAAACGTTTGTGGAAAAAAAGGTTTTTGAAAACAAAAACTGCTTTTTTCAAAATAACTGACGAACAATTTCAACCCTGTGTGTGTAGTCTAGCACAACTTAATTAAAAACTAGTTTTCGTAAGACGGATTTCTCCAAACTAGGGCACTTCAAAACATTTTTATCGTAGTAAACAAATTGTAGTAGCGAATGACAGAAGGGACAGGTTCCACTGCCAGTAAATAGTAAGAAAATTAATTTCCTAAGAAGTCGTGTCTAGTAGCACAGCGCTAACAAATCTCTGCGCAAAAACGTGAAATAATCCAATTGGCATAGTTGTCGTATTTCTCGCTTCAATGCCGCTAAAGGACACCGCCCACTAGCGTGTAAGCATTAATAAAAACTGGACAAGTGCGAGGCGGCATGGCACGCGAAGTGTTCCTTACCGTACAATATTGTAATCGAGCAAAAACGCAGAGAAAAACTCATTTTTTGAAGATTGTCCTATTTCAGATTTTATTTAATTTTATTAATCTTGAACATCACTGACAACGGTACCATCAGAGGCCCTTGAGGCGGTGTAGAAACTCTGACACTAGAGTGTGTGGAGTCTTTAGACCTTACTGCCCACACGATAAAGAAAGAAGATTTGTTGTTATAAAGTAATACACACTTTGTGAAAATTTCAACTCACTTCGTATTACGGTTTATGGGATACCGCCTACTGACAGATATACGGATGGAAGGACAACGGAGACTTAGCTATAGGGTCCCATTGGCACTGTTCGGGTACGGAACCCTACAAACACAGTTGGGATGTTTATGTAACACGTCCTACGTCATAGCATCAAACGATGATGGCTCCATGTCACGTCACTTACAACACAATTTTAAACTTGACCTTCTAAGACCTACGGGGTGAAATAGAAATCAAAGCGGATACTTTCAACATGGCTTAACATTTACTAGTGTGGTAAGATTGCTGTCCCGAAATGGCCAGACCCCCGTCTGGCCATTTCATGGGACGCGGCAGACCAAGGAGGAGATACTTGGTGGACTTCCTTGAGAACTAGCAAAACATAGCGCAATGTCGTAATGGATGGAAAAAATGGAGGAAGGCCTTTGCCCAGCTCAGTAGGACAGTACGGGCTAGTTATAAAAATAGTCGATATTTAACACATACATACATAAACTCACGCCTTTTTCCCATGGGGGTAGGCAGAAACCACGGACCGCCACCTGTTACGATCCTTACACTCCTTTCGCCTCGTCCACACATATCATCATCATTTATTCATTCATTCATTCATTCATTCGATATTTAATTTAATTTTAAAGCCATCTAAGGGACTTTGCGAGTTGCTTGCGGCTCCTGGTAGGTCTTTCTCCTACTAAGGCCTCAAGATATGTTAAGAAAATCGAATAATTAAATAACACAGGCCTGCAATGGTTTTCCCCTTTGAAATCTGAGTAACGTTTTCTATAGTTTCAGATGTGCTGATTACGAGAAAAATAATAAAAAAAATCCATCACGTCAGGATTTTTTGATATTGAATATTTAAGATTTTGCTGAAAAATGTCGGAGCGCCTACATTTTAAAATTTATAAAACGTCATTAAATTACTTCAGCTTAATTTTTATTGCATTTAATTAGTGTAAGGGAACATAGAAATTAATCGAAACCAGTAATTTGTTAATTACTACATAATGTGTATAGGTAATTCGCATTAACCATGTCGAAAACGGTTCATTTTGGCTTAATTTAGTAATAAGCTTATTAATACATAATGATTAGGTATTATTACCTAATAATTTAATGAATATTTAGAAAAGGGTGTAATAAAGATAAACCAAAGGGTTTTTTATATAAGTACCCACACTGATTTAGAAAAATTAACATTTGAAGGGCGCATCTTGCAACATAAACTTCAAAATGTCATCGCGAAGTTGTTTAAATTCTTCGAATTGTTTTTGTTATATTTGCGGGAAATTTATGGTTATAAAACAACGAAACAGCTTTACAGACTTTGTGAAAAATAATTACAAAAGTTATTTTCGGATACAATATAAGAAAATTAATGTCGGAGGAAAAGTTTGATGAAAAACTTAATGATATCGAGTTGCAAGCATGGCAGTCATTCAAGAAGGTGGTGAAAACCTTTTTGGGGAATAAGAAAGAAGAAGATTAAAGAAATAGTGGCCAAAATGATTACAAATTTTGGTGTAATGGGTTGTAATATGAGCATCAAACTTAATTTCTTAAATTCGCACATTGATTACTTCCCAGAAAATCTAGGAGCCGTTAGCGAAGAACAAGGCGAAAGATTTCACCAAGATTTGAAAGAGCTTGAAGCCCGGTATCAAGGAAGATGGAATACTAGCATGATGGCGGACTATTGTTGGTTATTGAAGCGCGGCGATCCAAACCAGAAATTTAAGCGGAAATCGCACAATCGAAGCTTCCTGAAAAAAAGGACCAGGTTCCACAAATAAAATTTATATGTAATTTAGACTAGTAATAAGTTGTTTTTATGTATTAGTAGTTTTTTAAGTTAAAAGTAATGTACTTTTTTAAATATATATTTTTTTATGTGACAACTTGTGTTTTTTTTCCTATTTTCTATCTGTACCTTTTTTGAAAAATCTTGAGGTGATGGAGGAAAACTAAGTACATATTCGTAATCAGCGCACCAAAATACCCTAGAATCAGCTATCAAATTCCCGAGAGGGAGTTATGACCCTCATTTTGCAGGCCTGTGTAATGGATTCAGTGGCACACACTTTCTTCAACGGCAAAATTTAAATAATATGAATCACATAGAAAGCCCATAATAATATCCTCTAATCATATCACACAATCATGTGCGAGATATATGCATTGTAATGTATACCTATTATTATTCTTCTTTATAGATAAGAAGATATAATAATTGTCATTGTAAATATCATGCCACAATAATATCTTATCGAAATACCAATAAATAAAATATAAAACCGTATTATTGACATTATTTATTTAGCTCCAAATCATAATAAACCCTATATTACCATCATATTGTTCCTAATAGCCTATTATTGGCCTCTTCTCACACAGAGAAGGCAAGAGCATTGCACGTTTGCTCAATGCGGATTGGCGATTTCAGACTTCTTCTTCTTATCGTGTGGGCAGTAAGGTCTAACGACCCCGCACACCCTAGTGTCAGAGTTTCTAAACCGCCTCAAGGGCCTGACATGGTCTGATTTCAGACTTATAATATTATTTATAGCTTTTGCATGAATATCAGTAATCACGGACGCAGACCAAATCGCAAAATAAAAAGTAGCCTATGTCCTTTCTTGGGATTAAAACTTACCCCTAACCAAGTTTCATCAAAATCGGTTTAGTGGTTTAGACATGAGAGCGTAACAGACAGACAGAGTTACTTTCGCATTTATAATATTAATATGGAGTTTGGATAAGTCCAAGTTTCCTCACGATGTTTTCCTTCACCGGTATATCTATACTAATATTATAAAGAGGTAAAATTTGTGAGATTGTAGGGGGTAATCTCTGGATCTCCTGAACCATCCATACCATCATACTATCATCCATCAAGCCTGTATTCCCCGAAAGGTTAGGCAGAAGTCAATGTACACCCACAGTTCGCCGGTGTTTTTTTAGGTCCCATGTAATAGGGGGCGAGCTTATTGCCATTGACCGGGCACAAATCCAAACTCCAAGCTGCCACTGAGAATTTCACAGAAAAACCCAATAACACTTTTTTGCTCCTGAACCGTTTTTGAAAATTCTTTTACCCATAGAAAGCCACGTTATTTGTTAGCGTCATAGGCTATACAACATCACGCTACAACACACGGGAGCGGAGCAGTAACCGAAGACGTAACTTAACGCGGGATAAATAAGCCAAGAATAAGCCAGTTCGCTAGTCCAAGATAAACTTAGAATAACAATGGTAGACACAGAAACACAGTCACGTGATGGTAGTGTGTACTTGCAAACGCTCGCCTAATTGTCTGTGACACGATTGCGTTCGTGAACATCTACGGAAAAATGACCCTAATTAAATTTACTGTTCTAAGATGCCTTACAACGTATTGTTCAGAAAATGTCTTTGTGGAAACAATGGTTGTTACTGATGAGGACGAATTCATCATTATCGCTAAGCCTAAGCCTTTGCAGTCAGGATAGAATGTATTTATCTATACTGATATTGAAAATAAAGGAATTTAAATTAATTTAATATTACTTATAAAGCTAGTTTGTTTATTTGTAGAGAACGCGCTAATCTCAGAAACAACTGGACCGATAAGAAAAAATCCTTTTGCTGTATATAGCCTGTTTATCGGGAAAGGTTCCAGGCAGAACATACATTGCTATGCTTTAAAATGATGCCGTGGGTAAGACAAATCCCTTTCGATGCCGCGGCATTATTTTGAAGCATAGCAATTTATTAATCCCGTACATTTTTTCGGGATAAAAAGTATCATATGACGTGTTATTCACACTACAATCTATCTCAGTGCCAAATTTCTTCCATATCCGTCCAGCCGTTTGGGCGTAAAGAAGAGACAAACACACAAACATTCGCCTTTATAATATTGGTGTGATTGCTATACCGACACGTTTTTGTGTCCATTGGTAAAAATTTTAATCCCTTGCCATGCCGTCCCACTCTGCGTAGGCCTTAAGCCAGGTTGGCAACAGTTACTCCAAACACATAAATACCAACACGCCTATACTCCCCGAAGGGTTAGGCAGAGGTGTACCAATGTAAACCCACAGTTCGCCGGTATGTTTAAATCTCATGTAATAGGGGGCAAGCCTATTGCCATAAACCACCCATATTTTAGTTACTCCATAGTTTTAAGTTTTCATTTCTGTCGGCAAGACAGGCACCCATGCTTATATTTTATGCCATCTACTCGTACCCACACACGTTCGCTGTCTTATTGTATGATAGGTCACATTTATAAAACTTCCGGGCTAATCTAAATACCTCAAGCCGTGACAATGACGAACAATTGACTGAACTCTGCTGACCTATCAACGGAATGAGACCGTGAAAATACTTCCAAGTTTACAAAGAAACTGTGTCACAGATCATGTTGGTGATAAAACTTTTTATTCGCAATTTTGACTCCATTTTATGATCGCATTTTTGCAATTGATTTCGGTGCATAAAATTATTCTTTACCCTATTCATCAAAATAAATTCATTTGATGCTTGATTTGTCACTGTTAAAAATTAAACAGTCTTCAAAAATAACATACCACCACGCCTGTATTCCCCGAAGGGTTAGGCAGAGGTTTACAATGTACACCCACACTTCAGTATATTTAAGTCCCATGTAGCCCAATGGCTTAGTTAGGATTTGTGCCCGGTTTATGGCAATAGGGTCCCTATACATGGGACCCAAACATACCGGCGAACTGTGGGTGTACGAACATTGTAAACCTCTGCCTAACCCTTCGGGGAATACAGGTGTGATGGTATGGTATAAGTTTTGGGTATTGGTTAACAATAGATTCAGATGAAAGTAGATACATCTTAAAAAAAAAAAAACATGTTACACTCCAACGTACAACCACCTTAACTGTTATTCATCATTGTTATTCAAAAACACAGTTACATTACATCTGTCTCACTAAACACAGAGCAAACATGGCCGGCCTTTGCCTACTGACCATCATACCGACCGAATTGTATCGCCATTGTCACTATTGTACACTCAAGGAGGAATGTTACCTCATTCGCGACTCTTGTGCGAATTTTAACATACTTTTTGGTTCAGAATCATTTGTTAGTGTTACTGAGGTCTTTCGGTATGTTTTTTTTTGTTGTTTTATTTTGCACTTTCGTTACTTGAGTTCAAGATTATGTACAATTTTTTTAGTATTATCTTTTTGTTTATATTTGACGATATTGGTGTAATTTACACCAATATCCCCCTATTACATGGGACCTAAACATACCAGCGAACTGTGGGTTCGTGTGGGTACATTGGTACACCTCTGCCTAACCCTTCGAGGAATACAGGCGTGATGGTATGTATGTGTATTGTGTAACTTTAATAATTAATCTGTAGCCTATTAATGTTACTACATTTATTCCGTTTTCTTTTAGTATTTTTTTGATTATACTTTTTATTCAATGTACGATGATAAAGTAGGCACAAAAGCATTTTTTATTAGCCTGTTCTGTAGGTACACTCAAACTGCAAAGCCCCACGAAAATAAATAAAATAAACTACATAAAACCTGGATCCCTTCAATGACGTATTTTATTTTATTTTTTATTCGTATGTTTTATATAATTAAGTAAATGTATAACACCGATATGTAAGCATAAAAACATGATTAATTTACGCCGTAACGATTAACCAGAAGAATCTTCATTAAACTTGAACTAGATTTGTTCAGGGCCGTTCTGTTTACGGGAAGTGCGACTACAAGGCTGTGTGATCATTATCTTTAAGATTTTCTACAAGACTGGGGAGGGCTTTGTCTAATACGCAAGAACCTGTTGGACCTACACTTGTAATAATTTAGGCCAGGGGTGGCCAAGCCTGCCGGGGCTGCGGGTTATTCGAAAGAGATACCGCGCCCCCGGAACGCAAAGGGCACATGAAGGAACATAGATGGGTTTTAGTCAGTAAAAGTCTAACACTCCCTCCCGTCTCGCCCAGGGCGGGGAAGATATTTGATGATTTCCCATCTATAAAAAAAAGGGGTACCCAACCGATCGCGATAGACAGATTGATCCTAATTCAGGTTGGCCTAATTCTGTTCTGTCTCCTGCTTGTTTGGAGGGAAGTGGAAATTATGTTTTTCTTACTCCTCCGCTAATCCTTTCTGATTAATTTCGTTGCGGGATCCAAGACAGTTGAATCGTTTCTGGGACTCGTCGAGCTTCATTGCATCGGCGCTATTGGTGGTCGCCACTGTTGATTCTGGTTCACAGGAGTTGCAGTGGTTTGGGAATAGTGTGGTGGGCTTGTGACATAAAAAGACAGGTCGATTGCGGTTATCAGTCGAATCGATCGTAGATGTAACGCTTGCACTAATATAAGTAGTTATGCACTACAAATAATATTCAATATTGTTGTTTCCCTTCTTAATATTTTTTTTTATTAAAATTTTATGTAAGTTGGTGTATATGATAATAATGTGAAATACGATGTTTCCATGAAAGAGTACCGAATATGTAATTGGTAGATCGCACAGAGTTTAGCCAAGATACAGAATATATTTATTCTGAATTCTAATCAAGCTGGCTACCCCAGAAGTAGGCCGTGTAATGCCGCAAACAATGGCAAGTATAATGGGGCCAAGCGAGCGTAATTTTGTAAGTCGTGAGGCTCTTCACTAGAGATCGATGGTTCTGAGTCGCGTACTTACATTCAACTGTAAGTTACAACTTAGTTTGCGTCGCTGTATGGCACATACCGGACTTTTGTATGAAAATGACACACGTTTCATCACGCCTGTATACCCCGAGGGGCTAGGCAGGGATGTACAAATGTACATCCACAGGTCGCCGGTATGTTTTAGGTCCCAATTAAATAGAAAAAAAATATAAAAGGAATGCAGCGTAAATTACGAAACTCACAACTTATAAAATTACTTTCGTTTGGCTTTATACTTAGGGTCAGCACACACCAGAGTTGATGCGACGACGTGAAGGTACGTTCACTTTTTAACATAGGGACACAATATCGATCTTATTTACTACACGATAAGGTATATAGACGCTGTAGTGTGCTGAGATGCGACGCGCTCCGTAGAGCAACAAACTAAAGGTGGATCCACACATTGCGAGCATGCGCTCCGCACGGCGCACAACGCATGCCTCGGCTTGAGGCGTGCGTGTTGACAAATTATACCAACATATGCTCGGGTCGAGTCATCGCGTGCGAAGCAAATGCTCGAGGCAAGTAGGCGCGCAGACTTGGCAAGGCATGCGCTCCGCACGGCGCACAACGTTCATTTTGATTTGATTTTCATCATTTTCGCAGTCGAGGCGTGCGTTGATATTGTACGCGGCGCACGCCTCGAACGTGCATGCGCGGCTACGTCCACACCTAACGTAATGCTCGCACTGAGGCACTTTGATCTTGAAGCATTTGCCGACATACGTTGGCTCGCCCTCGCGCGTGCGGAGCGCATGCCTCGCCACGAATATACAGGTCCACACTTGGCGAGGCATGCGTTGTGCGCCGTGCGGAGCGCATGCCTCGCAATGTGTGGATCCACCTTTAGACACATTTTCACGTGTATCCCTTAACATGTAGTAAATAAGTTCGATATTAGGTCACTACCTTAAAAAGTGCACGCCTAGTATGTCACGTCGTCCTTCGGTGAGCTGACCCTCAGTCGAAATAGGACTCACTTTGGAACCGGACGTAACTATCTCTAAATCAAGAACGTCTAAACAGTACGCTTTATCTACTTGACCGATAAGATAAATTGATCTAGACAATTCTGTTGCTTTGTCATCATCGTTAGTGTGAGATGAATACTCACACTTACTCACTCACACACTCATATCAGATTTAACCACATAATAGTGGTGTTATAGATGGTACACAAGGGTGTACAATAAAGGAAGAAATAATTTAATCTTTTATAAACAATTAGTATCCAAATCATTTTTGAACACGCCTGTGTTATCAAATTAGTCCAGCGTATGCTGACCTCGTATTTCTTAGAATGTTTATACAATGACAAGTCAGCTTATACTGGATATGTATAACTCGATATTATATCTTCTTGTGTAAAACACAACGTGTGCGTCCAGATAAATGGATTAAAATGATTGATATCAATAATTGCCGTCTCTTGGAATTTGATAAGAACAAGATTGTTCTATACTCCATTGACTAACGAGAATCGTATGTAAGCAAATATTTACCTGATTAGTAATATCATATACGACGATCGCCGCCTGCGCGCCTCTGTAGTACATTGGTGCTAAGCTGTGATACCTGTGGAAGATAATGATACATGTTAGAAATATCGTAAACAAAACTCTTTTAAATAAGAAAAAATAGTGGATAAAAAAATAAATACAGTTAAATGGGGTGTATAGGGTTGCAGAGGTGAATCAGGACGAAACTTTAAAAGGGATTTTATCGTTGAAGTAATATAGTTTGTTGCCAACGAGTACACTTAATGGTAAATTATAATTAAAAACTTTTAAAATTTTGTCTCAATTCACCCATTCATCCCTACTATTTGTATCTTTGTTTGTAATGGATAAACTCAAAATCTACTTTACAGATTTTAAAATTTCTTTCTCGTATGGAAAGCTACACTGTCAACTAAACTAGGTAACATAGGCTACATAACAATACGCTAAGACCCACGAGAACAAAGCAGTAATCAAACACGTAATTTAACACGGATGAAACTACGGGGTACTGCAAATCAAAAAGGAATGACCTTTTCATCATCATCATACCACCCACACGACGTCCACAGCTGGACATAGGCCTCCCTTAATCATAGTCACAATGACCGGTCCTGCGCTGACCGCATCCAGTCAACCAGCGACTTCCCGCGACCTTTACCAGGTCTTCGATCTACCTCGCGACCTTTCATCTTACTTCTTACGAAATTACCAGCTCTTAGAGAAGCCTGGGAGCTTAAAAGCCTTCATTGGAAAAGTAATTATAAACAGATAACGTTTAAGAGCGACTTTTCTTTGTACCGTACATCTGTAAGACGTATTTTGTTTTGCTAGTAACGATTCAAGGCCTATTGATTCCATTTGTCTTGGAATTTTCCTCATCTGTTGGCATTTTAGGTGCGTCGCTGTATATTTTTTTATGATTTTAATTGTGTACTAGCTTCAGCCCGCGACTTTGGCTGCGTAGAAGTCAAATATACCATTTAACAGTCTGTGTAACTCGCAATAGCGTAGCTTTCTTTTAGAATGTTTGAAGTACTGCTAGAGTTATGCATATTGGGTGGGTATGTGTATATTTTGGTGCACCATCTTTATCCAAGCACATAATTATTTAATTTTATCGATTTGTTTTATAGGATTCTTATAAGTTATAACCACATTGTCAAATAGACTGTAATTGGTTTTACCGTTGTAAATTCATCATCATCATCATCAGTGACAGAATTTTTGTAACCCGACCAGTTTCACAGATTTTCTCATACAAACACTGTTAACAAGAAACTTCGTGAAAATTGACCAAAATCTAAATCAAAGCATTTAATTCGATCAGACCATTAAAAGGCAATCCTGAACGTCACTTACACGAAAAAAAATTGAATCTAGTTGCCCATCCCAAAAGGTAGAATCTTATGGCGAATAATGGGTAAGAAACTTTATATACTCTGTACAAAAATATCCAATACCAACCTTTCCTGCCCCGCCGTGTCCCATATTTCAAACTTGACGGTGGTGTCATCGAGACAGACGGTCTGCGTGAGAAAGGCGGCGCCGATCGTGCTCTCCTGGTACTCGTGGAACTGCCCCTTCACGAAGCGCAGCACCAGCGAAGACTTCCCCACTGCTGACTCTCCGAGGAGCACCAGCTTGAACTGGCACACTTTCGTTTGGGGAGCGCCGTTCGGCCGCTGAGCCGCACCGCTCCTGTTTGTCGCCATCGCCTGGAAATATAGAACAAGTTAGCATAACCGGACATCTTTTTTTTTCGTTCGACATGGGTTAATGGCAATAGGTTGGCCCCCTATTACCTACATGGGACCTAAAGATACCGGCGAACTGTGGGAGTACATTGTTACACCTTTGCCTAACCCTTCGGGGATTACAGGCGTGATGGTATGTTGGTATGGGTTAGCTCTTGACTCTAGTCTTGGTCAGAGGTGATATAGACAAAGTCTACGATGGAATGAGCTTATCCAGATGAAGCCTGTTCACTCTAAGTTTGAAGAGATTAGGGTTGAATGCGTTCGAAAATACAGAAGCAGGTAGAGTTCCGCGCCTTTGCGGTGCGCATCTACAGCTGGTAGCAAGGACTCCAAACATCATAGCAGAACGATGTCCACTGTTGGACATAGGCCTCCCCTAAATATAGCCACAATGACCGGTCCTGCGCTGCCTACATCCAACAATTTCCCGCGACCTCTACCAGGTCGTCGGTCCACCTCGTGAGGGGCCTTCCCACAAACCGCCTTCTGGTGCAAGGTCCACCACTCGAGAACCTTACAACCCCAACGGATGCCCGCTCTACAAGCTGTTAGCCCTGCCCACACAACGCCATACAACAACTCCACAACAACATTGAAGTAACGAGTAAAGTTTATAAGTAGGTAACTGTTCCTAAAATACCCTGGACTGATAAAATTTTAGTTTTTCCTCATTATGTTAAAATTCGTGATATAGGTAATGTGAGAATAGATCGGCTTCCACCGAAATAAGTTCTATTTCTGTTCCAAAATTGTACCTTATGAATACTTTGTTAGCTAGTTGTTAACTTTATTATGCATGCTGTGGTCTTCTATAAATAAAGAAGTACACATACATACTACCTTTTGTTGACTATTATTTGTATATCATGATTTGTGTATAAGTATACGTTTTGTTGGAAGTTCTAAATAAATAAAAGAAAACTCTATTTCTACCAGCTTCCCTTCGGAAGTTCGGGGATAGCTGCCCTACCGCCGCGCCGTTGAAAGGCATAGACCTCACGGTGGTCGCAGTGGTTGAGCGATTGACTGTTGCGCTGCGTGTAGGTATGGGTTACAGATGCTTAGTTCTGGATCTGGCTGTTTGTGTATGTGAGTTTATATTATTTGTAAGCACCCCCACAATACAGGAAAAATAACTACTGTGGGACGATTCCTTTTTTAAATATGTTGTTAATTTCAGAAAAGTTCAGTTTTCAGTTAGTTTTCTTGTTATTAAATAGTTAACCAAAATTAACTCTTCGCCACTGCCAATCCTACCAGAAACTATTCTTGCAACCCTCTCTTTACTTTCAACATTACAGTTATTCTTAACTAATTACACCTTTCTACTGTACTTAACACAAGAGTACCTTGAAACTACTTTTTTCATACTCTTAATTAAATATTTAAATAACTTCGACCTTGACCAATATCAGAACACCTTTAGGGTAGCAAGTAACCTTCACCAGTTTGCATGGAAATTACGACTAAAGGTGAACACACACTGGCAAAAGGCTCGCCACCTATTACCTACATGGGACCTAAAAACATACCGGCACACCTGGTTGGTACACCTCTGCTTAACCCTTCGAGGAATACAGGCGTGATGGTATATGTATATGAACACACACTAATCCGAGCCGATCGCGGGGAATCATCCCAATAAAACGAATTTTAATCTTTCTTCTTCATCGTGTGAGCAGTAAGGTCCAACGACCCCACACACCCTACTGTCAGAGTTTCTAAACCGCCTCAAGGGCCTCTGACGTGGTTACCAATGCCAGTGATGTCCAAGATAAACTTAGAAAGTACATAATTATGAATTAGAAAACCTCACATTGGTACTTGCCCGTGCCCGGTTGCGAACCCACTTTGTGTATGAGAGGCGGGCGCCTTAATCACTGGGCCATCACGACGATTTTTTGAAATCCTATGAAACCTCGCACACCTGGCCGTTTCTCCAGATTCGGACGATTCGACATGGGCAAGTAAGGTTTCATAAGATTTCATAAACAGAATTCTAAAATGCGTTTCGTTCGACGCATTCGGCTGGGATTAGTGTACATTCACCTTTAATTTGATGGAAATATTTTCTTAGATGACTGAACTATGCAGAGCAAGATGAAAACACTTTTGACTTACATTTGTTATTGACATTAATGAGCTAGACAAACAACCAGATTTCATTATCATATCAGAACGTGTCAACCGAGTTTGTTGTCCCTACTTTTGGCAAACAAGGGGCACTATCGAAGGGCATTACCGCTCACCCTTTCAACATAACACCAGCTTATTGTCCCACGGCAGGGCAAAGGACTCTTCTCATACAGAGAAGGCACGAGCATTGATCACCACGCTTGCTCAAGGCGGACTGGCGATTTCAGACTTGTAAAAAATTATATGTCTACATATCATTCGTCACGATTTTTGCCTATACCGATGTTAAGGATGTAAAAGTTACATTGGTACTCGAACCCATAGCCTTTTAGCCATTACGAGCTTTTCGTCTCAATATAATAATATCTAATTTGACTTGTTCCCTATGAGATTTAAATAGGAATACTTTCCACATTAAAATCTCAATAACCAAAGTTAACCACACCGAAATAAACTTAGTTTCCAATATTGTAAATGGAAGTAAGAAATATATCACAGCTAGTGTAAGGATATGTCTGAAAGCCTTCAAGGAATTTTGGAAGTCATTCATTTATTAGAAAGCGCGTACGCAGCGCATTCTAATAAATGAATGACTTCCAAAATCTGATTAGAAAGCAGGGTCTTGGGTTCAATTCCCAGGATAAGCAAAAAGTGTTATTGGGTTTTTCTATGAAATTCTCAGTAGCAGCTCGGAGTTAGAATTTGTGGCCGGTTAATGGCAATAGGCTCGCCCCCTATTACATGGTACCTAAAAGATATCAGCGGACTGCGGGTGTACCTACATTGGTACACGTCTGCCTAACCCTTTGGAAATACAAGCGTGATTGTATTAACCTTTAAATGCCCCTCTCTCCTTTCCTCCTTCGATAATCCTATCTTGCTAAGGACCATTTGGGAACAAACAGGCCAAAAAACACGGTTTTCATGTGTTAGCAGATAACAATACTATTAAATGGGCGTCAACCGCGCCGTTATCACTTTGACGAGCGCTAATATTGCCTATATCCTATTATAATATTTATACTAATATTATTTAAAAAAATATACCATCACGCCTGTATTCCCCGAAGGGTTAGGCAGAGGTGTAAAAATGTACACCCACAGTTCGCCCGCGGTATATTTAGGTCCCATGTAATAGGGGGCGAGCCTATTGCCATTAACCGGGCACAAGTCCAGACTCCGAGCTGCTACTGAGAATTTCATAGAAAGACCCAATAACACTTTGCTCCACCTGGGAATCGAACCCAGGACCTCTAGCGTAATAGTCGTGCTTAGGACCACTAGTCTAACGAGGCAGTTATAAAAAGGAAAGATTTTTTGTTTGTTTACAGTACCGAATAAGCTCCGAAACTACTAGACCGATTTTAAAAATTTTTCACCAATAGATAGTAACATTATTCCTGAGTAACATAGGCTATTTAGCATCACGCTACGACCCACGGGATCGGAGCAGTAGCACGCGGACGGAAGCTAATATCGTAAACTTTTCTAGGCTCGCCCCCTATTACATGGGACCTAAACATACCGGCGAACTCTGGGTGTACATTGGTACACCTCTGCCTAACCCTTCGGGGAATACAGGCGTGATGGTATGCGTGATAGGTAATTACAGTTATAATTATCATGTTGAAGTAAAAATATAATGAATGTTAAAGGCAGGAAGAACAAGAGCAGTGTGCACAGGAAATGCAAATGATTGCTAATTATTCTGTTCAACAACCTTAAACTCAATGCTTACAATATCTACCATTATTATAAAGTGTACTTTAATACAAGGACATTTAAAGTTACTTTTGTTTAAATAACTGCCCCGTTGGTCTCGTGGTCGCAAGTACGACTGCTGTGCAAGGGGTCCCGGGTTCGATTCCCAGGTCGAGCAAAAAGTGTTATTGGGTTTTTGTATGAAATTCTCAGTAGCAGCTCGGAGTTTGGATTTGTGCCTGGTTAATGGCAATAGGCTCGCCCCCTATTACATGGGACCTAAATATACCGGCGAACTGTGGGTGTACATTGGTACACCTGTGCCTAACCCTTCGGGGAATACAGGCGTGATGGTATATATATATATATATATATATTTTGTTTAAATAATAATTATGAGTTTCTTGGACATTCTTCTACATACAAAAGTTAACTTTTGGAAGGGGACATTCTTTTTTGGTTTCAATTTGAAATAAATGATTTGACTTTGATATTTTTATATCCTATACTAATTGTATAATAGAAAAGATCTACATACATACAAATTCATAATGTCAGTTTGAATGTGATCTAAGAATTTGATTTTTCTGTTTGTTTGTTTGTACCAAATAAGCTCCGAAACTACTAGACCGATTTTAACCATTTTTTACCAATACGTAGCTTCATTATTCCAGAGTAACATAGGCTATATAACATCACGCTATGACACACGGGAGCGAAGCATTAATCAAAGACGTAACTTAACGCGGACGAAATAAGCAACGCCGAGGAAGTCGCGAGCGATAGCTAGATGTTAAATAAAAATAAAAAATTGAAAAGAAAGGTCTATGAAAACATTAAGATAAACCACAGACAAAGGTGTGAGAGAGAAAGGAAATGCAACAGTCAACGACACTAAGCTGCCCTCCTTCTCACAACAACAATATGGCAATTGTATGATAGTGAGAATGATTTATCAAATATTTACCCTACTAACACAAATATCAAGAAAAAATACTAAAAGTAAATTTACTTTATTTAGCTTTTCTCCACTACTTACATACATAAACTCGCGCCTTTTTCCCATGGCAGTAGGCAGAAACCACAGAACCCCACCTGCTACGATCCTTACTGTATACACCTTTCGCCTCGTCCACATTCATACATCTGCCAGCGTAAATGTCGGTTCTCGAGGATGAAAAATTGGCAAATAAAAAGATGGACTATGGCCTTTCTTACTTTTCCATGCAAGTGTACACCACACATTTCATCAAAATCGGTTTAGTTGTCAAAGCGTAAAAGAAAGACAGCTAAAGATACCTTCGTGTTTACAACATTAGTATGGATTAGTATTATACTTGAAGTGAGGGACAATTATTTTAATGATATTTCTGCATAATTACTAAATAAGGGATCTCTCTAACTAAGGAAGGGACAGCAAAGACTTAAAATAAGTAGTCAGCATTTAAGCTAAAGCTGGGTTCTTAAAAATGTCTTTTAAATACTAAAACATAAAGTCTACATTCAAATATCAGACTTTGTTTATAGTCCAATACATGCCAGTTCTACAAGTAGGTCTGTGCCAGTCCACTATTTATCAACTACTGTTACAATGACCCACTCTTATCCCTTATAGAGTAGGATAATCACCTACCTACATTATATATTTATATTTTTTATACATCTACAAAACAAAGTCAAGAGCTATGTGTAGGCGAAATTCAACTTAATCCTCTAGAAGAGAAGGAATACTTTTGTATAAACTTCACCATAAACAATTACAATGGAATGCATTATTATTTATAAATGCATTATGATTATGCTCCTACCATCAATGAAACGAGGAAAAACAAACTAATCACTGTAGCACTATCTTGGTTTAATTAATTTATAAGTTAGGTTAAACTCGCGACTTCGTCGGCGCGGCTTATTTCACTCGCATTAACTTTCGTCTCTGGTTACTGCTCCGCTCCTGCGAGTCGTAGCGTGATGGTAAACAGACTATGTTACTCAGGAATAATGAAGCTATCTATTGGTGAAAAAATGGTTGAAATTAGTCCAGTAGTTTCGGAGCATATTCGGTGCCAACAAACAAATAATCTTTCCTATTTATAATATTAGTATAGATATCATATGTGAGGTTAATCATTAGAAATAATGATGTTTATAACATTGCATAATGTTATGTCTTTAAACGTTTGTGTTATGTAAATATTCTAGAGCCATTCTATGTTCTCTCTCTATGTTTACACTTGAGAGGCATCAAAAATGGTGTCATTTAGTGGGGCATTGTAATCTATCATATTGTAGGTCAGTTGGTCTGCTTTAGAATAAATACATTGATAAACTTCCAATTGGATGGTATACATATCCACAATTAATCATAATAGGCTATACTCCTCTATGTATGAATGTGGATGATGTGAAAGTAGTATGTAAAGATCGTAGCAGGTGGCATTCTGTGGTTTCTGCCTACCCCCATGGGAAAAAGGAGTGAGTGTATGTATGTATACTTCTAGGCAATGGAAATTATTTTGAGTTTTTTTTTGATAATACACTCAACACTTTCATACTGACATTATTTATGGATATAACAATAATCAGATGCAAGATTATTGCCAAAACATTTACAAATGTTTATCTAAATATGGTGAAATGTAACTTTTGTACTAGAAAAGGATAAAAATTCTTATTTGTTTTGTGTCTCAGATATACCTAATTGATGATAAAATTATAATTACTTTGAAATCTTCCACAGATAATGAGTACATGTGAAATTAAATAATTATTTACTCAAAGATGTCAGTTTATGTACATTTTACCAAGTATGAATCACTTTGTTACAAGTTACTTAGCTCATAAAAACTTATGAGAACTATGACAAATCATTATTTCTATTTTGTATGTTGTTGTTTTCACATTTAGGCAAAAAAAAAAATACTGTCAAATGCAATAAAATTGTAAGACAGTTTCTTTTCTTAGTTACATCGCTAACAGTTACCTAATGCATGAATGTTTTTGGTGTATATTCTGAACACAGTACTCACCAGATAAAAGTCCTACAAAAACACAGTTGGACACCATTGACAATGCTTGTAATTACTACTACAACTAATAAAGATTAATCACTCATGCACATTTATCAAGAATCCAATTTGTTGTTTTTCATCAAACCTTGAAGCTTGAGAACTACGAAAGCGACTGTAATAAAGACTGGCTTAAAACGGTAAACAAGAAATTGTTATCTCCACGTCCGTATCGTCGCGAAATCACAAAGAAACAAAAGGTATTAACAATGACACTTTATCAGCCAGTGTTCGGCGCAGTTCGCCGGACCTACATAATAATTTCTCGATCAATTTATCTGTCGCGCACCAAAAACGTGTCTGTTATGATGATGACTAACCGTTTATGCCCGTATCACAGCGTTTCCTTCGACTCGGACGATTAAAAATTACCTATAGACGCCCTCATCGAAATCAGCTGTATGTCATAAAAGCGATCAACGTAGCCATCTACGCGTTTGATCACTTTGTCCTGACGACCACTGTAAAGAACAATTCACCTAATCTTCTCATTTCATGAACACTCTCAACAATATTCGATAAAATGACGCATTTACTTGATTATAAGGATATGAAAGACGTACCCTCCCTGTTATTATACCGCTGTTTTGCACTTTTCCTTGGGCGACAGATCCTCAAGAGGTCGCCGTATCGCCGAAAATATCATTAATTACACACTTTAATGAATAAAATCATTAATTTTAAATGCTAAACTGGAAAATCTAGCACAGAAATGCAAAATGACCACGAACAAACATGGAAGCGAGAGAGCGAGCGAGACGTTTCATTTCACAAAAAACCTGTCTATGGTTAAGTATACGTCATTTTTAAGAAAAATCTGCGAATTGTTTATGATAGTAGAAAACAATGCAATCACAATTTTTCATGAATTTTATTCATTTAGTGGTTATATTCTTTTTATTTATTAATAGTTCATACTTTTAATCAACTAAATAATTCGTAATTTACAAAACATGAATACAAAATAATTGTGTTTTCAAAAATATTGTTATAGAATTTATTATTTGACTAAAATCTGCATTGTTTTTTTGCAAGTTGCATTCATGATGTTCTTTCACTACGAATACTTAGAGCATTTAACCTAGGTAATTAAACATTTAATTTAGGTTAAATGCTCTCAGTACGAAAACGAACGAAAGCCATCTCTTTCGTATGAGTGAAGCTCTAGAGTCTAAAGTCATAAAGATGGAACGCGATTACTTACTAATCTGTGGCAACTAGGTTTAAAGAACTTTAACTTTTTAACTGGCAATAAGCAATTAAGCAATAATACCTTTGATTTGACATTTTGTGATTGTCTCGAAAAGTCGTAAATGCATGGTCCCAGCACCCTCACTCCCTGTCGTATTGGTGAATTTAGTGCACACAAAACAGTGGTTCATAATTACCTAACAGGTTCGTACCATAATTCCATAAAATGAAGATCACTAGATACAAAAAGGTTCAGAAATATCTGAAGTTCTACTACAACAACTTCGGTTTCCACCAGCCGTACCAAGTGTTGCTCGACGGCACGTTTTGTTTTGCTGCATTTAAAGTAAGTCTTCTTCATAAAATGCATTTATAACTAACCATAAAATCAATGAACAAACATAGAAGAAGACTTAGTTTTAATTACTGCTGTAGAAAAACGAAAATGTTCTATACAAAAGTTAAATTTATAAACCAAACTTGCTACCAATCATTAAAAACAAAAAATCTACACAGAATGGACAGCAAGTACCGGCGCAATGGTCGTCTGATAGACATCGTGGATGAGGAATGGAGGGCTGAGCAATTGCCCCATGAGGACATCCAGGTCCCGTTGGAAGAGCTACCGGACCCTGAGGCTGATAGCGCAGACTCCCACCTCACTCTCAAAGAACAGAGCATGCGCTGGCAGGAGAATTTCCCTGAACCAGCAAGCAGTAATCAAAACTAGGTATTCTTATTAACTTCACTTACATTATCCTATTATTTATAAAAATCAATCCCGACTTAGTTTGAATATCAAAATGAATTCAACCATGCTCATGAAACTTAATGATGATAAATTTAATCTTTTCAGGAACATATCAACATTAGAGAACAAATCCCAAAATATTTGAACTCGCAAGCAAAATTACTGACTACAAGATGCATTATTATAGAAACAGACAAAATAGCAAAGAAGACTCAAGGAGCCCTGACTATATTGAAGCAATTTGGAATACATGAATGTAATCACAAAGAGCCTATAGGTGGCTCCAACTGCATATTGTCTATGATTGGTAGGAAAAATGATAAACACTATATCCTGGCAACACAGGATAGGGATTTACAAGATAAACTGAGGGAAAAAGCTGGTGTTCCTCTTTTGTACCTCCACAGCAAGTCTCCTACTTTAGAAAAGCCTTCAGCAAAGAGCTATGCTAAGGCAGGCCAGAGCTTAGAAGGCAATCCGCACATGTTTATAACTGAAACACAAAATGAGGCACTACAAACAATGAAAAAGGTTTTAGGTGTTGAAGAAAAAGTAGAGGAACCAAAAATTCCAATAAAAAAGAAAAAACAACATAATCCGAATCCTCTGTCATGTAAAAAGAAGAAGAAGAAAAAGCCAGGTAATAATAATAATAATAAGAAAGCGGAGAGTGTGGCTGAAGGCAAAGTTAGGAAAAGAAAAAAGAAGAAATTGCCTCAACATTTGAAAGAGCAATTAAAAACTGTTGTTAGTAATGGGTAATAAATGTTAATGTAATGAAAATATTATTTTATTTTATTTCCATGCAAACTACCCCCCTATCCTCTACCTACCTATCCTACTACCTTCCTTTATGGTCTCAAACAGTATTTCCATACTATATTATTAAAAAGAGAAAAGATTTTTTTCGTTTGTTTGTTATAACAAATAGCCTCCGAAACCACGGGACCCATTTAAACCATTTTTTCACCAATAGATAGCCACATTATTCCTGAGTAACATTGGCTATATAACATCATGCAACGACACACAAAAGCCAAATGTGCCGATGTGTAACCAAAAGAGAAAACGCGGGTCCAATCAGCCACGCTGCCCGTGTCCCGTGTGGCTGAATTACCCAGTTTTTAAATAAAACTAGATATTTGAAATTAACAAATTTATTTGATAGTGACTAGGCTAAAATTAAAGCTACTTATTAAAAGCAATACAATAAATTGGTCAACACAAATGGTTTGCTTGAAACAACCTTACCTTGGAGAAATGGGTTTGGATCCTAAAGTATCAAGTAATTGGTCATCAATATTTATAAGCAAATAATCGTTGTATGCAAAACATGCTTTTCTTACTCCTCCGCTAATCTTTTCTGAGAGATTTCGTTGCGGGGTCCAAGAGTTGAATCGTTTCACCGGTACTTGAGCTTTATTGCCTCGGCGCTTTTCTGGCGGTCGCCACTGTTGATTCTGGCTTACAGGAGTTGCAGTGGTTGGAAATAGTGTGGCGGGCTTGAATGCAAGTTTTACGTACATAACACTTTGACGACACGGTTGGCGCAGTGGCCGAGTGTTCGACTGCTGCGCTGCGTGTCACGGGTTCGATACCCGCACGGAAGAAATATTTGTATGACCTACAGATAGTTGTTCCGGGTCTGGCTGTTTGCGTATGTGAGTTTATATGTTTGTAAACGAACCCACGATACAGGAGAAATTCCTAGTGTGGGGCATCTTTTTTTTTAAAAATCTACTTCTATTTCGTTTTGAAAGGCCACAGCAGCTTGAGTCTAGGAGTCCCGAAGGTTACAACATGTATGAGCGGCATGTTGGTAATGTACACAGCATGGAAGTGAGAGATTATGTCGTAGCTATCCTCCGGCGCAAATATTTCTTCACCGTCAGGAGTGTCCTAGAAATAAAAACTATTTAGTGTTCCGTAGATATAATTGAAAAGACTGGCGGAAATCGGCGGATTCAATAATAGAAAGTTTTTATGTAAGTAGACCGGTACACCGTACTACTACAGACTAGGTACTGGGCCTATACGTTTATTTGGCTGAAGAATTACATTACATACCTTCCTGGCCATGCCAGAAATCTAGATTCCCCTCCCAGTTTATCTAATAGATGAGTAGGTAGGTACGCCCCTGAAAAACTCATGAGTTTGTATACCAATTAGATAGAATACGTTCTACCATTTCAAATTACAACGGCGCGACGCCGGGGTCATTGAACAAATTCCAATTTCTTCTCAAAATTATGCCTGAAGCAATTTCAGAGTGCGAAATGAAGTTGCAGATGACCAGTGCCGCAA
Organism: Caradrina clavipalpis; assembly: GCA_932526535.1. Lineage (NCBI taxonomy): Eukaryota > Metazoa > Arthropoda > Insecta > Lepidoptera > Noctuidae > Caradrina > Caradrina clavipalpis. The sequence goes on along the minus strand of OW052091.1, from coordinate 16,541,854 downwards.
CTAGGGCGGTGCCAGCCACAGGGCGCAGACCTTGGAGGGGCGCAGAAATGACCAGAGTAGGACCAGACATTTTTTTCAAGGGCGTAATTATAGAAGCTCGCACCGGGCGCATAACAGGCTTAATACGCTTCTGCAAATGACAAATTCCGTAACTATTGACTCCAAGTACTTACATCAATCGTATGACGTATCATGAGATCTTTGAAAAACTTCCAGACGGCTTTCGGTGACTGCCAGTAGTACCACCTGAAGTACAGGTGAGTCGTAAGGTATATTGTGATTAGGACGGCCAACTTGTGCGCACTAAAGTCCCGCTGAGCTGCGTAATCGATCGTCTCTATCAGCAGATTGATGAGAAAGTTCTTCTCAGATAAGAAATAATTCTCTATAACGTGCTTTTCGACTATGAAGTCACCTAGAAAATTAAAAATGCAAAGTCAAAGCATTTATTTCAATTATACCATTTACAGGCACTTTTGAAGTGTCAAGAAGTTACACTATATAGATGAAGCTATAAAAAAAAATATTTTATAGTAATTGCTCGTTCTAAGGCTCTATGGAGAACAACGAGCAAGAAACTCCATGGACACTCCTTTCCTTCAATGTGTTTTTTACAAAAACATTGCATTTAAATGCTGTCATGGGCTTCACAACCTATGTATTTTACGTTACTAAGGTGAGTAATAATTAGTTGAGCTGTTGGACGAATAATACTGGCAAATTCTTCCTTCTTTTTTGTAAAGTCGGTTAAAAAGTAAGTAGAGTCATGAAACAGTAGTCACAAAGCGTGCGTGCGTGTATGCGTTTACCAAGTGTAGGGGACTGGAATCGATTGATGGATTCCGCAGGTACTTTTAATTAGAAAACAATAGCCATTTGGTGACCGGCTTTCTGTAGTATGGTGTGTGCAAGACCACCAACTACCTAGTCTACCATCAACGTATGAGAAAATACAAGCGTGATGTATTACGAAATATAGTTTACCTAAGAATCTTTTCAGCCCGTTCTCTTTATCACTATCAGCAGCTGCGATCATAGCTACAGCTTCTGCCTCGTTCATTATAGTGCCGGTTACTATGCAAGACCTGGGCTCATTGTCCGGCTTCTTGAACGGTGGCTGCTCGTTCTCCTTCAAATAATTCAGATACGATGGGGCAGATATCTGCGGCTTTACCTCTCCCACATCCGATGGGGTACCAGGGAAGGCAGGGGCTGTTGCCGCTTTTATTTGTATGCCTTGGTTGGTTGAGTCAAAGGATCTTTGACTCGTCTGAGAGTTTCTGGCCGTTTGCATGCAAGGGACCTCAACGTGGTCGCCTGCTTCCATGATGATGGAGTTAATAATTATTTTCCGACGAAAAGAGTTGCGCTGAAGTAACACTAGATTCTAGCCTTGCTGACACTTGTACTGTCAGTCATTGTGAGTATAATTTTGAAAGTTTCATAAACTTCATAAGTTTCATAAGTTTCATACACGTGTAAAGAGGTTGTATATTGAACGCTGGTGGAAATAAAATACGAGAGTATATTTTATATTATTTACTCATTTTTATAATAAGAATCGGTGCAGGAATAAAAAGCCCTGTTTACTAAAATAACGTCTATTTTACTCGTCGACTCAAGTCTCGGGGACACAAACATCACAACTTTTTTCATATGGCAAGGTTTGCCAATATCGACAGTTCTGCATTATTTTTGTTCACAAAATTCGCCGAGAGACTTCAATCGTCGAGAATCGGATATTTTCATCTCTCTCTTGTTAATAAATCGGCTATAAAACTAGGCGCGTTCCTTTTTTCCGCGCACTGCTTGCTTAGCTTCCTCCCTACTCTTAATATCTAGCGTATCCCAATATCTACTAGGAACCTTTCCATCTTCATCGTCAGAGGATGATGAGGATGATGATGATGACGATGATGAAGAAGACGAGGAAGAAGTGGAATCATCAGTATCGCTCTCAATCTTTTTGTCTTTAGAACGTTTCTTTCCTTTCTTTTTACGTGGTTTTTCGTCTTTACTCTTCTTTTTACTTTTTTTGCTAGTTTTACTTTTCTTTTTTTTACTTTCCTTTTCTAGTCTGTCTTCTTTGTCTTTCTTTTTGGATCTATTGTCTTCTGTTTCATGTTTGTTTTTGCTACTTTTATCAATTTTTTGTTCGTCTCCGTTTTCATATCTTTGGCTGTCAGTTCCCTTTTTCTTTGATCTAGACTCGTCTTCTTCGCGAATATCTCTTTTTTTGTCATTATTTTTATCTTTCTTGCGACTGTCACTTGCTTTAGATTGATCCCGATCGCTTCGTTCTTCTAAATCTTTTTTTCTACTTCTTGGGTCTTCATTGTCCTTTAAATTTTTCGCTTCTGTGTCTTTCTTATTCTTTCTGGAAGTTTCAGCTTCATCTCCACGCCCTCTGTCGTCATTTCTGCGTAATCTATCATCGTCACTTTTACCTTCTTTACGAGTTCTATCATTATCATCGCCTCTACGTTTCCTGTCATCATCCTTACGGCTTTTATCATTTTCTTTTCGTCTATCATCATCCTGATATCTATTTTCGTCATCTTGCCGCCCCCTGTTTTCATCTCTTTGGTCCTTACGAGCTCTGTTATCATTTCTTTGTTCTTTCTCATTTTTCCTGCTTCTGTCATCACCTTGACGTCTGTCATCCTCTCTGCGAGTTCTATCATCATCCCTACCTCCTCTAGTTTCTCTGTCGTCTTCCCTGCGGTGTCTACCATCATCATCATCGTCTCTACGATTTCTACTTTCGTCTCTTTGCGGTCTTTCATCTCTACGGTATCTATCTTCATTATCTCTTTTCGGATCTTCATCATAACGACCACTGTTGTCATCCTTTTGTGGTCTTTCGTCATCCCTACGGCTTTTATTTACGTCTCTTTTAGGTTTCTCATCACTTCTACGTTCTCTATTTTCGTCTCTTGATGACTTTTCGTCATCTTGTTGTAATCTATTTCTACGTCCTCTGTCTTCATTTTGACGTACCTGGTCATCAATCTTCCGACCTCTATTTTCATCCCTTTGTGGTCTCTCGTCATCCTTACGATTCCTACTGTCGTCTCTTTGTAGTCTCTCATCATTTCTCCGTTCTTTACTATCATCATTTGCCGATTTGTCATCATCTCGTTGTAATCTATCATTATCTCTGCGTCCCCTCTCTTCATTTTGACGTCCTCTGTCATCATCCCTTCTTGCTCTGTTTTCATCTCTTTGCCTTTCGTCTTCTCTGCGGCCTCTTATGTCTTCCCGTTGTGGCCTTTCGTCGTCCCTACGGTTTCTGTCCTCATTTTGTCTTGGTCTGTCATCATCTCTACGATATCTTCCGTCATCTCTTTGTGGTCTATCATCATCCCTTCTATTCCTTCCTTCACTTGTGTTTCCTCTGTCATCATCCTTGCGTGCTCTCCCATCATCTCTCTGTTGTCTGTCATCATCCCTACGGCCTTTGTCATCTCTAAGTCTGTCATCATTTCTACGACTTCTTTCCTCATTTTGGTTGCCTCTTTCATCATCCCTGAGACCTCTGCTATCATCGCGTGATCTTTCGTCGTCTTTTCGGTACCTGTCGTCGTTAGGTCGTGCCCTGTCATCATCTCTTCGTCCTCTGTCATCATCTTTTCTGCTTCTATCCTCGTTTTGGCGGCCCCTGTCATTGTCACGTCGTCTATATTCACCATTGCTCTGTTCATTTTCGTCATATCTCCTTCGTCTATCGTCCCCGTTCCTCTGGTCCATTCTATCATCATTTCTTCTTACATCTCGAGGTCTGGCAAAATTATCTCTGTCTTGAGGCCTGTTTTCCATCCTTCTGGCGTCTTTGCCGTACGTATCATAGAAGCCGTCGTGGCCCCATCTTTCGACAGGTTTCTCCGGCGCCTCCTCAGTAGGTGTTTGAGGAACCTTGTCCTTGTTTTTATCTTTCTTAGATTTCTTTTCTTTTTTCTTTTTACTATTAGACTTCTCAGTCTCGGCATCTGAAAAGAGAAGAAGTTAATTAAAAACAATTTGTTTTACATACATAGAATTCTTTTTAAGAATGAACTGAAAAAAAAAAATAGCAGGTTCACTTTCACAAAAACTTAACAATCGGATTATATCATAATACCTGCGGGACTGTCAAATAGTTAACTAAAGGGATTTTTGTTATTCATTCTGCTTTGTTTAGTTACTGCAAATATTAAAATAAATATAATGTAGAACTAACCACTACTGTCGCTGGAAGACGAGGAATCAGAACTACTGGAACTGGAGGAGTCAGAACTAGATTCTGAACTCGAGTCACTGTTTAACTTGATCTCTGGTATTGGTGCTGGCACATTCTGAAACGAAACATAATCTTATTGGCATTACGTTGATTTTTGGTGGAGAGACAGGGCAAGTTCTTAAATTTCCTAGGGGACCATACCCGCCGAAACATAGTCAAATAAAATGATGGTTTAAAGCATGTCAAGTAATTATGTAGTTGAATAAAATCGCAAACTAGTTTCGACAAGACTTGGGTCGTAATTAAAATTATATTTTTTATTGTAAAGTCGTTTTAATGCGTATTTTGTCTACGTGAATAAGCTTAATGGACACAGACACAGGTACACTACATGCTAGTGTATGTATTCACCAGAACGATTCCGGCACGGTAATATTATAATACAGTACTCCAACTTCATACAAACGGACAAAACGCGAGCTATACCTACGCGCCTCGATCCTGGGGTGCGCGCGCGGTGCAGACAGATTAAAATACTGGAGACGGGCAGCCCGTAACGCATGTTTACGTACCGCGCGGCTGTAGGCATTTATTTCTGTCATGCGGCCGAGTTACACTACTGCATTATTATATTACCGTGATTCCGGCCACGGCGGCTAATCTTAATGCAGACTAGCCACGTACGCAGGAGATATTATGATGCACAAGTGTGTGCGCAAACACAGGCGCTCTCCCTCTTCCCTAACTCTCATAGTCCGATAGGACGGCGATACCGACACAACGGGAGAGAGATCAGGTGCAGGACCAATAACTTTACGTGCTTTCCGGATGCACACAACATACTAGAATGATACAGATGAACAGACCTTAGGCATTTGCTTCAAATGCTCTCTCAACTCGTCCGTCAGACCTCCAAGACCAATAGACGTGAAGAAGTTGATGGAGAACCTCGTGTTCTTGGGGTTGTCGCGCGGGAAGATACCCGAGAACGCGCTTTGAAGGGTCCTGAAACAGAAGAAATGCAGTTCATTAAAATGGGAGCTTAATATCTGAATCAATGGTACCTATGTGAAACTATGAACTTAGTAAGCAATGGTAATGCAAAGTTCACTATTGCCATAAGATTTGTCATGTTCGGTCTTGTTGTATGTGGCTATTTATTTATTTAAACTTTATGCAACAAAAAGTAAAAAGGCAGACTTAATGCCTTAGGCATTCTCTACCAGTCAACCAAAGGTAGTGAAGAGATAACATGCAAGGTGCAACTTATTGAACAAAAATAACTCTATGCAATCATATAAATAAATGCTAATGTTAAGCTATGCATGCCATGTGGTGACAATGGTCACCATAACTAGCATGACCTTACTCTGCCAGATTGCTATGGTACAATTAAATATTGAAGATATGTGCAAGGTCAGAGCCAGGTATCCTTCTAATTATCTAGCAAAATAAAAACATATCTCTTTATAATATGTACAATATTAACTCACGCATCTTTCAGACGATCATTCAGTTTCTTCAGCCCCATGTATTCTGCTAGCTCTTGGAATAAAATCTTGATGTAAATACGGCTGGAACTCGTTGTATCCTCCTCATTCAACTTCACGCATTCCAGCACTTCCCAGCTGATTGAATCCGTAAACAGTAAATGTGCAAAGAACTTGCTGACGTTCCTTAGTCTATTTGTATCTAGTCTATGAGCAGTACCGTAAGAATCTTTGAATATCTCCTCAAACGGACCAATGTATATTCGGTTTATGTTACAGAATCGTTGTGCTAACAGCCCGTAGAACTTCTCGTACGTCCGCTGTTCAGCACAACAGTCTAAAAACATGTGGCAAAGTTCTACCTCTTGTCCAGGCTTCAGTTGCATCTTCATCAGTTTATGAGCACACTCCTCAAAGTCCAAACTGGAATTAATAGTTAAGTATATTGTTCTACGTAGAGCTACTAGGTTTGTCTCCGTGTTGTCAATGATTGTAACTTCTTTTTGAGCTTCTTCCTCATCATCTTCTCCAGATTCATCACTACCACTTTCTCCAGAACCATCTTCGTCACCAGATTCAGCATCCGAGCCGAGGATCTCTTTGCTCAATGTTTTGTATTTTTGTTCATTTTCCTCATATTTGTCATCGAATTTGAAGACATCTGAAAAACAATGAAAATTATGAAATAACTATGGCAACAAGATTTTCAAATATTTATAAAACTTAGGAATTCTGTTGTTTATAATAATTATAATCTTAAAAATCTTTTGTACAGCAGAATTAGTATTTCTTTGCTGCATTTTGCTACATAATTATTTAAATATTAAAATAACAGTGTAAAGACTAAAACTTACTCAGGATATCCTGTGGATCTGTAGCTTCATCCAACATCATGAGATGAGTGAACTGCTCTTCCTCAGGCACCAGCTCCAACTCCTCAATCAATGCCGGATGATCTTTGAAACCGTCCTTCCACACTTGGAACATGACTTCAATCATATACTGCACCCTTTTGTCCAGCTGACCTTCATGGAGAATGTTTCTCAACATTTCAAATATTGCATTAACACCTTTAGAGGATACTTCAGTCAGTTTCTGGCCACATTCCTTCAGGAAAGCAATGGCTACTTCAACTGAGTCATCAGTAGGTGTCTCAACAAGTAATGTGAGCAGTTCCAGTGCTAGAATCTCATGTGCCACTCTCTGATTCACCAAATGAGCTATGAATGATGCAGATGATATACAAATAGGTTTATCATTGCGTTTGAATCCTCTTTTGAATTGGATCATCAACCTCTTTAGAAGCAACTCACCAATATTTGGAAAGCGAGAATTAACGGCGGCTACTAGGGCAGCATAAACATTAGTGAATGTAGGTGAAGCAGCCTGGGCCTGTATCACTGAGCGACATAACAAACCTCTACCACGGACTATGTTTTCTTTCAACAATTCCTTAATAATGATACCAATGTTGCCAACGTTGATTTTGTTGATGTGGCCGTGAATTGACTTCTTCAAAGCTTCCCAGGCCAGTCTCTGATATGCCATTGAAGATTTGTCTGTAATTTGAGCCTGCATCATTCTGAGACGTGCAGGAGGTATGTAGGCACCTCCAGTTCTAGTGTTCAGCATGTCTGTTTCCTTGACACGACGCAGTGGCGCTTCTTTTTTTACTTCGGGCTCTTTAGGTGCATCAGATCGTCTCTCTTGTTTGACGGCCCCTTCGGGTGAGCGCGACTTCGAGTGCCTACGTTTCCTTCTGGAGTCTCTCTCGCGGGTTTCAGCTGGTGATCTGGACCTCGAACGTCCTCTTCTAGACTTTTTATCCTTGCGTCTATCTTCATCATCACTGTTTCTATCTTTCTTACGTTTACCTTCCCTATTTGAGTCCATTTTGTATGAATACACAACTTGAAACACAAAATTAATAACCTAAAATGTTCATATATACAATTAAATCTATAAAATGCTAACAATTATAGATATACTTGTTCAAATCTTGAATTAACAATTACGCCGAATAAATACACGATGCGTAGCCATTTTTATTTTGACATTTTGAAGTCGTCGTCGATTCTAGTCGTGTATTATTTTTAGTCTATGGAGTTTGTTTGTCACCGATTTGTTTTTTTTTTTTAGTTAGAGTACTTGGCTTTTTGTTATAATGTTGCCAGTGTGACTAGATCAATATATAACCCTACAAGGGTTGTTTTTGGATTATACATGGGCTAAGGGCTCTTTTATTATACATACGAACACCAATTTAGCACTCAGAACTATTCATCACGGCCGATGCCTGCCGGGGTTGAGGGTTGTGTGAAAGAGATACCGCGCCCCCGGAAAGCAAAGGGCACAAGAAAGAAAATGGATGGGTTTAAGTCAGTAAACGTCTGATACTCCGTCCCACCGACATCCGAAAAAAAAACTTCATGACTAGTTCACCACTACCTTATCATCAATTTAAGACCGATATTAATAATATTAGAATGTGTGTAGTGTGTGTATAGCTTTTATTGAACCAATAAAAAACTTTTTTTGCAAAAAAAGACAACCGCCTTCAAACACTAAAAATCAAAAAATAACTTTAGGTTTAGAAGTCGGTGGCAATACAAAACTACAAACAGAGCCAAAGCTTGTCGCTTTTTAGTATCAACTTCCAGCCATCCCAATCCACGACTGAACGGTAATACTGGTAGAAATCGAAAACTGAGGAATTTGCTCCACCTTCGAGGTGCTATTTTGTTTATCACCTTTTGTATGTACATATGAGATTCAAACCAAAAAATATTTTTTCTGAGTAATGGGGGAACATAATTAAATATCCCGACCAATTGAGAACCTCCTCCTTTTTTTGAAGTCGGTTAATCCATTCAGTGCGGGCAACACGCATGCAAACGTCAAAAAACCCCGCAAACGCGTTGCCCTCTCTGGATGGATAAAAAATATCACGATCGTAGTTCCCCGGTATTACAAACTACAACTTTCGATTTCCCTTTTTGCCATAAGATTCTGGTACACTATGCCCTGACCGGGAATGTAACCTAGGATACCAGATTCAGTATCATTATAGTACTATATTCATATTGGGTGTCATTATTTCAATAGAAGGCATTTATTCAGACATGTCGAGACGTCCACTGCTGGACTTATCAGAGTATTCTCAATCTATTTTAAGGATATTCATAATAAGGAAAAAGAAAGACTTATTTATTAGTATTTATGACTTTATTTAATACGACAATGAAACTACAAAAGTTGCCTGCACTTCAAACAGCAATTTTCATATACCTCACAAACTGAAGCACATTAATATAATTAATCACATAAAATATAAAAATTAACGATAATAACACCATAATAAGAGATAGGAGAGTGACTAACATTACGCAAAAATTACGAAAAACAAAAATATAATTATCTGAAAGCTATATGTTGCATCGCTATACATGATTCGTCTCGATCGTGAGAATCTAAAAGGCTACACAATACCCAAGGCAAATTGGTCAGAGGTTTTCACTTCTTCACCGAGAAACAAGCTAGTAACTTACAACTATTCCCTTACTCATATCAGCGTTAGTAACATAGAGCAAGCAGGCAAGCAGCTCGCCCCGCCGCCGCCGCGCTCCTCGCGCCAAGCAACGATACATCATCTCTTAATATTATATACAATTATCATCAATATCTTGACGTTAAAACAGACCGACGTTAAATGAATGGCAAAAATATACTATAAAATACAGGAATACTCTCACTAAACAGTCGAGCGACAAACCCGCGTAGTATCTCTCCGCGCCCTGAGCTAACGCGCAAGTGCGGAGCCTAACCGAACGATACGATACATAATATCACTAGAGCAAAAACATCACAGAAGCGGTTTGTGTCCAACACACCATTACGTCCGCGGCCCGGCGCCCTCGCCATCTACAATTAAAAAAATATAAAACGCTATGAAGGCAGTTTTATACGTTACACTTTATTGATATCATCCGAGAGCCAATTACCGAATATACTGAGGCACTTCCGCTGGTTAACTAATGAACTAACAATCCATCTATTTTATGTTTATTGTACCGATTGAGATCATAAAAGGAAGTGATATACGTCTTAAATTTAAAGTTGTAGACTAGATGTTGTGGCGTCGCGCGGACTGGTCGGTCCCGAGTCCCGGACGTGCGGGCCGGGCGAACAGTCCGCGCCGCATCGGCTTCCCCGGCACAAGCACCCACCGACCTGACGAAACAAACGCAGCCACAAACAACCCGCGACACGACAGTCTTCCTAAATCATCGACAACACAATACAAAATATATACTTAATCATAATAATCATTATTATTAATGGGCAGTTAATAGCGTTACGGCGATACAAATAAGAAAGAACATGATAAAACTTAAATTTAGATTATACCTCCCTAAAAATACTGTTGCGTATGATAAACATTAAAAATAATGATATAAGTCTATAACTAACGATTACGGATACTTTCCACCATCGAGCTCTGTCCCGCCAGCTTGCTTACAAATCTCATCATTCGTTTAATTTGCCGAGGGTTCCGTACTAAAAATAAATAGTTAGGCTCTGCAAAATCGGGCAGATTAGAAAATTAAAATGTAATCTTAAAAAAATAAAGGCAAAATTGCGGCATTTTAGGTACAGAACCCTGAATGCGACTGTCCAAGTTTTAGTATGCCAAGACAGCAGCCGTGAAATCATTGAAGTAGAAGATAAAATGTTTGGTTGGAATACTAAAAGTTGGTTCTTAGTAGAATCACGACTAAATACATTTTCAATTAAGTACATCATTTTGAAATAGGCCATAATTATTGTTATTTAAAGTGTATAGCAATGTTGCCACAATATTAAAACAATTTATAACTAAAGTACATTTTAGAATCAAAGATGTCGTAAGCATGATCACGAGGGACATGTGGTGTCACAAAGTAAGCGCGTCTGGAGGTGTAACACAAATATTGTGAGGATGCTGTACGGTGTGCAATATTAGAGAAATATATATTTTTTTAATAATTTTTATCACAATATTTTTACATGTTACAACACCGACGCCGTATCGGCCTTCTAAATGGCGCTTCCACGTTTTACACCGAAGTACAAATTACGCTACTGGACCAGCCAAAAGACCTTATATCTATCATCATGACTTACATTGCCACCAAAAGACGTGTTAGCACTGCAATCACAAATACTTAAAGATGTTCCAACGAAGCCAACCTGTCTTTTGGAAATGTAAAGCAATTTAGAAGTCTTTTCAGTCATACATTGCGCGGCGAAAAGCCAGTAAAGTCAGATATCAAACGACACTAGTTTTCCGTCAACGCAAACCTTTCAAAACCTTTGTAACTGAACAATAAAAAGAGATGTACTACATAAATGCGAATAGAGCGCACAAACGCCCGCTAAGCGACCGTCTAAACGTCGTGCGATTTCCAACAACTCTAAAAGAACGTTAACACATGGCAACACTAACGATCTCTCATTGACGGCGTTGATATTTGACATTGACATGTATTGTTTTAGTGAGTTGTGGGTATGAGTCTTTTGGCTCGTCGTGTGGTCATGTGGTCATGTCGTCATGTGGCCGTGGTGTGTGCGTGGCGTGCGCGGTGCGGTGCGGGTGGTCTAGCCAGACGTGGCGGCGCCCGAGCTCTCCACGCGCGCGCTTTTGTTCTGTCGCACCATCTCTGCGCGTCGCTCCTGCGGAACATACATACACACATAAGAACACATAGGTTCATAGATGTTGAGTCAACAGTTAATTGTGAAGACTTATCGGTAAAATATAGACCACGGAACTCAATAAAAAATATAATTTCGCATGAAATAAGAACATAAATTGAACATACTACGCATCAAATTCAAATCATATTAAACCTTTGCTAGTCAGCAGCCCATTGTAGAATTTTGAAGCAGTCATGTTGAAATAATAAGAGGTACTGAATGGAGGAGCCATTTAATGATGAAAAGCTAAGTTGAAGGACGCTATACTTAATTGACTATGACAGTGAAGAAATACCAGCAAGTCATGCAAGCGCGATACAATAAATTCTTTGAATTCGGGAACTTCCACCCTGTCGGTGTAAGACCAACGACCTGGTGGAGGTCGTGGGAATCTGCTAAATGTGGTGTTCTTTTAATTCCTATGGAACTGGGAAATATCCAGTACTGATGATTTTAAATTATGGCAAATTTCTTCCTAGTTAATTTTCAACAGTAACGCAACTATGGTATTTGCTTGTATGTCATAGAAAATAAGGACATAGGACCCTGTTTTTTTTTGTGATGACTGCTATATTATATTCATTCGTTGTATCACGACTATCAAACACGACAACAAACCTCCTTCTTGACGAAATCCAGCTTTTTCTGTATCTCCTTCTCTCTGTTGAGCTCAGCGGTGGTCAGTTTATTCTCAATGTCTTTAGTAATCTCCTCGACCTTGGCGGTAGCGGCCGAACGCGCCTCGGCTAGCTTAAGACTCTGCGTTTACGCATCAAAAAGAAAAAAGAAAAATAAAAACAATCATGCATAACACAATACATGCTTTATGAATGAAGGATGGATGATCAAAAAATAAATGATATTGAATGAAATGGCTGAAACGGTTTGATTTGGTTTTCGTTCTAAAGTCTTGCGTGTAAGCCAATTTAAACCCCCACTATTTCAAAAGCAGCGAAATTTCTATTTCTTTTTTTGAGTATTGCCAGAACAAAAAATGATAATTTGGAAGCCCCCCAGCGAAAGGTGGAGTATAACTTTTGTTTACCTCACGATCCGCTTGAAACCAGTTCGAACCGTCGCAGCCGGCATACAAACAGAACACCTAAGACCTAAGGTCACAACGAGGTACACATATTCCAGGCTTACCATGAACTCTAATAGCCAGTCAGGTTTAGTGGTTACAAAAGGAGCTAATCGTACCACAGTGTAGTTTTTATACTGGCGAATATATTGTTTACATTATCGTCCAGTAATAAAACAAAATATAATCGCTATTGCCTTCAGATTCCCGAACAAATAAAATTTGCGATAAATTGTCAAGCGCGCAAGAACTACCGAATCACAACGGTACTAGATTACCCGGTGTATTTCGTAGTACCGTTTTTGCCTAAACCAACTCAGTATTGAAGAATACAAAACAAACATTAAATTCGAATCGGTCGAGCTATTTTCGAGTATTTGCCAGTACCAGATGAACGCACGGCAATCGATATTTACACATATATTTAGATTGAGTTGTAGATAAACTGCGGCCTAATTCAATCCTCATTGCATCGCTACCGCTAAGACCCGACTGGCTATAAGTCTAAGCCACATGGTACGTAAAGCCTCTAGTTCTACAATCACTCACATGGTTGCGCAGCTTCTCCTTCTGCTCGGCCTCGATGAGCAGACGCCTGTCGGCGGCCTGCTGCAGCTTCTCCTGGATGGCGCTCTCGAGCTGCTGGAAGCGCTCGTGGTTGCCCGCGCGCACCTTCTTCACTTGTTCCTCCTGGACAAGTGGAGATTAAGATTAGTTTAAAGATTAGGAAGGAGGATTTTGTCGTTAAGAAGGTATGTGTATTTATTGGCTTCAATCCTGGGTACCGTTTTCCAGTATGAGGTACAAATTAAGGTACCGTACTCACAGTGAGAAGGCTAGTTTTATAAAAAAGTAGGCTGCCACGATATGAGCGAATTCTTGTTAACTAGTGTGGAGTTCACCACCAGTAGATGACCACGTCCAAAAACAAAATCTAGCTAAATAAAGAAAAATCATTTTCACAAATATTTTTTTTAAATATCCCATCCGTATGTGTTACTTTTACAGTTATATAGGTAAAGGCATTTAAAGCCCAGTAGACAAAAACAAGCGCAACTCACATGCTCACGCAGGCGCTCAAGCATCTTCTTGATGTTCTCATCGCGCTTGTCAGCGGCCGTGTTCATCTTCTCCTCGATGGCCTTGTACACTTCCATCGTCTGCTGCTCCAGGGTCAGCCTGCACGATTACCAAACTTTATATTAGTGGTGCTTCCAAGATTAAAAGTGTTTTTGGAATTTATTTATGGAGAAACAAGCAGGCGATGAGCAGACCCATCTGTAGTCTTGATACTAAGGGATATCTCCAACTGTAAATATCTTCCAATACGAATTTAGCTAAGGGGTACCGTGTTAACCAGCAACTGGGCTGTGGAGGCAAATAGGCAGTCGCTCTATGTTAACACATAGTTGGAAAAAGCAGATGGGCTAGGCAGATGATGATGACCAAAGTTGTCATCTAACTAGTCGGGGATTGCAGAAAGCGAGGACGCTCCCGGTATCCCGGCGCAAGTGAGGCAAGGGAACACCGACCCGTTATTTAGTCAGCAAGGTCTGATTGACCCCTTGGCCTCCCAAGCTGGTGACCATTTACAAAAAAAAGGTTACTGTCCCAGAGTCAAAAGCTAAAATGCCCCATCGGTGCCCAATCCCTTCAAGATGTGGACTGGAAAAGACATTATCTCCAACCCTGAAATATTACCTGGTTTTCTCCACACCCTCGAGGTGGTCCTTCAGACGCGCGCGCAGCTCGTTGATATACGCCTCGCGCTTCTCCTCATGCGTCTCCATCTTAGCATCGAGAGCCTCCTTGGTGTTCACGATGAAGTTGTTGGTCTGTTCGCTACGGATGCGGGACGCTTCCTCGATCTTCTGCATTTTTGTCGCGATGGCAGCCATCTTGCTGGCTTCCAGACTCTGTGGGCGGTTGAGGGTTATATTATGGTATTGGAAAAAGCTTGTATGATGAATGCGGGATATCCCTGCATAAGGGCAGTGAAGGTCCGGGTCATTGTGGCTATATTTAGGAGAGGCCTATTTCCAGCAGTGGTTGATATTACGATACTGATGATGAGTGCTGTGGGATCTTGAAGGAGCCCGATTAGCCTCCAATCATGATGCTCAAAAGGATAAACCCTTGGCTTTTTAAAAAACGATAGCAAATACTAAGTTGGGTAACCTAGCTATTATGAAGGAGTTCTTCCTCTCTACTTACACGTCTCCTTTCCTCAGCCGCCTTTAGTTTCTCTTGGATCTCCTCCACGGAAGGCGTCTTCTCCGGGGAGTCGGCGCGACGCGGCGCCGGCACTCCCACGGGCTCTGCGAGGATAACCTCGTACGCCAGACCACCCTTCGACATCTCTTGGCAGCGGATTTCGGTAGCTGCAGGAAATATTTGGAATTAGATTATGTGGAAGAATGATAGAAGATAGGTTTGATGGCTGGTGACTTGGCCCCACTGACCCAAAGGCTCGTTATGGGCCATTTCACCATAACCATTCCACTTCATCAGCTCTTCTTAGCTCAGCATTTTCGTGACTAATTTGATACCTAACATAATAACGTCAGTCAGACAAGACTCATTAGAGAAAACAGTCTGGTCGATGAAGATATTTTGTGCCAATCTCTTTCGAATGAGCTGTAATGGAGTCCATTACCTGGTAAGTAACAATCTGGCTGGCATTATTGTTGAAATTAACCTATTTTTAGTTAGTAAACTATGTTTTTTTTTTGGTTAGTTTGTTTTTGTCAGTCTACCTAAAGGAAAATCAGTTTACAAAAAGTTGACTTAGTTGACTGTAGTTATTGTTATCGTTCTGAACGATTATAAGAAATATCTTAAAGAGTGTATTTAAAAAAAAAGGAAAAAAGGTACAAATAATATAATTTAAGAAATGTAGTACAGATAACGCTAGGTAAGTGATTACAACCATTCATATGTATAGTAATAGTAAATATCTAAGTAATGTGCACTATCTGGTATCAATGCTTACGCACGTACCTACGTACGTACTACAAACAGACAAAAGACAGCAGACAAAGTAAAACAAAGGAAATGAAGCGATAGTTTGTAAATAGATAGTCAGTAGTGCACCTAGGTACTACCACAGATTAAATAAGGTACTACTATTAATGACGGTACTAAAATAGCTCAAGAAATGATACGCGTACGCGAATAACAGGTACAAAAAACATTTTTCCTATAATTGCGATAACTTTTTAGTTCTAGGAACTTTCTTGTTACAGAGATATTAAAGGTCAAAGTCCCATCTTTTTTTTTTACGAAAACACGTTATTACTTTCACAACTAATTGTAAAATACATCCATGACCGTTGTACTATTGCAAATAAAAGGTTTTGCCTGCATTAGCTACATAACCTGCTGCCATAAACCGCGATTTTTCACACCAAAAATTACATTTCTTTCCCAGCTATATTTATTTATTTATTTATTATTTATTAAAACATTATGGACAAATGTAAAAATACACCGTACAAAGGCCGGCTTAATGCTTTAGGCATATGGCTATGGCTTAGGCTATATATTACTTAGTTTGATGGACATTGGACAGTAAGTGAATTTAACAGGCACACATGATAGGGGTTTTTTTACCAGCCAAATAACAAAAAAACTTTCTTTTCAATGGCACCGTAACGGTTATATCACGCTATTGTACAGCGAGAAGGAACCATGCATCAATGGCGTCGCATAATGCAATAATTGTGCGCTCTGATTGAACGTCATCCAAACAATAGTGGTTGCAATTCACATGGATACCTCTGAATAGGTAGTTACGTGTATAGCTACGAATTGTATCTATCGTTGTTGTTGTTCAAAGATCTGTATGATCTACTTATCATGAATTATTAGGCACTGTAAAAGTTCTGTCTGGATGCAGTATAGAATCTTATTCTTTTACATTATGGTATTAGATAATTAATAAAGATAATTTCAAATTAAAAGAAGAAAATGACAGACCGTCACTACGGCTAACAGATGGGATACATAAAAATCAGAAATAAAAATATTAATATGAATAGTATTATCTTATTCAATACACGAACTGCTTCGTTAGACTAGTCAGTGGTTCTAAGCGCGACTGTTACGCTAGACTAGAGGGTCTTGGGTTGGATTCCCAGGTCGCGCAAAGTGCTATTGAGATTTTTTTTTAATGAAATTCTCAGTAGCAGCTCGAAGTTGGGATTTATGCCTGGTTAAAGGCAATAGGCTCGCCTCCTATTACATGGGCCCTAAAATCATATCAGCGGAATGTGGGTTTACATTGGTACACTGTACCTTTGCCTAAAAGCCTTCGGGAAACACAGGCCTGATGGTATGTACCATCATTACAAACATCGTTTCTTTTATAACTGTATTCGTAACACGGGAAATATTCTAATGAAAGTATAACCTTTCTTTAAGGTAAGGCAATTCAAAACTGAATATAATCCTACCAAAAGGCTGCAAGTAGCCCAAAATGAACCATATCTATGTAAATAGGTACATGTCCAAATAAAAATCGACCGCGACGCGTCGTGACCCTGAGCACAGAAGGGTCTATGTTTCGGGTGCAAATTGTTTCTAAAATAATTTCAGGAAAGGGCTATGAATACTTTCTAAAATGTCTGAAATGTAAGCTGCGTAATTCCGCATAATATTTGTTATTGTCATAGCTGTTGTACAAGCAAACGACATTTGACATTTCCATAATAAAGTACGCAGCATAATTTTATTGAGCTTGTACATAATAAGCGATGACAGCACAAACCCGTTGACGCGTCAAAGTTCCTTGATCCCCTAAATTACCAATTTCATCTTACAAACCGTCCCACTAATTTCCCTTACAATATTTCACAAATTAACCGTAATTTTAAAGGCGTTAATTAACGTCCCCATCTGAATACACTCGCTAAACTCATTAAATTACCGCCCCCGACGTTTAGGGGTGGAATTCTTAAAACGCAACGGGGTAAGGGGTACATTACTGTAATATTCAAGGTCGGGTAAACTTCGTCCTGGGTAAGGAATGCTGTATTGTTTAATTATTGGGAGGGTAGGGGAGAGGGAGACACGCTCAGGACTCCCCACTGCTCCCCCGTGAGTCATGCCAATTGCATTACAATCGTGTTTCAGAGTGACTGTGTCCGCAAACTATGTCTGTATGAAAACAGGTGACTCACCCCTGTGTTACTGGAGATGGGGTGACTTTCATACGCGCATAAATATTTCATCATTCTTACTAGAAAAAGCTCGCGCTAAAAATATTGTTGCATTTCTAACAAAGAAAGCTATGTTCAAGCCTATTAATTTTTCCCGTGAAACATTCCCTGAATAATAGAAAACATAAAGAAGTACGTAGAGGGAAAACCCAGCGTCAAGGGTCCTAAATAAGTGTCGGAATTTCATTCTCCTACGCGAAAAGGGCTTCAGAAAAAACAAACACGCTCACAATACGAAACTAACAATAACTCACTTAAAAGGGGTGAAAACTCTTGACCCGCCAGGCGCCACACAAAGGGGGCTCACATCCCTGGGGCTGTGTAGGCTATCTTTGAAAGAGATCTCACCCTGTATGTGCTGGCACAGAGGTGTGGGTAAATGGAGTGATAACGCCGAATAAATAGCGTATAAAACCCACCAAAAGTTTGATATATTTGTCTATCCCTAACACCAATTGAAAAAAGCCACGCTGACTAAAAGTGTTATTCTATAAAATCTGTATCAGTGAACAGCTCACC
The DNA here is from genome assembly GCA_932526535.1 of Caradrina clavipalpis. Classification (NCBI taxonomy): domain Eukaryota; kingdom Metazoa; phylum Arthropoda; class Insecta; order Lepidoptera; family Noctuidae; genus Caradrina; species Caradrina clavipalpis. The sequence continues at coordinate 16,523,590 of OW052091.1, read as the reverse complement.
TCCAGCTAGCTTCTCCTAAATTCACCGTGGGCGTTTTTTAAAGAATATGACCGTCGAGTAATGCGACATTAGAATTATGAATTCGAAATAGTAAAAAAAAGCAGGTTATCACTCCATTTACTTTCTATTCCGTGTGACGGTATGTGAAAGAGAACTTGTGTAAATAAGGACTAAGGAAATAAGCTCCAGGCTATATTGTAATTCCTGGCAGTCGCACAGAAAGGCGTCTCCACTTCGTCACTGCACTTAGTCAAGTTAAAACACGAGAACTTTTTTGGCAGCCAAATTGAAACATGTCCAAATGGGTGTCTGCTGCAATTTAATGTCTTTATATCTTTGAAAATGAAGCATTTTGAAAGTAACTTTAGCTTAAACTGTTTGGATTTAAATGAAGATTGTTTAATTTTTTTATATGTGCGGTACGATGCACTATTTGTACTAAAAATGTATCATTAAAGTCAATTCTTTCTTATAGTTTAGTGGGTAAATCGTTGAGGTAACTACAATCAGGCTTAATCAGAATCAAATCAACTTAATAGCTTCCTCCAACTGAATCGCCATAATTCTTAGTACTGAAGTCATAATGCCTATTTTCCTGTGAAACACCACTTACTTATAAACTTGACCTTCTTCGGTTGCTTGGTCCTCGGTTTGCCGACTGGTTTCTTGACGGGCGCCGACCGTCGGTGAGCTAGGGACAGAAAGAGGCCGTCAGCGGAGCCCGAGCCCACGACGCTGATGACCCTCGTGGAGACAAACGGAACCTCTGGCTTGAATATCAAAATTGACCAAAATACATTCCAAAAGAAAGACGCAGCTTAACAATTTATACTCGGCAGGTCAAAATGTTTCCGTCAAAAATGAACTGTATCAACGAATATTTCCAGAAAGCAAAACACAGTAAATTAATCCGCCGTGATAGGCACTAATCCCAAATGGAATGAGCCCACGACCTCGAAACATCGGTCACAAATACCATCCAATGTAAAGCCTCCATTGCCAAATCAACAGTCCCCCAAACAACACTAACGGACGGACAATCGAAAAACGATTACGTCGTTCAAATCGACCCGACTAATGTTTATTTGAAGAACATTCGGAGTTTCGGTATTCGGACCCACCGTTTTAATGAATCGACATTCGATGCTCGCGTGACTACTGAAAGCATCGGTTGTGGTGAACAAACAATCGATTGAAAATGTCGCAGTCCATATAACATGTACCTAGCTAATGGCTGACATAAAGTAGATACGAGGTTTGAGCTAATAAGTACCTACATGACATGCATTATGGTAATAAATACTTAAAAGTGGTTCCATGAACAATGGTTACCTAACATTTATTACAAAGCTTTACCCGTCTATTTGGTTAATGAAAAAGGATTATTTCGATCAAATTAGCTGATGTTGACACAAAAGGTGAACTTTCAATGTCAAATTAATGATGTAGCTAATATTACTACAAATACTGCGTAATTTGAAATGAAAGAAGTTGATAATACTGAAAAGACAGTCTACTACCCATTCAAAAACCATTCTAGCAAAAATGACGTCAAAATCCCAAGACTTCTAAAAGTCGAGAAACGCAAAATGAAAAGCTAGTCATTTATTAGATATTTGGGGCCCAACTCATGTTGTTGGGGACGTCTCGGTAATAGTATCGAGGTAATAACGACGACACGACGTCGGGAGATGAGGCCGCTACGTGCGGGGAATGCCGGAGTGCCGGCGAAATTCGCCGCAAATACAGATAATCCCCCACGGCAGCGCTAAGTCCCAGTTTACACAGCAGACGATGCAGAGACCATGCTATACAAAGTGTTAAGTCGACTTTAAACTTTAATTCTCAGCCAATTCATGGCCAAAGTTTAAACAAGGTAAGGCCTGATATTTTGGGGTTTGCTGGAAGTTCTTTTTTAAGGGATGTCAAGCTCCCGAAAGTCTGACATTGATGTAATAAATATTTCAGGCCGACGAAATGATAAATTACCGTTACGTAATGTTATTACAAATCAAACAGCCAAAGACTCTGAAAACTCTCTCTCTCTCTCTCTCTGCCCTAGAAAATAATTTCCTAAAATCCAAGTTTGCTGAAACCAAACAATTGTAATGAAAACAATATTTGTGATTGCACGAGCGTCTCGGGAGGGCTATTTATCAAAAGTTAATTAGCTTTCGCCATAATTCACGTCAGAACAATCGTCATGAGACATTTGTCTCCTCAATTCTCCGTAATTTAGTCTCCCTTCATCACGATTTTCACAAATTACCAAGTAAGGGAAATCATTGCGGACTGCGGTAGACCGCTTCAATCCCAGCTGTTTTACGTAACCACAGAAACTGATGCGAATGAAAAATCTAGACCACGACGAGATAAAAGTTAGATACCGAGAGAATATAATTAATTATTAAATAGGATTCCAAGAAGACTAAAGCAGACTTTCGAGTTGATACTTGCCTATGACGAAATATTTGTACTCTTGATTCATGTTGAAAAACGGTTTTGATGCACGAATCAAGATATACGTTTTTGCGTATTACAAAAAAACAACGAATTGAACCCGAGCCGGTTTCACTCGTTCATTAGAATTCTAATCAATAATTTTTCATCCATATTCAATAGAGTTGCAGCTGTATGTCATCGTAAAAAATAGAAATTTAATGAACGTGCACAAAAACAATAAACGTGAAAAAGTATGGTAATCGAATAGAAACGGGGCAGTTACAACTGAAAGGTCGACGGGAACCCCTCCGGCGCCGCACGATACAACATGGAAAACCTGATAAAATATTTAAAGGCTGGCTTTAAAACCCTTGAGGGGGGAGAGCTGAAAGTAAATTTACTACCGCTGGGAATACGAGCGTTGGCACGTACGAGTGTTTTAAACACGACGCAAATGCGGCGGCTAGGCGATGCAGAAACAAGAGATATATTCTATGCAGCGTTGAGAACATTCCAGAATAGCGGAGACGGCACCGACGTCCTCTTTACGAGTTACGCTCATTAGGAAAATGGGTGGGACTTTGTGTGCAACCCCTTTTTATAGCGTTTGCCGCAAAAATGATATTTTTAAATCCATTCACGACAAAGTGCAGAGTTGGAGTGGAAATTATTTAATTCACTGCAAGTCGTAAAGCAGTTGCAAATTCTCAAGTTGGCCCAGTCAGCTGATGGCCGGAATGGCTTGGAACACGCAAACTTTGTAAGCACCTGCAATGCATCATTGTGGACATGTGTGGCTCTAAATCTAGAGACTGGTGCAACCTTGGGTCGGGTCGCACGATGTTCCGGTTTCCATTACGCTATAACATGAAAGTAATACACGTCAGATCCCATGCACGAGATGAAATGTGCGTTTTATAGCATTGTTCAACCCTCATACGGGATCAATAACGCGTGTCGTCTCATCTCAGACTAAAAAAGGCGTAAATTTCCACTCTCGTATATGCATACATAAACCCCAACGACAATAATCCATTTGACGCGCTCATCACAATGCAAAAGTAATGTTTTTATTAAGCAAAATGACATGGTAATAAAGATGATCAAAATCTGTAAGCCCTGTCGCACCCTCCGCAAAGGGTGCAGGACTTGTTAAGCCAATTAAACCCACTGTTTTAATCGTCCCCTAAACAATTATGTGATCTCGAGTCCCTGTTGTCACTTCACAATAGCGTGTTTGCTAATCCAAACCCACTTCAAATGTAGTGACAGTCATTATTATGACGTTACGAAGCGTATTGTGCGATGATGATTAATTAAGTAACCGTAAGAGCGTTAATTACGAAGTTATTTCATGTTTGATTCCAGCCGTAAAATGCGCAATGGAATTTGCACAGCGGTTGTTACGAACAATTACAGCGTTTCTGAAGAATATGCCTTCTAAAAAAATTCACATTTCCAAGGCTATCGGCATGGTCCGTAAAGCCCATGTTTTATGGTCTTTGAAGCCATGAAGTTAAATATCAAGGACCGTGCTAGCTTAGACCTACCAGTGGAGATCGATCGTAAAATCGTTTAATGTTCCGAACATCAATAATTCAGAAGGCATATCGTCTGGCTCTATTTCAAATCTACTTTGACGTTACATGTTTTTATGTCTACCAATGTAATGTGACCAAATTGGATGACTAAAATTCCCGGTTTATAACTCTGGAGTTTTATAAACGAAGCAGTAAGAAGCCCAACATAAAGATATCATCTTGAAAAAGAGAAGTTGAAAATTCTGCGGTATCGGCGCTTTTTATCCTTTTCGCAATCTGGCTAATGGCTATCATAAATGTCGGAATGTTTGAAAAATGTCGTTAATTAACAAGCCCGCAATAATAAAGCGACACGAGGTCCTCAAATGCGTGCGTAGTGGCGCATAAAATACCAAAACATTTTACGAAGGGCCCACTAAAGTGATTACGTCGCGATTGCGTGACATAATTTAATCAAGCTCACGATATTATGTGAAAACAACTATTTTTCCGAATTCTCCGGACAAGTATGTTTGAACTGCTCGAATGTTACGGAATCCGAATCCATTACGTAAGTTGTAAGAAATCATTTTCTTGTAAGGGTTGTTCTAATTTTAGCTTCTTGGTCTTTCCGGTTAGACTGGAAAGCCGACCCCAGCATAGTTGGGAAAAGGTTAAGCAGATGATGATGGTCTTTCAGAATGAAGTATAAAGTTTGGTAGTCGGCGCTGAAAGCTGAAGCGTACCAGAATATCATGATTCGTCGCCGGTACAAAATGGTGGACATTATGCAGTAATGTTTAATCAATAGTTGTAGTGAGGCCGGCTCGGACTGACAGGTAACCGTAAAGCTGGAAAAGCCCGAACATGATTCAGCACGCACGAGTTCCAGCGTTCTGAAAAACCGAACAAGAACGAATCTACGTCGTAGACAAACAACGGTAATAAACCATACCCAGAGACGGCAAAATAAGAAATATTTTGAGTTATTTCCCGTCGTAGGCTAGAAGTAATTTGCGAAATAGAATATCTTACATAACTGCGAACATTTTGCAATCAGTCTACGTCAGAAGAAAATACAAAGGCGTTGACATTTGATCCACATTGTCACCATCACGTTAGGAGACATCGATTGTCATCTAACAACACTGTCCGTTTCTCGTAATTGATGGATCACGTGATTTACGTCAGATACAGTTTAAACATAAGCGCCGGCCGGTACCCCTCCCCCGCTAGCCGGCCGGCGACCGCTACGAAGACTCAATAACAGACATCAAACTCGGACATCCCAAACAGATTAAGAAAACAAGTATACCATTAGCGATTAATGTGTTCCTTTCAATTTACCAGTCTGAAAATAATCGGAGAAGTCGTAGCTGACAGTTATAAGAGGTTACCTTCTGTTTTACCTTTGCTGTAACAGAGTTTTTAGATTGTGACGTAAGATTTGGTGTTTATTTTAACAATATCAAGCCAGAAGAAAATATAGGGCGTTTGTCTCCGCAGCAAGAGTAGCAACAGCGTCGCCGGTCGAATTTGTGATGATTACGAAGAATTTGTCCATTGCAGCGGTTCCCAACCTGCAGGCAGAACAGGCGCGCGGCATGAGTGGCAGAAGCACTGCATCACCGAGTCCCGAACGAGCCCTATCAGCATGGTGATGATCAAATTGACTATCTAACGTAAGACGGAGTCGCGTCGCGGCGCTGGCGGACTGCGCGACTCTCGCCCGGAAACTGAGCCACGCCGGGGGGAGGGCAGCCGGTCGATAGCTGCACCCCGCGCCCCGCAGCCCCCGCCCTGCGGACCCACCCCGCAGCTACCCCTTGCGCGCTACCGTCCCTAACTTGATAACCCGCACAAGAAAATAAGCCTACCAAATGGAAAAATAATGTCAACCACGACATGTATTATACGTCACATCAAGACCCTTGCATGTGAGGATATGAGACCTTTTGCTACAGTTTAATTTCGTATGTGGAGGAGGAAGATTTCAATCTCCGTTTTGAGAAAACGGCAAAGTTTCAGTGACACCTTTAGGTGATATTAGGGTAAATTCATAGAAACAGGTGGTGCTCAAGTGAGACTTAAAAAGATTGGCCAAGAACATGAAATGTTGGAGTTGGAGAAAATGGTACCTAGCAACCTACAAGGTCTATGGTCGGGGAAGACAAACTAATTTAAGAGCCACCCAGACTCGTGTGGGTCTCGACGGACTTCTCGCTCATAAAAACGCCGAGCTGTCGGGGGGCGGCGGGCGCGTGCGTGGGGAGGGCGCGCGAGGGAGCCTCCATGCGGAGGTTCCGCCGCCGTCTCGGCGCCGCCACCCGCAGCCAATTAACAGCCGGCAACGCCACGCTGAATTTGTTTCGCCACTCGAATTGCTTCCGATTGATTTCCTGTTCTCAAAATCTATCACTGAATGACTGTCCTGACATCTCGCAGATGTTTAACACTGTCAGAAACACAAAAGGATATTTGGCAGGAGAGGTAAAGTTAGGTTAAGTATCGAGTCCCGAAACAGCTAGCAAAACGGCTTACCTAGTCCGGTGCAAGAAAGAAATGAAATAGGAAGACTGCAGTGGTGATGGTGTCGTAACCCCGTGCACCGGTAACAGCGGCCGTGGTGCGGCGGATCGATCCCGGCCAACAACCCCTAGACCGCGTCCCCCTGCGGTAATAACTGGGAATACCAGGAGCGAGGCTCGCTCGGCCGGTGCATACGGAAAAGTCACAAGACCCGACACAGCCATGGAAATACCGCCGCGGCTGGCGTCCGCCTGGCTGACGATACTAGAAATCGTGCCTAATTGACAACCACTTCCGTTTTACAGGCCAAAAGCTGCACTAAAGTTCGTGTTCTGGTTTGTGAAAGTGGTATAATACTCATTATTACAAGCTTTCTGTCAAAGTTGCTTTACCTACTGCATAAAAATGCAAATTCACAAAATGTATTACGTTAGGGGATGACATAAAATCCCCGACAATTTGCGAACACTCCATCAAAAGAACATGAAATTCGAGATAATACCGGTAGTCCGTCTACCCTCGACGACTGCGTTCCATAGATCATATCACCGCAGTGATAAATTAGTTTCCTCAATAAAAGTTCGTCGTCGACTCAACGCAGAGAGGTGACTAATAAACTTTTCGGAGGCTTTTATTTACGGGAAACTTTTGACATACAATCAACTTAACAGACATCATTACTTTATAACTTTCATAAACAAAATTAGTTAGCGCAGATTGTTTCCTTGTCAGAATTTTAAACAAAAGCAATAACCAACGATTGCCGGTATTCAGCTAAGTGGCTTCACAAAAAGCGTTTTAACCCAAGTAGCACAGAAGCGCTGAATAGTAGCTGAATCACTGTTCACAATGGAATTTTATGCTGAATAAACCTGCTGAATAATAGCGTTAGAGGCGCCTACTCAGCAGATATAACTCTGATTTGGGCACAAATTAATCAGCTGTTAGCTGAATAATGTAGCTGGTTGCACTATATCAGCGTTATTTGAGCTTTATTAAAGGTAACAGTCGCCCCAAGAGCTGAATAATGACTGGTTATCAGGGTATGCGTTACCTTTTTTACACTACAAGGGCTGAATAATAGAGTACTTTTTACCTATTTTTCAGCACAAAATATACTCCAGGATATTAGTAACTCTTTGAAGGAGCTGACAATTCACAAGTGGCAAAATTGTGAACAATTTTCACCCTACTACTTAATATTATTTTGACATCTTTTCTGTGAACCATTTTGTAAAGTGTTTGTGAGAAATATAGAATAACGTTAAGTAAAACTTTGTTTTTCCTCCATGTCCATGAAATTCGAATGGGAAAGAGAGTTTATTGTGAAATACTATATAATTATAGACGAAAATTTTCACGCGCTCTCAAAATAACACTGTTTATTTGAAAATTAATTAATTAATTATAGTATAAAATAGGTTGATGATAATATTATAAAAAAAAGTCTTTTTATTTTTCCTTGTAATTTGACAATACGCTGTTTACGTATAAAATCATTACATTTTCTATTCAAATTCGGTTGTTATTTTCTTTGACTAAATAGAAACAAATTATTATAATGTTGTATGTAGATAGGTTAGAATCTAAAAAATGGCAGACAAGCAATGTGTACCTTAGTAACCACAATCAAACGGCATGAGCTGTTTAAGTGTCCACTCGTGGTACATAAATCAGTAACGAGCTGTTATGGTTGGTTCTTGTGTTACACAAGTCAGCAACAGATTCACGTAATGCTTGATAGTGGGTAACATGTATGCAAATAACTGTAGGTAATCACGAAGTGTGATGTGAAGTGCTGAATAAGGAAGTCTTCAAGGTCTTATTTAACGGCACTAGTAGATTAATTGTCAACGATAGTACAAGTATTCAGCTCTCACGGAGATTAAGGGTAACATGTGAGCTAATATAGAGCAGTTTGCTTTAACTTAGCATCATATAATGTTCACCCATAGTGATCATGTGGCCTTTATAAGAGCTATTATACGATTGCGTGTATCAAGCTGATTAACATTACACAAATTCCACTGTGTGCAGCAAAAGGCATTATATCTTTATTATTTGAAGCCACAGAATAACTGATTACATTATAGTAGCTCACGTGTTCTTTATTAAAATGCAAGTGGTCTAAGAGTACACTTGTGGTCTTCAGTTCAGAATATAGTTTAGTTAAACTCCACAAAAATCCTTTAAATTGCTTAAAGCTGTACAATACTAACTTGTTACCTATATTAACGCTGCAAGCGTTACAGTGTGGTCTCTGTGACACATAATAACGTTCTTATTCAGCCAAAAGCTCACTTTTCACCTATTGCAGGTCGAGTGTACTGTAATAACTCTTCATAAGTGCTAAAGTTACCGATGTTACCTCTTGTGACATCTTATAATGAAGTTTTGTGCTACTTGGGAATATAGACGACAGGATGGCGCCCAACGTGGGGCAACAAGATTAATAATTCTTGCTTAGCGCTTATTATACTTGCAGCGCACGACTGCAGTCACATTCACGAGCGATGCGATAGCGATAAGTCCCATTTCAACAACAGCTATTTTTTCCTTTGGTTTAATAACCGTATAATTATTGTCACATACTAAGTTAATTAAATATTAAAGTTATAATACTAGCGTTATACGGTACATTATTATCATTTCGACTCATTCCACATAAGCATGTTTTTTAAGCTCTCATATTTTCCATGAAACGATCATTGTTAAGTGAAACCGCGACCATAATGGTGTCAATGGTGCTTCAAACAATTTAAATAGGACACTCAAGATAATAGTCAATAATCCGCCATCGGTGGGCACAATCTCACCACCAGCGTATAGCCGGCTATACGCCATAATAATGTAGCTTTGTCTCTCTCCGGAGCGGCAACAAGTTGGGTCACGTGCCGGCTTGATTTGGCTGAGAATATAATTCGGAGGCAGCGGCGCGCGTCCGCCTGCGACGGCAACAGTATCGATTTTGCCTTGTTTCAAGCAATGCTTAGACACCACCGACCCGGTATTTTGACGCAGACACAGCCTAACACAAACTCCAAATCAACATTATCCCGCTGGATGTCTGCAGCATGATCTTTGAAGAGTTTTACCCGTTTACGTCGTGCCAGACATCCGGAGTAACTAAGTAGGTACGAGCAGAAGAGGCCGACATACGTGAGTTAAATAACTTGGAATGGTAACATATTGTGTACTGCGGATCGGGACACAGTAAGAAATATAAAGAGATTACGCGTTAATAGAGCCGGCAGTACAGCCAACGTAATAAATTTAAACAAAGTAATATTAATGGGAGCGGGAGACATTAGAACCAATTAAAAGGGGGTGTCGCTGACAGGAGCAAAGAGTCCGCAAACAAAATAATGATAATTAAGGGGTCCTCTCGATTAGATATTAATAATTATGGATACCACGTTCGGAGATAAGTAATCAGAGTTGAAAAGTTGTGTCATTAATATTGACTAAGGCTTATAAATTATTCATATACCGTGGCTGTATTTTTTATTTGTTTTACTGAAATTTTCTGTAAAGGTAATAGTAATGTGTACGAAATATTAACACAGAAGTAGGTAATGCGATCCTTTCCCGAAATGACATGTTAGGGAGGAGCAAATTGAGTCGTTATAAAGTTTTTGAATCTCATTTTACAATTAAATACATAAACTCCCGCCTTTTTCCCATGGGACGCCTTTTTCTCATTTTACAATTCTACAGCGAAAATTAATATGTCAAAGAAATAAACGTTCCCCAAAAAGCTATTAACAACTTCAATTTGGTACATTTATGTGTTATAATATAAAGTTATAATTAATCAAAAACGAAAAAAAAAATATATAGGCAATAGGCTCGCCCCTTATTACATGGGACCTAAACATACCGGCGGACTATGGGTGTTGTTGGTACACCTCTGCCTAACCTTTCGGGGAATACAGGCGTGATGGTATGTTGAAAAAAAAAAGAATGCTTCATAAAACAATTACTTTTTATCGCCGTAATTACATGTCATCATTTATATTCCGAAACCCGGTAGATCATACAATAGACATACATAAACTCACGCTTTTTTTCCCATGGGGATAGGCAGAAACCACAGAACGCCACCAATATCCTCCAACTATTGTTGGCTTTGCCGTAATCGGGTGATTACATGCATAAATTGATGATACGACATTTTGGTTGGAAGACGAGGTCATAAGCCATGATTTGCGGAGCTTCAATATTTGCGAAGAGATTGGGACGCCATATGGCTATCACTTACTAGCCATGTCGGATTCCAAGCCATCTGGACCGTGCAAACTTTCGGAAAGTTCCAAAAGGAAAATTTGTTCGCGGAATTATTAAAGATGTTCCCTTTCCAAAGATATTACTTTGGTCTCGAAGGTTAGGTCTAAAATATCAGATGTCTGAAAACTAAGGCGTATAAATTACAACGAGGTTTATGTAATCCTGTACAATTTTGGTACAAATAAGAGGAAGGGCAGGCTAAAATAAGCTCTTGTACAATTGTATAATGTATATAATTTATTCCGAAACAAGGCTTCTTAAGTTTAACTTCCTGGTTGCTTCTATCGCAAAAAATGTGTTTGAGCTGGACTAAGTCATTATGCTGTAAAGTATGTTTATTTAGTCCTGCCTTATTCACATTGGACGCAGCGGAGCTCCAGGGCTCCGCAAAGCCTTTACGGGGACTCCGCGAAAATACTGATCATAATGAAAAACCTGACACGCCATTTAAAGTCACGTAAAAAATACTGTATCGCCAAAATAAAAACCGCTGTTGCTGTTTTCCATTACCGAATTTAATCTTCATAATTTATAAACATAAGCTCACAAGACGCTACCAGTCTTATTATACATAGCATTTATTTTCTACTTATTGCAAATTGAGCGTTACCAAACCACTTACACAAAAACTGTGTTCAGCCAGCGTAACATTCAGATAGAAGAGATGGACCGATTGCTATCTCACAGACATTAAAAAGTAATCCATAAAACCGTCATCTAATATTCGACAGACAGACATCCGTGGGTGGATCATCAATTGTATACGACATTCAATACCAAGAGGGCTCAAACCGAGGGTCCCTATTGTAATGACCCTCCATGTATGACAACATCTTTATTATATCCCTTCGCGCCCCCTCCGTTCTGCTTGATTTATTCTGATTGCTCGTATGGGTTATTTACTTTTCACTATCTTGAGAAAGTAATCTAAATTACTTTCTTTATCCTTTAGTAAACAAGGGTACAAAGTAAGAACGAGATTATCCCTAGGCCAACCGTAATCCACCGCGCGGCTGCAGGTAGCCGTAAGTACACAAACGGACTTCGCTTAATGCTATAAAACAGGTTCAAGGCACGACCGTCGCCGACAAAAGCTGTAAAGAGAATGACACACGCACAATGGATCGATCAGGGCCAGACGCTTTGTACGATTAAGACTTTTTTGTACATGTGCGTTTCCTTTATTATTTGAGGCTGAGCCTTTCTTTGTACAATCTTAAGTAGGCCTGAAGAAACTTCGCGTTCCGTGCTACATTCTCAAGGTGAGAACTATACCTACGGCTGGAACACCTCGACGGCTCAAGGATACGCGGAAAATCAATAAGTACAGAACGAATAAAGGATCTCAATGATGCGAAATAAAGATTGATTGAAGCTTAAGTAAATTGGAACACAGCGGTTAATGTGAAGCCGAAAACCGCAATGTCTTCGGGCCGAGGATGAAACGTTAGAACTGAAGCCATACCTACTGCTGTCGCGGTTAATTGCCAAGGTTCCAACGCATCGTTTGATGAACAGTTACCGTAGCTTCTTCGATTAAATCAGCACGAAAAACGTTGACCTCCAATGGAACAAAAATAATAATTTTGGAAGGCAACCCAGCAATCAAAGTGAATCATCACAATATGAAATAGACAATAGATGTACCGTTCCCAATTCAGAGATGTTGGTTATCTTCAATTTAAATACAGTAGCGTATACCATGATTGTGTTCTTCATGAGTATACAAGTTCGCGACTTCGTGTAAGTGTTTTTTTCCACCCTTGTTAAGTTACGTCTTTGGTTACTGTTCCGCTCCCGCAGGTCTTGGCGTGATGTTATATAGCCTATACTATTCCTCATGAACCTGTCTATCATTTACACAACCATTTTTCAAAATCTGACTGGCAGTTTCAGAGATTAGCGCATTTAAACAAACAAAGAAAAAACCCTTCAGCTTTATTACATTAGCACAGATAATGAGATGAGTAATAAAGTCTATATGTATGATGGACTTCTAAAAACATCAAAACAACAACCTTTCTGTTTCTTCTTAAAACTAATGCGTTTTCATTCGTCGATGTGCTGAACTAGATTACTCACATTAATCACCAGTGTATGACGAATCAGGATAACGGTTTCTTTGTTCGAAATATCATGTTTTTTTGCCCTCGTTACATACCAAGTTTTATTCTCTTTGTTTATATTATCATCTGTTACAAACTGTACTGCGTTACACTGTTTTGTGTGTTATTATCTTTCTTTAATAATGATTTTATTGATATTAGTCGCTATTGTATACTAATATTATGTAGCTGAATTGTTTTAGTTGTTTGGTTAAACGCGCTAGCCTCTAGAACTACCAGTCGTATAGTAACATTATTTGTGTATATGACAGCTAGATTCATGAGGAATAGTACAGGCTTTATATCATCACGCTACGGCTCATGGGAGTGTAGCATTAACCAAAGATGTAACTCAACACGGGTGTAAAAAACCATGCGGTTGAAGTCGCAGGTGGTCTAGTATGATATTGTTAGTAGTGAAAGTACTATTAGCCAGCTGCTTATCGTGCAATTACTTGACTGATAACACATAGGTGATAATGATATTTATGTAATTATAGACAAGTGACGAGCTTGCAAGATGCACAATGTATTAACCATTTTGAATCTTTTGTGTTGAATGTAGGTTCAAAACAAGTGTCATATTACAAAGCCGGACTTCTACTCGAAGCCGCTAATAAAAGCTAGCTAAACAGTTGGCTTCTGAAGGATGGATAGCTTTAATTTTATGCATCTACTAGCTCATGCCCGCGACTTTATTTGCGTGAAAGTTGTCTCAAGGGATGTTATTTTTTTGTTCTGGGTGAATACCTAATTCTTTTTACCCGACTGCGACAGAAGGAGGGTTATTCTAAAATAAAAGTAGACTAAATTACTATTTATAACATCAGCTGTCTTCCAGTGGAAATCAAACAAACCAATATTTTTTTTGTGGTTACCTTGTAAACATTCAAATCTCTATTTTGAAAAGAGCTGTTATTTCGACATTACAATTAATTATACTATTTTTCATAGGTGGCACCTTACTCCACGTTAAGGATCAGAAAAAACAACGTAAAAAAGGAGGCCTATACAGAACAGATACCTAGTTAACATACATCGTGAGCATTGCTATAACAGACGTATGTTTTTAAAATCCTCTTGTAGACAAGCAGACGCATATTTTACGAGTCAGCGAGTCCGCGGCGAGGGGATCCGAGCTTCACAGAGTCATAAAACTTAAACCATGAATACGAAATTACAAGATAGATTCGAGAAATATTACTTGTACGTACAAGGTTTGAAGCGAGACGCAGACATATTTCGTATCTAGGTATATTTAGATCGTATAATTCTAGGTCTTTGTGTGTGGAGAAGGACAACTGAAGGTCAGGTAGACAAAAATGTATTCTATTACCTACATGATAGGACGGTAAACACACTTATAGAAGACGAAAGCTAGGTAGATACGTAATTAATATTTTGTTTATCCCATTATTGCGATCATTTCTTTTGGTCTGAACCAAGACTGGGAACTTTCTGGTTATATAGAAGGTCAATGTAATAACTTTTTTTACGACTTAAAAAAAACAACTTTTAAATGTTAGAACGAACTTTAAATACCCCCAACGACCCATTTACTGTATGCATGCACCCATAAGCACAATACTTTGAGTGCGTTACATTGTGCACTGCAGCTGCAGTAAACAGTGATATTTTAAACCAAAAATTAAAGTCGATTCCTAACAATAATAATTGGGTAGATGACACCACTAATCAATTGACGTACTTTTTATGAGCTGTCAAAACGCCATTCCCCCATAGATTTTCTATGACAATACTCAACTATGACGTCACTTTTTTGTCATCTCAACTCACTATTTATTGATTTCAAAGCAAATAAAAATCGTTTTTTATAGTTATTTAAAAAATCATCGGGTTTTTAGTGCTAAAATTAAATGTTTTTTTGTGAAGTTGTTTCTTGAAATTATTGGTTAGTGGTGTCATCTACCCAATTGATGACATTTTGGCTCAATTTTACTTAGTTGACAGTACGAGTGTATGCTTAGTTTTTTCACCCGCATTAAGTTACGTCTTTAGTTCCCGTGAGTCATAGCATGATGTTATATGGACTGTACTATTCCTCATGAATCTGGTAATCATAAATACAAAAATAACTTTGCCAACTGGTAGTTCCAAATATTAGCTTTAACTTTATTATATAAGTACAAATTTGAAGCCTATAAAGGTCAAAAACCCAATCTTCCTATTAAACGGGAAAACCAATTTGTCTGTTAAATGAAGTTTTACTTAAGATAATCACTAGCACCGTCTGAGCGTGTTAATGATCGGTGATCAGTGACCCGTATGGTCTAGAATGCAGCGCACTTCAGCTCAGCAGTAATTGAACCGAGTGTGGCGTGAAAACGTTAATTCTGATCAGCGTGAAGCCGAGTGGCATATTGAAATTAGGGAGCTTTGGGAAAGAAAAGGAACCGGGAGGTTTCTTGGTGGTTGTTTTTCTTCAGAAATAACAAAATGAAAACCTAATATGCATGTTGATTTTGTAGCAGACGTTTTTTGACTCCTCAGGAGGACAGGTACATCTTCTATGCAAGTTAATAAAAAATTTACTTTTGACGAAATGCAATTTAAACGCGGCATTTATTTCAAAAATCCTTTTTTTTATCTAGTCTGCCTGTGGGTCTGTTTGTTCCGGCAAATATCAAGAACGGCTGGACCGATTGTGATGGGATTTTCACTAGTAGATATCTAATGTCATATGGATAAAAATCATCGCCGAAAGCCGACGTTTATACGGACGAAGTTGCAGGCATAAGTTAGTAAGTAGCACCTAAATAAAGATGAGCTGTAAGTCGAAACCTCTGAAAAGCAAAGCTATTGAGTGTTTTCATAGGTACTTTGCCAAAGGAATGCCATATCACAAGAGTTCAATCATACAAGACGGCTAAGTTATCACAATTTTTCGATGACAAGTCGGAAAATTTCAAACTTCAGCATGTTGGAGGCAAACGTCGTCGGGGAAATTGCTGAGAATATATCAAGGCAATGTGTGAAGTGAATTTTAATGTCGGCTATCACGAGAACGATTTTTAAGCCCCTACGATGGAGCTGTATCATCTTCTTTTCGTATCGATGATATATCTTTATTTATTTTAAACTACATAGGTATTTCGGCTTCGTAGATGGTGAAGGGTGCAGGTAAACAGCAATTTCTTCATCATTAAAAAATAATAATTTAGGGCACTCCAGAGCCACAATAGATGAATTCAGGGTTCATTATATCATGGATTCAGTACATGAATCTAAACCCCCAAAAGTTCATACTACACATCGGTTATTAAACAAAATAGCTGTTCCATCCATACGTTTTGATCGTGTAGTGCTACACATTTGTATAGAACAGCAGCGGATGTTTCGTAGTCGACTAAAAATTTCATTTCACATTGCCTATACACTGAAACCAGTAAAGTTTTAATTGTAATGTCCCCAGTCCCTTCCACCCCTTATGCAACTTGGTCATATAAATTACTCTTTTAGTTATCATTAAACAAGCAAACTAGTACCACCATTTCCTATATAGCCTGCAGTTCCAAGATACCGTCCTAAATTACCAAGACTACTATCTCCCAGACTTATGACATCCTTGAATTAATATGTACAGCCACAATTTCGCATGGCGGTGTATCGAACACCGACAGATGTTCGCAATATCTGGCGCGGATGTCCCGACATCCGTGCCCGTGAGCAAAGCCAATAAATATCAGTTGGTATTGATTTTGCTGTACCACGGCTGCCTGTACTCGATGTTATACAAGTTTCGGCCTGTCTAGGGTTCAGACTATACGTAACTGTTTATTGTACGTTACGTTTACGTAAGATGAGAGAATGGGCATTGATTATAGGTGGTGGGAGTTGTGAGACAATCTGGATCTATATTAATATTATAAAGATGTATAGTACAGTTTGTTTGTAAGGTAATCTCTGGAAGTGCTAGTTCAGTTTTACTAATAGAAAGCTACTCTATTACCGCTTGTCATAACTCATAAGATATGTTTTATGGTATATTTGACTTCCAAGCGGAATAAGTCACGGGCCAAAACTAGCTTGTTTTGCTTACAAAAGTTTTAGTTAAAACAACAGCTTTATCTGGCAATTAATTAAAAAGCTAATGAGTAAATAAAAATGGCAAAATCAGTACGAGTAAATTCGACTTTAACAACATACACGCTTATCAGTAAACCGCAAACCCCATTGGACTGGCTTTTACAGGAATAAACATTTTTTCAAAACTAGTTAATGATACAACGGTGTCGGGTAGTATGCATGAACAAGGGTGACTCAAAATTCTCAGAATAACTAACTGCACATCGATTAAACTTCGACAGACTTTTATACTGGGTACAATAATTTTGTTGTTCTTTATTATAGCTGTCTCGCGTTTTTATTGTAGGTACTATAAGCCCTGGCCGGGTTACATATATCGGAATCTATGTATAGTCCTTATTAATATTATAACTGTGAAACTTTGAGGATGGATAGATGGATGGATGGATGGATGGATGGATGGATGGATGGATGGATGGATGGATGGATGGATGGATGCATGTATATTTGTTACCCTTTCACGCTTAAACAGATGAATGGATCTAGATGAAATTTTGCACTGAGATAGGTTGTAGTGTTGAATAACACATAAGATACTTTGTATCCCGGAAAAATTTACGGTTCCCGTAGGATAATAAATCAAATTTGACGCGGAAGAAGTCGCGGGTAGAAGCTAGCAATAATATTATAAAAGGAAAGACTTTTGTTTATTTGTACCGAATAAACTCCGAAACTACTGGACTGATTTAAAGATTTCATTAGTAATTCATCAACATTATTCCTTAACATAACGCTACGAACAAAGGGAGTGGAGCAGTAACCAAAGACGACACAAAAATTTCACGGAAACATAAAACTATGAACATAAACATACCGTTATCAAAATTGGTATCACTTTCCATATAGCCATTAGTAATACGAATAATAAGATAGTCGGACAAATTACGTTGTAGAAAAAATGAGTTGGTGAGTCACAAACTGATGAGATACTTACTTACTTACTTACATCAATTTATATCTCATTTTCTCGGTAAACGTGTGAGGACTAGTTGATAAGGAACATTATTATAGTCTGAAAATATCTTGAAACAGTATGACAAACCGCGACAGAATTGGATTTTTGGGAGGACTTGAAAATCCTAGGTAATACACCTCGGATTTGTAGACCCGAAATAAAATAGGTCTGAAGGGAAATGTTTTGTTTTTGATCTTATACCTTCACAATTCATATTGAGGTAAGTATAATTTATTTACTTTTTTGATTTGTGCTTATTTTAAATACCTTTCATTACACGCCAAAACTATACTTTTAATATTATAAAGAGGTAAGATATTTTTTGTTTGTTTGTAACGAATAGGCTCCGAAACTACTAGACCAATTTTAACCATTTTTTCACCAATAGATAGCTACATTATTCCTGAGTAACATAGATTATATAACATCACGCTGCGTCCCGCGGGAGCGGAGTAGTAACCAAAGACGTAACTGAACGCGGGTGAAATAAGCCACGCGGACGAAGTCGCGGAAAGTTCACTAGTAGTAAGTATTATGTATATTATGTCCCCATAAGCCGCCATTTAATGTGACGTCACAAAAGCCTGCAACCAGCGGACGATTAAGACGCTTCCAACGATCCCATGTAATAGAGGGCGAGCCTATAACCTTAACCTAGCCCAAATCCAAACTCCGAGCTGCTACTGAGAACTTCATAGAAAAACCCAATAACACTTTTTGCTCGACCTGGGAATCGAACCCAGGACCTCTAGCGTAGTACCACTAGTAGTCGCGCTTAGGACCACTAGGCTAACGAGGCAGTTTAGGAGTTATGAGGGAACAGATGAACATACATATCGGTTAAAAACATAACCCTATTTTGCTTTGCCGTAGTCGGATAAAAATAGACACTTATTATACCCGACTGCGCCAAAAGGGTTATTATATTACATTTTAATTTATGCATAACAGTTGTGTTATACTTTATAGCAGCGGTCGGCAACCCGCGGCCCGCGGGCCGCATGCGGCCCGCGGCTCTCCTCCTTGCGGCCCGCGACAGTTTTGTAGATTACACTATAAATCTTACATTTTACCAAAATTAATGATTTTAGGCGCGTAAGCTAACGTACTCGTATAAGAAAATAGTCACTCAAATACAGCCTCAAACGTTACACTGAAATGTGTATAAGTAAGTACGGTTATATAAAAACTTTGAAGTTCGCATTTAAGTTTTATATATGTTTTTCTTATTTCTTTTTCACTTATTATTGCTTTATCGTTGACATAGTGCTACGTACCCAAGTACATATCCATTAATAAAATTTACATTAAAAAAGTTTGTGCATCACATGTAATACCTATATTGGATGTAAGGGACATTGGTTCCAAGGGGCCATGTCCGACATTTGTGACGTGGCAATGCCCCGAGTCCCGCAGGGCGGCGCCCGCCGGCAGGTGTACTGGTGGTCGCAAGAGATTTCGGCGCTGCGGGAGGCATGCGTCGCTGCGCGACATCCGTACACCAGGCATCGCAGACTCCGCATTCGGCCACCGAATGCGGCGGCCATTGAGGCGGAGCTGTACGAGGGGTACAGGGAGGCGAAGACCGCCCTCAACGAGGCCATCTCGCGGACCAAGGCTCAGGCCCGCGAGGAGTTGCTGGGGACTCTGAACGCGGATCCGTGGGGGCGCCCTTACAAGACGGTGCGGGACAAGATCCGCACCTGGGCCCCCCCGCTGACGCAGAGTCTCCGGCCGGAGCTCGTTGAGGACGTGGTGAGCGCTCTGTTCCCCTCGCGGGGAGAACATCCTCCCCCGCCCATGGCTCCGCCGCCTGCGATGCCGGAAGCAGACCACACTGACGACGACACACCTGAGGTGACTGGGGTAGACCTGAGGGTGGCGGTACGTAAGCTGAAAGGCAAAAATACCGCCCCGGGACCCGACGGCTTGCCTGGGAAAGCCTGGGTCCTGGCCTCAGAGGCTCTAGGGCCCCGATTGGAGGGGCTCCTAAGCGCATGTTTGGAGAGGGGCCAGTTCCCACTTCGTTGGAAGACGGGGAAGCTGGTCCTCATTCGGAAGCCTGGGCGCCCTGCGGACTCACCGTCCGCATACCGGCCCATCGTGCTGCTCGACGAGGTGGGTAAGCTCTTTGAAAGAGTGATTGCGGGCCGCCTCGTCGGGCACCTGTCTGGGATGGGGCCGGACCTTGCGGACTGCCAGTTCGGCTTCCGCAGGGGGCGCTCTACGGTGGATGCCATCATGCGCGTGAGAGCTCTCTCGGCGGGGGATGCTGTGTCCCGGGGCAGGGTTGTGCTGGCGGTGTCGCTGGACATCGCCAATGCGTTTAACTCCCTGCCCTGGTCCTGCATTAGGGAGGCACTCCGGTACCACCGGGTGCCGAACTACCTCCGTCGGGTGGTCGGGGCCTATCTGTGTGATAGAGCCGTGATCTACCCTGGTCGAAATGGTGAATGGAACCGGCGAGAGATGTCGTGCGGTGTTCCGCAGGGATCGGTGTTAGGGCCGCTCCTGTGGAACATCGGCTACGACTGGGTGCTACGTGCTGACCTCCCCGAGGGCGCCAGCGTAGTCTGCTACGCGGATGACACGTTGGTCCTGGCGCAGGGGTGGTCGCACGAGGCGGCGGCCGACCTTATGACACGCGGGGTTGCGATAGTCGTCGAGAGGATCCGGCAAGTGGGTCTCGAGGTGGCCTTGCACAAGTCCGAGGTCCTGTGCTTTCATGGGCTTCGGAACGCGCCACCTTCGGGATCCCAAATAACGGTAGGAGGGGTTTCCGTCGGCGTCGGGTCGACGATGAAGTATCTGGGACTTGTCCTCGACAGCCGATGGAACTTCGTGGAGCACTTCCGACGTTTGGCTCCCAAGTTGGCACGGGCTTCGGCCGCTCTCAAGCGGCTCTTGCCCAATTTGAGGGGCCCAAACGCCTCCTGCCGGAGGCTCTACGCGGGGGTCGTGCGTTCGATGGCCCTTTACGGGGCCCCGGTGTGGGCGCGGGGCTTGAGGCGGCTTGCCGCCCATTACCTGAACGCGTCCCAGCGGGTGATCGCCATAAGGGTCATCCGCGGATACCGCACGATCTCCGGCGAGGCAGCGAGCCTCCTTGCCGGATTGCCGCCGTGGGATCTGGAGGCGCTGGTCCTCGCGCGCCTACACGAGTGGCGCGCGGAGGCACTAGGCCGGGGGGAAACTCCGCTGCCGCGGCAAATTGCCGCCCAGCGGACGGACCTCCGGCTCGATCTCATGGCGACATGGAGAGAACGACTGTCGCAACCTCGTGCAGGGCACGCCTTGATTGAGGCGGTAAGTCCCCTCTTTAAGGAGTGGCTTGAGCGGCGCCACGGCGCCCTCACCTACCGTCTGACGCAGGTCCTCACCGGACATGGAAAGTTCGGGAGGTTCCTGCACCTCATCGGGCGGGAGGAAACGCCCGGGTGTCACCATTGCGAAGATCGCCCCGAGGACACGGTGGAGCATACTTTGGCGGTGTGCCCTGCTTGGGCTGAGCACCGCCGAGTCCTCGAGGCGGCCATCGGCGGCGGCGCCCTCTCGCGTCCGGCACTGGTTCAGGCCATGGTCCGGAGCGAGAGAGAATGGGAAGCAGTCGCCTCCTTCTGCGAAGCTGTAATGCTAGAGAAGGAGGCGGCGGGACGGGAGAGGGAAAGGAGGGTCCCCCGTCCCAGCGGCCGCCGCGGTAGACGCTCCGGGCGTCGGGAGCCGCGAGACGACTCCCGGCCACCGTAGGCGCGGGTCTGTGGACGGTGAGCAATGGGTAGCTCACCGTCCGTACGTTCACTGAATAACGACAGACCGTGTCGACGGCGCGTTCGTGTTCCACGCGCGCCTCAAAGAGATGTCTGCAAACTTGGATGGGGCCACTGAGGGCCGATGCCTGCCGGGGCTGCGCGTTGTTCGAAAGAGATACCGCGCCCCCGGAACGCAAAGGGCACATGAAGGAACATAGACGGGTTTTAGTCAGTAAAAGTCTGACACTCCCTCCCGCCCCGCCCAGGGCGGGGGAAGTTATTTGATGATTTCCCGTCAATAAAAAAAAAAAAGGGACATCTATCCTTAAACTAAAACCATGAATACTGTATTTTGAACTGAGTATCAGACAACAAGGTATTTTTATATGAAAACCATGAGTAAAGAGATATGGAGGGTTTTAATACTTTTCAGTAAAAATCCGCTCTTATTCCTTCTGTATCGTCCTCAGCGGCTGAAAAAATTTCTTTTGCCCTTGTTTTAGGCCAAAAAAATATGGTTATTGCCATTAGGGACGACTAAAAAAGCAATAGGCCAATTTTTCAAACTTGATCTGCCGAAAAAAGACGAAAATTAAAAAAAAAACATCAAATTCTAATAAAAAAACATAAGTACAGATGAGTTGAGAACCTGCCTTTTGAAGTCGGATAAAAATTATGTGAAAGCGCGGCCCGCCACTTCCTCATTTTTCCGCCATGTGGCCCTTGCCTGCCAAAAGGTTGCCGACCGCTGCTTTATAGCATTCTACCAGGAAAATAAAATAAATAACTCTTTGACCGATAACACTCGAGACCTGACCTTTGCGATATTTATTACATAACTAGCTATAGCTCGTGGTTTCACCTGCTTTCATAGTTTATAGTCATAGTATTTTATTAATAAGGGATTCTTTCATGTCATCTAACTACACGTTACACTAATGTTAAAAATAATTTAAAATACAAGACATATTTGAGCAATGTTAAACACATAAAAAATATTACAAACACTTAAAATAAACAAATACCATCACGCCTGTATTCCTCGAAGAGTTAGGCAGAGGTATAACCAATGCACACAGTTCGCCGGTAAGTATGTTTTTAAAAT
The DNA here is from genome assembly GCA_932526535.1 of Caradrina clavipalpis. NCBI lineage: Eukaryota > Metazoa > Arthropoda > Insecta > Lepidoptera > Noctuidae > Caradrina > Caradrina clavipalpis. Next base: position 16,500,791 of record OW052091.1, on the reverse strand, counting down.
AATATAAATAATGAGCCACATTAATTATTAAATCGCATTAATTTACATGTCAGTTTCATAGAATCATTAGTTACGTCTTTAGTTACTGCCCCGCTCCCGTTCATCTAAACGTGATGTTATGTAGCCTACACAAAAATATTTTCTAATAGCTTTGTTTATCGCGATTAACACAACGAACAAGACAAAAACCTCTTCAGATTTATTATATCGGTATAGATTAAAAAAAAACAACTGCCAGTTTTAGCATCATAGTGAAAAGACCTTCCCCTACAGGCCATTGCCTCCGGGTTATTTGAAGCGAAAATAATTTCAATTTCGTGGAAAGCCACTATTGAATACAGTTATAGTACTAACAGTAGCAAACTTGGTAGTTAGATAACTATGGGTTTGGAACTAAACGAGTTTTCGATGACAACGACCTGAATGGTGCATTTGTTTTATAATGATGGTGGATCATCAAATTACTTTTTTGGCTCTTGAAGGAGCAGAATAGAGTGTCAGACTCTTACTGACTAAAACCCATCCGTGTTCCTCCTAATGCCCTTTGCGTTCCACGGATGCGGTGACTCTTTAGGACAAATTCTGCAACTCTGTCAGATCTGAAAGGTGCATGCATAGAATGAGTATAACATGGCTCTTGGGTATCCTGTTGGTCTCGTGTTTGGTGAGCGTTGAGTCCTGGGTGCGACTCCCAAGTTGGGCACGACGTTATTAGGTTTCCATTAGGAATTTCTCAGTAGCAGTCCGGAGTTTGGAAGCATAACCATTGGTCCTGCACCTAATCGGTACGACTTACAGAAATGGAGCAGTAAACTAAACGCGGGTGACACCGTGGGATATAACTAGTCTTATTCATAAAAGCGAAAGGTCACTTACTAAACAAATGTAGGTTATAGGTAAGAGATATGATTCTAGAACGGTTTTGACTTCTATGCGGAGGAAGTCGCGAGCAAAAGCTAGTTGTATAAATAAAGAAAGGCGAAAATTTCCCAAAAAACCAAAAAGGTTCTCCAGGTAAACATAAATTTAACTGAAGAAGACTTTATTTGTATCCTAAATAAAGGTGATTCTAAATCCGCTGTGGGTCTGAAAGCAATCTATTGAATTCTTGGGCTAAGGTCCAATAGGGGCTAATAAAAGAGAAAGCAATAAGTTAAGGCTTACTAACTGATGTACGTGCATTTAAAAAACAGCAAAATAACAATCTTCTTCTTTATGGCGTGGGCAGTAAGGTCTAACGACCCTACACACCCGTGTCAGTTTCTAAACCGCCTCAAGGGCCTCTGACATGGTTACCGATGTCAGTGATGTCCAAGATAAACTTAGAAAGTACATACGAATTAGAAAAAGTAAAATTGGCACTTGTCCGTGCCCGGTTGGGAACCCACAACCTCGTGCATGACAGGCGGGTGCCTTAACCACTGGGCCATCACGACACTCAACAAACAAATAACAATTTAATTTATTTAATTGAACTTTATGCAACAAAAACTACAAAGGCGGACTTAATGCCTCAGGCATTCTCTACCAGTCAACCAAAGGTGGTGAAGAGATAACATGACAGGTGCAGAATATTGCACGAACGTGCTTATTTTATTTAAACAATTTTATTTACCTACCAGACTCGTTTTACCCGACTACGGCGAAGCAAAAAGGAGAGTTATGATTTTGACCGGTATATTTATGCTTGTATTGAGAATATTTTCTTGTCTCATTCTTTGAAGGTCGTGATTCTTCTGCAGTCAGGTTTTAGTTTTTAAACATAACTTTTGATTACATGTATAGTAAAATAGACGAATGGATGGTTGGATGAATGTTAAATGGCCTAATGGTCTGAAATAAATAATATATTATTATTATAGCAGGAAAAGTTCCAATAAACCTAAAAACCTAAGTCAAAGTTATTAAAATAATCGGTAAAACAAGAGCCCTAAATATACCGTAAGTACGTACATTTAGCAAGCTAGATAAGGAATTTGCAGTATGCTCGGTACGGCACTAAAACACGAAAGTTCCTTAGGGCCTGTTTAGCATAACACTGAACGCCGGAGCTATTTTTGATGTGCATATCCTGTGCACGGAATTTCCGTATCCAACACTCGTGAAGGTAGTACAGTACATATTTGAGTCTGCACAAAAAACTTAGCCATACACACGCATACTATCACGCCTGTATTCCTCGAAGGCTTAGGCAGAAGTGTACCAACACCCACAGTTCGCTGGTATGTTTAGGTCCCATGTAATAGGTAGGGGGCGAGCCCTGAGAATTTCACAGAAAAACCCAATAACACTTTTTGTTCGGCCTGGGGATTGAACCCAAGACCTCTAGCGTAGCCAGTCGTTAAAAATGCTCATGCTGACTGCCTCGGTAGCCTAGGACTACTAGGCTACCGAGGCAGTCAGCATGAGCATTTTTGTGATTATTCGCGATTTCCTCGATGATGGCGTTAATAAGCACAATTGCACTAGTAATGATGATCAAGTTTCTGATTAGTAAACCCGCTGTTAATTTGTTTGTTATATTGTCATTACTGATAGATCATAAATTTCTTCTGCTAGTGCCATAGCAGAGATCTTGGAGAGAGAAAGAGAGAGAGAGAGAGAGTAGATTACCTCTTTAATCACTAAAGCTTGACTACCACTGTAGTTTCCTAAGTGGACCATTTTTTGTAATCACGGGTAATACTATTTGATATCATAAAAGTGGAATTTAGTAGGTATCATTATAAAACGAGGTATTCTACAAAATAATACCAAAGACTTCATGTAAAATCTGTTTGTAAGTTGTTATTTTTTCACTACTCTTAAACAAAATAAGACAACTGAATTTTAGTACAGTAATGAAGATAATAATCTTCTTTGCGTCAGAAAATCAATCTTTACAAAATGCTCTTTTTTACAAAATAATTTGGCCTGAATTCACACGTTTTTTGCAGAGCTGAGAAGTTCAGTGATATTTCATTCATCTGTGTACAATGTACCGTTATGTGCAGCACCGCTAGGCAATCGCAATGTAGGCTCTGTACTACCTATCTATAGATTATTCACCCCGGCAACACTCGCTTAGGTCATGCGCAATGAATGCGATTAAAACTTTTGGGCACTATCCAAATTTTCCGACTCAATGGACTCTTGTACATGAAATTTCATCTGATGAGCGAAAATTCCTTAGGTACGTATTTCTTTTGTGCGAGGGATTTTTTCTGTGGCTTCTAAAAGATGGGAGTTTATTCGCTGTTCTATCTTAATAAATTCAAGGACAACGCAGTCCCGAGCGCTTTGCACGTCTTTCTTATAGTGTGAGAGAAACCAAGGTAGATGGACCGTTGTAACACGGATTTCATCTTGAAAAAGAGCACAATTCTTGGGAAATGGTAAAAAGAATTCTGCAATAGCATTGCGTAGTTGGATGACCTTATACGAGGGCAGACTGCTAGTCCCTCGTGAAAACAATAAAATGCCTACTAAAACCGCTACCAGGCCGGATTTATGACGTCAATAAAGTTCAAATTAATGATCTCCTCCGATGTACTATGGTGATAGGGAGCTATGAAATGTCCTTTAGGTCTGGTACTAGGTTTTAAGAAATAACTTGGCAAACCTACGACTAGGGAATACCTAAGACCCATTACGGGGTTTCGAACCTAATTTGATTTTCATACAAATAGACGAAGTTATTACTAAATTATTACTGGGGTGAAGCTAAAAAATACTAGCCAAGTGCGATACGGACTCGCAGACAAAGGGTTCAACAACACCATACAATATTTAACGCTACATTCAAAGCACACATTTCTTGTCTAAGGACCCCTTCAACTTTTACCTTTATTTTTATTTTTATTAGTTGTTGTTATACGGTCATAGTAATTCACACTCACAGAAAATTTTAAGTGACTACGTAATGCGGTTCAAAAGACACATCCCTGTGAGAGACCGACAGTCACCCGTGCCCGTCCATCCATTTGTTAGTAATATTCCCGTTCAACCCAATGGTTTAATGTCACACGTAGGGAATGCAAAATCCGGAGTTTTTTCAAATCCGGATTTCTGATTTCTCGTCCGATTAAAATCCGGATTATCCGGAGTTTTCGAAGTTTTTGGTGTTTTAAGTTAATTTGATAAAATGTATATAAAATAGTATAAATTAATTAAAATCTGCATTAATTGGCTCAATTCACAGCACGACAAAATAAAATCAACTAAAATAATCAAAAAAATTTTGGTTATCAGTAATTTTTCTCGTTATAAATTTACATAATCATTACACAACATAAACTGTACTTAAACATTGATACTCCAGCACTCCAGTGGGGAGGAGCTGGAAAAGCACTTTTATTGAAATCGAAAGAGCTCCAAGAGCTGTATCAAAGTGGTGCGTAAAAAGCTTTTCAGCTTTTTATTCTCAGTACCACACTGCATGTTCACAAATCCATAAAAATAGACTTAACTACCATAACCTACTCTCAAAACGTATTCTACATGTCCCTCTTCATAATGCTAACAGGCCAGACGATTCCCCTTTTATTTACTCACACATATCTACAATAAAGCAAGTAAGTACTGTGATATCAAAGATCCCACCTCCCATTCATGTAAAAGAACCATAAAAAGCTGGCTTCTTTCCCTGTCATACAATTAAACAGAGAAATTGCTTAGTTATCAAAAAAGAAACATACTTGTGCTCCTACACAAGTTCCTACTCACAATAATCCCAATCTCAATATTACACTCAAACACCATTTCACCAGCACACATCTCATCTCACCATTACAATATTTACAATCACATTTCAAATCACCATCACACCCACACATCTCATTACACGTATTCCCCGCGCTATTAAACACCTTAAAATTGTAAAACAACTTTTTTTTTGTTTTGTTATTTATGCTATATTTTATTTTAACTTATAAAAAGTTGAAAATTAGGTTGCCTTGTTCAATCTCATATAATGTCTTGATTTAAAAGTTAAGTTAAGCAACTCTAGCCCTCAAGATACGGGCGCTGCCTATTATGGGGATTGCCATACATTTTATAACACATTTATTTTATAAATAAATTGTCACACCATATCTATACTAATAATATTATAAAGAGGTAAGATTTGTTTGTTTTTTTGTAAGCTTCAAACTACTGGTCCGATTTTAACCATTTTTTCACCAATACATAGATAGCTACATTATTCCCGAGTAACATAGGCTATATAACATCACGCTACGACCCACGGGAGCGGAGCATTAACCAAAGACGTAAGTTATGGCGGCTGAAATAAGCAACGCGAACGAAGTCGCATGCAGTTCGCTATAACTTAGAATAGCATACCATAATATGAAGTACTTTTAAGTTTATTTTGTCTTGTAACAATGGACCAATAAATTTTAATTTAATTTTTATTCTAATTTTCGCATTAGAGTAGGTAATATCGATATACCGATTAATTACAATCAAAATGATTATTATAATCAAAATTAATTACAAATATTATGCGTTATAATAAGTTTTGACTGAAATCCGAAAAAAACGAATTTGAGTCATAAAATCCGGATTTAAAAAAGGCAAGAAAATCCGGATTTTTCAGTTGTTTTCGAATTTCGAAGAATCCGGATTGCAATCCCTAGTCACACGCATCAATGCCAGCAATAAAACCCCAGACGAATCTAACGCTCTTAATGTACAACAAATATAAACAATAATTTATGACAATCTCAAAAGAAATCTCAATTCAGAGGAGGAACGTTTCAAAATAATTGTGTTTACCGAAAACATGGAATGACTTAATTTAATCTACTTTGTCTTCGAACAGGGAACGATGTAATCAAGTTAATACCGAACAAACATTGGATCCTGAAGTTCCACGCTAGTATTATTAGTCCTTAGTCCCGAGCAAGGCCATCGGCCGTTAGTTATAATTATAGCGAACATGTGTTAGTCGCATTTCTGTTAACCGTTAAGTGAAGCGCTAACAAAACGCATCAAGTTTGATGACCCGAATGCACTGTATGTTAGTCATAGCGAAGTAAACTGCCACAATAGATCTCCCCCGATGATTAATGAATGGCAAAATGGAATTTCGGAGTACTGGGTAAGTGTGGAAGGCGTGGGCCGACGAGTATCGCCCACGTTTTGCCTTTTCTGGGCAACGTACGCTCGAGCAAGCTTTCATTGCGTGCAGCAAAGAGACAACAAAAACAACCCGGCCGCAGTGGGAACCTATATGTATAGAAAGCAGTGTAGGTGGACAGAGACACGTTTGGCTACTTTGATTGCATACAATTTCGCACATTGCAAGATCTAATGTGTGAATAATTATATTGATTGATTGGCAAGATTCGGAGAAAGTATTACATCTTACTAATCCATAGACTCGCTACGAAAAGGCCTTTGAAAAGGAGCACTCCACTCAAAGCGTTATCGATCGACAATAAAATCCTGAGGAAAAACTATTTGAGCCGCAACCGGTCAAATTAGATTGACCTAGCGGACGACCTAACTCCCCTTGTTTAAATCAAATCAGGAAAAGTACCGTAACTGCAATGAAGTTTGCCAAATGAAAAGGTGTTCAATTTGCCTTCCTTTTCAGTAGCTTTTCTGTTTTTCTTGTTCCTTTTTCAATCACCATTTTTTTATAAAAATCACAATTTTGCTGTTCATTTCAGCATTATGAGCTTTTTCAAAGCTCTGTAGATTTTTTATAAAGAGGTGAAGTTTGAGTGTTTTTAAGAGGAAATTACTGAAAGGTATAATTAAAAAGCTAATTCACTGATAGAAAGCTATTTAGCAGAGGGCCATATACATAAGCTGTTTTAAGGCATACTTGAATTACACGCGGTCGAAGTCGCGGGCAGACGCTAGTATCACGTACAAGTTAGCTATTGCGTAGATTAATGAGCTCACGCAGAGCTAAGGACATTTTGTCCTAGACATAAAAGGAAGGTAAAACATTATCATGTCTTATCTTTTGATATCCGTAGGCTGACTGTAATAAGGTACTTGTTTACGCTTCGTCATGGACTATGGACCTACAGCCAATATTTGCTTTAGGTGCGGCGTTGTAGGCCGAGGATTCCTTTCATTGTCATGTTAATGTGTCGGATATCAACCAAATGGGGGGCTGAGTCGAACCCGCACCACTTCTTTTCGAAAATGAACAAAGTTCCGCCCCGTAACGGCCCATTAAGCGGCTTGCTTCGAGATATTACACCGCTGTTGTATCGTATTGGAATTTACCTCCACCACTCTGGGGCTATTTCTCTTTTCTACCCGCTTCTTGCGCTTTTAATCAACGCCACCCTCCGAGATTTGGGACCTCTTAGTGTCAATTTAATAACATTTTAAATTGAGCGTCAAATTTAAACATCGAAGTAGGTATATTTTGGCAACAGCTTTTTACAGTAACGTCGACGGCAGTCAATTTAATAAAGCCCATTGTAGGGAGGATTTTTTCGGCAGTTTAATTAAGCTCTGGTTTGTTTACACCGGCCGTTTGCTGTGTCTAATGCGGTCAGGACAATAGAGAAAAGAAAATATTACATTTTCATGGACTATTAAGCGGGAACAATGGAAAGTGTGGTACTAGAGAACGGTGTGGTCACTACACTGCTTTTAGTGGGGGGTTTAATAAGTCGTAAAACGCTCCCTTTTTAGCCGTTTTAACTTCATTCGAGACAATTAAACGTAAAATAAAACAAAGTGGCTATGTAAACAAAGGAGTACGTATCCTTCGTACAAACGCCGGAACTTAGAACAAGTTTCTTTACATGTAGACGACGAAACGATTTACATACGACGCCGGTTGTTTACGTGCAGCTAACCGACTTATGCGATCCCTAAAAGGATAGGCATTTCAAAGTTCAAAATATGGCATAAACTCGTTATGTAGGAAGAGATGAGGAGCTGTGTGAGTACTGTGAGTCACCGCGACGGTTGCAGCGTCCTTGCCGACCAACCGTCGTTGTTCATTTAAACCGAGGATGACACACACCCACGAAAAAATAACTTTCCCAGTGGCGCGACTGCCGCCGGCCGGTAAATTGAAACTTGTTTAACGGTCGCAATGATGACAAATCGCGAATTTTGTCGAGCGCAAATTGCTGAAGGTTATTAAAATATACCGGCTTGCAATTAACCAGTTAACGGAGGGCGTTGAACTTGTAGATTGTAAATATACGCTGTGTGTGATTTATTGCTGTACCCAGACACAACAATAAAGGAATGGTTTATTGTACGAATGTAATTAACTAATTAGAGGAACGATACGTGCGGGTCTTATTATTTGAAAGAGCTATTGATCACAACGTAAAAGGAATTAAGTTGGGGGCAAAAGCTAGTCATGTTACCATGAGTAGCTTCCGCCCGCGACTTCACCTGCGTTGATTTTTAAATTAAACCAAATTCATAATGTTCCTTCGGTAACACAAAAAAGGGATAAAATGTGCTATTCCAGAATATAATCCATCTCTGTGCCGAATTTTTATCTAGATCCGATCAGCCGTTCGTACGTGATTAAGTAACAAACATCCATCCAAACTTTTGCATTTAAATTAGAAGTAAGATAAGAATACTAAATATTTTTGATTACAATACAAAATAATCTACGCGTAGGATAATAATGGTAGGTAAAGACCTAACCGCTTTCTTTGTAATCTTACTGTGAAATAGGTCACCGGGGAACGGGAATATTAAGATATTAACTGTCTTTCAACACCAAAAGGGGTCCAAATCACAAGGCGAGGAAACAGCTGCCTTTGCAAACACGTTTTATTAGAATTTTAACTCAATTACTAGCGCCCGTGCAGATGCAGCTTGCAGTAAACCGCCAATTCTGACCGTTGAAAGTGTGTATGCAATTTTATATATCGCAATCATCATCTACCTTGCCCTTTTCCATTTATAAAGGGTATAAAAAACATAACGCATGGCCATTATCTACAAGTACTGCGTATATCAAACTAAGTAACAGAGCTTTGTGTCTGTGAAACATTGAATTATTTTTATTTCTGGTGTGAAAAATAAGTCTTGTTTTATAACAGTCGCAGTGCGGCGGGGGTATTTTAAAGTTTAGTTATTTATTTTATTTATTTAGAAAACCAACAGCGATAAGTACATATGATATTATACAAGTAAAGATGTTACAGTTCAGTAAGGCTAATAATAGGTTTCCCTGTTTAACATCATTTGTATTTACCATACGAAAAAAGTTATAACAACATTGTTACTTGTTATCGTAAAATGTAAAAGAACTTTAACCTTTCCTATCTTTGTAACCAGACGCAGAAGTTTCTCAGGTAGGTAAGTACCTATGCTCCAAACAGAAAAAAAAACCGCTCAAGTAGGTACAAGATACACAAAGGTTTCCTTTCCACTGTACAATGTTTAACATTACATAGGTACTAAAAAACACGTTTGATACTTGTATGGGGGTCCCCATACAATAGGTACACCAATGCCCGATTTTTAACTTCATTTTATTTTTATTATTTGTTGTTATAACGGCCACAGTAATACAGAATCCTGTCTGTATCCCCTGTGTGTGCAAATCCTGCCTGTGGCAGACGGACGCGAGACGGAAACACACCACTCTAAGTAATGGGGACCAGTTTGGCAACCTTTGGGTACGAACTCAAAAAAATATTTATTAAAATCATGGGAAGAACGTGTCATTGTAAGACATGTAAGTTGCTCCAGCTCCAACTAACCGGATGCAGCTGAATACCAGTGATTTACATGGAGCAACTGACCACCACATGGCAGTACCGCTCTGTAAGACTGTTTGTCATAATTCCGGGTTTCTGACTACCCCTTCTTTATGCCATACAGAAAATGGGGAAGGTAGACACTTTTGCTCTTATAAATAGTCCGGCTTTTCGTTAGGATATTTTGAAATGGTAACCGCCTGAATGACGATCGCGAAATAGTTACGTGGGTAGGTAATTTCTAAGTACCTACTAAGTACCTGTAACGTAAATGGAATAGGTAGGTTTCTATCTGCCTGCATATACCTACAAAGGAATAGAATGCAATGCAGTAAAGACTAAGAAGTAATGAAATAGATAAGTCAGTAGGTAGCCGAGGTATAAGTGAGGCACCATATCTGATTAATTGAGCTTTATTTAAAAAAAATGAGGGTTGAACATAAACTGTGTTGAGGTAGGTTTTCGTTTGATACCTAGGCTACAATACCAACAGTGTTTCTTTTTTAATTTGAATATGTACTGGTATAAAAGTTGGTTAGACTACTAAACCTACTTCACCATTGTCTATTTTCGATGATCGTTGTTAAAGAGTCTAAACTGCACGAAAATTATAACATTTAAATTGGGTAGGTAACGTCGTAATCGAAATGTCAGGGTTGTTTTTTTTTTTAAATGACCGTACTTAAAATACTCAAAATTAAAATTACCGAACACGGACATGGTAAAAAACCTGTACCTAGTACCTAAACCTTAACAACAGTCAAGTAAGCTGCTGATAAATAAATAAAAATTACAAAAGCACACCTTGAATAAAATAGAAAAATAAAAGAGAATTGGGCAATGAGAAAATCCCAATGATTTTTTTTATTTTTAAAGATATTTTGATAAGTTTTTTTGCAATGGTGGGCAGAAATACTTCACGGCAATTCACGGATAATCTAAAATAAATAAAATAGCACTCGATAATAATTAAAATCGACTTACATTTAACAGTTTCGACTTCCATGGTTGCTCGAAGACGTTTGGTTTGGTTTCGGAAATAATACACGTCCGCTATACACAAAGGACAAACAAGTTTTAATTCAGTTTATGTTCGATTCTATATTTTTATGACTCGTTGTGCCGTTGAAACAGTTATTTTGAATTAAATTTAAACTAAAGAAAGACAGGATATGAGCGATAGACGTTTTCTTTCGTAAATGAAGTCTTCGTGAGATGTTTGTTTGACAAAGTGTTCGACGCTACGGCCTGATTGGCTGAATTCAAATCTGGCGCTTTCACCTTCGATTCATCGACCAATGATCTAGGAAGCTGCGTTCCAAAAAACCTGATGTTGCAAGCCAAATAAAAATATTTTTGCACATTCCATTTTGTTGGGTTAATTACTAATAAATGTTATTAATACGTGCTTTTTGAAATTAAAACAAAATATAACTTAGTAATAAACAAATAACGCTTAGAAATTTTTATTCCTTACTGATAACGCGTAACGACATCTATCGTAATTTTATGCGAAACATTTCTTACAACGCCATCTATTAAAACTTGTTGACACTGATTTTGGTTTAATAATCCATTCCCTTTCTTATTCTTTGAACAGGATAACAGGATGAGCAGAACTGCAAGTCCTCACTCGTGTACACCACGACTATGTATTTTATGTAATGAAACAAAAATACAACAATGGTATTTGTCAGGAATCAAGGAAAGAGTTGTTTACTGGGGAATAAAATGTAACTGCAGTCATTGTGGTATTCTTTTATAATTTAATAAATTAACAGTTCACTATATTCACTATTACATGAACGAATAAATACAATAATAAAATATTTGTTTAAGTATAATAATAATTATGTAAAATACATATTTCCTACTATGCATGGACACCAATATAAAATGTTATTGTAAATGCCGTCACAGAGCTATTTTTATAAAGGTTTGTTTACATTTTGATTGCGGAAGTGTGAATACGCCAGTACCTACATAATGTAGAATGTATATATGTATATCATCACGCCTGTATTCCCCGAAAGGTTAGGCAGAGGTGTACAAATGTACACCCACAGTTAGCCGATATATGGTATGTAGAATGTACATACTTTCATAATAAATCTTGCCAATCAAAAAGTAAGCAGACCTTTTTCGCAATAAATATAATCTACAATACATTTTATCTACCAATACAGTAAAAATCCTGTAAAAATTTTGTGTAATTTTCAAAAGTCTGTGATTTAAAAGAGCTTCTTAAAAATTCATTAGTACATTATAATAAAGAAGATAGTAGTTTAAAGTTTTCGTCATAAAATAACAATTAAAAAGATATTAATTAGAAATTAAAACTAATGGACTTGGCCACTTTGATTCGTTGAACTAGCGACTAAAAATACTTATTTTTTATGTTCCACAGACAAAAATAGAATAAGCGTTAACAAGGTATGTAGGTGTTGTTATCAGAATGTGGGTAATATGGTGATTCACCAAAGGTCACCGTGGAAGATATTTACAGAATAATGTACGATTTCCACCAAACGGCCGGCTCAAGAGCGCATTTGTCACGTGCCATAGAAATATCAGTCTTCTACATAATAGCTAAGGTTCATATTTGCATGGCATTTATACTGCCTGGAACTCAGTTAGGTTTATTATCCAAGCAGTATACAGCCATGCAAACATGAACCTTAACTATTATGTAGAAGACTGAATTTTCTTTAGCACGTGTGAAATGCGCTCCTCTGCCGTCAGTTTGGTGGAAATCGTACATAAAGGTACAGTTATACATGCTCGTTATTAGCACGCTCAAAACAATCGGAGCACGCGAATTAAAGTCACGTGAGTTTCCGATTGGTTTGAGCATGAGCATTTAAAATGAGCATGTGTAATTGTACCTTTACACTGTGGTTCAAAAATAGCTGGTGAACTGTCTTCAAAAGCTTCAAAAGCTGACGCATATCCATTTTACTGAGAACTAACCATAAACATAACGCATCATTATTTAAATAATATAAATTATTATACAAATTTTATGACATTATAAGTTTTAAAAATAAAAACTTAGTAATGTACCTTATTTTCGTTAGATCAACCTTATAGAATGAATATTTTGGCAGATTTCACATCACTGTTTTATCAAGTAATTACAATTAATTTTAAAATTGTCACAATTATCAAAGATCCATGAATTAGGACTCCAAAAAATCTTGAAAAGTTTATGGTCGAGAGAGCTGATGATGACTAAATATGTTGGGGTCAGTATACTCTGTTTGAGCTAAGGTATGTCGCCCACTCAACACTGGCACCTGGGATCCTTCTACCATCTCTTAAAACAGTATTATTTTAATATTACTTTGCCTTGTGCTGAGTTGGATTTTCAACCCTCGGCTAAGCGCCGAGAGTTGAAAATCCAACAATTGAAATTACAAAGAAATATTAAAATGGTATTGTTTTAAAAGATGGTGGTAGCAAGTACACCTTTTCTTTGTGTCCTCTAACTGCTGAGGGTTGTAGAGGCCTTATTGGACCCTTGCCAGGGTTGTAGAGCGCCATAGGGTAGGTGCCATAGTGAAAAGAGTGTACCTACTTATTTGTTTTACATTTTCAAAATAAAACTTAAGATTAATAAATAGGTGCCTACCAGAAATTATCAGAGGAATTTTGAATTTTGGTAACACATCAATTCTGATCTTTAGCAGGCGACATCTCAAGCAGTACAAGTATTTGTGAACATTACACACAAAACATAAAATAGACAGAACAATTTTGTCACACATGAATCATTTAGTGATTATGTGTTTAAGCAAGTACTGTCGACAAAAGATATAAGTAACCATGACGTCACATATAATAGAAGTTTTTTTAAGACTGCAGAATGATTTCGAATAAAATTTGAAACAAAACAGACAGTTCATTAATTAAAATCAAATTAAATTCGCTCAATCCATCAGTTTTTAAGCAAATTTCAAGTATATCAGACAATTCTGGTTACTTATCTCTTTTGTTGACGGTACATTCAATGATTAATAAATTAGTACAATGAGCCGAAAAATTACATTGACAGATGCGAATGTGGATTCACGTTAACTATAAGGTATAAGCGTAAACCGTAACGTGAGACTTCTCCGAATAGGTACAATACAATCTTTAGTGTGATTATAAAAGTAAAAATATCGCCTAGGGTTACTAATGGAAATTTTTGAGTATTATTCTAATAGATTTAAAACAAAATGTACGCAGGCGTACTAAACAACAACTTGATAGGAAAAAAGAACAACTCGATGGGGCTAACTGCAAGGATTTTTTTTTTGCACTTAAAAGCAGTGTTCAATTTTTCCCGCCAGTTTTTACAATATTATAACAACGAATTATATTTATCTAGAAAATATTAAATCACTATGGTCATTTACCAAAAAGTGGTATACAAACTGGGCCTTCTTCTTATCTATGACTTGTTTGTTTATCCTTGACTGCGGTTCCTGCGTTTGGTTCGGATTATCCCTAAGGAAAATGGCGCCGAACAACGTCGACAGAGTTTTCGAGTCCAGTCCATTTTCAGCGCTGTGTTGCAACGCCTCTTGTAGAAACTCACATAAGTAAAGGAAAACATTCTTTCTGAATTCTGGCAATTCCATTATTATCTGTTTGCATTGTAAGTAATTGGCCGATGCCCTTAAGCATACTGACTGAAGGTTGTAAGGAATGATGGGATCCGCAGTACTTTCTAGAAGCAGTAGTAATGCTTCAGCTACAGAGTGAATACTTCCAGGGATAGGGTCAATGGAGCCGCTGTCCAGCCAGTCTCTGATCTGGAGTATCTCTGAATGGAACCCAGGTTGTTCAAACAAGTTGGGTTCCTTCAAGCCATGTAGATAAATATGATCAACTAAGAACCATATTTCTTTGGGTATCGAGTAAGTGGACTGGTTAGAGACACATGTGTCTCTTTTATTTTCAAGCTCAATTAATTTCCCTACAGGTACCTCTTTGATGGGCATGTTGAGGTTCACTAAAACCTCTATTGAGCACCCAAAACAACTTCTTTGGTATGTCCCGTTTATAGTTATAAAGATATCTTTCCCTCCATACAAATGTAAGACAAGAATATCATACAGTTTGTCTGTGCCAGCATTCATCTTGCAGGCAGACGTCTTATTTATAAGCACCTTAAGTTGAATTTCGCATATTTCTTCGGCACAAATACATTTCTTGTATGGTTCAACAATCAACCATTCCTTGCAGAAGCTTGTTTCATCTAACTTCCTTATAAACTCAAACTCTACAGGCAACTTGCCGATATTCTTTATTGTGATTGTCCGAACTTGCAGTTCTAAGTACCGTACCGTCTCAAAATCAATTTCAGTTCTATCAACCTTCACTTGAGGTATCAATTCATTTTCCATTTTGTCCAACTGCTTGATGACTTCTTCATATACTTTTCTGTATTTCTCTTCATCTATAATTTTAATTGAAGAGTTGAATATGGCTGATACGGGTTTGTGATCACTGATGTTCAATGATGGATGGCTTCTGTATCCCAGCTGCGTGATATTTTCTCCTCTCCAAAAAATTCTGTCACACCAAGCAGGGGCTCTGTTCTTCTCACTGGAATCCCAGTTGTCCGTTCCAGGGTCATATTTGTAAGTGGGTTTAAAATTTATTTCACCCTCTATGTATCCAGCAAACACATTACTTAGTTTGTGCTGTTGCTTCAGTTGATCCTTCTCTAGTACCGGTGCAAAATTGTTTTCATCACACAACTTCTTCACCGTAGTAGGGTCTAATTCTGTGATGCGATAATTCAGGTCTCCCAGCCAGTACACATGGTCATGGTCTTTGATACCTTTAGGGAGCTGGTTAGGCTGTACAAACCTGGTCCTGCTACAAATGTCTCTGAAGTCTTGGTTTCTTCTCTCAAACTCCTCCACGTGAGCTGCCAAGTGGGAGTTGACAAAGCACATTGAGGTACTGTGGAGGTCAAATCTTATGGAAACTCCACCTTTATTCCCCATCTTCCCCATGATTCCGGTTCCCACAGTGTCACATACAACATTACGTACATGAGAGAAGTGCTTGGCTTTAATGAGAATTATCAGCATCATGCCCACTAGTCGGACTTTCTCCACTTTCACATATTTAGCTCTTTTATCAACATAGTTCAAGACAGCAGAATACCACTCATCTTCTCTGAAGGTTTGGTCAAACAGAAATGTCTCCTTGGACAGGTCCAACTCTTGGAAACCAATAGCATAAATGTCAGGGGGCTCCCTGTCAACACTCAGCCACCCCTTGAGAGGAATCACGGGAGATTTGTCATTCACATTCCATGTCCCACAGAATATAGAGAATTTCTTAGTAAAGGTATATTCATATTCTTTGTCAGACATTTTGTGTTTGATGAGGCTCTCTCTAATGGCAACAGGTGCCGAGGTTTGTGTGTGCGGGACTCCTCCGGGCAGCGCCATGGCGTGAGTGAGTATTTCGTTATCACTCTTTCCACTGTACTTCTTAAGCCATACGAAATCAGGCTGAGTTGGCACTTTGTTGACTGCCTCTATGCCTCGGAACAGGTCGTCGACGAAGTTGTCGACGCGCGGAGTCATCTGTATTTCAAACTTATACTTATTACTACGAGATTGCAGATTCAGGTACAGTATGGCCTCAGGGTCGGAAGGTTTGTTGTCAATTTCACATTTAAAACTCTTATCTATCGGCAACACTATTTCTATGGATAAATCCGTGAAGGACTTTGGCGGGTAACATGACGTAAACAGGCAGAATACTGCCTTTTCGTCACCAAACTCTACAATTGCTAATAGCCGATCCTTTTTTACCCATTCGGGATGTAATACTTTGGCATCGCACAGAAAAGCTGTAACTCGTTCACTTGAAAGGAATTTTTCCTGTACCACAGATTTTATCTCGTCGTGATTCATGGTGTTTCATGAATTTATTTCGTTCCACTTTTCACATTACATCGATATTCACGATATTGTTCGAAGTTTCATGTAAATCCGTTTTATTGACAGCTTGCAAAATAATTGTTTGACATTGACAGTTTGACACATCTAACATTTTCGTTCAGAAACCGAAAAATGTGGAATGCTTTGGTCATTTAAAAATAGTAAACACATATGAACAACTTTGATAAAACTAATTTCTGTAAAAAATAAAAGAGTATTTCTATAATCTTTTTGTTATTAGTGTAAATAAGTACATAATAAACTTTCTTGAAATCACTGCGCATTTTTAAGGGATTGCATAGAAGTTTGAAGTCATCTGACTGAACTGTCTTGTTTATAAAGACAGTGTCTGAAAAACTATTCTTCTTTTTTGCTGATGTTATGCAAAAATTTAGAGATAAAACTGTAAATTAAATTATTCTGCACAGCAAAATATTTTACAAATACTAAAATAAGATTTTGCTGTCAGTAACTTTACTCGTAATATGAATAAATTAAAACTGTCGTATTATGAAATAAACTCAAAAGGACTTTCACAAATGCTCTTTCACTAATCAAGCAGCTATCGAAGTGATTATTTTCGTAAAATAGCTTGTTTTGTTTTTATTCGTAATTTCTTACATTTCTTGACCTCGATTGAGTAATCAGAGCTTAAGAACTGTTATATTGCATAATCTAGTAAATAAAATATAACAAATTATGGCGGGCGTGCCCAGTGATTGGCAATTAGGATGTGTTGAGGTGAAGCAAAGAGGAGAATACCTCCTGAAGTCTGGGCAATGGTCTGACTGTACTTTCTTGGTGGGTACTGAGCCCGACCAAGTGGTGATTGCTGGCCACAAGCTGGTCCTGGCGATGGCGTCACCCGTATTCGAGGCAATGTTCTATGGCGGTATGGCAGAGAGAAATGATCCCATACCCATATTAGATGTACAGCCTGAAGCGTTCAGAGCTCTGTTAGAGTGAGTATGTAACATAGAAAGATCAAGTAGTTATTCAAGCAGTTTGAGACTATATTAGTGGAAATAAAGCAAAGTAAAGCAGGAATTATTAAATTTTAGACAAACCACAATACTTTTGATTCTTATCCTTTAATTTGTATAATAAAGTACCTGTAAGGTATTTGTCTTAACTGTACACCTTAAACCCTAACTTCTATCTAATAATGATTAAAAAAATAACTTTTAATTCAGACAACAGAGCTCCATAGGGTTTGTAACTTAAACTTAAAAAACTAGTGTTAGTAGGTATGGACATAAATATAAAACTGAAACATACACTCTACACTACAGCATGGAGGTACATCAAGCTCTGCATCATCAGAGAACCCTAGCTTTCTTTTACATATCAAATATTCAATACAAAAAGTCCAGTATTTAAAAAATCTTTACTTAAATTCTCTAATCTGTAACTCTTCAGGTACATATACACAGATAATATAAACATCAGCTCATTTGACAAGGCATGTGAGCTCTGCTACGGAGCCAAGAAGTACATGCTACCTCATCTGGTGAAGGAATGTACTCGGTATCTGTGGTCAGACCTGTACCCAAGGAACGCTTGTCGTGCCTATGAGTTTGCGAGGCTCTTTGAGGAGAATGTGCTTATGGAGAAGTGTATACAGGTATCCTATATAAGATTTTATGTAGCATGTGAAATAATACCTGCTATCTGAATACATATTATTTTGTCAAGGAAGCAATCATTTTCTGTTAACCTCGTAAGGCCCTACCTAAATTTAGGTCGCTATAAATTACGACCCAATGTACTAAAAATAAGTGCAAGTAGTTGCGGCCCAGAACTTTGATCTAGTAAAAAAGTGTTTGAATGCTTTTGGCTTAATTTTTTTAAGGGGTATTTCCTACAAGTATCTAAAGTTAACTATTTCATGCAAAAAATATGTTGAAATTATATGTCATTTTATAAGTTGCAGAAGAAGCAGTAAAACTGTCTTGGGCCGGAACACCTACTTATTTTTGTCATTAAATTAGGTTGTTGGGCCTTACGAGGTTAAGTATTTTTAGCTTAAAAAAAACTCCCTATATCTTTGCTAATAATTTTGTAAAAAAACACAAATAGACAAGGTCTTAGTCACTAGTAAAAAATAGGTACATACATGTTTTCGTTATTGTATTTTTTTTTCGAAACTTTCGTTATTTATATGTATTCAAATAATAAAGCTTAAGCGTCTCCCCACATGATCGAGAATCCAACCGATTATCAGGCAGATTTTAGCCTAATGGGTCTGCCCGGTCATATCGGTAGTGGGACCGATAATCGGCCCGATTCTTTACAGTTTCTTTTCAGTTCCATTTCTCTAATTTCAGATAATCAGCACTAATACAAAAGAGGTTCTAAATGACAGTAGTTTTGAGGATGTAGAGTTGAACACCGTCATCACCGTCTTCTCCCTGGACCACTTGAATGTGGACAGTGAACTGGACCTCTTTGTGGCCGCAGTGAGGTATGCCAAGGCCCAGGAAAGGAGGATGACCGAGAGGAGTGTGTCCCCGCCATCGGAGAATGGACCTCCGAACGAGAAGAGGTCCAAGAGTCCTGGACCTTCCTCTTCTAAAGACAAAGTATGTAAATTGAAAAGCTACATAATTGTAATAAACTAGCTATGTACCCAGCCACGTTAGGTTACATCTTTATTTGGTAATGTTTACAGGTGGTGAATGTTGAAAGCAGTGCGGAAAGCAGCCCTGAATCTGTGATGGACGCACTAAAGTCGAGTGACAGCTCCGACCAGCCTTTACCGGGACCCTCTGATGAAGGCAAGAAGAAACCTGGTGAGCAAAAAGTCATGTTGCATTTATTTTAATTCATCTATTATCCATTAATCTATACTTCCATACTGATACAAAAAGAAAAAAGACTATTTTTGTTGTTTGTTTGTACCCTATAAGCTCCGAAACTACTGGACCGATTTAAGCAATTTTTCACCAATACATAGCTGCAATATTTCTTAATGACTTAAGCTAATAGGCTATATAGCATCACATTATGACCCATGGGACCAGAGCAGTAGCCAAAGACGTAACTTAACGCTGGGTGACGCTGGTGAAATAAGCCACGCGGAAGAAATCGCGGGTAGTTCGCTAGTTAATTATAACCATAGACAAACGAGGCACAAACAAATAACTTTTTCTCCCATCCCATCGTTCACAGAACCAAAGACAGACAAGCCGTCAATTCGTAAAGCGATCGAGAAGATCCGCTTCCTGACGCTGATGCCACAGCAGTTCGCAGAGGGGCCGGCCCGATCCTCACTCCTCACGGAGTCCGAGGCCTTCGCCGTCCTCATGAACATTCTGTCCAGTACCTCGGATGTAGCCATGCCTACTGGCTTCTCAACCTGCAGGGTGCCTAGGAAACAGCTGATTGGGGATGGGCCATCGTCTAATGTAAGTATTTTCATAATTCCAAGTGGATTTTGGTGGCCATATTTTTTTTGGTTGGGGTTGCCGCATTCAAAGTAACCAGTAGGCAGTAGTGTCCAGTAGGCTTGGCTTGTGCTAGTCTTAACGCTATGTTGCCTGAAGATGGACAGTGTTGCTGAAGCTAGACCTAAATGTTAAAGCAATGTAAAACATTACACATTGCAACACAGATGTAAGCCATGACAGTTAAGAAGTCATGAAGTCAAACTCAAATCATTTATTTCAATTAGTCAGGCACTTTCGGAGAGATTGAAGAGCTGATCAATTGACAGCGCCCGTTCACGAATATGACGCGTAGATTAGCACCATGTATATTGAAAAATAAATACCGCATGTATTTAAAAGCACGCAATTTTCAACTCTAATGCAATTGTTTATTAGATTTATATTCCTCTGTTTAAGCTGACCCTTATTAAACCAGTTATAGTGATTGTGGGTGTGTCATCAGATGGCGACGCTTACAGTGGACACGCCGAGCCCGGTGATGCTGGACCAGGTGTTCGGGGCTCCGCCCGGCTACCTGCCGCCCTACCCGCGCCCCACCAGGCATGACGGTGAGTACTGGGAGCCCTGAGTTTATGGAACCAGGGGGTTCAATCTATGTAATTGAAATGAGCTTTAAATTGCTATTTCGTATGTCACCATGACTTTTAATTCGTTATACTTACTCATGAATATGAACAACTTTTACAACGGGACCTCTGTCTCCTGGACCTCTGGACTCCTTACTCTGAAATTTGAACAGAAATTTAAGCGCGTTGTAGTGCATTTTTTTGGCATAATCAGTTTTTTTTTTTACATATTTTTGGCTTCGTCAGCCAGGGTCTCTACCTTATACACTCGAGAATCTTGAGCTCTTGGGAAGAGCCTTACGTCACTTTAGATGTCTAGTACAGTGCTTGCTAAAGCTGACTAGACCGCCACTTACCTAACAAAAAGTTTTAAATGATGAGAGAGATGAGTCCCTAACTCATCTCTTGGGTTTCTTGAAGGAAAAAGGGGCATAACTATATTCATGGAAGACAGTACAGGGCTCGCCCAATATTCTTTCGCGACCCGTAGTTTATAGCCCTGAAGGGAAAAAGAGGATTTCATGACCTTCTTTCAATTTAAGAGAGATTTTTACCCTTATGATTGATAATCTGGTACCGTAAGAAAAATTCTAGTATTACCATCTCCCCAGTGGGCGTCCGGCACTCGTCGATGGTGAACAACGCGAGCTTGTCCGGGCTGGGCGTGGAGCACCTGGACCGGCACAGCAACGACTACAACAAGATCTACTGCCAGCGCCCCATCATCCAGCACACCGACTGCCTCAACACCTCCGTGCTGGACTGCTCCGTCACCTTCATGGTGGACAAGAACATCTGTCTGCTGGGCGTGCAGGTGAGAGAGACGTCAGCTTGATGATATGGTTACAACAAGATCTATCTTTATTTTTTAGCCATAAACCATGATTTAATTCAAGAGCCTTGTTTACAGTGTTGCTCAATGACTCCGCAGTATCTTCGCTAACAATAGCATTTGTATCATCTGCGAACGCTATTATTTTCATATTTAAATTTATCTTTGTTGCTAGGTTAAGTAAATCGTTCATAAATGTCAAAAAAAGGATTGGACCCAGTATCGAACCCTGTGGGACACCTGTCAAAACCCTTTGTAGGCTTGAATTTTGTACACTAGTTGAACATTATTCTTTTCAAGTTTTTTACCTCTATATACATTTTCCTGTTATTTAAGTATGACCGAAGTAGCTCCAGACCATGCCCTCTTACGCCGTAATATTCCATTTTAGCAAGCAAGAGAGTGTGATTTACAGTGTCAAATGCTGAACCCAAGTCCAAAAATATCCCAGCTACCCAATTTTTCATTTAATTTATCAACCACACCGTTAACTAAATCGGTCATGGCGGTTAACGGAGAGTAGTTATGTACCCAGGAGACTGAGTCAAACTGATTTAAAAAAAAAAAAATACTTTTAATAGGCAATTTTGAATGTAGTACCTATGTAAGAAAAAGGAATTGAATCTAGTTGCCTCTTTTAAAAGGTAGTTTTGTATGGAGTAAAATGTGGAAAAAAACTAGACATTCATAATAGAATGTACGAGTATTACAAAATATTTTGTATCAGGCACACGGCCCTATACTAATATATGTTTTTCTGCTTGAACGCGCTGAATGCGTGTGAACGTGTTTTCTGTGTGTTGGATTACCCGTGTTTTCTATACAAACTTGCACTACTTGCAAACAACGTGCTCCCGCGCTACGCTCCAGTGACAGTGTGCGATCGCCTAACGCGCCTATGTGGGTGAGCTTTGTGTGTGCGAGTGTCCATGGAGTTTCTTGCTCGTACTTTTTCATAGAGACCTACGTTTTGGAACGAGCAACTAGCTTCAATTTTAAACTGTAACTTCTTGACAATACAAAAGTGCCTGTAAATGGTCTAATTGACATAAATGCTTTGACCTTGTGTGCTTGCTATGTGGGCAAGGTTTTAGATAAAAGTATAATGTTCGTGTGCAGGTGCCGACGCAGGCGCCGAGCGAGGAGAGCGGCGTGTCGTGCGCGCTGGGCGGCGCGGGCGCGGGCTCGTACTGCGAGCTGCTGTACGCGCACCTGCTGGACGCCGACGGCGCGCGCCTCACCTACACGCACTACACCAACCGCGTGCCCTTCCGCCATCTGCTCGACATCATGTTCAACCGCCCCGTCTATATACAGAGGAATAAGGTATGATCCTACATACATACATACATACGTAAACTTACCTATGCCTTTTTCTCATGGGTCTAGGCAGAAACTAAACGTCATTTGCTACGATCCTTACTTACTCCTTTTGCCATATCATATTGTGTTGCATATTGTTCTAGTCAGATTGTACTAGTAAATAGTATTAAACTAGACCACCCCACTCAGGGTGTGCAAGTTTTTTTATCCCTTTCCGATATTTCCGTGGATTTTTAGTGTAAATCGATTTTTGTAACTGACCGTACCTTCGAATATTCTACTCCATTTCTTTAACCTAGCAACCCAATTCACCATAACCTTCTCTCCCACAGGTATACAAAGTGGGCATAGTGTTCAACAAGGTGGGCTGGTACCCCATGGGCACTTGCGCACAGCAGGTGGCCGCGGAGTCGGTCTTCTTCAACTTCGGCATCGGGCAGAGCTCCGACTCAGTCAGGGACGGCCTCATACGATCCATCATCTTCACCTACTAGCAGACAATGTCACCCGATCTTTATATCGTTTTGTAAAAACTATAAAGGTTGTGGCTGAAATATAAAAAAAAAATAGTATTATAGGCTGAATGTAAAAATAGTGACAGTTCCAGGACTTTATACTGCCATGGATATGGCACGTCGGGATTTAGAAAAAGTTTGACTTTGTTATCTGTCTCGTGCCAATCTAACTCAGTGCCGCTGCCAATCAAATATAAACGTTGCCTCCTATAAAATAAAGTCTAAAATAAATAGTATTAACTGAGTGCCTCTATCTGTTCTAATAGCAGATTATCTAAATTCAATTGTATAACAATAAGCGCAAGGTTGTTATTTGTTTGGCAGGTCTGCACCGGCCTCTATTCTTAATTGACAGTTTTTTTTCTTAAACTCGAAGTGTCAGGTTTACGCTTCAGGACGTGTTTGTATTATAGGACTTTGCTGGTCGATAAGACCTATATTTCCGTGATAAACATTTAACGTAAATAATACATAAACAGGATACAAAGTGGAATACACTCTCGGATTTAATCAAAAGTCGTTTTTCAAAGGTCGTGAATTCGAATTTGGAACAATGATGACATTGACATAGTGGCCAGTATGCGAGCTTTAAAACTGCATAAAAACTTTTTACTTTCATGTTGTCTTTTTATATCTAATATGGCGGCTGGATTTAGAAATCCGGGAGTGTATATTTATGCTATCAAAGATCGAATTATGACTGGAATAAGATATTTTTACTACATGAGTAGAATCATAAGAAGTAGTAATTTGTAAATACCAATATTTATGTATTATAGAACTTAGAGTTTATGTTCTATTTTTAAACTTTAAACCATCCCAGTCTGTCAATGGCGCATAAGCTGCTATGATTAGTTAATTGAATTGTCAACAACCAACGAAGCATTACGTACGCTTGTAATTATTTTCGTTTATAAACTGGAGGTAATCCCCAAACATTTTCAATTTTTAGATTTTTGTAATACATACGTGTGAATCGCCAAAGTTTTAATATATTTAAAATGAGTGTAGGTGTGGTATGTGTTCAACTTACATTTTAAACTTTTAACATTTCAATTTTTTGAATTATTTCGATTTGTCACTCCGGTCCCCCGTTGTCCCCTTATGGGGACAGATCGAACTTTATTCACTCCTATCTGTCCCCCTATCAGCGATAGATAGAGTGGGACAGATTGAAGTTCGAACTGTCCCCTCGTTGCTAACAGGGGGACAGATTTTTTTTTTTAACGATCATCCATACGTGGACTAAGCAGGGTGACAGATCAGGATAATTCTAAATTATGGCTAACCTATTGCATATAAGTAGTTACCGTGATATTATATGTTTTATACTTATCCTAGTTAAGCAGGGAAACCTATTGTTAGCCGTACAATATTGTAATGCAGTATTCTAAAATATATTATCTGTATCGCCATTGGTTCCTAAATAAACAACATAAAGCTGAATGTTCACCAGAGTGGGATTTGTATGGAAGTTCCACACATCCAATGCGAGACGAGGACGTCGCTATATCTCGTATAGCTCCATCTCTTTCGTGCAATGGAATAATGATGACATTGACACTTCCCTACAAGTTTCTAGTTGGTTGAAAAAAATGTAATAAAAACTGTAATTAGAAATAAGAAATATATTTTGGCATTTCGTAATCTATATAGGTATATAATTAATTCTGATTTTAACTTAATTGATAATAACAATTGTAGTGTGCATTTTTCTGCGGATCCTATTGTAGCGGGACGCACTTTTTTACCCAACTGCCAGAAGGCGGGTAAAGGCCTATTCAGACCTAAGCGGTATTCGCTGCCGCTGTGGGTAGAGGTACATACCGCGCGGGTTTCGCTCAGGTATTTAGTATCAAGTACCGCGGCTAGCGCGACCTGAGCGATATTCGCTGCCGCTGTGGGTAGAGGTACATACCGCGCGGGTTTCGCTCAGGTATTTAGTATCAAGTACCGCGGCTAGAGCGACCTGAGCGATATTCGCTGCCGCTGTGGGTAGAGGTACATACCACGCGGGTTACGAACGGTAGCGAATACCGCTTAGGTGTGAACAGTAATATTACCGCATACCCACTGGGTTTTCTCTGCCGCAGGCGGCAGCGAATACCGCTTAGGTGTGAACAGTAATATTACCGCATACCCACTGGGTTTTCTCTGCCGCAGGCGGCAGCGAATACCGCTTAGGTCTGAATAGGCCTTTATGTTCTAATTTTAAATATTGTTTTTTTTATGACTTAATAAATAATCAATCAGTTGAATTGTGTGGAATCTACTTAGCTTGTAATTCTTAATCGGACTATTTATTAAAAATATTTTTGATACCAATTTTTTATTTTATTTACCTATTTCCTTTTTTTATTTTTAGATTCAACATCTAATTTAAAATAATCCCGACTTTTTTAATCAGATGGACATCGCATGTCAGCTAATGCTTGCTACGAAAGGCGTACCATATCGAACTAGTGACTTATGTTCAATCGGGGTTATAATCATCGGACCAGTTTCACGTTTTTACATAAAATTAATAAATCACGAATTCTTGCTTCATTTTTCCATTGAATGGAATATCCTGTTTAAAGTGACAGCTGTGAATAGTCGGTTTTAGATTGTGTTTATGAAGTATGCTTGGAGAATTTATTGTTTAAAGCAAATAATAGCAATAATAGAAATGATTTTGTTAAAATAATAAGTGTAAGATAATAAACATTTTGATTCTTAAAAGCTTTTTAATGTTACAAAATTAAGAGTTAAATTCACCATTTCAAAGTATGTCTTATCTACGACGCTATATTCGTAAACAACTATCTGTCAAATTTGACTTTTGTCATGTTGGAACTGCTGAATTCTTTGCTAAAGTTTTATTCATGATTCGCGTAGTTTTAACCATATTACGGCAATAATACGATGTTTAGTTAATTAAAATGAACTTAAGTGGCTTTCTCTGACATTAGGATAGTGTTATTTAATAGATACAGGCTCATTGGATTGGTTAAATTGATGTTATAGGCCACCATGTCTCCTAATAGATGTGATGGTTTACTGGCAAGGGTGGATTTTCCGCTCTACACGCTTCAAACGCTTACGAATCGACACGTAATAGTCGCGGGTGGTGGTGGAGCCGCGGCAACAGGCGTAGCTAATGGATTTGTAAGTATAAACTTTAACAATCTCATAATTAACTGACTCCTTTAAGTGTTAGTGGTTTACGATGGGTATACGTGTCAGCTGCTTACTCACACGGCTAATAAATACAATTTCACTGGTTGCAATAAAAAAAAACTGTAGTTCTCACATACCAAAGCAAATTTTATCACATAGAAAGTTAAACGCGATTTTATTATCTACCAGCAAATGTGTTGGTCCAATGATCACTGACATGTAGTAATTAGGCATTCCGTTACGTTCGCTGATTACAAAAATAAATTAAAGATGTACCATGACTTAAAACTTGCTCAGTAACTAGATACTGCATAGAAAAAAAAATACAACCGCACTAAATATGTATGACATCAAAGGAACATTTATTTTTAGGAAATATTTGAGCTATCACACAATGGAACAAGATTTGTGGCAGAAGAGGTGATGCGTCATGAGACTGGACCAAACGTAGTGATGAACTGTTCAGTGAGGAGTAATCAACAGAACAAGACTTATTTAACGGCGGGACAAGAAAGCCACTGTCAGCTATATAAAGTCAACATACGCATGGTGGATGCCGCTGAGATGCGCCGAGGTAGCTTCAGAGCAGAGAACGGCCTAGTTCGGAGAAGAAGGCGTACTGTTTCGGAGAATGACAATATATCTAAGAAGGACAGCAATAGTAACACAACGGAGAAAAGAATATCATTTGAAATAAGGCCTAGTGACAGTGTGCAGACTGACTTCAGGTAATTTAATATCTATAGAACATACTTTATTGCTCAGGCATTGTTTATTTATTTATATTATTTTACATAGTGCCGAATATGTTTAGTAAAGTCACACTATCCATACTAAAAATTATAAATATGAAAGTGATTATGTTTCTTACACTGTTACAGCTAAACTACTAAACTCATTTTTATGACATTTGGCATAGACTAAGCTTGAATCCCAAGAAAAGTCATAAAGGCTACTTTTGAATCCACATCTTCCACAATAACTGACATTCACACAGATTAAGTTGCAGGCCATAGCTAGTATTATAATATAAGGGGCCTTTAATATTGTTATTTGTGGAATACTAAAGTAACCACATTCATGGTTATAATAGTTTTTTTTCAATAATATATTCAAATAGTATGTATTGATGCTAAAACATACCACAATTCCACATGTTTATAAATTTTTCTTATCATTAAAACTTCTTATAATTTGTTATGTTTTCTGTTTGGAATTGTTTATACAACAGAAACTGCATCTTGATTACCTTCAAGCCATATGTAGTTAAACAGGAAGCATGTACATTCATATACCATTTCTGTAGAGTATAAAACAAAGTCGCTTCCCGCCCTCTGTATACTCCGATCTTTTAAACTATGCAGCGGATTTTAATGCGGTTTTCATCAATAGATAGAGTGATTCAAGTGAAAGTTTTATTTGTATAGAAGATCATTCTACGACCAATGGGCGCGCATTAATGACTAAAGAAGTAACTGAATGAACAAGCAACTAGCTTCAATTTTAAACTGTAACTTCTTGACATTCAAAAGTGCCTGTAAATGGTCTAATTGAAATAAATGCTTTGACTTTGACTTTCAATGCAGATGACACCATAGGAATTACAGCTAAACTATAAAACTATATGTAGTAAAGTAGGAAAGTTGTAAATTCTTACACCGTAAAGTACAAGTAATAATGTTGTAAGTAACCCCATTCAATCCAACGAGATTACAGATTGCTTTTATCTGTTCGAGATAAAAATATGCCATCAAACATCCTTCACTGAGATTATGACGTTAAAGATATAAAATACTTTGAGATAAAAGATACTTAACATTCTTTCTTTTATAAAATGTTTCTCTAGAAATTTTTCTTTGGGAGTTTTATTTTTTAATGTTTTTGGATGGTAAACAAGCTGAACGGCCCACTTGATGTTAAGTGGTCACGGCTGTCTATAGATATCTGCGATATCAGAAGCCTTGCACATGCGTTGCCATCCCAGAGACAAAGTTGAAATGACTCAAGTGCTTATAATTCCACTGGCACCCACACCCCCTTCAAACCGGAACTCGGTAACACCGCTTTGCGTAGAAATAAGTATGGTGATAGTACTTCCCCAGATGAGCACCTTCACAAAGAGCTCTACTGTTCTAGTAGAGCGCATTAACAACGCATATTCCCCATCAAACTGCACCTCTTAAAACTAACTAACTTAACTATGTACATCAAACACATCACATTGGAACTTACTGACGCATGAGAGTCGGGCAGACAACTGAAAGCATCCTATGTTTTATTCCACACTACAATCTATCTCAGTGCCAAATTTCGTCCAGATCCGTTCAGCCGTTGAAGCATGAAAGAGTTACAAATACTACTACTAAATGACTAGTATCCGTATAATTGTACTAGTTATGTGAACTAGATTGCTATATGCTATGTTACATAACTAAAGTACTTACAGTAAGCATATACTATTGTGATAAATACTTTTTAATAATTTATACATATTTGTTTTTGTCACAATGGCTCAGTAAATTATTCTAAACTAGCTTTTAACCGGGATTCGATCCGATCGCAGACACAGAGGAGGTCGCGGAATAAAAACTAGCCTATGTCCTCTCTTGGGGTTAAAATTTACCCCGTATCAATATTCCTCTAAATCGGTTCAGTAGTCGTGAAGACAGACCATACAGAGTTACTTTCACATTTATAATATTAATAAGTATAGATTTTTTTATATTCGTGATTGGTAGGTAAACTCTTTGCTCTAGTCTAAGTCAGAGGTGACAAAGACAAAGTCTGCAATGGAGTGAGCTTACTCAGATGAAGCTTGTTCACTCACTCAAATTTTAAAAAGATTAGGGTTGAATGCGTTCGGAAATACAGACGCAGGTAGAGTAGATTGTTCCACTCCTCTGCAGTGCGCATTATAAAATACGTCTGGAAACGCTTAGTGCGAATTGGTGGAATGGCAACAACATATAGGTAGATTAATTATAATTGGTCTTTGTAATAAATTCCAGCAACGACCCTCTGCAGCGGGTGGTCCGTATCAGCCACAACGGCAAGCTGATGGCGACGGGCGGCATCGACGGCAAAGTGCGCGTGTGGAGCTTCCCCAAGATGCAGCTGCTCTACGAGCTGGAGGGACATACTAAAGAGGTGAGGTAGAGAGACTGGCACATTTCGGTGAAGATATAAACCGACTTTCTCCAAAAAAGTGCGAATCGAATTAATAAGTTTCAAGTATGGGAAACCTTTTAATTTTTAACAAAATTTTATTTTTTTAACGTACCATCACGCCTGTAGTTCCCGAAGGGTAAGAGAGAGGTGTACCAATGTTCACCCACAGTCCGCCGTTATGTTTAGGTCTCATGTAATAGGGGGCCTATTGCCATTAACCGGGCACAAATCCTAACTTCGAGGTGTTACTGAGAATATCATACACTAACAATAACACTTTTTGCTCGATCTGGGAATCGAACCCAGTTTTTTATAATTCGTTGTTTTAGCGTCAATATAAATGCACACTCTGGTAAAAACGTTAACTCTCTACTTATTACGTTTTATGAGATACAGCCCGCTCACACATATACAAACGGACATCGGAGGCTTAGTAATAGGACCTCTGTGGCACCCGCCGCAGAGCTCCTATTACTAAGCTATTCAAGTACCTTTAGAACATTAAGAACTTTACTTTTATAAGAATAAGATTCGAAATACAAACACAGGCTCTATAGTTTAAACCTGGTATAAAGTTTGACCTTGTAAGTAAGACGGAAAAGTCTTGGCACATAAAATAAGAACCAGATTATAGGTTAATAGTTCAATGTTACAATTAGGGCATGAGTCGGCATGACGCATGCCAATCTAATCGGATCACGGATTTGCATGACTCGTTTAAAAATTATTTTTACCTATTTTTACGCTTTTTTAAACCGTTAAATTGATATCGATAAATTATAATAATACTATACTTAGTTATTTTATTTATTAATTTTATATGTTTTTTTTTTATTTTTATTATGTGTAAAAAAAATGGTATTTGTTATAAAATCCACGAAGTCAACGCCGTCGGAAATAGCTAGTCTTAAATTTGAAAAAGCCTATTACATCTCGTTTTGATTATGATATGATGACTTTTTTTTATAGCTTGTGTTTTTAGTAATTTTTCCTGTTCCTCAAATTCAAAATCAAAGCATTCATGTATTTCAATAATGGCATTTGAATCGTTAAGAAGTTACAAAGAAAAAAATAAAGCTAGTCGCTCGTTCCATAACGTAGGTCTCTATAGAGAAGAACGAGCAAGAAACTCCACGGACAACTCTTTTCAATTTGGCTTTTACAAAACCCTGATTGTTACAATATTCCACTTCTCATTTGTTAAACTCCGAATCAAAAAGATGGTGTTATAAGTTTGACGTGTCTGTGGCACCGTAGCTCTTAAACGGGTTAACCGATTTGAAAACGGTTTTTTTTAAAATTGAAAGCAGGTTTCGTAGCGATGGTTCTTAGATATCCATCGCCATCCATCACGCCTGTATTCCCCGAAGGGTTAGGCAGACGTGTACCAATGTACACCCACAGTTCGCCGGTATATTTAGGTCCCATGTAATAGGGGGCGAGCCTATTGCCATTAACCGGGCAGAAATCCAAACTCTGAGCTACTACTGAGAATTTCATAGAAAAACCCAATAACACTTTTTCTCGACCCGGGAATCGAACCCAGGACCTCTAGCGTAGCAGTCGTGCTCAGGACCACTAGGCCAACGAGGCAGTTTCTTAGATATGTTTTATCAAAATCGGTTCAGCTGTTTCAAGGACATCAACTCTTTTGCTAGCAGCGGTAGGTATCTTTATTCTTCTGTCAGGGATGACGGTTATTTTTGTTACTTGTAGATCGACGACCTGGACTACAGCCCGTGCGACAGCTCGCTGGTGAGCATCGCGAAGGACGGGCTGGCGCTGCTGTGGGGCACGGACCGCAAGCGCGCGCCCGTTTTGCAGATCACCTGCCAACCCCCCAACGGGAACAAGTACCTTTTCCGGCGGTGCAGGTACATGTTACACACAGAGTTTGTTTTATAGTCCCCAATTTCCCGGTTTAGTAGTGCCCGTCACTAACTACCAGATAGAATGAAATGCAACAAGATTTTGACAAATTATTTTTTTTTCTATTAAAGCTTTATGCACTAATGTGCACTAATGCATAAAACTACACTGTACAAAGGCGGACTTAATGCCTTAGCCATTTTCTACTAGTCTACCTTAGCTTAGCTTAGTTATCTGCCAGATAAGTAGTAAAATAGGGTAAAATACAATACAACAGAGGCAATAGAGGTGTGTGCATCCATATTTTAAGGAACCAAAGTATTTTTGACACTAGACCTTATATACATAAGCCTTTAGCGAATTCTATCTACTATGCGAATGTTTGTCTGAAAAATGGATGGATGTTTGTTAATTTTACAAGCAAAAACTATTTAGCAAAATTTGGGCACAGATATAGACATCAATCTAGCTTAGCACATAGGATCAATTTATCCCGTTTTTCTATGCCCTTGGGATGATTTTGGACATTTATCATATTTAAATTCGATTTCACATCAAAGTTTCTATCTTAATTCTGAACTTTATTCAAGCGAAGTCAAGAGCAGGAGCTAATATTTTAAATTCCATATTTAACTTTCAGATTCGGTCTAATAGAAGATCAAAAGAACGAATACAGAATGTTCACAATAGCGAACCCGCTGACGCGGTCGGGGCGGCAGCTCGGGCTGCTGCAGTCGTGGGAGCCCCGCACCGGAGCCCTGCGGCGCTCCGCCCTCGCCAGCGAGTCCCTCTCCGCCCTCGCCGTGAGGGACGACGGGAGGTTCGTCGGCGTCGGCACCATGTTCAGCGGATCCGTCGATATTTATATTGCATTTAGCTTGCAGGTATGTTTGTTTTATTTAATTTAGTGATAACAATTTATAATGGCCGTAAGGGTGAAGGAGCCTACTTACATTATACCATACTGTGCTATGAATGTATCAGACACGGTTTTTTTTAAACTTTGCCCCACTCTTAAAGTTTTTCCTATATCATGGGTGCGTTAACAAACATATAAACTCACATACATAAACAGCCAGACCCGGAGCAATTATCCATAGGCCATACAAATATTTGTTCCCTGCGGCAATCGAACCCGTGATACACAGTGCCAAATATGACACGTAATAACAGCTTATCAACCGACAATTGCTAACCGCTCCGCTCCGTGCATGGCACGCGACGTTGTTGGTCGGTGACGGGACGGTCTAGTGGGCATATTGTCTTTTCAATACAAATAATATTTTTTTGTCCGACACGCTCCTAGCACGGTCATGGTATGGAGAGGGCAGTTTACGCTTTATAAAATACGATTCACATTAATATATCATCATTATTAATTCTAACCAAAATTATAAACTTACGATTATATCTACAAGCCTAGCCCGCCTTTGGCGGTATTTTTATAGAATTATTTCATTTTATTGTCTAATTTGATCATGCCTCTGAGTCTAATTTTAGTAAAAAAAAAATAAAACTTCTAAAGGCAAGGTGACTACCAGATCCATTTTTAAAACATCAGCTTTTAATATCGTTAATATTCTAATACCTCGCTTGCCCTATTCTAGCGAGTTCTTCACGTGAAAAACGCACACATGATGTTCGTGACCGGACTAGAGTTCCTACCGGTGCGCGGCTACGGGCCGGCCATCACCAGTCGATCAGAAGCTGCACTACTGTCCATCTCCGTGGACAACTGTCTCTGCGTGCACTCACTGCCTAACAGAAGTAAGTATCCTTAATCACCGCATCACCAGCCGGTCAGAAATGGTAATAAGTACGTCACCAGTCGATCAGAAGCTGCACTACTGTCCATCTCAGTGGACAACTGTCTCTGCGTGCACTCACTGGCTAACAGAAGTATCCTTAATCACCGCATGATCAGACGGTCAGAAATGTTACTAACTACATCACCAGTCGATCAGAAGCTGCGTTACTGTCCATCTCAGTGGACAACTGTCTCTGCGTGCACTCACTGCCTAACAGAAGTAAGTGTCCTTAATCACCGCATCACCAGCCGGTCAGAAATGTTAATAACCACATCACCAGACGATCAGGAACCCCATAACAAGTAAGTGATTATTACCACCAATTTACCAGTCATTATCATCTGTCTAACCTTTCCCCCTACTAAGTTGGGGTCGGCTTCCAGTCTAACCGGATACAGCTGAATACAACAGTTAATGGAAAACCCAATAACACTGCCTGGTTTTGGAATCGAACTCAGGCCATAAAACTTAGCAGCTTAATATAATATAGATATGGAAAAACCGTCTGACCGCACTATCTTAGACCATTATTTCAATGGCTTGTTTATTATCGGTTGACTGACACAGTTATTATTGCATTCACAATATTTTTATGAGGCGACACGCGATAACTTTATTTTTATGTTGTTTTTATTGCTAAGAATATGAATATCTGATATTGTAGTTAAAATTGTGTCTTTCTTATTTTCTTATTTGAAAAGTAACTTTTCTTAAATTTATAGTAGTAGGTACAGACCCTATAAATTTAAGAAAAGTTAGTTTAAGCAAAACTAGTACAGACTAGTTTTGTACGAAGATTCTTAGTAATAAGACCGAATACATTTTCTTTCACTAATACAACAATCTACAGGTTTACGTTTATCCAATGGTTTGGGAGTTCAAATGTTGCTCTTGCTACATTATAAACGATACTAATGTTATAAATGGGAAATTAACTCGGTCTATATATATACCATCACGCCTGTAACCCCTGAAGAGTTAGGCAGAGGTGTACCAATGTACAGTGGCGACCAAAAGTCCATACCCAATCTCAAAACGTATTAGGTTGACGTTTAGTTTGACTTACGACCTTTTACTTTCAAGAATAGACACATGTATCATCGTTGTGAATGTAGTTCATAATTTCAACATTTCTACATGAGACAAAATGATCTAGCGGTTAAGCGCGCCCAGTTGACGGCGTTAATCAATGAGCCGCGAGTTCGAATCTCACATTATTTTTGTCTTTTTGTTTTTACTCAATTTGAAGAAATGAACAGAAATATAATATTCTTTAGCTTGTTCGCTTTGTTCACACATTTCGTAAATTTAAAAGGGTAGTCATAGAAAACTAATAAAGAATTTAGATTTCTGTGAGGTAGACATGAGTTTTGTGCATATTTAACTTGATTGGAATGAGCGTTGTCGTTTGGTTGTGGTTGTTGGTTAGTAACGAGTGATTTAATAGATACTCGTAGTGGTATTGTAATTATTCTCGAAACGCAGGCAAATAATATTACTGACGCGAGGGCGACTATTATTGGGCTGCATAAAAGTGGTCCCAATTAATATCTTATGAAACCTGACTGAATGTGAGTATTATATTAACGAATTGTAAATTAAACTTTTATTTGAAATTTATACCTAAGATACCTAAAATTATTTGGTGGCATTTCGATTAATACTTATTATTGATTTTTAAATATATAATGACGCCAAAAAAAATGTGTTTATTATGGAATTTATAAATAAATAGTTTTAATATATTAAAATTTGTTATATTAAATAAATATTATTAAATTATATAAAAAATTAAGTCACTTTAGTATTTTGTTATAAATGCCTAATATTACTTTTTTTGTTGTTTTAGAGGAATACTATTATTAGTCTCCGGAGCAAGAAATACGAGGAAGAGGATAGATAGCCTATCCTACCTACTCAACAGCGAAGTGGATTAAGTTTGGTGGTTTCGGACTGGATAACATACTGTTTACAACAACAGCTGCATGCATCATAAACCAGAAAAAATACGTTTCGTTTTTAATATGTGGGGATGGCGTGCAACAGTGCTACTTATGAAGAAGTATTAGACGGTGTTATGCAACATTTAATAACCTGGATGTTTTATTTTTAATAATTAGACGGTGTAACTAAATATTTAGTCATAATTATATTATATATTCGTAGATAGTTATTTAATGATCTTAAATTGAGGTTTAGTTTCAATCCTCTTTTCATCAAGAAAACGAATTATTAAACTATTACCTCACTAAGTTTATTGTGACGTTACATAAAAAAAACCTGTTCATAAAGTCTGAATTATAGTTTAGTTTTCAATTAACTCTGCTGAATACCAATTCAGAAACTTAATACGTAAGCATCACCAAATTTATTTGTGTTATTAAAATATCCTTCTCTTATTATGTTATTATGAATTTTATTGACTAAGTGGGTATTCAACAAAAAATCTTATGAACAGTTACAAGAGAACTTCTTTTATTTCGGTAGGAATGTGACGTTACAATTCTCATAAGTTTGTTAATTTTAAAAATAAATTTTTGTTATCACACAGCACGCCTTTTTTTCCTACTTCCAATTACAAAAACTTAAAATAAAATCACATAAAAAGTTAAATAAATAATACAATAACTAATATTTGCTTCTTATAAAAAATAAATAACAAGCATGAATACGTAATAATTCAACATAAACCTAAAAAGATTTTGCCTAACATTATTATGGTTTCAAGAAACAAAAAACAGCCACACATAGTATAAGATTTGAACTCGGAATTCAATGATCGTAAACCCTTTCTTATCCAAACCAGCTGCCAGGCCATGTTATAATTATGCGAAATTTAGCAATGCAATGGTAAGAATACGTCGCGCGTCGGGTAGGACTCCTACGGTAAACAGAAATATAATGCCATTTCGCGTAGTGCGACGATGGTTCATTAGTGTGTGTTATCTGTGGAATGTTGAGGTTGAGACATCACTCGTAAACACACATGCGCACGCGCTGACTGGATCGCGCCCGTGTTCATAGGAAAGTGAACCTTAGCGTGGGTATGCAATTCTGAGCGCTTACTGTACACCTACAATTCACCGATATGTTTAGGTCCCATGTAATAGGGGGCGAGTCTATTGCCATTTACCGGGCACAAATCCGAACTCCGAGCTGCTGAGAATGATAATTATTGACTAATATGTGTTGTTGTTCACAGGTACTGTACCTGCCTGGGTTGCCATCCTACTTATAATTTTCGTACTATTCTGTACCTTCACGTTATGTTCATACATGGGCATTTAACGACATATAAATATATTTATTATAAAGCTAAAGTAATTGAAACTATTTCTTGTGTAAGTAATTCGGGGTTATGTTAGTGTAATTTTATTGTAATAGGCAATTATGAATATTACGCTCATATACATATTATGTATGTATAAATAAATAGGATTATGTAATTGAATTAAATGAGGTGCAATGTTGCAATACTGTTGGTTTTTTATTTTAACTTCTGCATACAAATAAGCTGCGCGCTTAAGTGAAGAAGAAAGTTGCGCACGTTTCAGCAACATTAGTTGCGCATCTGTTGCTCAATATTGTTTCCAATGAATAATAATTAAAAAAACTGAAATGTATCATATAAGCCCTATATACTACATTTCACCATACACCCTATATTATAGGGTGTAAGCACATCACATCACGCCTGTATTTTTCGAAGGGTTAAGCAGAGGTGTACCAATGTACACCCACAGTTCGCCGGTATATTTAGGTCCCATGTAATGGCAATAGGCTCGCCCGCCTATTGCCATTAACCGGGCACAAATCCAAACTCCGAGCTGCTACTGAGAATTTCATAGAACAACCCAATAAAACTTTTTGCTCCACCTGGGAATCGAACCCAGGACCTCTAACGTAGCAGTCGTGCTTAGAACCATTAGGCTAACGAGGCAGTTAAGGTAGGTAGGGTGTAAGAAGAGGAATTAAATGAATGTCTTTTCAAAATACTCGATAATGTGGGTCATTCAATCAATTAAGCCTAACTGTAGCACATACGCTGCTCCAAAGTTGACCCAAAGTTAAAAGTAACAGGACCCGATTTCCTACATTATATTAAATATTTAGATTTCTGGAAATATTCAGAGTCTTGTACAGAAAGGAGTAACTTCATTCACTTACCGTTTGCTTCTTCTTGAGACTACTTGTTTTGCAGTCGATGGACATATATCACGTCACTAGAATTTCTGAATAAAATTTCAGAAATAAATTGAAAGGTACACACAATAACTGGTATTTTCAAAAATTTCAAAGTAAAAGAAATTGTCTAAATGTGATAATAATATGTAGTGGTGTGAGGTACACCTTACTTTCCTAGAGTAGAACATCAACTGAAGTCCAATCAACATCGTCACTTAAAAAATAAAGTGAGGGTAGAAAACAAATGAAGGTATCATAAAGATACATTACCATAGACCAGGGAATGCCTATGCTAACTATAAATGTATGCCTATTTTTTTGTACTATGTAATAACTTTATCTAACACATCCTATGAACCTATGATCCACAATAAACTATTTTGATTTTCTTTGAATTCTTGAATCAAAGTATCAAAACTGAGCAAAAATATTATCTCCTTGTTTCAACACGATCTAAAATGGGGTAAAGTTTTACTTATTCCAATTAAAAAAAAAAGAACTGCTGTCATTCTAAATTCAAAATCTTATTGACTGGCAAACAATAAATAGGCCGGTTTTACTAACTTTTAGGAACGATCTCAACGGAATCTCATTTTCAAAATCCGGAAAAGAACGTGAGTCAAAATTAGGACTCTTAGCTTATGTGTTTGGTATGACTACGGCTGGAGCCCCTGGCTGGAGCAGTGCTGGTGTGGTACTGATACACCGATAGTTGTCTTATTTCATACGGTTGGCCCTGCCGTCGTGAGTGCGCAATATGGATCTCGCACGACGCTCTAGGCGTATCAATTGTATAAACAAAGAGACAACCGTCCTTTGCGTTTGTGTATGGTGCAGTCCGGCTTCCGGACTGCACGGCTGCACCTCAGCAGTCATACCAAGCGCATAAATTAAAAGAGCTCTAAGTCTGATTTCTGTTATTTTCTGCTCAATTTAATTTAATAGTTATGAGTTAAAATTCAATGAAGGCAACTAATATTAGTATTAGATAAATGTTATCTGAGATCAAAGGTTAAACTGGGCGTATATAGGTGACTGACACCATTTTAGGGCAATCTATCAGCTGCTGTCGGCACTATTCTGTTTATATTATTATATCTTACTTACCTACCAACACTAATCAAAGTTTATAATCGAGGATTAAATTATCAGCTATAAATATAATTACTTCTACATATGTAAAATATTTGCATAGAGTCCTTGAAAAGCCAAAATATCAAAATAAAATGCATAATACTGATAATTATAATCTATCTAATATTTTATAAGATTGAGATTAAATTGGGATTATTAAATAAAAATCAAAGATTATTTTTCATAACATTTATTAATTACATCAAAACAAATAACATACTTGATGAACGCGCGCTCGGCAATAGCACTCATCGATTTAGACCGACTAGAGATCTATCAGTGTACGTAATCATACGTTATATTAACACCAGAAACTTTCAAACGAAGAAGATAGTTAAAGATACTAAAACTATTTCTAAAAAAAGCTCTTCAAAATATACAAATCGAGGAATGAGCAATTTTTTGTAGAATATTTTGTTTAGTGTATAATTTAACAATTATACATTAACATAGAATATAAACTACTCGGATGGAGTTCGAATTATTATAATGTAAACAACCTATATTATTTGCAGCAAACTAACACGGATACATAATTATTTTAACGCATAAACTAAAAACTTCTCAACAAACCATAGCTAACACACAATTTTTCTACTTAACACAAAATCTCATATTTAACTATCTTCTCCTTTCAAATAATATTTCACTTTACTATAAAAAAGGTTTGCGAATGTTTGACAAAATGGAAGACTAACATAAGTATAAAATACAATAATGTGATGTCCCCTTGGATACATTGCTAAACACATTCAGAAACAATTGAGAGGAAGACTGCGGAGATTCCCAAGAGCTATAAATTATTTTATATCATGCTTGCAAAATGTTATATAAAAATGTATATTGTATAATATATTTTTTGTTTACGCACGACTCAACTTGACAGTAAATATAATTATTTCAATTTGGTATAAGTTAATGTAAACATTTTACAAGCACAACAATCTATAGTTGCACCAATTTTAACAGTTATACATTTTTGGTTCACTTTTTTTTGTTACTTTTATACTTTTAGTTGAAGAATTCATAACAGTACATATAAATATCTATAGACATCATTGTATTTGGTGCGTTGTACAGCATCTAATATATCAGTATAAAATGTTTGTAGACGTTGTATACATAATGTCTATTTTGTAAAATGTATGTACATCTGCATCATGGTCCCTGATTGAAATACTGTATAATGTATATATTCTTTTATTAAACTAGACATAATATCTGCCATAAGTAAAGTGTTGCAAGTCGAAAAAATTGCCATATAAAAGGTCATGATTGGTTCGATTAATAATTTATATGTCTTATGGCAACAATTATGTCGCAAATTGTAATGTCCTAAAGGCACGCTTACATGATCATGTCGGCCAAAACCAATAGTTGATAGAACTCTATCGATATGCTTCATACACTAACATATACCTACGTTTACATTTATTTAAATGGCACAAATATGTAGCATTCGACTCTATAAAAAACTCATATTTTAATTAATAATAAATGTTTTTAACATAATTTTAATATACTCTTTGCTCTAACATCACATCAGTACAATTTCCTTACACTTATAAAAAAAATAACTACTATGTTGATTAATATGTATATTCAGTTACATATCACAATCATATACAACATATAAAAATATACTTTACATTATGTGAAGTGGTCTCTTGTATAATATTGAGAGGGGGTTGTTTCGTTGTGCTATCTCGGACATATATTGTTAAAGCTTGTATATAACATAGATTTGTGTTCGATGTAGAGGAAGCACTTCACAA
Source organism: Caradrina clavipalpis (assembly GCA_932526535.1). NCBI lineage: Eukaryota > Metazoa > Arthropoda > Insecta > Lepidoptera > Noctuidae > Caradrina > Caradrina clavipalpis. The sequence goes on along the minus strand of OW052091.1, from coordinate 16,460,363 downwards.
TTTTGTAAAGACTTTGTTCTCATGAACAAGACATGGCGCGGCGGTAGACGGCTAGTCACAGTACACCATGAGCACTGTATTAATTATACAGGAATATAGATATTAATACAGTTCTTATGTATAATTTTTTGAATTGTATAAATTCACTGTTAAAGTCAATTATTAAAGTTATACAGTGACTATTCGTCTTTGATTTACCAGAATAATTATGAGGCTGTATGTAGCTAGACATGACCCATGTTTCAAGTATGTTTTTACACTCGAAATTACTGACTTTGTAAAGGTTAACTTGCCCAGATTTCGTAAGCAATAGTCATATCTGGCTGTAAGATTTAAGAAATGTGACTGGAATGAAAAAAGTGCTCCATTTTCTAAATGCCCTTTGTAATGTTTAGATCCCAGTAACATTGCCTAAATCCTAGCCCAGTGGGTTCTATATATAAATAATAGTTTGAAAAACCCGTAAAAGAAATGATAATTTTATTGTATGCATCAAAAATTTTCAAGACTTTTTAGGATTGTAGAAGAAATCGAGCCTTAAAAAGTTCGGCCATGCAAATGTGAATAAATACGCCTGTAACTGATTGATTGGACCCTAACTTATTGAAGAGACTTAGATAGACTCATGTATGTTACTTAGGCTAGGATCAGATCACGCCTGGTCCCACCAGGAGTGACTGATGGAGACAGAACTGGTTGATTCAGCTACGAGACGGTTGGGCCCCAGAGTGGGCGCAAGTCTCTAATGGCTGAACGGTGACCGCTGCCAGATTGAGGAGAACTGACTGATTCCTATCAATCAACAGGTATACCGACGCAGTTGTTGCTGTAGAAGGCTGTCCAATTCTGAAGTTTCACTAAATTCACGTAATCTGAGACAAAATTAGAAACCGTCAATTATCATTTCTACTACAGACAGGGGTTGTATGGTGGACCGCTCGTCGCCACAGTTACATCACTACTCAAAAACACTATTTACAATAATTCGATATTCGTGCAAACATACATAGGCGCCGTACGCAACGTACGTCCACTTTCTCAATACATTTAACATACAAATGATTCCAATATGTTCTGAAATCATTGCACGAGTTATACAACAATTATGTATAAGATCTAAAATTCACACTTCTAGAGTATATACCGGTATAATAAATATAGGATTTGTCGATTCAATAGTCGCTGTAGGTGTATACTTATAGTACATTAATATTAAAATGTCTGGTATATCCCCATATAATAAATACATATGTACCTACACACATATTAGATAATCCACAATGATTCCAAAGCGCTCAAACAATTGATTTGCCCTGTAATACTGACTCACATGATGATTAATTGACGTCCAAACACTTTACTAGTTTACCGAGGACAACTTGAGAATCATAATAACACAAACATTCATACATCTGGAGATTATAATTTCTATTCTAAATACTTTATTTCTACGTTGACATCCATTAAAAATTCACATAAAAACTGCTTTGAGCCCTCGACACAAGAAATGCATTCAGTGGCTAAGTGTCCCGCGAGCGCGTCCCGTATGGCGGCGCGGGATTACACTGCAATCAATATAATTGGTGGTTTGTTACAAACAACAGCTGTCAGCCATTACTGGAGCGTTACAAGGTGCAAGTAGTATTGTACAGGAAATCAATTCACTAATACGAGAAACAACCAGGCCAAATCACAAGTTCCAATTTCAAATATACCAAACAAAAATTGATATTTAAAAGTAAAATAAAGTTGCCATTAAATAATTTATTAATTTAAAAGGCGAAACCATTTAGAATTAATAAATTATTTTATAATTAACTAAAACTACTGCAGTTATTATAAGAATGTTTAACAAATGGTGATGCAAGAAAGCCTCGAGAATCCGAACCCGACACGTAGCGGTCAATGAACTCTACCTTCACTTACAATAATAATAACTAACGTACGTACCACTAACTTACTATATACAATATATTTACATTAATTTGTGTTCATCTAACTTACAGAAACTAAATCCGAACATCGTAATAACTATGTAGCAGTTCGGATTGCCGCGGCTCACTGACTAGTTGTAATAGACGTCCATGTACTCACCTTGGTCGAAGGTGCTGGGGTTAATGTACGAGAGCAGGTCCTGGTCGCTCATGTCCGTGAGGCCCTGCACCGGCGCCGTCATCTCCTGCGTCACGGCCTGCGACACGGCCTGCGACACCGCCTGCGACACGGCCTGCGTCACGGCCTGCGACACGGCCTGCGACATGGCCACCAGCGGCGTCTCGCCGGCGGGCTCGGCCGGCGGCTGCGCCGAGTCGTTCGTCTGCATGCCGCCCGAGCCGGCGCTCTCCGTGGTCAGGATGTTGGCGGTGTTGATGGCCGACGTGACCAGCGCGTTCATGGTGGAGTCGGAGGTGAGGATCTCGGCCGCCGCGTTCAGTATCATAGACTTGACGGCGGCGGGCGGCGTCTTGACGGACGTGAGCTGCACCGGGTCCTGCATCATCATGAGCTCGTCCTGCGAGGGCCCGGCCGGCATGACGATGCGCTGTGCACTGTCGCACAGCATGCTGGGCGACACCTGCGGGTTGAGGATGACGTCGGGCGAGATGGCGGAGGCCGGCATGGGCGGCAGCAGCTCTGCGCCGGCGCTGCGGCCCGCCACAGCGGCGTTCGGGCTGAGCAGGATGTCGGACGCGTGGCTGGCGCCGGGCGGCGAGGAGGACGCGCCGGACAGGTGGTCGTCCACGCGGGAGTTCACCAGCTCGTCCAGCTTGGTGTTGTCCGGTAGGATGGCGGCCGTGGCCTTCATGGCGTCCTCCACGAGCGCCTCCATGTGCGCGGACTGCTGCGCCAGCCGCTGCTCGATCTGGCTGGTGCCCATCTCTAGCTTGGTGATGGCGCCGAAGGGGTTGAAGCTCTCCTCCTGCCGGCCCTGCATCTGGTTGTACACTATCAGTCTTTGCTCGTTCTGCTGCATGGTGGACTCCGTGATCATGAGCTCGGGGTTGAGCTTCATGTCGGTCTCCAGCGGGTCCACGCTCTTGGAGGAGATGAGCTGTCTCATGGAGTCGATGGGCTGCATGATGGTGGGGTAGATCTGTGGCGCGTTCTCCTCCGAGTTGAAGATGGCGGCGGTCACAGTCTCCACCATCTTGTCGGTCTGCACTTGGTTCTGTATGGCCTGCAGCTGCTGCGTGAACGACGCGAGCGGGGAGGGAGGCTCGCTCTGAGAAGGAGTGCTCGGGGAGAGTTTCATGCTCTCGTAACCACCTACGAAGCCCACCTAATAGAAAGGTTACACAAGATATTTAATTTTAGAACTATAGAAAGAAGTATGTATAGTAGATTATACAGTATGACATCTATTTGTATTAATGATACAGAAATTCTAAAGAAAGTAGATAGGTACTAAAAAATAAATAAATGTGGAAAACAATATAGACGGTTTCTCATAAAAAGCAACTGCTCAATACCTGGCTCTGCGAGTCCCGGGACATCTCGGACTTGAGCCGGAGGTCGACGATGTTGAGGTCGTCCGACATGTTCATCGGCTTGTCGGGTCCGTCGGCGCCGCACGACGACTCGCCGCCGTCGCCTAGAGAATGCTGGCTGGATTCATCCGTGATCTATATAAACGAAAAAATATTATTTATCTATAACTTTTTTTATGCACAAATGTAAAAATATACTGTACAAAGGCGGACTTAATGCCTTGGGCATTTTCTACCAGTCTACCTAGTGAAAAAATTGTATGTTATTTTTATATCTAATCTGTATTTTCAACTAGAAGCACAGAAAAAGATTTTTTTTTTATGGGTACGAAACTTCTTGCTTCATCCAAGCAGATTTGGGCGTATGACACGCCTAGTTTATTATTTAGTTTATTTTCAGAAGGAATGAATGTTGCTAGGTTTTTATTAAAGGTGGGGGCAATAAACTATATTCTTACGACTGAAATAATATTTGAAATGTAATCAATGCCTCACTTCCAGATGACAAATAAACAATTTTATCTGTTTAAACTTAAGTTTAGATGATTCAATTTTTTTTTTATCAAGTTTTTATGATTATTAGTCACGTTTGAACCAGACAGGGTAAGAACAAGTGACCCACTTAGTAGAATTGAACTTCGGTTTCCATTTTATGTGCTTTAATAGCTATACGAAAAGTTTGGTTATCGCCACAATTTCAATGTGTTTAAAGATATTTTCAATAACACTAGTCATTCTGAAAGCAACTTAAATTACACCACACGTCCGTGTACAATAAGGTTGAGTTTTGGAAAAAAGGATTCAATATAGATGTAACATACCTCGCTCTTAAGTCCTTGCGGCTCGTGCGGGTCGGGCACGATGATGGAGGGCCTGCGCACGGGCAGCGACGGCGGGGGCATCATGCCGCCGCCCCACAGCAGCACGGGCCGCGCCTCCTCGCCACCTGGCGACACACCGCGTTACTAGCGCTCCCGACAAACTGTGCTACACGCGCCGACCCCGCCCTACACAGCGTCCCACTTAACTGGCTCGGTTCATTGGCTACGGAAGAAACGCCTGTAGCTTGTGCGCTTCTAGTCTCAACAAACGATTTCTCGTACTTAAAATATCTAAATTTAATTAAAAACTATGTCTTTACGTGCATAGGACACACGTAGCGTGTTTGTGACACGTCGGGGGGCAATTCTGCTAACTTTTATAAACAATCGTTTTCTAATCTGTCTCAATCAGTCATGCCTCTTTACCTACATTTTTTGACATTCTTGTCGATGAGATGAGTATGTGACCATTTTAATTAGTAGAATAGGCCTTCAGTGTTACAATACACGTTGCACGTCCCGCGACTTGTGTCACATGTAACGTTACATGCGTCTTTGAGCACTTTTTGTAGGAATTACTGCATACAGTAAAGGCGTGTTTTCCACAGTTAATGCATTTATTTTCAAATGTATTTCTACTGATTCAATGCAAAAATATACCTAATTTAAAATGTAGCTAATACTTTTGAGGAAATATCCAAATTCTCCTTGATATTATAGAGGTATTCATAATACATAAACAATTTAATATCAATTATGTAAATAGCAAAATTATACCATATTATTTGAATAAATATTTTTTATAGTATATTTTATTATTGAATATTATTGAAAACATTCAATCAATCGATAAAAAAGAGAATAAATGAATAATATATTTAAGTTATTATTTAAAAACAAGTAAACGAATCAATAGACTTTAATATTTGTTATGATAACATCAAAAGTAATCAAATATGTATTCTTATCTTTAATATTATTTGCATTCGTAGACTTATCACACAAGTAAACCAGATTATTTTATCAGATAACGCTATTATAGCTTCGAATGACACATCAAAATGTTGGCATCGATGTGTCGAGCGAAGCTTGCTGTTATCATTCCACCAGACTCTATGGCCCTTAAGACTTTTGCAGATCAGTCTAGGACCTGCTTAGGCCTCTCCCAAATAGGTAGGTGATCACTACCTCGTCTGTCGGATTTATTTATTAGTAAATAAATCCGATCCCCGAATAATCCGAATCGTTACCGTGTAAATGTTTAACGTTTTCAGCGTGCAGTATAGTGCTTTAATGTTATAGTAGTACAATCGATTGTTAAGGTTCAAATTTGATTTTTAATAAATAGCAGATAATATTGTTCCTGCTTTTTACAAACAATGCTGCAAATATGATACTACTAAAAGAAGAGGTCTGAAAGACTCCCACTTTTATTTTTTGTCATGAATTGACGTTCAAAAGTACCTTTATTATTTTTGAAAACGTTATGCACTTAATGTAAAAAAATACACTGTACAAAGGCGGAGTTAATGCCTAGGGCATTTTCTACCAGTGCACCTATAATAGTCTAATTGAAATCAACAATATTGTCTTTGATTTTCTGATATCAATAGTCTTAATAAAATTAATACACCAAGCAGCACGGTGAAAACAGTCAACATTTCACAGTACACTTATACACATAATTAATCAATCACACTTTTCATATATTTGGAAACCAGTTAAGAAGGAGTAAAACATACAATAATATACAACGTAGGGTCGGCACGCAATAAGTACTATCTAAAGTGTGGGGGGATGTGCAGTCTGTCCTACGCGAAGGTCAGTGTTACTGGCAAGTGAGCTCTGTGTTCAAGTCAATAAAGTTCATATTCCATTGACTTTGCGTAGTCTTTTGGATTTTTTTATACTCTTGTGTTTTTTCTGTATTGAGTTTTGCTTGTTTGTGTGGTTATAGTGCACTGTCGATGGGATAGTAAATATACCAACAAAATAAAAAAATAAAAATATACCTCCACGCCTGTATTCCCCGAAGGGTTAGGCGGAGGTGTACCAATGTACACCCACAGTTCGCCGGTATATTTAGGTGCCAATAATGTATTTTTATTTACTTAATATGCCCCTTTTTTATTAACTACATAGTTGTAATTTAATTATTATTACTTAATATTTACAGGTATTTTGACCAAATATTTCTATTCCAACCGAAAAATAACCAATTCATATCTGTTTTTTCCTTTTTAATTGTCAAAATGCAAAATTTCTTTATTCAAATTTAAATGGAGCACTTAAGTACAATCGGCGGATCCACATGTTACATTATTTAGCTATTTTAAAATAATTATTAAAACATGTAATCCATTGTCAAAGTAAGTAATGAATACTCATAATTTCAGAACAAAATATAACATCGACAGTGCGTATAAGTATGTTCAAACAAATTTGTATCAGTGTGTGTTATCGTGTAAGATGTATTGTGTTCGTCGTGTAGGTGTAGATGTGTGTGGGATGTGTGTGTTGTGTCGTGTGTCAGTACCGTGCTGGCGCGGTCAGCGGGCAGCGGCGGGCGTCGGCAGTGCTCGCTACCTAGACAGACCTAGCTTGAACAGAAGGGAAAAAAGAAAGAGTACGCAATTCGCGCATCAGTCGTTTCTTCCAAATATCTCTATAAATATATATCTTAACTTTCAGTATTATAATCATATAACTATGTACCGCAGTGTTATATACATGCTTGAGTAAATAAGCGTGGTTAGATCCAAGCAACATGTTGTTACGGTATGCAATATGGCAATCAAATGTTTTTTTTTATATTTTGGTTTGATTGTGTCGCTTACCCTTCTATTTTTACGGGTATAGGAAAACAGCTCTTATTCACAGTAACATTTAGAAAAATTGAAATAATCAAATATTGCTAAGATTTTTTGTAATATAAGTACTACTTTTTTTTTTGCAGCCTTTTATCAAACAGATAATTTATCGCAGTAATGGAAGGGTAAGCGATACATACGTAAAAGCTAAATGATACTAAATATTTCTAAAGCAAATTCAATTTTAATGCAATGCACTTTCAGATTCCATTATTGTAAAATTATTTTATTTCACAGTATATGTTAGTTTCCGATGATAAAAAGCAATATTAGATAAAAAGCAAATAATTAGCTTTACAAGCAACATTTTCAACCACTAATGAGACATGCAGGGACAAAGTCTATACAATACAAATACCAGTTACTTCTATCATCATCTGCTTAGCCCTTTCCCAACTATGTTGGGGTCGGCTTCCAGTCTAACCGGATGCAGCTGAATACCAGTGTCTTACATGGAGCGACTGCCTATCTGACCTCCACAACCCAGTAACTGGGCAACACGATACCTCTTGGTTAGACTGGTTGTACCAATACTAGAACTAAATACCAGTTACTTCTATGTTACATATAAAATATATTAACCAGGTCTGTCGGTCCGTTTCTTAAAGCTAATCTCGAAAACGGCTGGGTGGATTTTGATATTGTTTCAACCACCATAGAGATTCGAGAAATGTGTTTGTGTAATTCTATAAGTGTTCTAATCTTCTAAGAGATCTTATTATTATACAAGAAATAAAGAAGTAACACAGAAGAGTAGTGGAAATAAATGAAGAAGAGAAGATTGAGAATAGTCGCGTAGTAATAAATATTAATGTTCTTTTTTGTTGTACTTTTAATTTGACTAGAAGGATTTCTGGTATATTTTACATAATATTGCAGTTTTTTTTTTGTCAAAAAATTACTTTAACTTTGTCCAAATTAATTAATAAATAATGTAAACTGGGAGTAATTAAAAACTGCGAGTTTTCAATGAATAAATAATGGTGATTTACCCATTAATACTTATCAACTTTAAATTATTATTGTAGAATTAAATATTAAAAAAAAATGGTGAAATAACCTGCAGGCTTTATAATTACTCCCATTTTACAGTTTACACATAAGTATGTGAGTAATGAAACAACATATTTTACAAAAGCCTTGCACTATTTGACAGCAATTTTGTATTGCACACAGATATATAAGCACATGTTAATTTATATATATATTATATATATTCGTGCGTACATGGAGGACGACTAGACATCGTATAGGATGAGACGGGTCTAATTTATGAATATACGAAATGCGATAACGCGTTTCTTAATGTCAATGCGTGGCTAAGTAGAATAGGGCAACGTTATATCTAAAGCAAACTATTATATTTTGATAACAATAAAATAAATGCGATTATTCCATTATAGCATATTTTTTTTTATGATAAGTAATCGTTTTTCATGTATCGGTAATCAAAGCCCAATATTTTTTTTTAATCTGAAAACGTTACATATACTTTATTTAAATCATCAATGCTAGTCATGTTTCTTTTAGTCAATTGCCAGTATTGAGTTTATAACCTTGGAGGTTGTCAATAATAAGTTTGAATAGTTTATGAGGCTTTGTAGAATTTATAATTTAATTTCAGTCGCTGTTATTCCATATTTTTGCTATAAGTATACTAATAAATTAGCCATTAATATTAGAAATAGAGTTAGGATTTGTGTCCGGTTAATGGTAATAGCCTCGCCCCCTATTACATGGACAAAGTACCGGCGAACTGTGGATGTACATTGGTACGCCACCGCCTAACCCTTCGGAAAATATAGGCATGATATTTGTGTAATATTAGAACTCTCTTTGACTATTTTGAATAGTTTTAATTAATTGACGTTCAAAAGTGCCTTTTAATGGTCTAATTGGAATAAATGATTTGACTTTGACTTTTGACTATAACCCCCTATAATATTCAATGTTCCGGGCACGGGCAAGTACTAATGTGACTTTTTGTAATTTATATGTACTAAGTTTATCTTGGACATCACGACATCGGTAACCACGTCAGAGGCCCTTGAGGCGGTTTAGAAACACTGACACTAGGGTTTGTGGGGTCATTAGGCCTTACTGGCCACACGATAAAGAAGATGTTTAATATGTAGTTGTTTGTCACGCTATTGACAGTAAGAATGCGCGTGTCCAAGCACACCCAAGCTTGTCATGAACCGTGTTGCTTGCGGAGGAGTTACCTTGCGTGTGGTGTCGCGAGGCGTGCAGCACGCCGGTGTCGAGCGTCGCCGGCGTGTAGTAGAAGGCGTGCGGCTCCGACGCCTTGCCGCCCGAGCGCACGAACAGCTGCACGCCCACCGTCTCCGAGATGTCGGCGCGGACGTATGGCGGGACGCAGCACACTAGGTGAGTCTGGAAGGGATTTATTGATTGTTAAATTTGATGTATAATCATTGTTTTTTTTTTATATTTTCATAAGGTTTTCATTGATGTAAAAAAGATTTTTATTGTTGTGTAAGGCGGAGAGCTGCAGTGCTATTCTGTAAAATCTCCCTCGGTGAATTATCATCACATCTCAATCAGTCAATTTAGGTAAAGTGTAGGTGTTCAGTTGTCATCATCTAATGGTACGGATTGACAACTTATATCAAGGGTCGCAGGTGTGATGACAATTGTTTATTGACTGCCTCCGCGTAGGGGAAGGAGATAGGCGGACTCCTACCGGCTAAAACCCCACGGTATTCCTCCAACTATCATTGGCTTACACGGGTATCGCTCTGAACATTCTAACGCACAGGTGTTATGACAATTCACCTAAATCTCAATTCATCTAAATTCACCGAAGGATTAAATAAATAAATAAATAAATATCTTGGGACAACTCACACACGGCTATCTGATCCCAAGCTAAGCAGAGCTTGTGTTATGGTAACCAGACAACTGATATACCTACATACTTATATAATTTATAAATGCATACATATTATAGATAAATCACATCCAGACACAGAACAAACAATCATGCTCATCACACAAAGTTTGTCCTGGGTGGGAATCGAACCCACGACCTCCGGCTTAGCAGTCAGGGCCACTAACCACTAGACCAACAGGCCCGTCAAAATTACAGAATAACTCAATTAAAAATTAAAAAAAAAGGAAATAATCACATAGTATTAAAACATCATCCAATATAGTGCAACCAACTTATCCTTCGTGTCTGATAACAGAACATATCAATGGATCTTTAAACGTGACTCAATGATTAGATAAGTCCAGAAGTGGCCACTGTGCATGAGAGTCATACAAACCAGACCGTGTTACCACACGATTGGAATGTAAGGCGATCCTAATCTTCAAGCTAGTCAGTCGTAAGGCAGTTGGTTACTGGATAGGACAATGTATAGGCTCGTCCATTGTAATTGCGACCAAATTTCGGTCACCGCGCCCAAGTACGAAGGAGATATTTATAGTGAACAATTGTGTGCGCAAACACAGGTGCACTGCCTCTTCCTCTACTGACCAGGGAGGGATTAACGGCTTTACATGCTTTTCGAGACAAGGGAGTAACACCACCAACTTCCAAACTACGGGCTGTTACCGATAAGTTCGTAACAGAAAAATACAATAACAGCAGTGGATTTCTTTTAACAAATTCTCTGTTCCATAAAAACGTAAACCACTAAGACTATAAAATGTATGGAACAGCCACGGGAACAGCATAATTTTTAATTTTTCTTATTTTATTGTTGCTTCTGCAGTAAAAATTTTCATCCCTTGAGAGATTCCTAATGAAACTAAAGTCAACTTGTATCATGTTGGTGTACCTGTTGTAGGAACTCCTTGTCAGGAGCCACCTCCTCCTCCCAGTGCGTGCGGCCGTCCTGTCGCTGGCAGAACACCACGCGCGTCTCCTTGAGGAAGTTCTTGCCGAGGAGGTACAGCTCCAGGCCCCCAGAAGCTGGACAGGACACCAGCGACTTGCGACAGACTTCGGGGACGCCTGGTGGTTGTGCTGTAAAGAAGGAACCTAGCGGTTAGTAAACATATACTTTTTGATGCTACAGGGTGTTGGGCAGAACGTTGAATAATTTTTTAAAAAAGATATTCAGTGTGCCAGGGCCAAATAAATTAGGGCTTAGTAAGTAGCAGATGACCCCACCTATCCACCATTTTTGTATGTTCAACGTTCTGCCAAACATCCTGTATATCCTACAATATCCTACTTGATGCTAGGTCGTCCACCTCTTATGTATGAGGTCATGGGTTTAATACCGGCCAAATACCAATAAGACTTTTTCAACTAGGTTTATCTTGGAAATCACTGTGATCTATTTTTGTGCCTCCTCGGTATGAGAAGAACCCTTTGCCTTGCAGTTGGCCAATAATAGGCTAAGATGCGGAGTTTGTTTACTAAGCATTTAAAAAAATGGGTCAACTAGGCAATCACTTCATGTAATTAAAATACTGGTATTCAGCTGCATCCAGATAGACTGGAAACTAACCCCAACATAGTTGAGAACTCGACAGAAAATGAACCTTAAAACAAGTGTTAAAAAGTAGACTAACTGCATATAATCTGCGTGGAGCAGACTTGCAGCGTCTCGGGGTGTCCGGCCGCGTTGACGATGTCGGTGCGGAACACCATGCGGCAGCGCGTGGACTTCTTCTTGCCGCGCGACAGGTGCGCCGCGCCCGTCACCGTGGCCGCCGCGCCGCCGCCGCCGCCGCCGCCCAGCGACTCGCCGAACCTATGCTCTACGTCTACGTTGCGCTCCTGGAAAGATTAAGAAGGATATTTTGAGTAAAGAAGACACTAATTTTAGATCATTTTTTTTCTTTCAGAGTGTGAGAGAAAAATGATAGTCTTGCCCTCATCCAATGTTACTTGGGGTCGGCGCAACACGTTTCCATCTTCCATGCCGTCCTGTTATCACTGACTCCTGGTTTGTTTGAAGAATAATATGATAGAGAAGGGGTCTCTTTATATTAGGGGGGGGGGGGGGAGGGGGTGACCTATCTTATGATTTTTCTATTAAGAATAAATATGGAATTTCTTGCCCATTCTTCTCTATATAAAACTACTTTTTGAAAGGGGCAGCTACAATTATTTATGTTCTTCTAATAATCTTGAAAGTAACACCCAAAAATGATTTTTAATGGCTTAATTGAAATCACTGATTAGACTTTCATTTTGATCAGAAAGAATTGTAAAAACATTATATTTGCCATTGAAGATTAATAAAATATAAAAGTTTCTGTTGCCACGCAACAACCAATATTTATGTAGGTTGTCTTCACAAGACGTGGTAACAGATTCAGTTCATTAGACTTTCAGAATTCAAGGGTGAATGAACTCAGTTAAAGCTCTTTACGAGATCCTCCAACTTTGAAACTTTTTTTTTATTATATTTGGATGGCAAGCAAGTCGACAGCCCACCTTATGATAAGTGGTCACCGCTGCCTATAGACATCTGCAATACCAGAAGCCGCGCAAATGCGTTGTCATCCCAGAGACAGCAACGCTGCTCTGCTGCAGACATAGATATGGTGGTAGTACTTCCCCGGACGAGCTCCTTCACAAACAGCTCTACCACTACTAAAACCTGAAAGAAAAGGACAAAATTTTCCAATTAAACTGACCTTGAGTATCCCCACACAGTCGCAGGTGACCTGCCAGTTCTTGGCTGGCTCCAGGTCGATCTCGATGATGACGGTGCCGTCCTCCTTCCTCTCCTTGCAAGGAGTTGAGTTCTTGCCGGAGACCCGACACGCTTGGTAGAACATATGCGGCGCCACTCGACCTGTGTCTGTGCCTATGAATACCTGGGGGAAAGGAAGATAATGTTGAGCTGTGTGGCATTTGTGGCTTATCCAAAGTGTCTCTTTTTTGGACAAACCAGTTGTATAGTGGAAAAGATACATGATCTTTCTCACAATCTCATCTTTTCTAGGCTATGATATGACGAGTAATGTACAATTTCTATCAACCGGCCCGAATTCGGTTAGGTCCGCACGTTCCATGCAAACATGAACCTTAACTATTATGTAGAAGACAGAATTTTCTTTGGCAGTGTGAAATGCGTTCCGACTCGGGCCGATTGATGGAAGTCGTACATAATACAAACGTTTGTAAAACGACGTGTGGCGTCGATTTCAAATTATGATGAAGAGAGGCATTTGTATGATGTTGAAGGTCATCGACTCAAAGTGTCAGGACATGTAACTCAGCTGGTTATAGCTTACAAACAGAAAAAAATACCATAGATGAAAATTCTACTAATATTATAAATGCGAAAGTTTGTGAGGATATATGGATAGATGGATGTTTGTTACTCTTTTCTGCTTATACGGCTGAACGGATCTGGATGAAATTTGGCACTGAGATGTAGTGAGGAATTGCACATAGTATACTTTTTATCTTTTTACTTTTATCTTTCCCCGAAAAAAAAACGGTTCCCGTGGGATAACATATGAAATTAGACGCTAAATGCTAGTTTCTTTTAAATGAAAAAGCATGTTTTTATCAGCCAAGTTGTGAGTGCACCACTGAACAATAAAAAATGCCATTAACTAATGCGCTTAACATGTCACTACAAACTTCATATAATCTAATTAATGATGAAGTTTAATAAAACACACCTAAATGAATCAGTATTAAATATTCCATATTGTTAACCCTTCTCAATTACAGCGGAGGTAAACCCAACCACAACGGTTCATCGAGATTGGCTTGCCACACACGAATAGATCCTTCGACATTCCAGGAACCAGAGAATATATCGTATTGTCTTGGAGACTGGGACTTCTATGAGACGAAAGTCAAAGTCAAAGCATTTATTTCAATTAGACCATTTACAGGCACTTTTGAATGTCAAGAAGTTACAGTTTAAAGTTGAAGCTAGTTGCTCGTTCCAAAGCGTAGATCTCTATGGAGAAGAACGAGCAAGAAACTCCATGGACACTCTACTTCAATTGGGTTTTAAATCTTGATTACAATATTCATTTACGAAAAGATTAATAATACTTGCACGTTGAGGTGGATTATAATATGTTCTATGAATGGCTTTCATGGGTATTCAGCGCCTCGTGTTCATGACTTTATTAGTGTGCCCAAAATCATTGTAAAGTACTGAATAAAATATCACTTCCTATTACCCATTCAAATAAGAAATGGACTACAAAGGGTCCAAATAATAGATACGATATATCAAAGGTAAGTGAAATATGATGATTATGTTAAGGTATATACAGAAAAGTATTTAAAGCTTGGGATATAGTTAGGATAATTATGTCATGTGGTTTTATGAATATTAGCGAGGATCGAGGATCTTACCTGCAATACGGCTGGTTTGTCGTAACCAACTAGTTTGACTGTCGGGAAACCATTCCCTGAGTTGTCTTTGACAGCCCCTCGGCTGCCTTCAGTCTGATATCTGGAATAACATTATACATATTAGCAAGTCGTACATTTTGATATGGTCCCCAACTCCCCATTTTTGAAGTCAGGGGAAAATATTAGAACCCTTTTGAAATTTTAAAGGTTCAACCATTCAGAATTCTATTTACTTTAAATGACGGTACAGTACAAGATAATTAACATAAGTAATGTAACTGATCTAGTTACATTTTACATTGCGGCGTACAAATCACATCATCATTACATTCTCAAAGAAAAGTAATACTAAGTACATGTAATTACCTCGCTCTGTGTTGTGTCTCGGGCTGGCACAGTATCTGTAGCTCCACCGTGCCGTCTCTCGACCTGTTGGCCAGTGGCGCCGCCAGCCCCGGCCTGCCACCCTGCGCCATGGCCGCCAGCGCTCTTCTCCGCGCCATAGCCTGTGCCAATTTACCTCCGTACTTGCCCCCCAGTTTGCCCCCTAACTTCCCGCCGGCACCAACCAACTTCCCCCCTCCAGGGTACTTGTTGGCCAGCTTACCCCCGCTGCCAAGCTTCCCGCACGATCTGTACGGGTCTTGGAACCTCTTGCCGGGAGTTTCCGCTATATTTGGACTAGATATACTGCAACCCGCTCTCATTCTGTAAACAAAATCGGCATAGTTACGAATTATTTTAAAAGTTATTATTTTTCCATATGTTTGTCAATAAATACACCTTGTATTAGTCACTTTTTCATGGCATCTTTTTACCGAATTGGTCGTGAAAATAAAACACAAATGAATGTGTATTCATGATCGTGAGGAGGTCAATAAACAATTAGTAGTATATTTGTAAGTATAAACCATCAGTGCGTCACACGTACACGAACACACGGACGATGCAACAATTACATGCGGTGAACATGCGGATTCATGGATATGCTCGGAGTCGTGACACTGCACAAACGAACGCTTGTCAAGCAACCAGTTATTAACACCACTATTCATGTCAACACGACGGATTGAGACACTCAATTCTAATGAAACCTTCATAATAGGACACTCTGGAGACTCCGGATCTACCCGTATCCAGGATCCGTGTTTTTTCTTGATCCAATGAGAGGTTAGGGACAGAAACGCCAAATTGTGAATGAATTTTGAATGTGATCCAATGTTACCTTCCAAGATCAGAATGTTCTCTAAGAGAAAAAAGTCAACGTACACGGGAGCGGGTAGGGCCGGTGCAAGCGTAGAGGCGGGAGCGTCAGGCGGCGCGGGCGCGGACGCGGGGTCGGCCGCGCCCGGCGCGCGGTAAGCGTACGCGTCGTTCGCGTCGTCGCATTCTAGCTTAACCGCCGGTTCAGTGTCCCCACGTCGTCGTTTCAACTCCGGGTGTTCCCACTCCTCCAAAGTGTCCGATAATCTGCACACGCCATTAACGACTTTAATAAAGAAGTGATTGAAGTTATTCCCACCATCGGCCTCTTGCTGTCTTGCAGATAGGCCTTCGCAAGGTTACCTTCACTACGCTAATGAAATTGTGGTTTTCAGATAGTCAAAAGTCATGCTATGGCGTATATAAATTAAAGCGATGAAGACTTCAACATTATAAATGTGGCCTAATATTAGTTTATCGACAGAATTTTAATAAATAATGGTACGCTACATGAGCCTAAATCGCTAAAGCTTCTTTCTTGCGCTACAAACAAAAAGCACCCTGGGGACCATCCTAAAATTTGACAGGCCATAATAAATAATTCATTAATGTACTATTATTTTATCATTGGCTTGACGATGAAGTAACAGCAGCGTGATAGGCGACTCACGCGCACGTGCGGCGAAACGTGCTAAAAATACATTATTAGCGTGCGGTGCGTTTGCGCAGCGATGTGAGTCTGATTGATCTTGTAGACTAATCTTATCTAGTGTACAACGATAACTGTAAAATTGGTTGTGGATTGGCAAAAACGATCAATGAAGTAGCGATACAGTGCTCCAAAGTTTATTATGGTATATGTACTTTGCACGACTATACATATTTTGTTAATTTTAAATGGTAGATAATCTATAATTGTGTACTTTAGTACACTACTAGCTTAGCTGTATTGTCACATCTGAAGTTCTTTAATCGCACAAAGCTGTGAGAAATATGTAAAAGGATTCAGAGCACCAGAATAATACTTTAGAAAAAAAAAAGGAAGTGACAGCATTTAAAAGCCGTACTTTCTAAGCAAATCTACAGAATTTGCCTCAACAATTGTCTCTTTTGTTGGCTATTTGTAAAACAAATATCTTTATTAACATACAAACACACCTTTTCAGGTAAACTAACATAATGACAAAGGTAGTCTTCAACAGAATGCAAACTAATTAATTTAATATGCAAATGATTTCAAGGGACAAGATGGGCGTACAACGGAAACTTCTTTACGTGGAAAACTATTAAATATTGCTTTAACACATGCGGAAGCGAAAGCTTACAAATTATTGGTAAGTGGTATATTAGAATTTAGGCAAGCGATAGATGATTGGTCAACTAATAATTTTTATCAATGCTGTGTTGAAATGCGAAGGCAAGAGTTAATTTGAAAATCATAGCGATGGTGCGTATAAGACGGTGATTACTGCCATGTCGTCATGTGCGAGTACAAGCGATGTTAAGTATTATGGTTTCTCGTTATTATGGCACTTTGCCCAGTCCTTTTTTTTTTTTTTTTAAAGATGGTAAAATCATCAAATGACCCCCCCCGTCCTGGGCGGGGCGGGAGGGAGTGTCAGACTTTTACTGACTAAAAACCATCTATGTTCCTTCATGTGCCCTTTGCGTTCCGGGGGCGCGGTATCTCTTTCGAACAACCCGCAGACTTTGCCCAGTCCTGTGTTAGACACGCAATACGTCTTACAAATATTATAATTTAGGCTCCAACTCTCAAGGACGAGGCCGGAGCTTCTACGCCCAAGGTATTTAGTATTTGTGATTGAACATAGTAAAGCAGTCTAGCCGAATGTCCTAGCCTTGACCTGGCTTGTGTATTTCAGTTTATGTCTCTAGCCCATGTGTAATGTGTATCATTTGTTTATCGCGTGATTATCTAGCGTAACATCAATCATAGCAGTCAGTAAATATCTACTAAAACATTGGCTTCCCCTGTCGTCCGCTTCAAAGAACGGTTTTGGTTTGCGATTGGTACGGGGATTTGCAATGGTGCTATTATATGATGCTCTTGTAAATAGATAGCTGCCAACACTGGTATAAGATTACTCCAGCCACGGAATAAGGTTTAAGGTACCTACTTTATTTCGCTCAAAAAGAATATTCATAATAATTATAAAGTAAGCAACGGTTTCGACGGAGGAAAATGTAATTAAATAAAAGTTACAAAAAAAAAATGGAAAAAGGAAAACTTAAGATAGCAAATGCGAGATACTGCTTGCTGGCGTTAATAGTTTGAAAGTTGGAAGAGAGTTTGATTCCTTAATCACTTAAATAATAGTCTCCGGGTTACATACTGGTATTAAGCTTTTTTGTCTAGATTTGAAGATGAACATACTTGGGCCAGAGCCCAAGACACCTCGATCATGAGACTCAGCATGCGAGAAGAACAATGAAGTCGGTTAAAAAGGAATGGAGAAGGTCTCCATTTGCTACAAAAGAAACCAAGTGAAAGGACATAAAATATTTGTTATTATTGAAAGCACTCTACGATAAGTTAGAGACATTTTATCAGATTGGATTTGGAAACTAGGCTGCCTCAAATCTACAATTACATCCGTGTCGAATATGAAGACACCTTAAAAATAAAAGGGCCAGACGATAAACGATCAAATTGCAACAACACTCATAAAACGGCCATTGACTTTACGTTCAATATTTCGTACGTTTTTCGCAATTGTGTATTACATAAATGGTTAGTTGCGTGGCGACGGCCTTATGTAATTCGTATTACTTATGTTGTATGTGTACTCTACTACTCTACTTGTGTATTATAATATCATGAGTGGGTAAATAGTGTTTGTCAAATTGTTTGTTGGTAAGCTTGTTTATTGTATTGTTAACGTGACCTTTGTTTTGAATGATATTGCAATGTTTGCAAAAGGCTACTCAGGTATAGTTTAATATAACACCAACATTGTACACTTAGTTCGCAATTTACGCTTTGACTTTGAATGTGAAATTGCAGGGGTTTCTTTTGCATTGTCAATCAAGTGATCGGATTAATTAATTTGATGTAAGAATGAACAGAACACGTCGTTTAAAAGCTCTATTCAAATTAACTTGACAAACAGCCCTGAGGACTAGAACTCATTCGAGTTAAAAACTTGATTAAAATTCATTAACAAAAACCTATCGAGCTTAGAACGGCTCATACATTTTCAACTGCTTAAAATAGACAACCCGATAAAAATCTAGTTAGTGATAAAATCGAGTAGTTTTTGATCGATAAGGACGTGTTCGCACGCGCTACTCACGCGCAATCGGACGTGAGTACCTACCTATCGATATCTAAAACTGAAGGTCGAATGTTTAAGAACTGTGTACATTTGATGCTATCTGATGGTGATGCTGTACAAATTCGGTGACTAAGCGCTAATTAAAAGATAGACACAGACGGAGACGTGATTCGCAATATAGCTATCAAAATAGATATAGCAGCGTTTAAAAAAATTAAGTACAGCAAAAGATAAAGCGAGTTGATTGATTATTTCGTTATCAAATTACATGTATGGATAGACTTTAGTTCCTGCATCATTATCGTTCTAAGTATAAGCTTTTCTATTAATTAAAAGAGTATATCTACAGTCTTTCTGAATGTTATAGATACAATGAATACAGCTAAATTTTAATTAAATTCAGTAACCATTGAAGATAATGATGTTTAAATTCTCACTTAGAGTCAATTTGATATTAACACTCCATCGATAGCTGATCTAATTTTATCTGTCGGTATATCGATGCTAATAAATAACGCAAATGATGACCACATTGAAGAAGCAGATGAGGTTTATTTAGTCACCGAGTATTCGTGGGAGTTTCTGAGACTCTACGCTAATCAAATGTGTCAGAGCTTCACTCATCTCCGCAAAAGCAATGAGATTAAATAAATATCGTTAATTTTTAAGCACATCATTAGAAACATTTATATCAGCGTATGTATTAGTGCGACATAACAAAGTGTTTGGAGTGTCACTTAGGTTATTCTCATCCCCAAATGGAACGTCACGAGACACGAACGTGTTAGAAGGCTGTGCCACCGTATTAACATTGCAGAAAGCGAGTGTATAGCCATGTGGGTCTTACCTGTTCACGGCATCGGGTCCTAGGCCGCTGTCGTTACTGTTCTCACACGGCTCGGGCGGCCTCAGCGAGTGAGTGTGAGCGTAGTGCGCGAGTTTCCCGAATTTGCCTAAATGTGCCAGTTTGCCCGGGTGGTGGGCAATTTTGCCGGCGTGCACCATTTTGCCCGGGTGCTGCGTCTTACCCGGATGGGCCCGCTTATGCGGTGCCCGCATCACTTTCCTGTGTACACGTGCGCTCATCGTCGGGGCCGTGGACATAGTCATTTTCATGCCTGTCGACAAACAGAAAATAAAAATTAATGAATTTTTATTGACTATGTGAAGAAATGGCAGATTCTTTTTTAAATTAATTGAGTTGTGGATCACGTTTTAGAAACTATTGTTAGACGAGCCGATATTACTTATTGGTCAGACAAGCGAATTTATTGTTCAGCCAGATAGTCGTATTTGCTGCCTCAATAGACACATACATAGAATAATAAGTAACTATCTGAAATACTTGTTTAATACGAACACCCATGCAAATTCAAAGATCCTAAACCTAGATTACATAATTTTGTTTGTGCGTGCTCCATAAATCTGGTCGAGCATATCCAGAATTAATTTACTCGTATTTAATCGCAATTCCTTGAAATTTTATTGCATAACCGAACATCACGGAAGCGGTTGATAATTGTAATTCCTCAGTCTTAAGGCCATGAGTCACGAGACAATATTTAGAGATCGAAATCAAAATTTTATGGTCCAAATGCTATAACATGTTCAATCGTAAAATGGGCGCGTCTGTGAATACATAAAATGTAAGTGACTTTGCACACTGTGCTGTCGATCAAAATTATGTTTACATTATGATACATCTTTTAGAACTTCAAGAGCCGGCAAAAGTCCAAGACACAGGGCATCAAACTTGAAATAACTAGAAATCCTCATCTATATCACATAACAAAATATACCTTAACTCATTAAAAAATAACCTCTCACCTCAATAAACACCAACAATTTAACCAAGAACTGACTCTAATAAACACTTGAATGAAAACATTCAGAAAATCGGAGCATATGCGCATGCGACTAGCGCAGTATCGTTACTCCATTTTAAATTGACACAAAGTCCACCGCCTATTAAACGACACTAATCTATTTGCCTCGTAACTCCTCACTAGGTAGCTTATGTACTGTAGATGAATTTATTATGTACTATACAATCAAAGACTTCTTTAATGGCTAACTATTAAATGACACAGTGCAGTTCTAAGTAGTTTATTACGCACGGGTTTCTGTTTCCGGTGTGTGGTGTTTGTGGTGGCGTAGATTATGTTTATGTCCTGTGTTTTATCATTACTTACAACGATACTGATATGAGAGTTGAAAAGGATTTATCCGATACACTCATCATTCTATTTAGATTTACCGTCGAATTGAGACAAGACATAGGAGTTTATCTCAATATTTGAGTAAGTAGTGTAGTCGCAAAATTGTAACATTCGTCTCAAAGTAAACTGAGGTCGTAATCGTTAGTAGTTAACATATAACTGCCAAAATACATAAAACTAATTTATACGAAGCAGTAAATACGCTCGGATTGATCACACTACCGCTTGGCGCTGTAAGCTGTAACTTTGATATTTTAGCACTGATATTAACATCACTTTTGGTAATAGGCGTTATTAATCGTCCATGTTACAAGATGTGCTTACTCCTTGTATTAATTTATTGGTGAGCATGACTCGTCATCGTAAAACCCTGATTGATATTTAAGGGTTTCTGGTTATGAGCCCCTCAAATGTAACGACTATAGACGCTGAGGCATATTGCCTTCAAAGTACGGCGGTAATACCAATATTTCCGAAGATGCAGCATGTGAAAAAGCAAGACTTACTCAATGCAAAAGCTAAGGATGACGAAAATTTAAAAATAAACTGATTCGTAAAACACACAGTTCTTATTAACTATAACACAAATCCTAAAACTAAATATCGTGAGAGAATCAGAACCTTTGATAACACTATAGCGTGTGTTGGAAGTATAGGTGACGCCAAATTGTTGGACACTTAAAATGCCAAGCATTCATTCAGCACGGTCATTGACAATTTATTTACTTATAACATGTTTACCTCAAAATTCAATAGAAAGTAGACGATTATACAATCAACGTAACGATTTTCAATAAATCCGTTTATTTATAGATTGTCGAAATAATATACGATATCAGAAATTGTTATAATCACAAGTCAGATTAATTACACAACTTTAACTCTTTAATTACACTTTTGTTATTACGTTTCAGTCAGTACAAGCGTTAAAAGTTACAACACAAACAATATACCGAATCAATTCAAGTCCATTAAGTCATCAACAGAGTCGAAAGCTTGGCCGTTATCCAGGAGACCCTTGCGGAACCCCTTATTGAGTTCTTTTACATTATGTTTCTCGCGATCATTTTATGCACAATGCAAATATGATTACCGTTTACAATGGCTCTTATACTGTAATATAAAATTCTTTCTCGGTTCACAGGAAATAATAAATTTGGACAGTAAAACTTGACCTTGCGCGGGTACATCTGGCGATGTGGAGCCACTTAGTATTCCTTTTGAATTCGTCGTAGGGTCATAGGCATTTATTGGTCTATGCAAATTGTACTTTGAAGTATTTTTTTAGTACTAAACGTGAATAGGTAGATTTTTATTAATTTCTGCTGGGTCAATTCAATAGAGTGATTAAATTAACTGTAAATAACATAAGTGATTGTAATATAAGTAATGGTGATTGTTTTATAGTTTCTAGGATTATTATAGTCGTAATAAAATTAACGATAAGGAAGATTTTTTATAAAACCCTTATTGATTTGATCGTCGCCGTTGAAGAAGTCGTGCGTAGATAATATATTTTTAACGAAGTAATTGGTTTTGTTTTTTATTAGAAGTTAATTAAATTATAAAGTTACTAATTAAATTCAAACTCCAATAACATTTGAGAGTGAAACGGCACCAGTCCTGATCTGTCTAAATACAAAGACAACAAGGCATATTGTTGTTATAGGCTATGATTGTGGTGACAACTAAGCAATACACGAAAAAGATCCAAAATCTAGTCCCACAATAAACAAAACGATTGTCGCCGAAAATCCCTTCAACGTAATGAAACTCTTTAATACTGTTACCGATACGTATCGATTCGTACCTCACGCAACGATTACCGACGCACCTCGCGGCTCGGCACCGCGAGTCCGAGACATTCACTCGAGCACAGCGAAACGTTAAAAATAGCCGCGTCCTTGCGATTTTTAATCGCGTTCTCTCCGCCTTTTGACGTCCACTTGGGAACTGATAACGGCGACCGAACAATGGATACTATCGTAGGCTTCTACTTGTATTACTAATTTAGCTTTTGGGTATGATAAGAGGGAGGATGCGAACAAAAGTTGAGGACTTGATTATAGTTGGGTGAGAGGAACGTACTAGCCTCAGTAGCCGTATGTATCAAACATTATCGTAACATAGTCAAAACAC
Source organism: Caradrina clavipalpis (assembly GCA_932526535.1). Classification (NCBI taxonomy): domain Eukaryota; kingdom Metazoa; phylum Arthropoda; class Insecta; order Lepidoptera; family Noctuidae; genus Caradrina; species Caradrina clavipalpis. The sequence continues at coordinate 16,437,012 of OW052091.1, read as the reverse complement.
TGCGACCGCTACACACAGTACGTATCATAACAACAGTACTTATAGGTAATTAAACACGTTATTTTGTAAACATTTTACTACTTGTTTCGCATGAATGAAAACACTGTCGAGAAACACATTTTCACACACATTACAGATTTCTCACCTCTTAAAGAGAAGTCAAAGACAGAGACAAAGCATATATTTCCATTAAACCATTTCCAGGCACTTTTAGGTCATCAAGGATTCGGTTAAGTAGTCTGGAAGTAGAAGCTAGTTCCACAACGTAGGTAGGAACTCTCTATGGAGAAGAATTAGCAAGAAACAGAAATATGTCAATTACAATAGAGAATCTAATAATTTCAAATTTAATTTAAACAATGTGAACGATAACAACTGCAGAAATGCAACAAAGTCGCAAGAACGAGATCAAAACAGAGGCGTTTATCTAAACTATACAGCAATAGTAATAACAATGGATAATTTATAATAATTGAGCGAGTTACTTCAAATTGCTGCAGAGCAACATTGTCGTGCTGTTAGTAAACTGTACTATTAACCTTTGTTTAGGGTCACTGCTTATCCTCAATCCTTATTCACAATTTTATTACCTGATGTGGAGTTCCTTGATGCCGGCTAAGATAGTGGTGTAGCCTCTTTCGATTTAGTTCGCCTTGTAAAGGACCGGTTGGTGAGAGGAACTACTGATCTTTACTAATGTAATAAAACTGAATAATGTTTTTGTTTCTTTGTTTGTTTAAACTTGTTCTCTGTAACTACCAGACGGATTGGGAAAAAGCCGATGGCTAGCTTCATGAGGAATAGTATAGGGCTAGGCTATATAACATCATGCTACAATACACAGGAACGGAGGAGTAACCAAAGACGTAACAAAACGCGAGTGGATAAAACCACGCGGTCGAAACCGCTGCGCAGAAGCTAGTAAATAATAATGATCTACTGCATGTTGTTTGTGAAGTTTATAATTACTGTTGAGCACTTGAATGTCTTTTTTAATTAAACAAAACACTTTTGGAGCCATGTATAGATTTATCAATAGATCTCAGTTTTTTGTAAACTACACATCTACACAAGATCAATGTACGAGCAAGCGTTAGTCTTCTTTATTCGGCAGGCGTAGAATCGATTATTTAAAATCAAATAAATTTTAATACGCTATAAGATTACAAATCTATTGTTACTAAAGGCCCATTAGATCTATCCCAAATAACATTAAATTACAAGCGCGACACTACAAAGAGAATTATAGCGTACGCATTACGAATTTATTAGGAGACCGGCTCCTTTACGCAGCGTCACATTGAATCTTAATAACAAAATAATTATGTGTAAGTGTGACAACTGAAATATTATCACCTGACAGATGAAACCAGAAATAACTGGTTCTAACGAGAACATTTTAGTTAATACAATAGATATCTTATCTGTTAGGCTCACTTGATACAAATACTACGGGAGATTGGACGGTAGCAGAATTGTAATTTTATTAGAGGTAGCATGATGTATAGAAATGGAGCAATAATAAGCTAAAACTGGGTATCAAGATTTATTAAGAGAGCGTCGACCAATATCTTAAGAAGGCTCTTGTTGGGCAGTTGACTCAAGGGCTTGTTTTGGAAATGGACGCTATTGTTCGAAGATTCCTCTCTCAGGAACCCTGACCACCGGTAGCTTGGAATTTTCACCGATACTTGTGGGCTACTACTTTTATATTTTTAAATATTTTTGGTTGCTTTCTCATTTATTAAAATTCTGACATATTGGTACTCTCTGTCTACCTAGCACAACTAAAAGTCTATTCAATCAAAAACCTCAAAGCAACAAGTCGTTAACCACACAATACAGACGGTAACAAACACATTCTTCATAAAACCTTTAACATCGAAGACTCGACTACTTAACTAGTAGCACTATTACAGATAAGTATCGGCCCTTTAACAACAGAACGACGTGAATCGATACAAACGACAGGCCATTAAGGCGCGCAATTGAGTGCATGTGTACATGTGTATAAGATAGAATAGGACCGAGTTCGTTACCCTGTGGGACGCCCAGACGCGACCCCAGCTATCGACGGTTATCGGTCGTCATCGTCCACTGGTGAAAGTCCACCACACCTGACTGCTCATATACACGCCCAGAAGAAAACAGGAAAGCAGGGATTAACTTTGTTTGCATTGGTCAGACTTGGTGATCCTTGTCAAACGCTGATTAGGGGCCTGCGAGTGTTTTTCCTGTTCAAAGTTCGAAGAGATACGTGTATAAGCAAGCATATGTTAGCTATCGAAATAGACCAAGTAAAAATATTTATAGACGGTACAAATGACATTTTTCCAAACCAGCTAAAAACGAATAATTTTTACTCAAATCAATAACCATTAACTTTCCTATTGTTGTTTTAAAAGTGTCAACAGAATAGTAGTTATTAATCAAAGTTTTCCTTCATAAATGAGTAAACTGACACGAAGATTAAATATTAACTGATTTGGTAGTCTTACTAGTTTTGTCTACAACGAGTTATACGTTCATAATTAAATATTCATAGAGCTGTTAATGATTTTTCTTCTGCAAATATAACGTATGAATACGGAAACAATACTTTATTTGCAAAGCAATCCGCGAGTGATTGAAAAACAATTGGTTTGTTGATATCGTGGCTTCCGTTACAGTGACACGTATGAAACATTTATCGTTTCACGCCTAACACTGTGTGTAAATATTACGTAAGAGATACCGATAGGAATAGGTCAAACTTTGAATAGTGTCGTCGATACAATACATTCAGTCACCAAACATTTCGATTTATGTCGTGGCGATCCACGTGATCTGGTTATAATTTTAAATGTGGCCGCTACGTGCCTGTCCACGTATAATGTTTTGGTATATTAAGTGAAATGAATTGTATTGATTTTAAGTTTATAACTGTACACATTGCTTTAGGAGTCGATATCTGAATAAATGATGGACATTTGTTTATATCAACGTGTCAGAAATCCTTGGGCGTTCTATTCTCATTTACTTCAATTCAGTAAAGTTTTCGTTAATCTACCTGGAATACTGACTGATTATCGCCATAATCAGTTACCTAACACAGCGGCAATATTATGAGCGTAATACATAACTCGATTGCTGGCAGCTTTTGTCCAATACCAATCAATTTCTAATTCCTAAGCCGCATTATTCATGCAGGTTATTTATACATCAAAATTGCTTAATGTTATTAATCTGGTTTTTTTTCCTTGTAGCCTTATTACCTTTGCCCTTTTCTATTCGAGGACTACCTCAACAGGTTGCCAAGCGACTTGTATGGCAGGGTACATTATCGTAATTGGAGATTTTTCGATTCAATTTCTCGAGTGTAAGCGTTCTACCATTTTCTACATACTTCAAGCTAAATAATTTTATGAACCCGATATTGTATCCTTAGCTAGTTAGTTAAGAATTTTAGAATCAGAATCAGAATCAGAACTTTATTTGCTCTAAATGTAGGTACAGAATTGGATATTAAACATAAACAAATGATCAGCTACATTTTACCTTCTGGCATGCAAATTGATATTAGTCACACAAATAATATAAAAAAATAGATACAAATTTTGAAGAAACAATATTGTTTTATCACTTGTACACTACTTTGGTCTTTATGGAGTTGTTAGTTTCATAGGTCAGAAGGCTCAAGGTTGTCTCCGTCCTATCCAAGGTCTATCTGATGGTCAGTTCTGTTTTATAGCTGTGTAATGGCTTCATGTGTGTTTTTATTTCACTTTCTAGCTTCCTTATTGTGATATTTTCCTTAAGGCTTGCTACAGATTTAATACCATCAAGCCAAATATTAGTGATACAAACTTGGCTTCCAACACCTCTTATGTCCAGTATTATTTTAATATTACTTTGCCTCGTGCACTGTTGGATTTTCAACGGTCGGCTCAGCGACGAGAGTTGTAAATCTAACAACTGAAATTGCAACGTAATATTAAAATGGTACTGTTTTAAGAGAATGGCAGTCGGCCCCATCCACGGTAAAAGGTCAGCCATTTTATTTGTCTCCTATCGATCCTGTCGCGTCCGTGTGCTTTTCTTTTATTAAATTATTAAAACCTTGAATTTCATAAAATTTTCTTACGACTATTTAGTAAGTTGAAGATAATATTTTAGTTGAAAAGTTTATTTGAATAAGATAATTCATAATTACAACTTTCTACAAGTTTCTCAACATTGTATTATAAGTTTTCGAAATACATAATACATGGCTTATTCCCATAAGATAGAGTTACGAGACAGTTCACAAGAGCTGTCTTAGGCTCTAGACAGACGGACTGCAAATTTGCAGTTTGAATGCAGTTGAAATGCAGTCCCTCTGTAATTACAGACAACAACTGCATGTCAACTGCATTCAAACTGCAAATTTGCAGTTCGTCTGTCTAGAGCCTTAGAGAATTAGTTCTTTATAATAATTGTACTTCATATATTTTGATTTTGAAATTTTCATTCACTTTCTTTATCATGTTTGTTTTATCCAATGAGATAAAAGTATTATCTTTAGTCCTCAATAAACACGCTAAAGTACTTATCTGGTTCCATTTTTGAAATCTACATAAATGGTAATCTAGTGATTATAATTTATATGTTAATTCGTGATATATTTGCATTGGTAGCATTTTGTTGGACTTGGTACTGACAATCTTGACCATACCAGACATTATGGATATCTGTATTAATGTTATCAGGACAAAAAAAAATGTAATCTATACTAATATTATAAAGAGGTAAAGTTTGTGAAGTTGTAATCTCAGGATCCAGTGAACCGATTTTAAAAACTCTTTTACCCATGGAAAGCCACGTTATTTGTGACTGTCATAGGCTATGTAACATCACGCTACCAAAGAGCAGTAACCAAAGACTCAACGTGGGTGAAATAAGCCACTCGAACGAAGTCGCGGGTGGTTCGCTAGTCGAGTACCTATATGTCTGTGCATCCACGCTATAAGGAAAAGCCTCCGCTACATTTAACGTTGAACTATCAGCCGTCGAAGGAACGTAAACAAACCGCATAGGCAATGCGCACAACCATCGCTCAATCCACAAACACAACTTATCAGCATAATTTATTAAGCAGCCAGGTTACTGACCGTGGGCTAAGATAAATACATGAACACTACTACGGATGTTTGCCCCAACGAATAAAAATAAGAAAGCCCCGGTGGGAAATGACGAATAACCTAAAAATAAAGTGATAAGCCAGTGTTTTGTAATGATGTTGTAACGAACGTTGTAAGACAGATAATGCAAGGGACGCTGATAAATTGGCTTCTGTTTATGTTGAACTGTAGCGCGTTGGGGTCAAGCGGTAGGTCTAGGAGCCATTGTGGACTCACGTGACTGAAGTACGAGCTAAAAATACTGCGGAACATATTGCAGTTATTGTGTTGAGATGTTATCGCACGGTTATCATGTGTAGGGAAATGTGTCGGGAGGAAAAGGGAAGGGTGTGCGAATGACACGTTTTTGTGCAAGTAGCTGTACAAACGCCGACGCTCACGCTTTACATGACAACTTAGATAAAACTGGTGTTACCAAGCCATCAATCTTTACTAATAATATGCCTGAACAGATTTTTTGTTTGATTGTCGGATTGTTCGGAATTAAACGTTTTTATGATGACCAGATTCATGAGGAGTAGTATTATAGGCTGTATAGTAACACGCTACGACCGGCACGGCACCGACATGGGGGCCAAGCAGTAACCTTAGACGCAACTTAACGCAGGTAAAACAAACCACACAGACGAAGTCGCGGGCAGAAGCTAGTTACTATCATTGGATTAGTAAATAAAGAAATAGATTGCTTAGTAACACTAAAACCAATTTCAACCTTAACGAACAAAGAGAAGGGACGCAAAAATAATAGGAATTTCGACCAAGACAGCAATCAATTTACAAATTAAAACGAAACATAACTTGGAAGCATAGCAAAACAGTGAACGTAAGACTTCACCCTTATGGCAGTAGATAATAAGAAACAAACAAGCGATTTGTCGCCCGTATGTATACACTGTATAAATATGTAAACACTATTAGGCCCGTATCTGGGTCACGGAGAGAGCAAGGTCCTGGCTTGTTGCGACTTCGATTCTGATCGAGATTTTTGTTTGGAACTGTTTGGTAAGTCGAATGTGGGAGGTAAGTTACTTGTTGATATGAGGAGTATAGTAAAAGATAATAATGACCCCCTGCCGGTATTGTGAACCTCTTGGAAAAAATATTTAGAAACACGTCAGTTTGTGGAATTTCAGACTAACCGGTTAATGAACCGATAGAACAATTTTAGATTATAAAGTGTTTTATACAGTTTTTTCTATGAGATGCAGTTTTGCATCCTCGTTAAAATTTTAAGACGTCATAAAAGTCATAAATCATACTATTTATTTTTTTATTGATTCGTGTCAAGAACCACTAGCATAATTTTATTATCTCTTTGAATTTGACGAGGACGCTACTGTACTTTGTGCATGTTTAGTTTTTGAAATCTCACGTCAAAATTGAGGTGCCATATTACCATGTTTTCCTCTATCTATAGTCGAGTTGTTGAGGTCTGACAGCATTCGCCGTTAGCTGATAACATTCAGCTGCATCTTGTAAGACTGGGAGCCGGCAATCACACTAATATTATAAAGGCGAAAGTTTGTGTGTTTGTCCCCTCTTCACGCTCAAACGGCTGGACGGTTCTGGATGAAATTTGGCACAACGATAGATTGCAGTGTGGAATAACACATAGGATAATCCCGAAAAAATGTACAGTTCCCGTGGAATGATATATAAAACTTGAAGCGGATGAAGCCGCGGGCAGAAGCTAGTAAGATATAGGAAGCCGGTGACGATGAGACCTTTAAAATTATACAGTTGGTAGTTCCTACCTTAGCTGGATATTGATCTTGGATTTTTTCAACTATATTCACATAAGAACTAACCAAAAAAAAAAGGATTAATATATTCCCAAACGTCTTTTTTTACTCTCAATTAGTTTTTATCGATCTACCGCAAGTATTAATTTAGCGTAGGCTTTTTAAGGCGAATATCTTCAAGTAGTAGATATGGATCAAATTTATTTATAACTTGCTTATCTTACTGTCTGTGTGAATATCGGTTAAAAAAATTAAACCCGCCCAGGCTTTAATTTTTTACGCGGAACCTTATTTTTTTTTCTAAAATAAAAGTAGTTGAAATTACATGTTATAACGTCAGCTATTTGCAAAATTGGTCCAGCCGTTTGTAAGATAAGCCGGAAGAAACAGACAGACAGAGAAAAATCTTAAAAATATTTTTTGGTATAAATATCGTATAATTTACATTCATAATGATGCATTTAATAAAAACTATAAAAAGTTGTTATTTTAACATTGCGAAGAGACTATTTATTTGTTTTTATAGATAATCTCGTACATTGATAGACCTCTGCCAAATCCTTCGGGGAATACAGGCATGATGGTGTGTTATAAGTTAATCAAAATTTTTTCTTGATCAATGTAACTGTAAGACAGTGGGCACTCCAACATCGTTAGATATAGCAGTTTCAGCCAAGGGGGGTCTACGAGATTGGGCTACGGGCTACGACGCTACGAGAATTCGAAGGTGGTTCGAAGTGGCGTAGAACGTAAAACCCCATTAGGATAAAAATAGATAGAACAAAAACCGCAAGTAAACATGTAAGCAAAAACTAATAATTAGAGTACCGGATCTATTGAGTGGGAGTGGTTAGGGATCAAACCTGAGAAATGGCTTCTTTGAACTGTGTTATAGGGAATATTTTTGATTGAAATTGATTAGAATATGATCATAAAAATATAGGTCATTGAAAAAAAGAAGAGGAAAAAGAACTTTGAACCATCATGGAAATGTGAATGTTTGTTCCTCTCTCACGCCAGAACGGCTAAACGGACTTAGATGAATTTTGGCACATTTTTGGAACATTATAGTCTGGAATATCTCATAGGCTTTTTATCCCGAAGAAAGTACGGTCCTCGAAGGATAATTATAGTTACTTTAACGAGGACGAAGTATCGGGCAAAAAGTAGGAGTACAAAGTGTGCATATTTTTTTAGACAAAATATTCTAGAGAAAATCAAGATCATAGTGACAGAGAAAATAAAATGTATAGGTACCTAGGATAGTAGCTTTTGCTACCGCTATCTACGTCATCATCGAACTTATTATATTCCAGCAGTATACATCGTTTGTTGGCCATTGCCCACACATACCGGTTCACAGTTCACAAACAGTGGCTATTGCGTCTAGTTCTAATCAAATTGATACAAACACGCGCGAGCCACGTGGCTGGGGCATTTAATATGCTGCTCAATGCAGACAATACTATCGTACGAAAGAGAGAACACCATTCGTCATCAGGATTATAGAGATGTTTTTCGTAAAAAGAAATATGATAAGATTCAAAAAGTTAGTAAACAAGCGGCCATTGGCACTGTTATTTAATTTAGAATCGCTAGACGCAACAATTTTGTCAACAAGTTTTGAGTGTCTACTCTCGTTCTAATAAAATAAATCGGCCATTTTGATCTAGCATAGGTATCCATGGCCATGTAAAAAACACTTTTATTTTCCATTGGACTTCGACTTTTATTTTTAAAAGAATCAGTTTCAAGTTTTTCCCTTTCTTCTCCATACAAAACTAGTTATGGAAAGGGGCTACTAGATTGGAATAAGATTTTTCTCTTGTTAACGACATTCAAAAGTGGCTTTTAATAGTTTAATTAACTTTGACTTCTAAGATTTTAAATTTTCTAGCGAGTCTAGCTTCTCTTTCTTAGTAGATCTGTGTTTTTCAGCGGAACTGAACTGTAACAATACCGGATTCCTCATAGTAAACGTTTGGTGCGCCATTTTATCGTGTCCGGGGGCCTAGGGCAGGTGTATCGTTAACCCTAGGTGATTATGAAGCGATTACTTGCTCGTTACATGGGCATTACCGCCGCGATAACAGTGCAACTATTAAAACAGTATTAATTTATCGTCAACGGTGACCGATAGCGCCTAAATACTCAAGGTTTTTATAAACAATACGATGAATCGAGCCAGTTTTTAATTTATTATGTTTCCGACTGTCCGAATGTTGCTAGCACCGACCTAGTTTCGCGCGTCTGATAGTGATAATATTAGTAATCATTGGATTTGGCGTGGCATACATTAAGCAATGGCTGGACTTTATGATTTTGAAATAATTACTAATAGTAGTAGTAGAGCCCAGTACTACCACCATACCTATTTCTGCCGCAAAGCAGCGCTGCTGTGTTCCGGTTTGAAGGGTTTGGGTGCCGGTGTAATTACAAGCTCATTAAACTTTGTCTGGGATGGCAACGCATTTGCAAGGCCTCTGATATTGCAGATGTTTATAGGCAAAGATAACCGCTTGGGGTCTGGAACTGTTTGCCATCCAAAGGCGTTTGAAAAAAAAAACAATAAGTAGGTAGTATATCTAGAATGATATGTAATTTACTTAAATTCGTAATGTTATATTCTAGAAGCTTAATTGTCTTAAAAACAGGCTATACGTGATGTATTACGAACCAATTTCTTGCGGATTTCGAAGAACGTCTTCCAGTCGTAATACCTACATTAGCATTCATCCTACGCGTCGGTGAAATAATTAGTAAGACGATGTTTTTAATGAGAAGCGTCTTTGTTGCCACAAGACGTATTGCTATGACGGTTTTTCAGAAAATCGTTTCGATGCCATGGTTACTTAGCATTATAGATAACAAGCTTTTGCTCGCGGCTTTATCTGCCTGAATTTTCTTAATGGCCCCAATTTTTTTCTATATTGCCTTTTGCATTCAGGAATAACGAAGCTTCCAATTAGCATCTGCCAGGGTTGTGGAATTTGTTCAAAAGAGTCACAGCGGCACTGAAACGCTAAGGGCATTAGGAGGAACATGGATGGGTTTTAGTCAGTAAGACTCTGACTCCCTTCTGCTCCGCCCAGGGTGGAAGAAGACATTTCATGATTTTCCATCTTTAAGAAAAAAACATCAGCTTTACAAAATAATTTGCTGAATCAATAGCTATGGAGAATTAATCTGGTCCTCAGAAACCGGACATTTGTAATCTGCACTAGATGTGTGGCGACATGTTGCTAATGCCCATTCATTAGGACCAAGCCCTTCCATACATAACCTGCCTCAATCAACTTTCACGCTAGAGACACGAGATAAAAGTTTTTGATAAGTTATCTTTTATTAAGATGTTTTATTTTGCAAATATGGGTACAGAGCTGGTCATGGCAATATTATCTATGTAATGAGAGGGAAAGGGAGGGAGTAGGAACCATAAAACAAATTATACAAACTATTATAAATGCGAAAGTTTGGATGAATGGTTATTTCAGAACGGCTGAAAGGATCTGGATGTTTGGCACAGAGGTAGACCTGGATGTCTGCTGTAATATCACATAGGCTACTTTTTATCCATATATCACACAGGGTAATAGTATACGGTTCACGTGGGATAATATATCAAATTTGACGCGGACAAAGTCGCGGGTGGAAGCTACTCTGCTGCATTAATCTCGTAGTAGTAACTAGTTGACCAATCCAGAAAAAACAAAAGAGACGGAGATAGCATTGTACATATTTCTTCTACTCGTCGAATAGGCAAGAACTTTCAGTGTGTAAACAGTTTTTTACTGTTAGACAAAAAAGGCGGAAAACGTCTGTTGGTCAATGAAACGAGCCGGCAATGAGCCGGTCACGTGTCGGTCCGGAGGTCTTTCGGCAGAGGTCACATTTAACTAACATTTTCTATTGAGATCGGACAATTCAAGAGGTAGAGCTCTTTGTGATGGAGCTCGTCCGTGGATGTACTACCACTATACATTATTCCTGCCGCCAAGCAGCGTTGCTGGGTTCCGCTTTGAAGGGATGGGTGCCGGTGTAATTACAGACACATGAGATATTTCAACTTTGTCTCTGGTATTGCAAATGTCTATAGGCCGTTGGCTAGTTTGCCATCAAATGATGTTTCAAGAAAAAGTAGAACTAACCTTGTAAATTACTCGTAAGAGCGTTTACACCGAACGGTATCTGATACACATAGGCGTATATAGGGGGGGGGGGGGGGGGGGGGCGGGTGGGCCAGGCCCACCCCAGAATGGTCTTGTGCCCACCCCAGGCTGTAGGGCTCACCTTCCGCCTGACCGCATTGCATCGCAGCGGCCATGGCATCTTAGGGGCCAGGCCCCCCCTGAAAACTAACTCTAGATACGCCAATGCTGATACAAACTTACAACACCAAAATCTTGGAAATTTAAAAACAGATTTTAATTAAACTTGATACGCATACGTAAGATAAAGATGCAAAAGTACTTTAAAGAAAGAGTTGTGTGACTAATGCAGAACGATTTAAATTTTTCTTTAGAAAGCTTACAAACGATCTACAACAATTAGCTTTTTATACCGTGCAGCATAAACGCTTTTAATGTTTTCCTGTTACAAGAAGAAATAGAGATCGGGTATGTGAGTACCTACTGGTGTACCTAATCAATTAAGAGCGTTTGACCATTTTTCAATACAAACCGATTTATTTTCTTGAATTTCGGCCTAGAGCAGTAATATTTTGAGAGGTATCCTGTTGCCCCAGTAACTGAGTTGAGGTGGTATTGAGCTGCATCCGGTTAGACTGGAAGGCGACCCCAACATAGTTGGGAAAAGGCTAAGCAGATGATGAGTAATAATATTTTGAGAAAAAAATATACCATCACGCCTGTATTCCCCGAAGGGTTAGGCAGAGGTGTACCGATGTACACCCACAGTTCGCCGGTATATTTAGGTTCCATGTAATAGGGGGCGAGCCTATTGCCATTAACCGGGCACAAATCCAAACTCCGAGTTGCTACTGAGAATTTCATAGAAAAACTCAATAACACTTTTTGCTCGACCTGGGAATCGAACCCAGGACCGCTAGCGTAGCAGTCGTGCAATATTTTGACTCGATATAGATATCAGTCGTGGCCATAAAGGACCGCTTCGTTTATTAACCGACTTCAAAAAAGGATGTATTATCGGTAGAACGCTCAGCCACTGCGCCAACCGATCCGCCAAAAGCAAGTTTTATAAAAGCCGTTTCAGTGTCCACACCTTCATTTGAGACGCAATTCGCGTAATTTTCGTTCACAATACCGTTCTACTATAGAGTATTAAGTTAAGCAGTTTTTATAGCCCGACGTAGTGACAAAACGCAGTAAAAACGTCGTAAAGTGCTCGAGACAGCTTTTTTACTATTTACTGTACCAATGTTATTGCTTTGGGGGTGTTAACTCAATTCAGAATTCATTGGTAGGTAGGTACAAGTGAGTACATAAAGGAATTAGAAGGTTGTTACTGTTATCGAAGTTTTTCATAAGGTTTAAGGTGCAAGATTTTATTTTTTGGAAAATTCAATTGTGTCTTTTTGAACCGCGGAATATAATATAAGCTCTCAGTTGTAAGAACCATGGTATTTAAATACACAGTTTATATCATTACTAGCTTTTACCCGCGAGTTCGTTCGCTCTGCCTACGACTTCATCCGAGTCAAACTTGATATATTATCCTACGGGAACTGTGCATTTTTCCGCCAGTTAATTAAGTGGTAGTAACTACTTAAATAACACAGCAAAAGGTATTAAATTAATTTGTACTTTATAAACATCAGATTAAAAACCAATGCCGAGAAAATTCAAATGCCTTGGCAGGCCATATCGTGACCCTGGACCTGGGGTTAGCCAGCCTTGTCCTATAACAATAAAACTAAGAACTAAAAGAGAACGGCAAGGAATTCAGAGCTGTTTACAATTATCCATCAAAAAGCGACAAGGGAACGTAGGAACATCATGACATAACCAAAGGATTTGACCGAGAGCCAAGTTGTCTAACAAAAGGGGAATTATTCAGCTAAAATTAGAGTTGTAAGTTGTGTGGGCAGCATGTACTGCCAGTTGCTACAGTAATTCAGAACATTGAGCATTGACCGGCACTGCGTCTAGCTTTTTTTTACCTGTTACATGAGATTTGATAGTACATACAAAGATACTAGGTACAGGTACTAGTAGTAGTTTGAGTAATATCTACATAACTAGCGAATTATGAAGGTGGCTTTGAACTATAATTTTCGATTGTACGAGTATATCTGCTGTTTGTAAACCATACTTTGGCATTATTTGAACTCTAAAGCAAAGAACGGAACTAAAGTAAACACCAACTAAAAGTTCGTATGGCTAAAGCTTTAAAAAATAAAAAGAAATATTCGATTATGGTTACCATCCATCACCATCACGCCTGTATTCCCCGAAGGGCTAGGCAGAGGTGTACCAATGTACACCCACAGTTCGCCGGTATGTTTAGGTCCCATGTAATAGGGGGCGAGCCTATTGCCATTAACCGGGCACAAATCCAAACTCCGAGCTGCTACTGAGAATGATGATTATGGTTACTTTTGTTTAAAAAAAAATTGTGGAATATGGTTGAACGAATGTTAGAAAATTATTTAAGATCATAACTTTAATGAAAATAATGTTTTGTTGTTAACATGTAATTTGCTTAGTACTTCAAAACGCATCAAAAACGAAAAAAGATAGTTTTGAAAACATTTACTCCAAGAAGGACAAAAAAAACAATTAAACTATCCGGTAACCTATATCCAGTATCTATTTACTACGAAACGAATGTTACAGTGTAAAAACACGCATACGATAAGGGTACACAATAAACAGCTGATTGTCAGTACAAACAGTGCGAACAAAGGAAACAATACATGCGTACGAGTTGACGTTCTCACTATATGTATTTTGTTTACCACGTCGAAGATATGGCTAGGTACAATTAATTTAATTATGTCATCATCATCATCATCATATCAGCCGTGGTAGGACGTCCACTGCTAGACATAGGCCTTCCCATACATTTCCAAAAAGATCGGTTGGAAGCTGCCTGGTTCTAGCGTTTTCCTGCGGTCTTTATCAGGTCCTCAATGGATAGGAAAGTGGTGATTTCTGATATCACAGCAAAGAGAGATGTATGGAATTATGGATAGGATAGGACACACCGATCAAACCCCAAATAAGGAACTGGTTGTCCGACTCTAATAATTCTGTCTGGTAATTGATTTTGATAAGAAGCTAAGTTATCCTTGAGAGCTTCTAGATTTTACTACTTATCAAAAAAATTAGGGAACCGTAAGAAAATTTACGCAGTGGAAGTCGTGGGCTAGTTAGGATATAAGCAAGAGGATTAAGTACCACTTAAGACATTACATTCTCATTTATTGAACTAATAAATATGGCAATAGGCTCGCCCCCTATTAGATGGGACCTAAATATACTGGCGAACTGTGGGTGTACATTGGTACACCTCTGCCTAACCCTTCGGGGAATACAGGCGTGATGGTATATAATAAATAAGGAAGAATAGAAGACTTTAAATTCATTGCAGCCATGGATTAAAAGAAAGGGCAATTCGCGGTTGGTTATTTATTTTTCATTCCAAAACAAGCAACATTTGATCTATTTTTGTGTCATTAAATCTTAAAACTGATACTTACTAATTAAGTACTAGTAGATAGCCCGGATTAAATTGACGAAACACCGTAAAAGTTATTGTGAAAAATCGATTGGTCAATCGATTTAAATCGCGTTCTTATAGCTATATAATTATTCGATCTCTCGTTTTCACTGCTTCTGTTGTTTCAAGCGGCAGAATTTACAATAACAGATAACCCTTTGACATAATTATGTACCTATTTGCAATGATAATTTGGACAATCAATGTTTCTTCGGAAACCGGTTATATTTCAATATTGTTATTATACAAACTAATCTTTTTCAAATCGTAGGTTAAGTATCTACGTCAGTAAACGGGATTCAGATTTTTTTTCAGGTTGCAAATCCGCCACTATGTCGTTATATGTACATTTTCTTTTATTATTGATATACCCCTTTGGTTATTGCTCCGTTTCAGTTGGTCATAGCGTAATGTTCTATAGCGTATAAACCTTCCACTTGAATCAATCTCCTATTGATAAAAACAGCATTAAAATCCGTTGCGTACTCCAAAAGTTCTTAGCGTACAGACGGCGGGAATCGACTCTGTTTTATACTATGTAAAGATTATAAACAGAACGTAACGCTCAACGTTTAAACTGGAAAACAGAACTCAAATTTCTAAACACCCAAGACTAATCAACGACAAAACCTAGACGCAACGTCATGAAAAAAAAAACAGCAAGCAATCAAATGTGCGAGGGCGCGGTGCATACTATCAGCTATACCTACTGGCTATACGAGCATATATTGCATACAACAGTCCGAGTTCAACAATCGCACGCGGCAAATTGCCGTCGCCCCAGAATTGCCTCGTGACGCAAGTGCCCCCCCTCCATCGGCTGTATGATGCTCTCGATACAGTAGTACAAGTTTGCACAGAAGAATTTATTTACGTGGTCTTAGACGTGCGTGACGCGGTTTAACGTAATTCTGCATTGTTGAGGAATGTTAATATTTCGTACGTAAATACAAACATAAACTCACACCTTTTCCCATGGGGGTAGGCAGAAACCACAGAACGCCACCTGCTACGATATTTACATACTCCTTTCGCCTCATCCACGTTCATACATACAAACACGCCGGTTATGAGTACTAATATTTTTAGTCCATCGGTAACTTATTTAAGCTAAGTATACATATTTTAAAAGAATTTTTAATTTGATTTTAAGTTGACACTTAATTTTTAAACACTTGAAAGTCTAACGTAACGGTTTTATTTAAGGTTACTCAATGGATTTTCGTACGATATTTTGGCATAGGATCGCTTGCAATCAATCAATCAACTCAGCCTTTCAATGCAGTTCTGAACAAGTCTTATTATCACTACTATAGAGAACGACTGCATGTCTTATGCCTCTTCAAAATTGCGCCATGCCTATTATATTTAGCGCTCTCAAACTTGTCTCATAAAAGATCTTTCCAAGTCCTAGATTTCTAAGATTTTCCTACACTATCGCAATCGGCCGGACCTCCCCTCTATAAAGTGGGTGTGGCTAGTACTGTACTCAGAGAGCTGACTAAATTGTTTTAAGAACTTGTGTAGTCGTTTTAAAATATTTGTATCATCTTTGTTATAAAATTCAGCTTCTATAATGTGTGTGTACGTAATACTCGTAAAGTAGTCGATGGATTGCATTTAACAGAATGCATTTTTACAGAAGTGTGTTTTTATATACTTTTTCTCTTAGACTGAGCCACAGCAAATTACGTAAATTGAGTTTTTTAATTATGTACGTTTTTATGTAAGTTCTCTTTAAATTTAATTAGTTTTGCTACGGCTTTTCGAAAGATTTAATAAATGCATTTGATCTTGTTTTCTCATAAAAACTTGTGTGAAATAGTATTAACAGACCCTGCTGCTATGGAAACAACAACATAAATCCCATAGATTTCCATAAAAATGCCTAAAGATACAGAGTTAAGTCACCGTTGCACATTCGGTTCCAAACTGTTTAATTTGCTTAATTAACTCGCATAACTAAACATGCTCTCCAAGTCTCCAGTGACCATAGCATGAGCTAATGACCATCTTGTACCATGCCAATTAATAACCAACCATACGGTGAAGACAGAAAATTTAAAAAAGCTTGTAGATGCGGGTGCGGTGACCGCGTTGGAACAGGCTGAGTGCCGGTGAAAGGAGAATTTCCTCTTCTTGACGCACTGGCTGACCAATATGCATGTGGAACATTTGATTTGACACACTATGCGAGATAAACAACATTACTGAAGCACGTGTATCGTTCATTTTAATGTATACGGATTTTAGAAACTGGATTATTAAAATTTAAATTCTTGAAAAGATTATCAAAATTTTTAAGCTTCTGTCTGCAACTTATATCCACATGATAGGTGAGTATACCTATAACCTAGGTCCCATAAAACATAGCCTATAAAACTCGGAAATAGTGTACCTTTC
Source organism: Caradrina clavipalpis (assembly GCA_932526535.1). Classification (NCBI taxonomy): domain Eukaryota; kingdom Metazoa; phylum Arthropoda; class Insecta; order Lepidoptera; family Noctuidae; genus Caradrina; species Caradrina clavipalpis. The sequence goes on along the minus strand of OW052091.1, from coordinate 16,420,007 downwards.
TATCAATGAAATAAATTTTGTAATCGGACCAGTACCTTTAGAGATTACCACTTACAAACAAACAAACAATTTTACCTCTTTATAACACAATTAGTACCAATAATAGATTAGTTATTCTACCTACAAAGTAAATACAGCATTCTGATTTAATTGCATTCTCGTAATAGTCAACGCGTTGCGGAAACATCGCATTTAATTATTATTAAGACTTAATGACGATTAATTCTGAAAACTAATTATTTGACCAAAACATGTCGCTTATTATCTAGAAGTAACAAACATGTGGTAACCGCAAGATTTTTAATATTAATAATGTTCTAGTTTACGCAGTTCAAAGTTTATACATATAAAACAAAACATAAATTGGGTTTTCCCTTTGCGAGGTGCTTTTATATGTTAGTGTGTACGATTGTTGGATTGGTTTCTAGGAAACATAGTCATCAGCCTTCCAAGCTTTAATAGGGTCGTTTACCCTAGCCTATCTCTAATATGGTCGGACTTTGGACATTCGTTTTCCCAATGCCATGGTACTTCCCAGTTCAGCTAAGCCGAACTTTTTACAGTCACTAATAACCGCCGGTTTCTGCAAGAAATAATTTTAATAGGCGCGTATGTGATGCTGTGATTCATCATCATCATATCAGCTTTAAGACGTCGATTGCTGGACATAGGCCTACCCCATAGATTTCCAAAAGGACCGGTTAGAAGCGGCTTGCATTCAGCGTTTTCCTGTTGTGGTTGGTCGATTAAATTATTAATATCAAATCCAGTAGGATACACGCGCTTGATTATTTAAAACATACATTTTTTGATCAAAAAACTAGAGAAGACTGTCTGATTATCTGTTTCATGTCCTAGTCAAAGGACATTATTTTTTTTTGTATTCATATTATCATTATCTGCTTGCTCTGGTCACTTGGGGGTCAGAGCAAAAAGTTTTTATTCAATTCTCCCCTTTCGACGGTCACCCTATCGTTCTGTCCCTTTCTTTCATACCACCCCTTTCCACAATTGTTCTAAATGAGTTCTAAATATAAACCATTCTCAGATTTTATGATTTGTAATCAATAATATGGACAATATTTACACAATTAGCCGGTTAGTGTGGGTTTGGGTTTTTTTTGTGAAATTCTCAGTAGCAGCTCGGAGTTAGTTTAGGTTAGGCAATAGGCTCGCCCTCTATTACATGGGACCTAAAACAAATCGGTGTACATTGGTACACTTCTGCCTAACCCTTCGGGTAATACAGGCGTGATGGTATGTTATATTTAAAACCTATAAAAAATAAATAGCATCAAAAATCCCTCCGCATCGCCATCAACTGAAAACCCAGACATTTCCCAGATTTATTCCCAGTTCACTCGTCAACCGTTGCCAAGACTACAAACCAATTACTTAAATCAGGAAACGACACTCGACAGTCAGTTCCTCGCATGAGTGTACCTCTGTACGCGTGTAGCAACAAAGAATAACAGTCTAGAGCACTGTGCTACCTATGTTAAGCCCTGTTGATGCAAACAGCGCCATACATCAACGTTAATGAAGACATTACCAGCAAATCAATTAATCTAATTATTGTTTCTAAGAGCACTTTACTTTGCGGTTTGTCCACATGCCTTGAGCGAGTAATCGTGGTTGCGAGAATTGTTGTTTAGAGAGGGTTTTATTGAAATTCTGTGTGTTTAGTATCATTATTATCTCTCATTTAAACTTTAGTTTAATGTAAATAATGATATGATTTAAGTAGATGTTCAGGACCAGGGAAAATAATATTGCCCAGACCAAATTTCGGCTACGGCGACTAACCTCAATGGAGACTAGCCTAGTACGCAGGAGATGTTATAGTGCACAAGTTTGTGCGCAAACGTAAGTGCACTTACTCTTCCCTCGAAAATATATATAGGTGAAAACGAAGACACTGGTGGTTGACCACTTTTCAAACTTGAATCTACCGGTGAAAAATATTTCACTGCAGTTGTCCACGATTATACATTTGAAAGTCATCGAATGACTGATCAAGACCATTTAAAAAGTAACAACGACACTGATATGTCCTCAAAAATAAACAACAGTACTAAAGGCAGCCCAGCACTAGACTACAATACGAGGTCGGGTCGTAAAACAAGAGTGACACGTGCAAATGAAGAGCTGACACCGAGTGTGCGAACATAAACATTCCGGAACGACGAACATAGAAGTTTCTCTTACTAACGCGAGAATACTCTGCAAATTGGTAAATTCTCTGGAGGACTGGAAATTGGTGGGGAATCTGGATCTGTACTAACATAATAAAGCTAAAGAGACTTTTGTTTAAATGTGCTAATCTCTAGAACTATTTATTTTGAATATGATAGATGAGGAACTGATTCATGAGGAAAAGTATAGGCTATATAAGATCACGCTACGATCCACGGAAACGGAGCAGTAACCAAAGACGTAACATAACGCGGGTGAACAAAACCACGCAGACGAAGCCGCGTCAGAAGCTTATTTATAATTAGTGAATGGATATTGTTTGGCTAATAAACATTGCAAAACAAAGGACGAGATTGTGTAACCGTCACAGGGACTTCCAAAGAAATGTTTGGAAAGAACGATAATGCTATAAATAGGAATTTGATTTCGTTTTTGGAATGCCTATCAAAACAACACGTACAGGCAGTGTCTTCACCCCAATTTAGTCCTTCTTTACGTATATAAATTTCGTGCGAAAAGGGGAAAACCAGTTGATGACGCTATGTGTACAATTTTATCGGACAAGTCTTAGAAAATATTATGCAAGATAGACCTTTCACCTACATTGATATGCTGGATACCGTCTTCTTGATATCCTCTTGAAGACTCAAATACGGAAATGCATAGGACAAGGACAAAGATTAACTTTGCACTAACCTTGTAGCACAGCCGATGGGACACAAATAGTTTCCTATATTTACGATTTATATGCATCATTGGATTTTATTGATAAGCTGTACGATAAGTATGCAGATTGCAAATGATTTTACTTGTAGTACTTGTGAAGCAGAATGAACTAGTATTTTAGCCGTTGCTTCTGATACAGTTACTCTTAAATGCCTTCTCAATGATTGGAAGTCCAAGTCAAAGCATTTATGTCAATTAAACTATTTACTAGGCACTTTTGAATTGTCAAGGAGCCGGTGAGTCAGAAGGATGAAGCTGCTCGTTACAAAACATAGCCAGGTTTCTATGGACAAGAATAAGCACCAGGGACACTCTTTTCAATGCCATGGTTGCTGATGGTACCACGATAAGTTATCAATATCATATCAACTTGCAGTAGACAATTATTGCATTTACAAATAATGTAACATTATCATATGAAACCGATTACGATGTTTATCACAAACATATTGTTACAGATTTTATCAACCAGTTGAAAAGGGCACATGAAGGAACATAGACGGGTTTTAGTCAGTAAAAGTCTGACACTCCCTCCCGCCCCGCCCAGGGCGGGGGAAGTTATTTGATGATTTCCCGTCTATAAAAAAAAAAAAAAAGGGCAGTCTGTTCACTGAATTTGTTTAAAACCTTTACCACGGCGATTGAGATTCTTAATTACCAGCTAATGTACCAAGGTGTGAAGTGAATGAGAGTGATGGACGCACGTCGGAAGCTAATATGGCTATCGAACGGGACTTCTGACATTTCATTGAATAATCTGCAAGTAAAAATCCAATCTGACAGATAATATTGTTAATTTAAAACACATTCAACGATTCAACTTACTACGCTTGTTACCGATCTCGAGTTCGAACGTCTCATTTGCATTTAACAGTTCATAACAAGACTTTAAATTATTGTTTTAAATGAGTATTATAAATAATACTGAATCAATACTAAAGTGAAGTTGGTGTTAATTTAAGTATCTCCAACTTGATTCGCTTTGCAATATCAACATAATTATTTTGCGTAATGGAGTAAATATAAAAGTTTGAAGAAAATACCTTTAACTGATTAATATAAAGAGTCAGTCTGTGATGTTAATGTGACTTTTTCAATTGATATGCACTTTTTGAGTTTATCTTGAACATCACTGACATTGGTGAAGGAAAACTTCGGGGAAACCGGGATTTATAATAATTATAAGTCTGAAATTGCTAATCTGCCTTAAGGAAGCCTGGTGATTAATGCACGTGCCTTCTCTGTATGAGAAGTGGCCTTTGACCTGCAGTGAGATAATAATAGGCTCTTAGAAAAGTCTCTATGTAAGTCTCCATTCAGCAAGGCCTGATGAATCGATTCTCCATACTGAAACTATTCCGAACATTCAGGCAACGCTACACTTTAACCTTCAAACCGACATTTCCCTCCAATCTTTTAGAATCCAATCTAGATAAAGTGAGGGTAGATTATTGGCACGCCAAGTTAATCGGACCTTCGTCGCTCAGCAACGGAGATCAAGTGGGAGGTCCATTACTTGAGAAGTAAAGGGAAATGCACGTAGGGTGGCCATTTGTGCCAAGAAAATTGGGAGACTGGGATATTTGAGAAACGAAGAAGTCTTGGATAAAACAACCTTTTTGGCTTTACTAGGAGTATTGAGACACGTTATAGTAGCCAAGAAACGACCTCAGATTTTATTACATAGAAATACGTGACAGTCACTGAAGGCTTCTATTTTCGCAACAAACGTTACAAAAGAAATTTAACCCTGGTCGCGGTATCTACCACACCCTTGCACTTTTAACACAAAAAATGGTCGTTTTTTATATGGGGTGTAAAAAAACCACATCACATAGACGTAAACTACGCATACTGCCCATCAAGCTCAGTTTGAGCAAAAATTATTCCTGGGCAATTACTTTTATTTTGGTGTAAAAATAACTGATTTTGCGTAATGCATTGCAACAACACACTCAAACTATTGTGCTTATGGGGGCCGATCTGAAGTTTAGTAATAACATTTAAAACTTGTTTTGGTAAAAAATCAAGTACAAAACAAGCTGAACTTTGACCAGAATCGGCAGGTTCCCAGGTATGGCATGGAACAAAAATAAAATAGTCGCAATGATGGGAAGAACATGGTAACTTGCGGCTTTGTTAAGCATGTTTTTACACCCGTTGAGGAAAGTCTCTCCAATGTTGTTTCACGTGGCACCACTAACCACAAGCCACAAGGACCTACCGAGTGTTTGCGCGCCCCCGGCAACCTGTTGCCGGGAGCCGGGTGGCACGAGACAGATAATGTTGCCCTTATTTTTAGAACCAGTAATTATTGCCTGTTTGTAAACATCGATCGTCCCATGTGTCCGGTTGCCTTAATTGGAATAACGTGGGACTGTATCATAACAAAATCTGAGAAAGGAGCGTAGGTGCGTGAAGAAATGGTTTATTATTGTGTGGAAGGACTGTTATACCAAAACAAAAATATTATTATTTACGTAACGGTAAGGGGAGATAATGGACGACCTTTTTCGTCAAATCTGATTTTAACCTACTTTTGATCTCGTTATTCGTGAATTATTCATCAAATATCATGTCCTATAAGAGGTTCTACTTAACATGGGACGAAGGGTCATTGCTAAGTACTTGCTTCTGACTACTTAAGTATTCGATGGACTTATAAGTGGCAGTTGCCAAAATTGGTGGCGCCATCTTTTTTGAGAACATTGCCCAATTTAATAACTTGTCTTAAAGAGCAGTCAAACGACAGCATTAATTTTCATTGACCCAGTATTTTCCAGATCGTTTTAGGTCCGACTTTTATGGGCTCAAATATTTACGGCTTGTATCCTAAATACCGTAGATTTTATAACCAGATCGAACCGGTTACATTTGTTTGTTTGACCGGCGCGATCCGGTTGAGGCCAAAGCTTACTGTTAGCGGAACTTTGAGGTTAAATAATTAAACCATACCGACGGGCTAGCCACCTCTCACCTCGTTGGATATTTTTTCCCATGATCTGTTACGACATCAAATCATATGGGAAACAAGTTTTCTTTTTAGTCTAGTTTGTGGGTTGTTTGCTTGGCAGTGTTTGGTTCACATGCGTATTGCGTATGTTGAAGGTTCGGAATTGGATTCTGTTGCACTTCGCTTGAAGTGTTATCGTTTACGGGTACGGTCTTATGTATTGTTTGACTTCTATAAGCTGTTTGGATTCGAGGGAAGGTTTACTTGCAAGTGGGAAGGATAACTAGTCTTTGAGATTTCTTTGGTTACTTTTTATCTCCTACTATGGATACGAAACCGCGTGTATTTTATGTAAAGTATTTTAAACTTTTTTTGCATATGATCTTTAGGTATATAGGTAGATATAATCTAGGCAATTTAATTCTGGAAAAATATTTTTTCGGAAATCGAGCGTTCACCGAAAATCTAAATACACGATTCTAACGATTTCTAACTACACCTTTGTAAAACCATGTGTTTTTTTTTCTGAAACCCCTTTCAAGCCTTACATGTCTAGTGGACAATACCTTAAAAAATATATAAAAGTGCTTGGTCTTATTTTAATTACTATAACACCCGAATATGATCTCCATGGAGGTTTCCGTCTTACAAGCAATGATACGAAATAAATATAGATACAAGTAGAGTCAATGCACCACAGATTGATATCACTGGAAGGTTAACTCCACAAAAAACGCACATAAAATTAGACATTTGAGGTTTTTGTACAATCAGCATGAAACTAAAAATATTCACACGAAAGTATTTTAATGTCATACAATACCAGACAGAACAACAATAATGATGAAGCATACATATTGTTGTAAAGGATAAAAGACCAAAAATATCATCGGAGTTTAATACCCTTTTTTAATGATGATGGATATATATTCGTCCTAAAAGGAAAATTTTCAAAAGATGTAATAAGATTAACGTTTGCTATATCAATGAGGTATATTATTAGGGTTGAATGATGAATGTGGTCAGGTTGATCTGCAGTTGTTTTCCTGTGTGTGTTCCAAAAAGATAAAAGGACTAATAATAATCTATAGGTACTAATAATAATAAAGCTGAAGGGTTTTTATTTAAACGCGCTAATCTCTGCAACTACCAGCCGGATTGGAAACATTCTTTTTGTCACGCTACGATCCACGGGACGGAGCAGTACCACAGACGCAAGTTAGCGCGGATGAAAAAACCCTAGCGGACAAAGTCGCGAGCAGAAGCTAGTATAATAATAATACCAGCCTATTACTGTGCACGAGCATTGATCACCACGCTTGCTCATGATGGTTGCCGATTTCAGACTTATCTCAATTATAAAGTCCAGGTTGCCTCACGATTTTTCCTTCACCGATGCCATTAATCTCCATCGGACTGTAGGAGTTAGGGAAGAGGGAGTGCACCAATGTTTGCGCAAACAGCTTCTGCATTCTTACATTTCCAGCATACTTAGCTAGTCTCTATTAAGATCATCCGCTGTGACCGAAATCAGTCTAGATAATACTATCACAAGCTATAAAACGCATTTTATATCATAGTATAGACAGTAGCTCCGCTAAATAAATATCGCGTGTAACATAGGCTAGTGCGTAAGTTATTACAAGTCCACATTGTTATTCAGTCATTACTTATGCACGTGTTAACCTGAACACGAACTAGCAAGGTCTAGTTTACTCTAAGTGTAGCTTGTTTTTCCTTTACTAGTTGCCTTTTTTGTAGGCAACTTCCTCAAATCCTCAGTAAAGTCTGGTGTAGTGAGCTTAAGGTGAGCTGCCATTCCAGTTGATCTGGCTCGTAGCGATTATCGAGGGTGATCCGTTTAAAGAGGATGACTTTTATAAAATACTGCTGCAAATCACCACTTCTGTAGCCGCAGCATCAAATGACTTCTTCAGCTCTGGGCGGAGTGGAAGGGAGTATCAGACTCTTACTGACTAAAACCCATCCGTGTTCCTCCTCATGCCTTTGAGTTTCAGTGTCGCGGTGACTCTTTGGAACAAATTTCGCAACCACCACTTCTGTAGCCTGCAGTGTTCGGAGGACTAGGTGATGGTTTCTCTTCTATTCGTCCTCTATATTATTACTACCTTATCCTTTATAATTATGATAATAGTGCCGAAAGTCATGACGGCTAATGGCATAATCGCCAAGAGCCTCGACCAACACCTGAGGAGGCTTGCGTTAGGTGTTGCATTAGATCAAATGGCTTGGTTCTGAAAGCGGTATTCTTGGACACAGCTCATATTGTCCGAAGATTCCTCTTTAAAGAGCCCTGATCACCGGTAGCTTGGACCCCCTGTTCCCAATATTAGTGAGCTGCTATTTTGTTTTGTGTCTGTAAAATAAATTAATGAAATAATCAAGCCTCACAATATTCATCCCTCCCTTCTCTGGTCTCCCTCTCCCCCTCCTGGCATCACCATTAGTACTCCGCGGTGAATACTGCAAATTGTTTACAACAGAACGTGCTTCGACGCTCAATAGCTTCATTAGCCTAGTGACCGTACGCAATTCTATGAATTACTATTGCTACTGTTTTTGTTGTCTTTTGTTGTTATTTAATTACTTGGAAGGCTTTGTGCATAATGATTTATGGTGCAGCTCTTTTGTTTTATGTGTTATCGACTATTAGCTCAAAATTGGCGTTTATTAAATGTGTTAATGTCACTGAACTCTTAAACGGCTGAGCCGATTTTGATGGGTTTTTTTATGTTGCCTTTTGTTGTTATTTTGAAGGCTTTCCGCATGATTAAATAATTATGCATGGTGCAGCGCTTCATGTTTTTCTATGTTATCGACTATTAGCCAAAAATTGGCGTTCACTAAATTTGCATGTGGCTAAAATCCTCCTAAACGGGTGGATTGATTTTTTTATGTGTTTTTGAGTAGAACCCTGGGTGGTTTACATTCTCAATTGCACAACATTCAAGCAGGACCCCCGTTATTGTTACATAAGAATTATGTTAAAGTCAAATTACCGGTTAAATATCCTACAGTAATTCGATAAAACGCCTTCAAGAAAACATAATAACGCCATAAAAGAAAAGCCAGCGAAAAGCTCTAAAGATTAATATCGATAGAAAAATAACACTAACGAGTAAACAAGTAACAGTGGCCATGCAATATGCGATTCGATTAGTTGCAGACGCGCTTGTTTATTTAATCGATTGCGACGACATATCGAGAGAGTGCGTTGAACCTGATGACGTTGGACGGGCCGCGATCGCCTCTCTCCACGTCATGCGAATTCCCCGCTCTTTGATATAAAATAATTAATACTATATTTAACCCACAAAGCTTGCTTAACCTGCATTAATAACTTTAGAGGCCTCGAAAGGCCGAAAAGAGACTTACCTTCGATTATTTATAACTTAAACGAAGATTTTGAATTTTCCCGAGTATCGAATTAAATTGATGACGAGTGACGTTTGTGATCGTGATTGGGTGGCCAAAGACTAATACCTAAGTTGTTTCCGATTTGAAATGGTTATATAGGTACCTTAAAAGAAAAGAAAGAACCCTTAAGACTTGCGGGTTGTTCGAAAGAGATACCGCGCCCCCGGAACGCAAAGGGCACAAGAAGGAACATGGATGGGTTTATGTCAGTAGAAGTCTGACACTCCCTTCCGCCTCCCAGGGCGGGGGAAGGCATATGATGATTACCCACCTTGAAAAAAAAAGATCTAAAGACCCTTTCCACAGGAATGTGTGGAGGTATCAAGTTCAAAATAATATGAAATACTCAGGTCATTAATAGATATTTTTACTTTTTTTACAAACAAAGCTATAGGCTTTAATATAAAGTTATAGGTTTAATAATATTAATAAAAACCATATAAAAGCCTGTTGCAATAATGGCCGCAAACTGCATTTTTAATAAAAGCACTAGAAGTAGATAAGGATTTACTCAGCAGACGACTGTCAACACAATTGTAATCTTATCAATGAAATGCAAACTAACAAGGATTACATTATAACCCAATAACTAGTAGATAACTGTTATTATGTACTTTTGAATGTACATAATCTACCTAGTCTTTTCTTAAACTATGTTAGAGTCTGCTTCCAGTCTAACCGGATACCTCAATACCAGTGTTTTTTTTTTTTTTTTATAGATGGGATATCATCGAATAACTTCCCCCGCCCTGGGCGGGACGGGAGGGAGTGTCAGACTTTTACTGACTAAAACCCATCTATGTTCCTTCACGTGCCCTTTGCGTTCCGGGGGCGCGATATGTCTTTCGAACAACCCGCAGCCCCGGCAGTTACTTTAAGCTACTGCCGATCTTAACTTCACAATCCAGTAACTGGGTAACATGATACCATTTGGTAAGACTTTAGGGCATCTGACTACCCGTAACGACTGTCAAAGATCTACGAATGACAGCTGGGACCAACGGCTTTACGTGCTTTCTGAGGCACGGGGGTGTGAGACAACTAACATTCAAACTCCTCAAAAAAGAAGAAATGTCCAATAACACTTTGCCCGGCCTAGAAATCAAACCTAGAACTCCACGCTCATGAGACGTGTTTGTGACCACGAGATCAACGAGGTAGTTAGATTTCCTTCCAAAAGTACATTTAATGAAACAATTGACCTCGGGAAAGTAAGCCCTGAAAACACAGCTCGGCTGTTTTAAAGCGTTTTGAAATTATAAACGGAATAATGATAAAACAGCAGGAAGGTTTTATTTCAAAGAATTTCATTATTTTAATGAAATTAAAGAAATATAAATGAATAAAATGTAAGAACTTTGTCGAGCTTAAAAAAGTATTTTTCCGCAAATGGTTGGATGATTCACAAAAGACATTACTAAACTATGATTTTCAGTTCATTTGTTTCATTCGTGTTCCGAAACTTAAGACATTCTCAGTTATCTAAAAATGAATCTTAAACCCGTAACATTAAAGTTAAATTCATGTTAACCCCGTTCCGCTACAGTGTTTTTCTACAATAACAATTATTTTTTTGCATTCTTAAAACGTTCGACTCTCCAATCTCGCGCGATTACAGCGCTATTAATTGCGTGCCAAAAAGAGAAAATCATTCAAAAACCACTCATATACGCTTTCCATAAAGTTTATAGTATTTTGTAAGAAGTACGTTTTTAAATCATAACGAGTTTTAGTTTGTTGACGAGCCAAGATTAGAAACAACGTGGTAGTACGAAAATAGCGAAGCGGCATGAATTTGCATTTAAAAATAAAAATAAACACGTTTTTTAGACCACATTAATGTTGTTTTTGCTCGTACTTTTTTCACCTAACGTGAGTTTCTAGTTACAGACAGCGTAAAAGTTTTTATGGTTAGGTTTAATGTTGTGGTTATTCTGTAAGATCATTCTTATTACATAGGTTTCACGTTTCGGGTAGAAAGTGTTCAGTTCTCCTTTGAATTTTGTAATTAAACTATCAAAACGAAACGTGTGTGCAAAGTTGCGTGTCCGTGCTACTGACCATTAAGGAGTACCCTCGTGAGGAGACAATCCTAGCTGCAGCTTTAGGTAATTTCTATCATTTTAGTGCATTGTCATCAGAACTGAATAAGCATTTATAATTTCAAAGACGTAAACTTAAAGGAAGTGGTTCAAATTTTGCTTGTAAGATTTGACTTAATACAAAAAGTTAATACAAGCTTTGAACCGAACAAATAGTGTCTTGGTCTAGAATTCTAGATTCTACAGCTGTCAGCAGAAGACTTGGATACTATTAATCCATATAAAGCAAAGTTCATCATCAGCGCGTGTTGGCACAGCTTGAATGAAATTTGTGAAGCATGAACACGTAATAAATAGTTGAAAGTTTGCCATTGCATAAACATTTTAATCATTGTTGGGCACATGGTATAATATAACTTACTGCAGCCTTTCCCTCCGTACACTCTGTTAATTTCTACGCACTAATTAGCAGTTTATTTTTAGCTTTAAAAACAGCTTAATTATATAGGAAGGTACTTTAACATCATACTTAGATAAAAAGTTCATGACTTGCAAATGGTTTTATTAAAATATTTAATTAACCCTTTCTCTTCGGAAGTATCTTTGAATTTGGAATCCGGGTGGTGTTCTGAAAAGCGCGGATCATAGGAATGGCTTTTGCAAACTTTTTGGACCAATAAGAAGTTGGATGATGAGGTTAGGTGTTTCATATCTATACTAACATTATAAAGAAGTTTGTAGTAAATGTCATCTCAGGCCGATAATAAAAAAAAATTTACTGATAGAAAGCTATCGCTGAGGCATAGCTGTTCTGTTATGGTATATTTAATTAAAGCTCAGACAAATTCGCGGACAAAAGCGAGTATTTAAAGAAAAACAGTTTGAAACTAGTTCACTTACACATTCAGATTTAGAACAGACTGGTTTTTATATTTACCAAAGGGGACTTTTTTGTCTATTGACAACAATTTGCGAATATATTAAAGTGCAAATCGAGTTGGTTTTAATTTTAATTTTCACGTGGCAATTTTGCGATTAGTCACTTTGTAAGATTTGTAAACAACACGTCAATGCAAAATCCAGAAATGGTTTCTTTTTATTATTTTTTCTTTTAGCGTTTTGGTGGTTATTAATAGTCTTTGTGTACTTTGAACTTTAGATTCCAATGTTTAAGTGCTCGTTAGCCTAACTAAATATTTAACTATTTATTAGGTCAACCAGTACATATGCTACATAATTACATTATACATTTTGTGGTCCTCAGAGCCAAATATTGATTTGTTACCCAATAATTTATGACATTGGACACATTTTTGAATTATTAAATGTGTTTCTAGCTAGCTTCTGCTCGCGACTTCGTTCGCGTGGAATTCGAGTATACCATAAAAACAGTACCTCCTATTATTACCTCTTTCAAACAAACAAGCTTTACCTCTCTATAATATGAAGTAAGTATAAATACTTATATTACTAATAAAAACTCTTGCCACGATAAAATAGCAAACAGACAATCATAAATTAACAAGAATTTACACAATAAGCACTAAAACATAAAAACATTAATTATTGCAAGGTTGGCACACTTGCTTCATTTCAACGAATCGAAGGGTTGGTCAATGTTCACTGCATCTGTGACGCACTGCCAACCCTTGCTCACCTTCAGCTCTCGAGGAAAACCCACCGCCACTGCCCGCGACTATAGACCTTAATTGAAACAAGTTACGGTGTATTTTACAATGATAAGGCGTCCGTAATGAATTCCTGCGGTCAATTAAATGAACGATATAGTAATGTTCGCTCGATGACTGTATAAACTTTTTGTTGTCTCGAGATTGTTCTAAATTAATGTTGCCTGCGTATTAAGATGCTGAAAATATAGTGAATTCAAATTGTTTGACTAAAAAAGGATATGTAATTTGGTTTGACCTGAAGACCTAATAATTAAATACGAGTTTTGTTTCATGAAGCAATTTCTAAATTGCAGTGAAGTGAAACTGCCTTGAGTCAATGCTCGTGTCTTCTCTGAAGGAAAAGAAGTCTTTGCACTGCAGCGGGACATAGGCTGGTTTTTCTATTATTCTTATTATACAATTTCATAAATGAAGACAAATTATGTCAAGACAGTTCTTATTCATTAAAAAATCACAACATTAAATTGACGCCGAGGCAACGAAACCAACACCATTAAAACTCAGGGCGATCAATTTCATAAATTAATAAATAATTCATCACATTACATAAACGTTACTAGTTATAAAAACGATGATATAACCAATTTGTAACAGGACACATAAAACCGACGCGTTGACATGACGTAGGTACGATTAATAAAATAAATAAATAATCAATTTAAATCCATTTAATGATGACACATTTATTTACGCACAAAGGTAATCAAAATTCATTAGCCAAGAATTCTGGAAAGGCAGAAAAGAACCGGAGAATTCTATGTTAGTAATCAGGGAGAAACCAGAACCCCTCTGGGTTTTAAGAGGGTTGATTAAAATGGTACAAAGAGCCTACGGTGATGCAGCGAAGAGCATGAATCAACAACTGCCAATCAATTATTATTATACTATAGTTTGTCATCAAAACGCTAAGAAGTGTAGAATGCTTTCAATTTGAAAAATTATGCAAATACCAAAAAACAATGAAAACAATTGGTAGATGCTGATGTCCAGTAGAGAATGTGTCTTGAAAGATTTAAGATTACAGAAAGCTAGCTTCTGCCCGCGACTTTGTCTGCATAGACTTCAGAATTAAGCCAAAGTCGTAAATTATCCCATGGCAACACAAAAACGGGATAAAAGTATTATCCTATGTATTAAGGTTTCGTTCATTCGCGTTTATTATAGCAGTAGGAAGTAGGATAGGATAAAAGTTGTGAGATGACAGCTCACGTCAAACTCACTTCACCTATAGACCTATTCACTGATAGACCGGCTGACATGTCAATTAAGCCCAACATAATAAAAGTTACAACTAAAATGCATTTCTTTAATACTTGCGTATGCATTGTCAATTGGGCGCGTGGGATTGGCATTTAAAACACTGTCTGGGTCAAATATAAATTGGTGTTACATGTAACTCATTAATGTTATGGTGGGTCCACACGACACAGACTTTTGTCTGTACAGACATCTGCACAGACTATAAAGTCTGAGTAAAAATTTTTACTCAGAGGTCTTTACCAAATGTCTGTGCAGACTTTTCATCAGTTCAGACTTCGATTTTAATGAATAAATTAAGTAATTCAATAATCATGAGTTTTGCTCCGACAATCGTACAGACATGTACGCAGACTTCCGACTTTTCTGATACACCGACATTTGCCTGTACTGATTTGTTGTACAGACAAAATTCTATAGAAGTCTGTGTTAAGTTTGTGTCGTGTGGAACTGTGGACCTACCATTACGCTTGCACATGCCGCGAATAGCCGACAAGCTTGGACTTTGAAAGCGATGGGTCAACGAATCTTAGCAGTCGAGTTCTGGTATACCCCACCAATACTTGTTTAGATATTTACTGCGTCGGAGCAGGTTAAAGTTCGTTTATTACTACCAAGTTTATCTATAAATCTTGCGTAAAAATAACCAGCTCAACATAATATACGTTTTTTTGGCCGAACTATTTTGTCGGTAAAGGCAATTTTTCGTGAATTAAAATATCCATATCAAGTCTTTTCGCGCGAACCCTTCCATTGAATGCATAATAGATACCTATTGTGACTGCTAGTTAGTGTAGTGCAACTGTTTACTTTTTACCTATCTTTATTTCGTTTAAGCACATGTGCTTTATTGAAATACCATTTATCCGTTGTAAATTAAGAAATAAATAAATCAGAAAATGATTCTTTCGGTTAATCAACCGCAGTTTCGAAGAAAATTCTATTGGCGAAAGATATTTTTGTAAAAACGACTCTCGACGAAGAGTGCAGTGGATGACACATTCAATGGGAGCAGCAGGGTGTTACCTTAATGCTTAAACCTTTCAGAAAAATTCAAAACTCAAAGCTTTATTTCAAAGACTACAAAACAATTGAACAATTGAATCAGGTGGCCCTTTCCAAAAGATTCCTTTGCGTCTGGGGGTTACACTATTGAAGATGACGTACTAAAGATTCTGCGTCAAACCTTTATTCTGTTGGATTTCTCATACTTGTCAGATTTTATTCTCTGGAGCCCGACTTCGCTCATGCGTAACAAGACATTTCACGCATGTTGCATGCCTTGGAGTTTTCCTCGTACTATATTTACTTTTGCGATGCAACGGACAAAGATTCCACTGCAACACGATATGATAGAGATGACTGCAAGATATGTGGGCACACTGCTTTACGTCATGCGTGATCTATTTATTTTATATTTGGGGCAAGGTGGCTGTTCGATATTGTGGTAATATTTGACTTGGATAATTGTTCTTTCATGACTAGGTTTGTCAATAGATGCATTCTAGAGTCTAGCTGTACTATTCGTTATTGAGCTATTTAGTACTAGTTTGCTAGTACTGAATGACTTGGCAAAATTCATGATTATGAGTGGTAATAGATCCAGCAAAAGAGGAAGAGAGGAAGACCGAAGAGAAAATGGATGTCTGTGTGAAGGATAGTGAGAATGCAAAAGGGATTAAACAGGAGTGGAGGTCGTGATGACGGAAAATGGAAAATCAAAAATTGCGGAGGTCCAAGTACCGTAGGACTAGAACAGGCAGAAGATTTGGCAAAGTCTAGTCATTAAGTAAGTGTCTATGTTTGATTGACACTATGAACGTTACCGTCATGTATATTTATAAGTTAACTGAATTCGCTTTTAACTGCATATAGGCTTTTCTCAGTTAAAGAGAAAGAGTTTAAAAATAAAAACAGGTGTGTCCACATAATAATATAAGAATAGCTTCCTTACACAAGTGTTTCTGTGATCAGGTCGAAAATAGCCATATTGCTATATAAATAATTGTTATATTTCAGCCTTTAATCACCCAACAATGTTTTATTGTCCTCCCCATACATATTGAATACGTCAGGTGTGACAGCAATGATACGCATACTAATTTTATGATTATTTCTAACAATTTCAAAGATATAAATTATAATTTATGGGGTAATGAGTGTCATACTAATACGTGTTAAGATAAACAAAGAATGTACTGTATACATAAGACTACAGTACACAATATACATATTATCTAACATTATGTACTCCTTGTAGCTAAGCCGTATGAGTCAACTCAGGGAAATGGGTTTTCTCAATAGCAGGTATATTAGAAATTACATAACAATATTACTACATTTTCAGCCTTGAAATTACTTGGTAAAGGAAAACATATTAAGAAAACTTGGACTAATTATTATAAGTTCGAAATCGCCATCCGCTTTGAGCAAGCGTGGTAATCAATACTCGTGCCTTCGCTGTATGGAAAAAGGCTTTTGCCCTGCAGTAGGACAGAGATAGGCTGTTATATGGAGTACAAATATTCAAGTATTATTTGCATTCCATATGTGTTAAAGATGTTACAGCAGGCTTTAAGCTAAGTACATAATGGACCCTGTTAGGGCACAGCAACATAAAATTAATATTATTTTGAATCTAAAATTTTATAAAATTTACAACAAACTATATTGCAATACAAGGAAACACCATATACCATCACGCCTGTATTCCCTGAAGGGTAAGGCAGAGGTGTACCAATGTACACTCACAGTTCGCCGGTATATTTATGTCCCATGTAATAGGGGGCGAGCCTATTGCCATTAACCGGGCACACATCCAAACTCCGAGCTGCTACTGAGAATTTCATAGAAAAACCAATAACACTTTTTGCTCAACCCGGGAATCGAACCCAGGACCTCTAGCGTAGCAGTCGCGCTCAGGACGACTAGGCCAACGAGGCAGTCAACAAGGAAACAAATTTTAAAATATAATAATATTATATACCTATTATTATTATTTGATTTTCATCTTTTTAAGACAGTTGACGATCTTACAAACAGGCCGGAGCCAAGGCGAAACTAAAAATGTGTATTAGAGAGAAGAAGAAGTCAGAAACATTCGGGTTTTGAGATTGATTTATGATTGCTATTTGTATTAACTTCAAATTCAGGTAGAATAAACAAACAAATACTTCTAAAAAGTAATGAAAATCGACACTAGGAAAGTGGATAGTTAAATATATTCCAAAATTATAGAAGACGTCGTTTTCGTTCGAGCAAAATGACAGGTTGATTGAGTTTACTTTTAGCTTGTCAATAGTGTTCACAGAATAAATTCCTGTTTATAACAATTTATTAATAATATGTTCAGTCATCCTTATTGACAAGTTTAAAGTTCGTATTGTCAGTTCATTTGCTATGATATGCTTGAACCACAATAGCGGTTTTGTATAAAATGACATAACATTGTTAACATGCTTTATTTCCTGGAGTGGAGCGCCAGAGACGGCGATTTGAGTGCATTTGCACTACCATTCTAATGCCTTAGCGTAAAATGCGCGCTTCATGCAAAAACGTATGGTATCTCTTAACTAAGGAATCCGAACCGAGTTCAAGTAATATGAAATTAATGCTTTGAGAGTTCCAATCAGTACAAAATCAGATTGGTCCTTTGAGCCGATTTACGAAGCCAATTTTACTCTGCCAGCTGTAATGGCTAACATACGAAACCGTTAGATATTTTTCAAAGTTTAATTAATTTGTGGAAAATAGTACCGTGAAAAAAAAAAGGTTTAAAGAGAGAATATCAGGATTTTTTGACATTTCATGGTCTGATCATTCAAAAAATACAATGATTGAGAAAGACACAGGTAAGACGAAGATGAAGGTAAGAACAATGTTATTCTTCAATTCCAAATTACATCCATTAAATGCTTCTAAATGAGACATCTCACGAAACAGGTAGATGAACCAAAGAGGTAGAATTACGGACTGAGAATAGCGACGAAGGCCGATGGGCTGGGACACTGTTTTAATAGCAAGGCGACAACGAAAATAAATAGGTGTCTGTTTTATAGTCGTCATTTGGACCTAAATTGGTTTGGTCACGAAGGTGGCATGAGAAGTCAAGTTTTGAAGTATTTAGGAGTAAGTACTTGCAGTAATATAGTCATCATGTTTGATGAGTATTTCTGTTGAGAAGATGACGGATTTGAATATGTATTAGACGTTAATGTACAGTGTCCAGTGTAAAATTAGACAATACAGGTTTTAGAAAAATGAAAGTCTTTTCAGAGTGAAAGTGTTATCGTCTTGTCACTGCATACCTGTGTTGTATGACGATCTCTTTCGAAAACTAGACCAGACATTACGATCAAAAGGATACTGTGGGCCCAGGATTCAATCAAATCAAAGCTTTACTGATAGCTACTAAAGTTGCATTTGAAGACAAAGATGATGATTCAGATCTTGGAATACCCAAAACGCTGAATCCTAATTTGTCAAACCTTTTTGCGACTTGCGTTTATGAAACACATCACGCAAAACTCTAATTAATCCGTATTTATGTAGACAGACCTCAATTTCAGGAAATTCAATAAGGTAGGTAGTTCGAAAAGTTAATTTTGCGTATAAACCCGCTTATCGTGGAGCCATACGAAAATAGTTCTACAGACCACAGCTCCATGATTCACGGTTACCTTGCTATGCGATTTACTCGTAAAGTTACATAAAAACGTATGTTAATTAAGGCAGTTTTGCATTGCACATGCTGTCAGTTAATACGGCTACTGACGCGATACTGATTCTTGCGAAATTAGTAATAATATGTTATCCTTCGTATGACGTCATTGTTATCAAGGCCACCCTGGTTTAGTGTTTACGAGCGAAGTCTGTCTTACGTAGACTTTTTGGCTGGATCTAAATCGACCTAATAATACAAAAAAAAGGTGTGGACCTGTTTGTAAACATGGTAGGTGGGTGAACTGCTGAGTAAATATTAGTAAAAGACTAAAGTTGACTGTCAACTATTAAGTTAGTATAATTTGTTACAAATATACAAATACTAATGTGAAGCTATTGCTCTCAAGACCCGTAGCTATTGACGAAAGTTCGGTTTTTAAACCAAAGGACCAAAAATACTTAGAGGGACAGACCATTGTCGAAAATTGTGTTTTCGTACCAAAGGACCAAGAATACTTGGAAGGACTCTTCATTATCAAATCTACTAGCATAATTATGGAGATAGATTTGGTTGTAAATACATAGCTAATAAAAACAATAGGTTTTTACTGTAAGAACATGCCACAAACCTAACGAAAGCTTACGAAAAAATCCAAGTACAAGAAGATGATCATTGCAATGAATAAAACCAATGGCAGTGATCACTAACTGAAAATAATATACCAGACAGTTGCAAGAAGCCTTGTATGTATAAAGCTATTAATATCAAGAATGTTTACATTCAGATAACATGTAATGAACTTGTCAACTCCACTTAGATGCAGTGTCTTCTATAAAAACAAACAGCATTATGTATCACGTTATAATGATCATTACCTACCTATAATTTTATAATAATGGATCTAAGCAACGAATCTGGAAAATTCATTTCAAACAGGAATTAATATCTGTTATCTATTATTTCTTTTCAATTCTTACTGGAAATAATTTAGATAATGAAGACTTTGGAAAGGACTACAGGTTCTTCGAAAGAAAATCCGGCAATATGGTAAACAAATAACATTGTCATTATTTCCGCTTGACAATTTCGAAAGTACCATTGGAAAATACATTTTTTTTTATCGTTACCCAGAATGTTAACAACAATCTAATTAGTTTACAAGGAAAATATTTTGAAAATGTACTAAATCACAAACATAATACGGGTACCAGAGTCGTAACTCAGCTAGAGCTACAAGAAATTGAGGACATTGTTGAATCCATAAATGATAATAGTACTCACAACAATTCCGTTGAAGCGAAAGCAGAAGTACACAATACACTACGTATTCACTGTAAGAACCAATGTTCTGGAACAAATCCATGCACAACACTACACAAGAAAGAACGCCACATCGAAGCTGTCGCATCGGTGGCAAAACGTAAACTGAACACAACGTAGGAATGAGGTAAACACCATTATATAAATTTAATTGAAGATAATTGCGCGAAAACCGCAGCTGCGTGACGTAGGGGATGCCATTATCAAGCATTATACGACGTTTTTCCTAGAAGCGAGCGGTGGGCACGGCTCTCCTTGCCATTCATCTAAATTACGATAATGTAAAGTAATACCGGCTTGGGGAACAGCTTAATCTTACCAAACAGATGGACTACAGTTCAATGCTTTGGAAAACATTCAGATTAGAAATTGGAACTAATACATTTTCAGTTTTCGAAAATGTCAACATGAATTCATTCCAGTAAGATTGAATAAAGCTACAGGTGTAAAAACTTGTAAATCAACAATCAAGCGTGCTTCAGTCAAGGCAGTTAAGATTAGCGTGTTAATCGGTTAAATCAAAGAGCTGCGTACACGTGTTGAATGTGTACAAGATAAAGCGCTTCTTAATTTATTCATACTTTTTGTTTGTTCTCAGTATGCACGCGATGTCGGCACTTCTCGGCTATAATCCAGTAAAGTGATTAAGTCAAATGCCTGCTGACGTATCGGGGAACTACGCAACTAAATTCTTTCCAATTGTTAAATATTAGTCACGCATCCAAAATGAACGCGCGAGGCGTGTCTTATTTAATTATCAACCTGGGATTTGATCGTCGTAGCGAAAACAAAGGTGGCTTTTATTAAATTTTCATGGCAAGTCTGTTTGAAACGTGGCATAGTACAAAATGTATGGAGGTTCCGCACAATTTCTTATTGCATTCTTCGTTAATCGTCAGGTAGTTAGCAAAAGAAAAAAAGAACCACAAAACGTTTTGCTGACAATTAAAGCTTAAACAACGTTTGAATAGGGCTACGCTCAGGAAACGGTTACTATCAACTAACGATCATTGTATGCAGTTGCGTACAAAAAGTTAACACAACATTCACTACTTG
Source organism: Caradrina clavipalpis (assembly GCA_932526535.1). Lineage (NCBI taxonomy): Eukaryota > Metazoa > Arthropoda > Insecta > Lepidoptera > Noctuidae > Caradrina > Caradrina clavipalpis. The sequence goes on along the minus strand of OW052091.1, from coordinate 16,398,665 downwards.
TTTACTACACAATGTAAGACCGTCTACTACCGGGCAGATAATGATTAAGTTGTTATTGCCTGGATGTTGGTAAAGAAACCTAAAACAAGTAAAGGATGGGAACCTCAATAGGGTCGAAATTATTTAACCGATGATGACTTCAAAGTCAGACATTGTACAGTCAGATCTCTCATGGTGTCAGACTAGGTACATCATCTTCCCATTCGTATAGTCATTGAATTAATGTCCCGGTACAAGTTATTGTATAACTTTTTTTTTGGAGTTCCTTTCTTCATACAAAACTTATTATTGGAAATTTGGAATGCATATGGGCAACTAGAATTAATATTATTTTTGGTGGTGGGTGAAATAAATGATTTGATTTTTACTTCGTACTTAGGCAGTCGCAACATAAATGCCAAAAGGTTTATAAAGCTAAAGGATAGCGGTAGAGCGATAGAATGACGGTAATGACATGTTGTTTACTAATATAATACGTTGACTACAACTATCTATTACAATTGCAGTGTGCGTGCTGCCGACGCGGCGTTATGTAAGAGTGTAGAACTGTAGACTCGTGGGGCAAGCTGCGGTTCCAGCCACGCTAGATGAACGTGTAGAGTAAAATGTTCTAGAATAAGGAAACTGTTGGCAAGGTTGATAACCTCGAGGAAATCGTGTGAAAAGTTCAGATTTTATGTATTATTGTGCGGTATCTAGTACCTATGTTTTGAGAGTGATGACACACCGCCAGTATACGGACTTAAAGAGTATCTTAAGCTTTGGAATAGGCTATTCGAATGCCAGTTCTCTAAAATAACACTAGTTTATTTTGGCGGATAGAGAATTATTGCAAAATTGCCATGAAATATTTCAGAGATAGATTCTTCAATAGAGAATAGAACTAGAACTTAAATGCTTATTCTTAATCGTCGTTAAAATCCTTCTCTTTCTTTAGCTACTTTCTTCAGATAATAGTATCATTGTCTTTTTCTACTCCCGAAACAGATTTTTCTATCTCGAGATTAATTACAATTGCAATCTTAGATCCTCCACTGCATGGATTTTCTTTGTTCAGTTCATTTGTGGCTCGAAAATGACAAAGTTCAACTACACCAAAGGTTCTTTTGAAATCATTAAAACATGTACAAGTTATGTTATCACATCATCATTACCAATTACCGTTTCGAAATCTGAATCTTGAATATTTATCCTCAAACATTTAATTAAACTCGAAAATTTTCCATCTCTGGACACTGGCCTGCAAGTAGGACATACTACACACCAATACTTACATCCTATCCATATCTATTCATGTCCACGATAACCTTATGTCTTGTAGTCACATCATCTTCGTATGAATATGAATGAAGTTTATAAATTGTATTGTTCTCTTCATCTCTTGTTAGTTACGGTGGTAGGAACTTGTATTAAATGGTAGGTGTATTTAATAGCATGGTGGTATTGTGTCAGATGTTGATGAATTTCTGGATTAATTACTTAGTAAGCAGAATTAAGCTGAACTCAAAGTTAAACATGGCTTTAATTACGTTTTATCTATCGTATCATTATGTGCTTGCATAAGCTGAACTTTCTGTGTCTTGATACAGTATTGCGTTAAAATTGTGAATCTGATAAACAATTTTCTGGGTACTTTATTGGAACACTGATTGTGATCATACTTTTCTGCACTGGTAACTTTTCCCAACGAGATCTCCGCTCATGATTCATGATACAGAAAACGCATCATGGAAATATCTTATATTCGGTTATAACTGCTAAACATTAGATTATTGACATCCAACATTTGAAACAAATCCATTAGTAAGCCACAAATCTAATTAGACCAACAAAGGCAATAACGAACAATTAATAGTGAAACTCATTAATCAGTTCAGAGTCCACTTAAAAGCAGACGTTTGAAGCCGCCTCTTGTCTAAACATTTGTATTGAATTGATCTTTAATCAATATACTATGTATAAACCAATCATTCGATAGATTTTTGATTAATTCTGCTGGAAGACAAAGCAAACCTTTTTCTATTTTTAGTCTAGTACTGGATACTTAAGTTAGTGGCTACTTAGTGTAATGGTAGTTACGTTACTTCAAGCTTTTTGTTTTTGGTCCTTAGAGCCGGTCTTGCTTGCGTCAATGGTATAATGGGATTTCCCAGCGGCCCTACTTCCAGCAGTCTTTTTTATTGCGAATCTTATTCTTAGTTGTATCTTATAAATACTTTATTATTATTTATTTCTTGAACATGTATTCAGCCAGTTTATAGCAGTAATCACTTAAGGCCTTATCAAATGACCCCGCAGTTGTCTGATATACGCTGAGATTAATTTATCGTTTGTAGAATTTTTTGTTACACAATCAAATGATAATTCTCAACTCAAAGTATATTTAAAGATGGTCTATTCTTGTTTGAAATCTACGTCAAATATAAGGTCAAGTTTTAAGACAATAATAATAAATATGATACGCACTTATATTCTACTTACAAAACTTAGTTGAGCTGAATAGTTCGAAGCGTCCATTACCTGAAACGAAAACAATCTTGTTATAGTTATGATCTTGGGCGATGGCCAGTATCTCACCTATTTCAAGTATCCATAGAGCTATCAAATGTGATCTGAAATTACCCTTCGACCTTGGTTTGGTCGACTCGATTTGAATTTTGAATGTGATTGGGATGACGGTAGTGTGACGTCTGATGATGATCGGGATCACTTTGATGTCACTTATGACGCTCAATAGGTCTCTTATTGAATATTAAGTAATGCTACATAATGGAATGGAGAGAGAACGTTCTCAAGCAGCGGGACAATACGAGCTTAATAATTATGAAATGAGTTATTTAACAGTTGTATTCATAATTTGTAATACTTTGTCCATATAATAGTATACTTAGTAGTTTTTTTGTAAACTAGGTACAAAATATTGCTACATATTTATTTTAAACAAATTATTAGAAGAGAGAAATGGATTCAATTCTTTCTTACGTTCAAAAGTGCTTTTGCCTTTATCTAATTGAAATAAATGATTTGACTTTGATTTTCTCTTAATAAGTACTTCCTCTTTACGTTTTGAGACCCACTTTGCCAGGTCAACAGAACCCCTCAAACCTTTTTATTAAACAACATTCTTCGACCGGATTTGATTTCACAGAAAGAAAAACTTAAAAGGGTTTTGATGAAATTCTTTGTTTGGATTATCCAATTTCTTCTTCTTTGATGAGATTAGATACGCAAATATCGTGTCGAAACATTTTATACAAAACTAGCGAACTGCCTGCGGCTTTACCCGCGTGACTTATTTCACCCGCGTTAAATAACGTTTTTGGTTACTGCTTCCCTCCCGTGTGTCGTAGCGTGATGTTATATAGCTTATGTCACTCAGGAATAATGCACCTTCAGCTATCTATTGGTGACAAAATTGTTATAATCGGTTCAGTAGTTTCGGCGCCTATTCGTGGCAAACAAATATTACCTCTTTATAATATTAGTACCTATAGTTGAATAGGTTCACTAAAAACCTTAGTTTTATATAATTTAACATAATTTATTTCAATTTTGTAAATGTGAGTACCATGGAGCCATTTATTTGTTAAGTTACTATGTGTTGGACACTGAGCATGGCAGTTGAGAGCTTCGTCATGCTCACTTTAATGTCTCGCTGACGGTGGCGCGTGGGTTGGGTCGTTTGGTTCCCTTCAAGATGGTTGAGCTAAATGATGCTGATGCACGCGTCATATTCGTGAACGGGTGCTGTCAGTTGGGATTGGTCATCTCTTGACTGCCATGGCTTACATCTTTATTATAATTTTGTTATTTTTTATATTCACCTTCATTGTTTTCACATATAGAAGCAACAAGAATAATGTAACCAAGTTTTTGTAAAAACCAAATTGAATGAAAAGAGTGTCCATGGAGTTTCTTGCTCGTTCTTCTCCATAGAGACCTACGTTTTGGAACGAGCAACTAGCTTCAATATTAAACTGTAACTTCTTGACAATTCAAAAGTGCCTGTAAATGGTCTAATTGAAAAAATGCTTTGATTTGATTTGATATAGCTTAACATTAGGAGGTTTTGCAAGAAAAGGAACTATTGTTTTAATGTCCTCCAAAAACAACTACGGGTTTCCCAATTCGTAGTAGGTACGTAGTACACGCTAACCTTCAAGAAATCCTAGCAGATAATTGATGACAACCAGTAACGCCACGTGTAGCTGTGATGCAACTAATACAACGCAGATGCGCCTGCGACGGTAAACATTATAGGGCTGACCAAAGGTAAAGGTGTGCGAATTAATAATGTTGAAATGAATAAAATTAAGGAAGGGTTGAGTGAATGGATGAATGGAATGAAAAGAAGCCCGTTTGAAGTAACTTGTGGAGCCGATTGTTAAGCAACCGTTATCTCCAAAGCAAGGATTTAAGAGTACAAAATAACTGAAATAAATTCATCCTTATCTTGATGATCGCCCAATGTACCTTCTAAACTTAAATGAAAAGAGTGTCTTTGAAGTTTCTTGCTTGCTCCATAGAGATCTACCTACGTTTTGGAACGAGCAACTAGCTTTAAGTATTTGGCTAACTGGCCGACTCCTTAACAACTCAAAAATGCTTGTAAATGATTTAATTGGAATACGTAATTGCTTTGACTTTGTCTTCGCAAGATGGAATAAGCAAGATTTTCATAATTTTAGTAGAGATTTAACACCATGCGAAATTATGAAGACATACGACTGCACAAGATTGTCTTTTGTTATTCGATCAAGACCATTCTCCATTATAAGAAGTGGTTAATATTACCCAGCCTTTATCTCTAGATATTCAAGAAACATTTATAATTTTACCAGCCATCGCCAGCCCTGTTTTTCAGTGACAAGTTTATACTTTATACACTCACTCGTAGGTCGTATGATATTGTTTGAATTTCGCTTCTTGTGGACATAGAATGACTATTTTACAAGGTGCAATAAAACACATTACATGGCCCTTGCCTACGCATACTGCCCGTCAAACTAAGTTACATTAAATACGGTTAGAACTTTCGGAAACAACTTTAATTTCTGATATGAAAAATTAGTGTTTATAGTTTTTGGCAGTGTACCGTATGCAAAACATTGTGCTTATGAGTAAATGCAACTGTGCATGGGTCGTGGAGTATAGCTTAGTTAGGTACTTAAAAAAGGTTGTTACTTTGACCTTAAAATCTCTGTAACCACAAGCTTTGCAAGCATGGTCTGGAATAAAAAGTTATCGCATTGATGAGAAGATGTAGCCACATGATAAGTGTCTTTTTACACACTTTACCATAAAAGTAAGCAATGCATTTGTTTAAGAATTCAAAATCTCGTGACAAATTATCAAGCGCGTGAAAGCTGCTCTGAATTTCATTCGAGAAATCCATGACTAGTTAGTGTTATGATTCTTGGCAACTTTAGCATAACATTGTATACTTCTATCGTCTCCTAGTATAATCTCGGTGTCATAAGTCATAGCACTGTTTCCTTTTCCGGGTAAATAGACTTCATTACTTGTCAACTACACTCATAAATTCTTAGTTATGTAAATAACTTCACATTAGTATGGACAAAGTTAATTTGCTTCCTTTGATGCATAGTTGAATGAGTAGAGTAAATTCTTAGGAATAGGAAATCGAGGATTTGCTCCACTCGTGTCATGTCGTGATAGTGTAGTGGATAAGGCAAGTATCAATGTGCCATTTTCAATTCATATGTACTTTCTATGTTAATCTTGGACATCATTGATATCGGTGAAAGAAAACATCGTCAGGAAACCTGGACTTGTAAATTAATATAAGTCTGAAATCGCCAATTCGCCAATTGGCCTTGAGCAAGTGTGGTGATAGAGCTCATGGCTTTTCTGTATGAGAAGAGGCCTTGGCCCTGCAGTGGGACACTAACAGGCTGGTATTATTATATTTTAATTTTTCGTTTCTTTTAGCAATAATTTCCTCGGAGTGGTTAAGATTAGCCGAGGATCGAGTTCAATGGCGTGTGATTGGCTTAAATCCAACAATGTACTGCTATAGGCTGTCGATAATAATGACTTTGGTTCCAAGTTCCCACACATTCACATGTGAAATGTTTACAAAACATTAAAAAGTGTCACACAGTGCGCAAACGCATCGCCACCTCTACAAGATCTGATCTGTAATTCTGTACTATACATTCATGCAAATTATATTTACTAGCCTTGCAAAGTTTACGTGGGGCGTTACACTCTTCTGAAAAATTAGATTTGTAAATATCAAGCAAGACCTACCATGTCCGTTTTTTGGAATAGCAGAAATTTGCGGGTTATATGCAATTATACGAAATTAACTAACATTTACCCGGACTTCGTTCACGTAAATTTTCTTACGGAACCCTACATTTCTTTTTATAATAATTATGTAGCATTCTTGGATAACATGGCCTTCTATTAGGGAATAATTTACAGAATCTGATCAGGAGTTTCTGAGATAATCGCATTCAAATAAAAATACAAACTCTTCAGCTTTACCGTATCAGGTAGCTAGTATGGATATTATTTCCTTATTTATTCCAACCTTGGAATCTGTTGACAAATAAGGATTTATTGCATAATGATCTGTGGAAGCACCGAGATTGTTCAGATTATAATTTAGCATTGAATTACAGCCCCCTATCATAAAGAATGTCGTAAGATAGCGTCATACTCTACAGTATAGTAGTTGTAAGATGTTCTTAGACAATAATATACATGAAAAAGTACCATAATGTTAAACATGTCAGGAACTCAAAGAGAGGCTCAATTTATTTCCGATATCTACGACTTTGATTGTAAATATTATTCCATAGTTACTATGTTTGTATTGGACTTTCTTCATCCTGTGACCGAAGTCCGGAAGAAACTAGAAATGATCATTTTATTTATCCAAACGTATCAAAGGACCAATTTCGTGGCAAAGTCCGATAAAATGCCCACAAGTAAGGTAAATATTGATAGAACTGCTGTTTGTCTTTAAAAAGATAGAAGATGAGGTTAATGTTTGACAATGAAAATAAGAAAACGCTGAATAATAACTAGGTAAAATGTTAGTTGATGATTTAAAAGATATAATTAAAGTAAAAATAAATACAACATCTAATTCTGTGCTAAGAACATAATCTTTGGCGTTGAAGAATGCCACGGTAACTAAACAAAGAAAATTAGATAAAACAATGGTGCAAGCAGAAGTAGTCGAAGAATCTAGGAAATGAAAATAAAAACGATAAACCCTCTAATATACATACTTACCGGCGAACTGTGGGTGTACATTTGTACACCTCTGCCTAACCCTTCAGGGAATACAGGCGTGATGGTATAGATGGAAAATAAAACTACTCACTGAAAGGTCAAATGTGGGAGCGGGTAATAAAGGCCATATTCGGATACCTTTTTCGGAAACTTTAAATCAAAGATTGAAACGCAACAGAAACATTTCAAGAATGTTACGCTTACAACGTATTACATATATCACACAATGTAAACTTAACAAACGTCTGAAAGTATAATGATAATGTCTGTGCAATCAAAACCTATCCTTTTATCGGGCGTTCGGTCATTATACTCGGAATGGAGTGTCAACCTGCGGATATTTTGAGCACACAGCGCCGTATTTACAAGAGCATTTATAATAACATTCGCGAAAGCGGACGTGGAGAGAAAAACAGTGTCAGGTGTACGTGTCTCCAAAGACCAGAGTCTGTTTTGATTTTTAGTCGGATTGTATAAAAGCAGTGGCGAGACTGACTGGGCTCAAGTATTGGTAAAAAGAGGTTTCAAATTCCCAGGTCAGGCAAAAAGTGTTATTGGGTTTTTCCAGTAGGAATTTCATAGTAGTAACCCGGAGTTTGGAAGTTGGTGGTGTGACACTCCCGTGCCTCGGAAAGCACGTATAGCCGTTGGTACTGCGCCTAATCTCTCTCCGGTCGTGTCGGATTGTCGTCCCATCGGACTATGAGAGTTAGGAAACAGGGAGTGCACCTGTGTTTGCGCACACACTAGTGCACTATAATATCTCCTGCGTACGTGGCTAGTCTGCATTAAGATTAGCCGCCGTGCCCGGTATCGGTCTGAAAATTACATTTTTTTTTACAAAAAGAGGCTAAGTGTCTAGGTAGAAGAATCTCTGCGTAAGCCTATGCGCCTTTGAAAAGGTATAAATTACATGGCATCAACATCTAACCTGTATTAATTTGTGGTTGGATTTACCTTGGGATTATACATTACTAATATACAGTAATGAATTTATTATCATTTCTTGCGGTTACGCCGCTTTGTGGCTTGTTGAATACTAGTTTAGTTTCCTAAACTTTATCCATTTCAAGCGATACTAGATTTTGGGAATTCTAAGATTTTGTATCTTCAATGTAGGCATTGAAGAGACGAAATCTAAGCCAAAGCGTAAAGCCTAAGCGTCAAAGTTTTGTTATTCTCAGCTTGTTATTTTTAGAACTATATTAAAGTTATTATTGCAGATATAACGCACTGATGTGGGTTAAGACAACCGGTTGTTTGACGTCATACGCAAGTCCTTAGTTCTGAGGATAAGGTCGGTAGAATTTGTAATAAACGCGTATATAAATTAAACATTATTACATGTTCATATTTATAAAGGCATCAAACCTTTTGGTTCTAAATCTAAAACACATGAAGCTAATAAAAAAACAGTATCAAAAATGTAAATAGCAAAATTTATATCAATTACCATTGGTGAACAGTGGGCATATAATTGACAAGTATTGGTCTAAAAATTGTGTTTAAACAAGCAATAAATCATTTGAACCAATAGATGACAAAAGACGGTCAGAAATGACAAAATACCATACCATCACGCCTGTATTCCCCGAAGGGTTAGGCAGAGGAGTACCAATGTACACCCACAGTTCGCCGGTATATTTATGTCCCATGTAATAGGGGGCGAGCCTATTGCCATTTATTTTTTATTTTTTTTTATTTAGCCCGTACTGTCGCACTGCTGGGCAAAGGCCTCCCCCAATTCCTTCCATTTGTTCTTTTCCTGCGCCTCCTTGAACCAGCCCTCGTGGTACGCGTCCAGGTCGCAATTAACCGGGCACAAATCCAAACTCCGAGCTGCTACTGAGAATTTCATTCAAAAACCCAATAACACTTTGCTCGACCTGGGAATCGAACCCGGGACCCCTTGCACAGCAGTCGCACTTGCGACCACGAGACCAACGGGGCAGTTAAAATAAATAAGTAATTTATACCTGAATCCACAAGTACCCAAGAACAAGAAAATGTATGGTACCTACAACCTGGTACAATTTGGCATCTGGTGTGAAATTCGCGAGCGATTCACCAAGTTATATCTATTTCGGGTGGTGAATCCAAAATGGTCGCACTATAGAGTCAGTCATAAGCTAGCAACGTGGCGGTTGGCGTGACAGTCAAGGCCTGCAGATAAATTCTGATTAGATAAAGGTGCCGAGATCCAAGACCTCTTTGATAACGGTTTTGTGCACAATTATAGTGTTTCTCATGTATTTAGGTTGTTGGTCTCTTGTGTTTAAATGATGATGATGATGAGACTAAATTGACAGTTTCATACGTCAAATGTAAAAATAATGTGCTTTCGGCCCATGAACATAAAGCACACTATTTTCAAGTTTGACGTAAGAAGCCGTCAAATCAGTCTACGAGATTAAAAAACACACTTTAGCTGCTGTATGTTTTTTTTTTGTCTATGGGCATGTCGCAGTTAAATCTCGAGGTTGTTTACTGCTTAACCGGACAACTCTGTGGATGCCTCGCAATTAAGAAGGTCTCTAGGCAGGGCATCTGCTGTATGCTGGAATCAGTTCTTTGATATTTCTTTTTCTAATTCTATTGTCCATCTTGTTACCATTTATTTTACTTACACTAAAAGCAGCTAAGTCATTACGTTGTATAGTTGAAATAAAGGTTTTTTTTTCAATGTAAAGGGCAAATAGTTTCCTTTCATTATTTTTTATATAAATCAGTGACAAAATAATCTTGCTTTGTTTTTAATGTGAAATAACTACTTAAGCTTATTAGCTAAGACGCTTACATTGAAATAACGATAATGTTAACGATTTTTGATTTTTTTTAGTAATGAATGAAGCAAATCTTTCGTTGTACTAATTTCCCAAAATGTTTAGGTAGGTAGGTGTCTTGTTTTTATTTTGTTTTATTTTTTAAAACGTCGATCAGCGAATGCACATTACCTGCGGTTACCGCAGCTTACCACAGTCCGCAGCTTACCTGGTATTTCCTCCAAGGCCATCAGAAAATACCCCAAAAGAAAAACGAGGTCTCCAAGAAAAAAATGAGGGCTATTTTAGGTACTTCCAAATAAGCAAGAAATTTTGCCATGAAGACATCAGACATCATCATGAAACAGCAGATCCAACTTAGTTATCTACTGCTATGCTCTTTAAACGTGGGAGCTTCTCAACTACCTACCTAGGTCCTAGGTACTGCAAAGTGCAAACTATACAAGTCAAGTAAACTTCGATAAGAATTAAACTCTTGTTCAGCCTACTTAAGGCAACTACGTAATGCCCATAACGAATTATTCAGTATTCTGTGCCAATTAAAATTATAATAACCATGGTAATTATAAAATCGTTGCGTAATTACGAGATGGCGGAATTTCAGCCGTGAGCTGTGTTGATACGCCAGATCACAGATATACTTATACAATTACAAGATATACGTATGTATGTACAATCGTTATCTACATACCTGTACTTATGTGTGTTACGCAATTTTGCGAGTTATTGTATTATTACGAAGGGGGTGTGTCGTTTGGGACTGATATTACAAATTAATGTTAGGCTTTTAACTGCAGTTACTCCACAACTACTCAATACTTGAACAAGCCAACAATAACGACATCGTGTAAGACCGGGCCTCTACTACACTACAAGTAGTGGGTACTGCAGAAAGATACGTTTAAACAAAAGCGCAAAACACTCAAAGCAAAAAAATTAAGTCGTTCGGTCAATCGATCCAGCAATTTTTACATATTTATGAACTTTCGAATACGCAATGATTTTTTTCAGTTCACTTCTTTCAGCGTTCACATGGTCACTAAGCCGCCATATTTGTTTACTAGATAAGGCTATACGTACCGTCATACATAATCCATACGTGATCTGTGACGTCACTAGTATCAACCATGAATCAACTATCAATAATAAATGTTTCTATGTCTATTTCGTTTCAAATGAAGGCTTTGTCAGTTATTATCTGTCAGTAACACACTGCCTCGTTAACTGCCTCGTTGGCCTAGTGGTCCTGAGCGCGACTGCTACGCTAGAGGTCTTGGTTTCGATTCCCGGGTCGAGCAGTGTTATTGGGTTTTTCTATGAAATTCTCAGTAGCAGCTCGGAGTTAGGATTTGTGCCCAGGCTCGCCCCCTATTACATGGGACCTAAAACATACCGGCGAACTGTGGGTGTACATTGGTACACCTCTGCCTAACCCTTCGGGGAATACAGGCGTGATTGTATGTATCTGTCAGTATAGTAATCTCCATTTACGCACAGACGCCCGTGATAAGTGTCTGTGTAGTCAAACAATAAACTGGCAGATAACGATTTGGGCGCTGAGTCGTAATAGGTAGCGGGTCTAGCGAGCGATAACAGACTATCTCGCCAGTCATGTGAAATGGCAGAAATATCCGCAAAAGCCGGTCAAGTACGAGTCCAGTGCGAGTCTGAGTCGGACTCGCACTTGACGGGTTCCGTACTACCGGGCAATATTAAGATCGAGCAAAAAAAAAACGCCGAAGAGAACTAATTTTTTGTATAGCAACAGAAATACCCACTCTGTGAAAATTTCAACTCTCTACCTACTACGGTTCATGAGATACAGCCCGCTGACAGAGAGACGGGTGGCGGAGGCTTAAGAAAAGGGTCCAGTTGACCCCCGTCAGAGGTACAGAACACTAAACTCCATTTGGATCAGCTATTCCTCTTGGGAACACGTCGGGATTTACTACAACACGGTAGGTTGGCATAATGTTTGAATGACCTCGAGGTTTAGTATCGAGGTAAATATTTGCGTTACCATCGGCCCCTCGGCTCCACAGATAGATTTGCGATAGCAATTTTATTCACTTTTTACTGACTATGTTAAAAATAGAACAGCAATCATGTTACATAATTCGATAGAATAGTGTTTGACCTTTCCTCTACCAAATCATATTCTTTCAATGTTCTAAAAATTACTAATACTATTTTTATTTTCTGTTACTTTTTGCTGGCAATTTCTGTACTCCTTATTAAGAAGAATATAATCTCTGTAATAAAGATTAATAATACTAGTTCAGGAGCCAAGGATTTCAAATAACTAGGTCTTAATAAACCTTCGTCTTCGCGCTTAGTCTTCAGGGACTACAGGCGTAAGTGATGGTATGCTATGGTCGGTCTCATTATAATGCCACAAAGTTTTCTATTTTTAAATTAAAGTTACTGTTACTATTCTATTTTTAGAACTGGCAAGGGCAACGCCTCTCAAATATTTGGCTGTTTTCTTTAATATTCATAAAGAAGCATTAACCGCATTCTTAGTTCAAAGAAATGCACCGCACCGCAACTGACGTTCCCACAGTCTTGTTTGATATCAACTTACCGTTACCTGTAGTACCTATATCAATAAATTTGATCTCTTAGATTACTAATTGGACTTTGATCCCTTCAGAATATTTATCCAAAGTTACTTTGGATTTGAATAAGATTACGACGTGATAAGTGTCCATTCAACAAGTAAATGATGAGACAAGAACGAGGAAAAACGTTTTATCTTGTATCTACTAAAATAGTACAGAACAAAATATTAAATTATTCCAAATAACAATAGAAAAATAGTAATTATTTCATGAACCAATTGTTGAAAAATAATATTTTCAATCCGTCATAGTTCAGAAACAAAACTCGAGAGTTCAGTACTTTTTAAGCTTAACCTGGATATCTCTGTAGAAGAAAAACGTCGTGAGGAAACCAGGACGTATAAGCATAAGTCTGAAATTGCAAGCGTGATGATCAATGTTCGTACCTTCTCTTTATAATAGGCCTTACACTGCAGTGGGAAAATAATTAACAATATTTCAGATGGGAAGAGGCAATGGCACTGAAACTAGCAAAAATACATAAGTAGTAAAAATCAAGTTAATCTATTAGAGAAAAGCAAACTAACAAAAGTATAAAAATAAATAAGAAATTCAAGGAACACAAATAAGGTTAAAGAGCAAAGTAAAGATAGTAATTGTTTGTTTGTTTGCGAAAGAAACGCGTGACACCGTATCAAAATACTCAAGAACAAACAGTGTTGCGAAAACAATGACTAACTTAGATACCAACCATAAGCCACAAATCAATATTTGTTTTGCACAAAAATATAAGAGAGAGGTATGAAAACACGAGAAGAATAATTAAATTTTGGAGAAAAATCGTATTGTGGCTGAGTACTTGTAATCCCATGAAAGCGAAGACGATAAGCTGAATGTCAACTGAACGAATCCAATAGACTTTTTGGTAAAAAGGTGAGAAAATATTGATCCGAAGCACGATACTAGTAGGTATTCTGACACGAACGAAAACTGGAACATTCTTGAGGGATTGTAAGAATTAAGAACTCTTATCACGTCCACTAAAGAAAAAGCCGCTTTTAATAACAGAAAGATGCTGAATCCAACACAGAAGACGTATTCAAAATAACAGATAAAAACAGATCTAAATAACGTTATGGAACAGATTTTAAACTTGAAGGCCTTAATATTATAGAATCCATCCGAAACAACAATGATACCCAAAACAAATTAAAGCAAAATATACAAATTGTACATAACAAAGTCTATTAGGCCGAGGCGTATGGATCAAATCAAAAGTACAATTGAGCATTATGAATTCAATAAAACATGGACGACCCAAAACGGCCTCAATGAAAACATAAATAAGCACGTAAACAAAGAAAGACGAGGGGGAACGCGTGCCATAGATAATGTATACATAATCCAGATTTTTGTACAGCTCCCGTAAACATTGGGCAATGACGTCACATGTCGAGGTTTCATAGTTGAATGTTTTATGAAGTAAAAATCTCTTAATTTAGGACAAAGAGTGTCCAAGGCTGACATCGGTGAAGGAAAACATCTTGAGGAAACCTGGACGATGGCCGACCCGCCATGTGCAAGTACCAATGCTAGTGCCTTCCCTGTATGAAAAGAAACTCTTTTGGGAAAATTATAGTCTGGTTTACTATATTAAAGTATCCAAGGTTTATTCCTTTTCAAGCGTCTGGGCAATGAAATTATCTTTCTTAATCGGCTGTTCAAATTCTCATCCACTTGAATAATTCCATAAATGACTGAGATAATTTTGGAATAGTATTGAATTTTTGACTAGAATGATTTGAAGTAAGATAGGGACATAATTTCTATAACAGAAGTCCGTCTTGAACAATTCAAATATCGCTGTAATAATATTGAAAGACATGAATTAATAATAATGACATCCATTAACAAGATTCTCTTACTTCAAACTACTTCATATTTTATCTGCGAGGTTTTATTTTCTGTGCGCGGTACCATAATACTATTTTTTTAAAGTAGCCTAGTTTACACCCTATAATTATATCGTCAAATGAAAGTCCCGTCAAAATCGGTCAAACCGTTTCGGTGATTACCCGGAACAAACAGGCAGACGGGCAAATTTTGTGTAAATTTGATATTGACATAGCTACTGTTTAAACATTCACATGTATCTAGTAAGTACTAAGTTACTTTGCACTACAAACAGACACTTCAATATTATTTATTTGTATAGATGTAACTGTAGATGATGTATTTGATGCATTGTTGTACTTACAACAGTAACTGTGCAAGGGAACTTATTTTACTACGTTACAAACATTAATTCAAGTTAGAAGATCCTTCAAAAAGAGGACGATATCATCGGTTAATAAGATCATCCTGTGTTTGATGATATTAATACTGTAAACTGTTGAAGGAAAGCGTACTGTAGTTTCAATAAAAACCGTATACGACGTTGTCGTAGTTAAAAATAATAAGGGAAATAGTGATATTAGTCAGACACCCAAGGCCGACAATATTGTTATAGGCCGGTCTAACATGTGTTCTAAATGTAAACGTCTAATGTGTATCAATTGCAAATTACTTAAGAGTGCGATAGCTTGATTCACCACAAGGTCAAGGTTGATTAGAACGCGCCGTTCGCGCATGTTTTGTGCCACACAACGAGCAAGCGTGTCGTCTCTTTCACATGTACGCTGAAAATATCAATTAGCTAGAGATAGAGAATAAACAGTCGAGAGCAAACCGCCTACCCAGCAGATCCATCACTAAACTTCAGTGCCGTCCGCATTCCGTGGCTGAAAATAAATCATTAACTAAATTAGATTTTCTACAGCGATACATCATTTCGTGACAAGAGCGAATTTGCTAATGGCGATTAGAGAACTTTGCTTAGTATTACCAACAGGAAACACTAACTTTGGCATCTTGTTAGAGTTGCTCTGCTTTTAGGAGATAAATTAGTCTTACACAACCAAAAAAAATTGTCGGTTTTCATTACTAGCTTTAATTGAAGAGACCAAAAATGAAATGAATTTTCTATAACAACAAATATGTACGTTTATATCACAAGTGAGCAACACTCTAGTTCCTACGTCGGACCACGTGCGGCCTGTTACCGTGCCGCCTCGTGCGCTTGCGCAATCATACACAAGTGACAGACTGTGCGACCAGTTCTATTGGCGACGCATCTCACACCAGATTGAATGATTAAGATGTAATTCAACATGCGACCACAGACCTGCCTTGTTCTGCAAGTCGAGATTCTTAAAGACCATTATCAAATCAGAGATAAAGCAGTTTGTAGGTCAAACATCTACGGTCAGATAAGGCATGTTAAAGACTTAATTTAAATTCGACTACAGTACGATAATTTTATGTAAGACAAAATTTACAATAGTTATCAAACAGACACTAAAAGTTTAAAATAACTACAATTCTAATGAGGAGGATAATTTAGGTAGGTAGGTATCTATTTTTATCGTCAATTATAAAAATAAAATTGTGAATAAAAACATTCCAAGTTCACGTGCATGTACTTTATCAGCCACTGACGTAATATCTACAGCATGTTCTTAAACACTGTTAATTCAAAGATAATGATTCGCCAAATCAATACATACAATCTACAAAATGAAAAAACTGCTAATAAGAAGTCAGCTATTGTGCGTTTTATAGAGAAATCATTGAATAACAGATTTTTTTATCGGTAATGCTGTTGTTTCCTTATTGATTCTCATCGTATACGGAAGTTCTTAGAACTGGTACCAAGCATACCTTTTGTTACACACACAACTCGGTTTTAAAACACTACGACACTATTGAGTACGTCTTGGGAAAACAAATAATGTTATTAAAAAAAAAAAAATAGAAGAATACAATGATTGCAGTAAAACGCAGAGGACCTAGGATTGTTCCTTGAGGCATTCCGTGATCTATAGAAGATAATATACAGTAAAGAGTGTGCACAAACTGATGTCACAATTTCAAAATTTTATTTCGTTGTTTATTTTAAGTTTTGTAGAGCAATTTATTTTAAATATTACATCACTTTCTTGAAGTAAGCTGAATAATCAGTGAAGGGATTCGAATGCCTTTTCACAACACAGGCCTTTTCTCTAGAAAAAGCACGAGCAATGATCCCCATTCTTGGTGAAGGTGTATTGGCCATTTCAGACTAATATTAATTTAAAAGTTCAGTTTTTCTCACGGTATCTTCCTTCAATATTAATGTCCAAGACAAACTTATAAAGTATAAGTGAATTAAAAAAGTCACAAACGTACAGTCCCGGTACCAATCCTCGAGATTATCCCCATGCATGAGAGGCGAGCGCTTTAAAAATTAGTCCATCACAACATTTTTAGTACAGTCGGTTGTCAGCATTATCTGACCCACCCTAAACACAATCGAAATTGGACCTTCTGCCTATGATAATAAGGTTTAATTTCAATTTATATGAGGTTATCAGTCAAGTGCTCGAGAACTGAGAAGGAATAAATACAATAAAAATACACACACGCAAATTTGATCTTTATCACGTTAGCATTGGGTTAAATCTTATAACAACTTGTTATAATATAATAAGTGTAATAGCTTATTTTAATGAGTTCGGTCAAGTAACTCTGGTCTCGTGGTCTGTGTGTAAGACTGAGAGTGACAAGTTGCGAGATCAAATCCCGCGACGAAGATATTATTGTTTTGCTTTCAATTTAGAATTTATTCTAAAAGTATTTCTTGTATTATTGTAAAGAACTATAGACGGATAATCTTCAAATATAAAGTTTCTAAAATGGTAATATTTTGGCATAACTTGTATTAAGTGGGTAGTTGAAAAATAAATATTTGTATTCATTGTAAAACTGGTATTCAAATGCTACTAACTAAGGGTATGCAGTGACAACGCGCAAACATATTTTTGCTTGCCTTACTAAATTGCAAAAACAACTTCTCTTTACAATTTATTTTTGTCTATTTTATAGGTAGTTTTTTTATTATCATGTCTTAATGGAGTGATTAAATAATAATGAAGGGATAAAATACAAAATAATCTATTTGCACTAGGATAAGGTTGGCTGCTTGTGCTGTGCAAGAATAAACTTTATTGAAGTATATATATGGTTTAAATTCTTTAGTCTTGTGGTCACTAATCGTTGTTTACGTTCGAAATCAAGTTTAACCTAAATATAGCTTCTGCTCAGGTGTTTCTTTTTTAATTATTTTATTATACTTTTTTTACAGTTCTTTAATGAACAACGCATAGAAATAAAACTAAACAATTGCAAATTTAAAATGTTTATTATTTCATTAAAACACTTAGGTAAATAAAGTAAGTAAATGCTCACATATTTCCAAATTAATATACAATATATTATGAGGATGCCATAATCAAATCTACCCATTTATAAACATTAAAAAAGGCATGTTTTCTTGAAAGTTTGTTATCGAGAAAATTTATTTTATCTGTGAAATGCTTTAAAGATTTATAGCTGCCTATTATACGTAGTGAATAAACATGTCATTTAAATAGAAAAAAAACTATTTATGACAATAACATCACCACGTAATTGGCAACATTTTAATGGTTTAACAATCTATCCATTGAGCATTTACTTACATGGTGTGTTTAAAAATATCCTAGATTAATTAGTAGCGGAGTGATGGCGCACCGTTCCTTGTTACGTTCATCTTTGTTCGATTTAAATGTTTTTTTTTTCATCAGTGAAGATCACAACATTTTCTTCTCAATTAAAATTTAAATATTCCTGGGCAAAACGGACCCCTCTTCAGCAGGTGTCAATGCTATTTTCTGTGCCGGTTTATAATTCCTTATTCCAGCAGCGTGTAAATGCCTTCTCACTGTTTCCACTGAAATATGGTGTTTTATTGCGGTTACACTAATGGGCAATCGCATTTGGGACTATACTTGATGTTTTTTGCCCCTGGACGAATCCGCTGAATATTTACTTTGTCTCCATAACGTCTTAGCTACAGTCGTATTTCTCTAAAGCAAAAAAAAAAAACTTTTTTGGAACCGTTTATGTAACTTGTAAGGAGTGAATGTAATAGTAAAATAGCCAACTACGCGTTCATTAATCACAATCAATTAAATAAAATAGGTATAAAAAAAAACACTTACTGCTATACATATTAAGACGACGACCAATCTCTCTAATTCCAACATTCTGCTCATGTAAAAATATGATTTTATGTTTGGTATAGTCATTAAGCTGCGACATGATGCTTTTTTACACCAAATTGCTTAAAAATACTTAACGAGTTATGCGAAACGATTTACAAATGTGTGTGCACAGTCAATGCTAATAGGCGTAGTGTAACTTTTGTCACTTAAGTAGACGAATTTATTATCTACCTCACGAAGCAAATATATGTGAACTTAAACTTTTTTAATTTACCCACCTGTTTACAAGATAAGTTATTAGGCGTAAATCATATTGGCCGTTCTTTAATAATGCAAACAATTTTGTAGAAATGAAATCAAATTAAAAAAGAAACTGATAACAGGTGGACTGTGTTTTCGAACCCACATGTTGTTCCTCGCCAATCCAACATCAAACCGCCAAGCCACAAGAACTTGTTAAGACTCCACGAAATTCAAGATTGGGTTCTAATTATGTAAGGTGACTTAAAAGGTTTTTAACTTTAATGTCAACGAGATAATGATTAAAATAGCTTAACAAAATGATATAATGCCGGTGGCTCCGACAACGTTGGGTGGGTTTATGCGTGTCTGTATTCATCGATACATTGAAATTAAACCTTATTATTATAGGCAGAGGGTTCAATTTTGGTTGTGTTTAGGGTGGGTCAGATAATGTTGACAACAGACTGTACAAATACCTTTCATGTTGTCTCCATCTTTTGTCACAAGTTCCTTCAAACATAGTATCGAATGATTTTTATGTTTAGTATCATTTACAACTCTTGTTTCACCCAATTATCTACCTTTATCATCAGTTGCTAGATAACATAGGTAAGGTTATTATCATAGGCATGTTAACAGAGGCTCATGTTATCAAAACATAAAACAAGGTGGCTCTACTTACGACACACTGTCACGTTTCCGTTCATGTCTTGCTTGCTTCAGATAGTAAACTGTCTGCATAGCATTTTATGTTGTATTGTCAGTTGATGCATACCTTAACCTAGGTCTTGCACTTGAGCATAGTAAAGACTGCTACTTCACCTTTTAATATTAACTATTGAACATTTTGCTTGGTGTAGCAAAGCTTTTAACTTTCAGAGAATATTTCTCGAGTCCTTTTCAGATCTGAACCTGCATGACCACTTGCCAAATTACGTTTAACACGACGCTCAAAAATTAACGATCTTTCAAGGGCTTCTGTCCACCTCCCAATAGGTCGATTCTTCACGTGACCAGAGGATTGGCCTTTTCTTGGGCCAAAGAATCAGCATTGCCATACAACGAGGCAATGCTGCAAGCCTTTTGGGCACTTGTCACATTAACAGCGATGCAGATGAGTTTTTTGATGCCCTATGCTATGACTGTCATTTTTTTTAACTGTTCATAGTTTGCAATTATTAAAGTTCGTTTTATATTTGAAAAACCCCTCCAAATCATTATGAGTCAATGTACCAGTCAGATATGCTAGTGTTGCATCTTTCTGCAATTCCAAGAGCAGGATCTTCATAGTACAACTTGTTTAGGTAAACTCTATTCGCGCCTACACGTGCGACGTGTCAGGGTGCGAGATGAAAAAGCGTATTCTTAGCTAATGACGCTACAAGTAATTTACTACACGTACTCGTGTATTAATATACATTAAATGAGTACCGCAAATACTGGCGCAAAAGTTACGCAACATGAAGGAAGCGTTAATTCGTAAGAACAATTATTGGTTTTGTCTTTATGCTTTGTCTACTCTTACTGTTTATTGTAGCATTATGGTATCACGTTATCATTATCTTTTCTAAAATAAGTTTCTATGTATAATTTATTTTCAGCATCCCTATCTAAGACGATTTGCGAATAAGCTATGTTTGGTTATATTTTTTTTAAGCGTTTTCCTTTTATAGTCGAGATGTCTTAGTAGGCAGTATTATATGGTATGTGTTAAATTGTAGTAGATATGGTTCATTAGCACGCGATGGCACGTTTTCGGATGTTTGATTTTGTACTAACACGAATAAAATTCTTTAGAGTTCCTAATTTGTACCCGAACCAGTCAAAGCCGCTTTACACGTTCAAGAAAATTCGTACTGGATATTATTCTGAAAATATATAAATAGCTTCTATTTCTTCAACTTATGTATGAACCAACGAGAATTTTAAAAGTACGTTTTAGCTAAAGTGTCTTCTTTCCTTCCTCTTTTAACTCGACTGCGCTAGAAGGATTTAAAAATTGCCACGTACTGGGAATTTCTCCTATATCGTGAGTGCGTTTACAAAAATATAAATTCACGTACACAAGATAATCAACAGACCCGGGACAACTACCGTGTGAGATCCGAACCCGCGACACGCAGTAGAGCAGCCAACCACTCAGCCATTGCGCCAACCATGTCGTCAACCATACCAAGTCACTCTTAGAACTAGAACTAACCAAGTGCTAATGAAACTACAAATTAGACCCTCGATAACATTACGTGAGACGTCGAGGAGTTCGAACATTGCCTCGCTCAGTGTGGGGCATTACATTACTATGTAGTCACTTATTACAGTAGTAATATACAAAAATTTAGTAAACTTGGATGGATGGATGTTTGTTACTCAATCACGACCGACCGGCTGAACGGATCTGGATGAAATTTGGCACAAAGACAGATTATAGTCTGCAATAGCACATAAGTATGCTATTTATCCAGTTTTTTTCTTCCCGAGGGATAATTTAGGACTTTGGCTTAATCCTGAAATTTACGCAGATGAAGTCTATAGAGAGAAGAAAAAGAAGTAAAAGAAAGCTGGTGAAATTATATCTTTGGGGGTAACAAGAACTCAAGCACAAGGCGACAAAGGCAGAGACAAAAATTTTAAAAATATTGACAGAGATAAGCTCAGGGTTTTTGACAAATTATTAACAAAATCGTAGCGATGTTAAATATTTAAATAAGCTATAACCTGCACCACCGTAGCCTTCGAATGTAGGTCAATGGATAAACAAAAACAAATACAATTTATACAATGAAATTCGGCTCGAGCTCAACCATTGTCAAATCAATGCGTAATAAGGTATTATAGCTGTAAGTTACTGCCTGGCCGACTCCTTGGCAATTCAAAAGAGCCATAAATGGTTTAGCCACAAAATATAAAAAAAAATTACACATACATATTTAAATATTGGAGGTAACTCTGTTTGTTTACCTTATCATGGCAAAATCACTGAACTGATGTTAATGAAATTTGACGTGGAGGAAGCTTGGGATCTGGATATGTTTTATAAGCTTTTCAATCCCCAGCTTTCTCTATAATAACCGACATTTGCGAGACGTATAGACTAGACTAAACATTTATGTAAGTCTAAAATCGCCAATCCGCCTTAAACAAGCGTGGTGATTAATGCTCGTGTCTTCTCTGTACGAGAAGAGGCCTTTGCCCTGCAGTGGGACACCAAAAGGCTGTTATTAATCAAGAACAAACTCGCGGGCAAAGTTAACCTAAATAAATAGAAGATCTATTTTGACGTCAAGATCATTGTTTTGGTCCCTATTTACATCTACGCAGTATTTTTCTGCACTTTTTATCAGTACGCAATATTTTTCATTAATCACAGTCCGACCCATTTCTCCGGTCAACGACATTTCATTCATGTTGGACCTAAATTGGTTATCTTATCGTTGGCTTCCCTTTTGTGTTTAATTAGATACAAGTGATACAAGATAGCATTTTGTACCTATGTTTATTATTGTGGCTACTCGTGTTTTATGTTCAATTTACTAATATTTTTTTACTCATCTACGGTTAAGCTAAAAAAAGTGTATGATTTTAGCAGTTCATGTATATTCGTGAGTAATCATGACTGCCTTTTTAAGTCGTTAGCCTGCTACGCTGCGTAGCAGTCACCCCGAGGACCACTAGGCTCTAGCGACGACCTCTAGCGTAGCCTACGCTAGAGGTCGTGGTTTCGTTTCCTAGATCGAGCAAAGTGTTATTGGGTTTTTCTATGAAATTCTCAGTGGCAGCTCAGAGTTAGGATTTGTGCCCGGTTAATGGCAATAGGCTCGCCCCCTATTACATGGGACCTAAAACATACCGGCGAATTGCTATGGATGTATATTGATACACCTCTGCCTCCCTTCGGGGAATACTGGCAGGATGGTGTGTGTATTTACTAATATGTTTTACCAAGTTAAAAGAAGTGTTATGATTTTAGCAGACTATGTATGTTTGTTCTGCCATAGCGTTTAAACTACTTAAGTATCTGATTTTGATGAATGGTGTGTCAATCAATTCGTTATTATGGTCCGGGTGGCTGGTAGTCTGGGATAGTACCTACAATAGGCTGGCTTTTTATCCCCAAAAAATTTACGGTTCCCGTGGGATACTTATTGACTTTGTTGCGAACGAAGTCGGGGGCAGAAAGTAGTACAGAATAAAGTACCTACCTTGAACGCTAAGCACTCACATATTACGAAATATTTATTGGCACGCACTTCAAATAAGTAAAGCTTACCGTAGGTATACTTCTTGACGTGAAACATTAAAGGTGAAACAACACGCATTATACATATTAATATTATTAATGAGAAAGCGAGTTTATTTATTTGCTTGTTTG
This sequence comes from Caradrina clavipalpis, assembly GCA_932526535.1. Lineage (NCBI taxonomy): Eukaryota > Metazoa > Arthropoda > Insecta > Lepidoptera > Noctuidae > Caradrina > Caradrina clavipalpis. Next base: position 16,375,318 of record OW052091.1, on the reverse strand, counting down.
TTTGTTTGTTTTTAACGCTTTCACGGCTAAATTATTGAACGGATTTAGAAGAAATTTGTTTTTTATTACCGATGGGAAATCATTAAATGACTTCGCCCGCTCTTAGTGTCAGACTTTTACTGACTAAAACCCAAGGACGCGAGAGTTCGCCGCTGCAAGGAATTTGGTTGAAACTAAGCTTAAACCCCAAGAATGGACATAAGCTACTTTTTAAACCGCGGCTTCGTTTGCATCGGCGATAACTGACATTTTTTTAATCGCGGGTAACATTTTAAATTACCTCCAAAATGGACCATCTCAGATTTAAACATAACATCACGCCTGTATTTCTCGAAGGGTTAGGCAGAGGTGTACCTATGTACACCCACAGTTCGCCGGTATGATTAGATCCCTTGTAAAAGGGGGCGGTGGGGGCGAGCCTATTGCCATTAACCGGGTACAATATCCTAACTGCAAGCTGTTACTGCGAAATTCATAGGAAAACCCAATAGCACTTCATTCGACCTGGGGAATCAAACCCAAGTCCAACACCGTAGCAGTCGCGTTTAGGACCACTAGGCTAGGTTGTTAAGGATAAATAAATCATGCCTAAAATGGTCAGTTTTATCTCCAAAAACGTAAGTTCTAAGGTCTAAAGCCCCCATGAAAGTCATTAGCAACTGTAAACATCGAATTAATGTACATAACATCCACAACTTTCCATCCAGTGTCAACTTTCCATTCATAACCGTGTAAGTTGCCCAATTCCCAAACAAGCCAAGTTTCATTAAAACAAAAAGACGTTCGCGTTTCATAATTACGCGATTTAAATAATTACCGGAGTCAATGACCATCCGAAATAGAGTCAGGTGAACAATTCAGTGTAAACTAGTTAGCTCATCATATGACCGTCGCGTGCGCATCGAGTCTGTAAACAGAGCGGAGTGCGCGGGCGCCATTCTGACCCCCGATAGTGGTCCCCCGCGATAACACGACAAGATAACTCGCTCGAGGGCCGCTCCACAACGCGTCTTATAAGAGACTTGTTTAGCGTGTCTCTTGAGAATTTAATTCTCAAGAGACACGCTAAACAAGTCTCTTATATACCTATAACATTTTGACTGAACAGGTTTATTTTACATAACATTTGAAACGAAGCATTACAGACAGAGATAGTGTTTAAAAATATAAAATTCGGATAAATCTGACAATGAATACACAGGTTACAGTAAAAGATACGAGAAGTCAAAATAATAATTATGTAATGATTATGTAAATGTATATGATAACTTTGTTGAACTAATTTGTATGGCAACCAATACACCCCGCCCCCTTACTGTAAGCTCTAGCCAAGGTGAGAGGTCAAGGCTTCGCAAAAAATACAAAGGTTAAAAGTATACGAGTTTCTGCTTACGCTGATAAATCATTAGCGAACTGGTTTAATTCGGGCTTAATATTTAATAGAATATTTGAATATTAATCGGTGCCCGTCTAAGAAGCCTTTAAAACAATTAGTTGGACTAATTGGAAGGAAGCTTTCAAAGTTAATCATAGTAATCCGAGAATCCTAGAACTTTTTAGGATTCTGTCATTCTATTGTGTGATGTTGGTACTTTATTATCGATCTCTGCCTCACATAATATTAGTCAATTGTCGTTTTTAGGATCCCGTATCCCAAGGGTGCCAATAGGACTATATTACTGTCTGTTAGCAGGCTCTATCTGAACTGTAATATGAAGAGAGTTAAAATTTTCAGTGTGTTTCTATTGGCGCTATAACAAAAAATAATAAAAATTAATTAAAGTCAAAAATTCAAGGTTCACGAGTTTCACGACATACAAAAACATGACATTTTCTGCGTTTTTAGTTCGATTTTAATAGAACGCTGGTATGGAATATGGAACCCTTCGTGTTGTCCGACACGTACTTGACCGCTTTTATAAGTACACATATCGTAACTGCATCGTTAGCCTAGTGGTCCTAAGCGCGACTGCTACGCTGGATATCTTGGGTTCGATTCCCAGGTCGAGCAAAAATTGTTATTGGGTTTTTCTACGAAATTCTCAGTAGCAGCTCGGAGTTAGGAATTGTGCCCGGTAAAAGGCAATAGGCTCGCCTCCTCCTATTCCGGCGGACTGTGAGTGTACATTAGTTCACGTCTGCCTAACCCTTCAGGGAATACAGGCGTGATGGTATATATGTAAATATTTTTAGGTCCTTGGTGAAAATATTCACCCGACGACAACTTGAACCAAGCAAAACAATCTTGTTTGTTGATATTTCTTCAATATTCAACCGGAATCAGGTCTGAAAACGTTTCTCGAAATCAGTCCTTTGATGTTGTAATTATAGCAATAATATTGATCGTTATATAAACCCGCCAAATAAATATATTAAAGTTATTACGTTCATCAATTATAATTATACTGTTTGTTTGTTCATGGTTCTGGATCGGTGTGGAGTCCTACATCAATGGAGTTTCAAATCTGGAAGGCGTAATACCGGATCCGGATTTACGCACATCACTTAATTATAACAGGTGAAAGGGACATAGTAATTCTCAGCCTATTTACACATATTTACCATCACGCCTGTATTCCCCCAAGGGTTAGGCAGAGATGAACCAATGTACACCCACAGTTCGCCAGTATGTTTTAAGTCCCATGTAATAGGAGGCGAGACTATTGCCATTACCCGGACACAAATCCTAACTCCAAGCTGATACTGAGAATTTCATAGAAAAACCCAATAACACTTTTTGCTCGACTTAGGAATCAAACCCAAGACCTCTAGCGTAGCAGTCGCGCTTAGGACCACTAGGCTACCGAGGCAGTCACAGTCACAGCCTATTTATTTTTGCAAACGTACTTATTCATGATAATAGTTAATGATTCAGTTTCTTACTTAGCCTCTATGTCCACGACCGACTTATTGCAAGACCGATTATCGGACCGACTCAATAAATCCATAGTTTCGACAATTTGTAGGCCGTGTACGTTGATATATTAGAATTCATATTACCATTCTCACCGACAAAAAAATCGGTCACCGATTGTCGGTCGTGGGCGAAGAGGCTTATTGTAGACGATCATCATAACTGGATTAGATTAAAAGATTTTCACTTAAATTTATTTATAGTAGCTACACTACTGTAAATAAGTTTTCGTTGGATCTACAAGAATTGAATATTTAATAAAGCATTTCTATGGATGTCTGGCTTGGCAGGTTAACTTATTTATTCTGAATAGAAAGTAATATTGTGAATATTTAATATTATTTCTCCTTTGTGACGCACGTTGCAGACATAATTACGATGAAACTTTGATTATTTGTCGTGTCGTGATGGCCGCGTGAAACGGAACATGCCTGTCACGCACGAGGTTGGGGATTCGATACCGGGCAAGTGCCCATGTAACCTTTTCAATTCATCACTGACATCAGTCAAGGAAAACATCGTGAGGAAACCTGGACTTCTCTATACTAATATTATAAAAAGGTAAAGTTTGTGAGGTTGTAGGGGGTAATCTCTGGATCTACTAAACCGATTTTAAAATTCGTTTACCCATAGAAAGCCATGTTATTTGTGAGTGTAACCGGCTATATAACATTACGCTAAGACACACGGGGGCAGAGCAGTAACCAATGACGTTACTTAGCACGACATAAGCCATGCTGGCGAAGCCGGGTAGTTCGCAAGTAATATAAGTCTGAGTCTGGTTTATCCACCTTCCTTGAGCACGCGTACTGATCAATGCTTGAGTTTTCTTAGCATGAGAAGAGACCTTTGCCATGCTGTAGTAAAAAATGCCCACAGTTGCCACAGTTGTAACTAAATAAAGATTATGGGACGTAACATGATAACTGTGACATTTCGCTTTAAGACGGTCATATGATTAGATTTAGGGCAGGAAAGCTGCCAGATAGTTAGTTTATTATTCCTACCCAGAATTGGGCCAGTCGAAGTTAAAACAACAGTTATACCGAAAATAAAATCCACTCAATCCAGTGTGATTGGCTTAATTTATGAATGTTTGGATTCTGGCTTACAGTAAAGGTTAGGTACATAATTTTTTCCGAGGTCAAAGCTCCGCTTTTTTCTTTTCAAGATTCGTGAATTGAATAATACGGTTTCTTTTAGGATGACTTTCAGAGCAATAAGTTTTGAAAGCAGACTTTAGCGGGGAATGGACGTACAGGATGACAGGATCTGAATTGGCTAGCGGTTTAAGTAATAACGTCATTAGCCTAGCCTTTTCCCAGCTATACTAGGGTCGGTTTCCTGCCTAACCGGATTCAGTTGAATACGAGGACACCAGCGACTGCCTAACTGACTTCTAAAACTCAGTTACTGGGTAACACGATACCAGTCGGAAAGACTGGTTGCCAGACTTTCCAAGCCTCTGACTCACAAACAACTGCCAGAGATCTACGAATGACAGCCGGAACAAACGATTTTACGTGCTTTTCGAGTCAAGGGGGTGTGTTACGCCACCAACTTCCAAACTCCGGACTACTGAGAAATTCCTATTTTAAATAATTTCAATTGTACAAATAAATGACGCACTTTACTAACTGTGCGTCGAATATCTGTAAATCAAAATAAATAACAAACTTAGGTAGGTACCTACTTAAAATCGATTACACGCCTTTGAAAACAGAGAATATTAACCTCTTACATCAGACATGAAAAATTATAAATATAGAACAAAAAACTCAACGTGAACGAGACGCTAATGTGTAAATATTTAGCAAGATATCCGGTTTGTCATCATGCATGTGTATCGTGTTCTATACGTCATTTGAGTAGCATCTTCAAGGCAGCTGCACGACACGTCCGTCTGGCAGGACGGTGCGAAAGAATGTGATCCCTTATCTGCGACACGGCGGATGTTGCGCAAGGTTTTGTAAACACATTGCGTTTTTACTAACGTATTTACACCAGTTTTTCTGTCATTCATAGACAAAGGTCGACGAAACAAGACGCTAAAGTAAATGAACAAGAAAATTGTGCCTTATCAACCGTTTCTACCGTGATTCGTTCAGAGGATTAATTAAAAATCTGATTAACGAACGACAAACAGTGTTTAGCCGTTTGTCCACGTGTTCAAGTCAATTGAGACAAATGTGTTGTTATGGGTGTGGTCTGCGGACGGAATAGCGGTGTTGCGTTACTTGTGTAATGACATTTCCTTTGGGTCGAGAAGTACCTACTCATTCTCAGGTAGATCCTTCAGCCTTGAGGAAATAAGGTAGTTCCTAAGCTAAGAGCGCTTTTTTTCCCTACAAGTGAAATGATCTTCGAGCGCATCGCGGTCAGAAAAAGCTGTTGTCTTTTTACACCGACCTTTCAACGGACCTGTGATTGGGCACTTCATACCGACAGGATAGAAGTAAAAGCATACACCTATCTGTTTTTAAGTACATCTCATAATTACTTGAAAGTAGGGATATATGCAGAAGCGGATTTACTAGCAGACCGAGTAGGCTAGAGCCTAAGTAAGGCGGCAGATTAAAGGACCGATTCTTTTTCTTTTCAGATGACTTTTTGATGTCGGCCCGCCTTATGGTAAGCGGTTACAATAGCCTATGGACGCCTGCAATACCAGAAGCATAACACGCGCGTTAACGAACCATTTTTTAAAACCTATTCACTCCCATACTGTAGTCACTTGGGAAAACCTCTCATTCCACAACCGAAGCGTTCGCGGGATAAAATTCCTCTGAAACCGCACAGTGCGCGACTAGGCTCCAATGTGTGTGGATAAACTTCCTGACGACGGCAAGCAACCAATACCATCACGTCTGTATTCCCCGAAGGGTTAGGCAGAGGTGTACCCATGTACACCCACAGTTCGCCGGTAAACAACTTATATCTATCAACAGACGGATAACACGTCTCGTTCACCAGACAGACTTTAAAAAGCAAGCCTTATAAAAAAACTGTTCCAACTGCACTCTGTAAATAAAAACCGCGATAAAACGATAAATTGTTGAGTCGTGATTTCATGAAGTTATCAATAGGGCAGCAATTTTTTTTTTATAATTAATGCACTCTTTAATTGGTCAAGATAAGTAATCTCGATTAATAATAATCGTTGTATTATTGAAAATGTAGGTGGCTAAGACCTTCGGGTTTAGCACGAAAGTTTTCTATAATATCTTACCGATAATACCTATCTTAGAACGTAGTAAGAATAGTAAGTAATTAAACGATATCTAAGGTGTCATAGATAACGACTTAACAAAATTACGTAATAAGCTAAATATTATGTAAATTCCGTTCAATTTCGCTGAATTTTTGACGTCATTAGACTGAGTGATGTGGCACTAATTGAAAGTGTTTTAGAGCTTTCTTCAGTGTTTAAATGGCAATGACCGATGTTGGCATTTATTTTATTTAACACTAGCTTCTGCAAGCGACTTTGTCGACTACGTCTATGGTTACTGCTCTGCTCCCGTGAATCGTAGCGTAATGTTACCTACACTTGTCTCATGCGTCTGTCTGGCATATAAAAAATATTTTTTTCCCAATCGGACTGGTTTCTAGACTCTCGCGCGTTTAAACAAACACAAATAAAAACTCTTTTTAGGTAAGTTTTAGGTTCTTCAGATAGATGGGTACCTACACCATAAACAGGATTTTATGGCAATTATTTAAAAAAATTCCTAAATAGATAAAATATAGGTAGTACAGACTACTGCATCGTGAAGGCGTATCAAGTCTACGTGGATACCTACCGTTGTAACACTTAGCAACAAATTAAAGTTGACGAAATCAATATTATGGCGGCCCTGGAGGATAATAAAAGCGAGCTTGTGCAAATAGATATTAAATTCTCACTCAAACAGAAATAAAAGATGCTCAATACAGGTGAGTGAGATTTTGACACGCGGCTTAGCGTAGATTTGGACTTCGACCTCTTCGACAAAATGGACTGATCATGACAGATCGACGCGTAAGTTACGTGTACCTAGTTTTATCTGTAACTCAGGCCGAGTCTTATAGGGTAGTGAAGTGTCTAGCTCAGACCATCCAAAAGGACTCAAAAGTCAGTGTCAAATTGAACAAAACATGTAGGTATAGTAACTGCATGTTTTGATTGGTATTCAGAGCGACCCAGTCAGTATTATGTTAGAATTTCTTGCAAAAACATGAGAAGAAGAGAGGTAATCAAGCAAGACATCCGAGAGCCTTAACTGGAAAAGCTTTATGGTTACAGCGCTTTTCTGTCTGGGCCTCTGGATGCCTACAATAAAATGGTATAAGAGCGCCACTATTGGGCCACTATAGATTCTGGCTCACAGGAGACGATGCAGTGCTTCAAAAATCGTGGCAGGCCTGCCCAAAAGCTATGAATAAAAAATCGGATAGACAACCCGTAGACCGCAAGGGCGTTGGACCAAACGAGATAAAGCGATTATGCTAAGAAAACAAACTTAGTTGTGTATTGAGCGAAACAATAATTTGGCGAAAGGTTCCTCAGGCATGGAAAAGGACATTTTTGGTCAATAACTATTGTGGTGTTAATGTAAAGCATACCTATCTACTTAAGTATTTGCAATTAATTAGGTAATGTTAACCCAAATATTACTAAGCAGCTAGGTACTAATTTAAAACTCATTTTCGAAAGTCGTAATTACGAGGCCTCATTAAGTAGAAATATTGAACTAATTTGAAAGCGGTGGACATGTTTATAGACACTTGTTGATGCTCCGTTTAGCCGATAAAGAAGCTTACTTGAGTCAAGTAGGTAACTGGAAGCCAGTTTGCGGCTTAGTAGTAAATGGAGCATAGAATATGACAGGTGCTAGAACTTTATTACAAGAAGTAAGCAGTTTTCGAGATACTACCTACGCAGTTAGAAATGTTGTTTAAACTTAAGTAGCGATAGGCATGTTTATTATTCTCCTTGATATGTTTTCTTTGTTACCCTAATTAGTTGAATGATTAAGAGAGCCGATTATTAAGTGCGTAGGTACAAAGATATTTATCAGCTGTCTCGGACTGTTCTGTTTAATTTTAATAATATTATGTATTGTTTAACGGACAATAATAATAATAAGTCTAAGTTACCATTTCTATCGTTTAGTTACACATTTCGAATCAATATAGTAGGTAGTTAAAGGTAGGGTAGTTGACAAAAACTTTGAAAGTTAGTTGTGTACATAATTATTGTAAGAAGAAATCATTGTCGGACCTTACCTCTCGCACCATTCCCGTGGCTGACCGGCGCCCCGTTCACTTTGATCGGCCTCCCGTCCGCAGTACATTTTAAAAGCATTTTAACAATCCAAGCGTTCACCTATTACGATCCATCCGATATAGTCAAACATTAAACTTCGTAAGCACGAAAACAAAAACACGCAGCGGTGTAGTTTTTTCTTTCGCGCCAACGATTGGTTGTCTCGCGTGACGTCAAAAGTCAATTTGAAACCACTCGAATCGACACAAAACTTCCAGCGTTATCTTTTCAGTTCAATTAATGTAACACGTCGTTTAATTAGTTCACACAACACGGTTAACACCACTAGCAAATGTATTTACCTATAATCGCATTGCACAAAATAATACGCGAAATACACACACACTCAATGCAACAGGCTGGCTGGTTGACTGAAATGAAAACTGCTGCGATTTGCGATACGATCCACGGCTGTTGCCGTGTTTTGATTGATAGACCAAGAAAAAAATGAATGAAACAAGTGTGAAGTTTGTCACGAGAGCGATATCGTGATCTCGCTCTTTTTCAATGTTGTTGCAATTAAAAACTTCAATTATTCATGATGTTTGAGGTACGATTAATAAAAAATATATTTAATAGCTTTAATAAAGGTGCTTGTACATTTTGGTTGGCCACGCGTTGATAATTTAAACAGAATTATTTGTTTTAATCCAAATTATTACTTATCAATAGACAAAGATAGAAAATAAGATAAAAATCTCGATTGTCCATATTCATTATGTTGGTAGTCATGTTACTAATGTTGCCAACATAAATTATTTCTGGTCGTGTAATGCCGGCATCACACATCGACAACTATAGCTTTATGCTGGCACTTCACTTGTTATTATTGTCTAAATATTTAATAATTGGGTAATTGTTATACAAAATGTCGTGATGGCCTAGTGGTTAAGGCATCCACAGGATGAGAGGCATCCTTCACAACCTGTGGGGTCACAACTGGGTACGGGCCAGTCTGGTACCTACCGATGCCGATGTGACTTTTACAATTTCATATTAACTTTCTTAGTTTATCTTGGACATCACTGGTCACTGACATAGGTGATGGATAACATCGATAACATCGTGAAAAAATCTGGACTTATAATTAATATAACTCAGAAATGACCAATTCGCCTTCAGCAAGCTGGTGATAAATATTATGATGTATGGAAGGAGACCTCTGCCCTGTACTGGGACCATTATAGGCTGGTATCATTATTATTATTTGTTTTTATAATACAAAATATACCATATATAGTTCATTATTATTAATCTATTGATTTTGTGTTACCTACCAAAATAACGCGAATATTTGCAGAAATGCGCCGAGCGCAGTCTTGTGCTATCATAATATTCGTTTTTGTGCTGGGCACTGTCAAATAGTTTTAATTGATTATCTTTGCTGACTTAATTTGCTGATTATTAGACTCTGTGGCTGTGGGCCACCCGCTTGACCCACTGTCTGTATCTGCACCGACCGGCGCCTGTCGCTAACTCGCTAGTAAGCAAGTATAAAACCGGCCGCCATATTTATTTTGAACTTTTGAAGGCGCCATTTTGAGTCTTCTTGCTTGGGTGACGCTTCAGCTGCGACTGTTAGTTATCCCGATCCTTAATTCCTCGGTATTTGCGATTGATCATTTGCTATTACCCAATAATAGCTACAATTCGGATTGTCTTGTAGGCTTTTTGTATAATTTGATTTTGCAAAATGGGCAAGAAAGACAAAAAATCTGGTGATAGTGATGGATCGAGTGAAGAAGAGTATGTCGTGGAGAAGGTTCTCGACAAAAGAACAGTCAAAGGCAAGGTAAGGCGTAATTTCGGCTAGATCCTTATTTTATGGATTGAATGTATTCAATGCTGGCCTCTACGCAGCAGTAGGCGAAGTCGGGCTGTCGATGATGTTGATTAGGATGGTTCAATTCCTGATGGGTAAAATATGGACGCAAGTACAAAATATTTAAGGCAGAATTGAAAATTATTTAAATTGGGAGTCAACGTATGAAGAGGCAGTTACTACCACTACTGCGTTTTAATACATAAACTTGTATTTTATTAATATTAAAGATATCACTAATATCAGGCTATCTGCTAGCCTCGATAATAAGCTTGAGGTGAATGGTCATCTCACCCTGATGCTAAGGATTGATAGCTCACCTCAAGATCACTAACTAAATTCACCGGGGAATAACACTGTTTGTTTTCTTGATATCTTAATTATTGGTACATGTTACACCTTATCTTTCGTGTAACATCTGGTATGATACAAACATTATCCGTTTGGTCCTGCTTGCAAGCTAATTGTCCAACGCACAAATGAATAATGAATCACTCCCTATTAAAAACACAATATAAATATTGTATTAAAACCTTTTATACTCGCTCAATGGTCAAAATGTTAAAAATTAACTCATATTTTCCCTTTTACAAACATTATAAAAGACATATTTAAACTTAGAACACACTCCTTAATTTTGATAGATGATGAAATACTGAACATATTTAGATAATCAAATGCTGGACATATTTAGATGATAAATACAAAAATAATAAACTGAGAAAGAAAACTACTTCTATGCAGATTCTTTGGAGATTAAACATTAACAATTTATGTATGGTTATACTAAAGGTATCATGACAACTAAGCAGGGATTACAAGTCCCCATATGGTTGGTCCACACAATACAGACTTAGTATATACATAAATACATTTCTATAGAATTTTGTCTGTACATCATAGCAATAAAGACAAATGTCGGTGTATACAGAATTTTCAGTGTGGTACATAACTTGGTACCAAGACTATCATGTTGGTATCATGTGGACGCATCACACACACACAATGTTGTGGACACATTACATACATATAATTGCTCATTCATCATTCATTCATCTGCAAAAATTCATTACGGCCTAATTCCAAAGACATTTATTTCACTTGAAATATCCTTGGACTTAAATACATCTGCTTTTTGAAGAGTATATTAAAAACATTTGGCTTATTGCAATATCCTATTGATATAGTGTTAATAAATAAAAAAGCATTCCAAATGCTTACATTTATAATGATCAGCACAGATAACAGCAATGTTTTGCTAAGTGACAAACCATTCATCATCATTGATACTTCTGAGTACTGCTAAACAATACCTGGAGTCTTTTGCTACCCCCTCAATATCTATATATATTTGTTTCTTGACTGAAATAAATAAACTCAGTTTGTGGTTTGCTTGCTTGCTAATTTTGTTATTTTAATTAATAACTTGTATATCTGGTGCATATTGTAAAAATAGGTTGATTATAAATAAAAACAAAATTTTATTGATTACAAATGTTAAAACATTTCAAATTTCTGCTGTCAATATGAAAACTGCTCAAGCCATGGCCATTTTGTACCAAACCCAACACTTTCCACTGTAAACTTGTTTATACTCATGCTTTACAAATAAAATATCTTTCATCTTTATCCTTAATGCAAATTGTTGATCTGGTTCTGACCCTTAAAGTATTTCAGTTAACAAAAATCAGACTATAACTAAGGTTCCCTTTGAAGCAATGCCAGCATCACTGCAAAATCCCAACATCTTTTCAATAATTATGTTGCTGTGTCCTAGTTGGGTTCATTTTTTAATATTATATTACTTATTTTACTAACATGATTACAATAAATGAACAGACTTTCATATGAAAGTTCTTATATTTCTGTACACTGTAATGAAAATTAAACATGATGGGTGTGGCTAGAGGTTTGGGGTGTTCAACACCCCATTACATTAATATTACATCAAGAAGATTAATTCTCTTATTTTTCACATGCCTATATGCACATTTTTGTTGCTTTATTTTCTTAAACACTCCTGCCTACAAAAACTTGGTGATGTGCTAACCATCATTATCATGACTGTTAATTTTCAACCAGTTAATATGATAGCATTGCTCTTTTATGAAACACAAGCATAAACTGTTTTGCTTCCTGACACATGAAGTTGCATTCACTAGTCAGTTGTACAATACAATACAAAGGTGTCACACCACTAAAGGTCAAAGGTAAGGGAAGATGTCAAAGGTGTATTGTGCACATGTATTCATTTAGAATGTCGTATTTTTCATTACTATTTAGAAATAAGAGGTAGTTAGTCCAAGAAAATGTCAAGTACAATAACTGTCTTTGATTTAAACCATATTGAATTATTGCTAATGAATGAGCAATTAGCAGTTGTTACTGTTAGTCAGAAGCCCGAAAGTCTGACAACCAGTCTTACCAAGAGTATTGTATTACCCATTACTGGGTTGTGGAGGTCTGATAGGCAGTCGCTCCATGTAAAATACTGATATTCAGCTGCATCCGGTTTGACTGGAAGCCGACCCCAACATAGTTGGGAAAAGGCTAGGCAGATGATGAATGAGCAATTAGAAGTAAGGGGATTTGTAATTGCTGCTTAGTTGTCATGATGCTATCAGTGTAACCATACATAATAATGTGTATTTTCATACTAGTTTATGTCTAGCTAGTATAAAAATAAACATCAAAAGATTTATTCTCATAATTATTTGTGTTGACTTCAAGATCCAATATTTACTGAAGTGGAAAGGCTACAAAGAGGAGGAGAGTACCTGGGAGCCACTGGAGAACCTGGATTGTGAAGATCTGATCAAGACCTTCGAAGACAACAGGAAGGAGAAGGAGGTTATTTAGCATTTCTACTCGTGTTCTTACAACTAATTATATAAAATGATATTAATTCACAAATTAATACAACCATGCAGAGTAACTCAATAATAAACATAAAATAGATTGTTGGATGTGAAATGGTACAATGAAAAGATGGTTTGGCTGGTTGGATGGCTTGATAGTTTGAAGTAATTATTGAACATAAGAGAGGTTTCTAATACAAAATGTCTAATTTATTTGTACATCATAGTACATAGCAATAAAAAGAAATAACATCCTAAATGACTACCACAATAATATAACAAAGCTACAAAGCAGTAACACTACAAACATTATGGACATCTTCAAGTTTATAACTCAATATTAACACCTGAAATCTATACTAATATTATAAAGAGGTAACATTTGTTTGTAAGTTTGTATGTTTGTAAGTTTGTATGTAGGGGGTAATCTCCGGAAGTAATGAACCAATTTTAAAAATTGTTTCACTGGTAGAAAGCTACATTATTCGTGAGTGCTATAGGCTATATAACATCACGCTACGACCAATTGGAGCGGAGCAGCAATGAAAAATGTGGCAAAAACGGGAAAGAATATTCTTTTTGAGGGCTTTCGTTGCGTGCGCTGCGTGAACGGTTAAAGTTACGCAAAAATAATGTATGAGAGAATTGTTTCTCTTAAAATATACTAAAAAAAAGTCCGCGGCAGTACATGCCTAACTTTTAAGATTGACTCACTATAAGCATTTTTATGGCCAGAAAATTTGTTTTAAAATAATGCATTATTTGCGAAGGTGTTTTTATGAATATAGTATTAATCCTTATCAACATAAATGCGTTATTCAGCACAAGTGTTTAATTTTGAACAAAATTGCCCTTAACATCATTTAATTTCAATGAATATCTTAGGAGATATCACAGTTTTAAAATAACTTCGCAGCAAAATAATGACTCTGCGAGACATTCCGTAGCTTATACCTCAGAATAACAGATTCTGCGGGTTGTTCGAAAGAGATACCGCGCCCCCGGATTGCAAAGGGCACATGAAGGAACATAGATGGGTTTTAGTCAGTAAAAGTCTGACACTTCTTCCCGTCCCGCCCAGGGCGGGGGAAGTTATTTGACGATTTCCCAATTATAAAAAAAAAAGAATAAGAGATTAAAGGCTTCATAACATCGCGCTATTAGCCACGGAAACGGATCAGTAACCAAAAACCTAACGTAACGCGGGTGAAACCGCGGGGCACAGCTAGTTAATAATAAAGTTATCTTAATACCTAATTACAATAGTTCTTGTCTGATTGTGATTTGCCCACTCAAGATTATAGACTGCAACTGCTATTCATTGATTGAAGGCACAGATTAGGGTTGTTAGGTTATATTTTAACCCTTAATAAATAAGTATCTAATGTCTTCAAACATCTTTTGCAAAGAAAACAGATTGCTTGTTTTGAAGCTAAGCAATTCTTGGTTCAATTTCCATGATGTTTAAGCATCACATTTATCTTTCACTAGTTGTTTATTTATGTATTTACTAGCTATACAATCAGCGGTTACTGTAAGGCTCTAGACAGACGGACTGCAAATTTGCAGTTTAAATGCAGTTTGAATGCAGTTGAAATGCAGTCCCGCTGTGATTACAGACAACAACAGCATGTCAACTGCATTCAAACTGCAAATTTGCAGTCCGTCTGTCTAGAGCCTTACGCTTCCATTGGTCTTAATGTTATGTTCTATATGTATAAATCTTCCTCTTGAATCACCCATCTATTGCTGATAACATTTCATTAAAGAAACGCTACATAGTTTAAAAGATTTAAGGAGCATGAGCAACTTTGTTTTATACTATGTAAAGATTTAGGATGTAAAGGGAGGCTTTGCCCAGAGTTGGGACAGAATAATCTAAAAAATAAATAAATTTAGGATCTTCTACAAGATATACACATATCATGACATTCAAACAATAGTTAACAAAAGTTATTACATGGGCGTACTCCTTCACATATAGGAGGCCACAGCATGCCCAATAATCACTTATCACTTTATTACTCATTCCTAAACCTTTATTGCTTTCCCTAATATGTTCTCCTATTTAGGGTCGAACCAAAAAACCAGAAGACCGCGGCAAGAAGCGTGTCCGCGAATCTAGCGAGGAGACGACAACGTCTGGCCGCAAGGGTCGCGGCGCCAGCGTGTCCTCCGCTGAGGACCACCGGGAGGCCAAGCGCGACCGCAAGGAGGACAAAGCCAAGTCTGGCTTCGATAAGGGCCTGAAGGCTGAGAAGATTATAGGTAGGGTACATATTTATTTAATTGGGTAGTTGACACCACTAACCAATAATTTCAAGTCACTACTTCTCTAAAAAAACACTTTATTGTACTCATGAAAATCGATTAATTCTCAATTTATTGTAAAGTTCGATTTTCACTTACTTTAAAATCAATAAATAGTTAATCAATTGACTGCCCCTTTGGTCTCGTGAACTCTCGTGGCCGCAAGCGCGACTGACGAGTGTGGGGTCCCGGGTTCGATTCCCAGGTCGGGCAAAAAGTGTTATTGGGTTTTTCCATTAGGAATTCCTCAGTAGCAGCTCGGAGTTTGGAAGTTGGTGGTATGACACCCCCGTGCCTCGGAAAGCACGTAAAGCCGTTGGTCTCGGTTGTCATTCGTAGATCTTTGACAGTCGTTACGGATAGTCAGAAGCCTAGAAGTCTGACAACCAGTCTAACTAAGAGGTATCGTGTTGCCCAGTTACTGGGTTGTGGCAGTCGGATAGGCAGTCGCTCCATGTAAAACACTGGTATTTAGCTGCATCCGGTTAGACTGGAAGCCGACCCCAACATGTTGGGAAAAGGCTAAGCAGATGATGATGAGTTAGTCAATTGACTAGGCTACTTAGTGACGTCACAGCGTGCAATTGCCATACAAAATCTATAGGAGAATCACATTTTGACAGTTCTAAAAAGTATGTCAATTGATGGTGGTGGACACTACACTACCCAATTGTTAGGAGGCCATTAGGCAGTTAGCCTCGCTTTTGTTGCCCATGGGTTGGTAACTACAACCACATGAATTTTCTGTGAATGCGAGATGGCCTGTTGCTGTTAGGGAGGGGGTTTTGGTTTCTGCACTTAGTCCCCAATTGTCCCCATTGTACGTGAGTTGTGGTGGGGGTTATTCCAACCAGGCAACCTCCGTCCAGAAGCAGATTAGTCTTCCCAATCTTCTTAAGGTCATCCGCTAGAGAACTTGGTTTTTGCAAGATGGCTTACAGTTGAACTACTTTGGCACTGTAATTGTGAATGATGTTATCTTAATTCAATTTTGAACATTTTTTTAAGTATCTTGTAAATGGCTCTTACACTTATTTTTCAACTACAGAAAACAATAAAAGCCACTTGTACAAACATGATTATTATAAGATCAGTAGATTTTCTACAAAACATACATCATAATATTGTTATTAAACCGGCGTTCTAGGCGCATCCGACGCGACCGGCGAGCTGATGTTCCTGATCAAATGGGCGGACACGGATGAGGCGGAGCTGGTGCCCGCGAAGGTCGCCAACTTGAAGTGCCCACAGCAGGTATGGCAGGACAGATGTATCCATTTCTTTCTTTCAGCTGATTGTCATTGCCATTTGTAGCTTTGAACTTCGAAGAACGTGACGCAATTCTAATAATCTTTACTAATTTAATACAGTTAGAGCGTTATATGCGTTATTCACTGGAAATACCAGTCGAATTGAAAATACTTTTTGTATAACATGATAGCCAGATTCATGAGGAATTGAATAGGCTATCATCATGCTACGACACACGGGAGCAGACTGTACAGCAAATAATGAACAAGCATGTTCAATGTTTATATTTAATTTTGGTTTATTGTTTCATTTGCATGGCGCGCTGTGTCGGTGAGATATGATGAGCTGTACCCTATAATATACCAACTTTGTACCGTGTTTCTAGCAAATAAATAGGTATATCATTATATCCTATATTCTGAGATGTACTTGTGGTCTTGTCTCCAGGTGATCGCCTTCTACGAGGAGCGACTTACTTGGCATACGCCGGCGGAGTCCGAATGATATAGAGCCGCATGTGGGATGCCTAGTATTCGCTATGGCGGGGACTACTTCTATGTCCGCGCCATGGAGATTCACGAAAGGCAGCGCCACATCTAAATCGCCAGACATGTGTTTCTAGCGATGGACTCCTGAACAGTGTTGCCATACTTTGCAATTTATAATTTGGTAGCTTGTGGTTTTATTTTGCGTGAATTAGCTTCTGTGGACTAATTTATGTGTTAATGTGTAGTTTTTAAGTGCAGTCATTTGTGGCAGTAGAGGACGCCACTAGCTTCGTCTATCTACTTGTGTTTTAGCCATCATGTGTGACGTGTTCTATAGTATACGACAAGGACACGACATGGGCGCGTGTATTCGTTTCTTTTCTAGATAGTGATACAGAATATAGTGCACTAAAATTATTGATTATATGTTCAAATACTGTCTTCTATGCAAGGGGGAATATTTAATGAAAATATTTAATTAACCTTATTGACACTTAAATGTTGTTTGTCGAACTCAGTGATCATCTTTTAAAAACTTTCTGGTCTTTTTAAAAATTATCAGTGTGTATTGTTAAGGTTGGTCTACATCCAAGTTGATCATGACTTGGGGACCATAGAAAGATGATCAGTGAGTAGGTATATTTATTGTGTATGAATTAGTATTTTTAGGAAATTAATTAATATCGGAATTGGGTAGTTGACACCTTAATACAGTAATTATAAGACAACTGGTTTTGAGTTTCTAATGAGTTGGCAAATAAGTGACGTCACAGTTGTTATTGCCATACAAAATCTTTGAAGGATGAGCGTTTTGACAGCTCAAAAAGTATACCAACTGGTGTCTACTACCCAATTATTTAGGAATGATTAAATACATGCCCTATGCAAACCGTATTGAGTATGACTTCGAACGTAAGCTTAGAGCTTGTTTTTGTTTGATTTGCTCAGTATGTTATTATAGATTCAAGATCAATTAGAGGCTAGGTTATACCGCGTGTCTACATAGGATCTGCCGCGCGGCGTACATTTATTCGCAAATATCTCTGCATAATAAGATAAGTGTGTATATTAAAATGTGGACAGTTTAGAAGCAGTCCGCTGCTTCTAACTGGAGATAAAGATCTTTTCAATAATAAACTTGGCATTGCTGATGATGTCAGTTTGAAAGCATTGTGTAGTTAGTTCTGACTAAATAATGACTTTTTTGTATATATGACGATGTTAGAAGTCAAGTTCGCAGACGAAATTGGCTTCCATGTTTTGAGCTTTGTAAATTCGTCTGGGACTAAGGAGATGTTAGGGTGTAAGCTAAAATACACGAGGGCGCGTGTGGATGAGTGTGCTCCGTGTTTTTGCGCACTCGCTTAACAAAATTAACCAACTAGAAACGGAATGTAGAGTTAACAACTTACACTTTGTTCTGTCAAAACCAGTTCATTTTGTCGTGATTTTGACAGATCGAAGCATAGGTTTACGCTACGTTCGTTATCTCTCTCTAAGCTTATATAGACTACTTTGCTAAGTCAACGTTTCTTATAAATGTAAACATTGTAGTTATAAAATCAATGTTCATGTTCTTATGAACCGCTTGATTTCACTCGAATATAAACATTATCGGGATAAAAGTAAGGTTCATATTCTTCTGAGGCACCTAGCAAAGTGTCGGTTGTAGAGAAAAAAAACCTGTCTGAGTATTTATTTTATAAGATATGTTGAAAACCAAAATGGTTTGTATTTTGCATCCACACCATATTCGCTGGGTGCTACATACCAGTGTGATGGCAAATATTCGAGCCGGGTCTTGTCAAATGCTTAAGTATAATTTTAGTCATTAAGTATAGCAGTTAAGGTTTTATGTATTTTAATCTCAAAATAGATTAAAATGAACTCCGGATTTTTCTGCTAAAATTCGAGTGTATTTAGTGACCACTGCCCATAAGGTCGTGGTGTTATGTTATAGAGACGCGGGACGCTTGATTTTTATTTTTTCCTAAATTTATTGACAGCACGAATATTGTATGTTTTTCTATGTGTGATTTCGTTTATGTATGATAGATACTACTTATCACAAGCAGCTCTGTGTAACGCACGGGCTGCTTTATAATTATAGTTACATTTTTATATTATCATGGATTAGATAATTAGTGAAGATTGTTTCAAGTGATCTAACATTGTCGTGGATCTAGTCTTATCTAAGCTTACATAAGCGGGTCGGCACATTCGGCTCGGTATTCTCAAAATAGCTTCTGATCACGTGGTATTTAAAATGTCGACCCGCTTTTGTATATTAAGACTAAAAATCCACAGTTTCTCAGGCGATTATTTGGTCATTTTAGTCGACTAATCACAGCGTACGCATTCCTGTATATGTAATGTGTCGTCAACTATCACTCACGACTCGACGGCGGTTTCTCAACTCTTTTCAAACAATCTTCAGACTTAGGCGCAGGTGTATTTAAATACTAAGTATTGACTAAGCACCAGTGGGATGTGATTTAGTTACTTAACATTCAACTTATTGTCATCAGACAAACTTGTATGTGTATAGTCTTATCGTAGTTTGTATAACGGGGCAACCAGACCGCGGTCGATCAACGACGAAGCCTCGAAAGTGACACCTCATTGTTTGTCAAGATTCATGAATATGGAAGGGCAAATTTAATTTTGCTGTCGTGCGTCCGCAGTATAGTGTCGACTGTAGCTTTGTAAGAAAACAAAACAACCGTTTGTGCTTTTGCTGCAATTACTGAAAATATTTAGCGCTAAATGTATTTAAATTATCATTCTGTCTCTGTCACCTTCTAACAATGTGACACGATACCATAATGTTCTAAAACGTTTAGGCACTAAATGTATTTAATGATTACGGTAAAAGTGGGTCTAAATGCCTGTTCGTTGATCGAGCGCGGTCCGGTTCAACCCCAAAGCTAGAATTCCTCTTTCGCTAATGTCAGCGGCATTTAGAGCGTGTTTATAATCATTTGTTCGCGCTCCCGTTGTACCTTCGATATCAGCGTAGGAAGAACTCTAGCCAAAGCGCACGTTTCGAAAGTAATCGTAACATGCACTTATAATTAGATATATTATTATTGGATAGAAATAAAATACAATTAAATTAAAGTAAATATTAGTTTTATTGATTCATAAATATAGGAATCTTAGTCTTCTACACACTGGCGATAGAAACGCTATTGAAATTTGACCAGTCTTTTTAGACTCATCTTTGGTAACGATCTTTCTGTCCAGTCATATTTTCATTCATCAGTTATTGTGGATAGGCACAAAACTTCGCAAATAATTCGTCTGTTCGTTTCATTTCAATAGTTTTTCCTAATCTCAGATGCATAAATAGTAAACTTTATTTGTAGTGAATACACAGACACATACGTTACACAGTTACATCAGAATTAATTAAAATACTACTAGTTTCCCTTCGAAATACTGAAAAAGTAAATATAACGATTAACAATGACAAGCTCTCGCACCTTGTTTTTGTCCATAATGTTTTTGCGCATACATCAGCGCCAAGTGTCTCGCCCGGTCTCCACCAAAGCGGAGAGATTTCTCGTACAACTTTTGATATTTTCACATCTCGCTTTGTTTCAACACAATACAATAAGCATTGGTTTGTTTTCATCTCTCCTCTCTGCTTTGGTGGAGTCCGGGCCTTATGCCCGGTTTCCACCGCGAGCGGAACTGACCCATTAATGACTTCGTTAAACTCGCAAGCGCAAACTGTATACTTGTATTTCCACCAACAAATAGGCAGACGGGAAGAGACAAGTATGCAGTTTGCGCTTGGTCCATGGTCCAGTTGGCGATGGTCCCTCTGCTTCCCTTAAAAAACTTCCATATTTAACTTTGGTTCACCACCACGTTTTTCGAGGTTTTACTTTACTCCGGGTTTACACAAAGAGCTGTAAACGAAATGCTAGCTATCACAGTAGCTTTTGTTTATGCGGTGCTTGTTTTCAAATACCAACATAAAGCTCAAGCCCATGATCAACACGGTACGCACTAAGCGTTTCAAAACGAGTTTTATAATGTGCACTGACTGCAAAGATCTGTATCTGCGAATGAATTTTCGAACGCAGTCAACCCTAATATATTCTAAATTAGAGTGAACAGGCTTCTTCTGGGTAAGCTCACTCATACCCATCGTAGACTTTGTCTTTGTCACCTCTGACTTAGACTAAAGAGCAAACCAATCTAGAATTAAAAAAAGGGGAACGTATTTTCACACTTTTAAACAGGAGTTTTTTTCAAATTATGACCCCATCATCTTTTCAGTTGTTTCACTGGTTGTGACTAGGGCAATTTTGTAGATTTCAACTGGTAATAACGCTTCAGTCGATAACAAATACTCCAGATTGGCAGCAATAAAGACATGTTGCTACTTGTGCACTTGTGCGTTAATATAATTAATTTTGATACTTTCGAAATTCGTATTATAATAGATTACTCGATGTTTTTCTCTACGAGTCTTAAATATCTCCTAATTTTTAATAAAAAGTTAAATTAAATATATTTTATAAAACGTAAAATTATGTCTAAGGGCCGATGCACACCGCAAGATTTAGTGCAGCGACATTTTGTTGGCAGTGGAAAGTGTGTTAGCCCTAAGGGCAAATATCGCATGGGTGTTCGTACCTTAATACTTACTACTTTCGCGCGTTATGAAAATACATATTCTAGTGAAGTTTTCAAGTATATTACGAAAAATTGATAATATATTATAACAGGGTGTAAAAATACTATAAAACATAAAGTCGTCTAGCAGAAATTCCTGGTAAGAAATGATTTTCCATTTTGGGCATATAACACCTGTTCAACTAGATAACCTTAACATATTCACTGCAGGGTCAAAAATGTTAAAGGTCAAACCTCCACTAGCGTCAGGCACATGTGCCTGACATGGCAGATAAAGGGTTAATGATTCAATGCAAGTGTATTAATGAATATAGTCAATAGAGTTAACAACTACCTATTCAGAATTTTTGTCCAGCACTAACCACTAGATAATCGGAACTAGTGTGAAATTATCTGTCAGATAAGTAAAGTTTACTTGTTTACAGAAAAAATGCTAACACCTACCAACGCTTTAGTGCGATATGACCCTTACACTAATACAAATAACAATTAAATAATGAGATATAATTACAAATATGTAAAATATTATATATTATACTAGGTACGTTGACGGTGGTAAATAGTGTTTTGTTTCGTTTAGTGCTTGATCACCTCAAGCTTGGTACTTGTAGTCGTGCTTGTTCAGGCCGTTGCTGCAACAAGTACAAAGAATTATAATTATTGATATTCATATGTAAAAAAATTATTGGGGGCTCACACATCACACATTTTTATTATGAATAGCTGTTCCCCGCGGTTTCACCCTCGCTGCTCAGCACCTGTTGGTCGTAGCGTGATGTTACCTAGCCTATAGCCTTCCTCAAGAAATGGACTATCCAACACTAAAAGAATTTTCAAATTCCAACCAGTAGTCCCTGAGATTAGCGCGTTCAAACAAACAAACTCTTTAGTTTTATAATATTAGTATAGATTGGCCATTACTTATTCAAAATTGGGCAACTTTTCGCTGTTTTATCATCCGAGCTGCCTCATATCGGACATGTATGGGTATCCTGAAAAACAATTGTCTTCAAAAACTACTAAGTGAAATATGACTTTAGTTGGTGGCTTTGGTTTTGTTTGTTTGTTTGTTTGTATTGCCACCGACATTCGAAATTAAATAATTTTTCACTTCATAGTTATGTGAATCATTATTCAGTATTTTGAGCTTATTCTAAGTAGAATTCTTTTGTAACGACTGCCCATTTTGCTGAATTTTTTAAACCCAATTAAGTTACAGCATGATGAGTTATGGCAAAAACTGGATGCGGAGAGCCAAAGATCGGACTCAGCGGGACCTTGGGAGAGGCCTATGTCCAGCAGTGGACTGCGATAGGCTGATGATGATGATCATGATGTGTTAGCGGCAAATATAGTAGATGTTTCACCTGAGCTGCGCGACATGTCCGGGCGTGGCCTGTATGAGCGGCGCGAGCCTCTCGGTGAAGCGCTGGAAGTTGCGCTCCAGCTCGCGCTGGTACTCGCGCTGGTCGCTGCCGATCAGGTTCTTGTTCTTACGGAGGGCGTCGTGGCATCTAGAGGGAGGAATGGAGTTTTGATTGAGTTTTTTATTACTTAATGAAAGAGTGGGAACCTGGCCGGACCTAGAGCTGATGTTTATCTGTAGCATCTGTGAATGTAATGTGCACTTGTTGCCATTCTGTGTGATGACACCGTTAATCAATAATTTCAAGGCACTATAAATCCCTTTATTTTTAGCCCCGAAACCCTTTTTTGAAATACATACTGGTAAAAGATTTTTTGTTGCTTTGAAATCAATAGATAGTGAATTGAGTTGGCAAATAAGTGACGTCACAGCTATTGCCTTGCAGTCTATGGGGAAATAGCGTCTTTTTAGCTCAAACAGTGTCAATTGATTGGTGGTGTCTATAAACCTACTCTGGCAAAACTCGGGTGTTTAAATTTTATTTGCCTCTATATGTTCTTATATTTTGATAGCTTTCAATATAATAAGATAACAACAATCGAATGACTCACTTCTTGGAGAAATCTTTGAAGGCGAGTCGTAATTTGTTGGTGAGCCGTGTGGGAGGCTGCGTGCCTTCAGCTACCGGAGCCAGGAACACCTGTCACATACAATAAGAATAAATAGGTTGTGGGATGTACAGCACATTATTGACCCTTATACAGGGTGGAATTTTATTATGCTACCTGGAGGGAAAGTACTCTAAATACTTAAGTTAGCAAATTTTACTAAAAGGAAACATTCCTTTATTTTTTAAAAGAAACAAAACTGCATTTAAATAATTTTGAAAATACGCTTGCCACACCCGGGAATCGAACCGACTAAAATCCGAAAAAATAACATCCATCATGTTATTTTTTCGGAATAAAGGAATGTTTCCTTTTAGTAAAATTTGCTAACTTAAGTATTTAGAGTACTTTCCCACCAGGTAGCATAATAAAATTCCACCCTGTATTGTGTGATGTGTTTAACTCTTTAAACACCCCGTATGAAGAATAAAAGACACATCACATAGTCGCTAACTATGTATACTGCCCATCAAACTAAGTAACATCGAGCAAAAGTGATTACTGGGAAACTACTTTTATTTTTACGTAAACGGGTAATTGTAAAGGAGAGATTTGACCAAAAAAACTAAAAAAATATCGTTATTATGGAAAGAACAAGTAATATTCGGGTTCGTTAAGTTTTTTTACGCCCTATATTTATTTATTAATTAAAAATCTCCCTTATAACTATAACTACTGTAATACAATACAAACCTGTGCAAGTTCGAGCGGTCCCTGGTTGACGGTGGTGCCGATGCAACCCTGCACCACCATTTGCAGCATCTTTGGATCTGCCGGCTCCTGACTCGTGGCGGCCGCTAACTCGTTGATCTAACAATACAAAACGTGTTCACAAATAAAGTAACAATAACATAATTTGGTTGAACGCAATCTGCTATCACAGGGCTAATATAGATGAGGCAGTATGGAGTTTCTTGCCCGTTCTTCTCCATACGAAACTACCTTTTGGAATGGACAACTAGATTAAATAGTTTTAATTATTGACGTTCAAAAGTGCCTTTTAATGGTCTAATGGAATAAATGATTTGAAATTATTTTTTTGAGCGTTTTTTAAATATTTTATATAAATACCTTCTTCTGAATATCTTCAATTGCGACTTCAATGGGTGTCAAAATTATTTGAGTTCGTTGTACAACCTGAAAACAAAAATAACATTACCTACTTAAAGGTATTTTCAAACCGGCGAGGCCAGGAGTGGGTAAGATGGGCGAGAATGGAAATGACGCTAACTCTTTCGCCGACCACCGTTGGCATGCATTTGCTTGCGAGATATAAATTATTATTTTCGCCTATTCAAGCCATTCCTGGCCTCACTGTGCTGATGTTACACTACCTTAAGAGACTAAATACATTTATTCAGCTCAATTCAGCTTTTGTCCATAGAAAACGCTATTCTAGTATATAGATGCGTACGCATGCGTTCCGCGTCTGAACGGATGCGATACAAAACTGGCGTTTTACTATAGACAAAAACTTAATTGAGCTGAATAATTATAGTAGTCCCTAAGATAGAATGCATTACATTTTTAACTAAGATTATATAAATAGGGTAAATCTTAACTTCCAAACTCAGTCAGTGCTCTGTAGTGAGTGTGCTACAGTATGTCGTGGGTACCTGTATCCTGGTCTTGACGTAGGGGAAGTGGTGTGCGGTGGTGAGGATGGTCTTCCGCTTGCACTGCTCCGCGATGTCGCCGTGTGCGCGACCGCCCACCGTGAACGGCGTCGCGTACATGAACCGCTCTGTCGAGGGGGGGGGGGCGACGACAGTTAAGTTACATTTGTAAAAACTCGTGTTCTGAGGCAGATAAAATAAAATATAAGATATAATAAGATAAAATATCGGTGCAATTTGAAAAAGAAAGAAGAACTACTGATAATAATATTTAAAAAATAATCAAACATTTCCTATCCAAACACATACCATCATGCCTGTATTCCTCGAAGGGTTAGGCAGAGCCTATTGTTATTAATCGGGCATATGTGAAGGGGATTTGTGCCCGGTTAATGGCAATAGGCTCGCCCCATATTACATGGGACCTAAACATACCGGCGAACTGTGGGTGTACATTGGTTCACCTTTGCCTAACCTTCGGGAATACTGGCTTGATGGTATGTTATTCCTTTATGGTTCTGTTTCTCTGCATAAGGAATTCCTGATATTGTTTCATGCCTGATGAAAAGTACAAAATGTATGAAAAAGCGGTAGATTAAAAAAAAAAAACATCTACATTTTGCGAAATGCTCATTTTGAGAACTATATGAGAAGTGCATATTTTTTGTACAGTCTCCATTTTACGAAGTGTAAGTTCAGCGACAGACACTGGATGCGGAGAGCCGAAGATCGGGCACAGTGGCGCACCTCGAGAGAGGTCTATTTCCAGCAGTGGACTGCGATAGGCTGTTGATGACGTTCAGCGACACAGGCCTTGACTTCTACATTCTAGAAATGGCGGGAAGAAGCTAGTATGTACGTAGTGTATTTACTCACTGATATTATAGTTCTTCTCGTAGTGCGTGGCTCGCTTGCGCAGCTCGTGCGGCTCGAAGTAGGGCTCCACGTACGTGATCTGTATGTACGCCTTGTCGGGCTCCAGCGTGCTCACGTCCACGATGTTCGAGTCCTTGATGATCACCACGTTCTCCGCGCCAAAACGGGCGCCGT
Source organism: Caradrina clavipalpis (assembly GCA_932526535.1). Taxonomy (NCBI): domain Eukaryota; kingdom Metazoa; phylum Arthropoda; class Insecta; order Lepidoptera; family Noctuidae; genus Caradrina; species Caradrina clavipalpis. Next base: position 16,349,017 of record OW052091.1, on the reverse strand, counting down.
AGAAGTTCTGCGAATTATATGACATTTTAGGGTTTATTTTTCCTTTCTCCTACTTATTTAAAATGTCGCTGTGCCTGACAGAGTCCATGATTGGGTATTAGAAACCACTAATCAATAATTCCAAGACACACCTTCACTAAAAAAAAAACACTTTATTTTAGCCGATGAATTTATAAATAACTATTAAAAAAAAGGATTTTTAGTTGCTTTGAAATCAATAAATAGTTAGTGAATGGAGATAACAAAAAAGTGACGTCATAGTTTAGTATTGCTATACAAAATGTAGGAGGAAATCGCGTTTTGACAGCTCATAAAAAGTACGTCAATTGATTAGTGGTGTCATCAACCGAATTGTTTATATTTATTAACACCTATGTTTTACATTATGGATTGCAATAAACATTTGAGATTCAATGCTTTAAAAGAATTGTTAAATCGCCACGTTTATTCTTCATAATTGTTTGTCACCAAACTGAAATCATTTAAGAGTACCTTTACGAATACACAAAATTGAAGTTTGAAATTTGTGTGTAATGCCAAATTACAGCTTTTTACAAAATAAATATGAGTACGTGTCTATTCATATTTACTTTGTAAAAAGCTGTTTTTTATATTAAGTACATTTTTTTTCTTTGTGTCTGTTTAAATATGTTGGGGTGAAATTCCCAACAGAATATATGTTGTTTATTGACATGTCTAGTCTCCTGTTATTCAGTAGTGTACTCACCTCGAGCCTGCTGAAGATCTCGGGCAGCTTGGTGAGCGCGTGCTCCTTGTACACGAACTCCTCGCTGTCCAGGTCTCCGAAGCGCGCGCCGTAGAAGGACACGCGGAAGTACGTGCCGAACACGCGCTTGCCGTGCAGCTGCTCTATGCGTGTGAACGCTTCGTTCAGTTTGCTGGGGAATGGGGATTTAGTTGTAGCTATATTTTATATCCATAAAAGTAAAAAAAAAAAAACAATAAAAATGTGCGTAGACTTTTTAAAAGAGATACTTAGGATGAATTTTTCAATACTTTTAAACCTATACTCCATTTAATGTTGCATTTGAAAAATAACGTAATAACCCTTTCGTTATTTCTACCAGTATTACTGTTCCTTCATGGATTGGGATGGCAGGAAGTACTAAAAAGCGAAAAATCGCTTTCAGAAACTAAAAATTGAAAAATAACTTCAGCTTCGGAAGTCAGTGGCAATACGAAACTACAATATAACAATAACTATTAACAACAAGACCAAAGCCGCCAACTTCCGAAGCTAAAAATTCCTTCAATTTATAGTTTTGGAAGGCGGTTGTCTTTTTTGTAAAAAAGTTTTTTTAGAATGAAGTATGCCTGGTAATATTTAAGATTTTTATACGTGAAATAAAATTGACGTCTTGTCATACATAGTATTTGTATTTAGAAACTGACAAATAATCAAAATGCCTGCTAATAAATATTATTTTTTGTACTACATAACACAAAATATATAAAAATTAAGCAAAATTCGTCCTAAACATTTATAAAATTGAACCTGTGTTATAAAAGTGGTAGTTTTTAAATTGCGCATACCTGTGTATGTTAGCGAGTTTCTTGTAGTCCCTGTGCTCCTCGGCGATGGGGATGAGCACCTTGTACACCTCGTTCACGGTCTCGTACATGCCGGCCGTCATCAGCTCGCTGGCGGCGTGCTCCAGCAGTGCCTGTGGGAGTAGGGGACCGGGGCTATCGATTAGGCTATAGTGGAAACCGGTCCTTTTGGAAATCTGTGAGGGAGGTTTATGTCTAGCATTAGAGGTCCAGTGGCTGATGTGTGGATGATGATGGTGATTTGGTGTAGTTTTGCAGCCTTGTGTATCAGGAGGTTGGCATAAAAGACATAACTAATCAAATTAAATTACGACTCCTCATCTTCTGCCTAGCCTTTACGAAGTATGTTGGGGTCGGCTTCCAGTCTAAACAGATGCAGCCGAATATCAATGTTTTACACTGCCTATTTGACATCCACAACCTAGTTACAGGACAATACGATACCTGGTAAGACGGGTTTGTCAGTCTTCAGGTTTAAATAAAATTATACCTGAGCATTATTTGCTCAGGTAAGTATAATTTTATTTGTTGTATTTGTTTTAATTATAGACTGTGTTTTAATACGCCTCTTTCAAAGAACAGAATTGTCTTGTTGTGTATGCCGTAGGCTGTTTCACGCGACTATATCATTGTCTAAGTCTAAGTAATTTTGACCTGGTGTAGCTACAATAGGCAAAATTTTCAGTCATCCGGTACTAGCATAGTATATTGTTTTTTCTCCCTCTAACATTAAGGTCTATTCTCCAACACTTAAAAACAACCGGTTCCTACATCACAAGTGGTGCTATACCTGCAGCTCCAGATGCGTGAGATGGTGATGCAGAGCATCAGCGCAGCTCTCGTCGAGCGCGTTGTGCGTGACGCGCTGCAGCAGGGCGGCCCCGCGCCCGCCCGCACACATCTGCTCCGCCACCAGGGCCGCGCCGTGGATCAGGCACATGCCTGCCTCCGTGTGGTTTGACCGCTGGAATAACACTTTGTATTTTAATGAGGCTATCATAACACACACCAAGCTTTTAGTAATGCAGGGCTTCTAAAACACCCACTAAGATTTATTATTATTATTTTTTTTTTTTCATTTCATTTATTTTATTTATTCATATAAAGAAGTACAACATCTGACAGATGACTCCAAAACGATGTTATACACACAAACTAAACTATATCATAAAATAAACAAACATAAAATTCAACCATACAATAAAATAAACAAAACATTCACATCTTTATCCCTCCTTCAATGCCTCTTTGCGCACCAGATACAAATTTCGGCAGGCTATCAAAAAGGTCTTCCGACGTCAAATTATTAATTATACGCGCAGCTCTAGACAAAGGCGCGAACTTAAGTAGGTTCGTCCTTGCCCACGGCACCTTCAACAACGCGGGGCGGCGGCGCGCCCCCACGTACCCGTCCGGGACGTGCAGCTGGAGCGCCTCCAGCACATCTGGATGATGGATCAGCCCGCGCAACACCCTCGCCACGTACTTCACTAGCGCGACATCCCTTCTCACCGCCAGCCTGGTGTACCCGACCATGCCCAGTACGAACAGACTCGGGTACATCAAAGGGTAGAATGGGTAAACACCATACTGTTTTAAATATAAATATCTCAAAAATTTATTTTGTATTCTTTCCACCATAAGGCTATATTTGTCTTCATGTGGATTCCATATAATGGCACACGTCTCAAGGTGACTACGAACTAAAGCGTTGTACAGTATTTTAATTACGGCTATACTTCTAAAATCTGTGCATTGTCTTAATATAAAACCTAAACTTCTAAAGGACCTGCTACATAGATCTATAATATGTTTCCGAAATGACAACTCGGCTACCATGTGCACCCCAAGATCACGCATGTGCGAGACCCGCGGCATCACGGTGCCGTCCATCTCGTACTGATGGCATAGCGGGACGCGCGCGCGACTGTACGTCATCACACAACACTTGGTCACATTGAAAGACAGTTTGTTTTCCTGGCTCCACTGTACCACCCTATTGAGATCACGCTGAAGTCGCTCACAGTCCGAGGCGCTCGCCACCGAGCTAAACACTTTAAGGTCATCTGAAAATGACAAACACCTCGCACTGCTCACAACGTCAGGGAGATCATTAATCATAATAATGAATTCAAGTGGACCCAAATTACTGCCCTGGCTTACCCCAGAAAACGTAAAATATGGTTGCGACTGGTACCCGGCATACTCAACGTACTGCCGACGTTCGCTTAGGTAACTTGCGAAAAACTTTAGTAAATGCGGTGTAAAACCTAAATTAGCAAATTTCGTTAAAAGAGTGTCATTATCTACCAAATCAAAAGCTTTTCGAAAATCGAAATATGCTACGTCTACCTGCCCCCCCGCGTCGACGACAGGTGTCAGATATGACATAAACGACAGCAAGTTGCTTCCTGTACTCCGACCGACTCGGAAGCCATGTTGAGCTTCATTCAGTCGTACACTCACTTGTGTGTAAATGGCTTTATGCAATACCGATTCAAAAACCTTAGCAAACGCCGACAGCACGGCCACAGGTCGATAACCACCTACATCTGCCCCTGCACCTCCCTTCGGTACCGGGATAACTCGCGTTATTTTCCATTGATTTTTTTTTCCCTAGGAGTGCACAAGTCGATAGTGTTATTCACAAGATTATAAAAATAATCCAACGCCGACCCTGAATTTTGAATCTCATATAACGGTTCCCAATTTATTGATTGAAGATTGATTGAAGATGTTTACTATGTCGTGGATGCGTTTACAAATATGCGTGTCCCAAAATTCAACTAAAAGCATGCACCAAAAGGTAGACCTGTTCATAACTACACGAGAAAAAATAAAATAAAACCCAATTATTTTGCAAAATGACAAAAAAAAATATGAAAAATATCCCTTACGGCTATCATTACTGGTGCATCCCTAATGCGATGGCGCGGTCCTAAAATTGACTTATTCACAGTATAATATAAAACTATGAAAAACAAAAGAAGAAAGAACTAGTAGTAGATACCTAAAATTGTATTTATAATCAAATCTTCTAACCTGCTATACTTATTTCCCTAACTATAAAATACTATATTTTAATTATAAAACACAATATTGACACATCTGAAGGTTTTTGTTAACGACAATGTGAACACTTTTTTACATATTTCCGTTTTATTCTAAGTACCCACCGCACCCCTTAAAATTTCTAGAATGCCTATGGATTTAATAAAAATGTATGTATACCATACAAATATTTGTTCGGTGCGGCAATCAAACCCGAGACATGCAGCGAAGCAGCCAATCGCGAAAATCATCAGCTCATCATCCATCTTACCTCCATATGCTTCTGCGCCATGTTATTAAGCCAGGTGAGCCGCAGGTCGGGGCTGTGCTGGTACCCTCGTGCGATGCGGTGCATCAGGTCCAGCAGCATCTCCGGGTCCTCCTGGAACTCCTTCATCTTCACCGTGTCCGACAGGATCATGTGCAGGTTGAACACTAGGTCTTTCACCTGGGAATATAAAGTGACCTAGTTAGGATCCGAGTGAAAATATTTATATAGAGAAAAATTCCACTACTACAAAAACCTTAGCTAAAACGATATTAATATCTTTACTCCTTCTTTTTTTAAAAGTAAAAAAGTTCATACACGCATACGTATGAATGCACGCACGTAAACGTAAGCGTTGCGACAGATATAAGTCTGGAATCGCCAATCCGCCTTGAGCAAGCGTTGTAAGCAATTCTCGTTTCTTATTTGTATGAAAACAGGCCTTTGCCTTGGAGTGGGAAAATAATCGGCTGCTATTATTACTTCCTTAGTTTGATAGGTAGTATGCGTAGCGGGTATTATTGACTTAAATAAACCTGCGCAAACCTGCACTCGTAGCTAATTTCCGAGCCGCCATTAAGTTTGAATCGTATTATTTCCCCGAACGATGCTGCTGACGCTATTTCTCAAAAACCTCTACTACTACTGTCTTATTACCTGTTCAGGGAAGGTGGTGTCCGTGAGGTCGGCGTCATGCTCGGCGTACACGAGGATGGTCTTCAGGGCGCGCCGCAGCGAGTCCTCGCTGAAGGTGGTGGACGTGCCCACCAGCGACGACAGCGACATCGTCACCTGCATCTTCACGCGGCTGAAGTTCTGTGCACGGAGAGAAGTAATTTGTAAAAATATCAAATGACTTCTTCCGCTCTTGTCAGAGCGGAAGCACGGTAATATTATAATACAGTACTCCAACTTCATACAAACGGACGAAACGCGAGCTACACCTACGCGCCTCGATCCTGGGGTGCGCGCGCGGTGCAGACACATTAAAATACTGGAGACGGACAGCCTCTAACGCGTGTTTACGTACCGCGCGGCTGTAGGCATTTATTTCTGTCATGCGGCCGAGTTACACTACTGTATTATTATATTACCGTGGCGGAAGGGAGTGTCAGACTCTTGCTGAATAAAACCCATCCGTGTTCATTCTAATGCCCTTTGCGTTCCAGGGCCGCGATAACTCTTTCGAACAAATTCCGCAACTCTGGCAGAAAGAGGGGACAGACATGGAAATTAATAAATTAGGTAAATCACACTATTAAATCCAAGACATAACTTCTCTGATAATAAAACTTTCATTTTAGCCTTAAAAATCTAATAGTTTTCAAATTAATGTAGATTTCGATTTTCAAACAGACAGAGTTACTTACTCATTATTACAGTATATTATGGACTGTTTTTTTCGCCTGATTCACGGTGGTGTATGTCTTATAATGAATGTGTACACTGATGACAATTTAACGCCGGAGTCATGTTAATTTGGTCCGTTGTCCGGTGACAAAAAAATGGACGTATAAAAGCGGTCTAACTGTCTAAGGGTGAATGCTTATGATATTAGAGATACAGCTGTAACTAGAATATAGAAGAATAGAATATATATTAATTTTCTTACCACAAATTACAGCATAAAGTTAGCTTAATCTACAGATACAATTTTGTGTTTATTTTTTGTAAGATTGGAGCCTAAACTCGGTGTCTTTCAAAACCTGTAGATTAGGTCAGCAACTCACATTCCCAAGTTGGTAGTGTTGCCTCATGAGCGCGTAGAGCGTGGCGGAGGCGTGTGCCCGCGTGGGCGCGCACAGTGCCGCACAGTGCCGCAGCAGCACGCGGCAGATGCCCGACTCCTCGCCGCAGCACGACCAGCCCAGCTGACGGGAATACCAGAGTAAGCATCAGTGGAGAAGGAACAATTTTTGAAGTAAAAAAAATTGGTTATAATTAAGATTATAAATGTTTTAGTTGATGATGTATTTTAAATATTTGCAGTTTGGCTGTGTGTATTTTTTGTAATAGTGAAACGGCTAATTGTGCAAGTCTCCAATATATTTTTTTGCTTCTGATGAGAAACCAGCAGGTTACCCAGCTATCCTGGGAGTCCTCATCACTGATATGTATGTTACAATATACACTCGTAATTTCAGAAGCATTAACATATAGATTTTTAAGAAAAAACGATAAAATTATGAGACAAGTTTAAGATGAAATTTATTAAATTTCCGAATAAAAAATATTCAAACATTTCCAAATTTTCCGACATATTTAATAAAAACAAAAGTCGTTTTTAATGTAAGAAGATTAACTCATTACCTTGACGATGAGCGCGCGCACGGTAGCGAACATGTGCTGCAACACGACGACGCTCTGGTTGCGCTGCAGAGCGCGCAACACTACTTGTAACGCCGCGCTGCACACACTCTGGCCGCACTCTAGGTTGCTGCACGACTGGTGACATCACAACACATATTATAATCATCATCATATCAGCCGCAAGACGTTCACTGCTGGATATAGGCGTTCCCCTATAGATTTCCAATAGGACTGCTTTGAAGCGGCTTGCAGCCAGCGTCTTCCTGCGGTCTCAATCAGGTCGTCTGTCCACCTTGTGGGTGGATGTCCTACGCTGCGCTTGTCGGTCCTTGGTCTCCATTCAAGAACTTTGTAAAATATTATATTTTATTGTAATTGTCGTTGCTTATGTTATGAAATATATTTCATTTGGTAAGTCTTACATGGAAAGAGCCCTACGTAGAAACAGCTGGAAGTTATGGAAGGAGTTCTGATCCAGTAGTAGGATAATGCAGGCATATAACAGATATTCTACATGTTTCACAAGTAGTAAATCTTTTCAAACTTTTTAAATACTGAAACGCACGTGCTCTGCGTGCCCTAACAGCTGCACGCAGGAAGATTTAATGGCTGCCACCGACAACGCAGTCAAAGTGGCCATATTCTGGGTCGCAAGAATATAATACCTATTTATGGTTTGTGATCGAAACGCTAACGGTCAACGCTCATTACAATAGCACCGCTCCGACAAAGCATCGGCTAGGCCGGAATCCCCTCAAAAATTCAACCGTTAGCTGACAGCGCGCCTCCCGCGTGCTGTCAACTTTTTTATCTTATCATGATAAAAACATATTTTTACTCAAAACGATTTAAACTCCTGACTAGAATGGCAAATTATTTTCTGTGGCGAGTCCGTGCTGTAATGGTGAGCTATGACCTTAAGAAGAAGTACGGACTGAAATAAAGAGGACAAACGATAATATCAACTGACCTGCACAATAGTCTCGAGCGCGTGCAGCAGTGTGAGCGCGACTTCCGCGGCGAGTGCAGCGGCGAGGGCGGGCGCAGGCGCAGGCGGAGCACCCAGCTCGCGAGCCCCGCCACGCCACAGGTCTTTGCGCCAGCGCTCGCGCCGGCACGCACCTACCGGGGGGCCACCACCTATCTTACACACTGTACTCTACTAACGCGGCGGCGAGCGAGGGCGTGGGTTATGGGAATTTGGGCTCAAAGACGATGGCCATAAAAAGCAAAATAGGAAATTACATATTTAGCTTTAAAAATAAAAAATAAATCATTCTGGAAGAAAATATAAATACACACTTCTGCCCAACTTATTGGAAAACAATGTACAGTCACGAGCATAAACATGTATACACTTAGGATTGATTAAAATGGAACAATATTGCGAATATACGTATAGTTATTCTAGTTCCCATACTACTATGAAATAAGTCTTATCACATAGTTGTAATCTATACTAATATTATAAAGAGGTAAAATTTGTTTGTAAGTTTGTAAGTTTGTATGTTTGTAAGTTTGTATGTAGGGGGTAATCTCCGGAAGTAATGAACCAATTTTAAAAATTGTTTCACTGGTAGAAAGCTACATTATTCGTGAGTGCTATAGGCTATATAACATCACGCTACGACCAATTGGAGCGGAGCAGCAATGAAAAATGTGGCAAAAACGGGAAAAAATATTCTTTTTGAGGGCTTTCGTTGCGTGCGCTGCGTGAACGGTTAAAGTTACGCAAAAATAATGTATGAGAGAATTGTTTCTCTTAAAATATACTAAAAAAAAGTCCGCGGCAGTACATGCCTAACTTTTAAGATTGACTCACTATAAGCATTTTTATGGCCAGAAAATTTGTTTTAAAATAATGCATTATTTGCGAAGGTGTTTTTATGAATATAGTATTAATCCTTATCAACATAAATGCGTTATTCAGCACAAGTGTTTAATTTTGAACAAAATTGCCCTTTACATCATTTAATTTCAATGAATATCTTAGGAGATATCACAGTTTTAAAATAACTTCGCAGCAAAATAATGACTCTGCGAGACATTCCGTAGCTTATACCTCAGAATAACAGATTTCTGCGGGTTGTTCGAAAGAGATACCGCGCCCCCGGAACGCAAAGGGCACATGAAGGAACATAGATGGGTTTTAGTCAGTAAAAGTCTGACACTTCTTCCCGCCCCGCCCAGGGCGGGGGAAGTTATTTGACGATTTCCCAATTATAAAAAAAAAAGAATAAGAGATTAAAGGCTTCATAACATCGCGCTATTAGCCACGGAAACGGATCAGTAATCAAAAACCTAACGTAACGCGGGTGAAACCGCGGGGCACAGCTAGTCCATCAATAAAGAAAAACGGCTTTTAAATTTTGTTAAGTGTATAAATGTTTATGCTCGTGGCTGTATCTACGTCTTTCTAATGCAGGCAAAAAAAAATGGATGACAAATAAAATAAAATAATATACTTAACAAAAGAAGCAACTACACAAGTCATTTAAAAATTTGGTGGGTATAACAACCAACTTCTAATAAATGATCTATATTCAGCAATTTTTCAAATTCATAATTATGAACTTTCGTTTATCTTCTTAGCCGAGGCCTACAATATATCTTGTAAGTTTGTAACTACCTACATCTCGACATTGTTTTAGAGTATACTAAAAACTTCTACACTTTAAATGTAATTGTCATATGGTTGTCATTTGTTTATGCAGTAAAAGATTGTTACTATTCTTATTATCTTGTACATCACTGACATAGGTAACCATGTCAGAGGCCCTTGAGGCAGTTTAGAAATTCCGAGACCAGGGTGTGTGGGGTCGTTAGACCTTACTGCCCACACGATAAAGAAAGAAGAAGAAGGATTCAGTTATGACCAGCTCACCTTTCCTCCTCATGATGAAGTCGTTCCTGGCGGAGCCCTGCCCCAGGATCACGTCCTCCAGCTTCGCTTTGATGTCGGTGGTCTTGCGCACGTTCTGTTGCGCGCACTTCAAGATCTCCTTGCGACCCTGAGGAATTATGTTGGATGATAATTTTGGAATTCAGATTTTTTGTATAATTATTTGGTGAGTGTTTGAAGCTTGTTGTAATACAAACTGAACTGGCATTTTAATAAGTCATGAGTGGGGTGTGGTGTTATTTAACCGCAAACTAAAACCTCATTGTTCACTCTACTCTGGCTTTATAATGGATGTAAAAAGACACCTAACAAAGCCAAATGGGGTAAGCTCACTCCATCGTAGACTCTGTCTATGTCACCTTTGACTAAGACTAGAGTTAAGAGCTTTACACAAAAAACATCCCTTTCATCATCACGTATTTTTTTTATTACTGGTATATGGATACTGGATGAGACTTTATCCCTTTGCCAATATAGATATTGACGGCAATTTTTTTGCCATTACATATGACAAAACTGTATGAAATATTTTATCTCTCTGTTCGGTTGGCAAGCTGATTCAGTTCGCTTAGCAATAAAACTTCTATTGTGTCTTATTTAGTGTCTTTCCAAGTAATAAACTAGACTTTTGTACTCTGCGGGTTGTTCGAAAGAGATACCGCGCCCCCGGAACGCAAAGGGCACATGAAGGAACATAGACGGGTTTTAGTCAGTAAAAGTCTGACACTCCCTCCCGCCCCGCCCAGGGCGGGGGAAGTTATTTGATGATTTCCCGTCTATAAAAAAAAAAAAAAAAAAAAAAGACTTTTGTACTGTTGTATGCAGTATGCACCTATAAGCATAATATACAATGACTTTTCAGTAGTTTTAGAGTAATAACTTTTGCTCAATATTATTTAGTTTGATAGGCATCTTGTGTAGGAACTTGCAGGCTGTTCATTGCTGGACATAGGCCTCGGTCCTATTGGAAGCGGCCTCCATCCAGTGTCTCCCTGCGGCTGACATGATGATGATGAAGATGCGTAGTTAATGGCTATGTGATGAGGTTTTTCCCAGCTCATATGTATAGCCCACAATGGCGGTGTACCTTGTACTCCTGGCACTTGAAGGCGAGGTCGAGCAGCGCGAGCAGGCGCAGCAGGCGCGGGCCGGACAGCTCGGCCACGCACGCCGCCAGGCTGCCGCGCTCCGTCCACTTCAGCACCCACACCAGGCACATCAGCAGGTTGCGGCTCGTCTCGCTGTTCAATGGCGGACGACCGTTCTAAAAGTTAAAAGTCAAAAGTCAAAGAAGTTAAAAGTCAAAAAAATTAAAGGTCAAAAAGTCAAAAGTCAAAAAAGTCAAGAGTCAAAGCATTTATTTCAATTAGACCGTTTACAGGCACTTTTGAATTGTCAAGAAGTTTCAGCAAGTTGAAGCTAGTTGCTCGTTCCAAAACGTAGATCTCTATGGAGAAGAACGAGCAAGAAACTCCATGGACACTCTTTTCAAAATGGTTTTTATAAAATCATGGCTACAAAATTCTTGTTGCTTCTATATGTGAAAACAATAGACGTGACTAAAAAACAAAAGAAAAAAGTGTACCATCTGTACCAGTGCCTCTCAAAGTTGATTTGTCCACAAAACACCTAACAAAAAGTTTTAAATTCGGGACTAGCCGAGCGAAAAACAAAATCCGAAATTAAGTTTGTTTGTTACCTTACAAGCCTAAACCACTGAACCCATCATCCTAACATTTTGCATATACGTTGTCAGGTGTACAGAAACTGACTTACCTTTCAATTCAAAAAACAAAACAAAAACTGCTCCGGAGTCAAAGTCAAAGCATTTATTTCAATTAGACCATTTACAGGCACTTTTGAAGTCAAGAAGTTACAGTCACAAGTTGAAGCTAGTTGCTTGTTCCAAAACGTAGGTCTCTATGGAGCAAGAAACTCCATGAATACGCTTACGATACTCTCACCATCGAATAGGGATGTTCCCTATGCATGTTTTTTTTTTAAATCATCCCTCATTTATGTAACAAAAAGTTTAGTAAAAGAAATTTTCGAATAACTATAAAATTCTAAAAAATATAAGCCATCGAAGATTTGTTTCTATCTCTTACTAGCAAAACGTATTTTAACACGGAGTTTATATAGCCGTCGTAACCAATGACGTCATTGGTCATATCGGATCTCTCTGTCTAATCGGTGTAATTTATAGTTTTAAATGCTTATATCGGTCATATTTCTTAGCCAATTTTAGTTTTACTTTTTGTCATTTCTACTACGGTATTTTCATGTTTTGTTAACAAAAGCAAATTAAAAAAAATATACACGAATGCATAGATATTTCGGTCGCGGTAGAGACTAAGTACGAGTATCGTGCACAACACTGATAAATCAGATGCAGGACCAAATGCGACCCGTCCATGTTGACGGCAACGCGGGTGGGAAGGGCGGTTGGATTGTGGTGGTTAAATAATATCCATATTAATATTATAAAGCTGGATAGTTTGTTTAAACGCGTTAAAATCGGAAAAAACTATTTTTTTTAAATGTGAATAGCCCTTTTATGTATGTTAAGGCTTTGACATCAAGCTGAAACTTACTTTAACGGAGCAGTAACAAAAGATATAACATAACTCGGGTGAAAACGCGGGGTGTAGCTAGTTTTATCATAAATTGGGTAACCGAAGACGACAACAATCCTATAACAATGGAATAATATTCAAAACCTGAAGAGGAATGTGTCATACCTGTTTAAAATCGCCTTCAGGCGATGATGCGGTGTACAGATTTGCAAACTGTCCCATTTCACTGTCCAGTTGAAGTATTTCTGTAAAAAATATTAAAAGTACGTCAATTTCAATCTTAATCGAAAGGCTCTAACGATTGTTCTTCTGGATTTACAAGGCCCGAATTTTTAAATGCTACTTAATTTTGAAACTATCTAAAATGTGTATATGTCGCTACAAGACACCTCAAAGTGACAGATTAAAAACGATTTAAAATTGAGTTGCAGTTAAAAATTTCAAAGTATAAAAAAAGGTTGGAAGGATCATTTTTAATAAGACCGACTTTAAAATAAAGACCATGATGGCATAGGAGATAATCTTAAAGTACCTTTATTGTTGGTGAACCCCCTGTAGAGCTGCGCGTGCGCATCCATGACGATGCCCAGCAGCGGCAGGTAGAGCGCCGCCACGCGCGCCTTCAGGTCGGGCGCCGCCAGCCGCGGGTCCGCGTCGTGCGCCGTCAGCAGCGACAGCACGCCGTTCACCGCCGCGCACTGCAGCACCGGGCTCCTGGGGGGATACAATAGAATATTCATTTATTTGCTCAGAATGTAGGTATTTACAATCTTCTTCTCTTCTTCATAGGCTAGCCGCACACACACAATAATATTGACAATCCAATATTGTCAGAATTTCAAGATCTATAGAAAAATACCGCAATACAGGCCGCACATACACAATATTATTGACAATACGTACTTTATTGACAATATTATTGCGTGTGTGCGGCTAGCCTTAAGAAGAAGAAAGTATTTACAATAAGGTGGTTACAGTGATGTTAGGTGCACTTTAGGTGCAACTTTAGTAACGATATGTAAGTAAGTAGATTAGGTTGACTGCCTCGTTAGCCTAGTTAGTGGTCCTACGCGCGACTGCTACGTTAGACCACGGGGTCTCAACGGGAACGAATTATAATTAGTCTTGAAAAAAAATCATAGATGGCAGTATAGGTTACTCTAACAAAATTTACAACCACTAAATTGCGTTAAACGGCAGATTTTGGCTGAAGTAAGATTAGTAAATATTAAAACTTCATTGCTCAAGGCTGATTTATCTATTTACTTTCAATAAATCACGTAATTTCGGCAAAAAAAAAACTGAAAATTTTAACTTCCATTCGAACGTGATTCGAACCCATAGAATGATAAAGTCGTTAGATGCAGCTATCTGTTACCCATTTAGTTTAGAGCTATTTGCAATAGATGGCGTTTTACTCAATTTTTACAATAAGGGTAAGGGTAGCAACTATTGTTATTAATTTACGTTTAGTTACTTCATTTATGTTTACTTATTATTTTTTTTTATAAATATATTACTTACAACTCAGATCAAAGAAATAGGCAGATAGAACGTGCGCGAACAACAAAGTGAAGCTAGTTTTTATTAATGTGTGCGCGGCTGATAAGTGGCGCCGTGTACGGACACGTGCATCTGTGTGCGTTTACGGTTGCCAGATATTGAGAAATACTCCCATATTTTTGTTCAGTTAAGTTGTTCTTAAATATTGTACCTAATGTAATGTAACATTACAAATAATATCCTTGGGGTCGAGTAAATAATATCGAAAGTCATTACATTAACAACATTGCTGTATCGACAACGTTCCATCGACGAGTTAATGAATCGACAGTAGGTACCCAAAATCAATGGTACGCTACATCTACAGTACTTACTCCAAATCGCTTGCACGGTGTCGATCACAGATATAACAAAGAAGGAGATGTGAAATGATCGTTGAAAATGTATAAAAACCTATGTCTCCGCTTTTGCCCTTCCAACTCGTCACTACTACACATGCAGCAATAAGTTACGCAGTCGCGCACACTCGCAATCTTAAATCAGGACGTACTACACAATCAATTATAAACCTTATATGCCCAATACGTAACTACAAAATTAGGTAGTGGTTAAGGAGCAATGTATTTGTTGCAAAAATAGTACGGTCGCTTTGTCATTTGTGAGCAAAAATAACGTAGTAAAAGTAAGGAATATTTTACGATTTTGTTGTTTTTCGTAATTTTAGAGATAAATATAGTGAAATACTTGTACTTATATATGGTAAGAGATTCCATGGTTACCCAAGTTTTTTATTTGGCTTCGGTTTTTGCAACAAAACATTCCATAACACGGCATTCTTGAATTTTATGACAACTACGTTTGCGTTCGCTACGAGTTCCGACTGAGGGCCATTATGGCAAGTTGCGAGCGTTTCGCTCAAAACCTCGTGACACGGACACGCCCCCTTGGCACTTCTCCTGTATTTTATATTTCTGTGGTGTCGATACAGGCAGCGTACCTACTATCAATATTATGTAATAATATATCTTATTCCAGCGATTTCACCCTTTCCCACTACAACTCGAAAATTGCCCCACGGGAACGTAAAATCGGAATAAAAACTATCGTAAAAAAAATCCAGGTTGTAAACTAGTCGTGTACCAAACATCCAAATCCGTTCAGTATTTTTAGCGTGAAAGAGTAAGAAACATCCATCCATTCTCACAAACTTTCGTAGGTATTTATGATAACTGTTAAAGCCGCAAATCGTTGCGCGAATCATATTGTGATCAACATTCAAACTGAAAGTGACCTTCGAATTGTAAAAAACGCGAGAAAAGTTGATAGCTCACTCACACAAATAAAACTGTTGTCCTTGAACTCACGATGCAGTGCAATGAAGAGAACAGAGAATCTATAGAAAAGCAACGCCCTCTAGAGTATCATTGCCACTTAGTTTCGATTCCACCTATTATTTAGGTTGACTCCTAGATGGCGTTGTAAAACTACTGTTTCTGGCAATTAGTGAGTCGCCGGTACTGCCATCTATTGAGGAAATGGAGAAAAAAATATTGCCAGTCGAATTGCCAGTTTTAGGAAGGTCACATTTCTTTGTATGGGATTGGGTATCTGTATTGTAATCTGTGGTTAGATCTTGGGTTCGATTCCCAGGTCAAGTAAAGTGATTTCAACTGAACAAACTGGCGAAATAATAAAAAAAAACATGCATTTTTAAATATATTTTTTTTGAGCTGAATTTTGTATAAAGATTCGGTATCGGACACAGTCTTCAGCCAATTTGTATGGATATACCCTTCCCATTAAACGCTGTAATTGAGAGAAGGCTAGATAGTTACTTACTATGAACTATGTCAGAGGCCCTTGAGGCGGTTTAAAGACTCTGACACCTGGGTGTGTGGGATCGTTAGACCTTACTGCCCACACGATAAAGAAAGAAGTTGCTTACTGCAAGTCCAGCGCGTTGGTGAGCTCAGTGAGCAGTAGTCCGGCCAGGTAGTGTCGGGAGCGGAACTCGTGTCCCAGGGCGTGTCGCGGCGGGGCGGACGACTGCGAGCCCAGCGACTGCCAGGAGGCCGCCGGCGACACGCCCGCCCCCGCCCCCGCCGGCAGGTTCAGCGACACGTAGTGCTCGTGCGAGCAGATGATGCGCAGGAACGCCAGCTGGACAAGGGAGATAGACTTACTTAGATGTGGTACTTGTTTTTATGAATAAACTAGCTGTGCCCCGCGGTTTCACCCGCGTCTTTGGTTACTGCTCCGCCCCCGTGGGTCGTTTTAAATTTGTCTCGCCTTTTAAACCTTCCCTAGACCTCCACGAACATTTCAAGACTAAGATAAGATAAATCAGTTCAGCCGTTCTCGAGTTTTAGCGAGACTAACGAACAGTAATTATTTTTTATATATACAGGAAAAATTTTTAACCAGTGCGTAAATTTTGCCATAATAAACTTCAACACGTTTTATTAAACACGTATATTTTATTTTGATATGTCTTAGTACTAAAAAAAAAAGTTATCGCTTACGAAACATGTATACTTAAAAACCATATTTTATTGTCACTCGGCGCTAGCGCATTCCCCACCCCCTCACCCCAGCCATGCGCCCGGGCGGCGGACAAGAGTTTTCATTGATAGTATGGCGAATAGATTGGTTCTCTATTGTGTCACCTAACTTTTTTATCTATAATTTAAAGTGCCATAACTTTTTTTGTCCTAATCATCATTTGTCCGAATGATAACTTACCCGAACTTAATATCACATAATATCACATGCCATAAAATTGAAATCCCTAAATATAATATGTCATAAATCCATTTGTCATAAATATTACAATCAATAATATACAAAAGATATAAAGCCTTTTTCGATAAAAGTTATAAATCCTAAATTCAAATTACATAACACTTTTTTAAAATAATAAAAACTTTTTTTTTTAGATTTTAGAATTTTATTTTTATCTTTTTTGCAAGCAAGCAAGCATGCAGCATGCAAGCCAGCATGCAGCATACAAGCAAGCATGCAGCATGCAAGCAAGCAGGCAGCATGCAAGCAAGCATGCAGCATACAAGCAAGCACGCAGCATGCAAGCAAGCAAGCAAGCAGCATGCAAGCAAGCGTGCAACATGCAGCAGGCATGGTGTCTGTCACGGCTCCGGCGCTGCGGGGCTCCGGCGGTCCCATGCGAGCTTATCGTCGCAGATGATTTCACGCTCACCACCGCGGCTTCGGCTTGCTGGCCGGCCTCGCCGGCCAGCCTCAGCTGCGGCGGCGAGTGTCAAAACCACCTGCTCCTCAGCTCGCGGGCCGCCTTGCCCCTCCGCGCCTACGCGATTTTAAATTACACTCTAGGGGTAGGGCAGACAAGACTACGTGGAGTAGGTTTTGCAGCGATTCGTTTCTGTCACTAAAACCAAATTTTTAGCAAATGTTTAGGACTAAAAAAAATATTATAAATGAACATTCGGAATAATATACATTATTTAACGCAATTCTTAGGACATATGACTTTAGGTCATGTAAAATTAGGAGCTTCAAATATTATAGTACTCGATATTATGACAGAATACTTTTAGAACTAAAGATAATTATGTTACACAAAATTTCGGGATTTTTAACATTATGGTTACTGAGGTTTATATCAAACGTGTTATAGATAATGATTTTCGGACAAACAATTTTAGGAGATGTAAGGGACTCCCGAATAGATTATGTCCTGGATGTTTTGCTTATTTCAAACTCGGATAAGGATGAAATTTTTTTAATTTTTTTTTTTAACTAAACACGGAAATGTGTTCTATTACTGACACTGAACTACCAAAAAAATTTTACGCACTGGTTAAAAACTTATCCTGTATAGATAAATAAAAGGAATAAATAAATACTATATAAAAAAGTACATTTAGTTAATTGTTTTTTTTTAATTATTTATAAAAAAAAACTCTTTGGCGCATCCCTTCGCGTGCCCATCGCCTAAGCTCGCAGGAAGCTGATGGATGCAGGTCGCTTCCAACCGGTATTTTTGGTAATCTATAGGGGAGGCCTATGTCCAGCAGTAGACGTCCTGCGGCTGATATGATGATGATGATCAATAAATACTGTATAGCTTACCTTATAGTGCACGAGCGGCACGGCGTCGGGCAGCGAGGCGATCTTGGCGCACATCTGCTTGTAGTAGGTGCGCACGAGGTTCAGCACGTAGCCGCGGTCCATCACGCTCAGCAGCTCGAACAGGAAGAACGCGAGGCTGTTGTTCAGGCTCTGCGTTAGGCGGCTGTCTTTGCCGTATCTAGAGAGGAAATAATAAAATAATTATAAAAATCTTTATATTATATTTTGGTACTATTACTACATCTGCATGCATTGTTTGAAGTTTTGATTGCTATAATTGTGCTTTTACGACTCTTATTTTTTTTTCAAGTCTTTTAAAGATGAAGGGTTTTGTGGTTGTTTTTAAGTGGTAAATTTTTTACATGAAAGGCATTTTAGTTAAATTTTAACCTAATTGTTTGAATGTCTTTACATATTTTTTTTTGCTTTGTATTAGATTTTAGATACTGAGCAAGTACACGAAAGGATATGGCTAAATGGAAGTATAGACCACTGCCCCATGTGCCAGGTACTATGTATAAATATGGTACCTAGCACAATGTAATGCTGAATGGCTAAATATTAGTATTTCATGTAAAAAAAGTTTCAGATACTTTTAAGAAATAATATAATGGTAAAATAATATTGCCTAAAAAGGAAAAAAGGTGTGTTTGACAGTATATAATTTTCTTCAACTGACACTTTCGAAAAATAATAAAACTAAAAACGAAAATGAGGTTGTATATTTATAAGCGAATGTTTGTGATGAAAAGTTTTTCTTTTTTTTTAGATACTTTATTATGTTTAATAGTTCACGAGAGTGCTAGGAAAATATTAAACACTACATTATTCATGACTGATTTTTTAAATATTATGAGATTATGGAAGATTCATATACATTCCAGAATGTATCTGGCCCGGGGGCAGTCATTTAGCCATCACCTTTGTAAAGTTGTTTTTTTAGCACATTACATAAGTCTAAATTGTCCCTCCATCTTGAACATGCGTTACCACGCATGTGGCAATTTCAGTCTATATTTATTGATTACCATCAATGCTCGTGCCTTCTCTGTGTGAGAAGAAGCCTTAGTGCCTGTCCTAGTATTATGATTACACCAATAGGCTTCGTACCTGGATATGATCTCTGTGGTGACGTTGTTGACGAGCGTGGTGAGGTCGTCGGTGAACTGGTCGGGGAAGCGCGCCTTGCGCCGGGCCTCGTGCGCGCCGCTCCAGTACAGGTACTCCACCATCGACTTCACCATCAGCTCGAACAGCGCCCTGGGCACGACGTGACATGAATATGGGGGTTTTTATAGGTCAAAAGCTGGAAAAACGGCGATCCGTCCATCTGTTAAAACATCTTGGTGTTATTTTCGATTATTGTTTTTTTTCCATATTAGTAAACTGGTTACAAAGATATTAAAGGTTCAACATATTATTATGTTACTTTTTTTTTACGTAAATCAAGTTTTAAATGTTTTTATTAAACTTTGTTATAAGATGTTTTTGCGCGTAATCGTGAACAGTGATTTTTCACACCAAAAACATTAGTGTCCTAGTATTCATTTTTTATTAATGTTATTTAGTTTGGCGAGCAGTATGCGTAGTTAGTATGCCTTTTTACACCCGTAATACGTAATCTACGCTGAACTTCTCTACAGAGTAGTTTTCTGGTAGATAAAAATCTTTGTCACCATGAATTCTGCATAGCGAGGTCCCTGGTGGCTCCGCTAGCGACCACCCACTGCAGAGCCAGCTCTTCATGGAGGATCTTGCACGAGCCGTCCGTCATCACTGGGAACAGAAGCAATCATTTACTTGACACAGTATCTACAGTCACCCTCGGAAAGTTGTGAACTTGAGGAAGTTCACTTAAGATGGCAACATCCATATTGCATGAGAATACGAAATATTTACACGAAAAGTTTTGAATATAACCAGAACATTTTTTTTGGTAGTTCAGTATCTGTAATAGAACACATTTCCATTAATTGTCAATAGTTTTTTTATGTTTGCATTATGGAAGTAAAATTCAACGGTTTAGTTTGTAGCTGATGGAATTAACGTCAGTAACCCGCGTCGGCGCAGGGACTGAGTGCTCACCTAATATAGGTATTACTCGCTGGCGGCGGCAAGTGCCCATGAAAGGAGTTCAAAGTATACCCAATCAAAATTAAAAAAAAAAAACGGATTTTTTAACTCCTGTAGGTTATTTAGTCAAAATATTCTTTATTTAGTTAAAACTTTACCTGTATAGGTAAACATATGGGTTGGATGGAAATTACCAGCGCGATAGGCCCAGCAATGGATTGTAAACCCCACATAAAAAGATCCAGTCTAGCAAGTCCTGCGATATACCTGCAGGAGGTAGCGGCAGTCCTATGTCCCGGTCGGTGAGCGAGGGTCTTGGTATGGTGCACTGGTACTGTATGTAGGTGGTGATGAGCCCGCTGCGGCCGTGGTTGTCGCACGTCGAGCCCTCGTTCATGTTCTGTGGGGATTAAATAGAAAATACATTATCCAAATTTTGTTTTTTGTACCCAACCCTTGTCCCAACTAGTCACATTTGCGGTGTGGCGTCATATATTTCGCAATTTGACATATTAAACATTATTAAATTAAAACAGCAGTTCCGAAATTGGTTTTATTTTCATTCCATTTCAATTATTTTTCTATGAGATCAACATCAGCCGCTGCTTACGTCTTTGGTTACTGCTGCGCTCCCGTAGGTTGTAGCGTGATATTATATAGCCTATACTAATTCTCATGAATCTAGCAATTATTAGCATCATCTGCTTAGCCTTTTTCCAACTACGTTAGGGCCGGCTTCCAATCCAACCGGATGCATCTGAATACCAGTGTTTTACATGAATTTAGCAATCACAATCCCCCATGAATAATAAATAAGTAGCAGTACTAACCGAGATGTCAGTGAAGAGATGCGCGAGGCAGGTGAAGACGTCCTGCGCGATGTTGAGCGTGTGTCCGGCGAGTGCCGGCGGCGCCAGCAGCAGGCGCAGCAGCTTGTCCAGCACCACGCCCAGGTAGCGCGCCAGCACCTCCACGTTGGCTGTCGGCAGCTCCGTTATGCTGGGGCAAGGAGACGGGGTTGTACAAATCGGTATGTGGTATGAAAACAAAGTAATCCTATAAGGGTTCCATTTTTCTTTTTGAGGTACGGAACCTTAAAAATGGGTGACATCGTAATAAAAACTTTCACCATAAGTACATGATACTAGACCCTTCCAGTAATAAATGAAACGATAACCAGTTATTTAAATAAAATCAGCTGGTTGTTCGTGTGTGTTTATATGTTTGTGAACTCACGCAGATAAAAACAAAGTTTATAACAAATTTCATCAAATAACACTATGTTACTTACCTCGCGCGTAATTCAGATTCCATATTAGACAGTCCGATGCGCGGCGGAATGTTTCCCTCTTGCACCGCCTCGCAAGCCATTGCGAAGCGTTCGATGTAGCCGTCCTATGAAACACAATAATTATTTTTTATTAGTAGATACATTGTAGATGATGACAATAATTTTAAGTAGCAAAATGTGAGTGTACTATAGGACTCCGTTTATCGACTGCTGAGCTTACAGTCCTGGGTTCGATTCTTAGGTCAGACAAAAAGCGTTACTAGATTTTTCCTTCAGAAATGTATCAGTAGCCTGGAGTTTGGAAGATAGTGGTGTGACACTACCGTGCATCTGTGCGCACGTGTCGCGGTACATCCTGCGCTGATCTCTCGCCGGGCGTGTCAGATTGTCGTACCATTGTACTATGTGAGTCAGAAAAGAGGAAGTGCACCTGTGTTTGCGCACACACTTGTGCACCTGTGTTTGCGCACACACTTGTGCACTATAATATCTCCTGCATCATCATCAGCCTATCGCAGGCAACTGCTGGACATAGGACTCTTTCAAGGTGCGCCACTGAGCCCGATCTTTGGCTCTCCGCATCCAGTTACTGCCAGAACTGTTATCTCCAGCATACATGACCGAAATTCGGTTGGGAGAATGTTATTGCAATCCATTTTAACAGCCTCGTTAGGTTCGATTCCCAGGTCGAGCAAAAAGTGTTATTGGGTTTTTCTATAAAATTATCAGTATTTTATTATTATATTATTATTTAGCTTTATAAACTCACCAAGGGATGCACAGTGGTGTGGGCATCGAGAGTGATGCTGAAGATAGGCTTGTGGTTGTCGATCCACCGGGTGCCGGGCAGCAGCACGTCGGGGAAGATGTAGGAGTAGTTAGCGGGGGGCTCCTCCAGCATCACCGGCAAGTTGAACTCGCCGCACGTTAGCTTGCCGTTACGGCATAGAGGGATCCACTGCGGACAAATATTTATTTTATTTCTATCTAAGGGTACAAGTTTCATTCGGAAAGTCAGAAGCCAATAAATCTGACAACCAGTCTAACCAAGAGGTATCGTGTTGCCCAGTTACTGGGTTGTGGAGGTCAGGTAGGCAGTCGCTCCATGTAAAACACTGGTATTCAGCTGCATCCGGTTAGACTGGAAGCCGACCCCTACACAGTTGAGAAAAGGCTAAGCAGATGATGATGGTACAAGTTTCATTGTGACAATTTCATTGCGAGAAGGTGCAACGTATTCTGAATTCAAACAATGAAATGTGTATCTTTTAGTGTAGTAAATAAAGTTATATTTTGTGTAGCTCTATTAAAAGGTGCGAGCAGCGTCGCTTCTCGGTTTAGTTCCAATTTTAATTTAGACTTTGGAAATGAGTAAACACAGGCCTAATGGACCAGTGGATTATGCGCCCACCTCTCGGGCCCAGTGGATTATGCGCCCGCCTCTCGGGCCCAGTGGATTATGCACCCGCCTCTCGGGCCCAGTGGATTATGCGCCCGCCTCTCGGGCCCAGTGGATTTTGCGCCCGCCTCTCGGGCCCAGTGGATTATGCACCCGCCTCTCGGGCCCAGTGGATTTTGCGCCCGCCTCTCGGGCCCAGTGGATTATGCGCCCGCCTCTCGGGCCCAGTGGATTTTGCGCCCGCCTCTCGGGCCCAGTGGATTATGCACCCGCCTCTCGGGCCCAGTGGATTATGCACCCGCCCTCCGGGGCCAGTAGATAATGCGCGCGAGTTTGCGGGTACGATATGGAACAAGTACCAATGTGACTTTTTCAATTCATATATTCTTTCAAAGTTTATGTTGGACATCTCTGACATCGGTAAAGGAAAACATCGTGAGGAAATATGTACTATAATGAACATTAAGTCTGAAATCGCCAATCCGCCTTGAGTAAGCGTGGTGATCAATGCTCATGCCTTCTCTGTATGAGAAGAGGCCTTTGCCCTGTAGTGAGACAATAACAGGCTGGTATCTTTATACCGTTCATCTTGTATACTCACCGAGTAGCCCACAGGCGTCTCGAGGTTCTTCTCCTGGTCGGGCGCGACGGGCTTCCTCTGACAGGACACGTGCAGGAACGTGAACAGCAGGTGGTGCTGGTCGCCCAGGTCCGCGGGGAGTTTGAGCTTTATCTCGTCGTAGAGGGACGGGTTCCTGAGGGAAAGTGGTGAGTGGATAACTGAACATATTCAAAGTCAAAGCATTTATTTCAATTAGACCATTTACAGGCACTTTTGAATTGTCAAGAAGTTACAGCAAGTTGAAGCTAGTTGCTCGTTCCAAAACGTAGATCTCTATGGAGAAGAACGAGCAAGAAACTCCATGGACACTCTTTCCAAACCTTTTATTGTGTAGTGTATTGAGTAATGTAGTTTAAAGTTAAAGTATTTTTTTACTTACTATAAATAGAACATTTAAAGGCCCTTTTGAGTGGCACCTAGAAGAATAACGGTTTGGTTCTAGTTGCTTATTGGGCAGTTTTGTATGGAAAACAATGGACAAGACTTAATGTATTAGTATAAAAGAAATATAATATTTTGTTTACACATCAATCATACAATTTATCGCGTTAGCCAAGCAGGCTTGGTACATCAAAAATCCTTACTTTAGTGAACATAATAAATAATAAATGTTTTGCTTGTAATATATAAGCCTCGCCCCTTTTCTCAAAAAGGTTATGACTGAGCTTTATTTTGTGTCTATTCTCTGTTTCGTGTTTTTGTTATATTTAAATAAAATACAATAACTACTTACTATTCTATTTTTCGATATTGTTTCTGATTTTTCAAGGCCCAAAGATCTTGGCCATCTTTCAGGTCCTTTTTTTATTTAATGTATGAATGCTATCTTGCTCGAAAAAAATAGAGGCCTTTGCCTAGCAGTGGGTCTTACTTGGAGAAAAGAGAAGCGTTTGCCCAGCAGTACATACTAAATATCTTACTTGTTATGGTACAACACGGTGGTGTAAGCCTCGTTAGTGAACTCCGGACACGAGCTCCGTCCGAATATAGCCGGTAGAGCCGACTCCTCGTTCTCACCAGACATCAGTTGTATTCGCACCTGTTTATTAAGTCAAGGTCAAGTTAAATCATTTATTTCAATTAGACCATTTACAGGCACAAAAACTTTTGAATAGTATAACGCAATTAGTTGGCGCACCCACGATTCACTGAGAAAGAGAATCCAAAAAGGTTTGTTCGTGTTCGAAACATTCTACTCGGGATGTCTCTCTAAGCGCTTGCTTGCACGGGCGCATTGAACTTTCAACTTTCATACCAATGTCGTGAGTTGCAAATCCATTACGCACAAAAAGTGCTTGCATTTATTATATTTGAAAGAAATAAAAAAGTTTATTGACACAAACCATGTGCACAGATATACTAACAAAAAGGCTATTCAATTGAAAAGAAAAAAGTAAAAAAAAGAAAACAACATAACTGTGTGCCTCACGGCTGCGCCAAATTTGCTTCGTAATTGCACGCGCGTATTGGATTTTCAACTTTCGTATCAACGTCGAGAGTCGCTAATCTATTACGTGCAAAAATCATAGCCACAATCTCACAGTAATATTCCTAGCGGAGCCTGTCCTGGAGGTGTAGGCGTTGAGGTTGATCTCCCGGACGGCCAGGTACAGCAGGTTGCGGTACTGGTAGTGCGGCATGGCCGGCGCGTGCGAAGGGAACGGCAGGATCTCCTTGCAGGGACGCACGTTGTCATCTGACGGAGAATATACAGGTAGGTAGAATCTTTATTATTTCTTACAAGAATTACAATGGCATTCATATACATAATAAGAGCCTTAAGTAAGCGTTAACATAAACTCTGACACTAGGGTGTGTGGGGTCGTAAGACCACACTGCGCACACGATAAAAAAAGAAGATTCTTATAATATGTGAAAGTTTGCGAATTTTTTTTTACTCAACCACGCGTAAACCTTTGGACAGATTTGGATGAAAATTAGCAAATGGATAGGCCATTTCCTGGTTTAATACGTAAGATACTTTTTATCTCGGTACTGTGTTCCCTTGGGATAATAATTCAAATTAGAATCGGACGAAGTCGCAGGCGGAAGCTGGTTGTTAAAATAAGTACAAAAGAAGGTACAATTATATACTCAGTTGTAACCAGTGAATTCAAAATGGTAGTGATTATCCTCTCGCTCCCTCGTTATATTGTGTGAGTGAAATGGCATGACAAAGTACTCTGTTTGGATGCTACTACATGTAACGTTAGAATTTTATTTAACGTTATTTTGCCAGTGCAAAGTAACTTTTATTCCAAAACAAATAAAACACTTAATGTGTTGTTCAAAGAATGAAAATATTCGCCCAAGTGTCAGCATTACGACCAAAGCCTTTTGAACATTAACTCACCTCCATAAGGGTGCAATTTGGCGAGCTCTGGCGTGAGTCCGTTCTTCAGTTCGTCAGGACACGGCGAGACCTCGATCTTCAGTGTGCCGGGGATGCACTTGAGCTTCTTAGGAGCTGAGCTGGGGCGCTTGATCTCAGCTAGGAACTTGTACAGGTCCTCGTCACGGAGTTTGTCGGTTTCCTATTGGAGGAATACAGGAAAATGATCAAAGTATTAGTTGACTAAGGCCCACTGGAGCAAAAACCTTAGAGTTAGTTGCTAACTTGAGGTTAAATTACCAAATGTCTTACAGAATAGGTTACGTTAGGTTACATAGGTTAGGCAAGTATACATAGATCGGTAGGTATGGGTTAACTATTCATTCGAGGTTCAAAAATTATCCTGGTTGGAGGAAGTGTACAGATAGTGCAATTCACGAAGACGCGCCCCACCACTTTCCAGCATCTTTCATTTTGACCATGACGCTCTCTCCTGATTAGTATATTCATCGTAGTGTGCGTGTGCACTCATAGGTAATTAGTGTGTACCGACAACACTCAAACATTAACGGAAGCTTGCACACATAATATACTATAAACGGTTAGAAAGAATAGTAGTGGGGCGCGTCTTCGTGGATTGCACTATCTATACATAAGAGGTTAAAATGGTCAACTATTATAAATGGAACTTCGCATCGTTAAACAAAAAAAAAAATGACATAGGCAAGACCAGCATAAATATGTTGTGACAAATCAAGTTTTTTAGAATGAGGCTGCCACATGTTGTAGTCCACTCTTTCTAGAAGCTCGATCTTTTGGTGTATGTGAGGAAGATAACAATACAAATCTTCACTCCTACCCAAACTGGATTTACCACATATGTAGTAAGTAGTTTCTTTCTAGAAAATCTTTTTTTTTTGAATACGTGAGGAAGATGACAATGAATACATATCACTACTGGATGTGCCATTTTTGAGGTCAGTTCAAAGTCAAAGCATTTATTTTAATTAGATAATTTACAGGCACCTTTGAATTATCAGAAGTTACAAGTTGAAGCTAGTTGCTTGTTCCAATACGTAGGTCTCTATGGAGAAGAACGAGAAAGAAACTCGATGGAAACTTTTTTCTTTCAATTTGGTTTTTAAGCTGTTAAACAAGAATGTAAATATAAGAACCTCACCTGTTTAAAAAAGCTGGTAACAGTAATAACGATGGGCTTGAACGTGTCGAGCTGGTTGGCGAGGTCGTCCGCGTGATGGGTGGGCGCGCGGCGTTCTATGGAGCCCTTGCGGGTCAGCGAGCCGCCCACCTCGCCTGCACGACGACGGAGCTGCTCCAGGCTGCTGGATGATGCTTTACGGTCTGCGAGGGGGGGGGGGGGGGGGGGAAGGAAAGATTATAGTGATGATATCAAATACAGAGTGGAATTTTCGAATGCTACCTGGAGGGGAAGTACTCTAAATACTTAAGTTAGCAAATACTCAAAGGAAACATTCCTTTATGTTTAAAAAGAAACAAAACCGCATTTATACTGCATATTTTGAAAATACGCTTGCCAACCCCGGGAATCAAACAGACTATAATTCGAAAAATAGCATCCTGTACATTTATGGCACCAATTCGGAAATTCCAGCCTGTATACAAGGTGCATTTTCGCACTCTTGTCAAAAATCAGAAGGTTTCAATAAAATATATAAATAAACAAATAAAATTACGATACCTGGTCAATAATGAATAATAACTACTTGTTCTTTTGGTTGTTTTTTTTTTAAATATATAGTTTACAATCACTAGCATTATTAGTTCTTTGAATATGATGAGAATGCAAAACTGCACCTTGTGTATTGTAGGTATGGGAATGATTCATGACTGTTTGAAAGAGCTATATGTCAATGTGTGAGTGAGATAAGGTATGCTTGGGATAACGTAGCCATATATAATAGAAAATAAAATTCAGAATCGGCCGTCGTTTCGGAGCTTAGCTAAAACAAACTTTTTTGCTTTACAATATTAGTATAGCTAGATAATAAATAACATACATAATATTATAGATTATATAAGGATTTTCAAGCAAATTACTAAGTACCTATACAGGTTTAAATCACGCCTGAAATCATCAAATAAAATACGTTGATCTGGGAAGAGTAAACTACATGACGATGAAATTTTGTCTCAAACTGAGGTTTGAATTCTGAAACGACACTTAATAGTAGTCCCGTCGCGACAACACACCTTAAAGTAAGCGAGACAGTACGAGACTTCAAGTAGTCTTAAAATTAAGTTGCATTTGAGAATTCAACCGTAAGTTCATGAAAAAAAGCCAATTATTACCAGATGCACCTTCTGCAACAGTTCCCAGGACAGCGTTGAAATTGAATACAATTTTGAATTATTTTTTATGCCAATTAAATAAGAATAAAAAATGGGTAACTACATAGTTATCTTAGAATTGCTTCAGGAATTTAATTGCTTTTGTCTTGGGTTAAATTTCCAGGTCGAAAGTGTTATTGAGATTTTCCTTTAGAAATTTCATCTAAAGGCGTTTTTCGTTTGGGAGTTTAGAAGTTTTTATTTTCTCTAGTATTACTTTTTCTTTTGCAATAGTTTGTGGAATGACACCAATGTGCCTGCCATTCGTGTGAATGTGTATATGTGCGCGGGGTCAACATATTGTCATTGATCCCTGCTGTAGTTATCAAATAGGCCGTCCAACAAACAAAAAAAAAATACACACGTACACATACACAAACTCACGCCTTTTTCCCATGGGGCTAGGCAGAAACCACAGAACGCCACCTGCTACGATCCTTGCATACTTCTTTCGCCTTGTTCACGTTCATACATCTGGTCATACAAACACGCCGGTTACGAGTACTGCGCACCCGACCTTTCTGAAGAACCTCACCAATAAGGTCAGGGTAGGTCTTTTTAGGGCGTCCCCTCCCGGCGTTGCCACTCACATCTGCCACATAAATACCTTTTGTTAGTCGCCTTTCACTCATCCTCTCAATATGACCGAACCATCTAAGCATACCCTTTTGAACCTTTGTCACTACATCCTCTTTTAAGTTGCAACGTTCTCGTATAATCTCATAAAAAAAAAAAACTTCTTTATTATTAGTATAGAGGGAAATCACCTCCTCATTTTTCAACTCAACTTACCCAAGCTATTAGTATTGGGACAAGCAGACAAGCTGTCCTTGTCCTGGTCGCGCTCCAGGCTGTTGGAGCCGCTCAGTATGTTGAGCAGCGACACGGCGCTCCAGGCGAGCGGCATGCGGTACTTGCCGAGCCGGGAGCACGCCGCCGCCGCACCCGCGCGGACTTTCTCGCGGTTCTAGGGAACGATAGGATAGATTTTTATTTACGTATCACAAATTACTGTTTAAAATTGAAATAGTCTACAGGTACAATTTGTATTTAATATGCGGAAGAAAAATATATTTTTATTTTACAAATCTTATACATCAGGTCGTCACCAGGACCCCCAAAAATTTCGCTTAAATTTAATAACTAGCTTCTGCTAGCTACTTCGATAGTGTTTTTGCACTCGCGTTAATTTACGCCTTAAGTTACTGCTCTGCTTCAGTATGTTGCTGCGTGATATTATTAAGCCTATACTATTTATTATATTGGCTATCGTATACAACAATATTTTTTGCTATCTGACTAGTTATTCCAGACGCTTTTTAACAAACAAACAGACTCTTCAGCTTTATAATATTAGTATAGATATATGATACCCATTTTTTTTAAATCAACCAGAAACCAACCTTATCATCCTTAATATACGGCTCAACACACTCGTTAACATCGCCCTGAAGCACCTTTTCCACTCTGACCACTAGGAACATATCAGGTGAGGGGTTGAGGAGGTCGAACACGGCACTCCGGCTGAGGGTCGAGAGGTCCGCGTGAGGGACGTGCGAGGACAGCATCTGGCGGGTGCACTCCGAGTTCAGGTTGAAGTAGAAATTCTCTGACACTTTCTTCTTTTCCTTCGCGTCGTAGACGGCCATGGAGGCGAAGAGAGGCTCCACGTCTAGTTCGAGCCTGGAATGGATGTGATGTCATCAAATAATTGTGATAGATTTATGTTTACTAGTGCGAGGAACATAGGAGTCGCGAGTAGCGAGTCGCTAGGCACTTAAGCGGGTCGGCATTCAACCTTTGGAATGTTCTATTGAAAATGCCGCACCGAATGTGCCAACCCGCTTATGTGTTTATCGATCTTAAGATGTTATGACCAGAGGACTGAGACTGCGGCATGAGTAAATAGGAGAAAAATGATCCAAAACTCAACACGATATCGTTATTTTCGTGTGAAGTGGCAACGGAAATAATTTTTTAAAATATTTATCGGCGCAAGTACGTTATTTAAAGAACCTAGTCAACTACATAAGATGCAGCTACATCAACGAATAAATAGATTAAGAGTTGATTACAATTATGATCACGAATTAATTGTTTAAAACCCCAAAATTATGTTAATGTTATTTATCTAGATGGTTAATTAATTATTATTGATGATTAATTAATGGTTCATTTAATTATCAGTTTATTTACTCCAAAACATTGTAAAAATAATCATTTATTTACAAAGTTTGAATCCTAACCTAAAAACTCAAACACGTGCGCCGAGCACGTGGTCAGTGTCTATAAATACAGACGACAGCCACAGAGCGCCACAGTTGCGCACGGGCCGTCGGACGGAACACATCTATGTGTCATAGTTGTACTGTCGTCGTTGTACATAAATAAACAAGTAAATAAACAAGTAAATAAACAAGTAAATAAACAAGTAAATAAACAAGTAAATAAACAAGTAAATAAACAAGTAAATAAACAAGTAAATAAACAAGTAAATAAACAAGTAAATAAACAAGTAAATAAACAAGTAAATAAACAAGTAAATAAACAAGTAAATAAACAAGTAAATAAACAAGTAAATAAACAAGTAAATAAACAAGTAAATAAACAAGTAAATAAACAAGTAAATAAACAAGTAAATAAACAAGTAAATAAATAAGTAAATACTGATTGTTACGTCACTGAATAAAAGTTATTCAAGTGTAGAAAGTGTTTTATTTAAAGAAGATGGAAAATAACTAAGAGTGTGATGTCAGCAATGCTGACGTCACTCTTTTTAAAAACAACCATGGCGCCGACTATCCGTCATCAGAAGTGGGATTCAAACCGAGCAAATGAGAAAACACGCGGTGATGACCTCGAAACCTTACAATAGCGGTTATTTTTTGAAATACAAAACCAACCACGTGGCCGTTACTTTTTGAAATACAACAACAACAAAGTGGCGATTATTTTTTGAAATGCAAGACAAACAAGGCGGCAGTTACTTTTTGAAATGCAACAACAACAAAGTGGCGGTTACTTTTTGAAATGCGAAACCAACAAAATGCACATGCTGATACAAACTCGTAAAACCAAACCCGTGAATAGCAAGGTCACGCATGCGGCAGGCTGGGACACAAACAAGCGGATTGTTACATGAAGAAGAATAATGTCAAGAAGCCGTTTCCGGTGCCGGCTACTCCGGGCGCCACCGGGCTGCGACAACAAGGCAGCAGCAGCGACAACAAGGCAGCAGCAGCTCAATGCGCAGCGGCGGGAAGCGAGCGACGCGTTGGAGTTTGCTACGTTACCAATCCTTGCGGTGTGCTGATGAATACCGGTGAGTCGTGTCTATTTTATTACGATTCTGGTGCCGAATATTCTTCATCAAAGATAATGTTGTGTAAACTGTCCCGTTGGTCTCGGGGTCGCAAGTGCGACTACTGTGCAAGGGATCCCGGGTTCGATTCCCAGGTCGAGCAAAGAGTGTTATTGGGTTCTTCTATGAAATTCTCAGTAGCGGCTCGGAGTTTGGATTTGTGCCCGGTTAATGGCAATGGGCTCGGTCCCTATTGCATGGGACCTAAATATACCGGCGAACTGTGTGTGTACATTGGTACACCTCTGCCTAACCCTTCGGGGAATACAGGCGTGATGGTATTATAATATTGCGTAAAATTTTGTGGCAAGCGTGTTTACATTATTTTAACGGAATCGGTCAAGGTCATAGTATTTTGAGAAGTACCCTACAAATATGCGCACGATTGGTTAAGAAAGATGCCAGGAGGTCATTTACCTGTTGATGTTCATAAAGATTTTCATAAAGGTGATGATTATTTTCAATGATTCCTCTTTTTACAAAGTTAGCAAATTTACCCGCTAAAGGCGTTGATGAATTGCATTTACAACTTTATTTTTCAAGTTTATTCAGATTGTTTACTTGTGAGGTTCCCGTTAATTCGATAACCGAGTAGTGAGTAAAGTGATAGTGCCAGTGAGAGCACTGATGTTGTTGACTGAAGTATTTTGACGTGATTTGATTGACTATGGTTGACGAGTTGTGTGACCTTGGCTGGAGGCCTTGAGTACACTTGTGAAGCCTTGGTGGGAGTGCCTTGGCGAGAAGTTTGACTTGTTATTGGTGGCCTGGCCATGGTGATTTGGCAGGTCGGTGATAATGATTTTGACTGTGGACTATTGATGACTTTTGGGTTAACAACAATTGGTTTTCTTTGAACTTTTGGAGATTTTTGATAACACGTGTGTAACGGGAACGTCTCATTGTTTTTGTTATTGTTTTCATCAATTTGAAAGAGTTGCCTAAGTTAGATGCCAAGTACAGAGGACCATTTCAAATCGTAGAGGTCCTAGACGGAGATCGTTACCTTTTAAAGTCGTTAGTCAATAAGCGTACTTACAAGTATGCACATGATCGCGTTAGAAAAATGTCTGAGGGCCAAGTACCAATTGAGGTGTTGAGGAGTCAAATTAAATTGTTTGTGTGTGTGAGAAGTACAGGTTCTAGATTCGTTGGGTCGGAGACCGTACCAGAGTATCGTAGCCATACCCCGTTAGAAATCGGCATCTACTTGCTAGACCGTGGGTACGTGGTACGCGGTAGCTCTGGGTAGTATGGTTGGGTCTAGCCTCGAAGCCAAGACCGTAGAGTCAAGGACGACTCGGCATTCCTGCGGGAAGTGCATATGTGACAAATGTGTTGCAGCTATGTTATAGCTGTGATTGTTAACCGCGAATTAGATACCTGTGGCTTTGTTGTTAGTTCATTAATAACATTGGATCGATTGATAAATTATCAGTGAACATAATCCTCAATAGTACTTGGACACTGTTTGATTTCCATGTTGCTATTTAATTGTGTACCTATACTGTTTTGAGGTCAGGTAGGCCGAACGGCCTTATGCGAGCTATGGTACCTCAAATTGTTCTGTTGGTTGCAGGGCGTGGTGTACAACGGCTGATATTTGTTTCGAAGATTATGCACCACGTGGCGGTCAACTCGTTCAAAGCCCTGAAAGTGTGGAGCGTTGGGGCATGTGGCGAGCCGCTGTACAACGGAGACCGGCGCCAGCGGCACCGGTAACAGTACGAGTGTCGAGTCGACGTGTGCGTCGTGCAACCTCCGACTGGATATCTTCAACATCGCGATTAACACACGAGGACGTGTGCAGCACAGGATGGCCGTGTCGGAGACGGTCATTATTACGGACGCACAGCGAAGCGCAGCACGAGTTCCAAGAGATGGCGCGACCGTCGCGATGACGTCGCATATCGTGCGAACTTCGTGCTTGGCGGAGCCTAGGGTGGGCAGAAGTGGGATTTGAAGAAATCCCTGCTTCTACTTCATCAGCAAATCCGCCACCGCCACCACCAACAGTGGTGAATACGCAACAAATGCAGACGCTGATGAATTTACCCATGCCAACGCATCCATGGGGGCTATGCCTCCAGAATTTCTTATGCAGATGATGCAGCAAATGTCGGAGCGCCTTTGCAAACCCACTGAAGCAAGAGTCAAGATAAACGATATCTATTTACCATCGTTTGACCCTGATACCAATGCTGGGGTAAGAGAGTGGTGCCAACACCTGGACAAAGCCATTAAGACATACAAGCTCAGTGACTTCGATGTACGCATGAAGGTGGCGCATGATCAGCTTCGGCGTGCTCCAAAACCAGGTGACCAGGCAACCGTATCGGCGGTTGATGATGAACAACCCACAATACCAGCTCAGACAATACAACCAATGTCATCGACCTCACGAACTGAGGAACTAGAGCAAAACTCAAATGCACATAACACACATCCACAAGAAACTGTGAGTAGCAAAGTACTTTCATAAAGAAATAATTATTTATTTAGTTTATTTATTATTTTATCTTCCAATTTCAACGAGACAATCTACGAGAACCTCCGAGAACTCTACGAGAAACTCCGAGAACTCTACGAGAATCTCCGAGAACTCTACGAGATAACATTCATTATCCTTTACCTTTTAGAACCTCTGTGTATTACACAGCATCGACCTTGTTCTTATTCCCAATAGAGCCTCTGTGTCCACGGCGAACAGGACCGCCCAGAGCACAGCCACATAATCATCTTCCCATTTCAACGAGACAATCTACGAGAACCTCCGAGAACTCTACGAGAAACTCCGAGAACTCTACGAGAACCTCCGAGAACTCTACGAGAATCTCCGAGAACTCTACGAGATAACATTCATTATCCTTTACCTTTTAGAACCTCTGTGTATTACACAGCATCGACCTTGTTCTTATTCCCAATAGAGCCTCTGTGTCCACGGCGAACAGGACCGCCCAGAGCACAGCCACATAATCATCTTCCCATTTCAACGAGACAATCTACGAGAACCTCCGAGAACTCTACGAGAAACTCCGAGAACTCTACGAGAACCTCCGAGAACTCTACGAGAACCTCCGAGAACTCTACGAGAACCTCCGAGAACTCTACGAGAACCTCCGAGAACTCTACGAGAACCTCCGAGAACACTACGAGAACCTACTAACTTTAATAACATTGATTTTCTCAAAATTACATAACAGTCGTGTTTATGTAACTAAGAAAAAGCAATGCAAGTTGCTTACAGATGCACTACTCAGAGAAGTCCTTGTTATTCATGCAGCTCAATAAGACTCAATGAGAACCTTCAAAGCACTACGAAGATCCACAACAACTTACGAAGATCAACGAGGCTGGTGCAGAGCGCGCACCGCCTGTCAGAATGGCCGTATCGGCGCAAGTACGTTATTTAAAGAACCTAGTCAACTACATAAGATGCAGCTACATCAACG
Organism: Caradrina clavipalpis; assembly: GCA_932526535.1. Taxonomy (NCBI): domain Eukaryota; kingdom Metazoa; phylum Arthropoda; class Insecta; order Lepidoptera; family Noctuidae; genus Caradrina; species Caradrina clavipalpis. The sequence goes on along the minus strand of OW052091.1, from coordinate 16,313,828 downwards.
AATAAATAGATTAAGAGTTGATTACAATTATGATCACGAATTAATTGTTTAAAACCCCAAAATTATGTTAATGTTATTTATCTAGATGGTTAATTAATTATTATTGATGATTAATTAATGGTTCATTTAATTATCAGTTTATTTACTCCAAAACATTGTAAAAATAATCATTTATTTACAAAGTTTGAATCCTAACCTAAAAACTCAAACACGTGCGCCGAGCACGTGGTCAGTGTCTATAAATACAGACGACAGCCACAGAGCGCCACAGTTGCGCACGGGCCGTCGGACGGAACACATCTATGTGTCATAGTTGTACTGTCGTCGTTGTACATAAATAAACAAGTAAATAAACAAGTAAATAAACAAGTAAATAAACAAGTAAATAAACAAGTAAATAAACAAGTAAATAAACAAGTAAATAAACAAGTAAATAAACAAGTAAATAAACAAGTAAATAAACAAGTAAATAAACAAGTAAATAAACAAGTAAATAAACAAGTAAATAAATAAGTAAACAAATAAGTAAATAAATAAGTAAATACTGATTGTTACGTCACTGAATAAAAGTTATTCAAGTGTAGAAAGTGTTTTATTTAAAGAAGATGGAAAATAACTAAGAGTGTGATGTCAGCAATGCTGACGTCACTCTTTTTAAAAACAACCATGGCGCCGACCATCCGTCATATTATAAATCAAAATATCCGAATAAAAAGTTGCCACGATTTAAAGATGAAGGAGTAATCTATCTGTGGTAATTATTAGTTACATGTGGTTTAGTTCCGTTTTGCAGCACAATACACCGAAAAACGACTTATATTTATCAGGTTTGCAAATGCGTCCTTATGAACAAAAGTCATGTAACCAAAAAGGTGTGTAATTAAATGTTTGTTTTCTAAGTGTACGCTTAGACAGAGTAGTAATTAATGTATAATGAACCTAACCACTTTAGAAATATGTTTGAAAATTGCGTGGAAGATATTATTTTGCGCGGCATTTATTATCTTGCACGCAGTTTTAAACCACACCAATTTAATCTCTATTTCTCATGTGTTTAGTTCATTATAATCATTTTTTTTTTATTCTGTATATCTTTGGGATATAAAACAAAGTATGCTATACAAATGCTGTACTCACTTCAACTGATGGCAGACCACCATGATCCTGTGTCCCATGATCTCGCAGGGCATCTCCGCAGCCAGCCTCCGCTCCACCGCCTCTTCCTCGTCAAGATACGGAGTATACAGCCCTAGGAGATCAGCCTGGCGGTTCTCTAGCCTAAGGAGATAAAGAAACCATGAAACCACCATCACGCCTCTATTCGCCGAAGGGTTAGGCAGAGGTGTACCAATGTACACTCACAGTTCGCCGGTATATTTAGAAACCATGAATCATGCTGTTTTTTTCTATTTCTTTTATTTAGGATCTCCAACAAAAGATATACTCATACATGACATACAAATAGTGTTCAACAAACGGTCGTAGGTGTACAGGTGTACTCCCTCACCTATAGGAGACCACAACATGCGGAATAAAGGTGAGAAAGTTCAAAATAAACGTGTTTTCAGAAAAACATGCTAAGGGTATGCTTTTTTTTTATAGACGGGAAATCATCAAGTAAGTTCCCCCTCCCTTAGTGTCAGACTTTTACTGACTAAAACCCGTCTATGTTTCTTCATGTGCCCTTTGCGTTCCGGGGGCGCGGTATCTCTTTCGAACAACCCGCAGCATGCTGTCATTGCTTTTTAATTATTTATCCCAGAGCTTCCCAAACGGGGCGGCGTAGAAAGTAAGGCGCCGCGAAGCGCTCCTCTGAACTTCAAAAAATCATTAAAAATTCACCACACAACATTCTATTCAAATCATTGATTTTCATTACAGTAAAATTCATGCTATTATAGAACGGAAGTATGTGGGAGGCGCGTTGTTTGGTTGTTTTTCGTCAGTAAGAGTCTGACAGCAACCACCTCCCCCCGTGGCGCCACGATAAATTTCTAAACTTCTAAGGGCGCCGCGGACTGATAACGGTTGGCAACCCTTGATTTATCCTTTTAAATAAAAGTTGCCTCACTGTAATTTTTCCACAAACAACCAGACCCGGAACAAGTACATGTAGGTCATACAATGTTGATAGTACAGTCAGCAAAAGAGATCAGGGTTGCCTAATGAAATCAAAGTTTTACAAAAACCGATAGAAGTTTTTGAATGAATTTTATTTTAATTAATAGGTACTAAACAGCTTATTAATTAAATTCAATTTCATTTAAAAACGACCACTGGTTTGAAAAAAACCGTCTAATACAGTTAAGGTAGTTACTGTAGTAGTTACTGTATTAGACGGTCTGGTTACTTATCTCTTGTTGATAGTACATCATTTATAGGATTCCATACCAAAGAATGTCAAACAAAGACGTGAAGAAAGGTTGTAGCATTTAAACTATTTTAGATAGATACTCACATATCCACAGAGTTTGTATTGCTGAGGCTACTATAACAACAAAAAATAAGATATTGCATGGTGGTACAGGAATTCTTCATGAGAAAATCTCCAACTCACAAACATATATAAAATATATATACCATCACGCCTGTATTCCCCGAAGGGTTAGGCAGAGGTGTACCAATGTACACCCTCAGTTCGCCTGTATATTTAGGTCCCATGTAATAGGGGGCGAGCCTATTGCCATTCCGGGCACAAATCCAAACCCCGAGCTGCTACTGAGAATTTCATAGAAAAACCCAATAACACTTTTTGCTCGACCTGGGAATCGAACCCGGGACCCCTTGCTCAGCAGTCGCACTTGCGACCACGAGACCAACGGGGCAGACTCACAAACATCCTTTTATTATTCTAAAGTAACTTACCTCCTAGATTCATTAAGAGCGTCCACCTGTTCTGGTGGTTTCCTCTCAAACAGGTCGGGTAGCAGAGGATCTGAGGATGAGCTCCGAAGGTCCAGGCTGGCCCAGGAGCCGCGAGGAGTGAGGGTCTCGTTGCAGGAAGATGATGAGGACATTGACGCCACTGACTGACGACCGCTTGATGGTTGAGATTCAGACTAGGGATGGAAGATGTAATAAGAATGAAATACATACTTAAAAAAAATATTCAATGAATAACATAAATTGTTAGACATGTTTCAAGGATGATTTCCAAAGTACTTCCTATACAAATAAAGAAAATTGACTGATTCTGCTGTAACTATTACAGAATTAGTACATTATGACACAAGTAACGAAAATTTGTTATTACAGTCGAGGTCGGTTTGCAAACCGAACTAGAGGCGACGTCAAGGAAAATCAAATGCAATTTCATCAATTTTAATATTTTACAAAGACTTATGAAAACTGGCGATTGTCAGGCGATTTTGGACTTTATGCGGTGCAACTATTACCGTCATATTAAACTGACTTATAAAAGGTTACATAAATCTAATAATGCAAAAGCAAAAGGCACTCAGACTCAGTAACTCTATCCTGTTCCACTAACCTGGTGTTCCTCAGTGCTGGCGCTTGGCTCGGCGTCTACCTCGTACTGGTGGCGCGGGCCGGCGTGCAGGCGCTCCAGGCGCTCCCCCAAGCGTTCCCGCCCGCACATGGAGCCCGAGTGCATCCGGTACTTGTACTCCACCACCGTGTAGTCTGTCGTGTAGCAGCGGATGCAGTCGCGAACGAACATTGGAGCTTTTGCACTGGTCGTAGAAGAGAGGAAATTAGTGAGTTACGTTTTTGGTTACTGCTCTGCTCTAGTGTGTAGTAGCGTGATGTAATATAGCCCATAATTTTCCTTGACAAACAGGCTATGTGACGCAAAACGTATTTCTCAAATCGGACTAGTAGTATTAGAGATTTGTGCATTTGGTTACTGCTTTGTTCCCATGTGTCGTAGCGTGATGTTATATAGCCTATAATTTTCTTCGATAAACAGGCTATATAACGCAAAAAGATTTTGTCAAATCGGACTAGTAGTTTTAGAGATTTGTGCAGTCAAACTGTTCAGCTTTATAATATTAGTATAGATATCACGGAATTCCGACATCGCTGTATCTCATATTTCGTGCAAAGTTGGGTGAAGACACGTGATGTGTAACTCAATTTTGGTACTAAATAAAGTATATGTTATTCTATTTTTGGGTATCGTGGGCATTTGTCCCCCTAGTCAGTGTTAAGCTTAATGCTCTAACAGCCATTGAACATTTTTCGCTTTACTGGACAAGAGAAATTTCATTAAAATTTTACTTATTAGAAACCGAATTTGTGTATATACTACAGCAGACTAAAGAACACAAGTGAAATAATGAATTTTTAACTTCATCATCTTGTAACGCAAACTGCAGTCAAATTCTTTATTTCAATAAGACTATTTAAAAGCACTTTTGAATGTCATCTATACTAATATTATAAAGCTGTAAAATTTGTTTGTTAGTTTGAACACGCAAATCTCAGGAATAGCTGGTCCGATTTTGAAAATTCTTTCGACAATAGGAGGGTACGTTGTGCCTGAGTGTTAGAGGCAATAATTTACAAAAAAAAAATTGCAATCGTTAAACAAATCCACGCAGACAAAGTCGCGGGCAAAAGCTAGTTTTAAAATATAAAGAATTTAATCTAATTGCTTGATTCCAAAAGGTCCATGCATGCTAATAGGAACCGAAGATTTGTATGAACTAATGATACTCACAGATCTTCATCAGGTAACACATGGGTTATGGTCCTGATCCGACGAGGTACGTTGCACAGCTCCATGTCCACCTCTGGGTAAGCGAGAGGGTCTCGCTCACCCATGAGGCGCTCGCAGACCTCCTCATAGTCCGGCGGTTCTATCATGTCGCACAGTGATATCTGACAGGTGGAAATATTAAATATTATGTTGTATTGAGGATCTAGTTGACACTACTCTGTGTATTATGATAAAAGACAAATTAGGGCCTTTATTAGCAATAAAAAGTTTAGTAATAAAAATATATGTTTAATTACAGCAGGGATTTAACACAATTTAAGTTATTGCTAGGTGGACAGACAACCTGATTTAGAATGCAGGAAAATACGGGAAACAGACCGCTTTCAATCGGTCCTTTTGGAAATCTATGGGGGAGGCCTATGTCCAGCAGGGTATGTCCGACGGCTGATATGATGATGATAAAGATATTGTAAGCTGATGGTCCACCTGATCTGAAGTGGTCGCTTCCTATAGACATGCACTGTCATCTCAGAGAGGAAAGCAGAACTGTTTCATGTGCCTGTAATTATATTGGCAGCCATACTCTTCAAATCAGAACACAGCCGTGCTGGTTTTCAGCAGAAATAGGCTATGGTGGTAGCAGTGCAGTAACTAGGGCAGTGCCAGCGGTGCCAAGCCACAGGGCGCAGACCCTGGAGGGGTGCAGAAATGACCAGACCAAGACCAGTTTTTTTTTTTTCAAGGGTGCTGTTATTGAAGCTCTCACACTGGGCGCATAAAAGGCTAATAACGGCGCTGGGTGGTAGTAGTTCCCTGGGTGAGCTCCTTCACAAAGAGCTCTACTACTATTTAACCATTAAGTTTTATCAAGATCCCAGAGGTCGTGGGTTCGATTCCCACCCAGGACAAACTTTGTGTGATGAGCATGATTGTTTGTTCTGTGTCTGGGTGTGATTTATCTATAATATGTATGTATTTATAAATTATATAAGTATGTATATCAGTTGTCTGGTTACCATAACACAAGCTCTGCTTAGCTTGGGATCAGATAGCCCTGTGTGAGTTGTCCCAAGATATATTTTTTTTTTTTTTTTTTTAAGATGAGATGAAACTGGCTATGTAAACTGGCTTAAATGCTATAAGTAAGTAACAATGAAAGCATCAATTAAATAATAATTACTCGCTTAATTCATACTTTCACTTTTATAATACTGCAGAAAGCAACATTTACTTAAGGGTATTACATCGCTCAAGTCCTAAAAACACCTTATGTTTAAAGAAATTTGTTGAGGAATCCTTCCGTACGTTTTCCATATAAAAAATATATGTTATACTTAAAGTCATCCTCAACAGTTCGCATTGATTAGAATTGTAATAAACTTGCCCAAATTTCGGAAAAAAATATTTTATACAGGTCATTTTTCAATTTAAATTGCAAATTGTTGGTAAAACGGCTGAATAGTTCGACATGAATTTTATACCTAAAAATATGTAATGACATATCAAACAATTCGCATTGTTTACTTTTTCTTGTTTCTGTTAAGATTTTGTAATAATAACTAAAAACTCGAAATTTCATCAATTCCCCCCATGAGGCACCCCCGCTATGCCTGGAGACGCCAAACTTCAGTGCCTTGATGGCTCTTGTCAAGGGTGGACTATACGCATGTTATTTTTTCCAAAATAAAAACCAAAAGTTCACTTTTTGAATAATTTATGAATGAAGCAATATTGTAAATAGTACAAATGTAAATATTTCGTAAAATAAGAATTGAGATTAAGTTCGTAATTAAATAAAAACAAATTTGTAATTTCGTTTGGTTTTTGAATCTATCATAGAGTAAGTCTGACTACTATGCCTATGTATAAAAAACAAATGTTTGACCGAGCTCTCCAAAATTATTGGAAAATACCACGGATATCTATGGTACATACGTACTCTTTTAGTAGATGCATTATTTCTTTGGTGTTTATTTTTTTTTTATTGTTTTTACCCTTAAGAATTTCGTTTCACGGAGAACATAGATTTAGGTGTTTCTTTTTTAATTATTTGCTTACTAAACTTTCAGAATGTGAGGTTATGTATCATGTATGAGCACAACTATTTCCGTTACTGAGATCCGATAAGCACTTACTTGGTCATCACCTTTAGAATGTACCACAAAGTAGCACCCGTGGTTAGTTAAATAAATATTGAAAGCTAGGTCATCCTAACTATTTTCGTTTCCGACAACCGATAAGTGAATATTTTATTTACACGGTTACTTTTACATCATTCGGGAGCCGAAACACAGGAACTCCAGTAAAGTAATTGTGGTGTCATATCATTCATACCTTTTTCATCACCAACCTTTTCATATTATACACAACCTCATTTTCGTATTTACTTTTATTCTTTTTTAGTTTTGTTTGTTTTATACACAAATGTCAAAACTGAGACTTGGAAAAAGATAGATACCTATCTGCCACACACGCATTCTTTCATTTTATAGGAAAAATTCTATTAAGTTAATTATTATTTATATCTCCCTAAATAATAATTACTATTGGTGTTATTTTTTTTAACACGTTTCAAAGAATTTAAAAATTTGTGACTTTTTTTGTCAAAAGTCAAAGTCAGAGTTAAAGTCAAAGTTTTTGTCATTCGAGATGTTAGTGCGTTTCTGCCTGATCGATGAATGGATTTTTCAATGGCTACTGTTCGCATTTGTATAGTCGATAAGGTTTACACGCAAATATGCATGGACTACAAAGAAGCGTTTACTTCGAGTTCTCACTATCTCCAAATTAAATAATCATAATCACGCCTGTATTCCCCGAAGGGTTAGGCAGAGGTGTACCGATGTACACCCACAGTTCGGCGGTACATTTAGGTCCCATGTAAAAGGGGCGAGCCTATTGCCATTTATCGGGCACAAAACCAAACTCCGGGCTGCTACTGAGAATTTCGTAGACAATCCCAATAACACCTTTTGCTCAACCTAGGAATCGAACCCAGGACCTCTAGAGTAGCAGTCGTGCTTAGAACCACTAGGCTAACGAGGCAGTTCAAATTAAATTTTCATGTTATTTATTGAAAATAATATAGCCAATAGTTTCTGTTACTATGACAGAGTTTATGGCTTTTGGTCCCAGAACGATGTAAAAGTAAGCGTGTACCTATAATAAAATAAATATAAATTACGATGTACCAAATAATACATAATATAAGAACAAAATGTAGGTATTAAATCTCTCAGAGAGCGAATAAAATAGGCAAAAACAATGACAACTCTGTGACACATCTGTGTTCTTGCTTAATGTTAAGTTCCTTTTATCTTAGCATAGTGGATATCGGTAGATGGCGCTAAATTTAAAAAATAATAGTACAGATGTCAAATCCTCAAGGACATCGGGCGGTGTAATAACCTTAAGTGTAGATAATTTCCAAACAATAACAATTATTAAACCCTCCCTAAATTGTGGTTGAAGCATGAGTTGAGGTTGTAAGTTAAGCATGAATAAAGGTTGCAGTTAAAGAGAAATTTATAAATACACACTGAAAGTTATTGGTATAAAATAATGTACTAGCTGTAAATACAAAAAAATATGATTATAACATTACTGTAACACTTGTTGCTTGTAGGATAAAATATTATTGTTACTATCACTTTATGTCCTAGTTTATACCTGGATTATGAAACCACATCCTTAAGAGACGATTTGTAAACCAATGGCTCACTGATTAACATATTAGTTTGAAGTAACAGTAGCCTCGACGTACCAGCAATCAATTAGTAAACAATCCAAAGCACACACTACTAATAAGGAAAGCAAAGGGTGATTCATATAGTTTTAAAGAGTTATAATTTTATGAATGTTAGGTACCAATATTAGTAGGATCACTTACAGAAGACGAGCAACCAGATAGAGTCCCGACCTTCGACTGGTTAGAATACACCTTACGAGCCTCCCCAGCATTCCTATAAATAGGGAAAAATCAATTTTTGCCGTATTTATAAACGATAAAGAGCGTTCATGCATCGCCAAACAGGGACAGCGCTACAAGGGCAGGAGAACCATTTACCCGGAAGATTGCTGGTATTTACGTCCGAGAGTCATCTAAAATAACTTCAATAAACTTCTTACTCAGTATTAAATATTATTTATTGATTATTTCACATAAGATTCCGTTAAAAAACAAACATCCACGGATTTCTTGTTTACAGATTTGACATTTCAAATTTCAATTGACTTGACATGCTTGACAGCAGTTTCACTTCACAGCTTCTACCGGGGTTGCCGTGTAATTATTTTTGGAACAGTCCAGTCCTGTCCAGTTATTAAAATCACGAACAAAATGGTGGATATTGATTAGGTTCGTCTGTAAATAAGCTTATTTTTATTTATTATTATTTATAATGTTTGAGTATGAACATTACATAAGTATTAATTTTAATTATGCAGCAGTACGCCATATTGAAGTTCAAGTTCATGTTGTAATGAGCTTGAACTTGAAAAGTAATCCGAGTAATCTGAGATGCGAGGCCACGTTCAAGTCTTATAACTGTGTCCAAACAATGTCAAATGCTAGATATATAAATAAATAACCAAACCTCGCAAGAAAAAAAATAGCTTAACTTAAATGCTTAATATGCTTAATTACTAAATCAAGTAATAGTCATGGCATCAGAAATAATAGTAAAACCTATTATTACCTATTACTGGTGATTACATCATAGAATTCGTAAGGATATTATTTTGCATGATTCAAGTAAGTAAATAAATAAAAATTGCGGGGTTTTCTTTTTTTTTAATACTTCAGGGATTTCTCCGTCATCGTGGGTGCGTTTATAAATAAATATATACGTACTAACTTAGGCCATACAATTGTTCCTTGCGGGAATCGAACTCGCGATACAAAGCGCAGCAGCCAATCGTTTAGCCTCTGCGCCAACTGTGTCATGATGGAGGTCGATTCTCCCGTGTGTATAAATAAGTTTCATACAAAAACCAGCAGTAAAAGTTTTTTAAAACAAAAACTAAAAAACCTACCCTTTCAACAACCCACGCTCACATCTCGTGGCTATAAAATCTCTGAAAGACAAACTGCGCATATTATGAGTAATCCGTTTGTTCTATTCGCGCACGTTTCGAAATCTAATTGGATTGTTGGTCGCGTGGCGCGGGCTTCACAGGCACGGGACCTCGCGCGGGCACAGATTATAAACGCACTTGAAAAAATACTCTCTAGGCTCTCGTATTGTTTCGTACAGAGACCGGAGAGTTATGTTTTTTTATTTGTTTGGTTAATTAAAATTAGGTAGGATTTTTTTGAATGCTTTTTGAATTGTTAGGTACTTTTGCTTTTGCCGGATTATTGTAGTTTTTCTTATTGCTAGGACTGAGACTGCCTCGTTAGTCTTAGGCTGCCTGTTAGACGCGAAGCAAGGCTGCGGAGGTGAGAAACGGAGAAATATGAACCGATCATCATCATATCAGCCGTAGGACGTCCACTGCTGGTCGTAGGCCTCTTGAGACGAGATTTCCAAAAGGCTTCCATAGTATCGCCGCTCTGCACGTTACGCAATGGACAGGCAGCCTTATTAAAATGGAGACTGAATATATTGAGATTCTGGGTGGGTTGGCCCTTTGGAAATCCATCCAAGTAGGACAAAGAGCTATAAGGTAATTCTCAGAAGCAACTGGGGGAGTCTGCCTACAAAGCCAGATACATACTAAGTAGGTAAAATTATGGTAAAACCTCCCTCGCTTGAAATGTGGGTGTGTTGGTAAATGTCAACACCTCTGCCTACCTCTTATGTTAAAAATACTTTATACCACAATATATCATGACCTTTTTCTCACCTATTTCAGTACTTACATAACCAAGTAAAAATAGGCATATCGTATTAACTAATAATTAATATGGAAGACTTACAACTAAAAATACAGACTAAGAAGAGAAAATTAGACTGACAGTCAATTGAAGGTCTTTACGTATTAAACGCGAAAGAATACCTACTAGACTCTATGAACATTTCAGCAGGTAGGGGTTACAAGACCGAAAGAACATGAAACCAAAAAATATATGTAGGTAGATACCTAGGTATCTATATATCTACAAAAAACTGCGAAGTGAGAGTCGAACAAGGATTCTACTACAGTATATCAAGGATTCTATTACTATTGCAGGTAACTATACTATATTTATTACTACAAACACGTTTCTTGCATGAGGACCCGTGGTGCAAGAAAATAATATTAGGAAGGACTAAGGGGAGGCCTTTGAAAAAAGAAGAAGTGGGGCATTACAGACTAGTTATAAAAAGAACCTAACTCCGAAGTGCTACTGAATATTTTATAGAAAAACCCAATAACACTTTGCTCGACCTGGAAATTGAACCTAAGACCTCTAGCGTACCACAGCGACCACTAGGCTAGTAGGCAGTTTTATTTTGTTTTTTTATTAAGTTTTAAATATTGTACGACGATTTTTTTTTTTTTTTATAGACGGGAAATCATCAAATAACTTCCCCCGCCCTGGGCGGGGCGGGAGGGAGTGTCAGACTTTTACTGACTAAAACCCGTCTATGTTCCTTCATGTGCCCTTTGCGTTCCGGGGGCGCGGTATCTCTTTCGAACAACCCGCAGATTGTACGACGATAAGGAACCTTTTTATTGGTGGCACCTATACCTAATACCTTTTACCATGTAGGAAGGTAGGTACGACCCAAATGTTCAAACAAAATCTCTTCAATACACAATACTAAGACCCAAAGAAGTCGACGGAAGACTTTAATTTAGTTCCAATGTGATAAGTACATTGAAACTAAATTAAAGTCTTTACTTTCATCTGAAATTTCGGAGCGAGCGGCCCGTTTACTAATTTCGGTGAGTCGATCTTTTGATGACATTTTAATAAAACTTATTAGGTAGCTAAAGTTTAATTTTGTTTTCTTTATTCATTTTCGTCGTAACGTTTTTGTATTTTAAAGACGGTGAGAGTTTTTCAGGAATTTTACTTTTGTTATAGGTACATACAAGTACGCACGTAGTAGGTACGAAGCCGCGTTGACTCTTTCGAACAAATTTCGCAACCCTGCCAGGCCAGCACTTGCCAGAGTTGCGAAATTTAGGTATAGGAATTTTTTAAGCGGTTTTATTTTCGTTTCTTTTTATTACGAAATTTGAATAGCATTAAATATTAGATGCTGCCAGCTATATGAGGCGCGCGTGGAACAACGCGCCGGGCCTGGTTTTGTCGGACAGCGAGCCACCCAACACTTGCCGCCCGCAGGCCCGTGCCTGCTGTGGCTCTTCTGTTGATACCTGCTTAAGTGCTTATGTCCTAGTACCTACCTTCTTTTGCGATATAATTATGAAACATTAACTACCCTAGTGGCACAGGATGACCGGTAGTCTCGTTATCGATTTTGCAATCGCAATCACCACTTTTCCCGTTCCCAATTTCAGTGTAAGTTTAAAAAAAAAACGTAAATTCCTATAAGTAGGAAGTAGGTAGTTCAAAATGTTATAATCAATTTCTACTTTCGCCATAAACCTACTATTATGTATTTACGCACGCAGAGACAGTATGATTATTTCAAAGTACCCATAAAACGTAAACGGTAACGATATCGCCATTATCCCAACATTCCGGTCGTTACGTGTTTTAATATTAAAATTAAATGTCCTAATTTGCGTGCGCTTCAAGCAATGTATTTCTAAATCGTCGCCATTTTGCTCAATTGAATATTACGCAATTCACGGAATGTGAAGTGGTAATTTTTATTGTTTTGTCTTCTATTTATCTTATATTAGGTACCTATTAATATCATTTAAATATTTTAACTGTAAATATCCTACAATTCCCAACGCGCAGTACCGTGTTTATAGAGTTTAACTTTGTCTATGTATTTATTTTAACTCTTGTTTTTTCCCATCACCACCATCACGCCTGTTTTCCCCGAAGGGCTAGGCAGAGGTGTACCAATGTACACCCACAACAACCCCCCCCCCCCCCCCCCCTTATTGGTTTTTTTCCCCTTACGTGTTTAAAGCGCTTCTAAACGTGGCGTCGTCGCGCCGATTACAGACTATAGAAACTAAGTTCCTAATACAATTAGCTACCCAATACAATACCTAATTTATTTCGTCCTACAAACTTCAGCGCAAAGTCGCATAATTAAAGTACAAAAGCAGAAAACTAGTTAGAAAGTAAAGTAACAGTGATGCCTGGTCTGCCCGTCGTGCCTAACTGAATTAAAATCTACTTACGCCGGTAGGCCTACCCCGCCCAAGTATAGAACACAAGGCGACCGACCGCCCTTAGTGTGCCCGCACTTTCAGCGACAACGCTCGCTTCTTCGAAAAATCAATACTTTCTAAAAAAGTAAAACATTGTATTCCCTTTAAAAAAATACTGCATAAATGAAATGATCACTCGTTTAGTCTCTAAGATTCAAATATCGAACGTCTCAGTGTTACTATTTTGTGCTGTGTTTTGAATTTCGAATTATATTTCGCAATCAAAGGTGCATGAACTTGGCGAAGTAAAAATTTTTAAATTTTCAAGAAAAATCTACTGGACTGCTCCGCAATTATTTAAAAAAGTATTTATGCAAGAACCATGTATAAAAAAGCATACCAACGTTAAAAAAATAATATAGATTAGAATTGATAAGCTTTTTATTTGTCAAAAAAATTGATTTTCTCAATTTTTTATTAAGATTTATCAATAAAAGTAGTTATTAAATAAATAGTGTTTAAAAAGAAATAATACAGTTAAGAACAGTGCAACAGGTGACCGAATCAACGACCCCCGACATGATTTTATACGATGTAAGTATGAGACAACAATTATTAGATTTATTTATTTTAAAAATTAATGTTAAATTGTTTTGAACTAACCAAAAAAGCATTGTAAATTTAATGCTTTTCCTTGAAGCTTTTAGAAGTACTTGAAAGTATTTTCGTCAAACTAGATTTTCCACCCGAATTATCAACAATATATGAGCTATACAATACTCCGCGGTGTCACTCGCGTTCGTGTCTTTGGTTACTGCCCCGCTCCCGTTGGTCATAGCGTGATGTTCTATACGTATAAACCATCCTCTTGAATCACTCTATCTATAGATGAATCCGCATTCAAATCCGTTGTATAGTTAAAAGATCTAAGCGTAGAGAGAGATAGCTGGCGCGAAACAACATGGTTAAAGACTATGTAGAAAAGCTTCGCATCCATGACTTATTCTTGTTTTTTCTACGTGTCATAAGGTTCCTGTTTCTCAGTGGCTTAGCTTATGGATATTAGAGAAAGCCATAGAATTCATAAAAAATCCACATCTCGATATTATATGTGCAAATAGCAAATACCTCTATCTGTTTGTTACCTAATCAGCTTATTCCCGCGACTTCGCATGAATGTCGGATAGCGCGGACGTAGACAAAGTCATCAAATAAAAAGTCATCATCATCTTCCTGCCCTTATCCCAAGTTACTTGGGGTCGGCGCAACACGTTTTCTTCTTCCATGCCGTCCTGTCAGCCGTCATACTATCACTGACTCCCTTCTCTTTCATATCATTCTTCACACAATCCATCCATCTTTTCTTTGGCCTCCCTCTTCCTTTCAATCATCAAATAAAAAGTAGCCTATCCAAATTCCAAACCAAATAAAAAACCATAAAATATACATACCTAGTATATTACAATCCGTTCAGTGGTTTTGCCGTGATGAGCTTTTTTTCGGATGGGATACCATTAAGTGACTGTTTCTGCCCACTAAAATCCATCCGTGTTCCTGCTAATGCCCTTTGCGTTCCAGAGTCGTGGTAGCTCTTTCGAACAACCTCCGCAACCCTGGCAGGTTCCGTGATGAGCTAACAAACAGACGTACAGAGTTCTATCACATACCTATCTCAAATAGGTATGTATGTAGTCGTAAAGGTATCTGTATTGAGGTCACTTTCAGTCCAGTTAGATGCGGCTGAATATTTTAGCATTTAATACGGATCGACCGCCGTTTGACCTAACACAATCACCTTCGCGCTGTGTGGAAGATACCTACCTACCTAGCTTGTTTTCTGCATATTACCTACTGCTATCTTGTCCTTGGTACACATATTATTGTCTTTTTATCCGACTACATGGGGCTTACTACCATCTCTTAAAACATCTATTATTTTATTAAACTGCCCCGTTGGTCTCATGGTGGCATGGCGACTGTTGAGCGTGAGGTTCGATTCCAAGGTAGCACAAAAAGTGTTATTGGGTTTTTCCATTAGGGATTTCACAGTCGCAGCCCGGAGTTTGGAAGTTGGTGTAGTGGCACCCCCGTGCCTCGGAAAGCACGTAAAGCCGTTGGTCCTGCGAATGATCTCTCCCCAGTTGTATCGGATTGCCGCTCCATCGGGCTATGAGAGTTACACAAGTGTGTGCGCAAACACAGGTGCACTCCACCTGTGTTTGCTCACACACTTGTGCTCTATAATATCTCCTGCCTACTTCGCTAGTCTGCATTAAGATTAGCCGTCGCCGTGGCAGGAATCGGTCTGGAGAATAGTTTTTTTTTTATTATTTGAATATTAGGTACTTTGCCTTGCACAATGTTGAATTTTCAACGGTCGGCTCAGCGCCGATAGTTGAAAATCCAGCAACTGAAATTACAAAGTAATATTAAAATGGCATACCACCTTTACAGTTTTTAAATATTGTGAATACAGTCTAAAATGATATCCACGGCGTAGCTGTACAAATTCGTGTAAATACGCGATTTCCACGAATTCGTTTTCCACGAACCTACAGAGATAATGTAGTGATATGAGTTCCTAGTACCTACCCTAATCAGATAGAGAGATTTCTCTCTATTCAATGGATTCTGCAAACACCATCCATTCAGATTAGGGTTGAATGCGTTCGGAAATACATATATGTATCATGTATTTCCGAACGCATTTAACCCTAATCTCTTCAAAGGTTCAGTAAACATGCTTTATCTGGGTAAGCTTTATCGTTGACTTTGTCTCTGCCATCTCTGACTAAGACTAGAGACAAGAGCAAACCAATCTCAAATAAATAAAATACGATTAAATTTTAAATGCGAAAATAACTCTGTCTTTCTGTCTGTCTGTCTGTTTAGTACTTCTATATCGACTAATCCACCAATACGGCAAACATGGTACCTACGGAGTTAGTAACTAACTCAAAATTTATCAAAATCGGTTTGGTAGTTTATATTTATATGACCTTTTTTGGAGTTCAAACTAAGCGTTAGTTTGAACCCCAAAAAAGGATATATTTACTAACTAGGCTACTTAACTCGCGACTTGACTCTGCGTCTGGAACAAGTTCTATCGCGATGACTTGAATAATTTCCTTAAAAACTGGAATGATGAAGCACGGACTCGTGAAAGATGGAAGGTGGGCCTTTGCCCAGAAGTACGACATAACACGATAATAAAAATAAACTTCATACAACAAAAAAGTACAAAGGCGGACTTAATGCCCTAGGCCAGGGATGGCGAACCAATGGCACGCGTGCCAGTAGTGGCACGCGACAAAATAATTCGGGCACGCCAATATATGACAACTGTATATGTATTTGATCGAAAACAATTTACAACAGCAGAAATCACACTAACCTTTTATTAAAATAAACATAAAATAGTAAATATTACGATTATTGTACCAACTAGTGGCAAACAAAGAGTGTTAACAGCTTCTAGTTGTATTTTTCTCCATTCAATGACTAAGCCAAGATTCTTTGATGGCACGTCATAGTCACATTATTATTTTTCTATAAAAAATGGCACTATCACCGATAAAGGTTCGCCATCCCTGCCCTAGGCATTTTCTACAAGTCGTAAGAACCCATCTTAAAAACAAAATGGACGCGTGTACACGTAACAAGGCGTAACAAACGGGGTGCCGAACAAACAGCTGTGTACGAATTCTGTACCAAAATGTAGATAGAATGAGTTTCAAGTCTCAGCTGGGAATTGTCGCCTAATCAGCGATATTATTATCGACGAATTGCGAATTATCTGTAGACTGTAATGACTGTTAGGTCGCGTTTACACCAATTTTTTTTTTTTGATAATTTTTATCATGTTTTTGTGTTTCCAAGGGTCAATTTTGGGATTTCGATTAATTCTGAAGTCTATGCTGACAAAGTCGCGGGCAGAAGTTAGACAAATATTTATCGTTATATACCATCACGCCTGTATTCCCCGAAGGGTTAGGCAGAGGTGTACCAATGTACACCCACAGTTCGCCGGTATATTTAGGTCCCATGTAATAGGGGGCGAGCCTATTGCTATTAACCGGGCATCATCGGGTTTGTATCATTTATTAACGCATTATTACGAACCTAAAATGCTTATCTTACTACTGTTATGACTGCGAAAGTTTAGATGGATGGATGTTTGTTACTCAATCACACCAGAACGGCTGAAAGAATCTTACTGAAATTTGTCACAAAGATAGTATATAATAGGACATAGCACAAAGGCACACATTTATCTCGGATAAATGTACCTACGGTGCGGATGAAATCACCGACAGAAGCTAGTCAATCCATATACAGTAACTAGCGAATTGCCCGCGACTTCGTCCGCGTTGCTTATTTCACCCGCCGTAAGTTACGTCTTTGGTTAATGCTCCGCTCCCGTGTGTCGTAGCGTGATGTTATATAGACTATGTCACTCAGGAATAATGTAGCTATCTATTGGTGAAAAAATGGTTTAAATCGGTCCAGTAGTTTTGGAGCCTATTCGATACAAACAAACAAACAAGTTTTACCTCTTTACAATATTATATAATGTTATTATAGTATAATATACATTAATAAAGTATAGACTATACTTCAATGTTCATTAGAACACAAAACATCCATCAAAAGTAACCTCTAACTGATTTCCAACTACTAAAACTCCCAAACTCCCAAAACTATCTAAAAATAGTGTGAATAATCGTTCTTCTCTTAACCTTGTCCATCAATAACTGCCTGACATTTGTACTGTCTGTGTACCTATTTAGAGGTCCAATAGGGAATGCTGTGAACCGTGTTACACTACACGTCCAAGTTTGGAGATAAAAGTGGTTGAGGTGAAGGCCGTGGATTTTGAACTCTATTACTGTGTTTTTTTAGTTTAATATCAATTGATAAATGAAAACTGTTCGAGCCTTTTGTTGGTCCATTCACTTTAATACTTGGCTATATTTTTACGACTGTACAGTCGAGGTATTAATGTCACTTCAGGGGTATACAAGGTGTGCGCTGTATAGAGTAAAGGAAGGAGCTATGAGGCACTACTTTTTACCATCGTTCTGAATTCTAGCCCTTAGATATTCGCGGCTATGAAATAAACGGTTCCAATTGCGTGTACTGCATATGTCGCTCATTCGCTAAAATGCAGCCGTGGGAGACGCTCCGGGCGTCGGGAGCCGCGAGACGACTCCCAGCTGGCCGGCTCCGGGCCTGTGGACGGTAGCTTACCGTCCGTACGTTTTAATAACGAAAGGCGGTGTCGAAGGCGCGTTCGTCTTCCACGCGCGCCTCGCAGAGATGTCAGCAAATTGGAGGGGTCAGTCAGGGCCGATGCCTGCCGGGGCTGCAGGTTGTTCGAAAGAAATACCGAGAAGAACTTAGATGTGTTTTAGTCAGTAAAAGTCTGAGACTCCCTCCCGCTCCGTCCAGGGCCGGAGCAGTCATGTGATGATTTCCTATCCGAAATTAATTAGTCCCTATTTCGACAAGATAGGGCGTCGACACAAAACCTATAAGTGCGCCGCGAAATGGAAAGGTTTGGGAACCCCTGATGCGGTAGGTTTTTTCTTTGGTGCACAACAACAGTGCGCGGTAAAAGTTCCCATGTGAACTGTCATTTGTTTTATACGAGTGCTTTTTTATAATCACCCTTGCGGTCATCGGGCTAGAGCGCTTTTTACATTACTTAATCTTTAAGGTCCCTATTTCCTAGGTAGGGTAGTTAATAACAGATAAAGAAACAAGCTTCCGTCCGCGACTTCGTCTGCGTGGATATTTTTATACGCGTTTAGTTACTGCCCGGCTTCCAGGTGTCGTAGCGTGATGTTATATAGCCTATAGGGCCTATACATTTCCTCATGAATCGGGCTATCATATATTGTTATTGATATTGTTGTTGTTGCTATTGTTTAAATCGGTCCAGTAGTTTCAGAGCCTATTCGGTACAAATAAAGAAACAAAAAAGTCAAATAGTCTTTCTTCTTTATAATATACCCGATTCACCTAGCAATATCTATCTAAGATATTGCTAGGTCAATCGGGTGTTCCCGAGGGTACTATCAATCAATCTCTCGCCTTATCAGTCAGGACCCTATCAGGGCTCTACCGATTGGGTTGTGTAACAAGCGCTTTAATGTGTATAGTACTACAAGCTATGCGCTACGAATCGTAGCACTTACAGTCTACGCGCGCAATAAGTGCTACGGCTCGTAGCATTTATTTTGAACCCGGAACCTATCGAAAGAAGAAGGATTCCATACCACCATACAATATTTAAAATACGTTTCTTGTATGACCACATATTTATTATTTGTTGTTATAGCCGCAACAGAAATTCATTGTCATCATCATATAGCCTTAAGACGTCCACTGCTGGACATAGGCCTCCCCCATAGATTTATAAAAGGACCGGTTGGAAGCGGCAAAAATTTCCACTATATATCTATTGCGGTTCTTGAGATACAGCCCGCTGACAGACAAAGGGACCGGCGGACAAATAATAAGGTTCCGTCGGCACCTTTCGGTTACAGAACCCTAAAAAGCATATTTTTAACCGACTTCAAAAAAAGGAGGAGGTTATCAATTCGATTGTACTTTTTTTTTTTTTTTATGTTTGTTACCTCGAATTTCCCGACTGGGTGAACCGATTGTCATGATTCTTTTTTTATATGAAAGCTGGTGCTTCCCGTGTGGTCCCATTGTCACCATTTCAATATCTGATGATGGGATCTTGTAGAAATCGGGGGAACTCTTCAATAAATAACAGCAGATTAACCGCGATTGTTGCTATAGCATATTTAAGCATTGTTTACACCATCACACAATATAACATCACGCCTGTACTCAAGGGTTACACAGATGTATACAGTAGTATTTAAAAATTTCTCATCTAAGTAAACGAAATCGTATATTCTGCTTTCTTATGACTTTTTAGTGGTGTCTCGTTAATTTACATAACATGACAGTTTCTTCATGGATTTGGATGACAAGAAGTTGATACTAAAAAGCGAGAAATAAAAAACTTTTTTACAAAAAAATTACAACCGCCTTCAAAAACTAAAAAGAGAAAAATAACTTTAGCTTTGGAAGTCGGTGGCTATACAAAACAACAAACAGAACAAAAGTTTTTTTATTACATCATGGCCGCTTATATGAAATTGCCGTGAATAGTTAAGTAATAGAAATACCTTTCACACGTATTCCTCAACAATTGCGTTTTTCTCAGAACTTGGTTGTATGAGGTCGGAGATTTGCGACTGTGTTTTTCGCAATGACGTAAGTGTTGAGCTGAGCGGGGAAATAACAATAATGTGTAGGGATTCTGAAGGTTTTATGCGTCCTTTTTTATATACGCCTTTGGCCGGATTGCTGCAGAGAAGGACGGGAGTCTTACTGTACGTCTGAGTACGAGTATGAGTCTCGCACTTCTCTTGCTACAGAACTGGAGTAATGCGGCTGTCGTACTGTACTCGGACGGTGGTCTTTTTTCATACAGTTGACATTTTAAGAGCGCCATGCGACACGTATATACACGACGGCAGAACGAAAAACTTTACGAGTCAAATGTATGAAAACAGACAACAAATGCATAAATTCAAAGAGCCTTTCTTTCCCTTTACCTACACGGTGTATGAGCTTTCCAATACACTTTTTTTTTTGCCTGAAACGATCATTATATTAGTGGTATTTTGAGCAAAATGTTGGAGCATTTCGAGATTTTCAGAACGGATCCTATCGCTCTTGTTTAAATTCATGGAGAGGAATTGTATATGCCGAAAACCAATTAGACTTAAGAATAATTGTTAATACTACCGCCTCTTCCCTTAATAAAGTGCTATTGTCTAAAATTAGAACGCCCGCGGAATTAGAACAAACAATTAAACTATTTGTGGCAAAGCCTTAGATATATTTTAAGACCTATTTATTAGTCTTCCACAGATTGTCCTAGTAATTATAATTAGCAGCTGACATTTAAAGTAATTGTTACAATCTTCTCTTCTGTCCCACTCCATTTCTTTCTAATATATTTATTTTAACAACGTTGGAATGCGGTCTTACGGCCGACCTGAAGTTAAGTGGTCACCGCTGCCTATAGACATCTGCAATAAACAGAAGCCTAGCAAATGCGTTGCCACACCAAAGACAAAGTTGAAATGTCTCATGTGCTTGTAATTCCACCGGCACCCTTCAAACCGGGACACAGCAACGCTTTGCAGCAGAAATAGGTATGGTGGTATCACTTTCCCGGACGAGCTCCTTCACAAAGAGCTCTACTACTACACTCTATCACTTCCATCTTTCACGATTCCGTGCTTCGTCTTTCCAGTTTTTGAGGAAATTATCCAACTCATCCTTTCATCTTCTTCGTGGCCTGCCGCGTCCCCGTCTCTCTGCCTCAGGGCACCAGCTGTGTGCTATTTGGGCCCACAGTTAGTCCGGAATGCGGCAGACATGTCCTGCCTAGTCTCATTTAAGTTGGGCAACCTTTTGCGCCACGTAAACTACACCTGTTTTGGAGAGATCTGTTACATTTTTTATCAGGCCCAAATCCCAGTTCTCTAGATGAAGTAACGTTAGTCTGAAGCCTAAATGATAGCTCAGTCACAACGCTGCCAATCATAACTTGTACTGCTCGCGATACTGAAGGACGGTGATCCTATAATGAATTTACACTCTATTGCTAACTGCAAAGGGTAGGTTTTTGATTGGTTTCGCGAGATGAGGTGTGAGGCAGCTACAGGGTTGATCGGCGCGCGCAGCATCAGGGAGAGTAGGGATGGGGTGTTGTTTTGTCGATAATTTTAAAAATGGTTAATGAAAATTAATGTATTTACTTGATTTTATGTCATTTGTAGAAAAGTTGTACAGACTGTAGTAATAATATTCTGAATGGAAATGAGACAAAAATTAAAATATTTTTACGTAAATTACAATACATAATTTTGAAAACAGAAAGTAGTAACAGTCAATAACAATATGGCGTAATTAAATCATTAATCCTTTTTCTTTTATCTCATCTTCATTTCCAAAACCGATAACTCGATCCTCCCTGGTTCGGAGGCGTCGCATCCCTAGCTCACCCAGTCTTCTTCCCAGCTGCAGCGCTGACGGACGCATTCTGTCAGCCATGCTGCGGCTAGAAATACATACATACATATAAAAATACTACCAACACAATACAAGCTTTGGAAACATTAATTTAAAGAAATGAAAGTGATCGTGTACTTTAAGACGGGAGGCGGCGATAGTGCTGCCCAAAAGTCAACCACGGTGAGTTCAATCTTGTGTAAGAGGCCCTTTAGTTCTTTCAACGGGCGTCAGACAAAATACAGTTTTTATAACGTATTTCGTATTCCGGGTCCCCAAGGATTTGAAATTTTAAAATAATTTTTGGTCGTCGCTTTTGGGAGCGGTGTTGTGGTTAAATTTTTGATGGTAACAGCTGTGGTTTATTTATGTTTAAAAACAATTTATGAATGTGAGATAAACATATATTTTGTTTAATTGTAATGGGTTTTGCCATTTTGGGGTTTGCCAATAGGCATATAGAAAAAAAAACAATGGTGAATTGTTAATATTACAAGATTCATCGGAAAGGCAAAAAAATATTGGTATGTTCCCTAGACCGGATTGCAAAATGTGAACGAATAAAACGAAGGCTTAGAAAAAATCACCAACAGGACACTTCCTCGTGTTTCTTGCATTACTTGGTCACGATCTACTGATAAGGTGTACATCTATTGTCGACCTAATCAGTAGTGGAGGCCAAGTATAAAAAAAACTATAACTCTCTCGACAGAAAGTCAATGGAGACTAGCCAAATACGCAAGAGACATTATAGTGTACGAGTGGGCAAACACAGTTGCACTCCCTATCCCTTCACTCTCATAGTCCGATCGGACGGCATCCGACACGACCGGGAAGAGATCCAGCGGAGGACCATCGGTCTTGCGTGCTTTCTGAGACACGGGGATGTCACACCAACTTCCAAATTCCATGCTTACTAGCGAGAAATTCCTAATAGAAAGTTCCAATATCACTTTGTTGGACCGGGGTATCGAACCCAGGACCCAATGCTCAGCAAACCCCGATTTATAGACGGACAGCGCCGCAGGAATTACTTCGTAATTCTTGCTAGTCATTATTATTGATTAGATAAGTACCTAGTACCTACTTAAGCAGTGGTGGCCAAGCGTTACCTGCAACGCACTGTCTGTCTATTAAACCTAGAGGGCGGATCTATAGGATGGATGGATGTTTGTTTTTTACTCTTACGCTTAAACGGCTGAGCGAAATTAGCTGCAATCTGTAACACATACATACCATCAAACCTGTATTCCCCGAAGGGTTACAGAGGTGTAACTATGTACACCCACAGTTACCGGTATACCTATATAGGTCCCATATAATAGGGGGAAAGCCTGTTGCCATTAACCAGGCACAAATCCTAACTCCGAGCTGCTACTGAGAATTTCACAGAAAACCCAATAACACTTTGTTGGACCTGGGAATCGAACCCAAGACCTCTAGCGTACCAGACCACTAGGCTAACGAGGCAGTGTCTTCGTTACACTACGAAGAGACATTGCCATAAGCACTAGTTCTTAGAAACTGAAGCCCAGGTGCGGTTTCACTGTCGCGGGTTTTTAGAAAAATGCTTTCAGGAAGATACTGCTAGCTTCTAGGAAATTTTAGCTTGATACAAAGTATTTTTCGATAAAGTTATGTTGACATTTTATTTTTCCTAGTATACAAGGGACACTAATTGTAAAGAAATACTTACGTACACATACATACTTATGCCTCTATTTTCCGAAGGGTTAGGCAGAGGTGTACCAATGTACATCTACAGTTCGCTGGTATGTTTTGGTCCGACCTACTACTGATAAAGGCAAGAAAAACTAAGAGAACCACTTTTTTTTTTTTTGATTTTGTTATCTACTTAAATTGTAGTTATAAAATATTTATATGCCAAAATATGGTAAGATAGTTGACACAATTATTTGGTTTCCGCAATATGCTGCTATACCATCGGATACAATGGCTTCCCCGTTAGTCTCATGCTGAGCAGGGTTCCTGTATTCAGGCTATCTCATTCGTTATTTCTGAGTAGCAGCCCGAAGTTGGAAGTTGGTCGTGTGATACTCCCGTGGCTCAGAAAGCACGTATAGCCGTTAGCCATGCACCTTGTCTCTCCTCGGTTGTGTAGATTTCCTGTTTCATTGCACGATGACAGAAGAGGGACCGCCACCTGTATTTCAAAACTGCCTGGTCTTATTAAACTAAATAATTTCATTTTATTTTTGACTTCAGAGTACCTATACAGTTGTGTGCTGTAATATCTTTTGCGTACTTGACTATTGTTTCCATTCAGATTTGTTGCCATGACTGAAATATAGTCCGGAAAATATATACAATTTCACTTAAATTTCTAAGAGAATATTAGACGAATATTATGACGAGAATATGTTATATGACACCATAATTGTCAGACAGAAATATGGATAATAAACGTATTGACTGGAAGTAAGTGTAGCTGTCCTCCCACGCACCTCCTAAATGTCAGTAATAGATTATTTTAGTACTTAAAGGTCTCGATACCTTTATACTCGTATTTTGAACTTCGACCGACACATTCCACGTTCATTTAGGAACTGGTCTCATTGCTTAAGATTAGCGAGTAGCGATTTTAGCTAGAATATTGTCGAGTCAACGGAAATGTGAAGAGGAGGGATGACACATGTGACCAAAATAGTTATGCATATGAATGTGGATGGATGGAGAGGAAGAGGGAGGCCAAAGAAAAAATGGATGGATTGTGTGAAGAATGGTTTGAAAGAGAAGGGAGTCAGTGATAGCATGACAGTCGACAGAACGGAAAAAATAAAGAAACGTGTTGCGCCGATGCCAAGTAACATAGGAAAAGGGCAGGAAGATGATGATGATGACTGTGGACTTGTGGAGTCAGCGAGAAATCAAACAACTCAGCCTATTCTAGTTTGCTAGTAGATATTATGTACTTTCGACAAGTTAATGGGTAAAGGAGAACTTCGGGAGTAATAAGCCTGAAATCGCCAATCCGTCTTGAGCAAGCGTGGTGATATGCTCGTGCCTTCTTTGTATGAGAAGAGGCCTTTGTCTTGCAGTAAGACAAAAATAGGCTGGTATTATTATTTACTTGATATAGCCCTCTTCTTAGTTGTGCCACACCTGGTTCTGTGCAGTCTCCACCTTTCGCATGTCAGACAACCCCCCCCCCCACCTTTTTTGGGTCATTAGTTTACCTGGGGTCAATTCC
The DNA here is from genome assembly GCA_932526535.1 of Caradrina clavipalpis. Taxonomy (NCBI): domain Eukaryota; kingdom Metazoa; phylum Arthropoda; class Insecta; order Lepidoptera; family Noctuidae; genus Caradrina; species Caradrina clavipalpis. The sequence continues at coordinate 16,288,599 of OW052091.1, read as the reverse complement.
CGGGACGATATCTTAAAGACCGACTATCTCTTTTCTGGTCGTCGATATCTTTACCTAGGGGGCAATTCCTAGGGGGGATATAATTAAGTACGATCGTATTCTAATCTCAGTCTTTGTCGGTCAAAAATACTTGCACTTTAATTATATTTTTTGCCACTGATATTGATTGCCGCTGAGATGAGGTTGTGACTAGATTTTAAAATTTTGAAGCGAAATCTTCTTTAGCGGCGTTGTGCACTTTTTTTGGAATGGGTAAAAAATGTTAAACTCGCGTCAGGACACGTGACCCAGCAGTGCGATTCTCTAAGCCACACTTCGTAATTCGAAAGCTGAATCCGCAGTGAGATTACAAAATGGTATTCTGTTAAACACGATCACGCCGGTGACGTCACCACGGCGAACGAATACTAAACCAATGACAAGTTGGTTCGTTATCGAAGTGAGCGCGATCACTTTAGCGAGATTCGTTTTCGAGTTTGCATTTTAGAGAATCGCACTACTGATCGAAAATTCGTAAGCGGCGTTGTGCACTTGTTTTGGAATGGGTAAAAAATGTTAAACTCGCGTCAGGACACGTGACCTGATCGAAAATCTTTTTTTAATTTAAAGTCTTTAGCTTTTTCACTACTGCCGGCACTCCCGGAGTGCAACCCGTCGTTTTTTTAATTACGGAAGTTGGCCCTCTATCATCTCAAGACTTTTCGTTTCGTAAAATACTCAGCTATTCCAACAGCCATTTTTCTTCGTCGAAACGTGACAGACATGGCAAAGATCATTAATTTTACAGTGAAGGACTCTAATGAATGATTTAACAGCTTGACAGACTTCGTCAATTGGCCGTGTTATAGTCATTTCAAACAATTGTTGAACAATACACTTGTGATTTGAATATACGGACGATATAAATCGACTTTACATTTTCTGAGGGAGTATCTAGATATCTTGGGTTCGATTCCCAGGTCGAGCAAAAAGTATTATTGTGTTTTTCTATGAAATTCACAGTAGCAGCTCGTAGTAATGATTTGTACCCGGTTAATGGCAATAGGCTCGCTCCCTATTACATGGGACCTATAACCTGGGTGTACATTTGTACACCTCTGCCCAACCCTTCGGGGAATATAGGCCTGATGGTATGATGATGATGGTAAATACTCAATTGCGTCAATCCGCTTGTAATCTGAACAGCGCCTTATGCCCATGCGTTTCGATGTTGTGTGCTAAAGATAGATCTGCGTGGGTGGTTTGGGACCTTCCAGGGGATCAATGTCAGCTTGATTGACTATTCTAGCTGCTGAAACAGAGTTTATTGATGATATTGTGAAACTCGAGCATGTAGGTGTGACATTAATATATTAATACTAACTTCTACTCGTCCGCGCGGAAATAGGAACCTATAAGGTACAGTATTGCATCCTCGGCGAAGAGGTTGCCTTAAAATATATAAATAATCAAATAAAATTATGAATAAAGACTTGTTTTTTTTTAGTAATAGTGTGATTTTAGTTTTATTTGTGTTTTAAATCAGTAGCACAGTTGTGTTCTTAAAGACGGAATTCAGAACTGCATCATGTATAAAACATCAATAATAGTGTAGGTTTTTAACACAGAAAGATTTGTTGTAATTGGATCATTACTTTCGGAGATTACCTTTTAAGCAAATTAACAATTTACCTTTTCAAAATATCACTATGCGATACATAGATCGGTACGATCAGCTACAAAGAGGCACACAGAATCATTTGTTACCATCGTATCGCGAAAAATAAGTCATTAATATGTTTGCTAAGCCCTCCATCCGCTGTAATCCGGGGAAGCTCCAATTTTGAAGGGATTACACCGTCTATTGAACACGCGACTTGTTTGGTAACTACTAGTTACCACCTACAGACGTCTGGGGTTTGCCTTGTAATAGTCAACGACCGATGAGAGAAGCTATGTTTTATGGTTCACTCGCTATCATTCATTTATTCCTGTACAATCAAATCATCCTACTGCATTTAAAACCTTGATTTATTTTCTAACAATCATTGATTGACAAGTAAAACAGATTGGCTACATGAATAATCTATCCAATGTTATTAATTCATAATCTGAACTATCTACACGCGCTAATCTCTGGAACTAGATACTTGTAGGATTGGGAAAAAAACAATTTGTATATGATAGCCAAATTCACGAGAAACAGTGTAGGCTATATAACATCACGCTGCGACTCACGTAAGCAGAGCAGTAACCGAAGACATAACGCGGATGACAGAAACTACAGGACAAACACGCGGGTAAAAGCTAGTTATTTCATAGAAATTCTAGCAAACATTATATTATGATATTGACATGAATAACATTTACAGTGGCTCTGAATTCAGAGTAAATCTCAGTTCCAGCTAAATTAATTCCCGGTAAAGGGAAATATGTTCAATAAATACACAGTACTGGGAAATATGTTTGTGTTTGTAAATAAATACATGTACGTTCGGAGCTCTGAGCTTTGACATTTCATTTCAATATGTATCCTTGACATGATTTCAATGCTGCAGTGTCCTTAATAATACCATCACATACCATCACGACTGTATTCCGCGAAGAGTTAGGCACAGGTGTACTAAAGTACACCTACAGTTCGCCGGTATATTTAGGTCTCATGTAATAGTGGGCAAGCCAATTGTGCCATTAACGGGGACAAAAAAGTGTTATTAGGTTTTTTCATTAGGAATTTCTCAGTAGCAGCCTGGAGCTTGGAAGTTTGTCTTGTGACACCCCCGTGCCTCGGAAAGCACGTCAACCCGTTTGTCCTGCGAGTAATCTCTTCCCGGTTTAATCGGATTGCCGTCCCATCGGAGTATGAAAGCTAGAAAAGAGGTAGTGTACCTGCGTTTGCACACACACGTAAGCCTTATTATATCTCCTGTGTACTTGGCTATAGTCTCCTTTGATTAAGGCCACCATGACCAAAATCGGTCTAGATTTTAGATTTTTTTAGATGTTTAGTTTTTTTTATATCGTTGGTAAGCTAACAAGCCAATGGCCTACCTAATGTTAAGTGGTCACCGCTGCTTATAGACATCTGCAATACCAGAGACCTTGCAAATGCGTTGCCATGCCATCCCAGAGACAAACTTGAAATGTCTCATATGCCTGTAATTACACCGGCACCTATATCCTTCAAACCGCGGAACACAACATCACGGATTTGCTGCAGAAATAGCTATGGTGGCAGTACATTTCCGAACGCAGTCCCTTTTAAAACCGTCCAAATTTTTATGCTAATTAGCCAAAGTGCAATCAAGTTTTTATACAGAGACTATTTTAGTGATTGCATAAATAGTCGACACGTTCTCACTCGATATCACTTAATGGAATTTTCAGCTGAGCAGTCGAAAGTGTCAACGTTTCAGGCTTCCAATGATTGAAATGTATTATGGAGCGCTCAGTTGATGTGCTCGGTGGGTGACGACCGGCTTTTGTTGTCTGTTACATAATGTTGTATTATTGAAGTGTGAATATTTCATTAAGCTAGTGGTTTTTAAAACCTAAACATACCGCCTGCCTAACTGCCTCGTTGGCCTAGTGGTCCTGAGCGCGACTGCTACGCTAGAGGTCCTGGGTTCGATTCCCGGGTCGAGCAAAAAGTGTTATTGGGTTTTTCTATGAAATTCTCAGTAGCAGCTCGGAGTTTGGATTTGTGCCCGGTTAATGGCAATAGGCTCGCCCCCTATTACATGGGACCAAAATATACCGGCGAACTGTGGGTGTACATTAGTACACCTCTGCCTAACCCTTCGAGGAATACAGGCGTGATGGTATATTTATATTTTATAAACATACCGGTGAATTGTGGGTGTACGTTGGTTCACCTACTGTAGTACAATACCTGCGTCTAACCCTTCGGGGAATATAGGCGTGATGGTGTGTTTGTATGTGTGTATGCTAGTTGTTTTGTGTTTGTTAGGACTGCTCGTTAGGTCTGCTTATGCAAAACAAGATTATCACACACGATAAAACGCGTCCAAATATGTACGAAAAATAATTCTTTTTTTTCATTTTCATTACCTTCGGATTACCAATTCAGTTAAGTTTTTGGTGCAACTGGGCCAAGTTTTAACGATGTGGTTATTGATCCCGTGATTGTAAATAACGATTGTTTTATTATTATAACTTTACTGTCGATTGATAATGATTGATGATAATTAAGGTAATTGATGATTTATTTTACATGATAATAACTTCATTATAAAAAAAAAATCTCTTATCAAAGTCAAAATTCATGTTGACCTATGTAATCAATAATATTTTAGGTTATACATAATTCAATTATTAATTTTACTTAAAAAACATTATATTCATAAACTCGTCAAAACGCAGCTAGCAACATATTCGTAGCACGTAGGTCCCGGCTACGGCGTAACTAGCGTAGACGTACTACGCCGTAGCGCGCCCGTAGCCGTCGTACTTTCGTAGGTGTAGTGCTACGCAACTCTTTGAATCACCTTTGATCTATTTATAGTCGGTTCAAAGTCTTTGGTGCTGTAGTTTGTACTTTAGGCTCGTTTGCAGTTATGATCATTATGTTCAAGCCAGTTATTCTCAATAGGGTGGCACTTATACAGCTGGTGTTAATTATTGTTCGAATACTAGTTTTTTTTTTACTGGCTTATTATGACCTTTTAAGGGAAGAACTTCTACCAAAGTGGTAGATAGTAGAACTAGTCAAAAGGTTTGCCTTTTTAATTTAAATGTAAAATAAATCTAAAAGATTCTACTAAGCCCCGTTGGTCTCGTGGTCGCAAGTGCGACTGCTGTGCAGGGGTCTCGGGGTCGATTCCCAGGTCGAGCAAAAAGTGTTATTGGGTTTTTCTATGAAATTCTCAGTAGCAGCTCGGAGTTTGGATTTGTGCCCGGTTAATGGCAATAGGCTCGCCCCCTATTACATCCCAACTAGCAAAATAGTCTCAGAACTCGCACTTATAAGAGTGGTAGGCTTTAAGCGCTCTTATAATTGTTTTAGTACAATTATAAGAGTCATCGATCCTATATTACTTTTAGACAAGCCGGTATGTTCTCAAAAACGCTCAGTCTCATAACCAAGTCTCATATATGTATATAAGAGTATATTACTATGCTATTGTAAGCCACATACTCCTATAAGAGCATTTACTAAGACTAATTGCACTTGAGAACACTTGCTCTTATATGCGTATTTTCTAAGCTCGTTTGATTTTATAATAGACTTGCTAAATGCTATTGTAAGATGTCAGACTAATATCAGCATTGCATAAGAGTACTGTGAGTACGTGCATTTCTGATCTTACTTAAAACTATTATAAGATGAATAGCACTGGATAAGTATGATATTAGAGTGATTTTGGATCAACATATTTACAATACAAAAGACAAGACCCACATAAGAGCGTTTGATCTTAGATCGATTTTGGGAATACTATTTTTAATCGTTTTAAGAGTAAGATTTTGCTGGCTAAAACTAGCTTTTGCCCGCGGCTTCGCTCGCGTATCCCTTATTTTATCCCCATGGGGTTGAATTTATCAAAATCCTATTTAAGCGGACATCTTCATCATAGTAGCTCCAATCTTTAATTTCAGGTCAATCAGTTGAAAATCTCAGAAGATTTATACAAACTTTCATCCCCTATTTTATCCCCTTGGGGGTAGAATTGATCAAAATCCTTTCTTAGCGGATGCCTACGTTATAACATCTACCTGCATGCCAAATTTCAGCCCGATCCGTGCAGTGGTTTGGGCTGTGCGTTGATAGATTACTATGTCAGTCAGTCAGTCACCTTTGAGTTATATATATTTAGATGGTTAAAATTTAATAGTAATTAATAATGGATATATTTCAATATGGAGTTATCTTTAGTATACCGAATGCTCAAATAAGAGTAAACAATCTTACAATAGTCTAATAGTGTGCTTGTAAAATGTAGCTATATTAATGGCGACACTATCAATACAATTTAACAAATAAAATAATTAAACGAGAACAGGAAATACCTTATTTAACAAAGCGCATGAATTTTGAAGCGTAAAACGAGGTCTATTTAACAGTAAATAATATTTTGCAATACGATTGCTTACCGTAAAACTTAGATACACGCACTTGATAATAGCAGTGCTTTAGTATAAACTTTAACTTCACAGCAACTTTAATTGTTTTCATTTTCTTTTTCTTTTGTAACTTTGAAACGTAAAATCATAATGAGCTTGTATTGCCTCAAAAGATTCTAACCTTAGACCAATATAAGCCTATGCAGGCTTACAAGATACTTACGTAAAAGCAATATTAGCCTTAGTCGGCTTAAATTAATTTTGGCTAGATTTCTGTAAGTGCAAACACCATTCAATTAGACTGATATTAGAACGATATTATACTAAAATGCTTATAAATGGTGCCCAAATCCAGGCTTATACAATCATATAGGAGGGATTTAAGAGCGAAAAATAGTAGTCTTGAGATGGCTTTAAGTCTAGTTTTTGCTGGTTGGGATGGGACCTAAATATACCGGCGAACTGTGGGTGTACATTGGTACACCTCTTCCTAACCCTTCGGGGAATACAGGCGTGATGGTGTAAAATAAATATTAAAAAAAAAACTACTATGTGATTACCCAGTATTTAAGAGGCCCGTCTTCCATGCATGAGGTTGCGAGTTCAATATCGGGCAAGCATCACTGTGAGTTACTCAATTCATATGTACTTTCTTTTGTCTTGGACATCACTGACATTGGTAAAGGAAAACATCGCGAGGAAACCAGGACTTACAATTAATATAAGTCTAAAATCACCAATCCACCTTGAGCAAGCGTGGTGATCAAGCCTCGTGCCTTCTCTTCTATTAGCGTAGCTACAATGATTATACTAGTAGATATTATTGAAAGCGTTATCAATATATTATGTCCATTATGACGGGCCTGTTGGTCTAGTGGTTAGTGGCCCTGACTGCTAAGCCGGAGGTCGTGGGTTCGATTCCCACCCAGGACAAACTTTGTGTGATGAGCATGATTGTTTGTTCTGTGTCTGGGTGTGATTTATCTATAATATGTATGTATTTATAAATTATATATAAGTATGTATATCAGTTGTCTGGTTACCATAACACAAGCTCTGCTTAGCTTGGGATCAGATAGCCGTGTGTGAGTTGTCCCAAGATATTTATTTATTTATTATTTATTATTTATTATACCAATTACCAGATTTGCCGATATAAAGCTCTTTCAGATGTTAAAAGCTTTTTAATTGACACGATGCCTATAGCCTTTCAGTATCCAATTTTAAATTGATGATATAACAGATATGTGTTCTGTATGCCGATAAACGACATTTCACATTACCGTGAAAATATATGCTTAGTAGAACAGTAATAACTGCCTCGTTAGCCTAGTGGTCGTAAGCACGACTGCTACGCTAGAGGTCCTGGGTTCGATTCCCAGGTCGAGCAAAGTGTTATTGGGTTTTTCTATGAAATTCTCAGTAGCAGCTCGGAGTTTGGATTTGTGCCCGGTTAATGGCAATAGGCTCGCCCCCTATTACATGGGACCTAAATATACCGGCGAACTGTGGGTGTGCTTTGGTACAACTCTGCCTAACCCTTCGGGGAATACAGGCGTGATGGTGTTTTTTTTTTCTCATACAGAGAAGGCTCGAGCATTGATTACCACGTTTGCTCAATGCAGATTGGCGATTTCAGACATACATCCGTACTAATATTATAAATGCGAAAGTAACTCTGTCTGTCTGTGTGTCTCTCCTATTCACGCCTAAACCACTGAACCGATTTCAATGAAATTTGGTACAGATATAGTCTGGGACCCGAGAAAGGACATAGGATGGTTTTCATCCCGGTAATCCCCCGGGAACGGGAACTATTAATCCACGCGGACGAAGTCGCGGGCAAAAGCTAGTTAATAATAAGTTCTGGTTCCTTCACGATGTTTTCATAAGATTGCCCGTGCCCGGATGTGAACACACAACCGCGTGTATGAGAGGCGAGTGCTTTAGCCACTGGGCCATGATGACCACTGTGTGAATATATGCAAATAAATAAAATTTAAGTGTTGTATGTATACGTTAGTACTTATTAATTTTACCAAGAAACCTATTTAAAAAAATAATGTGTCTTTATTTGTTCCGGCTAGTTTTCGATATAGGTACCTGCTAGTAAAACACCTTTCGAAATCACTTCAAAGTGATTTTGAAAGGTGTTTTACTGGGAGGTACCTGATGTTATAAGGCTACACTTAGGCTACTTATTTTAGAAAAACAAAATAGGGATTCGCGTGATAAACCGACATTGACACGTACGAACTTACTGGCATAAGTAAATTAATTAAATACATATTAACGGCCGAGAACTGTCCGTGTGTGTTAAGCCTTATAGCAGCCAGCCATCGCAGGGATTACCCGCGGCTGCGAAGCCTTATTAAATTACCCACTCGACTCTTATCGCTCGTTACCGTATGCGTGATAACGTCACACCGAATTATCTTTTACCGTGACACGGTTTGTGAAGACCGATCATTTTGTTAGACTTCGTTGGATGGCAAACAAGCCGGCCCACCTGATGTTAAGTGGTCACATCTGTCTATAGACATCTGCAATACCAGAGGCCTTGCAAATGCGTTGCTATCCCAGAGACACAGTTGGAATGTCTCATGTGCTTGTAATTTCACCGGCGCCCATACCCATAAAATTGGAACACAACAACGGCGCTTTGCGGCAGAAATAGGTATTACAAAGCGCCCTACTACAGTAGTAGTAGAGCGCTTTGGTAAGGAAGGAGTACCTTACGCAACTTTGAAGACTACGTTCTACTCTTTCCTTTAGTATATGATTTATCCTTGGCGGCGCTTGCACCACCTCCCATACATTTTCGCTTACTATCATTTGACAGAAAAGTACCTATCTTGGGATCTAGATAACTACATAAGTACTTTATAATCTGCGGCTTCGTCTGCGTCCTCTATAACCGAGATTCGCGTGGATGATATCGCGAGCAAAAGCTAGTAGTTATCAAAGTTAGTTTTACTGAAATCCAAGCCCAAACTGTAATTTGACTGAAAATCGTTTGTATATCTAAGGCTTTAATCTATAAGGTTCTTTGTTACTTGATACTTACACCAAAGTTTTTGTTATAAAATAGTCGGAGATTGTAATTAAACCACTGAACGATTTTAATGAGATTATGTATAGACAGCGTTCGTTTGAACCCCAATAAAGGACATAGCCCACTTTTAAGTCTGCGACTTCGTCTTCGTTTGCGGTAGCCGACATTCACGCAGACGAAATTGCAGAAAAAAGATAGTCTCCTAACGTAGTACCCACAAAAAACGTACTTCCTTCTTAGCAATAGAACTCTTTGTAAAGGAGTTCGTACTGGAAAGCATACCACCATACCTATTGCTGTCGCAAAGCTCCGTTGCAGTGTCGGTTTGAAGGGTATGGGTGCCGGTGTAATTACAGGCACATGACACATTTCAACTTTCTTTCTGGGATGGCAACGCATTGGCAAGGCCTCTGGTATTGCAGATGTGTATAGGCAGAGGTGACCACTTAATATCAGGTACGCCGTCGTCGGCTTGTTTGCCATTAAATGAAATTTAAAATGTATACTCATTGCTTTTAGCAAACCAAATACGAAGGAAAAACTTATTCAAGAGCAAAACAAAGAGAGAAAATCGCGAACGAAGTCGCGGCAAGTTTTAAGTACATTTGAGTTTGTAGTACTTCGTCAGATTTAATATTGGAGATGGATTGTATGTAGCTGACCCACGCAACAAGTGTGGTTCGCTCCGGTGATTGATCTGCGATGCTCAAGAACTTTCCTATCGTAAAAACGGTCGGGTTTAAAAGCTTGTGTATTTGAAGTAAACTGCTACTGGGATTTTCCGAAAGAAATGTGGTGATGGGAGGATGTTATATCAATTCGAGGGAATAAAATTTAGGCGATGGCGAGTTGGATTCTTATACGAAAGGTCTTTTGTTACTGTACAATATTCATATTCAGTTATTTGCATACCGTTATGAGTAGAAAAGGTGTTACATAAGGCTTAAAGCTGGAGGACGGTTATGTAAACAGTTTTACACATATAAAAAAAAAAATAATACGATGTTTGTAATGAGGACTCCACTTTAACTATTGATTTTATTGAATTGATCTTATAGCGGCCGTAATACATACTTTGTAAAAATTTCAAGTACTACGGTTGTATTACGGTTCAAAAGACTGATAGGGAGCAGAAAAAAAATATTTTTCGAAAATAAAATATAACCTATGTTACTTGCTAACAATGTAGCTATCCATATGTGAATGAATTTTTACTCAATACTCAATACTCAAAAAAAAAAGTCGGCTCAGTACTTTTTGAGTTTATCTCACAAACAAAAATACAAATATTTTCTCTTTATAATATTATCATTTTAGAAGCAGTTTTGCATAGCAAGCACACCGGCACACGTGTGAGATCCATCACTTTTATTAAACTCCAATATCACAGCTGTTTTATTAAAAACAAAAGCCGACTCAGCTCTTAATAATACGAGAGGTGTCAGTACCCTCTAAGGCTCTGACGTCACGGCTGACGTCACGGGCTCACGGCCTCATATTGACCTGTAAAAGGGAGGGTGCCGTTGAAGTGCGTCTATACTCCCCGGGGACCCGGCCCTGTAGATCTGTCGAGAGCTTGCAACATTTAGATGACCTTTAAGACCTTTTTAGTAAAATTGCTATTTTTTTGGGGGAGTTTTTGAATGTTGGCACTACTGAGCTTTTAAGCGCGCCTGCTTCTTATGCGTATACTTTGCAATTGGGGACAGATTTTGTGTTTTTTTTTAAATAATTATTTCTTATGTAGTTTCTAAGTTTATCTAAGAAATGGAAAACATCGTGGGAAAACATGGACTTATAATCCATTAGACAAAGATTCCAAGACACAACTTCTTTAAAAAAACACCCTATTCTAGCCTTGCAATATTTTTTTCATGAACTGTAAAATTTGATTTTTAGAATTTTTTAGTTAAAAATATCTATCGTTTGTTTAGGTACAGTAACACAATATTTTCAAATAATAATTAAATTAGTGAAGTATGTACAATTTATAAAAAAGTAAGGTATATAGGGCATCAAAATACTGTCTTTTTTGGTTTGAAATTAATAAATAGGTGGTCAATTGAGTCGGCAAAAGTGACGTCCTAGTATAGTATTGTCATACAAAATCTACGGTAGAATCGCGTTTTGACAGCTCATAAAAAGTATATCAATTGATTCGTTGTGTCTGCTTCCCAATTAATATAAGCTTGAAATAGCCGAGCCAGCAAGAGGTCTTTGCCCTGCAATAGGACCAAAATAGGCTGGTATTATTTTATTCTTTTTAACACAATACATTTAGTTGTTGAACAAATTGGAAAAGCCGATGGTTCCTATTATATTGGGTTGACATTATCAACAATGAAACCTGTGTAACTTTATTGTTAGGGATCAAAGAAAAAACATTCAATTGTTGTATGGTACAATACATTGTATACAATTTGTGGGTCTTTTCATAGACAAATTGACAGGAATGCTCCGATTCTATGTTATTTTTTTATCCGATTACGGCAAAGCAAAAATGAGTCTTATGTAGGTATATACCTCCTTCCTCCCACGTACGCTTAAGTGGTGGAATGCGCTCCCTGCTAAGGTTTTTCCAAGAGACTACAGCATGGGGTTCTTCAAGAAAGGACTTTTGATGTTTTTACGGGGTCGGCAGCGCACGAGTGATGCCTCTAGTTTTGCAAGTGTCCATAGGCAGCGGTGACCGCTTAACATCAGGCGGGCCGTTAGCTTGATTGCCACATCCAGTGGTATAAAAAAACATATATTATGTATAAATAAGGGTCAAAATCATAAACATTACAGATAAACATTTATCTGTTCCCTCATAACTTCTAAACTAGTTATCATAAATCGAGAAATGACTTATGGTTGGAAGTGTCTTGATCGTCTTACTTCAAGAAAACCAAAAATAAGTCTGCCTACATAAAGAAATTATCATGTAAGGTCGACATGTGATCGGAAGACGTTCAGTAATTGCCTATTTCCCTCAAGTTTGCGACAGGACTGAGAAGAAACATTCCATGTTACAATATCTATGTAATACTAATATAATAAAGCTAAAGAGGTTTTTTGTTTATTTATTTATACGCACAAATCTTTGGAACAGTCGAATTTGAAAAAATATTTTTGTATATTATAGCCAGATTCATGCGGAATAGTATAAGGTGGGCTATATAACATCACGCTACAACACACGGGAGTGAAGCAGCAATCTAAGACGTAACTAAGAGTCAAGAGCTTACCCATCTCGAATAGATAAAATTAAAATAGCTAAACGCGGGTGACGAAAACCCGCAGGCTGAAGTTAGTATCCTAAACCTATTGACAACCCTCGTTCTAAAAATAAAACGATCCTTATCATTTATTCTGGGGTTTTCAAGGAAAAAGTTCTTGAAAATACTGTTTCAATCTCCTAAATCGATTTTATTCGGCGTGGCGTTGAGTGGCACGCTGGCACATTACTGGCATGCCAGCGTGCTCGAGACATCTCGATAGTGTTGCCAAACGTCGAGGATTCTCCACACTTTTCGGACTTTTTATTCAGGTCAAGTATGTGTTGTATTGAGGTAGACCAAGTGGCCTTTTGTTAGTCTTTTTTTTTGGAGATTATTTCTTGTTTTGGGCGCTTGTACAGGGGTTTTTTTATTACCTTCGCATCTTATTGGGGGTGAAAGTACCTACTGGAACATGCACAACATGGTATGTATATATGAACAACTCATATCCTGAAATATTAAAAAAGTCAACTGTTCATGCTTTTTGATCGTATTAATGTTAAGAATTTTAAACTTATACAACCCAAATACAAGTGAAGTCAAAGTCAAAGTTAAATTATTTATATCAGTAAGACAATGTGGGTGTACAACGGTACACTTCTGCCTAACCCTTCGGGAATACAGGCGTAATGGTATGCTATCTACTGCAATTTTTACTTAATTTTGTAAGTCAAGAGTTTTATAAAAATGTACAGGCCTTTTAAGTGCAATAAATGCTTTATTTTATATTTTTCCAAAGCTTATTACAGCAATAAAGACAAATTACATACGATGTAAATTTTAGTACCAACATACAAAAGGTGATTCCGATCCTACGTGCCATAGAGTACACGTGTTCCAGATTCCATCTTTATTTAGAGGGCAAACCGCGACCGCTCAGAGTAAACATAAAATAAATTCGATTTTTTAATTAAAAAATACCCAATTGGCACACAACATTTGTTTAGTTCGAAGGTTTTATTAATTTCTCTAGCTTCTGCCCGCGATTTTAACCGCGTGTTTTATTATACCGTTTTTTTTCTAAGTCGTTGGATGGCAAACAAGCTGACGGCCCACCCCGCTATCTATTATAGACATACATCTGCAATACCAGACGCCTTGCAATGCGTTGCTATCCCAGAGACAAATTTTGAAATGTCTCAGACTTAACATCACCATCATATTAGCCAATAAACGTCCATTGCTGGACATATACGTCCTTTAAAGATATCCACAATGACAGGCCCTGCAAGAGAAACGATGTTAGGTGCTATAAATTTTTCTGGGGCCACGGGTTCACAGTACACAGTGCATAAAATTCAATAATTCATTTACCTCTGCAGACGGCACACCATACACACACACACACATATATGAAAGTCCAATAAAGAACAGTACATACTGTTCGGCCGATCATAAACGATGTTTTACGACGGTCCCCGAAGGTATGCCGATTCGCGTTTTATTTCCGCGTTCCAGAACGAATTAGGGACGTTTTTGATGGTGCAATGAACGTTGCGGCGACCGATAAAGCTTGCACATTAACTATGAATAGCGTATAGTAATTTCTGACCAGGTTTTTATTCGTGTGGAGGAATTTGCAAGGTCATAGGACATTTTTAAATTAGTATAGTATAGTATAGTATATCTTAGATTCAGAAAGTAACGGAATATTTGGCTATTAGCTATGCCTAGTCAGAGTACCTAAATATGCCACTAGCTTCTGCCCTCGACTTCATCCGCGTACATAAGGGTACCAAATCAAAGAAGAGGACTCTCCCGAAATAGAATCAGATAAAAGTATCTTTTACACTAACTAAAAGCGACTCGCTGATATCTTGACATTTAACGTTAAACCAACAACTGTGTGCCACGACTTACCCGATATTTTTTCCACCCGTCACGTCTTAGGTTACTGCTCCGCTCCCTTGCGTCGTTACGTGATGTTAGGCTTTACTATTCCTCTTGAATGTACCTATCATATAAAATAAGAATTATTCTAATCCGACTCTAGAGATCCGTTCCAGCGATTGGCGCATTAAAACAAAGAAAAAAAAATAAGCTTTATAAAATGAGTATAGATTTTTTTAGATCAACTAAAACCCCATGGCAATCGGTATAGCCGTCCTCGACCTATAAGCTCAGCCGGCTTATTCTGTAAGAAATCTCCCTCAGTGAATTAAGGTGAAGTGAGCTAAAACTGGGCTGTCACTATACGATGCTAGGGATTGACAGGTCACGCTCACTCCACGGAAGGAGGGTTTTACAGAATAATAACACCGCAGTAACGGACTGTCAGAGAGAGTAAATTTCGTCTAATAATAAGTAAGGATGTGACTCGTTTATATTCGGGTGCTTTATACTTTCTTTTGACGCAAAATAGGCTGTATAATATTATGGACAGAGTTACTTTCGTAATGGAGTTGGTATATACTTTCCGGGTATATAATGGTTACCCTTTCTTTGCCCTTGGGGCGTAACGAGTAACTTAAGGATCATGTTTGAGATGCTTCGGATGATTTGAGCCTGAAGACTTATCTTGGTAGCAGTATGCACTATGCAGACTATGTTACTGTGTGACTGTCTGCCGGGGCTGCGGGTTGTTCGAAAGAGATACCGCGCCCCCGGAACGCAAAGGGCACATGAAGGAACATAGACGGGTTTTAGTCAGTAAAAGTCTGATACTCCCTCCCGCCCCGCCCAGGGCGGGGGAAGTTATTTGATGATTTCCCGTCTATAAAAAAAAAAAAAAACTGTGTGACTGTATGTATGTTTGATATCCAATAAAATAATATTTTATTATACACTAGCAACCTGCCTTGGTTTCACGCAGATGTAAGTTTCGGCTAATCTGGCGATTGTGACAAAAAAAAATATACAAAGCCTGTCAAAAACAATCAAAATCAAATCATTTATTATTGGTAAGGAAGGAACAAAATAGTATTCTGACAATATTAAGCCGGTATAGTAATTATTTACATAATCATTCAAAGGTCGTGATGACCCAGTGGTTAAGTATGCCCACCTCTCGTGCATGAAGTTGCGAGTTCGAAACCTGGCAAGTACCTACCAATGTGACTTTTCAATTCAGTTAATCTTAGACATCATTTAAATTGGTAAAGAAACCTGGACTTGTAATTAATATAAGTCTAAAATCGCCAATCTGTCTTGAGCAAGCGTGGTAATCAATGCACGTGCCGTCTCTCTATGAGATGAGGCTTTTGTCCTACAGTGGGACAATAATAGGCCAATATTAAAAACAATTTAAAGGAAATACAAAGAGAACAAGTTCAAGGAAATATGCTAACCGTATCAATAAATAAATCTCAATAGTTTCGTGACAACAAACGTTTCAAAATCCTCGCTGTAAAAGAAACTCCAAACTGCACTTAAATTCGTAAATACATAAACAAGTCGAAAAGTTTGTTTGAAGTCAGTCGTTATGCTGATGTTAGGCTGACGTCGAAGTAAACGTCACGTCAGGATCTGCATAGCGTGTTGCAGAACGATGGATAGCCTAAAGATAAGCTGTCAGGTACTGGAATTTTAGGCCTGTGTTTACCTGTATTTATTTGAACAGTTTCGTGTTTTAACAGAAGGCCAATTTTCGTTTTTAAAGTGATCAAAATCTAGTCACAATTTTAGCGAATTTTGATGTTAAAACTTGTCAAGTTTTTATATGTTTTTGACAATTTGAGACTGGTATTAGAATGCAAACGTTCTTCAAATTATGGGAATTTTACCTCAGTTCTATTTCTATATTTAAAAGTACCAGTTTAGTAGTAGTAGTGTGTAGTCTTCTACCTTCGTCTGCGTATTTTTTATTCTGCTTCCGTGTGTCGTAGCGTTTTTTTATATAGCTTCTACTATTGCTTAGAATCTGACTATCATATTATACAAACAACAAGATTTTTAACGTGTTTAAACAAACAAACAAAAAAATCTTTATTACAGCTTTATTATATTAGTATAGATTTTCTATGGAAAACTGTTTATCTAATGTTCAAACACGTAAGCGGCTGTTATGTTAGTGAAGACAAGGCTTCCTTGGCAACAAAATTACGGGCATGGAGCTTTCAAAATAATGACAAGCGCTCTGCTGCACTCTGCTTTCTTTTCATACTCGTACTACAGATTACAGAAGTGCCCAGTAAAGGTTATCGCTCATTATAACAGCATGGCTCATATAACATCGACACAGCAAGTAATTTGCCGTTTAAGTTAGAGTTTTAAATCGTGTGCGTTAAAATATTTTTTATAATGGCAAGATAATTAACGGGACAAGTGTGAGTCGAGGATTGTGTACCACTGAAGTTATAATATTTATAAATACAAATAAAAAAATACGTTTCTTGTATTTTGTAAAATGAATAAAATTATAAAATAAATATGAATGCCGACTTGCATGAAAAAAGTTTTTTTTTTGACAATTTGTTCCGGCTAATCGCCGAACGACTGGACTGAAAGAATTAAGCTCGCCTAGAAAACTAAAACCCCTTGATAACCGACATTTAAGCGAATGAAGTTATAAGCATAAGGTAGTTTTTTTTTTTAATAATGTGAAATCATCTGATATCTCGTTATGGAAAACAATTTAGTATAGCCATGGTAACATTTCACTTAGCGTTCAGTGAGCACCTCGCTTATTCGGTACATTGCACCAAGACTAAACTTCCATGATCATTCACTAATATTAATAGCTTTACTTTGCTTTTGGGTAACTTGTAATCAATTGTAGTTCAGGAGCTCGAGCGTTGGGGTTTTTACTAGCGTGGGCAAAGTTGTAGTTGTGTGGTGCAGTGTTCGAGCAGGTACGCTGCAGTAACTTTTAATTGAAATGTTTGTTTGCTGTCAAACATTTTGTGTACGGGATTTTGGGGGTTTTTTTAAACTCCGTTTTATTTTCTGCGCGACTGCTACGCTAGAGGTCTTGGGTTCGATTCCAAAGTCGAGCAAAAAGTATTATTGGGTTTTTCTATGAAATTCTCTATCGGCAGCTCGGAGTTAGGCCTAACCCCTCAGGGAATATAGGCATATCTAAAAATAAATATTAAAATAAAGTGCGCTTGTTTACTTTGAAAATATATTTAAATAATGTAAGATGACAGCTGACCTCAACCCAACATTTTACGAACAGATCCTTATACAAACTCCCAAATTAAAACCTTCATCACATCTTGAAGGTACAAAGCTGATTTCAGGACAGGCGCAATTAATAGCCCTGTCATCCCTAATAATATCACGTACCCTTTTCTCACATTCGGGCAATATATTATACAGAAATATTACCTCTATCTAGTGGACAAACGGTTTATCGGCCCGGCGACGTGCGAATCGATTAGGATTGGGTCATTATTGCCCGGTGAGATAGGAACTATTTGCTTTATGTGGTTACTAGTCAACTGCCCGCGACTTCACTCTCGTTTTTTTGAAGTGAAAACTTCTTTAGCGGCGTTCTACACTTTTTTTGTAAGGGGTAAAAAAATTTAAACTCGCGTCAGGACACGTGACCTGATCGAAAATCTTACGAATTTATCGTACACAAATATGACAATTCCCTGACGCGAATTGTCATATTTGTGTACGATAGCGCAATAAATAAATATTGTATTATACCACATAAATGATAGTACTTTTATACTGATAATTAAAGCAATTCGTGCAAAATTATTCCCAAACCATTCCAAAATGTCAAAAATACACAACGTTAATATTCAAGTTTTCACTTCTGCCGGCACTCCCGGAGTGCAACCCGTCGTTTTTTTCGGATGGGGAATCATCAATTAACTGCCCCCGCCCTGGGCGGGGCGGGAGGGAGTGTCAGACTTTTACTGACTAAAACCCATCCATGTTCCTTCTTGTGCCCTTTGCATTTCGGAGGCAGGGTATCTGTTTCGATCAACCCGCAGATTTCACTCGCGTTAAGTTACGTTTTTGGATACTGCTCCGCGCCCCGTGTGTCATAGAGTGATGTTATATAGCCTATGTTACTTAGGAATAATGTGGCTATCTATTGGCGAATAATTTGTTGAAATTGGTCCAGTAGTTTCGAAACCTATTCGTTACAATATAATTAAATGTATAAAACAAATATTGAAGGGCTCCCGTACAACAGACAAGATTTTTTGCCAATTTTATAGCAAATGGTTCGGAACCCTTCGTGCGCGAGTCCGACTCGCACTTGGCCGGCTTTTAATGAAACATTTTTAAAGACGGAGATACACAAACAAACTTAATAACAAAACATTAAATAGGTTAAAGGTTTGCACGCAATGCTGAAACAGCGACGCGGCAGCAATTTCTACAAAGTACTGTAATTTTTAATACAAGCCTTGTAAATGGGAGCGCTTTATTTTGCATTCATATTGTAAATTAGCTGTTATGACGGAATGCTAAGGAATTTTATTTGTCAAAGGGACTTATGTGACCACTCTTCAAGTGTAAGAATACAGGACTTCCTCTCTGAGGGAGGAAATTTTTATTAAGACTTTTTTGTGACCGTAATTTTGTAAAACATTATAGAGCGGCAATATAATTGAGTCCTCTAGTAATTATTGAATGTCTGTGTTATGACGTGTGTAATATTTACTTTTTAAGTTTATCTTGGACATCACTCACTTTGGTAACCATGTCAGAGGCCCTTGCGGCGGTTTAGAAACTCTGACACTAGGGTTTGTAAGACCACACTACCCACACGATAAAGGAAAGAAGATCTATGGCCTGGCAACGTTCGCGTGCATTTACTTACTTACGGATCTCTAATTATTCTGATACTAAAATATACCCTTTAGTACTCAGGGATAACGTAGCTTCGTATTAGCGAAAGAATCTTCAGAATCGGATCAGAAATCCCGAAGATTAGCACGTTCAAACGTAAAGCAAACAATAAACTCAGCTCTAAATATTAGTATAGATTAACGCTATCATCGTAGCAGTGGGAAAGAGAGACGGAGTTATAAATCTATTATCTCTTTTTCGCAACTGCAAATCTAATATATAAAATTCTCGTGTCACTATGTTAGTAACTATAAGAGCCAGAAACTTCCAGGCCGATTAAAAAAAAAAAGTGTGCATATCGGGTAGGTCTGAGAATCGGCCAATATCTATTTTTCATAACCTTAAAAAAAAAACTATGGCAAAACAACGTTTGCGGGTTCAGCTAGTGATAGATCAAAATATTAATTATTTTATTATACGGATACAGTGTTATTCTGTAAGACTTTGTGTCTATGAATTTTGCTCATGAATTTAACTCACTTACCACCACCACGCCTGTATTCCCCGAAGGGTTAGGCAGAGGTGTACCAATGTACACCCACAGTTCGCCGGTATATTTAGGTCCCATGTAATAGGGGGCGAGCCTATTGCCATTAACCGGGCACAAATCCAAACTCCGAGCTGCTACTGAGAATTTCATAGAAAAAACCAATAACACTTTTTGCTCGACCTGGGAATCGAACCCGGGACCCCTTGCACAGCAGTCGCACTTGCGACCACGAGACCAACGGGGCAGTTCACTTCTCACTTCTCTTATGTTTATCAAGGGAGAGTTAAAGAGCTTCCGCCGACATCCGACTTTTTATAGGATCAATTATCGGACCGTTCAACAGATCCATAGTTTCGTGGGACAGATTTTTTGTGGGACATCTGCGTTGGTATATTAGAATTCGTATTTTTATTCTCTCCGACAAGAAATCGGTCACCGATTGTCCGACTTGGGCAGGCAGCCCTAAATTATATGATTGTATTACCGGATGGATGGGTTTGATAGAATTTACGCGCTCGTGCGAGCGATCTAGAGATACAGCTACAGGCTACATAACAAAGAGATTCCGTCCAAATGAAAGCCAATGGTTAATCAACTTTTTGTCTACTTAGTTAAGCAAACGTAAACGCAAACGCAAACCCCAACGGAATTAGTCAAAGTTCAGTGTCTGTAAACGGAACCAGCGAACGTTTTTTGTAAGAGTTACAGTTCATTGACCCGATTCTTCACTCCAAAGGTTACTATGGCAACTGAAGCTGCGTGTGCCGTTGACATATGAGCTTAATGAGTTTTTCTAAAACCAGCAGAGCCACATTCTATCAATTGTTTAGTTAATTATGTTTAACTAATTCGTGATGGCACCTTATTTTTTTCTTTCTTTCTTTCCTTGAGTAAGCGTGATGATTACTGTGGGACAAAAATAGGCTGGTATTCTACTAATTCCTACTAATATTATAAAGACGAAAATTTGTTAGGATGTTTGTTATTCTTTCACGCTGATACGGCTGCACGGATCTGGATGAAATTTGGCACTGAGATCGATTGTAATGTGGAATAACACATAGGATACTTTTTATCCCGGAAAATGTACGGTTCCCGTGGGGTAATATGTCAAGTTTGACGCGGATGAAGTCACGGGCAGAAGCTAGATATAAATAAGCAAATTTGTAAGGATGGATAGATGTGTGTTACTCATTCACGCTTAAACAGCTGAACGAATCTAGATGAAAATTGACATTGAGTTATATTTGAGTATGGAATAGCACATAAACTACTTCTTATTTTATTTTTACCCGACTACGGCGAAGCAAAAAGGAGGGTTATGAGGTTGACCGGTATGTATGTATGTATTTGAGTTATTCAGTAACAATCATACATCCAAACTTTAGAATTTATAATAGTAATAAGATAACTATTTACTCATAACAATTAAATGACCCTAATTAACATACTCTTAAATTAGAAAATTATTATCTTTTGAATGATATCAATATATACCATAATATTCAGTACTTTCATGTTTATTCTGTGTTGTAACAATAGCCCAATAAATTATTCTTATTGTTAATATTAATTTTCTCAAATCCAGCAAAATTTAACTCAGCATCTTCTTCTTGAAAATAAAAGTATCAAGCCTTCATTAGTTTATGACGTATAATATTTTGATTCCTTTTGTTTACTAAATAAATTCATAGCACAATTACGTTGTAGAATATCGGTAGAATAATTTAATGTTACGGTAATAACTTATAGCACAAAGTCATCGCGTGCTGTGTATTTGTCGCATGCTGCCGGAAATAGAGGGTAGGGGCGCGGGGAGTCTTTACCACGGAGGTTGTAATGCCAAAAAAGTTTGCAATAAACCAAATAGGAACCTTTTTTACGATGATTGAGGCTTTGCACCATTTTTGTTTATTACTTACAGGTATTTTATTTTCTCGGTGATTAGCTTTTTTATTGCAAATAATTAATTAAAGTATTCCTGCCCTTATCCCATGTTACTTCGGGTCGGCGCAACACGTTTTCTTCTTCAGTGATGGCCTGTCAACCATCATGCTATCACTGACTCCCTTCTCTTACATATCATTCTTCACACAATTCATCCATCTTTTCTAATTGAAGTAAGTCTTACTAATCCTACTTAATATATTGAGAGAAAGTTTGTGAAAATTGACGAATGTTTGTTACTCTTTCACGCTTAAATTGCTGAACGGATTTGGATGAAATTTGGCACTGAGCTAGATTGTAGTGTGGAATAACACATAGGATAATTTTTTTCCTGGAAAAATGTGCGGTTCCCGTGGGATAATATTTTAAATATGACGCGGGCGAAGTCGAGAACAGAAGCTAGTAATGAATAAGATTATGCAGACTGGCTTTTAATTGGGTAGTTGACACTACGAATCAATTGACATACTTTTTAATATATTATATATATATATATATATATATTATATATTAAATATACCATCACGCCTGTATTCTCCGAAGGGTTAGGCAGAGGTGTACCAATGTACACCCACAGTTCGCCGGTATATTTAGGTCCCATGTAATAGGGGGCGAGCCTATTGCCATAACCCGGGCACAAATCCAAACTCCGAGCTGCTACTGAGAATTTCATCGAAAAACCCAATGACACTTTTTGCTCGACCCGGGAATCGAACCCGGGACCCCTTGCACAGCAGTCGCACTTGCGACCACGAGACCAACGGGGCAGTCAGACATACTTTTTATAAGCTGTCAAAAGGCGATTCCTTCAAAAAAATTGTACTGCATTAATAAACTATGACGTCGCTTTTTTACAGTAGCCCAATTGATTTACTGTTTATAGACTTAAAAGCAACAAAAAAAAAATTACTGTAAATTCGGTTCGGTAAATTAATAATCGGATTTTCAGTGCTACAAAAAGTGCTCAAGGCGGGCCGTCGGATTGTTCACATAAAAAAGTATTAAAACACTGTTTACAACTGTTTTTATTTAACGAATATTTATAGGGAACGCACTTTACATTCAGTAGTCGTAATTCCTGTCACAACCACTCGAAAGACCTTATTTACACAGAAATTATAACGCAGAATAATTTTAAGCGTTGTTAGTAAAGTTATGAAACCATAAAAGTTATAAAACCATAAAAGTTATAATTAAGTGTATTTATAATTAAGTTTGAACTTAATTAACTTATAGCAAGGAAAAATACTCGAATGCGGAGTGGAGGGCCGTTTTAACACGGACTCTGCTATGTAGAATCTCCTTATGTTATTTATAACTGCCCCGTTGGTCTCGTGGTCGCAAGTGCGACTGCTGTGCAAGGGGTCCCGGGTTCGATTCCCAGGTCGAGCAAAAAAGTGTTATTGGGTTTTTCTATTAAATTCTCAGTAGCAGCTCGGAGTTTGGATTTGTGCCCGGTTGATGGCAATAGGCTCGCCCCCTATTACATGGGACCTAAATATACCGGCGAACTGTGGGTGTACATTGGTACTCCTCTGCCTAACCCTTCGGGGAATACAGGCGTGATGGTATTTTATTTATTTACTTATTCACCTTCTAGGTATGTCCTACAATGTGAGGGCGGATGTTTGTTACTCTTTCACGCTTAAACGACTGAACGGATCTGGATGAAATTTGGCACTAAGATACATTGTAGGGTGGAACAACATAAAGGATACTTTTTATGCTTCAAAAATTTACGGTTCCCGTGGGAAAATATATAACATTTGACCCGGACGAACTTGCGGGCAGAACTTATTACAACATATTATTAAGTGCCTATAGGTTTTTAGTCCTAGTCTTACATAATCGCCAGTTACTGGCCAAACAACATTCACAAAATAACCATCCTTCTGGCGCAGTCGGGTAAAAAAAGGATAACTTAAGAGAAACGGGGTTTTTAATTTGAAGTTCAAATACGGTAGAATTTATTATCGAAGTTGCAATCCGTAAAGCTTTTTTCTGTCACAGAAGAAACGGAAGATTGTTATTTATTACCCACTAGTTTTTGCCCGCAGATTCGCCCGCGTTGGTTGGAAATAGCGGGAATGAATTACCGGGACTAAATCTTGTCTCCTCTGGGCTCTATTGGTGTAATGGACGACAATCAAAATAACACATAGACCTAGATGAAGAACGCTTAAATTCTCAAGTATCTAGGCTAGGTTATAAGTGCTATGAGTATGTTCTCTACTTATCTCATAGGAGTAGGTAAAACAGGGCGGCAATTTTGCTAAGTTTTAGTAACGATCGCGTCTCCAATTTACATTGATTTTTTGACATTGATTGTCACTGAGATGAGATTATAAATAGAAATAAATATATTTATTGTTACAAAAAAAATTACATAATTATAATTTGAACGTGTTAACTCCACACTAGGTCGAACCTGTCTCGTTTTAATTGTAAAATGTCTGAAAATAGCGATTTCGCCTGTTTTCGGCCACCTGTTTCAGTTTCCGGCCATTATTTTGCTAGTTCTCGGCCACTAATCTGCTATTTGAAAAATGATCTATATTTGCTAACTAGTAGGTTCTATAATGGATTAAAAGCAAAAAATACGTATGAATCAACGATTTTAATTAAAATATTAAACATATAGAAACATTTTAAACACAATAGTAGGAACATTGGTCAAAAAGGAAAAAGGATAATATGGCATAGCAAAAATAATTGAGATTATGGAAAAATATCAGCTTTTTGACTGGCCGAAAATAAGATTTTTTAAACTGATTTTCGACCATCCCTTCAAACACGGCCGAAAAACAAATTTAAATTAATTAGTTTCCGGCCGTTGATCAACTTGCTTAATTTTCTAACTAGCTAATAAGATAAATTTTGGGGAAGTCCCTTTATGCCTGTATTGTTCGTGTGAGTGATGATTTCGATTCAGTTAGTTGATTTATTATCGTTAGCTTTTATTGGCCGAGAATCAGTTAGTAAATTATTAGTTTTCGACCCTATCGATTAGCTTAGGCCGAAAGGTAAATATTAAAATTCTAATTTTCGGCCGTCAAATATTCAATAACTATTAAGTGTTATTACCACATAATTAGGTCAAAACATGCGGCCGACATCTGACTACACAAATGAGAAGCGGTTCTACTTTGTGTATAAAGCAATTCTTTTTAAAGAATTCCTTATTTAATAATCAAAAGAATCAATTAAATATAAACAGTCTTCTTCTAGTTTTCGGCCGGCCGGCCGAGAAGTAAATAGTCTCCCAAATCATTATCTAGTTTACCGGCCATCAAATTTAAATGTAAATAACATTATCTTTCTTCCATTTTAATTAAAATAACACTAATTAAACTTATTTCCCGTGCACAGAACAATAATTATATTAATAAAACCGATAAACAACTTTGTAACTTAGCTTGCAAAAATTATGCGCGCACTATTTTTTTCACTAATTTCGACACACGCGTGCACTGTAAGACTTTCGGAGGGTCACAGACGACACAGTTGGATCATTAAAATTCTACAAAATTCAAAAGTTGTAGGGTTTATACCAATACATTAAGTAGGCGTTGTTTTTTTAAATGGGTAGGTTAAAGTGTCCTTATTATATTAATATAACAACGTACTGGCCGAAAACCAGAGGTGGCCGGCAAACCGGCTAAACTACCCTATTAGTTACAATCTAACAAAAAAATCTTGCCTCTTTATTATATTAGTTTAGATAAACTAGCCTTTCATTGTCCTTGTGCAGGGCACACGTCTATATTTTTTTTAAATATTAACTGATGATTATTAAGCTCACGTGCTCACCTGATGTTAAGTGGGTCACCGCTACCTATAGACTTCTGCAATATCAGAGGCCTTGCAAATGTGTTGTCATCCTAGAGACAAAGTTGAAATCCTTATGTGCCTGTACACAGTAACGCTGCTTTGCGGTAAAAATAGGTATGGTGGTAGTACTTCCCCGGACGAGAGCCGTCTCACAAAGAGCTGAGTTTATGAACTAGTTTCTAAGTACAACTTTCTCTTACAGCTGAAGATCGAAACATCAGTGGTGGAGGAGCCAGCTCCGCCAGCGAACAACAATGATGGGGCGGGTCAATCCCAGCAGCCCACCACAGAGGAGAGCGAGCCTGCATCGGTTCCGCCACCAGTCCCACCACGGGTCAGGCCGCTCACACCTGCAGGTAAGGATAGATATACTGCCAGGGTTGGGGAATTTGTTCGAAAGAGTCACTGCGGCCTTGGAAAGCAAAGGGCGTTAGGAGGAACACGGATGGGGTTTAGACAGTAAGAGTCTGACACTCCTTCACCCAGAGCGGTCGAAGCCATTTGATGATTTCATATACAAGGCGCAGTTTTGTGTTTTCGTCAAATTCAAGGACCTCCTTGAATTAGACGAAGACGCAAAACGCAGAGTTACCTCTACTAGTGATTCTCAACATGAATCTGTACACAGTATAAAACAAAGTCGCTTCCTGGCGTCTATACTCATAGATCTTTTAAACGCTACGAACTTTAATGCGGTTTTCATCAATAGATTAAAGTGATTCAAGAGGAAGGTTTATGCCAACGGGAATCGAGCAGTAATCAAAGATGTAAATCTTTGATTACTGCTCCGTTCCTATTGGTCCCGTGTCCGTTTCACTCGCGTTTAGTTACCTACACGCGGCTGAAACTGCGGGGTATATAGCTAATCAGAAATAAGCTACAGCTTTATTATATTTGATAAAGATTGAGCCTTAATACAGATTTATCAATCAGATTAGAATGTCTGGTTTTTTAGAACAATAACAAAAAAAAATGCATAACATTAGGTTTTCAATCTGCCTCAAAGTCTCAATTCTATTTATAGTCAAACAAATATTTCCATTTCCAAAGCTTTTTATCCATATAAAAAAAGGAGTTCCCATTTATTTCTGGGCACAATTCCATCACGCTATATTTAACCTAATTTCTAAAATTAGATATGAATCAGGTATACATGACAGTTTGCCGACCCCGCCACGCACAGATGTTCATTGGAACGGAACACTCGCTCTGCAGATTGGAAAGCTAATCAGTTTTGATTTTGGTTGAATCGTCGAAAGAGACATTTATGGCTAGAAGTTATCTACTTGCGTGGCATGGTCATCGTCATACTTCGTTATCATATTTGGAACTAGTGAACCGCCCCGGCTTCGCACGGGTGCTGATTTCCGAGTTATCCGGTAGTTTTTTTTTTACATATAAACCTTGCCCGGTAAATTACCAATACAACAAAAAAGAATCAGCCAAATCGGTCCAGTTGTTCTTGAGTTATGCGCTTACCAACACATTTTGCGATTCATTTTTATATTATAGAAGATTATCACCCGCATGCAAATTATGTGCTGCCGTGGCTCGGAAAGCGCGTAAAGCCGTTGGTCCCGGCTGTAACTTGTAGATCTTTGACAGTCGTTACGGTAGTCAGAAGCCAGAATGTCTAACAACCAGTCTAACCAATAACCAATACTCAATATCTTTATTGCATACCATAATGTATTACAAGATGGAATAATTAGATTAGTCACAATTATGGACCCTGTCGGGCACAGCATAGATTAAGTAGGAGAGAGGAGGAAGAGCGTGAATAGGTATCGTGTTGCCCAGTAATTGGGTTGTAGAGGTCAGATAGTGGAGTCTTTGTCATAGTATAACACATTCTGTGGAAATTATAAGTGTCTAACCTACCACTCTATGGTAGACGTACAGACAAACAACAAAGCATTAGTAAAAGGTTTCCGTTAGCACCCATTGAGTACAGAACTCGTAAAAACAGCGCAGTATCAATGAAGACGTAACAGCGACAATAATATTGTATCAGGAACACGATATATTTACACAGTCGATAGTCGAGCTAATAGAGTCTGTACTTCGTCGTATTTGGCGGCAATCATCATAAACTGTTTGTTGTACCATGTTTATTGACATTCTTCGTTAATATGGTATAGTAGGTTATATCATCTATACTTATTATACTACTAATATAAATTATCTGCCCCGTTGGTCTCGTGGTCGCAAGTGCGACTGCTGTGCAAGGGGTCCCGGGTTCGATTCCCAGGTCGAGCAAAAGGTGTTATTGGGTTTTTCTATGAAATTCTCGGTAGCTGCTCGGAGTTTGGATTTGTGCCCGGTTAATGGCAATAGGCTCGCCCCCTATTACATGGGACTTAAATATACCGGCGAACTGTGGGTGTACATTGGTACACCTCTGCCTAACCTTTCGGGGAATACAGGCATGATGGTTTTTTTTTTATTGTTAGAATTACCATTCAGGAACATGAAATCTCGATTTAAAATAATGTCAATTTATTATTCATTTGTAAAGCTAATATTATCTTTTCTAAGGTTTTCCTTGAGAAAAACAACTTGTAGATAAGGAAGAATCATGTTTCTCTGAAGCTCATTAGCAAACGTTTTGGTACATCAAACAAAATATATTTCTTTCTTACTTTCAAAAAGAATATTCATATTTTTATTGAGAAATAGCTTTCGCCCGCAGCTTTGCCGCGTGGCTTATTTCACCCGCGTTAGGTTACGTCTTTGGTTGCTGCTCCGCCCTCGTGTGTCGTAGCGTGATGTTATATAACCTATGTTGCCCAGAAATAATGTAGCTATCTATTGGAGAAAAAATGGTTAAAATCGATCCAGTACTTTCGGAGCTAATTCGGTACACATAAACAAACAACAAAAAACTTTCATCTTTATAATCATGATCTCTGATCTTTATCTTAGCATGTATGTAATAAATGAATTATAATAATGTGGTATTGAAATAAATTTACCAAAATGTTGCATGCTGAAAGGCGGAATATAGCTGCTCGAAATTTTTTGTATAACATCTTTGTTAGATACCTATATTCGCAATAAATGAATTTGAATTTGAATTTTATAATATTAGTATAGGTAAATAGCAAGAATTTTCTCAAGAAATCTGTAGAAAATAGAAAGGATAACAAGGCTTTAATAAGCTGTAAATATACAGCTAAACAAATTGGGCCTTCTACTATAGGTACGCAATCTAGCCTATCTTCAGGGCCCAAATCATATTACCTAGGTACTACAATATCTTTACACTTTCAATGTTCAGAGCAATTTTCCCGGAATTAACTTTAAATTGTATCGAAATTGAACTCAGCTGACTTTGCTTTTCTTAAATATATTTTATCTTTGCGAAAATAATTTTTCTCTTTTGTATTTTCTTTTGATAGTAAACAAGCCAACGGTCCGCCTGATGTTAAGTCATCATCTCTGTCTATAGACATCTGCAACACCAGAGGCCTTGAATGCGTTACCATTCAAGAGACAAAATTGAAAAGTCACATGTGCCTGTAATTTCACCAGTAACCCTTCAAACCGGAACACAGCAACGCTGCTTTGCGGCAGACATAGGTATGGTATTACTTCACCGGACGAGCTCCTTTACAAAGAGTTCTACTGCAACTAAATCTAACAAAGAGAAGCGTTACCGGTGAATTGAGTCTGGAATAAAAACCTCGATAGTCTCCGCCATATTCAACAAGTCTGTATTCAAATTCAAAAAGAAAAAAGAATAAAGTGACAACCAAACGTTCAAAGTCAGCAAAAAGGTTTTTAAAAAAAGTTCCGACTCATGCAACCTCCCGGATCATTCATCTATTAGTCTGTGGTACCATTAATTCTGAGCCAACGAGCCTTGGTCATCCATCACGCTATCAATTTGTTACATCAACAGCGTGGGAGGCATAGACCTCTTAAAATACGACCCGAATATCTTGAAAACAGTTGGAGGAGCTCGTCCGGGGAAGAACTACCATCATACCTATTTCTGCCACAAAGCAGCGTTGCTATGTTCCGGTTTGAAGGGTATGGGTGCCGGTGTAATTACAGGACAGAGACATTTCAACTTTGATGATAACGCATCTGCAAGGCTTCTGGCATTGCATTTGTCTATGGGCAGAGGTCATCACTTAATATAAGGTTGGCTGCCAGCTCTGGATCTTCCATTATGACTCGTAACGACCTCGATTATCAGTGTGAATCAAATGGTACGGAACGAACAGAGAATGAAAATATTCTGTTTCCTATGTTTGAATAATATCAAATGTAAAAGTTTTTAAAAGAATATTTTCCTTCTTATATTTACTTGAAACACAAGTAAGGAAGGTAATTCTAGTAACTTTTAGGAACTATTAGCAATATGACGATCAATTTTACAAATTAGTTCAAAATCGTTCCAAATCTAGTACAAATATCATTCCAGCTACAAATAATGTCGAAAAATTACAGGCATTTTCGACAAATCAAACATGAGAGTAGATTGTGATTGTTCCTAAAATTTTGTACACAAAGTAAATCGAA
Organism: Caradrina clavipalpis; assembly: GCA_932526535.1. Classification (NCBI taxonomy): domain Eukaryota; kingdom Metazoa; phylum Arthropoda; class Insecta; order Lepidoptera; family Noctuidae; genus Caradrina; species Caradrina clavipalpis. Next base: position 16,258,664 of record OW052091.1, on the reverse strand, counting down.
TCCTAATCTTGTTTCTAATCTGTCTGTTGAATCTAGGATTACGATTTGATTTGTCACAATAAGCGGTCTGGCAGATAAGCTTATAATGTCATTAACGTTCGGTCATTGCTCCCCTAATCTCAGTCTGAAACATTGTGTCACACTAACATTTTGGATCTTATTTATAAAAATAACGCTAATTCATACTTAGTTACCTTTCAATTGACTGACTGAACGACAAAACACTATTTTAATCTGCCAACACTTAGACGGTCGGCATAGAGCATGCCCAAATTATTCGACTAAAGAACGAAATTTAACGAACAATTGAGCATAATGGTCAAAATTTACGATAGAATCCATAGACCAAAGATGTCATCGTCACAGCTGATTGAAGCCCGCCATCTTACTTCTGAACTATACTCAAACAACGGGTCGCCGCTGTTTAAATTTTCTGTCACTTAAACAACGTCTCAACGCTGATTAACGTTTATAGGTAAGCTTTTTCACCTGAGACACCGTTGAAAGTGGTTGCTATGTGAAAAATAATTGATTTTTAGTCAATGATTTAAGAGTGGTATTTTTATAAGTATAAGGCTTGTGTGTGCGTTTACAAACAAATAAATTCGCAAACACAAACAGCCAGACCCGGAACAACTACCTGTAGACCACGCAAATATTTGTTGCGTGCAGCAATCGAAGTATCGACACGCAACGTAAACCCAATCACTGAGATACTGCGCCAGCCGTGTCGACAAACATTTGGACAACATTACGTTCTGTTAACCCAGAAAAAGAGCATTAAGTCCCAGTAAATGGGTCAACAAATGTCACAGAGATCGATACGAAATTTACTACCATCATCACGCTTGTATTCCCCGAAGGGTTAGGCAGAGGTGTAAAAAAAAAATATTTAGTGTCAGCAGGTAATAATCCTATCCTATTATTGTCCCAGTGCAGGGCAAAGGCTGTTTCCCATACATAGAAGGCATGAGGATTAATCACCACCATCAAGGCGAGTTGGCGATTTCAAACTTATGTAAATTACCAGGTTCTGCCCGCGACTTCATCCGCGTCAAATTCGATATGTTATTCCACGGGAACCGAACATTTTTCCGGGATAAATATTATCCTATGTATAATTCTACATGACAATGTATCTCAGTGCCAAAAACCCAGATCCGTTCAGCTGTTTTAGAGTGAAAGAGTAACAAACGTCCATCCTTCCTCACATTAGCAAATTATAAGTTCAGGTGTTCTCAAGATTTTTTTGCTTCACCATTGACAGTGATGTCCAAGATAACCTTAGAAAGTACATATGAAATAGAAAAGTCATATAGTACTTGCCCGTGCTCGGTTGCGAACCCACAACCTCGTGAATGAGAGGCGACATTTTGTACGTATTTAAAACACGATTCTTTGATAACTTGTGGGGCTTCGCTCCGTCGGTCAAGGCTTTGCACGCGGTAAATATAATGTTTCACTAAAGTGCGTAGGAAATTGTTACCGAGAAAAGTACTTTTGTACTGTAGGTACTTCTAAAAGGTGATTGGTTATTCGATACTTCTCTGAAAGGTGATACGCTATAGTTCATCTGTAACAAATTGAACCTTGGAAACTTGTTGATATAGGGTTGATTTTGAGTTGTAGCACTTTTTTAAGTTTACATAAAACTGCTTGCTGTAAGAAATCTATTTAACTCTGCTCACAGGGTTGTTTAAATTGGTAAAGCTTCTTGTTATTTCAGGATATTTGGACACAAATAATAGGATATCTAAAATAACTGATTTAAAAAGACGCAACATGTAGCTGTTAATTACGAATATTTCCAATCAAACTAACATTAAGCAATACAGAGTTATATTTAGTATGTTACCCGTCGAATTTCAAAATGATAAAACTGGAATCACTAATCCACCTTAAGAAAACTGGTGATCAATGCTCGTGCCTTCTCTGTGTGAAAAAAGGCCTTTGACCTGCTGTAGGTTAATAATAGGCTGGTATTATTATTAACTTAGGAAGACAGCCCTTTTTTTTATTATTTTTTTATAGGCGGGTAGGGTCGAGGTAGACGGGCAAGAAATACATTATGTCGATGAGTATATCTATTTGGGCCAGCTAGTATCTTTCGAAAACAGGCAGGAAAGAGAAATCGATCGCCGAGTCGAAAACGCTTGGAAAAGCTACTGGTCCATGAAGACGCTAATGAAGGGTGATCTCCCGATATCCCTGAAGCGAAAACTCATCGACATGTGCATCTTGCCCGTCCTAACCTACGGTGCTCAGACCTGGTCACTCACCGAGTCTCAAAAGTCCCGCCTTGGAGTTTGCCAAAGGGCAATGGAACGCAGCATTCTGGGTGTCAAAAGACAGGATAGGGTGCGCAACACCACGCTGCGTACCATTACGGGCATAGTGGACGTTGGCAAGAAGGCTGCTAGACTTAAATGGGATTGGGCGGGTCACGTCAGCCGCATGCTCTTTGAGGCGCGCGTGGAACACGAACGCGCCGTCGACACGGTCTGTCGTTGTTTAGTGAACGTACGGACGGTGAGCTACCCATTGCTCACCGTCCGCAGACCCGCGCCTACGGTGGCACAATAATAGGCTGGTATTATTATTAACTTAGGAAGACAGCCCTAGCCCAACTTATCAAGAGAAGTGAAATGACGACCGACTACAGGAGGGAAATAATAACCATAGACTATAGAGTGCTGCGGGTTGTTCGAAAGAGATACCGCGCCCCCGGAACGCAAAGGGCACATGAAGGAACATAGACGGGTTTTAGTCAGTAAAAGTCTGACACTCCCTCCCGCCCCGCCCAGGGCGGGGGAAGTTATTTGATGATTTCCCGTCTATAAAAAAAAAAAAAAAAAAAAAAAAAAGACTATAGAGTGGAGTGGCATTATATCAAGATCGGATAGTTCCATTGTTCGCAGATGTAGGTTACTGCGAACTTCTGATTAATTATCTCGTCGCTCCGATATCTGAGATATATTATATTGTAGTAATTTATAATTAATATTGAATATTACCTCGTGGAGAGCTCGTGGCTAAATAATTACAGCCGCATAGACCGATCTTCCGGGTTAAGCCACGCTTGCCGAGGTTGGTCTGTGGATGGGTGACCATTTACTATAGCGAGTTTCCTCCGTGCCTCGGAAAGCACGTAAAGCCGTTGGTCCCGGCTGTCATTTGTAGATCTTTGACAGTCGTTACTGTTAGTCAGAAGTCCGAAAGTCTGACAACCAGTCTTACCAAGAGTATCGTATTACCCATTACTGGGTTGTGGAGGTCAGATAGGCAGTCGCTCCATGTAAAATACTGATATTCAGCTGCATCTGGTTCGACTGGAAGCCGACCCCAACATAGTTGGGACAAGGCTAGGCAGATGATGATTGAATATTACCTCGTGACACCCACCTCGCATCTCATATAACTGCCTCGTTAGCCTAGTGGTCCTAAGCGCGACTGCTTCGCTAGAGGTTCTGGGTTTGATTCTTAGGCCAAGCAAAAAGTACAGCTAAAAAAAAACTGGTAGCAGTAATCTAAAGTGACAGCCAATTGTTATTGGGTTGTTGTATTGAATTCTCAGTAGCAGCTCGGAGTTCAGATTTGTGCCCGGAAAATGGCAATAGGCTTGACACCTATTACATGGGACCTAAATATACCGGCGAACTGTTGGTGTACATTGGTACACCTCTGCCTAATCCTTTTGGGAATATAGGCGTGATGGTATGGTATGGTATATTGATAAATTGAGGAAACTCTGCAGTGATGGCTTTAAAACTTTTATGGGAGATAGGTATTTGAAATATCATTGGATGGTAAACAAACCGACGACGCCCTACCTGATGTTAGGTGGTCACCGCTGCCTATAGACATCTGCAATACCAGAGGCCTTGCAAACGAGTTGCCATTCCAAAGACACAGCTGAAATGTCTCATGTGCCTGTAATTTCACTGGCACCCATACCCTTCAAATAGCAACGATGCTTTGCGGCAGAAATAGGTAGGGTAACTTAGCCGGTTTTCGGCCACTTAAGCGAACGTGTGACTTTGTGACGACTTTTCTCCATGACATTAAAGTCGCAGACTAGTTTCTGAAATATTTTTGAACTCGAAATATAATGTAGTTTTGATATTTGTAGACCTTTTACTCGTGAACGTAAAATTAAAATTACTAAAAATTAAAATGTCTGAAAATAGCGATTTCGCCGGTTTTCGGCCATCTATTTCAGTTTCCGGCCATTATTTTGCTAGTTCTCGGCCACTAATCTGCTATTTGAAAAATGATCTATGTTTGCTAACTAGTAGGTTCTATAATGGATTAAAAGCAAAAATACGTATAAATCAACAATTTTAATTAAAATATTAAAACATTTTAAACATAATAGGTACAACACACATTTGAACATTGGTCAAAAAGGAAAAAAGTATAATATGGCATATAAAAAATTATCATGGAAAAATATCTAGTTCGTGATCAACATCCTCTTCTTGAATAACTCTAATTACGTTTTCCTTATTTACATCTCTATTATTTTCGAAATTAGTCTTCTTAGTATTGATTTCTACATCTTGATCAATATTTTCAATATTACTGTCCGTTGTTTGTTCCTTGTTAATCACGTTTTCATCTTTGGTCTGCTTAATCTTAGGAATATTAAGTGATTTTTTGTTCTTATTAACTATTTTCTGTTTTTTTGGTTTCGGTTCACATTTTTTTTGTTCTCTTTCAACTTTTCTCTTATTTTTTTCATCTATCTTATTTTGTTTTTCTTTTTCCTTGAAGTCATGAAAATCTCTCCAAGCTTCTGAAGATATGGCACTAGGAAATTTATTAATATTTCTCTTTGTAGTTAGAATTCCAGTTGGATTAAAGGGAAATCTTAAATGATTTTTAAATGGATCATTTTGCTTATTATTTTGCAGCATACCCGAAGTATTTACTAATATATCATTAACAGGATTCACGTTATTACTATTATGATTGATCGCATTTTTTGGAGACGACGGCGACTGGCGAGTGTGCACTTCAGCTACTGTAATTATCTTTGATGTAGATGCTACACAGTCATTTTGTAGAGGTAGCAATCCCTGTGCTAAATCATCATCTTTATCGTCTTGAGGAATCTCTTCTAAAGTAATTTGAGTTGCATTTAAATCCTCTAAGTTTAAGCCGGCTATTTTTAAAACAGAAATGTCACTTAGAGATACGTATGCTCCAATATCAGGAATTGAGATGTCATCAAGCAAAGAATTGTCTAAATTAACACCATCACCTCTAGCAGTAATGACATTTGCCGTTGTTATCATATTATCGTGATCATCAATTTGATCAGGTTTTTTAAATGTAGAAGAATCAACAACTTCCGTAGACTTACGTGGTGTTTTGGAAGTTGACCGTCGATTTTTACTGAAAGATGATTTCGATAACTCTATTTCACTGCACACCATATCTGGATCAAACCCTCGCTTCAATAAATTTTCTTTTATCGAAACAACAACTTTTATTGCACTTACGAAATCTCGTTCCGTTAACCCGCCAGAAGATAGTGATCTCTTCTTCCTTCTTTCTTGAAAATCCTTTACGCATTTCGTGAAATCTACTGCATCTACGTCGAAGGGGAATAGCCCACACTTTCTGAATCCGTTCTTAATAGATTGTGTCATATCTAAGTCCAGGGCTTCCTTAAATACTTTGCAAAAATTTGTCTTCGTCACGGTTTTATTGAGGTTTTCCGGTTTGGCCTGCCAGTTTGTTAAAGTTTTTTTCCATTCTTGTTTCAACGGTTTGAACACACTAACATCGGCTGGTTGCATAATGTGAGTAGTATTCGGAGGGAGAGCGTATAAAACTATGCCATTTTCATCACAAAAATTACTTAAGGCCATCGACATATGTGATTTATGCCCATCTACGAAAAGGATTACGGGTTTTTTTATATTATTCTTTACTAACCAGTCATTAAAATCGTTAGCAATATACTCATAAAAAACATCTGAGCGCATCCAACCTGATTCAGATTTTCCTATAATCCAACCTTCTGGCATATTTTCTACAACCGCTTTTGGCGGTCTAATGTAAGGAAACACCACAAGGGGAGGGCATACTTTTCCAGATGCAGTCATCATAATTAAAACTGTAAGTGTTTCTTTTTCGTTGCCTCTTTTAACAACGTAAACATTTTTGTAACCTCTCGGGGCTAAGACTTTACCCGATTTTGGACATAGTGAAACTCCAGTCTCATCACCGTTTAATATTCTGTCAGAATCTTTCATGATATCTGCCATTCCTCTTTCAGTCAAAAAATATTCAAGCTCTGTAAACCATTTTCTGATTGAGCTCTCTTTTACTGCTTCTCTGGCTTTATTTATACCTTCAGGTTCACGTAAGCTAATCTCCGGATGCCTTCTAAGAAAACCTTGGTACCATGTTTGTCCTGGTCGCCCTTCTGGAAACTTTTCTTCTTTTCCAATATCCTTTATTAATTTTGTAACTGTTTCCAGCAAGACTTCTTTGCTCACAGGAATACCACATTTTGCTAAATCAATAATCCAGTCCACAACTTTTTGTTCTCCGTCAAGGCCTAATATAGGTTCTGGACCAACTTTTCGAGGCTGTTCTTTAGTTCTACCCGCAATTCGATCTTGAATTGTTGACCGAGGAACACCAAAAAGACGACAAGTTTCTCTAATGCTTTTTTTTTCAATTCTTATAGCCTGAACAGCTTTAGCTAATGCTTCTTCGGTATATTGAAAATGAGTTCTTTTTTTTTTAATCTTTTTTTTAAGTTTTTTTCTCTCTGGAGGCATCTGAAAAAAAAATTACGATGATTAATTCCTTTATCTATCTTAACACACATTTTTATATTTTTAATGTTTAACAAAAATAAAAACAAAAAAAAAACAACAAAAAACACACACAAAAAATGAAAAAAAATAAAATATAAACTAGTAGTGAACATAATTTATCACCTATATTCAAAATCTTGTTATTTCTATATACCTTATTTCCACTTAAACAAATATCAACTTAAGCGTTGTATAAACTAAGTTGATTTTAGAATGACTACTTAGTACTATTGAAAAGTTCATAAAAATAATAAAACTGCATCCAAAATTTCACTATATTTGAAGGCATTAAGCTTCTTTTTGCGAAATCACGTAAATTGTGAACGTGCACAATTATATCCTACAAAACCTATGCACATACCATTGTGAAAACTTTTTCTTATTCACTTACATTATTGGTAGATTAAAACTACATAAGAATACAATTCAATTTTCTTAATTATGTGACCGATAACTAGATTTGAAACATCTGATTTTCGATTGCCCTTTCAAATACGGCCGAAAATTAAGTTTATGTTAACTAATTTTCGGCCACCTGCTTTTTGACTGGCCGAAAAATAAGATTTCTTAAACCCATTTTCGACCATTCTTTCAAACACGGCCGAAAAATAAAATTTAAATTAATTAGTTTTCGGCCGTTGATCAACTTGCTTAATTTTCTAACTAGCTAATAAGATAAACTTTGGGGAAGTCCCTTTATGTCTGTACTGTTCGTGTGAGTGATGATTTCGATTCAGTTAGTTGATTTATTATCGTTAACTTTTATTGGCCGAGAATCAGTTAGTAAATTATTAGTTTTCGAACCTATCGATTAGCTTAGGCCGAAAGGTAAATATTAAAATTCTAATTTTCGGCCGTCAAATATTCAATAACTATTAAGTGTTATTACGACATAATTAGCTCAAAACATGCGGCCGACATCTGACTACACAAATGAGAAGCGGTTCTACTTTGTGTATAAAGCATTTCTTTTTAAAGAATTCCTTATTTAATAATCAAAAGAATCAATTAAAAGTAAACGGTCTTCTTCTAGTTTTCGGTCGGCCGGCCGAGAAGTAAATAGTCCCCCAAATCATTATCTAGTTTCCCGGCCATCAAATTTAAATGTAAATAACATAATCTTTCTTCCATTTTAATTAAAATAACACTAATTAAACTTATCTCCCGTGCACAGAACAACAATTATATTTATAAAACCGATAAACAACTTTGAAACTTACCTTGCAAAAATTATGCGCGCACTATTTTTTTTACTAATTTCGACACACGCGTGCACTGTAAGACTTTCGGAGGGTCACTGACGACACAGTTGGATCATTAAAATTCTACAAAATTCAAAAGTTGTAGGGTTTATACCAATACATTAAGAAGGCGTTGTTTTTTTAAATGGGTAGGTTAAAGTGTCCTTATTATATTAATATAACAATATAGTGGCCGAAAACCAGAGGTGGCCGGCAAACCGGCTAAATGACCCTATGGTAGTAGTACTTCCTCGGACGAGCTCCTTCACAAAGAGCTCTACTACTACTGAGAATGGAACACACAGGGATGACTGGAACGGCTGTAGGAGAGGCCCTTGAACAGCTACGGCGTAGCAGTGGCTACGGCATAGTCGCGTAGCGCGTAGCATTATTATGTCCATTCGCTTCATGATTAGTCCTTTTTCGCTTTTAGAAATTCTCGAAGCTTCCTTTCTAGTGTTTATTTTGTTTCAACAATTTAAGCAACTACTAGGATATTTTTACCCGTGTTAAGTAACGTCTTTGGTTAATGCTCCGCTCCCGTGTGTTGGAGCGTGATGTTATATAAGCCTATGTTACTTAGGAATAATGTAGCTATCTATTGCTGAAAACATTTTTAAAATGGGTTCAGTAGTTTTGGAGCCTATTCGATACAAGCAAACAAATAAATCTTTCCTCTTTATAATACTAGTATAGATAGTAAAGGCTATAATTATAACATGACGATACGACCAAATGGAACGGAATAACAACCAAATACGTTAGGTAATGCGGGTAAAAGTCACGGACAAAAGTTAGTCCATCACGCCTGTATTCCCCGAAGGGTTAGGCAGAGGTGTACCAATGTATACCCACAGTTCGCCGGTATATTTAGGTCCCATGTAATAGGGGGCGAGCCTATTGCCATTAACCGGGCACAAATCCAAACTCCAAGCTGCTACTGAGAATTTCATAGAAAAACCCAATAACATTTTTGCTCGACCTGGGAATCGAACCCAGGACCTCTAGCGTAGCAGTCGCCCTTAGGATCACTAGACCAACGAGGCAGTTAAAAGTTAGTCATATATACATATATCAATACCTATATTCAGTCACACGTGTTTAGTAGTCAAGTACTTGAAACTTCCAGTCGAAGACTTGGTTGTCAACTCGGCAAATTACTTCCGAACGGTTCCCAAGTATCGCAGCCACTTGTCCTCGCTTCGATAAGTAAATACTGTTAGGAAACTTCTCGTATGTCATACTTGGAGATTGTTGGAACTGATTCTGAAAGGTGAAACAAGATGAAAGGATGTACCTGTTTTTCGGGTTCTATACCTCAAAAGGAAAAACCTGGAACCCTTATAGGATCACTTTATTGTCCGTCTGTCTGTCTGTCTGTCTGTTAAGACCCTGTATCTCGGGAACGCGTGGAGGTATCGAGATGAAATTAAAACCATATACACAGATCTACAGTCCCTTGAAGAAATCAAGCTTCTAAGTTAACGTTAAAAAACGGGCGTTCATTTATATTAGTGGTTGGCAAACAAGCCGACGCGACGGCCCACCTGGTGTTAAATGGTCACCGCTGCCAATAGACATGTGCAAATGTTTCTTGATCCTGTAATCATACTGGCACCTATATACTTCAAACCTGAAACAGCAACACTGTTTTGCGGCAGATATATTTATGGTGGTAGAACTTTCCCGTAGTTATTTTTTTAAGAACGTTGCCCAACACCAGGAATTTCTGCTGTACCGTGGGCGCGTTTACAAACATATCATAGACCTGGAACTATCTGTAGGCCATACAAATATTTGTTCCGGGCGGGAATCGAACTCGCGTCACACAGCGCAGCAGCAATTCGCTCAGCCACTGCACCAGCCGTGCCTTTACCGTTAGGCATGCAGGCCAGTACTTTTATAACTGTTTTTATCGTTCTGTATGAGGTATTATAAAAGATGCAAACATTTTAAAAATAAAATATTTTTATACAAAGGTCAAAGGTTATCAAAAAAACATCTCATTAAATTTACCTACACTTGAAATAAATTAAAGTAGGTACACTGCGTATATTGTGAAGGATATTCAATTCATTCAATAGAGAGAGCATTAGATTCGACGCAATGCGGGTAAACACTCTCGCAGCAATGTCCGTCATGATAAATACTAGTCGCTCATTGGCTGCGTACCTGCGTTCTGAACTGCATCAATGTTTTGATTGGACGACTGGCTCCCTGCGCAAATAAATCGATTAAATGCAAGACCATGAGTCGTTGTGTTGCATCCTTATTATAATGCATGTTATTCACAGTACTAGCTAAATACTTCGTGGTGTCATCCGCGTTCAGTTACGTTTTTAGTCACTGCTTTGCTCTCGTTGGTCGTAGCGTGATGTCCTATACGCACAAACCTTTCTTTTGAATCACTCTATCTATTGATGAAAATCAAAAAAAGGGTAAAAAGGGACAGACAGCGGGAAGCGACTTTGTTATGATGTGGTCATACTTTCAAAGGATATTTATTATACAAATCATAACATAACATACCATCACGCCTATATTCCTTCATTATTTCCTTAATTATTATACTTAATTTTTCTATCTTGTAATTGACGTTTAAAAGTGCCGTTTATTGGTCTAATTGAAATAAATGATTTGACTTTGACTTTGAATTAAATTGGTGTCACGCAGCGCATCAGCCAATAGCTCACTCACTTCGCTAACCGTATCATGAAGTTTGCAAAGTTTATTTGACTAAACAGGTATAAAGGTTAAAAGGGACATCGTAGCGAATACTTTTACAAAGAGGAGGGTTAATTCGTTTAAAAGTATTTTTAACCCCCGACTCTAGAAAAGGGGTGTTATAAGTTTGATGTGTCTGTGTGTCTGTCTGTCTATGGCTCCGTATAAATCTTAACGATTCTACTAGTGGTCCTAAGTGCGACTGTTACGCTAGAGGTCTTGGGTTCGACTCCTAGGTCGAGCAAAGTGTTATTGGGTTTTTCCTATGAAATTCTCAATAGCAGCTCAGAGATAGGATTTGTGCCCGGTTTATGGTAACAGGCTCGTCCCCTATTACATGGGACCTAAACATACCGGCGAAATGTAGGTATATATTAGTATGCCTCTGCCTAACCCTTCGGGGAATACAGGCGTGATGGTAATGTTGTTGTGTGTGATAAATATGTAAAGGTAAAACATTCATCATTTGTTTTATGCAGCAATGATTATGTTCGGCACATGTAAACCATATTCCATTTTACCGGGAACCTGGTTTTATTAATTTTATTAATAAAATACACAGCTTACAGTCCGAAATATGTGGACTGAAATTCATGGAAATCAAAATAAGAGAGAAATTCATGCAAAATACTGGTTCGTTTGAATTCATATACCTGTAGCGAGGTCGTGAAAGCTTTTGATAAATGAGACGCAATATTTATGCGTTAATAAAGTTTTTAAATATCGACTGTTTTGTTGGTATTTATTGTACAGTCACGAGCATCAACATGTATACACTTAGCATCATTCTAAAGCAATTTCTTTCAAAATAATTGATTAAAATGTAATGGTGTTACGAATATCAAATTCTGGAACCCATACTAGTATGAAATCGCTCTTATCTCCACATTGCAATCATGCATTCACTAGAAAATCGATAAAAAAAATTGCCAAGTGTATAAGTATATGTTTTTGCTCGTGACTGTACTTGCTAGTGAATTGCTGAGGGTAGGGTGCGATTCCTAGGTCGGGCAAAATATTATTGGGTTTAGGAGGTTGAAACTTCTTTTTTCTTTTTTAATTTTCCCTCACACTAAGCATTTCTCCTATGTCGTGGGTGCGTTTACAAACATATAAACTTACATACACAGACAGCCAGACACGGAACAACTATCTGTAGTACAAACAAATATTTGTTCAGTGTGGGAATCAAACTCGCGACACGCAATGCAACAGTTCATTGTTCAGCTACTGCACAGACTGTGTCGTCAAAAGTTGGTGGGGTAAGCTCTCCGCGGTCGTGTCATTAGTAAAAAGGCAGTGCATCTGAGTTTGAGCACACACTTAATTGCACTAAAATATCTCTTGCGTATTTGACTATAGTCTCCATTGAGATTAGCTGCCGTGATCCAAAGTTAAATTGGGAGAAAATATGTAGGTATTGGAAGCTTTCGTTATTTGTCATTTGTAGATCTTTGACAGTCGTTACTGTTAGAAGCCAGAAAGTCTGACAACCAGTCTTACCAAGAGTATCGTATTACCCATTACTGGGTTGTGGAGGTCTGATAGGCAGTCGCTCCATGTAAAATACTGATATTCTGCTGCATCCTGTTCGACTGGAAGCCGACCCCAACATAGTTGGGAAAAGGCTAGGCAGATGATGAAAGCTTTCGTTATTTTTCTGGTGCAGAAAAGGTAGTTATTTTTTTAAATTAATCAGATAGTGATGTCAATTACAATTAAAAATACTTAAATCTAGTTACCCTTTTCAAAGGATAGTTTCGTAGTTCTCTATCATCCATCTCTTGTGGCCCCAAAAATGGATGTTGTAAAGTGTGAACCTACATATTGATTGGCAGCCCATCTCGCGTCGCGGTCGCCATTTATCTGGAGAGGGCCTTGGACTTCAAACCAGAATGTAGGTCAGCAGTGTCGCTCTTAATTAGACCGAGAAAAAAACAGCGCTGTGTCGTGTGACTAATGATCCTGTAAATATTAGTAGTTGTAGGCTGCCTCGGTAGCCTAGTGGTCCTAAGCGCGACTGCTGCGCAGAACTCTTGGGTTCGAATACCAGGTCGAGCAACATGGGGTTATTGGGTTTTTCTATGAAATTCTTAGTAGCAGCTCGGAGTCAGGATTTGTGCTCGGTTAATGGCAACAGACTCGCCCTTACATGGGACATAAATATACCGGCGAACTATGGGTGTGCATTGGTACACTTCTGCCTAACTCTTTGGGGAATACAGGCGTGATGGATGCAGAGCTCTTTGTGAAGGAGCTCGTCCGGGGAAGTACTACCACCATACCTATTTCTGCTGAAAAGCAGCGTTGGAAGGGTATGGGTGCCGGTGTTATTACAAGCACATGAGACAATTCAACTTTGTCTCTGGGATGGCAACGCATTTGTAAGGGCTTTGGTATTGCAGATGTCTATAGGTAGTGGTGACCATTTAACATCAGGTGGGCTGTTGGCTCGTTAGCCATCCAATAACATAAAAATATAGAATATTTGAAAGTCACTACTACCTACGGAGAGACAGGGTTTGTCAGAAGTTATTTACCGTTTGATATACCTAGACCCCTCTCGAGAGATCCATCTGTCGCAGGCTGTATTAAATTAGGATCCCCTTTAACTTTTAACTTTATTAAAGAAACTTGTGTTTTTTAAAAGGCTTTAAATGTTGTACAGTGGCACAAAACCCTACGTATGCGTGTCCTTTTCGCGCACCACCCGTTTTTTATCAGACAAAACTCGAAAAAGAATTTATCTACGTTTCACACATGGAAATTCAACCAACGGAAATCACTTGCACATTCCCGATAGCGCTCAACAAAGCCGCTGTAGCGCTGCAACGAAGCTCAGTTAACAAAAAGCGATTTAATAACTCTAGAGCAAGGCTGCTCAATCGCAGGCCCGCCGTTTTGAAATTTTTGGCCCGCCGAAAATTCCAAATCAATCGTTTGGCCCGACTGTTAAAAAGTTGAGCACCCTTGCTCTAAAGCCTCACACAATGGTTGTTCTACGTACTAGCATACCTACCTAGGTACCAGTATTTAAGCGAATTGGATCGGACGCTGTGTCAATGCCCGCCGCCCGCCGCCTCTGATTTGGCGCATTCCGCCTAGTGGCTACCTATTTTTGGTGCTTCAAGCGAGGGAGATAGAATTTGCTGCCAAATTTCGCGATTTATATAGGCCGGTGTTGTGGTTTTGGCTTGTAGTGTAAGTTATGTTACTCTTATGGTGGAAATAGGGCCTGGTTGGGTACACGTGGAGTTTTGTAAAGGTTTTTGTGGTGTGGTAATAACAATAAAATACGCACAGAGTAAATTTTTTTTTGTTCGACAACGAATAAACCAATTACAGTAAATTAAAGTTATATAAACTCGTCATAATACATGACCATGTATAAACATGACGAGGCGAAAGGAATATGTAAGGATCGTAGCAGGTGGCGTTCTGTGGTTTCTGTCTACCCCATGGGAAAGAGGCGTGGGTCTATAATACATGTGCTGCAAATGTATGTCGTAATCGATACTGAGCAAATACTAATGTGACTTTTTCTAACGATGAAGTTGAAGGGAAAACATCGTGAGGGATACTGGACTTATAATTAATATAATTAAGTCTGAAATCGCCAATCCGTCTTGAGCAAGCGGATCAATGCTCGTGCCTTCTCCATATGAGAAGTCGCCTTTGACCTGCAGTGAAACAATAATAGGCTGATATTATATTACGTGTGCTCGAACGAAACAAAGTTAAAAAGAAAAATAAAGAACAAGATCATAAAGTTTCCATTTCAATCTCTCGAATACGTAACGTAAGAAATTATTTTCTTATAAATAATAAAAGCAAGCACAGGTCGAGAATAACAAGATCTGAAAAATACTTATTTACATATTTTAAAAACTCTCAATAAAGTTCTCGTTGCTTTTATGAGAAAAAGAAACCTTCGGAATACCTTTTTCTTGAATAAATTCTTAGGTTTTGTTATGAAACGAAGTATTCTTTTGGTTTCTGTATATTTTACCTGTGCTTTGCCCAGGGCCGGACTATCTATTAGGCAGTATAGGCAATTGCCTAGGGGCCCAGCATGAGGAAAGCGAGAAAACTTTTATTTCCTCACTTAAAAACAAAATATAAATAATAGGTTTTTTTTTTATATAGAACAGAGGCCCCGACACGTGCTTTACCTAGGGGCCCCGACATAAGTCCGGCCCTGGCTGTAACCTATAATGGAAATACGTATTCAAGGTTTCCACTAGGTTTTATGTTGAATTGCATAATAGCTTTACGCAAGACTGCGCTTGGCTCTCATTCTTTGCGTAGGCGCTTTGAATCGTTCAAATGGCTGCCTTACAAAGATCTTTGTGATGCTTGTTTGATTTGTCTTAGAAAGGTTCACTTATATAGCCATTCATTTTAAATACAATAGGAACAGTAGTTTTCTTCGGCATTAAACTACCTTTGTTATACATTCTTAGATACTTATCTAAGTGATGAGTACCTACTTACGTCTTTTGCTTAGCAAGCATATTATGTACTTAAACTAAAATTATTTTTTATTTATCTAAATCTGGAGTATATAACTTATAGTTACATATTTGAACACATACAGATACACATACATAGACGCAAAAGTTATTACATGGTTTTTTTTTTAGTATATTATTGGATGGCAAGCTAGCCAACGGCCCACCTGATGGTTAATAGACATCTGCAATACGCGAAGCCTTGCAAATGCGTTGCCATCTCAGAGAAGAAGTTTAAATGTCTCATGTGCCTATAATTACACCGGCACCATAACCTTCAAACTGGAATACAGCAACGCTGCCTTGCGGCAGAAATAGGTATGGTGGTAGTACTTCCCCGGACGCGCTCCTTCACAAAGAGCTCTACTACTACTTTACGGTATTACTAAAAAGATGATTGAATCTACTACTAAGTGTCGTGATGGTCCAGAGCATGAGAATCGGGCGCCTGGTTAAGGCCAAGTTGTGGGTTCGTAACCGGGCATGGGCAAGTACCAATGTGACTTTTTCTAATTCACGTCCTTTCTAAGTTTATCTTGGACATCACTGACATCGGCAACCATGTCAGAGGCCCTTGAGGTGGTTTAAAAACGCTGATACTAGGGTGTGTGGGGTCGTTAGACCTTACTGCCCAAACGATAATAGAAGAGAGAGATTGAGTCTACTTTGATTTAATATCTGGTAACACCACAACCAGTTCTGTCATACCACAATTTAGTCTGTACAAGTCAGCAACCCTTTCTAACCAGGGTATAATGAAGAGGGAGGTTATAAAGTGCTTTCAGAAGTGAAACTATTCAATTAGTGCGAGTTCACAGGGCATGTTAGGGCAAACTTGTCATATAACAGTTTTAAGTTAACGCCTAATGGCTGTTACGAGGTTGTGGCGAAGTTGCCATTAATTTTGATATTTCCCTTGCGTAATTGTTTGGTGGGAATTATAGATTTTTCGTTAAAGGTGTCTAGCAAGTAATTGTGTGGTTTAAAGGGTTCAGTACTCGAAAATTCTATGGGTATTACCTACTCCGCTGTCTGTCTGTCGCGTGCTGTATTTTTTTTACCGTTAACCCGGTTGTTAACTCCCTTTTTTTACCGGACAACGGACCATTTTTTTTCGCCGGATTCGTTGTGGTGTATGGCTTATAATGAATGTGTGTACATGTACCTACCGGATACCGGTCCGGCGACCAGTATCAGGCTTATAGGCAGACACTTGAAATTCACAGAGAGAGATTGTATGACTATGGCTTATAAGTAAAAAATTAATAAGGGTCACGCTCTACAAGAAAATTGTTTTTTTTATTAAACTAGTCTTTAAAATATTGTAGGTACTGTGGTTCCGAACCCCTCGTGTACAAATCGATATCGCACTTACTAGGTTTTTAATTGAGTCTAGACTGCACTTGCAATATTATCAGTGGCTAAACAACAATAGCTAACAAAACACGAATAAATATATTTATAGAGCGATTCTTTCCCTCGGGAGGCGGGTTCTAGTTACTAACGCGACTGGACTGCCATTGGTACCTATAGATTGCTATAGATCCAATCATATTGTAGTCAACAGTCGTTCAAGCGCGGTGATTGTACCAATATACCCGAGAGATTGCTTGACTAGTTTCTATGTTTG
This sequence comes from Caradrina clavipalpis, assembly GCA_932526535.1. Lineage (NCBI taxonomy): Eukaryota > Metazoa > Arthropoda > Insecta > Lepidoptera > Noctuidae > Caradrina > Caradrina clavipalpis. The sequence goes on along the minus strand of OW052091.1, from coordinate 16,241,722 downwards.
GTTTGCAAACTGTTAATTGTGTTGTGGGTTGTTGAATTTTGTGATTTTATTCTATGAATTGGTTGGTTATGGTCGAATATTTTATTCGACCATCAAAAGCAGTTTTTGACGTCCGCGTCGTATACAATACTAAAGAATTGTATATGGTTGCCCCTTCCAATAGGTTGTTTTCGGTGTTTTTTAGGAAAACACGTTATAACGGTTTGTTTGCACCGAATAAGCTTCAAAACTGCTGGACCGATTGTTACTAATAAATAACTACATTATTCCTGAGTAACATAGGCTATATAACATCACGCTACGACACACGGGAGCGGAGCAGTAACCACAGACGTAACTTAACGCGGGTAAAATAAGCCACGCGGACTAAGTTCACTAATTAAATACCGGCAGATCGAAGCAATCAATATAATTTTCAAAACTCATAAAAGTCTCTAAGTCATGTTACAACAAGTAAAATCAGTTTATTCTTAAGCAAACGATACATCAACTTAAAGTCTTGAACCGTCAGCCATGTCTGAACTAAATTGTTTTCAAGTATCAAGATTTCCAATCCTATGAAGATATGACACCGTCACGTGTACGCACGCGAACGATATTAATCATCGTAAGTTAGGCTGCGGTTATGTTAGCGGGATGAACGGGAGCGGGAGCGGGTAAAGGGTGGGGTCACACTGGCGGCGAGGTGTAAAGTAGATCGGATAGACGAGTATATTATTATCAATTTTGGTCTACCTCGTTAGCCTAGTGGTGTTAAGTGCGACTGCTACAAGGTTTTGGGTTCGATTCCTAGGTCGAGGAAAGTACTGTTATTAGGTTTTTCTATGAAATTCTCAGTATCGGCTTGGAGTAAGGATGTGTGCCCGGTTAATGGCAGTAGGCTTGCCCTTGCCCCCTATTAGATGAGACCTAACTATACCGGCTAACTCTGGGTGTACTTTATTATACCTCTGCCTAACCCTTTGGAGAATATAGGCGTGGTGGTATGTGTGTATAGGTTTTCGAAACTTTCCCCCACACTAGGGTTTTTTCCTGTATCGTGGGTGCATTTACAAACATAACTTACATAGATACACAAACAGTCAGACCCGGAACAACTATCTGTAGGACATACAAATATAATGCTCCGTGCGGGAATCGAACCCAAGACACGCAGCGCATCAGCCAATAGCTCAGTCACTGCGCCAATCGTTAATTGAAATCACGCTGACCTTTTCACACCGAAAGATGTACCGCGCCAACCACAGCTGGCACGTGCCGGTTTGTGCGAGATTAATGTTTCTATTTTGTAAAGTAATAAATACTCTATTAGTGTAGCAATATAGTTCAATGTTGTACAAATACGCGTATTCACGCGCAACCGGATCTTTACACCAATTTTTACCTACTGAGAAATTCGTAACGGAAAATTTCAATAGCACTTTTTGCCTGACCTGGGAATCGAACCAAAGACCCCACGCTCAACAGTCGCACTTGCGACCACGAGACCAACGGAGCAGTAAACCCTCTGTATAATGGGGTAAGGTCAAGAAGACTTCTAGTTCTGACCTTAAACAGAAACTGGAACTCATTAATTCGCTTGTGGAGACTGTCAGTTAAAAACAAAAGGATGCCTCTTTGTCGCCCGTTGCTGAAAATTTTAATGCAATGTCATCTACTAAAGTATTTGCAGTAAATGAAGTGTCATCTACATGTGTTTATAATAACGTGAATGTTATACAATCTATGTCGGGTTTTACATTAAAGCTGGGACGAACAAAGAGAGAGCTCTCTCCACATAAACCATTACAATAAAAGCTTTTAATGGATTGTTGTCTTTCTGCGTTTCTGTAATTTTATTTATGCATGTCAATGTACTTCATACCATCACGCGTGTATTCCCTGAAGGGTTAGGCAAAGATGTACATACATTGGTGCATCTCAACATTGGTGCGGTATGTTTTAGGTGCCATGTAATAGGGGGCGAGCCTATGACCATTAACCGGGCACAAATCATAACTCCGAGCTGCTATTGAGAATTTCAAAGCAAAACCCAATAACACTGCCCGACCTAAGAATCGAACCCAAGCAAGACCTCTAGCGTAGCAGTCGTGCTTAGGACCACTTGGCTAACAAAGTTTGGCTAACAAAGTTTTGGGAGGCAGCCAAAAGTTTGGACCCAAAAGCTACAAGTTTATCATCTACTCAAAAGGAAGAAGAATAATAATATTGAAACAGTAAAACAGTTGATTTATCAATTTATATTTATCAGTTTGGTACCTACGAGTTCAAGCGATGTTTTTCCGCTCATCTGCAACTAACATGGCCTTGACTTAAGACGCCACTCAACTTGTAAGAATACTTAATAATATGGCCGCGTATCGCCAAATGGGTTAATAACACAGATTTATGTAACATGTTATTGGATCATTAGAAAAGTGTGAAGAGTAAGCATTATGATCTATTATATGCGAGTTTAGTCACATTTGTGTGTTAAAACTTACATTAAATTCTCAGTAGCAGCTCGGAGTTAGGATTTGTGCCCGTTTAATGGCAAGAGACTCGCCCCCTATTACGTGGGACCTGAACTTACCGGTGAACTGTGGTAGTTCATTGGTACACCTCTGCCTAACCCTTCGGAGAATACAAGCGTGATGGTATTGTTATGTTTATGAAAACCAATTTGAAGTTCATGATGATATGATTTGAACAATAATCGACCGAGGGTTGCTTAATTTATGATTTTACATACGACTATAGCTTAGATAATAATAAAACGTGGTTTTCTGCCACTTCTTCAGGCTAGATAACATCATTGCGCCGATATATACATATTTATTATTTCAATCTATGTCACATATATGTCTTTGACAATAGAAGAACATTGAAACTTAAAATTTAAATGAATTCTGGTCGAATTTCGACCCCTAGGCGACCACTACTTTTAATAGGACAACAAATCTAAGTTTGTTGTCCTACTTTTAATAATTTAGGCCCATTTGCCAGCCCCTGTCCATTGTGTATGACATTTCGTGATAGCAATTAAACTTGAATTAAGTTTTTAAGGTTACTGGTTCAATCACGGGCAAGTACTACAGACTTACCATCACGCCTATATTCCCCTAAAGGTTAGGCAGAGGTGTATCAATGTTCACCCACTGTTAGCCGGTATGTTTAGGCAAGTACTAATGTAATTTTTCCAATTTATATTAGGTACTTTCTAAGTTAATCTTGAACATCTCTGACATCGGTGAAGGAAAATATCGTGAGGAAACCTAAGTAAGTCTGAAAGCGCCAATCCGCCTTGAGTAAGCGCGGTGATCAATGCTAGTGCCTTCTCTGTATAAGAAGAGGCCTTAGCCCTGCAGTGGGCGGCCATCGGCGGCGGCGCCCTCTCGCGTCCGGCACTGGTTCAGGCCATGGTCCGGAGCGAGAGGGAATGGGAAGCAGTCGCCTCCTTCTGCGAAGCTGTAATGCTAGAGAAGGAGGCGGCGGGACGGGAGAGGGAGAGGAGGGTCCCCCGTCCCAGCGGCCGCCGCGGTAGACGCTCCGGGCGTCGGGAGCCCTCCGCGAGACGACTCCCGGCCACTGTAGGCGCGGGTCTGTGGACGGTGAGCAATGGGTAGCTCACCGTCCGTATGTTCACTGAATAACGACAGACTGTGTCGACGGCGCGTTCGTGTTCCACGCGCGCCTCAAAGAGATGTCAGCAAACTTGGATGGGGCCACTGAGGGCCGATGCCTGCCGGGGCTGCGGGTTGTTCGAAAGAGATACCGCGCCCCCGGAACGCAAAGGGCACATGAAGGAACATAGACGGGTTTTAGTCAGTAAAAGTCTGACACTCCCTCCCGCCCCGCCCAGGGCTGGGGAAGTTATTTGATGATTTCCCGTCTATAAAAAAAAACAAAAAAAAACCCTGCAGTGAGACAATAATAGGCTGGTATTATTAAGTTTCTATATGAGTAGGCAGAAGCGTATAGTAATGAAGAGCGTATACCAATTACAATCAATTTCCTAATACAAACAGCTATATTGTATACTAGCGAACTGCTCGCGACTTCGCCTGCGTGGCTTATTTCACCCGCCATAAGTTACGTCTTTGGTTAATGCTCTGCTTCCGCGGGTCTTAGCGTGAAGTTATGTAGCCTATGTTACTTAGGAATAATGTAGCTATCTACAGGTGAAAAACTGGTTAAAATCGGTCCAGTAGTTTCGGAGCATATTCGTTACAAAAATCTTACCTCTTTATAATATATGTATAGTTGACTGCCCCGTTGGTCTCGTGGTCGCAAGCGCGACTGCTGAGCAAGGGGTCCCGGGTTCGATTCCCAGGTCGGGCAAAAAGTGTTATTGGGTTTTTCCATTAGGAATTTCTCAGTAGCAGCCCGGAGTTTGGAAGTTGGTGGTGTGACACTCCAGTGCCTCGGAAAGCACGTAAAGCCGTTGGTCCTGCGCCTGATCTCTCTCCGGTCGTGTCGGATTGCCGTCCCATCGGGCTATGAGAGTTAGGGAAGAGGGAGTGCACCTGTGTTTGCGCAGACACATGTGCACTATAATATCTCCTGCGTACATTATGATTAGCCGCCGTGGCCGGAATCGGTCTGGAGGATTACATTACATTACATATGTATCGAAGGCTGGTATTCTTCGTAAAAGCCTATAAGGCTGTTTCAATTTTAAACCCACGTAGCCCAGGAATTAGACTCTAAATAAAACGAACCCGTTTATTGACTATTCCCCGACGAGAGTACACTCTTCAATCTGTTTCTACGCTTGTGCCTGCGTAACACAATAAAACCTGGTAACCTGAGGAAAGCAGTTAAACGCCTGACCTCATGCAAATGTTAGCAGTCAATAAAATGGAATTCGAGACGTGCGCCTGAATAAGAAGCGCAAATATCTTATGTTTTATTAAACAAAAAGGTTGCTATCAATATTGAGATGTTACCACTTCGGTTATTGATAGCCCCTTTCCTTTTAAAAGGGATCCAATTCAACCCGAAACAAATGGTACAGTCAGCAATGTAAGTTGATTAACATTTCGGATTTTTAAATCTTAATTATTGAGTACGTTATCAAAGGAAATACGAAATGGAGGTAAAATCCAGAAAAAAATCTCTGATCAAAATCAGGTTATTCGTTTAGGAGCTACGATGTCACAGACAGACACGTCAAACTTATAAAACCCCTCTTTTTGCGTCGGGGGTTAAAAAATAACTAAACTAATAAACTTTATGCCGTTGTCTGAAATACTGAAAACTGCATTATCTTATTTCGTAGGTATCTATTTAAATGACAAAACAATACATTTACTAAGCTAATACGATTTAAAACAAAGTGCTGTTCTCTAACATCACTAACAAATACAATTTTAAATGAGAATATTTTCTTGTTTCATACAACTCAGTAGTCGGGTTTTAGTTTTTGAACTTATTTTTTTTCATAACATATCATCATGCCTGTCGTGATGGCCCAGTGGTTAAGGCGCCCGCCTCCCATGCACGAGGTTGTGGGTTCGCAACCGGGCACGGGCAAGTACCAATATGACTTTTCCTAATTCATATGTACTTTCTAAGTTTATCTTGGACATCACTGACATCAGTAACCATGTCAGAGGCCCTTGAGGCGGTTTAGAAACTCTGACACTAGGGTGTGTGGGGTCGTTAGACCTTACTGCCCACACGATAAGAAGAAGATCATGCCTGTATTCTCCAAAGGAGAGAGGTAGAGGCAGAGGTGTACCAATGTACACACACAGTTCACCGGTAACTTTAGGCCCCATGAAATAGGGGCTCAAATCCTAATTCCGAGCTGCTACTAAGAATGACATAGAAAAACCCAATAACAGTTTCAGTCGACTTTTAACACTGACCGTACCTACTAAATAAAAATCGAGTAATTTAAAAGGGTTGAAACAATTTTTGCTAAAATAGAAATCTGAGAGCGACGGCTCATAATACTTTCACAAATTCAAAATGGATTGCTGTTTATGAACCCTTTTTAAGTGAATTAAAATGGGATCTTTTCATTTAAATGCGGTACTCAATAAAGGCTGAAAATAAATAAGCGATTTCTGTATAGTCGTAATAATGTAGAACAAAGGTCTGTTCAAATTATTGGTTGGTATGTATTTATTTACAAATAATGGTTACAGCGATTGATCTCAATGGAGGCTTGCTAAGCCTTCGTCTTTATCGTATGAGCAGTAAGGTCTAACGACCCCTCACACCCCAGTGTCAGAGTTTCTAAACCGCCTCAAGGGCCTCTGACATGGTTACCGATGTCAGTGATGTCCAACATAAACTTAGAAAGTACATAATAATATGAATTAGAAAAAGTCACATTGGTACTTGCTCGGGTCCGGTTGCAAACCCACAACCTCGTACATGAGAGGTGGGCGCGTTAACCACTGGGCCATCACGACACGCTTTTTTACTAAGTACGTAGGATTGGACGGCAATCCTATACGACCGGGAGAGATCAGGTACAGGACTAAAGGCTTTACGTGTTGTGACACGTATTGCCTTTGAATTTGCCTGATGTGATTTTTGCGTTTCGCTTTGATTTTTTTTGTTTGGGCTGCTACTGAGAAATTCGTGATAAAAAAACTATATAACACTTTTTGTCCGACCTGGGAATTGAATCCTGGACCCCACGATCACAAGGTCGATGGGACAGTAACAATGTAACATAAGTAGGTACATAGCTAAACTTCAAAGGCTTTACATAATACAATATTGGCTTTACATAATGCTGCGTATACACGTGTATTCGCAGCATACAGCGATGTATATAATATAATTATGTACCAACATAATCCCCGGAGCTGTATCCATAGAACTTCAAAATTTAATCAATTCGGACCACAATAAACAACAGGGTAGCAGATCTCAAAGGGTGTCTATCAAAGAAACACGTGTCCGCGATGACGTCACGACAACGTGGTACGCAGGGCCGGATTATCTATTAGGTAATTAAACATGGCCCCGCACGGAGAACAAGAGAGCTCGGGGTCCAAGAAAAAATAATCAAAAATGTTTCTACAAGTGAAAATCTAATTTGAAGATTTGTATGTCAAAAAATTAAAAAATATACACATAATATTCTTTTGCTATGATACATTTTTATGCGATGGATACCTTCGTAATGTGGTAAAAAAACAATGCAATAATTACTATTAAAATTGCGTTGTAGTAAAAAACAAACATTTTTGGAAGTCAGAAAAGGGTAAAGTGGCCCCAAAACGTGTCTTGCCTGGGGCCCCGATAAAGTAAATCCCACCCTGGTGGACCGTCCTGTTTGAAATGGACACGTGTTTTGGGTCATTCTCGATATCTATAGCTGGAACGCTTTGACCTAATTAAGTTTGTTACTTTGCGAGAGAGTGCGTTTCAGCGTTTGTGCTGTACCTATTAATAGAATCAAACGTTCACAGTTTAGGAGCCATTGTCCGTGGTACTAGGCAATTGGGCTTTTCCCAGTTGTAAACGTGCCTTTGTGCCTATTAGCCTAGCTCTGTTCTGTCTTCAGCTTTTAGCGTGCACGTACCGTAACGCAAGGTAATCATTGCTCACGGATGCATTTAATGTCTCGTTAGAATTTTTTAGATTTGTTTCTGTAAAAATGATATGAGACATTTTAATTTTGTCTCTAGGATGGCAAAGTATTTGGAAGGCCTCTGGTATTCTGCAATACCAGAAGAACGTAGCCCATGGACACCTGCAACACAAGGGACTAACAAGCGCGTTGCTGACTCTTAAAAAATCATCCGATGTTTGCCATTCTATGATATAAAATAAAAAAAACGTCATCATAACATACCATCATGCCTATATTCTCACAGTACGCCAGTATGTTTTTAGATCCCATGTAATAAAGGGTGAGCCTTTTCCCATTACCGGGCACGAATCTTAACTCCGAGCTACTACTGAGAATTTCATAGAAAAACCCAATAACACTTTGCACGACCTGGCAACCGAACCCAAGAACTAGCACGTAGCAGTCGCGCTAAAAAAAAGAAATAGGTAAAAACATTGTTTGGATCCTTTAATACCTCTGAAACGACAAGAGACCCCGGAACAAAAACAAAACATAAAACTATCAGCTTTGATAAGCCACTTTTTACAACCCATAATGTTCGCACATCACATTTTCCTTATAACAAGATACATCCGCAAATATCTCCATAATATCCCGCTCGTCACGCGTAACCCTACATAATCTCGTCATACCCGTCACATGTGTCACATTTCCCGTCACACGTGTCACCTTGCAACGTAACACGGTGTGACGTCACAGCCTCCCGTTTGTTGTGATGGATGTCGATATAGGTCAATGGCAGTAGTAGCTATAGATTTATTATATGTTTTATGACGTAATACTATAGGCTAAGGGTAGTATGGTTTCATTTATAACATGTACATATACATACCATCACGCCTGTGTTCTCCGAGGGTTAGGCAGAGGTACCAATGTATAACAGCCCACCGGTAATATGTACATGTGTTGTGTGTGTGCATGAGTGTGTGTGTGGTTATAACATGTTGGGCTATCAAAGTTGGTCAAAGTCAAAGCAATAATTCAAAGGGACCATGTACAGGCACTATTGGACTGTCAAGAAGTTATACAGAAAGTTGAAGCTAGTTGCTCGTCTCAAAACGTAGGTAGGCCTCAATGGAGAAGAACGAGCAAGAAACTCAACAAATACTCTTTTCAATTACGTTTTTACAAAATCCTAGTTTATTTTTATTTTATTTTTTTATTTAAGAAACTCTTGGAATTTCTTCTGTATCGTGGTTGCGTTTACAAACATATAAACTCAAATACACAAACAACGAGACTCGGAACAACTATCTGTAGGCCATACAAATATTTGTTCCGTGCGAGAATTGAACCACGACACTCAGCGAAGCAGCCTAACGCTCACCCACTGCGGAAACCGTGCCGTCAAATAGGCGTTAACTATGAGGTTGGGCTCTACTAACCCTCATTCTATCTTTCATTGCAGAAGCACTGAAGATGTATGGAGACAGGCTGACGGAGTGGGAGAGGAACGAGGTCAGGAAGTACCCGGAGGTGTGGTTCCTGGGCCTGGAGGCGGCCAAGGTGGCTGGCAGAGCCAACCTGCCCAACAACTGCGGGTTTGATGACGACAACGGTAGCTACAATAAGGTAAGGAGGACGTCCATTTGTTTGGTTTTCAAGGAAAATGTGGCAACTTATGTTAGACTTATATTTTTTTTTTCTTACTCCTTCGCTAATCCTGTCTCACATTAGGACCCATTAAGTTAATGATGATTGATAAATCTGGGCTTCTCCCAGAAACAACCCTTTGAGCCTATTGGCCTAATTCTGTTCTGTCTTCTGATTGTTTGGAGGGAAGTGGAAATTATGTTTTTCTTACTCGTCCGCTAATCCTTTCTGATTAATTTCGTTGCGAGATCCAAGACAGTTGAATCGTTTCCCGGAGACTCGTTGAGCTTCATTACTTCGGTGCTTTTCTAGCGGTCGCCAATGTTGATTCTGGCTTACAGGAGTTGCAATGGTTTGGGAATAGTGTGGCGGGCTTATTCCATAAAAAAATACTTATATTTAGATTTACAATAATGAATCAGAATTTATTTTATAACCAGACCCGAAACAACTACCTGAAGGCCATACTAATGTTAATTTGTTCCGTGCGGGTATTGAACCCTCAATACGCAGAGCAGTTAATCGCTCAACCACTGCAAGTTGCTGGTTCCAATTTTTAGGTCTACTGACTTCGCTAAATGATCGTTCAAAGGAACGCAATACCTATATTTTTCTGTTCAATCACCAAAATATTTATTATTTACCGAAACATTTATTGAAAAGCTCAGAACTCCATTTGGATACTAATTAAAACCCAAAGCCTTTTACACAAATAATTACAAAAAGTTGTGTATATAAAATACGTTTCCGAATCCAGCGAAAAAATACTCGAATGGAATTTTAAATAGGGTTCGGAAACGAGAACTGAAAGAGCCGATGTTGTACTAAATTAATTGTCCGAAACCCAAGCATTGAATTATTATCCATTGGAATTTGTTTTATATATAACATTCAAAAATGTTGTCCCTTGCCACTGGTATTCAGCAATTTATTATAATACCTGAAGCGTTTGAATTCATGAATATACTTCGCTATTTCATAGGACTATTCATTTTATTTATTGTTAATTAACTACGGTTAGACCAATTATAGTAAATCAATTTGTTTAATCAAGCAAATAAAACATACCTATTATTCGTTTCTCTCGCAGTACTTCAAAGATTCTAATGCCGGGTCAAAATTCAAACATGTGGATAGAGCATTTGCCTTGGCTTGTGTAGGCTTGCTGCAAGCGTTCAAAGTTAAAGTCAAAGCATTTATTTCAATTAGACCATTTACAGGCACTTTTGAATTGTCAAGAAGTTACAGTTAACGTTGAAGCTAGTTGCTCGTTCCAAAACGTAGGTCTCTATGGAGAAGAACGAGCAAGAAACTCCATGGACACTCTTTTTCTTTCGTTAGCGACCGATCCGATCGAGTGTCGGATTTTGACGCACAAAGTACAAATTAAAGTAGTTTGCGCCAAGCGCTTGGGATTCATCTACACGTTTGTGCGTTGCTATAGGTTTGTAGTTTGTGGCAAGTGGCAAACGTGTCGATCCACTATCGCCGTCCACCGGCTGCAAACACATCACAGTCAGGCCTGGTGTCCAGATTAACAGCAATAGGCTGGCCCCCTATTACATGGGACCCAAACATACCGGCGAACGGTGGGTGTACATTCGTACACCTCTGCATAGCCCTTAGGGGAATACAGGCGTGATGGTATGTTTGTGTGTTATCGATTGATCAAATTTACTAAAACATACTGTAACTCAACATTTACCTCAGTTATGTTATGTCACACAAAAGGATACTCTGTTATTTTGAAAAACCACCAGGTCAAACCACAACCGGTAATAGAATCTTCTAAAAGCCTTCCTAAAAGCCACTCGGCTTTTAGGAAGGCTTTTAGAAAATTAATTTGTCAATTTGCTTTTAAAGTGTATTATTAGTTTTCATTACACCACTTTGTCCACGTTGCATGTTATAAAGGTAAATAGTATTTCCGGTATTCTCAACATAAAGTGGGGTCTGGAAGAAAAATAATACCAGCCTTTTATTGTCCCACTGTAGGGCAAAGGGCGCTTTTCATACAGAGCAGACACGAGCATTGATCACCATAAAAATTATGCTTACTTAAAGTATTTATAAGTTCAAGTTTCCTCACAATGTTTTCTTACATCGACGTCAGAGATGTCTAAGAAAAACTTAGTTAATACATATTTAATCATCGATACCCAGTAAATGCACTACTCGTAAAAAAATACCATCACGCCTGTATTCCCCGAAGGGTTAGGCAGAGGTGTACCAATGTACACCCACAGTTCGCCGGTATATTTAGGTCCCATGTAATAGGGGGCGAGCCTATTGCCATTAACCGGGCACAAATCCAAACTCCGAGCTGCTACTGAGAAATTCATAGAAAAACCCAATAACACTTTTGCTCGACCTGGGAATCGAACCCGGGACCCCTTGCACAGCAGTCGCACTTGCGACCACGAGACCAACGGGGCAGTCCACTACTCGTCTCTGATCTAATTTACGTTTATTCGCTCTCCTATAAAAGTTTTAGGTCCTTGCTAGGTTTTGAAATGGGGCAGCCGTACCCTAGCCGATCGATGATATATTTTCATAGTTACGCTAACAAGAAGAAGGTACTTGTTGACAAGACTACTCTCCAAAGCGACAGACAGTCACATACAACGATGTATCCGAAGTTTCCGTTCACTTTCCAATACCCACCATTTACGAGGGAAGAATAAGCCCTAATATGGTTAGAGACCGCCATTGAGATGCCAAGCACTTGCCCATTCGTTGGCAACGATAGCATCGCATGCTATAGGATAAGATCTCTAATGATAAGTAACAGAACAATGACGGTAGTGAAGAGGAATTTTATGTAATATCCACTGATATCTGTATCTTTTATTATATAAATAGCTGATAAAACAAAGCCCTTATTTAAAGCCTTCTCTTTATGAGACACTAGCTTCCGACCGCAACTTCATCTTTTTTTTTTATAGGCGGGAATTCATCAAATAACTTCCCCCGCCCTGGGCGGGGCGGGAGGGAGTGTCAGACTTTTACTGACTAAAACCTGTCTATGTTCCTTCATGTGCCCTTTGCGATCCGGGGGCGCGGTATCTCCTTTGAACAACCGGCAGATCGCAACTTCATCTGGGTGGTATATTTCATCCGCGTTAAGTTGCATCTTTGGTTATTTCACCAATTACGTGTGTCGTAGAGTGATGTTATATAGCTTATGTTACTCCCTCATAATTTACCTACCTATTAGTGAAAAAAGGTTAAAATCTGTCTAGTAATTTCAGGGCTTATTTGGTACAAACAAACAAAATATTTCCTCTTTATAATATACTAACGAATTATCCGCGACTTCGTCCGCGTGGCTTCCCAACAAACAAAAACGTCATATAAGTCTAGACTTATACGACATAAAGTTGGATAGCAGTCTTATAATGATAGTGAGATGACTACTAGGTCCTTTAGACGTCTTTCATTTAACTTTTTAGTCGTGCGACGAATATGTCACAATAAGCTGGTCTTAGCAACGTTGGTAAGACTAAACTAAACGACGTTATATTACAGTCTAAGCTAAAACGTTTGTACGACAATGCAATAGTCATACTAACGTTATAGTCCATTAAACGTTTTGAACTGAACAAATTAGGTCTTTGAAAAACCTTTGTATGACATCTATGCAATGTAGCAGTTGTATAGGCGTTTTCACAGCGACGTTTACATAACGATCGTTATCCTGTTTTACAGCGGGCAACTGGAGACTCTTAAATGACTTGGTTGTTTATTTAATACTCAAATATAACCTATATATTACATGATGTCCGTTTAATGTCATGTTCTGACTTTAATCAAACTTGTAGTCGCTTTTAAGTCAGGTTTTTACTTTAAAACGTCTAGGCCGACATATTTACGGAACGTTTTATTAAATTTACTACGAAAAATGATTTTTGTTTCCATATTTTAACCCATGTTTTTTGGGCATATTTTCAAATAAAATTTACTTGAATGTTTTGAAATCTGCACTCCACTTTTACTGTAAATAATATGAAAAGGGTTTTAAATTTATGAGGAACCCTAATAACTATATCTGTCATGGCGTATTGCATGGTCTTGAAATAACCTTAATACGACTTTATGTCTTTACAACGTCGTAAAGAGATAAGTGAGTGACAAAAGCAACATGTCCTACATTTTTAGAAATAAAAATATTTTTATTAATAAAAATATAATCATTTAAACACAAAATTGTGAGGGGGCATGAAAATCTTAAATAAAAACACATAGGTATATTATCATATAACTTTAATACCAAGTCAAACTCAACGGCATGAGAGACAGATACAGTTATTAGCGAGATATAAGTTAAATAACACTCAACTTTTATTTCCTTGTGATTATTTATTTTGGATTCAAATCTCGAAACAACACCACAATCATGTGTCACTAACAAGAAAAATGAATAAGTCTTACAGGTGTTGTTCCTTGACTCAAATAAAACGTTTTAGTCATTCAAAAACACCTGTATGACAACAATACAACAAGCGAGCCGTTGTAAAGTTATGATGCGACTTCTGCGCGACGAAAATAGTAATTCCATAACGTTCATACGACTTTTGAATGACTTTAACGAAGTCAGCTTGTGACTTTTGTATGTCCATTATACGACAATGTTGGTCGTATAACTGGGGCCATTTTCGCGTTTAGTAAACGTTATTATAACGTTAGTGCGACTTAGGTATTACGATCAATGGAATTAAGATAACGTTTACTAAACTTTTGAACGACGTTAAATTGTTAGTTGGGTTATTTCACCCGCGTTAAGTTATCTTTAGTTATTCCTCCGCTCCCGTGTGTCCTAGCGTGATGTTATATAGCCTATGTTATTCCCTGATAATTTAGCTATTTATTAGTGAACAAATCGTTAAAATCGGCCCAATAAATTCGGTGCAAACAAACAAAATAATCTTTTAGATAACATAAGCCCAGATGAGAGAAGTAAAATCACTATGTCGCAAAACCCAATTAACTTTAACTTCCTTTCTTTAATTCCAGCAAATGCACGACCAGATAGCCTACAGATATGAGATCCTGGAAGTCATTGGCAAGGGATCCTTTGGACAGGTCATCAGGGCCCATGACCACCGCACAGGGACCTTGGTGGCCATCAAGATCATCAGGAACAAGAAGCGGTTCCACCACCAGGCGTTGGTGGAAGTCAGGGTGCTGGACCATCTGAGGCACAAGGATAAGGATCAATCGCACCATGTTATCCACATGCTTGACTACTTCTACTTCAGAAACCATCTGTGCATCAGTTTTGAGCTCATGAGGTGAGTACTGCGTTCTTGTGTAGTTTGTAGACAATATTGCCATCGGACATCTAGACGCACTGAAAATTACCTTTCCTACCTTGTTGCTATTCTACTAATTGGCACTAAGCGCCGCCAAACGTCTTTTATAATGCGCACTGCAAAGGAGTGGAAGTCTCTATCTGGGTCTGTAATCACTACAAAGTTAGAATAAACAGGCTTCTTCTAGGTAAGCTTACTTCATCGTCGTCGTCATTTACCATCTGTCACTTCTGGCCTAGACTACCCGGTATGAGTTAAAAGGTTGGGCAGTATTTAGGGCATTATATAAAATTTGTTTTTTTTTAGACTCTACAACAGGCTTAAGGTTAGCTGTCATTCTACTTAGGGATTGACAGCTTACTTGAAGCTCACTGAAGTGAAGTGATTATGAGTTGAACTGTCAATCCCTCACTCAATCACTTCAGCACTACTCAACGTTTCCAGAGTTTAAATAAAATGCACTCTCAAAATCTCAAAACTTATCTCATTTTAATTCCCAGCATCAACTTATACGAGCTGATCAAGAAGAACAACTACCAAGGCTTCAGTCTCAGCCTCATCAGGCGGTTCACGACCTCGCTGCTGCGCTGCCTCAAGCTCCTGGAGGGAGAGAACATCATACACTGTGACCTGAAGCCGGTGAGTTCGACCTTTTTCCATTACCTTAGTTTCGGGATCAGGGATCACTTCGGTTCGTTTAACCTTTTTTTATTGGGAGGTCATGCGTGATAGTGTGGCTTTAATGGTGGGGTTAAAAATTGGATATTGTTATGTTTTTTTACCTGTTTTGTCAAGCTTCACTAAAGTTTAGATTTAAAACACTTTCTTTATTTGTCTTCGTTTTAAAGTTAAAGTTAAATCCTTTACTTCAATTAGGCCAATAATGATATAATAAGGCATTTTTGAAAGCCCTATTCAAGAAAGATTAAAATTTAATCTTGTTGCCCCTTCCAAAATACTTTCGCATGTAGAAGAATGGACAAAAAAATTCGTTCATACTCTTTTGAACAAATGTTTTACAGACAGAGTCATACAGAATTACACGTTTGATTTTGCAAATGTATCTTTGACTTACAAATTCTGTTCCAGTTTGGATCTCATCTAGAAGATGGCGCTTTTCTTCCTTGGTCTTTTATCTCGCATTAACTAATCTACATCTCTATCTTCCAGGAGAACATCCTGCTCAAAGCCAGAGGCAGCTCCTCCATCAAGGTGATCGACTTCGGGAGCTCATGCTTCACGCACGCGCGCGTCTACACCTACATTCAGTCACGGTTCTACAGGAGCCCTGAGGTCATACTAGGCCTGCCGTATGGCCCCCCTATTGATATGTGGAGTGTGGGTAAGTTAGTATAAGTCAAATAGATATATATTTTTCTTGGTTATCTTGTGCGTGGCTGCCTGCCTCCTTAGCCTAGTGATCCTAAGCACGACTGCTACGCTAGAGTTCTTGGTGCCGATTCCCAGGTCGACCAAAAAGTGTTATTGGGTTTTTCTATTAAATTCTCAGTAGCAGCTCCGAGCTAGGATTTATGCCCGGTTAATGGCAACAGGCTCGCCCCCTATTACATAGGACCTAACTACATACCGGCGAACTGTTGGTGTGCATTGGTACACTTCTGCCTAACCCTTCGGGGAATACAGCCGTGATGATATGTTTGTTTATGTAGTCTAGGGTAACTAGTAGCAACTGGATGAGAGTTGCCGAGGATCAAGCTAAGTAGCGTGCAAGAGAGGCATATGTCCAGCAGTGGACTGTTGTAGGCTGATGATGAATGATGAAATGTAGCGTGGCAGTTAGGTAGTTGACACCATCAATCAATTGACACACTTTTTATGACCTGCCAAAACATAATTACTCCGTACATATAAATGGTAATGATAAACTGACTTCACTAATTTCTAACACAATTACCTAATTATTTATTATTTTAAACATAACTTAAAAATCTAATTTTACAGTTAATTACAAATTAATCGAATTACTAGTGCTAAAATAAAGTGTCTATTTTATTGGTTTATTGATGTCAAGTGATCAATTTATGCCGCTAAGTAGCAATGCTGAGTTCCAGTTTGGAGGATATGAAAGTTGATGTAATAATACTGGCTATGAGACAAATTAATGATGCAACGATGCCATTTTATTATCAATAACCATGTACGTTCGTTGGTAAATAACACATTTCAATTTATTTATGTATTTGTTATGAGTTTTTTAGCTGCCTCGTTAGCCTAGTGGTTCTCAGCACGACTGCTACGCTAGAGGTCTTGGGTTCGGTTCCCATGTGCAGCAAAGTATTCTTGGGTTTTTCTATGATGCTCAGTGGCCGCTCCGAGGTAGGATTTGCGCCCGGTTAATGGCAATAGACTAGCCCCCTTTTACATAAGGCATATTCATAACGGCGAACTGTGGGTCTAATTGGTACCCCTCTACCTAACCTTTCGGGGAATACCTACTTACCTACAAGTGTGATAGTGTATTTGATTTTTTAAAATTTTCATTTTGTTGTTTTACTCTCGTACAATAATTTGCACCTGTCATTCTTATCCCTTTACCAAATTTTTTTGGCTGGTAGAGAATGCTTAAGGCATTAATTCCGCTTCTATACTTTTTTGTTGCATAAAGTTTAAATACATAAACAAATAAATTATATCTTCACATGGAATGCGGTGTTGTAATCCAATAACATCAATAAAATATTACTTGTTTCTTACATTACATTAAAAACAGCTACCATAACAGTTTGTGTTTATAGGTTTTAACCCACATGCAAAACAAATGTCAAGACGATCTCCACCGTCAAAATTGACATTGTTATTTTAATTCGGCAAAAAAAAAACATGTTTTGTTTAACTCAATGTGTGTCAAAAATAATTACCGTACGTAAGATCAATTGAGAATTTGAGGTCTATCGTGTTTTTTTAAACACTTGCGTAATATTTAAACAAGCATTTCAATAAATATACTCTTTACGGGAAATGCCTTAGAACTGGGACTAATAGCTGTAGGCGGAAATTACGTCACAAAAAAATATGTACTTAGTGCAAAAGAATCTCAACGGATGGTTATCAAACAAAGCACTGCTATAAGGGCGCTTTCAATTTAGACGATTGGTGCCGGACTGCTGCAGTCCGGGTATCGTACTGCGCACGGGCGGTTATGATTTTTCATACAAAATGTCTCGACGCAAAGTCGGGCGACAGCAGTGCGGAGCACGTCCGTTGGCGGAACGGCAACAACCTGTCAGTGTCTCAGCTCAGTCGTTGTTCGCTAGTGCTGTGAACGCATCGCGTTTCTTAGAAATTCGACCGGACTGCAGCCGCGTATCTCTTCAAATGAGACGATTTACGTCGTACCTACTGCTGTCGTCCGGCAGCAGTACAGCTCATGGTCGTAACAACCGTGCGGCAGCAGACCGGCACCAACCGTCTAAATTGAAAGCGCCCTAAAAGTGTAAGCCTTGTAATCTTGGTCTTGTTTCTCTGTCTAATGTTCCGGATTAGAAATAGACAGAGTCAATAATGGGAGGTTGAGAGGTTGCTTCTGATAATTTGGATTATGTAAGCTGAAGTTTGCCACACATACAATAAGAGCTAATACATTGGAGTGCCCTTAAACTAGATAGTGTTGTCTAAAAATGAATAGACGCTATAAAAGCACAGGAAAATTTGAAAGTTGGTTTATCTATATTATACTTATTACATACTATCACGCCTGTATTCCCCAAAGGATTCGGCAGAGGCGTAACCAATGTACACCCACAGTTCGTCGATATGTTTAGGTCCCATGTAATAGAGGGCGAACCTATTGCCATTAACCGGGCACAAATACTAACTCCGAGCCTTTGCCCTTAGTTCCTTTTTTAGTATTGAAGAGAAAGTAACACTTAGAACTAACTTACCGATCTGCTCTACTTTTGTTAACCAAACCAATACTACAATTCTTCTTTAACCAACAATAAATACAACAGAACACGACAAATTCAAAGCAAAAGCTTTCCACAGACAGTCGACAAACAGTCGCAAGCGTGCCATAATCCTTAGCTATAGAAAGCGAAGGAGAAAGGTGACCTCATGATTCGCACAACAGATATCGACACTCAAGAATGTAGCCTTTACGCAATGGATGATGGATGTTACCGCCTACCGGCCGTCGCTCGTTACGTTAACGACACGTTTTATAACAAAGACGCATCTTTTTATCTGCAAACTGGTTGGATGATGCGTTGGCAAGTTGATGGCTTTCGTTTGATGTTTAAAAGGGGTTTTATTTAATAATTGATATACAATTTAATAGAGCCTTTAAATAAGATAAAACAATAAAAAAATCAGCCGTGAGACGTCTACACGTGGGACATAGGCCTCCCCCATTGACTTCGAAAAGAACGGCCTGAAGCGGTCTCCATCCAGCTTTAAAACTATATATGGCATCAAAAATTCCTCCGCATCGCCATAAACTTGAAATGTGCTCAAAACTCTGGTG
The DNA here is from genome assembly GCA_932526535.1 of Caradrina clavipalpis. Lineage (NCBI taxonomy): Eukaryota > Metazoa > Arthropoda > Insecta > Lepidoptera > Noctuidae > Caradrina > Caradrina clavipalpis. Next base: position 16,222,755 of record OW052091.1, on the reverse strand, counting down.
CCATTGCTACGTTGCATGATTGTCATCCAACGTGGCAATGGAGCGGGCCGGGAGAGGCCTTTAAAGCCTAAGCTAAGCCTTGTGTACTTTCTAAACTTTATCTTCGACAACGATAAAGGAAAATAACGTGAGGAAACCAGGACTTCCATTTAAACCTGGAATCACAAATCCACCTTGAATAAGCGTGGTGATAATCATTCTTTCTCTGTATGGAAATAAGCCTCTTCCCTGCAGTTAGATAATAAAAGGCTAGTATTACTATTGTACAAGTACAAGATGCAGGTCGCTTCCGACCGGTATATGTGGACATCTAAAGGGGAGGCCTGTGTTCAGCAGTGGACGTCCTATGGCTGAGATGATGATGATGATGATGAAGTACAATTATGCCAAGGCCGAAATTACGACAAGACACAGTTCATAAAATTCTTCTTCAGTTTCATGTAACATTGTTAGTTTTATTTTATGTGCAATTTTTATGATCGTAAATACATCATGAATACATTAAAACGTGCATCTTGTTAAGTAAAGATCATCCATGTGAAACGAAAGAGTCATTATGAAGTAGAAATTGTTGTAAGAGTACAATTAGATACTGAAAGTAGTCCATAAAGTAGTCTAAAGACAACGTACTCGTACAAAAAAGACCAAACGCAATCAATCCCAAGGTTACAAATAACGTAATATGTTATAGAAATGATTGTGTTGCGGAGAAATGTTGGATATGATACATAAAAGATATAAAAAAGTTACTACTGTAGAATAAATTCTTGACATAAATGCAGATGATTAACTCGTATTACTTTGGTCCCAGGATGCATCCTAGCGGAACTCCACACAGGCTACCCCCTGTTCCCGGGGGAGAACGAGTCGGAACAGCTGGCTTGCATCATGGAGGTGCTAGGACCACCGCCACCGGATCTGCTGCTACATGCCACCAGGAAGCGACTGTTTTTCGGTAAGGATTTAGTTTTGGTCCTAAGATGTTTCCCTGGAGAACGCCAAGTTACATGGTCGTGTTTTCCCTTGAATCTGCACAAGGGAAGAGATTATATGATTTATATGACTACAAAATACAAATAATCATTAAAAAACCAAATTTAAATTAAAACAGACAAAGAGACGGACCTAAAATATATTTTAAAAAAAATCGTAGATAAAGTATAGACACGGTACAGTCACGAGCATCAACATGTATACACTTGGCGACATTCTTAAGCAGTTTCTGCCCAAAGGATCGATTAAAATATAGTGGTGTTACGAATATCATATTCTGGATTCTATATTACTATGAAATCCATCTTATCTCAACGTTGCAATTGTTCATTCACGAGAAAATTGCTTAAATTTTCATTTTTGCCGAGTGTATACATGTTTCTGCTCGTGACTGTACATAACCCGTGTAAACATTCATAGATTTATTTTGTAAAAAGTGGTTACTTTGGCATTACAAATACTTCAACTTTACTTCTTTTTTTAAACATCATTGGATTGCAAAGAAGCCGACGGCCCACCTGATGATAGGATATCTATGTGCAATACCAGAAGCCATCCCAGAGACGAAAGTTCGAATGTCCTGTATTGTTCATGACTTGTAAAGAAACCCTAACTTGCGACATCTTGCCCACCAGACTCGAAAGGCGCTCCTCGCACCATCATCAACTCTAAGGGCCGCAAGCGCAAGCCCGCCACCAGGACCCTGCCCACCATCTTGAGGGCGGACGACCCCTCGTTCCTGCACTTCTTGTATAGGTGCCTCGAGTAAGTACACCTCCATCATTCTTTTATTAGTCCTATAACAGGAGTCGGTTTGATTTGGTCGGGCTGACTCCGTGTGTCTTGATTCACGATTGGGCCGCCTTAATACAGGAGTTAATGCAAGGAGTAATTTTAAGGTGGTAAGTAAAAAGAAAGTAATGAGGTCTAAAGAATTGTTGGTTCTTCTAATGAGTTAGGCTGCTCGGCCTGACTATATAAATTGGTGTACCGTTGGTTGCTTAGTGGCTAAGGGATAGGTGTGATTCGCTACGTTTGCGGGTTCGATTCACGCACGGAACTAATATATATGGCTAACAGGTTTCAGGTACGGTTGTTTTTGTATGTGAGTTTATGAATTTATATACACCCAAATATATTACACCCAAGATACAGGAGCAACTAGGACACGTTTAAATTAAAAAGTATTTAGTAATCTTGCAGCCAATTTTCGATAACTCGTTTTGTCGAATTCTATAAACTTACCTATGTTATATTCTATTACTCGCACCAATATACTACAACCTTTATACTATAAATCCCATAACTTCTCCACCATGGTAGTAAAAGTACCATCCTTCAAGTACGCAACAGTTCAACCGTAACGTTATATCATAGTACTTACGCCATCTCTGTGGATAATTATAATTATAGTAATAAAATTTTTGTAAATACTGTCTGTCGGTTGCACGCCATCAATTATTTATAAAAACCATGCTAGTATTCTAATGGGAAAAATATAGATTTCCCAAGTATGAATGATTCAAATTAATGGCAAGCTGCGGGTTGTTATACTCGATTACCACCTACGTTGGCATTACAAGTTTGAACTTAAGAAACTGGAGCATATCATCTGGATATGCTCCAGTTTTGGACTTACTTTAAAATTAATATCAGTCGAGATTTTATTTAACGTAATGATTCAATTAATTGTATATTTGTTTTGGCATTTCATTGGCATCTAGTTATTTGAAATACCTGCCTCCTAAGTGAATATAAAACTGTAATGCAATCCTGAGTTTTTTTAAGAGTTCAGAGCTTACTCGGAAAAAATGTAATGTAATAACTCTCCAATTTTTGATTAATGATTGAATAGCCAGATCTTTTCCAAGGCTATAAAAATTACAAAATGTAGAAATCAATCAGCCTTCCCTATTCAAACCTTACAATGAATCAAATCATATTATGAAGCGCGACCAATCAGAAATTCTAGTCCAACTGACCAATATTATCTTGTAGTTTTACGGTTAACATGATTTCCCACACAAGACTAACAGATCGTTATATTAGTTGTAGCGATGGGAAAGCAATGTTGCGCAATCAATCGTGCGAATGCTGCGTAAGCGCATTCAACGCCCTCTCAATGGGAAGCGTCATCTGCCACCGCCGTATTAGATTGTTTAGTAAAAAGTGAATCTTTGTTTATCACGATATCATCATTGCGTCTATTTTTATCTCCATCTAGATATCTGGAGGTTAAGAATTCCGGGTTAACTGATTTCACTATACCATCACGCCTAAATTCCCCGAAGGGTTAGGCATAGTTCGCTTGTAAGTTTAGGTCCCATGTAATTTGGAGCGAACCTATTGCTATTAACCGGGCACAAATCCTACCTCCGAGCTGCTACTGAGCATTTCATAGCAAAACCCAATAACACTTTGCTTGAACTAGGGATCGAACCGAAGACCTCTAGCATAACAGTCGTTATCCGATGTTGCATTTACAGACCATGTGGTCCTCTTTGATCAGTAATTTAATCTGTCATGTCTTTGTCACTAATTCTCAAGCTGATGTGATTATAGTAATGTCCAAAAAGCAAATTATCCTCAGTCAAGAACACCAATTGTCATTCCAACCTTTGATCCCATCAGAGCCGCACGGAATTCCTACTAGTATAGTATGATCATAAAATAATTGTATGTCATTATAAAATTCCAACGTCACTTGATCAAAATCGTGACCTTTCTACGCCTTCTTACCTTGTTGTCAAGTGCTCGACACAACGAGGTGCCTTCAGAATTTTAGCAAGTGTTGTAAAAATGTAATTCTCCAGACCGATTCCGGCCACGGCGGCTAATCTTAATGTAGACTAGCTAAGTACGCAGGACATATTATAGTGCACGAGTGTATGCGCAAACACAGGTGCACTCCCTCTTTCCTAACTCTCATAGCCTGATGGGACGGCAATCCGACACGACCGAAGAGAGATCGGGCGCAGGACCAACGGTTTTACGTGCTTTCCGAGGTACGGGGGCGTCACACCACCAACTTCCAAACTCCGGGCTGCTACTGAGAAATTCCTAACGGAAAAACCCAATAACACTTTTTGCCCGACCTGGGAATCGAACCCGGGACCCCTTGCTCAGCAGTCGCGCTTGCGACCACGAGACCAATGGGGCAGGCAAGTGTTACACAAGACACAATGATAATATTATGCAGAATTTTAACTCTGCCATTGATTTTGTTTCCTGCGGCATCCATTCCATACGCGGTTTCTAATTTATATAACAAGCTATTATCTATGTTTGTAGAAAGTATTGAAAAACTTGTTTCTTTTAGATTATTTGTAGCCGGTTAGATCGGTTAGTGTTTGATTCCTATCTGATGTACGCTTTTCTTTCCTTATTTGTGTTCCTTATTCATAGGGTTACCATGTTCCGGATATACGGAACTGTCACAGTATTTGACTATCACGTCCCGTATTGCTGCACGTTCTAAAATTGTGCCGTATTTCAATAATGTCGAAAAAATTCAGAAATGCCCCGACAGATAGTTAAAATAAAATGGCATGAGCCCCAGTTATGATTATATTTCGAATATAATTATAACTGATTTCGGTTTTTTACTTGAAACGTCCCGTATTTGTTTCTCAAAGTTATGGCAAGCCTACTTATTCATGATTTTAACTTCAACTTCGTGTTATGTTTCCCGAAGCTGTTTCCTTCCATTTTATGTGTTATCATGATCGTCTTCGTCGAATTTGTAATGAAAGTTCTAATGTGATGCAACGTTTTTCTTTCACACCCTGATTATAATCTAATATTTATAATGTGTATCATTTCCCGTGAGGAAACTGCAAGTGTTGAAATGAAATCTACGTATCCGGATATATAAAATTAGATTTCCTCAATTGTGACTTTTCTGGAGTCATAAATCTTTTGGCTCGAAAAATGTATACGAAAGAACTGCTCTAAATTATTATTGATGAGGTTCTTCAGAAAGGTCGGTTGCGCATTACTCGTAACTGGCGTGCTTGTATGAGCACATGTATGAACGTGGATGAGGGTAAGAATTGTAGCAGATGGTGTTCTGTGATTTCTGCCTATCCCCATGTGAAAAAAAGTGTGAGTGTATGTATATGCTCAAAAAGATCGTAATAAATATAAATTAATAGTAAAAATAGACTTGATAAAGTCTCATTTAAACTCTTAAAGACTTAACATAACTGACATAACACCAAACATCATTTCACGCATAATGAAAAGGCACCCATCTGTGAGCGAAGCTAAACACGACTAATTTAACCAAACGCATATGTAAATTTGATCTCACATTTGCGTAACAAACTTAAGAACACAATTCCGGAAATAGAAACTGAATTTTAAAACAATGCACATAAGGTGGGAAATGTAATATTTCAAGAACAATATGAAGGTTGCGAAGGTGACAGCAATAAAAACATGACTTTCACTACAAGTTCACACCTCTTTGTAGAAGCGTCAAGTGCGAGAGGCGGAAAAGGAAGTGATGAACCGAACAATTGTCGCTGGTTCGAACGGATCTGTTAACTTTTTTAGAATAATAAGGCTTTTGTTTGATGGCTCAATGTTTAAGGCGCCTGCTCTCATGCATGAGGTTGCGAATTCAATACCGATCCTATTAGAAATCTATGGGGGAGGCCTATGTCCAGCGGTGGACGTCCTGCGGCTGATATAATGATGAGGATGATGAAGTACCAATGTGCCTTTTTTAATGCATATGTATTTTCTAAGTATATCTTGGAGATCTCTAACATCAGTGCAAGAAAAAACATCATAAGGAAACCGAGACTTTATGATGAATATAAGTCTGAATTCGCCAATCCGCCTTGATGAAGCGTGAAGATTAATGCTCGTGCCTTCTCTGTATGAGAAGAGGTACTATAGTGGGACAATAATAGGCTAGTGTCCATGGAGTTTCTTGCTCGTTCTTCTCCATAGAGATCTACGCTTTGGAACGAGCAACTAGCTTCAACTTTAAACTGTAACTTCTTGACATTCAAAAGTGACTGTAAATGGTCTAATTGAAATAAATGCTTTGAATTTGCTAGTATTATTATTGGCTTTTTGAAACGTTTCGTCATTTTGTCGCTAATTTCCAAATCATTAGAAACTGCTTTGTAATTTTGATTGACTTCACAAGTACCTTTGACGGAAACGTGGTGAAGAATATATTTGACTTTGCACAACCTATGGGCCCGTAACTTCATGAGTGTGATATTATGTATGTATGCAAAACTTGCAATAAGGATATTGAAGTAGGACGCAAAGCAACATATGCCGTAGCAACGATTAGCGAAAAATATTAGCTACTTATTTTATTTTATTTTTGACAAAAGAGGCATAGTTGCATAATGCTTTGCTTTACAATTCAAAAGACTGATGGGGTACAAATGTGTAGACATATTTTCACAAACAACTTGTCATTTTCGCAATTCGGAAGAAACTGAGAAATTATATTAGACTAGCTTCTCCTCGTGGTTATTTTGGCTACCGCTACGTCTTTGCCGTTACTGCTCTGCTCCCGTGTGTCGTAGCGTGATGTTACATAGCCTATTCTGTTCCTCATGAATTAGGCTTCCACATACAATAAGATTTTCTCCAATACGACTGGTAGTTCCAGTAGGGGGTTTCAGGAGGTAGGGGGGGGGGGGGGGTATTTTAATAAAACAAAAACTCTCTTCAGCTTTATTACATACTAGCTAACGGCCGCGACTTCGTCCGCATAGCTTATTTCACATGTTAAGTTACGGTGACAAAATGGTTAAAATCGGTCCAGTATTTTCGGAGCTTATTCTGTACAAACAAACAATCTTTATATTTTAAGTGTATTTTTTTATTATTATACAAGTGTAAATATTACGTTTTCTTCTCAAGGATTCACTATTTCGAAGACTATCACAATTTTCTCATCTGTTTCACGTGGTTGTGTGCGTGATGCTCACAAGTGATAACCATATGACCTGTCACTTCAAAACAACTGTTTTTCACACCAAAAATAAAAAACGTTTGCCAACAATTGTTTTTACTCAATATTGGGTACCTAATAATTGTAATATAAAAATGCGTAAGTTTAATTAGAGCTTTGAGTTCTTTTTTTTTTAATTTCAAATCTTGTTGTTTTACTTTTGACTATAATTTGCACCTGCCGTGTAATCTCTTTACCACCTTTGGTTGAATGGTAAAGAATACCTAAGACATTAAGTCCGCCATTGTACTTTTTTTTGTTGCAAAAAGTTAAAATAAATAAATTTCGACTTCGTCGGTATCTTACGACCAGTTAAAGAAAATTGAATTTAGAATCACGAGGACGCTATTACTATACACCATCTAATGAACGATAACTATTTGAAAGTAAGTACATCCATACCTACGTATTCAATTGAAGCAGCAATCGCAGAGCCACGTCTCACATCTACCAAGCAATCACACCATCTCACTATAGAAGACAGTCAACAGCTACAAACATTCGCAGAGCCGACCTTTTGGCCGTGAGTGCAGAGAAAGCGGTAGGGCCGACGTCATGTGCCGTATTACGTACACGGGGATAACTTTATGTTGCTGTAGATATGGAAGCGGCTGAGAACTGGTTATGTGAGAGATTATGCGTGGGTCAGTGACGTTGCGGAGATGATGCGGATGTTTTGGCTTGTTATGTATGTATGAGGCTGAAAATATTTGCTGGAGTTGGATGCTTGATAGTTAGTCTTGGTTAGTAGTAGTAGAGCTCTCTGTGAACACCTCCCGATAAAAAAGGTTAAATGAATCAAGTGATCCTTGATCCCAAACCTAAAGTAATGGAAAAAGGGTAGAATTCACCGGCTTTAGGTATATAATGTTCTCTCTGACCAGTAGCTATATAATTATTTCTGCTGCAAAGCGGCGTTGCTGTGTTCCGGTTTGAAGGGTCGGTGATGTAATTACAGTCACATGAGACATTTCAACTTTGTCTCTGGAGTGACAGTGCATTTGCAAGACGTCTGGTATTGTAGATGTCTTTAGGCAGCGGTGACCACTTAACATCAGGTGGGCTGTATGCATGTTTGCCATCCAATGGTATTTAAAAAATCTGTGCAATCTCATAGTAACAGATATGGCGACTGGATTAAAAAATAAAAAGCAAAAAGAATGTCATCAAATACATAGAATTAATCAATAAACAAAAGCTAAAATATATTTTACATGTCTGCAAAAAAAAAACTAAATTTTGAAAGTAGAAAGACTTTTACTAAAATATCTATTATTTAAAAAACATAAAGACAAGACAATAAAAAGAAATCCAAAAATACACCTTGATAATCAATTATTTTATTTGCATAACACACTGAAGAATATACGAACATACACGGTTCTGAAGATTACCATATTGTTAGCCACAAAGTTCAAGATCGCATGCCGGTTTTGCGAACAGGCTTGTTCGAAATCCGTGAAATGTGGGTAAGGGGTGAAAGTGCATCCTCGACCTCGGCTGCGGTCTCGCTTTCAACGTCGATGCAGATAAAAAACGCATTTCCGATACAACTTGGCGTGAGATGGCGGTGGTGGATGCAACGGTTAAAGTCCAAATATTTAATACTAGCTTCTGCCCGCGACTTCGTCCGCGTCACAGTTGATGTGTTATCCTACGGGTACCGTACATTTTCCCGGGATAAAAAGTAGCCTATGTGTTATTCCAGACTATAATCTATCTTTGTGCCAAATTTCATCCAGATCCATTCAGCCGTTTAAGCGTGAAAGAGTAACAAACATCCATACATCCATACATCCATACTTACAAATTACAAACTTTCGCCTTTATAATAGTAGTAGGAAGGATTAACAATTCGTAGATTCGTTTCTCCCATTCATACAGGATAAGTTTTTAACCAGTGCGTAAATTTTTTTTGGTAGTTCAGTGTCAGTAATAGAACACATTCCCGTGTTTAGTTAAAAAAAAAATAAAAAAAAAATCATCCTTATCCGAGTTTGAAATAAGCAAAACATGGACATAATCTATTCGCCATACTATCAATGACAACTCTTGGCCGCCGCCCGGGCGCATGGCTGGGGTGAGGGGGTGGGGAATGCGCTAGCGCTGAGTGACAATAAAATATGGTTTTTAAGTATACATGTTTCGTAAGCGATAACTTTTTTTTTTAGTACTAAGACATATCAAAATAAAATATACGTGTTTAATAAAACGTGTTGAAGTTTATTATGGCAAAATTTACGCACTGGTTAAAAATTTTTCCTGTATAACTGGAATAAGATGTCAAGCTTACATTAAGGACCCATTAATTAATGGTAATTTCTTTTTCATTTCTTTTTTTTTTATAAGAAATGTCAGAATCAAATGTACTTCACATTGTACAATAAGTCATAAAAGTTAGGTCGTACATTTAACAAATGGTCAGACGCTACTATAGATAATTTTATTGAAATAACAGATTACTCCAACTTTAATAACAATAATATAAAGGCCAATGATTTGCTAACTATTTTCGCAAGTACCCAAGATAAACTGGCCACCGGACACTCAGTAGACGTTCTCGTTAACTTGCAGATTACAAATATGCGAGTAGCGAGAACCGAAAGTGGAGCAACGAACTCTGTGTACGTATATACATGTTGTTATACTGTCCTTTTCATTTGCTGAAGAAACAACATTCCTTAGCCTTTCTAAAGAATCCATGAAGGATGGTGAAACTTGAGAAGATGAGTAACGCTGATAATATCTTGATATGACGCTTGATATAGACGTATGGGCAACGCAAGACCGGTCCTTGTGGCTATCTTTAGGGGATGCCTATGTCCAACAGCGGACATTGTTTTGTTATGATGATGACGAAAGACGTATAGAAGAAAAGACGAGCTGTCGACTACAAATAATATAGGATAGAGGCAGGAGATAAATAACGATATTATCTCATGTCAACAATTTTGTGATGGCACGAATGATTGGAAGATCGTGATCATGATTGTAATACAATTTCTAATGTCTCTTCAAACTGATTAAAAAATATATTTTTTGGTGCCTAATTAGTGGCGAACAGTAAAAAAATATGTCGTGAGGAATTTTGCTAGTCTATTATGTAAAAATCATCCTGTGTGGGTGTGTGGTGTCTCTAGCATCCAATTGGGATGATAGCTTGCCTCAGGCTTACTTCAACTAGAACATCACTGCCGTATATAAAACAAAGCACCACCACCACCACGCCTGCATTCCCAAAACGGTTAGGCAGAGGTGTATCAATGTACACCCATAGTTTGCCGGCATGTTTTTAGGTCCCGCGTATTATGGGGCGAGCCTATTGCCATCAAACGGGCACAAATCCTAACTCCAAGTTACTGAGAATTTCATAGAACATAAAAAAGCCTAAAATTCCACGTTGAGCAGGTTCTTTATCTACTCAATGTGTCTTCTATATAGCGTTACAATACAAAGCTCATTATAATGCGTAAGAATAATATTTCTACATATTGTATCGTCTTGCAGCTGTCAAACGAAATTGAGATGCGTTAGGTAAGAGTTTAGAACGTGCACACTCATCTATCTCAAGTCCGGCCCGGGTCATGGCCATATCTTGGTCTGCCTTTCTAGATTCGATTTTCACAGCTTCATGACTAACAATAAGGTGTATTTTTGGACCTTGCGACACTGCCTTTTATACGCCTGTATTGACCCACTAGCATAAATGTCTCTCGGTGGCTTTTCTATTAAATTACAGTGTTATTGTGAAATTATTTTGGATTTTGGAATTGTCATCCCTATAATACTTTTGGTTTCGTGGGGATCCTCATGGACTGTCCTCTCCTCGGAGAAAGCATGTTGGAGTCCTACCAAATAAAACCTCTCCTTCCTCAAACTACAATTGGTCGTGGCACAGGTGTCGCTTTGAGCATTCTTCGGCACATTTTTATGACTCTAACTATTGGCAGTTCACCTCAAGTAGACTTAATAGGGTTAATTCTTTTCGCAGGAGTCAAGCTCGCCTCACCATTTTCACCTTGTTGTTCCGCAGTCTTGCCTACCATTCGATAGAACCCACTCATCATCAGTTAACTAGTCAATCTTCCAATTCTCCACCGTCATCGTAAACCGTCCCATTTACTTCAGAACTATCTTTATTCACATTCCCCGACGTTCCGTCGCAAACCGCAAGTTGTTCTGTTGCGCGCACGCATCTAGCACGCAGTGAAAGGTTACCGCGTCTGTGACGTAACGCCGATCATCCGTCGCCGACCCGAGAGTACCCGCTGTGATGCGATGCGCATATTTGTGAGACTTTTTACTTTTCGTTTCGCGTATGAATGAGTAGGTACCTTCGTTGAATACTTAATTACACTTATGGTCATTTAAGAAACGTTCACCTCTTCAAATATTATGCGTGGACGCAGTGATGTGTCTATGCTTCCGTAATAGGTACCTTCTTTAACGTCATTGACGTGTACTTGCCTCATATCACGAATTAGGTACCTATATGAGGTTAGGTCAATAGGGCGGCAAATTTTTGCCGCCCAGTAAAGTGGGGACGGAACTGAATGATCAGAGTGAGCCTTTTTTTTTTTAGAGATGGGAAATCATCAAATGACCCCCCCACGGGAGGGAGTGCAAGACTTTTACCGACTAAAACCATCTATGTTCCTTCGTGTGCCCTTTGCGTTCCGGGGGCGCGGTATCTCTTTCGAACAACCCGCAGCCCCGGCAGGCATTGGCCCTTAGTGGCCCCTTCCAGGTGCTGATACCTCTGACGTTTACTTTGGGAATATTAATGTCAGTGCATTCCGTATGGAAGGGTATATTTATATTTCGTTTAATAAGTAGTTAAGTAGTATAAGTAAAATTTATGTTTTACTGCGCTGTTCTTTTCTGATTAATTTCGTTGCGGGACCCAATGCAGTTGAATCGTAGAGCTTCATTGCCTCAGTGTTTTTCTAGGGGCCGCCTCGGTTGATTCTGTAAAGTAATTAAAATCAATGACATTTTGTAGATAGGATAAGAGCACTAATATCTAGGCTAGTGATTAGTCAGATCCCGTGTTTCAAAATGTTGAGTTATCAATCTGAAACTAAGTTTTTTGACGGGAAACTAACTAACTACAAGTCTAGATGTTTAGATTAGATTAGTGCCCTTGTCCAATTTACAAAATTATATAAGTTCAAAAACTTACTAACCTATACTAATATAGACTTAACTACATTTGTGCAAGTTCAATTTCTTAAATAGGTACTTAACCAAAATATCACTAGACTATTTTTGTATGGAATGCGCTGTCAGTAAAGTTGTTACACACATATGTTAGGCTATTTTCTTACACACAACAAAAAGTCTATACAATACAAAAGTGATTGACATGATACACCTAAATTATTACGAGAGCGGGTCTAACGTCTTATAAAAGATGAAATAATCACTACTTGCATGAAAGCCTCAGGCATATTACCGACTACTTAATAATCTGGTTATAGAACTGACCCTATGGGGTCATCGACCTCTGGCCGTATTATCTGCTAATTGACTTTCATTTTGAGAGAGACTGTCCATTTCTGAATATTTAGTTTTATTGTCGTATGGCCCGGTGGTTAAGCCCTCCCATATATAAGGTTTTAAATACCATACAAATGTGATTTTTCAATTCATATGTAGGTACTTTCTAAAAGTAGGTAGGTTTTTCGAGCTAAAAGTGTTATTGGGTTTTTCTATGAAATTCTCAGTAGCAGCTCGGAGTTTGGATTGGTGCCCGGTTACTGGCAATAGGTTCGCCCCCTATTACATGGGACCTAAATATACCGGCTAACTGTGGGTGTACATTGGTACACCTCTGCCTAACCCTTCGGGGAATACAGGCGTAATAGTATATCCTATATGTACTTTCTAAGTTTATCTTGGACATCGTCAGGAAATGTGGACTTATAGATATGAAATCTCAAATCTGCTTTGAGCAATCGTGGTGACCAATGCTGGTTTTCTCACGCTGTTTTCCTTTGCCGATGTCAGAGATGTCCAAGATATACTTAGAAAGTAGATATGAATTGAAAACTCACATTTGTACTGGCCATTACCTTAGCTATTGAACCATCACGGCATCTAAAAGTAAATAAATATATATATAATGTAAATAAGTAAATAATATAAATAAATAAGCCTCGACTGCCTCTGTAGCCTAGTGGTCCTAAGCGCGACTGCTAGGCTAGAGATTTTGGGTTCGATTCCCAGGTCGAGCAAAGTATTATTGGGTTTTTCTATGAAATTCTCAGTAGCAGCTCGCTGATAGGTTAGGATTTGTGCCCGGTTAATGGCAATAGGCTCGCCCCCTAGTAGTACATGGGACCTAAACATACCGGCAAACTATGAGTGTACTATGGTACACCTCTGCCTAACCCTTCGGGGAATACAGGCGTGATTGTATATGTTGTATGTATGTTTTGTGTTTTCAAAGCTTTATCAACCATTTCACTTATTTAGTTTTTAATGGTTCAAAATACTAAGTGGCTCTAAGTGCTATTGGGTTTTTCTATAAAATTCTCAGTAGTCAGTATCTTAAGATTTTTGTTAGATTGTTTTCGAAGCTTCATCAACCATTTTACTTATTTCGTTTTGAATGATTCAAAATCGTAGTTGACAGTCGTGGTTGGTGTGTTTATATAAACCACGATCTCAAGTCTAATCTTATCATGTAACGTGGAGGTAATCAGATACAGTTTCACTTGACGTTTTCTCTCTGACTCAAACATTGCCTTCTTACGATACCTAACCTATGGTAATGTGACTTAACTATGCATTTCCTTCTACTCTGGTTGCTAAAGTTCAAAGTTTTAAAGGTGGTTTGGTGCAGTAGCTGAGTGATTGAGTGATGTGTTGCGTGCCGTGGGTTCGGTTCTCGCACGATAGAAATGAATGTATGATCTATGATATTTTGATGTCGGTTATATTTGAAATTCAATCATGATTCGAAAGACGATGCCGCTATCTTTATCATAACAACGTTATTGTTGTTTTCCTCAGGAAGAGTGGAACACTAACCTATGTCAGTTTCTGTACACCTGTTAATGTATATGCAAAATTTCAGGATAATCGGTTCAGTGGTTTATGTGTGAAAAGGTAACAAACAAACTTACTTTCGCATTTGTAATATTAAAAGTTAGGATTATATTTATAAAATGTGTTATTAACTGTATGGTGGTCCCAAAACTAGGCAGTGCCTATATCTAGGGGGGCAGGCGGAAGAGGTCAACTAAATCCTATTATTTAATAAAGTATTGCCTAGTCTAAGTGGCGGCAAGGTAGATAATAACTCTCCGCTCTATTGACTGACTGAAGGTTCTGGCTATAACAGTAAAAGTTATTTCAATAATATTTATTACAAAACATCATAAAATTATATTATTACATCTATCAGCATTTGTTACGTCTACAAGAAACAAGATAATTGATACCAGGCTTGCATCACTAACGCGGCAGTGCGTACCATCACTATGTACCTAAGTAGAGGTACCTTCTCTGTTCATTTTGTGACGAACATTTTGACAGATATAAAAATAACCTCTATGTCAAATCGCTATAAGGCTCTTTCCGACCGTCGTCCACTGCTGGACATAGGCCTCCCTTAAAGAAAGCTACAATGACCGGCCCTACGCGGCCCGCATCCAGTGATTTCCTGCAGGTTGTTCGAAAGAGATACCGCGCCCTCGGAACGCAAAGGGCACAAGAAGGAACATGGATGGGTATTAGTCAGTAAAAGTCTGACACTCCCTCCCGCCCCGCCCAAGGCGGGGGAAGTCATTTGGTGATTACCCATTCTCGCCTTTTTAAATAAACTGCTCTGTTAACTGGACATTTTGAATTAGATGATCATTTTTTTTCTTGCAAAGTACTAGCTCATACCCTCGACTTGATTCGCGTGAATGTTGTTTTTCATGAGGTTTTAGTTTTTTTCTGCCGTAGTCACCATAATTCCTTTTCTAAAATAAATGCTCCTCCCTAAATAAGTTACTCCTTATATCATCAGCTATCTTCAAGTACAACTCTCGCCAAAATTGGTCCAACCGTTTCGGAGATTAGCCGTAAGAAACAGAGACTATACTAGAAAGGTTTAGGTAGTTAACTAAATGTAAACAAAACAAACCACGTGACTCATGGATGCTAAACCTTTCACTTCAAATTTTAAAATCGTATTATTTAAAGTCGTATAATAATAGGCTCTAGTCTATATCAGAATTTGAGGAACTACCTGTCACGTTAATAATAAAACGTTCAGTGGTATTATCAATCATTTTATCTAATTTAAACATTTTCTGTTCTTGTTTTATTACATGACCCTCGCAATTTTCAAAGGCGCCTAGTTAATCGACTAAACGTAATACCTGCAATTTTAGTTGCCATACTACATCACGGGCGTACTCTTCAATTTAGCGACGTTATCTAATTCATCGTATCTTCTAAAAGGTTTTGGGAACCTGTCTTTTTAGGCTCTTTACAATAGACAGATTACAAAATATTATACTATTTTATAAAACTAACAAAAAAGTGGTGTCCAAACAATGACATCTATGAAGAGTAGTTTACGAATAAATGATTAAGTTTAACATACATTAATAAAAGAGAAAAGTATCGCATAAATCGAAATTAGAATTGATTTTGTTGTAACGTATTTTTAAACAAGGAAGTGTCAACTATAAAAAAACCTTTTCTACGATTTGTTTACCTTTAGTTAACTACCTAAACCTTTCTAGTATAATCATTTTTTTTTTCATTTTTTAATTACCTACTTTGTAAAAATTACTTAATATTAATTTCCTGAAAAAGCTGTTATTTTGACATTACAACCCGACATTTCAATTTGATTTATTTGTATAGATGCCGCAGAAGGAAACAACTAGGTAACTAGTTAACAATTTAATCTGCTGATAATAATCAATAGTAGGTTATTACCTTACCTTTCATTATATGTAAATCAGTTACATATCATTACATAAAGTTAGTTACATCTTGTTTCCAATGATCGATGGATTGTAGGTGAGTAAATAGAGAAAGAAGGTGGATCGAATAAGTTAATTTTAATGGGAAGTGAACGAGAACAGTATGTTATTCCATTTATAGATACTATTATGTAAACATGCGAGATTAATATAGTATAATGGTACGCTTTTAGTTAAACTCGAATCATTCCATGGACTATTGAAAAGGTCAGGTTAGGTTAGGTTCCATGGTATTTCATGGGGTCTAAACATACAACTGTGGGTGTGTTTTGGTACACCTCTGCCTATACCTTTGGGGAATACAGGCGTGATAGTGTGTTTGTGTTAAATCATCTCATTCTTGTATTGTTTTTTTCTTTTTGAGGTTTTTTACGATATCTCATGAGCATCTAATAATCACAGTTATTGATTAATTGTCAGTTTTATGTGTCCAACTTGAAAATAGTGTGTTTTATTTGTATTTACCGAAAGCACAATATTTTTATGTATGTTTTTATGTATGTGTGTTTTTTGTTTGACGTATGAAACTGTCTATTCAGTGTATGAGACAAAAAAAAATACCTACCGTAGTGCAAATACGACAGTTTTTTCTTCTAAATTAGACGCCATATCAGATGACATACATCTTTTTTAACATTCTTGTTTGTGTGAAGTGATTATAACATCACACTCAAGTAAATCCTCTAACCACTTGCTGACATTCCTCACTGCTAAGGATCGTGACCCGCAACAATTTGTCACGGATTTGCGCAACATCATGCGCGTGGGCTGCAAATAGAAGCTTGGTGTTTATTTAACAAAATCTATATTAATATTATAAAGCTGAAGAGTTTGTTTGTTTGTTCGCGCTAATCTCAGGAACTACCGGTACGATTTGAAAAAATCTTTTTTTGTTGGATAGCCCATTTATCATGGAAGGTTTTAGGCTATATATCATCACGCTACGAGCCATAAGAGCGGAGTAGTAACCATAAACGTATCTTAAACCAGGTGAAAGAAACCACGAAGACGAAATCGCAGGTAGTTCGCTAGTAATATTTTAATGAGGACAGAATTTTTTGTTTGTTTGTTTGTACCGAATTCGCTCCGAAATTACTGGGCCAATTTAAAAAAAAAATATTCACTAATAGATACCTACATTATTCCTGAGTAACATAGGCTATATTACATCACGCTGCAACCCACGGGAGCGGAGCAGTAACCAAAGACATTACCCACCACCTTGTCACCTTTCCTGGGTAGAGAATGCCTAAGGCATTAAGGCTTAAATAAATAAATAAAGACGTAACATAACCCTGGTGAAATAAGCCACGCGGGCGAAGTCGCGACACAGAAGCTAGTTACTTAATAAAATACACGGTTAGTACAGTCACGAGCATCAACATGTATAAACTTAGCATCATTCTAAAGCAATTTCTTTCAAAATAATTGATTAAAATTTAATGGTGTTACGAATATCATATTCTGGATCCCATTCTAGTATGAAATCGCTCTTATCTCCACATTGCAATCATGCATTCACTAGAAAATCGCTTTTAAATTTTGCCAACTGTATATATGTTTTTGCTCGTGACTGTACACCGGTCATCGAATGGTCGTTCAAATTCCAGGCCATTGAACTATTGGAAAGGGATTAAGAAATTGCCAGCCGGTTAAATAGAACGGCGGCTTATAGTCCTAAACTTGTGTTCTGGTTTTCATAATCAGCCACCCATATTTCGCAAGGGTTTGAAGCACTAGGTTGAGTTAGAGTGTCTATAGTTTTGACCGGCTATCTGCCCGCGACTTCCGCATGGCTTGTTTCACCCGCCATACGTTGACTGCTCCGCTCCCGTGTGTCGTAGCGTAATGCTATAAAGCTTATGAAACTCACAAATAACTGTCAATTGGGTAAAAGATTTTTCAAAATCGGTTCAGTAGATCCAGAGATCCCCTACAACCTCGCAAACTCACAAACTTTACCTTTTCATAATTTATAAGTATATATTAAATATTTTTTTGCGGTGTTTTGTGGTGTCATGTTGTAACAGTAAACGTGTATCATATGGCCCTCAGAACTCTCACATCTAACTCCAGGTTATACAAATTATCAACAACCAATCACTGTACCTCACGTGCGCTTAACTTCATATTAATTTCTCCTTCGACAAAAACTTAATTCGCAAACCAAACCGTATTAATGCTGTAACCATTCGGCACAAGTACTTGCATAAGCCAGGTCTTCCTATTACATGTGATTAGCTTAGTCACCAGCATGCGTTGCGCGCGTAATGGTGGGCACGCAGTACGCTATTGCAACACTAGCTTTAGGATGCCTTTCCACCATAGATGTGCTATAAAGCACTGCCTCGTTGGCCTAGTGGGCCTAAGCGCGACTGCTACGCTAGAGGTCTTGGGTTCATTCAAAACGTGTTTATTGGGTTTTCCCATTAGGAATTTCTCAGTAGCAGCTCGGACTTAGGATTTGTACCCGGTTAATGGCAATTGGCTCCCCTCCTATTACATGGCACCTAAAGATACCGGCGAACTGTGGGTGTGCGTACACCTCTGCCTAACCCTTCGGGGAATACAGGCGTGATAGTATGTATGTGCTATAAAACTATACTGCAAGAATGTATAACTATGTGATCTTTTCCACTGATGCTAAGCAATGTAGGACTGCCCCGTTGGTCTCATGGTCGCAACCAGTCTAACCAAGAGGTATCGTGTTGCCCATTTACTGGGTTGTGGAGGTCAGATAGACAGTCGCGCCATGTAAAACACTGGTGTGCAGCTGCATCCGGTTAGACTGGAAGCCGACCCCAACATAGTTGGGAAAAGGCTAAGCAGATGATGATGATGATGCTAAGCTATGTAGAACCAGGCCTGGGTCGGCGGCGCGTTGTGATTTACACACGCCTCGAGCAAAAGCGCGCTGTCAAAGAGATGTCAGCATGGTAGACGGGGCCCGTGACCGTGGCCTAGAACGCAAAGGGCAGGAGGAACACGAATGGATTTTAATCAGCAAGAGTCTGACTGTCTGACACTCCCTTCCACTCCACCCAAGCGTAAGAAGTCATTTAAGTTTATGAATATGATTGATGGATTTCAAATGCATCCAAAGTAACGTATTGCATAGCATATCTCAAGTGGAAAAGCAGCCTAAGAGTATTTTTAGTAGGCAGGTGTGTTAACGCATTTATGGGCATTTAAAGAAACGATAGTTCCTTATGGGGGCTTTGAATAAATTTGAATTTTAATACGAAGAAGTAAGCTTTTTTTTCCCGTTTAGGTAATTCATGAAAATCAGTAACTAGTAGTTTAATTAGGTAAGGTTTAATTCTTTTATAGGTATTTTTTGTTTTTTTTTTTATTGAATGGCCTTTTTATTCTTATTTGTGTGTTGACAGTGTCAATAAACATTTTTTCTTTCTTTCTTTTGTCCGCTACGAAATTAAAGGTACCATAAAAAATATCATATACTAGCTTCTGCTCTTGTCTTCACACGGTAATACTGTACCTTTCTATCAGCGAAAGATTTTTGTAATCAAATCAATACTTCAAAAAATTAGGTATCTCTTGTGTTGAGAGCCCATCAACGTATCTTTTTTTTTAGTGATCCATTCTCTTTTAGGCGTCCCCATAAAATTGTTATAAACTTTGTTTCTTAGCTACAAAATCCTTACAAAATATAATATCATATAAGGTAGATACTTGAATTATTAATGGTGCAGTACTTGGGCCTGGCCAGTTCAAAAGTGACTGTTATCGCCTTGATCCAGATATAATGAAGGTACCTAGTGGCTCGGGCGCCAGTTGGGCAGGACATAGTGCTCGGAATGGACTAGAAAGGGCTAACAAATTGTGTGTTTTTTTGTCTCTAGGAATTTCTCCTGTATCGTTTACAAATATATTTTATACCGGACACAAGCAGAATATATATCTGTATGTCATATAAATATTTGTTCCGTGTGGGAATCGAACTCGTGACGTGCAGCTCAGCAGCCGATTACTCACCCACTTTGCCAACCGTGTCGTCATGTAACAGCAAAGCTGTTGTGGATTTGTTAAGGATAAGAATACTTATATATGTATGTATCACATAGAAGCTGTTGGTGGACCTTTTTTAATAAATAAATAAATAAGAAATACACTAAATAACTCCATTGCATTAATACTCGACTGAGTCCTTACTTTTGTGATGACATTTAAGATGTCAAGGGTTTTGAGAGCTCCTGTCGAGTTCGTTTCTTATTGTAAATGCACGTAATTAAAGCAGGGACAACTACACATTCAGAGGGGAATGATATTTACCTTGACCCCTTCATTTTGTTGCCGGTTTGTAAAGCCCTCATGGATGTCCTCAGCTTTGGGGTAGGCGGAGGAAACCACCCCGATGTTTCGCAACACACTTATGCCTGGGACTTGGTCCTCGTCTACCTCTTTGTGTCAGAAGAGGAGAGTCCCTAGTTCCTCAACTATAGCCATTCCAGAAATTGTAACTATGGATTTCTTACCAAAAATGACCGTCCTATCTACCACCAAATATATTATACAAGACACAACCAAACCATACATGGCGACCAAACATATAATAACCAAACTAATAGCTCTACATATCGGAGATTAAAATTAAACCTGCCGGCAGCTGTTGCCATACGAAAAAAAGACAACCTGATTTTAATTGATCCGTATTTTATTAGTAACAGGACAGGTTTCCGTTCAAACCTGAAGGATTGAGCAATAGGAAGTGTTCCGAGGTTTTTGCGAGCAGTCTGGGCTATTGAGCAACTTCTTAGGACCTTATTAGGGTTGGCAAATGCCATCGCTCCGTTAACTCCTTGGAGGCGGTGCGAGACTGGGGCAACAGCCCCCTTCCTCAAAGGTGGCAGTCCTACCATACGTTTCCATAAGTTCATTTGCCGTAATTGTAATTATGTGTATGTTTATCTAATTGGACATTAATCTGGTAATGTATAATTTTCATTTTATTTAATTTCAAATCCTAAATTCGGAAAGCCGAACTTTAGGGTAATTTTAAAATGTATAGGCTCACAAAAACCGGGCAAGCCGGACACTTACTAATTTGACCGGACACGCTTCCAAAACCCTGACTGTCCGGCTTTATCAGGATGCTTGGCAACCCTAGGACCATACATAGACATGATGGAACTTGTTCTCCTAGTATTTATCTCGGACAGGTATAAGATTATTAAGTTACATAATTTAGGTAATAGATCTAATCTAGGCTGTGATTCGTTGACATAACCTGAAGAGAGGTATTTAAAAAACCGGCCAAGTGCGTTCGGATTTGCACATGAAGGGTCCCGTAGCACCTTACAATATTAAGATCGAGAAAAGCGAGTTATAGTGGCAATAGTAGGTAATACATACTCTGTGAAAATTTCAATTCTCTACCAAATATGGTTCATGAGATACAGTCCGCTGAAAGATAGACTAACGGACAGCAGCAGAGGCTTGGTAATAGGGTCGTTCAACTATTGAGGCGTGATTAAGGAACAAACATCTTTCCAAACGCATCATCTTTCGCATCTATGATAGTATAGTAACTTACTACTAGTTATCTTACTACTAGTAAGATAACACTCAGCAATACTTACGTAGCTTTTTGTCAGTGAATTATTTTTTTGTAATCGGACCAGGACTTTCAGAGATTACCTCTTGCAAACATAACCACAAACTAACTTTTCATTGTCATAATATTATTAGTGTATTATTATGAATCGCCTGTTCCGGGAAACCGCTGGATCCGGGCTGCGCAGGTCATTGTGGCGATCATAGGCCTATGTCCAGCAGTGGACGTCTTTAGACTGAAATGAAGATGATTATGTTAATTAGTATTAATATTGATGATTAATGAAACCCTGCTAACAATTCCATCCTTTTCCAGTTGGGACCCAAAGCGCCGAATCACGCCAACCGAGGCCATGCGCCACGAGTTCGTGACAGGCATCGCGCCGTCCCCAGGCCCATCCGGACTGCTGGCTCTACCCAGGGTGGCAGCTACTCGCCCCACCAGGGTAGCCCTCCTGCACTCCCAGTCTGCAGGAGACGTGGCCGCCATGATGGGGCGCGCGTGACAACGCGGAGCCGGCCGGCCCGAGACTGCGTCCTTCTGCTGTAGGTGCAAAGAATAGTGCCGCTTGGTGGCCTCGATGGATTTCACTAACATACTTCTTTGTTGTGCTATCACTGATAATTGTTATCTAAGTCCGTAAATAGGAATCTGTTTTTAATACTTTAGCAAAATGGAACATGCTCAATTAACGCTTATAGGAACCCTTATGGTCATCACTAACAAGACAACACGACACCGCCAGCGAACCGTCATCTTGTTGATCTTGTGATTATAAAATATACCCTAATGCTTATAATTTAAAACCTAAACTTGAATGACAAAATGTTTTGCTGTGTCGGAGTTACGATTTTAAGCAAGAGTCGTGTCTGCAATCCACCAGAAATAAAAAAGTTTAGAAATTATATTCTGTTAGTTGACCTACCTGAAGTGGTAATCTTCGTCACAATCAATTGCAGAGCCTCATAGTAAAGTTCTTTAGTGTATTTTTTAATGTCAAAGACAGAATTGACAGTTTACCACGTCAAACATAAAATTAATGTGCTTTCAGCAATACATACAGCACTCTATTCTCAAGTTTGATGTATGAAGCCGCCAAATTAGTCTCTGAAATTAATAAAACGCATTTTAGGACATACTCACGTACTGTAAATTGAAAAAAAGCCTAATTAAAATAAAAACAAACCACATTTTTTTGGCACAAATATACATTAGATTCAGATTAAAGATTAAAGAGAACTTTCAACATGTCCTTGACCAATCGCGTTTGAGAGATATGCAAATGCAACGATTTGATTGGCTCCACTTTTTGTGCTAACTCTAATTTGGTTATCGCAGTTTGTTTTCCAATTAACTTTCGTTATTAATAACAGCCTTGAAGCTGACATGTTTTTTTATACTTATATTAATAGTTCAAATATTGGCAAAGATAGATATTTCTTAAGAAATTTGTTTAAACTTATGAGTATCATTTCATATTATGATGATTTACGATTAGCAGTATCTATTTAGCAAGCTTGGAGCTTGCACAAGAGAAAAGCTGGGTTTTATTTGTTTTATGCGGAACACTAATTCTTTTCCAAATTATAAGTTGCTTCTTATAACTCATGACCAAAATTGGTCCATTTTTTTAATATTTTTTGATTTTGTTACCTTGTTAACATAATTCATAATTATTTTGCAAAACGCTGTTATTTTGACATTACAAACAGACCTTTTCAATTTTATATATTTGTAATAGAATATTTTATTAGTGCTACATGATGAGGTACTAAATGTAAGCCCATTTACCAATCATCACTCGAATCGTAAGTAGTACTTAACCTGAGATCAAATCAATAAATTACTCTTCATCTAAGTTGCTAAGTAGCAACCGTGAAGCAACTACCCATTACCTATTGAAACAGAGTAGATAACCCACGCAAATGATTGCTGTGGGTCATACAGCCATATCGGCAATAGGTATTATGGCCATTTATGATCATTAGCTCAACCAGGTTGCTTCATTTAATGACGGGCCTGTTGGTCTAGTGGTTAGTGGCCCTGACTGCTAAGCCGGAGGTCGTGGGTTCGATTCCCACCCAGGTCAAACTTTGTGTGATGAGCATGATTGTTTGTTCTGGGTCTGGGTGTGATTTATCTATAATATGTATGTATTTATAAATTATATAAGTATGTATATCAGTTGTCTGGTTACCATAACACAAGCTCTGCTTAGCTTGGGATCAGATAGCCGTGTGTGAGTTGTCCCAAGATATTTATTTATTTATATTTATTTATTCATACAGACCCGTGTGCTTATATTTAAATACTATTAGCCGACTATCCACGACTTCGTTCGGCTTATTTAAGTTACGTCTTGGGTTACTGCTACGCTTCCGTGGGTCGTAGCGTGATGTTATATAGCCTATGTTACTCAGTGATAATGTAGCTCGGCAACACATCATCACTCATCATTCATTCAGATGTACCCAACCCATAAGGGCGGTAATTAGGCGATCCATACGCATTATGAGCATACGAGTAATTCGGGAACAGAATTTTTGAAATCGGTCCAGTAGTTTTAAGTTTATTTGTTACATACAAAAATACAAATCTTTCCTCTTTATAATATTATTAGTTATTAGTATTGATTAGCTTCTGCCCGCAACTTCATCCAAGTTCCGTCTTTGGTTGCTGCCCCGCTCCCGTGCGTTGCAGCGTGATGTTATATAGCCTATACTATTCCTCATGAATCTGGCTATCATGTACAATCCATTTTTCCAATCTGATCGGTAGTTCCAGAGATTACCACGTTTCAATAAACAAACAAAAAGAACCTCTTCAGCCTAATTACATTAGTATAGATTTTTGGCAACACTGACTTTTTTAGGCAGTGTACAAAAATGGCTATTGGGGTGACATAGATTATTTTTACTGTTGGCAACAATTTTAGTGGGCCAGACTTTAAAAAGCCATTACATTTTGTTTTTGTATGGATTGCAGACACATAAGACAACGAGTCACGATTTTCGTTCAATTAGGTAAAATTGGTCAACAGTCGGCTGACTATTAGGCCTCACAACACACGTATGATATTATCACAAGGAAATTTATATCCCTGGGTTGCGTACGTCGCCTTTGTGTGAGAAAGGTCGCCCGAAATATTAAAATTGTCATACGGATACATATCTCAATATCTCCCTTTTATAATAATACCACACCTGTATGGAGAGGTATTTAAGTAATAAGGAACTAATAAAACAGTTAGTTACATCATATACCTAATCTGCTATTCTACCGAAAAAGAAAGTTTAGTCAAGTTTGAAATATAAACACAAAATTGGGCATTGTTCTAAAATTAAGTAGACAAAAACCTATTACTTAATATACCTTCTTTTAATAGCGGATGATGAAAGTATTGAATTCGAAATGTCATGTGACAGTTTTGAACTTTATTTTTTAGTTTAATTATAAGTGATTTGTTTATGAAGTTGTTTGAGCATGAGTCCTGTTATAAACAATACAAATATCAGTATTGTTTGAAGTGCCAAAGATCACCATTTCAATACATACATATTTGCTGAAGTATTCCACCTACTGACTAAATATTTCCATTCTTAAATCGAGGCCACAATAAAAGGAATTCAAAGAAGTACGACACAAGGACGTATATCTAATAATCATATCTACAAAATATCATTGTTCGTTCAATATTTTGGAAAACGTAGAAATTCCAGGAATTACATTTTGTGTACTGAATGCCTTTGGTATTGTCAACATAGTACAAGTTGGTATACGTTCTCATATCACAGAATGACTACTAGACTTAAAAAAAATCCAATTCTGTACACGAAATGACTGCGTTTACAGAATACCTAATAACGGTAAATGGAATTAGACTTTAGAGGCACTAAACAAGGTGCAGTTTTGCATGCTCGTCAAATTGCTAGTGTCAAAACGCACCAATCATCAAATAAATAGCTTTTTTTTTGTATTTGATTTTCGAATTCAGAGTAGCCATCTTGCCGCTGGGTGTAGACGAGACGGGGCGATGACCCGCACGCACACAGTGATACACTCGTAAGACACTGCCTACCGTACACGTAAAGGGTGATTCTGTTCTTTAAAAAATGTCTATCCTGAAATACTGTCGAACATAAACAAGTATTAATTAATTCGAAGAGTCGCTATTGCATTTGATTATTTATGCCCATATGACAATCTTCTGAAATTTGACGGGAGTAAAAAGTGCACTTTGTAGAATTGTGAAATAAAATCAGCCAGCCACAGTTAGCTTTAAATGTGTTTTATGTAACACTTAACAACGATCACGATATAATCTTATTATCTAAATGATGTAAGCCGCTGGTCGTACTGATACCATTTATCATTATACCAATAAGTTCGAAGCTGTAGTAAAAGCCTTCGAATTTCAAATTCTTTGAATGTATTTTAATTTTGGTCGTATTATCGCAAAACATTACGACGCCATTTTGTAATTTGAAATAAGAACGCCCAATAATTTATAAAACGAATTTCATGCTTTATTTGTTAATGATATAGGTATAAAAAAATTATTGCTATAGGTAAAGTTCGCGTCACGTAAAAAGAGCGCTCATTTGAACTGGTGCAGTAAGGGTCCAGCGTTCTTTTTACATGGCGCGCTCTCTACATGATAATGTCAAATCTTTATTGCAATTCATAGTGTAAAACATACATGGCAAGGTGTTAAAAATATACATCATTATGGACCCTGTCGGGCACAGCTAAATATAAAATAAGTTGCCCACAAATTACAAGTTATTTATATAGTTACCAATAGCCATAAAAAGTAGCCTATGTCGTTTCTTGGGGTTCAAAGTTACCCCGCACCAAATTTCATCAAAATCAGTTCATTGGTTTAGTAGTGGAAACGTGACAGACAGATAAAGTTAGTTTCGCATTTATAATATTAGATATAAGTAAGTAGTGTATGAAAGCACAGATTAAATAAGTACAGATACTTCACTCAGTAGAAAATTTCCAATACCTACTGCTATAATAGCCTACTCCGTCGCGTCAACTCGCGTCAGCAACCACTGCAAACTAAAATGTGCCTAAGTGCTCAAGCGTACAGTTGTGATCGCTTCGCACCGCGCGATCCCACAACAATCGTAGGGCCGCCTTTTCGATAAAATTAAATTAACATAACTTTTTATGTCTATGTTATTGAGAACTGTGAATATGTTCTGACTTATATGTGGCAGTTTAAAATTGTATCGTAAATGTTTATAAAATATTTTTTTATAAATTGGTGCTGACTGAGCAATACATCTAGATAAAACATAATTATTCCTTCTTTTACTTGATTTGCACCCATCTACAACACATAAGGCACCAGACGGCATCGTAGGTAACGAATGAAACTATTAAAATTGAACAACGTGCGTGATGCGCTTGCGAAAACCGCACTGAATTTGGTTCGCAAACGGCCCGAGACCGCTCGGCCGGGCGGTAGGCAATTATAGCGCGCAAGTACATAGAGTGACGGAGGCCTGATGAAAGTATGGATTTAACGTGATAGATTCAAAGCCAAAGTCAAAGATTAATTTGCAAAACAATGTTTAATGATAATACGACCACGATGTATAGTCAAATAGTTAATTGTATAGGATTATAGTCGAAATCGGGTACTTAGCGATAAATGTTCTATACTAGAAAGGTTTAGGTAGTTAACTAAATGTAAACAAAACAAACCACGTGACTCATGGATGCTAAACCTTTCACTTCAAATTTTAAAATCGTATTATTTAAAGTCGTATAATAATAGGCTCTAGTCTATATCAGAATTTGAGGAACTATCTGCCACATTAATAATAAAACGTTCAGTGGTATTATCAATCATTTTATCTAATTTAAACATTTTCTGTTCTTGTTTTATTACATGACCCTCGCAATTTTCAAAGGCGCCTGGTTAATCGACTAAACGTAATACCTGCAATTTTAGTTGCCATACTACATCACGGGCGTACTCTTCAATTTAGCGACGTTATCTAATTCATCGTATCTTCTAAAAGGTTTTGGGAACCTGTCTTTTTAGGCTCTTTACAATAGACAGATTACAAAATATTATACTATTTTATAAAACTAACAAAAAAGTGATGTCCAAACAATGACATCTATGGAGAGTAGTTTACGAATAAATGATAAAGTTTAGCATACATTAATAAAAGAGAAAAGTATCGCATAAATCGAAATTAGAATTGATTTTGTTGTAACGTATTTTTAAACAAGGAAGTGTCAACTATAAAAAACCTTTTCGACGATTTGTTTACCTTTAGTTAACTACCTAAACCTTTCTAGTATAGTTATTGTGATGTTGTAGATTTTTGTAAATTCATTATTAGTAAGATCTAAGCTTTAAATAACCAAAGTGTTGTTAGTTAAGTAGTCGAGTTGTTTTCAATAGGGAGTATGCATGTGATTCAAATGAAAGTAAACATTTTTTATCATTTTTTCTTCACTATAATTTATGTTTGAACAAGAAATTAGCTAAAAAAACAGAAATATTTAAAAAAGCGTCGCCATCTTTCCACGTGATTATTTGATGTCATAAACTATGACGTCACACGCCAAAATGGCGGGCGTTTAAAATGTTCGTGTGTCTTTTTTTTTAAATTACTTTTTTGGTGTTGAGTATTTTTTTAGTATTTTATAGCGATGTAAAGTATTAAAAAATAAATGTAAAAAATACATGCATATTCCTAATTATCGTGTAGCTGACTGTTCATCTTTTATTATAATTATTAGCTCTTTGCTGCGGCATTATAGCAAATATGTTGTTTAAATAAAAATGTGATATTGTACGTGTATAAGA
The DNA here is from genome assembly GCA_932526535.1 of Caradrina clavipalpis. NCBI lineage: Eukaryota > Metazoa > Arthropoda > Insecta > Lepidoptera > Noctuidae > Caradrina > Caradrina clavipalpis. Next base: position 16,194,373 of record OW052091.1, on the reverse strand, counting down.
AAAAAAAACTGATCAAAATTGACTTTTAAACATAGTACGAACAGTTATTTTGATTTCTAGTAGAAAATTGGATATTTAGAAGGATTAAATACTCGTTTGCATTTCGAGTTTCGTAGCTATTAAGGCATGATACAATATAATGTTTATCAAGTGAAAATGGCCGACAATAAGGCCTTTAGTTAATTAATTAGTTTCCCAAATATTTATGTCTATTTATTGATAGATGTAAATTTAATTCTCAGTCTCTTCGCTTGCCTGTATCGTTGAGAAAGCTTGAATATAATAAGTGTTGCCTAAATTGTTTTACTGTCATACATAAGGCACATAATACCGTACATTAGTGTTATAATAATACGTCTCTAGTCGTGATTATTTCTTTAATTTAATAGAATATATGAACGGACCAATGCTTTCGGTTCTCTAGCTTTTTGATAATAATATCTGTATGTCTTGTGTAGATTTTTTAAGTAGCGTTCAGACATCGAATTTGTTTTGTTGATGTAAAATGTTTTTCGTTTTCTTGTTAATTTTCATGATCGTTCTAGTGTATTCGTACTAAGGATAATATTTCCAGTGTGGGCGTTGACGCTGCTAAACGCTGTTTTACGTTAAGAAACAGTCGTTTACGTTAGACCATCGTCTGAAGACACACTTAGAATATACAGTATAATATCCCATGTATCGATGTTTTTTCCATAATAATATTATGTGTGTTCATAATAATAGTCCAAGGTACAGTAAGATTTCTAATAATAATAAATAATAGGTAATATCAGCCTATTATTGTCCCACTGCAGGGCAAAGGCCTCTTCTCATACAGAGAAGGAACGAGCATTGGTTACGCTTGCTCAAGGCGGATTGACGATTTCAGACTTATATTAATTATGAGTCCAGGTTTCCTTACGATGTTTTCCGTCACCGATGTCAGTGATGTGCATGAAAACTTAGGTAAGTACTTGTCCGTGCCCGGTTGCGAACCCATAGCCTTGTGCACGAGAGGTGGCCGCCTTAACCACTGGGCCTTTATGACATTCTGATTTTATTACAAGCTTCCCTGTATGTGGCTATGGCTGATCAAATCTTACAAGTTAAATTTGACCCACTTACCGGTGTTCAACTGAGCTGAAATTTTGCATACATATATGCCCTTTGCATGACAATGCAATATAATGATGTCACAGAGCTGCTCTGATGATGGAGCCAGAAGGTGGCCATGGGAACTTAATGAAATCTTACAAGTTAATTTTGACTCACTTCCCGTTGTTCAATGTTTTGTCTTTATGTTCCTAAAATTATTTAATTACCCACCAAAATTATTTTTTGTATTTATTGTTTTTTTTTGTGTAAATTATTTTTTTTTTTGTGTTTATTGTGTCTGGGTGTGATTTATCTATAATAATTGTATGTATTTATAAATTATATAAGTATGTATATCAGTTGTCTGGTTACCATAACACAAGCTCTGCTTAGCTTGGGATCAGATAGCCGTGTGTGAGTTGTCCCAAGATATTTATTTTATTGCACATTATTCACGATCTCGTACCTTTTATTTAGATCAACTTTCAAATGTGATTTTAAAGAATTAAGTTAGCTATTTGTACTTACTTGTTTCTCTTCGTTTTGCATAACGTTGTTTAGATTTAGACCTTAAGTTAATTGACGAATAGTTCATTTTAGTGTAGAAAATAATTTGTTAATCCTAGGAAATGGTCTAAGATTGTGTATATATTCTTATCGTATTAGTTATAGGATTAGGCGAAGCCAAACTGTGAATTGACTTAAGTATTCGTTACATGTATAGATTTATGGTTGGTTCAGACGAGCGATTTCTTGAAAAGTTGCAAAGAAGTATACAGAGAATATAGGCGCCGCCAGAATTACTTTCAGAGATGTGCATCTGTATCTACACACTAAGATTTAAGATTATAACAACCATCCCAAACAGTAACCAAACAAAAAAGAACTTAATCTTTTAGTATTTTCTCTCCCGACAGGACGCTGCAAGGCGCCCATGGCGATTGTAACTTAACAGCTGTAAAATAATCCAATAAAGGCCTATTTACACAACAACACATTACCTGCCTAACTACGAGCCTCTGCCTACGTCCGACATTTTGTAGGACCGATCTCTGACCGTTCAATAAATCCATAGTCGCAAATCGGTTGTCCATTGTTTGACGTTGGCGGGCAGTATAAACCGGAAACAAATTGTTGCGCAACTCTCAGTTGCCGAAGATTCGCGACCTCTGAACCCGACATAACACAGTGTTAGTGTGTTTGTGATTATTCACATACAAATATCACCTGCATAACTAAACCGGCAACAAATTGTTGAGAACTCTCAGTTGCCGAAGAGTCGCGAGCTCTGAACCCGCCATAGCACAGTGTTAGTGTGTTTGTGATCTCGATGAAGATGTTAGGAAGTAGCCGATGGTTGTTTTACCTATATATGTGTATGTAACAATAACATGTATGTACAAGATGTGTATCTATCTATTTGTGAAATTATACGTTCTAATTGAATCGTCATGATTAAAGTTCTTCCAAGCAGTTTGGTGTTTTATTTTCATAGCATTACATACCATCACGCCGGTATTCCCCGAAGGGTAAGGCAGAGGCGTTCCAATGCACACCCACAGTTCGCCAGAATGTTTTTAGGTCCTATGTAATAGGGCGCGAGCCTATTACCATTAACCGGGCACAAATCTAAACTCCGAGCTGCTACTGAGAATTTCATAGAAAAACCCAATAACACTTTTTGCTCGACCTGGGAATCGAACCCAAGACCTCTAGCGTAGCAGTCGCACTTGTGGCCACTAGGCCAACGAGGCGGTTAACATAACAGTTAGTTGGGTATAGCATTTTTAAAGGAGATATTTAAGCTGCCATGTTTTTAGGAGATTACGTAGATATGATTATATTTTTGTAAATAAGCCTTAAAAATGTTTGATCTTGGACCTTTATTATCTCCGTAACGAGGAGGTTCCCAGGTTCAGAAAAAAATGATCTCATTAATGGAAAGAACATGTAACTTTCAGGCCCTTTAAATTATGTAATTCAGTATAGATACCAAGAATACGCAATCATATCTTACAAACGGTATTCTAATAGGTGTAAACCTAAACCATTCTCAGAATCTACAAACATTTTCAAGAGATAGGAGGGCCCTTTAGAAACGATTTGTTATTGCAATTGGACGTAACTTGAAAGCTCTTAAACAGCTCTTAAATAATCGTAACACGGACGATACAAGTGGCCTTTTCAGACAACGGTAGCCTTACCAAACGATTGGCTAATGGATCTATTTCTCATGTAAAATAGCCGGGGCATACGGGTCGAGGATTCCGAAAGCAAACGGGTTGCTGTACCCAGTCTCCCGTGGAGATTGTCCTCTAGTTACATTTGCGACACTTCGATTCGTATCGGTGAAAGGCAAATCCCATAAGCTTCAGTTAACGCAGCCGAGTGGAACATACTGGGGCCAAGAAGTAGATTAGGGCAGAAGGTTTATGAATGAAGTATGAAAGTCACACATAGATGACTATTTTATTTGACAGGTGGTTGCATTCTTCTTCTTCATCGTGTGGGTAGTAAGGTCTAACGACCCCACACCCTAGTGGTTCAACTGATGGTGCCTTAATACATTATGGCCCGTGTGTCCTAATTTAATTAAAAACTTATCTAGCTTAACGTTTGTATAGCTTTGTCATATATTCTGGGGGACTCTCTGGTAAGGAGGACTGTTGAGCCTCTACTTCTAGGTTCGATTTCCAGCTGGGGCAGCGTTATTCAGTTTATTGTGAGTTTATTCAATAGTAGCCCAGAGTTTGGCAGTTGGTGGTGTGACACCCCCGTGTCACAGAAAGCCCGCCGAAGTCGGATTGTCGTCCGATCAGATTATTAGTGTGAGAGAAAACGGAGTGCATATGTTCGCGCAAACAAATATGTATTACTTGCTTCCTTGGCTAGTCTCAATTAAATAAACGAGAGAATATTATTGTATAGTTATAGAGGTTTTAGGTGGCATGAGAAAAGATTTCCGGGCCGGACCGCTAAGGAAAAAGAATAAGAGTGAGGGAAGCGGGACCTCCGATCGCCTCCGAAAAGGGGTCAGCATGGATTATTGCCTTAATTGAACCTTTTGACCACCTCTTTTACAACGTTACCTGGTGTCAATTCATAGCATATCAGTCCCGGTTACGCAGTATATCGTAACTCGACGTAATGTGTTCACTGACGACAAAGACATGCAATTAGATTGCGATGCTAGCCTGCTAATTGTTGACCAGCTTGCGTGGTGTTGTAGCGATGGGAAAGAAGACTAGATAGATAGACTGTTAAAGCCCGATGGAAAGCAAATATTATGCCGACAAAGACACATCGCGGCAAGAAATAAGCTTCAAAACGATGTTAGTTGTATCGAATAACTACCAAAAGCAAGTAATGTTAGGTTTCATTAAATTGAGAAAAAAGTACACGGCTCAGCGGAACATTTATTGATATTTCTTAAGTTCATGAAATTTTCTACAATATAATTTCATACAATTATACCTACCATAGTTTAGCCTCAACATTTTGAGACTACGTGACAAATATTTTTTTTATCCGCTTCTTAACAATTCTTTTACCATGATACTCCTTTATTTTCATGAAATATTTATAGACAAGTCTTTTCTTTGAGACACCGTCTTTTTTTTGACAGTACACCTCTGTCTACCCACAGTTCGCAGGTATGTTAAAGGAATCATCTTTTGAATAAAGAAAATTACATCACATTATCGGCTATTATGTGTTACGCTTACAAAACATCTATTCCTTATTAGTAATGACTTCAAATTGTAATAGTTTATTTACAAAATCCTCGTCATGATATTGTCTAAACGCTATTCTGTAAATAACACCACTGTGTTGCAACATTATGATCGCATGGCTGTGAATAGCCCGCGCATTGTTGAATAATGGGAGATATCATCACGCTATTGTGCGCACTCGTATCAGCAGATACCGTGGCGGAAGCAAGCGGTTTTTAGCTCAATTATAAGCAGTGGAGTTCTGTTCAACTGCTATTGTTGATATGGGAATAAAAAGCAGAAGAAATTGTTGTATAAGATAGGAAAGGGATTAGTCGTTTTATAGGTTTGTTTGTGTTGCTATCGTTTACTATAACTCACAAATAGCTCAAGGCCTTTTAATAACAATAATTTTAGGCAGCTTCTGCCCGCCACTTCGTCTACATCAAAGTTAATATATTATCTCACAGGAACCGTACACTTTTCCATAATTAAAAGTAGGCTATATGCTCTTCCAGACTATAATCTACCACTGCACCATATTTCATTCAGATCCATTCAGCCGTTTTAATTGAGTCCGTCCAAATCTTAAGAAAGAAAGAAAGAAAAACCATTTATTCGTGCGAAAGCGACGCACAACACAAAAATAAATAAAAGAAACAATAACAATAATCAATACATTTTTATTTTCTTAACATTTGTGAGCTATGGTCCTTGGTTCGATGCATAAGTGAGTCTTACCATAATATGCTAGACACATTATATGGAGTTCGCAGCTGCAAGCTGACGAAAATGCCTATTAAGGAAAAAAATATCTTATCAGAGTTTAAATTAAATATCGTTTTTCTTTACATCTAATTTTTGAGACACACACGTTATAATTTAGGTAGGTAATCTAATTAATAAAAGAACGCCAATCCTACCAATTAAAAACGATCACAATCTAGCAATCAGTCGTTAAAAAAATTTAAATTTGAGGTTTTTTTGACGGATTGAGAATGAGATTAGATTGCGATCATTCCTAAAAGTAGTAGAATTGCCTCCTCATCATTTTGTTTTCTTTTTTAATTGCCTTCCTCTTCGGCTTTTTTGCTTGTTATCATGGTATTTACGCACCCATATTATACATACCATCACGCCTGTATTCCCCGAAGGGTTAGGCAGAGGTGTACCAATGTACACCCACAGTTCGCCGGTATATTTAGGTCCCATGTAATAGGGGGCGAGCCTATTGCCATTAACCGGGCACAAATCCAAACTCCGAGCTGCTACTGAAAATTTCATAGAAAAACCCAATAACACTTTTTGCTCGAACTGGGAATCGAACCCAAGACCTCTAGCATAGCAGTCGCGCTTAGGACCATAAGGCCAACGAGGCAGTTACGAGGCACCCATATTATTAACTATTCTATTATAGTTATGTCTAGAGAAAATTAATGAATAATTAATTTTATTAGGTACTATGCTTCAACCCGCAACTTCATCCGTGTAGCTTATTTCACCTGTGTCAAGTTACATATTTGGTTACTGCTCTGCTCCCATATGTCGTAGCGTGATGTTACATAGCTTATGTTATTCAGGAATAATGTAGCTATTTACTGGTGCAAGAATGATTAAAATTGGTTTAGGAGTTTCGGAGAGAAATCGGTACAAACAAACAAAAAACTCCTTCGTCTTCATAATAGGTATACGCAGGTATTTATAAGGAAAGTATTATTTATTAATCTATGTAGATTAGGTTAGACGCGAAAAGCCATTGAGAGAGTTTTTTTTTTTAATTTCGCAGATGTCAGAATCATATCTTTTGTGATTTATACCTAAATATATTTTTTGTTTTCGATTGTTTTATAACATTTTATATAATAAGTTATGTTAAAATACTAAGCTAAATAAAGCTAATTATATGTATAAGGGGTGTAAATCACATATCTGTCAATTACGCAAACTGCCTATCAAACCAAGTAACTTTGAACAAACATTATGCTTCTTCTTCATCGTGTGGGCAGTAAGGTCTAAACGACCCCACACACCCTAGTGTCAGAGTTTCTAAACCGCCTCAAGGGCCTCTGACATGGTTACCATGTCAGTGATGTCCAAGATAAACTTAGAAAGCACATATGAATTAGAAAAAGTCACATTGGTACTTGCCCGTGCCCGGTTGCGAACCCACAACCTCGTGCATGAGAGGCGGGCGCGTTAACCACTGGGCCATCACGACACTTTATGCTGGGAAATAATTTATTTTCAGAAAGTGGAAATTATGATCTTCTCTTCTGAAAAATTTCGTTGCGGGATCCAAGACAGTTGAATTATTTCTTCAGGACTCGTCGAGCTTCCTTACTTCGGCGATTTTCTGGCAGTCCATATAATATTTTCCCAGGTATGGTACAAAACTGAAAAAAAAAACACGGTAATAAGAACAACTTTCATTGTTAAAAATTAACCATCATACCATCACGCCTGTATTTCCCGAAGGGTTAGGTAGAGGTGTACCAATGTACACCCACAGTTCGCCGGTATATGTAGGTCCCATGTAATAGGGGGCGAGCGTATTGCCATTAACCGGGCACAAATCCAAACTCCGAGCTGCTGCTAAGAATTTCATAGAAAAACCAAATAACACTTTTTGCTCGACCTGGGAATCGGACCCGGGACCCCTTGCACAGCAGTCGCACTTGCGACCACGAGACCAACGGGGCAGTTAAAAATAAAAAATATTATTGTTGTTAAAAATTCTTAGTTAAAATATTATTTGTTTGTCTTTTTCAAAGCGTTTGCGGAACACTAGGTATACTTATAATTAATTATGTCTCAGACATTAGTTAAGGCTAGATAGACTCAAATACTTTGACCTGCTGACGAGATCATTATTCAAGGTTGTATTGCCTCAGAATGCAATATTATTAATAGGTTTTCTGTAGTAAAATTCAGTATCGACGCGAAATTTCTAAAATATTTCCTCTAAACATCTTTTGACAACTTATATTCAAAGTATTTGATAATGAACTAAAAACAAAACATATAGAGTCGAAAATTGCGTAATTTATACAATAATAATAAGAGAGATAATAACCGCGGAAATGTGGTGGTCGAGGCTTCTTAAATGCTAAGACCATGCACAACCGAGAGATATGCAGTCTCAGGGAGTACTTCCTGGAAGCCGATGTGGGGATGCACCGAGATGTGGTCTCAGTGGACAAGGGCCTCACCCCGCTCTCTTTAGCGAACGAGAACTGGCGCAAACCTATGGTATTAGATACTAATGATCGCACGGAAGTATGGAAGAGCAAGGAGCTTCACGGGCGCTACTACCGGGCCCTACATGGGCCGGATGTTGACTTCAAGGCGTCCGTATCCTGGCTGCGCGTTGGTGACCTCTTTGGGGAAACTGAAGGTTTTGTCTGTGCTATTATGGACGAAGTTATGATGACGAACAATTACCGGAGATATATTGTGAAGGACGGTACGGTTGACATATGTCGGGCATGCCATCGTCCCGGGGAATCAATCCGTCACATTATATCTGGGTGCTCTCGTCTGGCTAACGGAGACTACTTGCATAGACACAACCTTGTAGCCAGGATTATCCACCAGCAACTTGCTCTGAAATACAGTCTTGTGGAATCGGAAGTACCATACTATAGATATGTGCCCGACCCAGTTCTTGAAAATGGGCATATCACGTTGTATTGGGACCGGTCTATCATCACTGACAGGACTATTGTAGCCAATAAGCCTGACATAGTGGTGGTAGATCGATTAGAGCGTCGCGCAATGATCGTTGATATTACTGTTCCGCATGACGAGAACCTCGTGAAAGCTGAGAAAGATAAACAAATTAAGTATCTTGATCTGGCTCGCGAGGTTGTCGACATGTGGGATGTGAATACAGCAATCATTGTGCCGATACTTGTGACGGCCAATGGCTTAATAGCCAAGAGCCTCGACCAACACCTGAGGAGGCTCTCGTTGGGCAGTTGGATCAAGGGCTTGATTCAGAAAGCGGTACTCCTAGACACGGCGCGTATTGTTAGGAGATTCCTTTCTCAGGAGCCCTGACCGCCGGTGGCTTGGACCCTGTTCCCGACGCCGGTGGGCTACTATTTTTTATATTTTTAAATGTTTTTTTTTTTTATATTAATATTTAAAAATGTAAATAATATGTAATACAAAATAAATATAAGAGAGATAAATAAACTATTCTATCTTATTTTCTGATCTCGTGATGGCTCAATGGCTAAGGCGCCCGCATGAGAGGCGGGCATGGGCGAGTTACCAATGTGACTTTTTCTATTTCATGATGTACCCACTTTCTGAGTTTTTCTTGGACATCAATACATCGTAAGGAAACCTGAAGTTATAATTAAATAAGTCTGATATCGCCAATCCGCCTTGACCAAGCGTGGTGATCAATGGTCGTGCCTTCTCTGTATGAGAAGAGGCCTTTGCCCTGGAGTAGGACAATAATAGGCTGGTCTTATTATTATTATTTATTAGTATCCAATTTTATTATATTATGATCTATTATATAATAAATTTTAACACACAAGAATTAAAGCTCTAACTTGAATGTCAAATTATTTGCCGTACCAAAACCGTGCCTAAAGAATTACAAAACAGCAAAACCTAGAAAAAAAAAAATAACAAAAGTAATTCGCAATCTTTTCTAGTATAATTAGACAAATTCGTTGAACCACAAGCAGGGGGCGATAGTAGATACTCATGGGAACGATAGAAGGATGGGTGTGCGCGATAATGCCAGTACAATGCCTAGCTAGTACCTTATGTAGGTGGCGTGATGTGGTGGCCGTGTGAAAGCTGAGCGTGTGTAAAGAGCGGACTGACCTAAATAATATGTGTATGCTTGTGTAAAACGAGAGTTATTAAAAGTATGGTGACAATTATTGTTGTTGGTAGCGCAAAGTAATACTAGCCAATATTGAAAACTGAAAGTTTAAAAGCCAAGCAGTGGTTTTCTGTTGCAGAATTTGTTTGAATGAGTCACCGCGACCCTTTTGTTTTTTTTTTTTTTAGAGATGGGAAATCATCAAATGACCCCCCCGTCCTGGGCGGGGCGGGAGGGAGTGTCAGACTTTTACTGACTAAAAACCATCTATGTTCCTTCGTGTGCCCTTTGCGTTCCGGGGGCGCGGTATCTCTTTCGAACAACCCGCAGTCACCGCGACCCTGGAACCCAAAAGACATTAGGAGGAACACAGACAAATTTTTGTCAATAAAAGTCTGAGACACTCCCTTCCAATCCGCCCAGAGCGGAAAAAGTAATTTGAAGATTTCCCTTTCTAAAAAAACAGTGTTTTACAGTAAAGATTTATTGAAAGGAATTTAGGTGAAGTAGGATAGAGGCAGGTGGGCTGACAATTCACCACAGGCTCATTTCAACTAAATTTCAGAAAAGTTTTACAGTACAACATTGCTTATGATAGAGATTGACAGTTCACCTCAATTCCATTTTAATACCTGAATTCACCGAGCGAGATTTTTACAGAAAAAAAACGTTTTTAATCGATTTTAAGGAATCAAAACTTATTTTTTTTTTAATGTAAAGCGCACATCATTCTGAGGATTACTCAAACATATTTTAGTGTTAATTACGTCAAATGCAATAATCGTATTATCAATTCGGAAATCTATTCAAATCAAATATTTCTTCTCAGGCCCAAAGGACAAACAAATTAATGTGTCGTAAAATCAATTTTTCGCTTTCTAGAATAGATTTAGTTTTGTTTAGTTAATTGCCTGAGAGAATGGTAGGCCGTTGCGAAAGTTTTGCTTTTATTTACATAAGATTTAGATTCGATATGGATTGAAGGTGTGTTAGTTTAGATAACCAATGTGGTAACCAAACGTAGCGAGTTGAATAGGCTACCCAAATGTCTTCGCTTAACTATGGTACTCGTAAGATAATTGTTAAATATTAATAATACTACTATTACTATACTATTTATTTGTCTACTCACATTGATCATTACAGGCTAACCCAATGAGATTAACTATATACAATATAATTATTATTGTCCCAATACAGGCCAAAGGCCTCTTCTCATACAAAGAATGCACGAGCATTGATCAGCGCGCTTGCTCAAGGTGGATCGACGATATCAGACTTACACATACCATCACACCTGTATTCCCTGAAGGGTTAGGTAGAGGTGTACCAATGTACCTACACCCACAGTTCGCCGGTATGTTTAGGTCTCATGTAAAAAGGGGCGAGCTTATTGCCATTAACTGGGCATAAATCCTAGCTGCTACTGAGAATTTCATAGAAAAACCCAATACAAGTTTGCTCGACCTGGGAATCGAACCCAAAACCTCTAGCGTAGCACCACTAGACCAACGAGGCAGTTGATGTCAGACTTATAACCATTATAACTTCAGATTTCCTCACGATGTTACAAAATCATCAAAACAATATTTTAAATGGTAACAGAAGAGCAACAAAAAAACTATAAGTAGTTGAAATAACTTAATAGATATTTAATCACATAAGTATGTTCAAAAGCTTTCATTTATTACTACACGCGATAATGTACCATCATTATCTTATTAGTTATATTAAGTATTGCGGAATGCGGAACACCATCACACGTTGTAAATATTATCATCTATATAAAAGAGGTTACATTGCGTAGACACTTAGGCTTAGTTCACTTAGACATGGAAATAGCCGGAGTTAAATTTTGTGCACATTGCATTATGCACAATACACAAACACACACATTGAGCGCAATTATATGTGCATTGTTTTACGTACTAATATCTCTAGTTTTCCGAATAATTTTCACAGATTTTTGACATCCGTAACTTTTTTTCTTTTGAGGAAGTGATGGATGTTTGTTATTCACGCTTAAGCGGCTGAACGGGTCTGGATGAAATTTGACACTGAGATGTAGTTGCACTGTAGTGTGAATTAATACATACAATACTTTTTATCCCGGAAAAATGTACAGTAATTCCCGTGGGATAAAAAAATAAATTTGACGCGGACGATCGCGGGCCGAAGCCAGTTTATAATATTAGTAGGATAGTTTTTAGATCGAATTAATTGCTCTTACACTATCACATTAACGTGACATCACTCGTTAGTATCTATTACATAAACTGAAATTATGTGCTTCACTTTTATACACTTTTTAATAGGCATCAAGTATCAAGACTCTTCATACAACATTAAATAAATGCTTCAATTTTAACGTCAAAACGATCAAGATTGTTACCAAATTGTTATGTGAAGCTTGAAGGTCATCACTTTCCACCATTTTGTTTGCTGATGATAAGTCTGGCCTTCAGAAGATATTATTTCGAGTAGATTGCTTCATTTGTCTAGGCTTTTAGTTGGTTACAGATTGACTGAGATGACTTTCCGTTCGAAATTTGTTGGTACGCAATCATTATGGATATAAACGATTTAGGCCCGGTTTCCACTAAAGTACCAACAGTAAGTACTTAGTAGTAACTGCCTCAATAGCCTAGTGGTCCTAAGCACGACTAGGACTCTTACCATCACGCCTGTATTCCCCGAAGGATTAGGCAGAGGTGTACCAATACCAATGTACACCCACAGTTCGCCGGTATGTTTAGGTCCCATGTAGGGGGCGAGCCTATTACCATTAACCGGGCACAAATCCTACCTTCGAGGTGCTACTGAGAATTTCATAGAAAAACCCAACACTTTGCTCGACCTGGGAATCGAACCCAAGACCTCTAGCGTAGCGGCGCGCTTAGGACCACTAGGCTAACGAGGCAGTGAGTAGTAATTACGTATCAATTTATTAATTCGATTCTATGATTATTTACAACCATCGGATCACCGCGGCTCGCGATTTCCCTCGGATGCAAATTCCTGACGTTTCCGGAGGATTTTCAACAAAATTCTTTCATACACACCTTGTCCGGGAAATCACGACACCAACAACGGAAATTCCACCCAAATCCGTCCAGCCATTCTTGAGATTTGCGCTTAACAAAACATTTTGCCATTAATTTCTATTTAAATAGAAAAAGAAGATGGATAGATTATTACTAGAGATGAAAGAGAGGCGCCAGAGGTCTTGGGTTCGATTCCCAGATCGAGCAAAAAGTGTTATTGGGTTTTTCTATGAAATTCTCAGTAGCACCTCGAAATTAGGATTTGTGCCAGGTTAATGGCAATAGGCTCGCCCCCTATTACATGGGACCTAAACATACCGGCGAACTGTGGGTGTACATTGTTACACCTCTGCCTAAACCCTTAGGGGAATACAGGCGTGATGGTATGTGTATAGATTATTACAAAGATGTACGTTTCGTAAATGCAGCATCCTGAAATTAATATTACAACAATCTCATATTGCATTAATGCAATTGGAGTAATATAAACCTTTTTACTTCTAACTAGAGATTTACCTGCGACTTCGTTCGTGTGGCTTATTTCACCCGTATTAAGTTACGTCTTTAGTTACTGCTCTGCTCCCGTAGGTTGTAGCGTGATGTTATATAGCCTATGTTACTCAGGAATAATGTAGCTACGGAGAAAAAAATCAGACAACCAGTTTAACCAAGGGGTATCGTGTTGCCCAGTTACTGGGTTGTGGAGGTCAGATAGGCAGTCGCTCCATGTAAAACACTGGTATTCAGCTGCATCCTGTTAGACTGGAAGCCGACCCCAACATGGTTGGGAAAAGGTTAAGCAGATGATGATGTACCTATTGGTGAAAAAATGGTTTAAATCGGTCCAGTAGTTTCGGAGCCTATTCAGTGCAAACAAACAAAAAAATCTTACCTCTTTATAAATATTGGTATGTATTGATTAAACTTGTGTAACTTACAGTTAGTTTTGTAGATCATTAACTAGATATGATTTCTTCAGTCTTAAAAGCAAATAACGATATAAGTAGATACCGTAATAAAAAAAACTATATTCAATAAAAAACTGAACTTGCCCAACAATAATAAAATTACAAATATAAGTACGTAACTGTCAGACAAAAAATAGAAGATTTAGAAATTGTTATTACCTAGTTAAATTAGATTACAAATGGCGAAAGAAATAACAGTTATATATTGTATTACAATATAATACATTGTTATTTTAACCACTAAAACAAAAGTTGTTTAGATTTAAAGTAGCTACTATATACCCCGCGGTTTTACCCGCGTTTAGTTTAGATCAGTCTTTGGTTACTGCTGCGTTCCTGTTGGTCATAGCGTGATGTTCTATACATACAAACCTTCCTCTTGAATCACTCTATCTACACTTACACACCTACTCTCTCTCTTACTTATCTTTGCTTATTCTCTGTAGCAGCTCGGAGTTTGGATTTGTGCCCGGTTAATGGCAATAGGCTCGCCCACTATTACATGGGACCTAAATATACCGGCGAACTGTGGGTGTACGTTGGTACACCTCTGCCTAACCCTTCCTTCGGGGACTACAGGCGTGATGGATGATGGTACACTTACACATACCATTACGCCGGTATTCCTTGAAGGGTTAGGCAGAGATGTACCAATGCACAAACACAGTCCGCCGGTATGTTTTTAGGTCCCATGTAATAAGGGGCGAGCATATTGCCATTTTTCTCACTCTATCTATTGATGAGAACCGCATTAAAATCCGTTGCGTAGTTTAAGAGATCTAAACGTACAGAGGGACAGACGGTGGGGTGCGACTTTGTTTTATATAAAATATATATATATACCATCACGCCTGTATTCCCCGAAGGGTTAGGCAGAGGTGTACCAATGTACACCCACAGTTCGCCGGTATATTTAGGTCCCATGTAATAGGGGGCGAGCCTATTGCCATTAACCGGGCACAAATCCAAACTCCGAGCTGCTACTGAGATTTTCATAGAAAAACCCAATAACTCTTTTTGCTCGACCTGGGAATCGAACCCGGGACCCCTTGCACAGCAGTCGCACTTGCGACCACGAGACCAACGGGGCAGTTACTATGTAGAGATAAAAATTCTTTTGATCAATTAATATTCTAGACAATGATACAACTGTCGCTTATGAGGAAGTGTAGTACAGATAAAAAATGTAACTGTCAAAAATAAAACAAAAAATAATTGATATTTAGCACAAGTAACATTGTAAGTGTTGCCATTGCATAATCTTTATAATACTTGGTACAATATAATAATTGTAATCTCGTTAAACCACTAAAAGAGGTTTTGTTAAGATTTTAAAAGGTGCCTGTATTATTGTGAAATGTTCTAAAGTGTTCTAATTTATTATGAAACGGAATGCAATAACTTATGAGTTTATGTTTTTATTGTTAACTTTGAAAGATCTAATCTGCAAGATATTTCGAGAAATAGTTGCTTATATTTTGTTTTTGTCTTATTGTTCAGGTCATAGATAAAGTCTCGAAGAAATGGAGTACCTATAGTAAAAAAATTCTAATCTCAGAAACAAAATTGTCAGTTTCAAACATTAAAATAATGTATTTTCGGCACTTAAACATAAAGCACACTATTTTGAAGTTTGACACATAAAGCTATCAAATCAACCTCTAAAGGATGATTAGATGCCCTTTAGATAATAAATACGTTTCAGAATTTAAATAAAACAGTCTGTACCTAAAATGTCGGCCTCCACTCCAGCCTGCTGCAGCTGAATACCACCAGCATTTTACACGCAGCGAGAGCCCATCTGACCTCTACAACCCAGCCACTGCACAACATGATACACCTTAAGACCGGTCGTCAGAGTTTTCGACTTCTGACTACCTGTTCAAAGATCGACAAATGCCGGGACCAACGGCCACACTTCCTATATGAGCCACTTTGGTGTGACACCAGTAACTTCCAAACTCCGAGATGCTAGTAAGAAATTCCTAGCATCTCGGAGAAATTCCGAAAATCCCAATAACATATTCCCCGACCTGAAAATTGAACCCAAAACATGGCTCTGCTAGTAACATAACATACATACCATCACGCCTGTATTCCCCGAAGGGTTATGCAGAGGTGTCCCAATGTATAAATAACCACCGTCGCCGGTATATTTAGGTGCCATGTAATAGGGGGCGAGCCTATTGCCATTAACCGGGCACAAATCCTAACTCCGAGCTACTACTGAGTATCTCATAGAAAAACCCAATAAAACTTCGCTCGACCCAAGACCTCTAGCGTATCAGTCGCGCTTAGGACCACTAGGCTAACGAGGCAGTGCTAGATGACACCTATTTTAATGTCATGAATAAATTACAAACCACAACAGTGGTGCCGATTCCCTTGTTCACAAACTAAACTAAAATTAGAGAATTGACATCTCTTACTAACATACACCGAAAGAAAAGGACGGTAATACCTTAGAACTAAGTTAGAGATGTCAAATTAGTTTTACCTTGAACTTTTCCGTGTTTTTAATCAACACGTTCTGACATGCCAATTATAATTGTATAGAGATTTTAGTTCAACTAAAATTGACAAGTCTTTTTCACGTCCGTCCCTTTCTTGTTTGTGTGGAAAGAAAAAGATAGAGATAGTCTAAATTAAGTTTAGCTTGTGCATAACAGAATCGACACCAGTGACCACCAGACCAAATCCAGTCTTTAGCCAAACAATAACCACTGCAACACCTAAATAGGTTCTTAACTAACGATCATTCCACTCCACAAACCAACGCAACCGATAAAAAACGAAACACAATTCCCTCTGAACAAGATTAATGACCGAACAAATAGCCCCACGCTGCTCTAATCTACACCTATCAGCTACCTTGAGCAACATAATGATCTCCTATTACTAATACTGATATTATAAAGAAGAAAGATTGTATGTTTGTTTGTAACCAAAAGGCTCCGAAACTACTGGACCGATTTTGACCATTTTTCACCAATAGATAGCTACACTATTCCTGAGCAACATAGGCTATATAACATCACGCTACGACCTACAGGAGCGGAGCATTAACCAAAAACGTAACTTATGGCGGGTGAAAAAAGCAACGCGGAGGAAGTCGGGGCAATACACTAGTTACTAATACTTATGTAACAGAACATTACGTATATATAACCCGACCGGTTTGTAAAGCTGTCAGATGTACAAGTGGAGAGGAGAGATGTGGGAGACGCAATTCTGCCGGGTATTCAACTTTCCCCGACAAGGTCAACAGTGAAAGCAGTTATGAGATTAAAATAACTTAGATGTGAGGATGTTAGTTGTGTTTCTTGACTTAGGGAGTGTTTCATCATCTTCCAATGGGTTTAAATTATATTACTTGGCAGTTCCTTTCGTATAAATTCGGTTCTTTCCTTTTTAAAATATAGGGTGTGTAAAAAGACATCTTCAAATAATAGTTAACTACGCAAACTGCACATTAAATTATGTAACTTTGGTATTTTTTTGCTGACAGACTTTTATTTTTTTGGTGTAGAAAAATCACTGTTTACTGTAGTGTGTAAAATATATTGTGTTTATCTATGTTTATGTTGTGGCGGAGTATTAAAAGTTTAAAAACGCGGGAAGACGCTGGATGCAGACCGCTTCCAACCGGTCCCATTGAAAAGCTATGGGAGAGGCCTATATCCAGCGGTGGACGTCCTGCGGCTGATATGATGATGATGATTTAAATTATAGATGTAACATTTGATGCAAATTGCTTATAGATGTAAATAAATAGTAGTAACATGCAACTTTTGACTTGTAGTTTACAATTAGCTACCCTATTTACTTAGTAGCAAGTTACCTACATATCAATAAACTTTCAACTTGACAACCAAACTGAAACCATTCATAAATAGGCACTTAATTAACATTCCTCATGCAATTTAAGTTGCAAAAATAAATTAAAAAGTTGCTTTATTAACTTCCATCGCGAACCATTTTTCTAATTAATCACCAAATTCGTTTCTTTCCTTTTTCTGCGTGGAAATCGTCATCAATCATAAACTGACCTTCCAAATTGGTTCCATTACGGATCCGGAACAATTTTGTACCGCGTGCGCATTTGTAATCGTGGTGATTCGGAGACAATCGGTTATCATCGGTAACGATTGGTTGCGCAATCGTACTCACGAACACTCACGACACGCGCCGAGATGTCAAATGTCGAAATTCCAAATTCAAACAAGGTGTGACAGGTAACGGATGTCATCCATGTTTTTTTTTTTAAATCTTCTATGAGAAATCCTGTGGTTGTCTATTGCTTCACCATAGATTTACCGGGCGGCGATGTCATTGTGTAAAAAGTTATTAAGATGAGGAAAATGTCATTACTTTATCAATGCTAAAGGTAATTCTTTATTGATTTCTTACTTCAGAATAAATTAGTTCGTTGATTTGTTAATATTGTACCAAGTTCTTGTCCGAATAGGCTAAAATACTAAATGATTATGAAGAAGCATGTCTACGCATATTGTTGTTACATAACAACTCAAAATCTTCTAAAATTATGGTAACTTATTGATGATTTAATTTAAATTTTAAATGGATGAATGGATTTAGTGATTTATATGCCTTAACAATAAATAGTAGGTTTCTACCGGATAACATCCAGTTCTGATAATTAGGTGATATTAAGGCTTTCACAAAATATTTAATAGCTAGTTGCTGGTTCCAAACACTAAGTTTATTCGGAGAAGAACGAGCTAAGAACTCTTTTAAAATCAATAAAATATTGCAAACCTAATGATTAATTTATCTATGGCTAGCCGCACACACACAATAATATTGACAATCCAATATTGTCAGAATTTCAAGATATATAGAACAATACCGCAATACAGGCCGCACATACACAATATTATTGACAATACGTACTTTATTGTCAATATTATTGCGTGTGTGCAGCTAGCCTTTAAGGTGATTATATTATCATGTTTCTAAAACAATGACTTTTGTCTATTAGGGAACTTGGCATGTGCCTTATCTCTATAGTGTGTTTTTTAATCTCGTAGACTAAATTGACAGTTTCATACGTCAAATATAAAAATAATGTGCTTTCGGCCCATGAACATAAAGCACACTATTTTCAAGTTTGACGTAAGAAGCCGTCAAATCAGTCTCTGAGATTAAAAAACACACTATACAAAAGTATAAAACAAAATCGCTTCCCGTCGCGCGGGCCCTCTGTACCATTGCACGCTTATATCTTTTAAACTCTTCAACGGATTTTTATGCGGTTTTCATGAACAGATAGAGTAATTCAAGAGGAAGATTTATACGTATAGAATATCACGCTACGACCAACGGGAGCGGAGCAGTAATCAACGATTAAACGCAGGTGACTTCGCGGGGTACATTAGCTAATTTAACAACAAAATATTGCCTAACTAAAAAAAACAGTACCTAGCTAATTAAAAATTATGCTTTAGTCTTTAATTAACACATTATTAGCTAAAACCAACCACCTAGTGTTGGGTGTCGCAAAAATTAATTCATTTTGTTTGTCAATAACGATAATCGAACCAATACTAATCGCTTTGCCCGTTGATCGATTTCCCGCCAACCGATCATTTGAAAAGAGAACGACCAAACTACGCATTCACACGAATCATACGATTTTAAACCTTAATGTGATAGAGATAAGGCTAACACAAACGTAATAAAAAGTGCGTTAAGATTTCATAAAACAAGTTGCTAGATTATAAATACGTAAAGATTTTATTCGCAATTGTGAAATTAATTCTGAAAAGTTGACATTAATTAGTTATAGTTTGCAAATATTATTACTGAGTTAATGTTTATTCTGTGTTTGTAGTGAATGCAATATTATTAAACAAAACATAGTGCGACGAATGAGTTGACCTGAGAGGGGTCAGACTCCGAAATTCTAATCAAACCTAGTTTTATTCATCGTGATTGGTGTGAAATGATAAATTACTGACAAGTCTCTTATTTATGGACAAAAACCGGTGAGAATTCATCATTTATTTGCAGCAATTTTATAGATCCATGTGACAACGATAGAATTATTAAACCAAATGATTGTAATATCAACTCTTTTAGCGAAAAAAAGGAGGTACTGTTCTTCTTACATGTAACCTAATTTTTTGTTTACAAAAACCTGAAAAGGGGTCATTGAACTCATATGAACAACTTTTACTACGGGACCAAACTAGAAATCATGAAAAAATAAAAAACATTATATTCATGTAACGCGACCAAACAGTGTTTATTTTTTCGCAATTACATCATTGGTAAACAGAAAATTAACATGTTTAAATAGTAACTTCACTACATATATGTAGTAACTTCTTGTGGTTCTAGGTCAATTTTAATTATAATTATTTTAAGGATGGGATCATCATCAAAAACTTTTTCCACTCTGGATGGATCGGAATCCAGCAGTGTGATTCTCTAAGCCTCACTTCGTAATTCGAAAGCTGAATCCGCAGTGAGATTACAAAATGGTATTCTATTAAACACGATCACGCCGGGTGACGTCACCACGGCGAACGAATACTAAACCAATGACAAGTTGGTTCGTTATCGAAGTGAGCGCGATCACTTTAGTGAGAATCGTTTTCGAGTTTGCATTTTAGAGAATCGCACTACAGTTACTTATTTAATCTGTGCTACAGTTGCAGACTTACTGACTTAAACCTTACCGTGTTTCTTCTAATATGCCCTTTGCGTTCCAGGGTTGCGGTGACTCTTTCGAATAAATCTTGCAACATTCTAGGTCCTACACATTGCCTAAGTTGAAAGAACTGTCGATATCTTACTCAGTCATCAGCGGTCTAGATAACATCTAAACATTTAGCATTTCAGCACCCATTGTTAAGCTAACAATGATATATTACGAAAATAAAAATTTCTTTACATATCCGCCATGTTGGATTGCGAAAATTCAAAGTTCGAATTTTTTTTCGATGTTCTGAAATTTGATTTTTTTATGTTGAAAAGAAAACGACAAAAAAATTAAATTAAGAATATCGTATTAATATTCTCGTGTCACAGTGTTAGTTACCATATTCCTCTGAAACGGCTGGATCGATTTCAATTGTGTGCAAATGGGGTAGGTCTGAAAATCGGCCAACATCTATTTTATATACCACAAAAAATAAAATATGGCAAAACAACGTTTGCAGGTTTCAGCTAGTAACTTAAAGGACGTTCTTATGGATTGTTATTTGTTACTCATATTCAACGTGTAACTTAAATATTAAACGCACACCCTGAAACTAGTTTGCTATCCGATTTAAACTGATCCTCGTTATTTCTAAACCTTATGTTCTTCAAGGC
Organism: Caradrina clavipalpis; assembly: GCA_932526535.1. Lineage (NCBI taxonomy): Eukaryota > Metazoa > Arthropoda > Insecta > Lepidoptera > Noctuidae > Caradrina > Caradrina clavipalpis. The sequence goes on along the minus strand of OW052091.1, from coordinate 16,173,384 downwards.
AAAGTCATTTTTATTTATTTTATGTTTTCGTATATAATGTTGACTCGTTTAAAATTTTGTCCGAACAGTATTGAGCAACCTGTACAGCTTTATCATTGCTCTCGTTTAGATCTTGGTTGGTGCAGGTGGATGTGCACCACGGGTAACTAAGGAGGTGACGCATGTCCTGTGATGGTGCTCCACACTGGCACTGCGTTTGCAATGCGTGAAGAATGTCTCATTTGGCCAAATTAGTAATACCATCACGCCTGTATTTCCCGAAGGATTTGGCAGAGGTGTACCAATGTTCACCCACAGTTCGCCGGTATATTTAACTGCCTCATTGGCCTAGCGTTCCTGAGCGCGACTGCTACGCTAAAGGTCCTGGGTTCGATTCCCGGGTCGAGCAAAAAGTGTTATTTGGTTTTTCTATGAAATTCTCAGTAGCAGCTCGGAGTTTGGATTTGTGCCCGGTTAATGACAATAGGCTCGCCCCCTATTACATGAGAATTAGTAATACTTAACTTCTAATACAGAATGTATCATTATGATAGATACTTTGTTTTGGAATCATCTGGTTATGAATGCAGGTGACGTAACGATGATGTTAAATTTACTATGTTTTGCTTACAAAAGACAAACCCAGCACACGTATCTAAGTGTTTATCAAACATTTCATTGTAGTAACTCACAAAGAAGAATTGTTGTCGCGCTGAGCCGAATAAACTGGCAAAATGTTTTCATGCCTTGCTTACACATAGGTGGGAACTTTGCAATGTTTTACGTATATTTATTATGAGTAAGAGTTACTTTTTACCCGACTGCGACAGAAGGAGGGTTATGTTTTTACCCGACTGCGACAGAAGGAGGGTTATGTTTTTTGAGGGTATGTTTGTATGTATGTATGTATGTATGCATGTATGTTTGTATGTATGTATGTATGTATGTTTGTATGTATAATTGTTTGGCACGCTTTGCAGGCTGAACGGCTCGATGGATTTTAGCTTGAGAGGTGTCGTTAGATTCGTATTTACTGTGAGAGTGACACTGGGTAAAAAAAAAATGGCGGATTTTTGGCGCCAAATTCAAATGTTTGGCTCGCTCTGCAGGCTGAACGGCTCGATGGATTTTAGCTTGAGAGGTGTCGTTAGATTCGTATTTACCGTGAGAGTGACACAGGATTTATTAATTATTATTTTTTAAAAAACACTGAAAAAATAAAAAATAAAAAACGGTAATTTAAAAAACTAAAAAACCCGACTGCTATTCTTTAAAAAGCCTTAAAACAAGATAAATTGTAGCAGTCGGGACCCATTCGGGACCATCTGCAATGTAATATAGGTATGTGCTCTCAATTCACTCACCCTCCATTTCTAGAATGGGTCCCGACTGCTACAAATTATCTTGTTTTAAGGCTTTTTAAAGAATAGCAGTCGGGTTTTTTAGTTTTTTAAATTACCGTTTTTTTTGAGAGTATGTTTGTATGTATGTATGTATGTATGTATGTATAATTGTTTGGCACGCTCTGCAGCCTGAACGGCTCAATGGATTTTAGCTTGAGAGGTGTCGTTAGATTTGTATTTACTGTGAGAGTGACACTGGGTATATCAAAATAAAAAAAAAACAAAATGGCGGATTTTTGGCGCTAAATTCAAATGTTTGGATCGCTCTGCAGCCTGAACGGTTCAATGGATTTTAGCTTGAGAGGTGTCATTAGATTCGTATTTACTGTGAAAGTGACAATGGGTAAATAGAAAATAAAAAAGTAAAAAATAAAAAACGGTAATTTAAAAAACTAAAAAACCCGACTGCTTTTCTAAGTATTTATGAAAAAGCCCTAAAACAAGAAAGTCGTTGTACCTACCCGATTGCACTTAAAATTGTAGCAGTCGGGACCCATTCTAGAAATGGAGGCTTAGTGTATTGAGAGCACATAGGTACCTATATTACATTGCAGATTGTCCAGAATGGGTCCTGACTGCTACAATTTTAAGTGCAATCGGGTACAACGACTTTCTTGTTTTAGGGCTTTTTCATAAATACTTAGAAATGCAGTCGGGTTTTTTAGTTTTTTAAATTACCGTTTTTTTTCTAATAACAATCATAGTATCACGCCTGAATTCCTCGAAGGGTTAGGTAGAGGTCTGTAGTACCCACAGTCGCCGGCATGTTTAGGTCCCATGTAATAGGGGCGAGTCTATTGCCATTAACCGGACACAAATCCTAACTCCGAGCAGCTACTGAGAATTTCAAAGAAAAACCCAATAACACTTTGTTCGACCTGGGAATCGAACCTAAGACCTCTAGCGTAGCAGTCGAGCTTACGATCACTAGGCTAGATAGGCAGTCAGTTCTTAGAACATCCAGTTAAAAAATGCATAACGTCTCCCGCACATACACTGGCTGTCTTTCAATTTTATAGCTATACAGTAACCATTTAGCATGGGTAAAAGCACTCATAAATATCATGAACCACTTTTACTATGGGACGAACTATGAAATTTAAAAAACATCATTATTAGCTGCTCCATAAACCTTGATCGTATTGTACCTAGTGTAGTTTTGTCAAGAACAGGTTATTATTTTCCATAAAGTTGGTCCTCTGCACAGACTATCACGCCTGTATTCCCCGAAAGGTCACCCAGAGATGTACCAATGTACAGCCACAGTTTGCAAGTTTGTTTTTTGCTTTTGGAATTGGTCCAGAAATTATTAAGTCAATTCATACCATCACCATCACGCCTGTATACCCCGAAGGGCTAGGCAGAGGTGTACCATTATACACCCACAGTTTACCGGTAAGCCAAGCAGTCAATTCGGCAAGTCTATTCGTTGCATACAAAAATACAAACATTTCCTCTTTATCATATTATTAGTGTAACTGTAAATGATATAATAATATTAATAATCTAGTGTAGATAGTATAGATGAAAGCTACACATCACATCAAAATACATGTGCTACCAACCGAAGAAAAAACCATAAAACTGTCAAAAATTTCACAGCACCGATCAAAATGCAAATTGCAGTGGAGTCACGGTTAAACCCTTGCAAGATCCATCGCAAATCTCATGGCAAATCATTAATCAGGCGGAGATATCTGGCGATGGTGCAAGAACAGTAATGTTCCATGAATACAATGGTCCAAAGCCTCGTTGGGCCACAGCTTGTGCGAAAGAATGGAGCATATCTGTACTAATTGGTGTTGAACGTTTTGCACCATTTAAGTTAAAGGTATTGTGTTGTAAGCTGCGCTTTGGACGCTTTGGTATGGAAAATGGTGGCTGAGGTGCAAGATTTGCCTCGTTAGCTTAAGCGCGACTGCTACGCTAGAGGTCTTGGGTTCCATTCCCAGGTTGTGTAAAAAGTGTTTGTAAATTTTCAGTAGCAGCTCGGAGTTAGGACTTGTACCCGGTTAATGTAATAGGCTTACCCCTATTACCTAGGACCTAAAGACATACCGGCCTATAATAATCTTTAATGTAAACTTATAATTTTTATGCATGTCACAGCTTCCTTTTATTTTCCGGATCACCTGTGACTCTATTATAATTATTGACTGACCGACTCTTTTCAACTTGTACTTGAATTGGTTTGATATAAACTTACACGCTCTGTTTCCCCAGTTAGTAAACTATCGAGAGCCAACAGTTGCGTTAAAATATTCTAACATCTATCATCGTCTGTTTATGATTTTATTGCAACTTGTCGCTTATGTAACTGATCGATTTGATTTTGTTGCAAAATTTTCTTTTGCAAAGTTTTAGTTATTATTGCCATGTGTTTATACAATAACAATAGTAGCCTATTATTGTCCCAATGCAGGGCCAAGGCCTCTTCTCATACAGAGAAGGCACGAGTATTAATCATCTCCCTTGCTAAAGGCGGATTTGCGATTTCAGATTTAAATTAATTATTAGTATATGACATAATTACATGGCCTTGTCATTTAAATAATATATGATATTAAGTTTCAACAGAGTCACAGAAAGTGTTTGACGAGTTTCAAAACACTTTAATGCTACTTAGCAAGGTGGCAGCCAAAGTAAACTAACAGTTAAATTAAATATTATTGTCATAATATCAGCCGCAAGACGCGTCTGACCCAAAAATATTTAACACAGAATTTATGCAACATTCAATTCAATTATCGTCCCGCGCTGCCGTCTGTTTTAATTCTCATCTATGTTGTTGATGTTGATGAATCCTTTCGAAACGAGTAGGGGGTACGAAGAGTAGGGGTGGTAAAATGGAGAGGTTGTCGCCGCTCGCGCTATTGCCGTGCCGACTGCCGCAGCGTGTGTCCGACGCTAACAGCGACGACCAACTGTCAACTTGTGACGTTACGCCAGTTTGCCGCCCAATTTTGAATTTTTTTTTATTCGAATTCGGAACATAGTGTCGTGCAGTGTTTTTTTTTTGTCAGAAAGTGGCAAAGGACGTACGTTCTGACAGGATAGTGGTGTGTTGTGTGATGGTACTCAGCCGCTCTGGGTTTTGAGAGCAGTATGAGGGGCAGCATTTGTCAGTTTTTGTTGTTGGCGCACGCGGTCTGCGCCATCACCGGACCGAGAGTGAGTACATGATTTTTTTTTATGAAAAAAAAACCATAGATTTTTATCTTACTAAAGTCTATACATTCTAAAATTAAAATTTAAAAGTTAGAGAATGAAAATCAAAAAGTCCTTCATCTAATCTCACTAATTGATTATTATGTCACCAAATTCTGAATCTAAAATAAATAGTTAGGAAAAATATTGTTATTGCCCATAGATTAAGGTCCGGACACATTCCACTCAACAAGTTTGGCTTTTTAATGAAAAAAACAGATAGCCCTAATTGTGACGTATGTGGGATTGTAGAAGATGTCCATCACTTGTTGGTGGAATGCATCCGGTATAAAAGAGAAAGAGATTTACTACTATCTGAATTAAATATAAATAGTTTAGAAATAGGAGCATTTCTCACAGTTCTTTCAAAACCACACAGTGATACCGCTAATAAGATATATGAGTTTGTTGGCAATTTAAGAAGAACGCAGTAGTAGCATTTCTCTCCTCTTAGGCTACGATGAGCCTGGCATAATCAATAGATTAAAAGGCTTGTAAAAATAAATAAAGAGAAAAAAAAAATAAATAAATAGTTTCTTTATCACGAAACCGAAAAAATTGCATATCCGGTACGAAAAACCGGTTTCCTCGCATCTTATGCATCGGAACGGAAGAAAGCGGCCGATAATTATTACTGAATGCGTCGAAAGTAGATATCGAAATTCGCGTGTGTTATATCGATTATTTATTATCCCAGATACATAATGATTTGTTGATTATTATAGAAACTTACCGAGGCTTATTACACATAAATCTTGATGCGTAATCGGTAAGAATAATCGGAAATCAAATGTAATTCCGACTTTTAAACTGATATTAGGAAATGATTGGCTTTTTATTGGTTTGTAATAAGTATTGTCGAGTATTGTACTGCTTTAGTTATTTATTATGTGGCTATGATAAATTGTCACTACCTCAAACCCCACAACAGTTGCTAAATAATTCGCTTTCATCTTTAATTAAAATGGAAAAATATTTACATTTAATTTTTTTGGAAGAATTCTTTGTTATACTTGGGAAATTTAGAAGCTTCGTAATAAAAAATCCAGTAGCTAAGATAGCGCGAAAATTACTCGCAAGCACGGAATGCAACAATAATAAAAATATTGTCTTAGTGATCTGCGGACATACATATCTAAAGTTTAAAAAAATGTATCTGTGCTTCTTTATCAATGTATTAAAGCTGATGGAATTTATTTTGTTTGTCTGTGTGTTTGTTTAAACGCGCTAATCTCTGGAAATAACAGTCGGATTGGAAAAAAATATTTCATATTTTATAGCCACATTCACGAGGAATAGTATTGGCTAGAGCTTCCCAACCTGTACGCCGCGAGACTCTCCTCTGGACTTAAAAAATGTTATTGATTAACATGATATTAAAATACTTGCTATTATAAAAGGAAACTACACGGAAGTGAAGGATTTTTTGTTGATTTTAGTCAGTAAGAGTCGGACGGAGACCCCGACGCCAGGGCGCCCTGACAAATTTCTAACCCTGTACGTGCCGCGGACTGAAAAAGGCTGGGAACCCCTGATATAGGCTAATATAACATCACGCTACGACCAACGGGAGCGGAGCAGTAACTAAAGACTTACCTAAAACGGGTGAAAAACCACGCGATCTAAGTCAATGAATAAATTAAAATTTCTTTCACGAAAGAATGAACAAAATAAATGTTTAGTAGGTCACCGGGAACATTTATTGAGACACGCGGATGTTCAGAATAAATTGTTATAAACGATGATTTTGCGTGTCCAAACACATGACATCGGAATAGGAAATAATACGACATGATACCCAATTTGTCATCATTTTAAATTGTACGTTCAATGATTATCGTTTGTAGAATCTACACGCTTGCGTGAATGACTGAAGAAATTCACACGCACGATGTGAATTTGTTTTAAAACCAATTTAAAAGCTAAATTGGGTCAGCTTTCAAAGTACTAGGAGCTTTACTTGGCTCTTAAAAAAATTGTCAATCTAAATACCAGTCTATTATTATCTCACTGCAGGGCAAAGGCCTATTCTTATACAGAGAAGGATCTATAGATCGCCACGCTCGCTCAAGGGGGATTGACGATTTTAGACTGATATTTATTATAAGTCCAGGTTCATTTACAAAATTTTCTTTCACCAAAAAACTCGGAAAGAACATAATAACATAGCAGCATGCCTGTATTCCCCGAAGGGTTAGGCAAAGGTGTACCAATGTAAGTACATCCACAAATCGCCGGTATGTTTAGGTGCCATGTAATAGGGGGCGGGCCTATTACCATTAACCGGGCACAAATCCTAACTCCAACTTGCTACTATTTTTTTTATAAAAAACCCAATACCACTTTGCTCGACCTGGAAATGGAACCTGGAACCCAAGACCTCTATCATAGCAGTCGTGCTTAGGATCACTAGGCTAATGAGGCAGTTCATGATACGAAATAGAAAAAGTAACATTGGCGTGTGTGGTGTATTAACCACTGAGCCATCGTGACATTCAACATTCGAAATGTAATAACTAATTAATGTTAATTAGCAGAGATAAAAATCTGTAACGATACACCTTGACACATGTATTTTTAAATACAATGCTGAACTTAAAATAATACCGTCACATCACAACGAGTCACATGATATAAAATCACAATTATAATTAAGTAAAATAAATAAAACAATTATAATTAACTGTAATACAATACAGTAAACCACCCATGAATAATAAGTGACTGCCTCGATAAGCTAGTGGTCCTAAGCGCGACTGCTAAGCTGGAGGTCTTGGGTTCGATTCCCAGGTCGAGCAAAAACCTATTGGGTTTTTCTACAAAATTCTCAGTAGCAGCTCGGAGTTAGGATTTGTGCCCGGTTAATGGCAATAGGCTCGCACCCTATTACATGGGACTTAAAAACATGCCGGCGAACTGTGGGTGTTCATTGTTACATCCCTGCCTAACCCTTCGGGGAATCAGGCGTCATGCTATTTATGGAATAATAATTTAAGCCAATATTACGTGGTCTATTATTCATGGGAACTATTGGGGTTACCAACAAAATAAATATAAAACAGGCATCTGTCCTGTATAATTATTAGATGACATTCTTCTTCTTAGCGTTTCGATGACAAACTATATTATTGGTATGTTATATTGTTGCGGCCCAGAATTAAACGACACGTTAAACCGGCGCGGCGCGTTATTAGATGACATTGAAATGGGAAGATGTGAAATCATTAGTAGAATTCATCAAGAACAAGTAAAGTACTACCACCATAGCTATTTCTGCCGTAAAGCAGCGTTGCTATGTTCCGGTTTTAAGAGTATGGGTGCCGGTGTAATTACAGGCACATAAGATATTTCAACTTTGTCACTGGGATGGTAATGCATTTGTAAGGCCTCTGGTATTGCTGATTTCTAAAGGTAGCGGTGACCATTTAACATCAGGAGGGCCGTGGGCTTGTTTGCCACCAAATGAAAAAAAATAAAACAATATTTAGTAGAAGTCATCGATAAAAAATTCATCCTTATACTTTAGCCTTTCAGTGGCAAGTAGTCCATACAGGATAAGTTTTTAACCAGTGCGTAAATTTTTTTTGGTAGTTCAGTGTCAGTAATAGAACACATTTCCGTGTTTAGTTAAAAAAATAAATAAAAAAAAATGTCATCCTTATCCGAGTTTGAAATAAGCAAAACATGGACATAATCTATTCGCCATACTATCAATGACAACTCTTGGCCGCCGCCCGGGCGCATGGCTGGGGTGAGGGGGTGGGGAATGCGCTAGCTCTGAGTGACAATAAAATATGGTTTTTAAGTATACATGTTTCGTAAGCGATAACTTTTTTTTTAGTACTAAGACATATCAAAATAAAATATACGTGTTTAATTAAACGTGTTGAAGTTTATTATGGCAAAATTTACGCACTGGTTAAAAATTTTTCCTGTATAACTCCATTCCTGCCTGCCTTCGGAAGCTCCGTAGTCCATGGAGTTTCTTGCCCATTCTTCTCCATAGCGACCTATGTTTTAAAACGAGCAAATATCTTCAACTTTCCGTGTAACTTCTTGACAATTCAAAAGTGCCTGTAAATGGTCTAATTATAAAAAAATGTTTTGACTTTGACTAGTTGAATCTTTATAAATCTATATCTCAAAAGCATAGAAATATTCTTTGTTTAAATGTTTATTAAAAAGTCAAACATTTTTAAATGATTCGCATGCTCGTGCCTTCGTTGTGTGAGAAAACGCCTTTGTCTTGCATTAGGACAATAATCGGCTGATATTATTAGTATTATTTATTATCTGCATAGCTACCAGGTACGTTTATATTATACGTACGAGTACATACCAATACTTACATATTTATAAAACATTTGTTACGATTGCGTGTCAATCTTGCATCGATTGTCTCTAAATTATTTTATATTGAGACGAAACACGATACCTTTTTTTAAACCTTAAGAATAAATTAGGTAAGTAATAATTTGAATTAATTATTACGATCACAGACAATCTTTCACTGTTAGGAAGCTACACTATAACCGACTATCGGACCGATCAATAGATCCATAGCTTCGTGGGACATACTTTTTGTTTGATGATGTGTGCGTTGATATATTAGAATTCATAAATGTTACATTCGCTCCAACAAAAAAATCGGACACCGATTACCTGACGTAGGCGTACCCGTATCTGTTTTAAAAGACGTTTCACGTTTCAAAAAAAGAACACTGGCTACCGGTTCCTTGAGTCAGACACTAGACACTAAAGTGTCTGCGTTTGCGCAGCTCCATAACGCTCTCCGCCCACTACAGATTTTTATACTCATTTTAAACAGATTTCTTTTCGCCGACTAAGAAATCTGCCAAAAAATCGCCCGTGGGCGCAGAGCCTTAATGTGTGATGCGCTGTCGCCACCGCGAACCACTGAGGCTAGACGATCGTGGCTGTAACCTAATAGGTACGTGCTCCGCGTATGGACATATTCTGTAAGAGTATACATGGCCTTTCTCTCTTTCACCGCTTTTGTGCAACCGAGTGATGTAACAGTGACACGCCTTGTAAAATATCTTCATACAACGTCTCATCGTGATTTTAGACATTCGTGAAGTTTGTGAGTCACACGATGTCATAATATGCGAAGTTGGCGTAAACTTTTTTGGAATATCCGTGTGCTTGTTGCATAATGTGGCAGCCAAATAGGATTAAATTCAGGATCTACCGAAATATTAGATATCTCTCCGTCTTTCTCATACGTACCTAATACTTAAATATTACCAAAAGATAATATAAGTAGAGGTCGCTAGAGGTCCTGGGTTCGATTCCCAGGTCGAGCTAGTGTTATTCGGTTTTTTTTAGGAAATTCTCAGTAGAAGCTCGGAGTTAGGATTTGTGCCCAGTTAATGGCAATAGACTCGCCCCCTATTACATGGGACCTAAATATACCGGCGAACTGTGGGTGTATTTGGTACACCTCTGCCTAACCCTTCGGGGAATACAGACGTGATGGTACTAGGTATCTCTCTGTCTTTCTAATACATAATGTCTAGATAAGTATATAAAATTCTCGTGTCACAATGTTAGTTACCATACTCCTCCGAAATTTATGAAATGATTTTTATGAAATTTCATATATTGAAATTTCTTATGCGGTAGGTCTAAAATCGTTCGTAATCTATTTTTCATACACCTAGAAGACAAAAAAGTTTATATGACGGAACAACGTTTGCCGGGTCAGCTAGTTACCTCTACGAAAAAAGGGTCCGTGGAATTTCTTGCTTGTTCTTCTCCATAGAGGCCTACCTACGTTTTCGAACGAAAAACTGACTCCTTAACACATCAAAAGTGCCTGTAAATCGCTGTAAATGGTCTAATTTTAAATAATATCAAATAAAAAAAAAAACAAAGTCATAAACAATTTTTGCCTGCTTCGGTAAAAATTGTTTATGATTTCTGTTGTTTTTTTTTCTAAATTTGTGCAAAAATAATAAATAAAACTTTTCTAAACAACCCCAACCTGTAGATACGCAAATTAATTAGCTACTTAAACTAATTACCATAAAAAATAACATATATTTAATAGAATTAAATCAAGATAAAGCGCGTAATTCATGCGAGATGTAAGGCTCTATGAATAAACATCAAAACGCCTTGAACTTAGATTAAGAATACTGATACAATAGTATTTAGAAAGTAGAGTTTCGTTGTTTATGGGCAATACAGATTATAAATGAGTCAAATTATGCGTTATACTTACGCAATGATTGCTATTCTCGTCTTTGAAGCAAATAAGATGCGTTTTATTGCTGTTTTTGAAGAAAAGTTAATTTTGCTGTGAGTTGTGTAGTTGACATTGTGGTTTTTATTTGCGAAATCTGTTTTTTTTTCTCTTGTAAAACATGGAAGGACACTAAACGAGGCATAATAGAAGTTTAATTGTTAAGCTAACTGAATCAGCTTGCCTAACGCACGAGGGGTTAAAGTCTAGGAGTTTCTCCTGTATTATGGGTGCCTTTACAAACAAATAAAGTCACACTTAAACAAATACCCAGGCCCGAAACAACTATCTGTAGGCTAAACTAAAATTTGTTCTGTTTGGGAATGAGACCCGAGATACGCAGTGCAGCAGCCAATCGCTCAGCCACTGCGCCAACCGTGTCATCATTTTATCAGTTTTACGTGATCGAAAAAAGGATTATTGCTACAAAAAAAAAACATAAATAAATCAAATATCTAAAACTACCGTCTGCCCGCGACTTACGTCTTTGGTTACTGCTCCAACCCCCTGGGCAATAGCGTAATGTACCTAATATATTCCCAATGAATCTAGCTATTGAATACAAAAATATTTTTTCCAATCCGTCTTTCCGTTCCAGTCGAGATTAGATCATTTAAACAAACAAACAAGCAAACAAACAGACAAACAACTTCTCCAGCTTCATTACATTAGTACAGATGATATAATCATACGGAAATAAATCGGAAATCATTACTAATGTCAGCTTTCCTTGACAAACATCATTTAATTACTTTGCGTATGTACTAAGTAATTAATAGCCTAATTACGGTGAAGCGTGAATCTCGCGTGTGTCAAGCGACTACTTTCACCTCTAGCTGCGCCGGCGCAGCGTATGTTGCCTGTTTATTATTCCTACTCTGTGGTTGTGAGGCAGGCAGAGATTTAAGGCCCAAGTGGTCTGGCATTTATGCTGAACTGGGCCTGTTTGGCGCAGCCGTGAGGCACACAGTTATGTAGTTTTCTTTTTTTTCTTTTATGTTAAATAACCTTTTTGTTAGTATAGTAGTGTTGTTGTTAGTGTATAGTAGTGTTTTGTTAGAACTGTGGGTGTACATTGGTGCACCTCTGCCTAACCCTTCGGGGAATACAGGCGTGATGGTATATATATATTTTTGTTAGTATATCTGTGTGCACATGGTTTGTGTCAATAAACTTTTTCTTTCTTCTTTCTTTTCTTTCTTTCTTAAGCAACTTTGTCAAGTAACAAATATGTAGTAGTACAGTAAAAAAAATTGAAGAATCAAAGAAAATTATGTTTGTATATTGTTTTAACTCGTGTTTTTTTTTACTTATCTATTAGCTTGTATCTAAAGCTTTGTGTTAAGTTACGTCTTTGGTTACTGCTCCGCTTCCTTTGGAGCGTGATGTTCAATACGTATTTAAACCTACCTCTTGAATCACTCTATCTTTTGGTGAAAACCGCATTAAAATCCGCTGCAGAGTTTAAAAGATACACGCGTACAGAGGGACAGACGCGACGGCAGGAAGCGACTTTTTTTATACATGTAGGACTGCAGGCTCTGTTCCAGAGCTTTTCAGTTTTTCTATAGATATCTAATGAATAAAATTGCATAACAATGTCGTGAAACTATGCAACTACTTATTAGGGCAATGTTTTCAAGATAAGAATATAAGCTACTAGCTTTTACCCGCATTATCGTCTGTGTGGACATCAAAGACACATTTATTACGGTGCTGTTGTAAATATCGTTCTTAGCTAACGTCTCTCCTGTCAGGGTTGCGGAATTTGTTCGAAGGAGTCACCGTGGCCCTGGAACGCAAAGGGCATTAGAAGGAACACGGATGGGTTTTAGTCAGTAAGAGTCGGACACTCCCCTCCGCTCTGCCCAAAACGGGAGAAGCAATTTGATGATTTCCCACCCTTAAAAAAAAAATTGTTAGTTTTCGAGATATCGTGTTTAGTCAGTGACCTTTCGCTTAATATGACATAAGATAACTTCATAATAAACCCAATCTAAATTATAAGCTAAACTATTGTGTAAGCTACTATCAATTATAATTAATATTTTATACAACAGGTTACATCAGCAAAAAATTACTCAATTACAGAAATGCGTTATCGAATAATAAATGATCGGAAACGACGCCATTTTGCAACGAATCTAAAACCACAGAGTTATTGTAATAGTGGCAAACGTAACAGGTAAACTGCCTCTATTACTGGGTAGGTATTTTTAGGATTTTTTTTATTAAATAACTATCGCGCTTTGACAGCTCATAAAAAATAGGTTAATTGATTACTGGTGTCATCTAGCCAATTCTATCTATTTCTTATTTATTTACCTGGGTATAATACGAGTATATCTTTGAAGATAGGTACCCCTATTCTGTTTAGGCCTTACATATTTGAAAGTTCCCACGGTAATTAAGATTTTAATCGGACTTAATTATTGGTTATCCAATCAATTTCCAATATTAATTAGACTGTCGTTTATGTGCAGCGTCCAACGCGTTCTGCAGTTATAAAATCGTACGATTTTATTTTGTTTTTTTTTATATCTTGATTGATTACGATGTTTTTATTTTAATTTTGACAGCATAATAAATTCTGTCAAAACAGGAATTAAATTAATTCATAAATATTTACACCGTTTGTTATTTAACATTCGAATTTCAAATTCAACATGGCGAATTTCGAAACAGATGTTGAGAAATCTAGGCAATTTCTTCGACGTTGATTAAATTAATGAGCCTAAAGGAAATGTCTTAAGAGTTACGACAGGGATAGTGCGACCGTTTGCGTAATGCAGTGGAATCGGGGTGTGCTCCAATACATCTGTACGATCTCTCGATTTACGCAATTTTAGACTCCATGTTGCATCGCACCGCGCCATTTGCATTGCATTTACCGTAAATAGAATTATACGAATTAATAGTATTCCAAATTACAAATGTGTACATCCCTAATGCATTTCGTTACGGTTAGTGATGTAACATCAATCATTCGGACATTCACACCGATTTTAGATTTCTTGAGAATAAATCTTTTTTTTTTTATAGATGTATAGGGTAATTACGGACTGCGTTCATTGTAGTTAGCGGTTACAAGTGATGTATTCGATTTTTTTTCCTTTTTAGTGTTCATGGATTTAGTTTTAACTTTTGGCGGGAATACAAGCGTCTATGGACATTGGTTATTTTTTCATTCATGATGGCCCAGTGGATAATACCTTATGTTTTACTTTTTAAGTTTATCTTGGACATCTCTGACAACGGTGAAGAAAAACATCGAAAGGAAACCTGAACCTTATTAGTAGTAGACTAATCGTGGTGATCAATGCTCATACCTTCTCTGTATGAGAAGAGGCCTTTGCCCTGTTTGCCCTTTGCATTGGACAGTAATAGGCTGGTATTATTATTCAATTATTTATTATTTCTGAGTCTATATAATACGCTTGTCTTATTTAATTTTCTTCGCGTTCTCGTGTACAAGACCAATCAACTGCTTACTTTATCGACACTCCACCGATTAGTTTCGCAAATATTTGTATTAATAGTCACGAATATCTCACGAATATTGTCACTTTCACTGAACGAACAAGTTCCACAGAGCTTTCTGTTTCGTACTATTGTGTTAGGTCGCCGACATTCTGTGTAATTACATAAATTATGTAGTCGCGTGTTACATAGAGACGCGGTTGTTTTTTTTTAAACGTTTGGTGTAGGAAGAATGATTTTTGTCGTGTGCCTTGCTGAAATTGGGACAAGAATAAAATTGGGTAACTGTCACGAATGACATTTTGTTTTTTTTAGGTTATAATTATTTGTCACAGTTAGTACGTGATTCGTTTAATGATAAAATAGTGAATAAACTGTCTATTACCCACAAATTATAAACTAGCTATTTACCTCGCGGTGTCACAGCATTCAGTTATGTTTTTGGTTACTACTTCGCCGTACTTGGTCGTACCGTGATTTTCTATGTTGTATCGATAGAGTGGTTCAAGAGGAAGATTTATGCTAATATGTATAAACCTTCCTCTTAAATCAGTCTATCTAATCACTATGGTATGCAAATAATTCAATAGGGAATCATCATCTGCTTAACCTTTTCCCAACTATGTTGGGAATAATGATGAAAAATGCATTTTAATCCGTTGGGTAGCTCAAGATCTAAACGTAAAGACGGCGGGAAGTAGATATTATACTATGTAGACAAGATAAAGATGTTCTCACTGGTTTTTAAACGTAGAAAATTATACCTAGTTAAAATAAAGACACTAGAAGTGTCTTTATTTTGACTAACGTCAATTTAAATGTTAGCAAAATGGGGCCGTTATGCAAATCCAATTAAAAACTTAATAAAACTTTTTTATTTTAATTTGACTACTCCAGTTTTAGCTAGCTTGTGTAATTTGCTACAATTACTGTAAATTTTAAACTTCTTCACGATTTAAAACAAACTTAATTATACTTAACTCACGACTTACGCTTTCCAAAGTAGGGCCACAGATTAAATACTTAATAAAAAAAAACAAATTAGTTATTCATGGTTAGTCCTGTCAAATATCAACTTTCGCTTCATTAAAAATTAAAGTTTGCAAACGTGAGTTTTCAAGAATGACAAAGTCATGTACAGTCAGCAAAAGAGATAAGTAATCACGCTGTCACTAAAAATTGTTGTTTTTTCTATGAACGCTTAAGGATGGCTTCGAATAAAATTTGATTTACTGATTAGAAAACAAACAGTTGACGAGCGGAACTTCTCTCGTCAGCCTAGTCGTTCTTAGCGTGACTGCTACGCTAGAGGTCTTGGGTTCGATTCCCAGTTGTTACTAGGTTCTGCTATGAAATTCTCAGTAGCAGCTCGGAATTAGGGTTTGTGCCAGGTTAATGGCAATAGGCTCACCCCTTATTACATGGGACCTAAAACCTCTGCCTAAGCCTTCGAGAAACACAGGCATGGTGGTATTAATTATAAATAAATAAAATTCGGAAAAAATAATTTTGGTAGAAAATTTCAAACATATATATTTGACAACCCTGTTTACCTATCTCTTTTGTTGTCCGTACTTCAGCGTGCCATGTGAATAACAATGGTAGTGATGCGTTCGTAGTTTCCACAAAATGAAGAAAGCTAACTTTCTGCCGACCGGTTTTACTAATGCAACCGCTCACCTTACCAACTACATAACTAGACATTTTAGTGCCAATTCGAAACAATTAAGAAAGTGAATTAAAAAATTCAACACGTTCGATTTGACAGGTGACAGTTTTGGCAGTATGATGAGTTTTCTTTGCCTTTTGAACTAAAATTACAGTAGTATCTTTTATGTTTTTTAGTTACTCATTAAAATTAAAACAAGGTTTCTTGGTTCTTATACCTACTACAAAATAGTGGCGAGAAAAGAACACGACTCGTACAAACGTTCGATAGAGTATGCCTGCCTCAAATTCAAGTCATCTGCACTTTTATACTCATCATCATCTGCCTAGCCTTTTCCGAACTATGTTGGGGTCGGCTTCCAGTCGAACCGGATGCAGCTGAATATCAGTATTTTACATGGAGCGACTGCCTATCAGACCTCCACAACCCAGTAATGGGTAATACGCAATGGGTAATGGGCACTTTTATACTAATACTAAGAAATAATTATTGTAATTAAAAAAATAGATCTGGAGAGAAGGATCATGTATTTAATTTTTAAAAATACAATTTAGTGAGACACGTAATCGGGAAGTTAATTTATTTATTTATCATCACTTACAATTATCATTACAGGTAGAACCCAATGCAATAACGAAGCAAACCCAATAATAACAACTTATATTCTAAAACCGATTACATAATAATGTTATGAATTCACTCAATGTACAGTGAAATTGCAGTAAAAACGCTCCGCCCTTGGATAAGGACGGTCGCATGTTTGCTCATTATCTTGGACGCATTCTCTAAATGAGATAGATCAAAGAAGTATATCAATAACATTCAATAGATTACTTATTTGGAAATTTATCTATTGCAATATAAATCCCGTAACTACATCTTCAAATAGACCACCAATTTACGGTTAATAAAAATAACATTCGTTCAAATTGGCTTCGACACTCAACACAGAGCTGTCACCGCTATATAAACATGCTAAAGTTGACAGATATATAGTGTGTCTACACAGACGTAATGTATGGTCGAAAGTTGTGTAACCAACGCCTTATACATCGCAGGCACATAACTACACGCCACTTATAGATTAAGTGTTTTACTGGTGGTTCATTGTCATGGTATAAGACTTTTCTCTCATCTAAAGACTAAAATTGTTGTACATATATACTATGTAGTAAATCGACAAATTACTTCTTCCGCTCTGGGCGGAACGGATTGTCAGACTCTTATTGAATAAAACCGATCGGTGTTCCTCCTTATGCCCTTTGCGTTCCAGGGCCGCGGTAATTCTTTCGAACAAATTCCGCAACCCTGGTTGGGACTGGCTCCTTTCGGGCCCCGTCTACTTATGGAATCGGGTACTTTATAATTACACGCATTAGCAATTCCAGAGCAATAGCTGAAAGTCACAAAATCTAGTCGAAAATCCCAATTTCATCTCTGCGACAATCAATGCCAAAAACTTGTCAAACATAACCAACAGCAAGTTAAAAAAGGTATTTTTTGACAAATTAAGACTGAGAATCCAATCGTTGTTAAACTTACAAGAATTACTCTTCTGGTAAATAATTTGCCCAAAAACAGATTTTATAATCAGTAACACTGGAATTACATGAAATAAGAATTGTGTCGGTCTAGGAACTTAAAACTCTTGACCTACATCAATAAAATAAGCCCAAAAACCAGCTGCTTCAACATACTTATTCTTTTTTTTTCTTAAATATCGAAATATTAAGGTTACAAACTGTACATAGTACCTCCTTCGATAGTTTAAATTTACGATTCCAATTTCAAAATTCAGATTCTACCATGCAAGCCATAATTTAGAACTTATTGTCTGTGCCTCTTCATTTTCTATTCGAAGATTGTGTGATTGTGTAGTTTGTTTCAAATGGACCATTGTTTATTTGAGGCCTACCTGTGTGGGTATATATTTAATTTGTGAGAAAGTAGCTAAAGCGTGACCAAATTGTGTTAGTAATTTTATGAAATTTATCTTATGTTTGCATTTAATTATTGGTTTTGAAGACGGGGGGAATTTGAAAGATGGTTGGTAATGGATTATGAACTTATTCATTAAAAAATACTAGATTTATTTCCTCGAATAATATTATTTTGTACACCGATTTCGGTCACCGCCTCCAATCTTAATGCAGACTAGTCAAGTACGCAGGAGACATTACAGTCCACAAGTGTGTGTGCAAACACAGGTGCACTTCCTCTTCCCTTACTCTCATAGCCCGGTGGGATGGCAATCCGACACGACCGGAGAGAGATCAGGTGCAGGACCACGAATCCACGGACAGTCTTTTCAATAATTTTTTTACAGGATCCTGATAACATTCTTGGTGATTCTAGTGACAACAATGTAGGTAAAGAGGAAAAGAAAACAAAAAAATAAATAAAGATCCTATAAATAAAAGTCACAGCATTTTCCATTAGACCATTTACAACCAGTTTTGAACTGTCAAGGAGCCGGTCAGTTACTCAAAAAAACGGTAATTTAAAAAACTAAAAAACCCGACTGCTATTCTTTAAAAATCCCTAAAACAAGATAAATTGTAGCAGTCGGGACCCATTCTAGAAATGGAGGATTAGTGAATTGAGAGCACATACCTATATTACATTGCAGATGGTCCCGAATGGGTCCCGACTGCTACAATTTATCTTGTTTTAGGGATTTTTAAAGAATAGCAGTCGGGTTTTTTAGTTTTTTAAATTACCGTTTTTTATTTTTTTAGTGTTTTAAAAAAGAAATTAATATACCCAGTATCACTCTTACAGTAAATACGAAACTACCGACACCTCTCAAGCTAAAATCCATCGAGCCGTTCAGCCTGCAGAGCGAGCCAAACATTTGAATTTGGCGCCAAAAATCCGCCATATTGTTTTTTTTTTTATATACCCAGTGTCACTCTCACAGTAAATACGAATCTAACGACACCTCTCAAGCTAAAATCCATCGAGCCGTTCAGCCTGCAGAGCGTGCCAAACAATTATACATACAAACATACATACATACATACAAACATACCCTCGAAATAAAAAGTAACCCTCCTTCTGTCGCAGTCGGGTAAAAAGTTGAAGCTAAATAAATGCTCGTTCAAGCCACGGCAGTTCAAAAATGACAAATCTCAACTGTCAAACATTGACATTTGACCCAAATCCAAGACATTAGTCGACCTAACAGCAATTTAGCCACTTTACAATGAATTATTATTATAAACGTATTATGTATGCAATGTAACCAGTCGCGTCTGTAATTTCACCGCAATGACGCCGGCGTCTCGTTCACACCTGCGTGCGCCTGCGCAGGTCGACGATCTAGCTAAGATGACTGAGTACCTAGCGTGATCTAGTTATGTACTAGTTTTTACATCACTTTAGTAGACTTTACGCCGTTTTTATTATAATTTTATGATCTTGATGAACATTGTTTTGAAACTTAAATTAATGTATCATATCGGGATTCATGACTTAAATAATAAATAGGTGGTTACTAGCTTCTGCCCGCGACTTCGTCCGCCTTAAAGTTGATATAATTATCATCACACGGGAACTGTATATTTTTTTGCAATGAAAAGCCTATGTGCTATTCCAGACTATGTATCTCCGTGCCTTTCCCAAATCCGTTCAGTCGTTCTGCCGTGATTGAGCACAGCAGAACATAATTATACTCCTAGCGAAGTGATTGAGTCACAAACATCCATCCATTCAAACTTTTTCATGTATAATAGAAGAAGTATAAAATCTGGCAAAAGTTCTGGTAGATTGAACATTGTTTTTGGTCGTTGTGGTTGATTTAGGTATTCGATTTTTAAATGATTGATCGTTTAGAAATATTCTTCTAAAGTTGCAACTGTGCACTTATGTTGCAGAAATGTTTTTAAGTATTATAATAATACTCATAAATATTCATAGCTTTTAGTGTTATTTCACATTTATTTAAAATTTTAACGTTTTCATTACAATTCTCCTGAAAGAAAAATTACAATGCAGAGTTATTTTATTGTTCGAAATTTTTATTTATTTAAATAATTTCTCCCGGATCTTTGAACGGCTACATTTAAAATTCTTTCTTTGAAGTTATTTTCCAAAAATTATAATAACTAAGTAGGTTCGTATTATAATAAAATTAAAAATTATAATTTTATAAAAAAAAATGCCTACCTATGTTAGAGAAATAAAAAAAAGAAATGAATAATTTTTAGCACTACCTCTTTCGTACTGTTCACAGCTAGACAAGTGTTGCCACAAGAATGGATTTCTCATTAAATTTTATTATAAACTAGCGAACTATCAGCGACTTCGTCCGCAAGGCTTATTTCGCCCACCATAAGTTACGTCTTTGGTTACTGCTCCGCTCCCGTGTTTCGCAGCGTGATGTTATATAGTGTATGTTTTTATTTGCCATTTAAACTTATCTTTTATTTGAATTTATATACGAAAACGCCATGTCAAAGTCAAAGCATTTATTTCAGTCTAACCATTTACAGACACTTGAATGGTCATAATCGGACAATTAGTCAGAAAGTTGAAGCTAGTTGCTCGTTCCAAAGTTCTCTATAGAGACGAACAAGCAAAAAACTCCACGGACACTCTTTTTAATCAAATTTTACAAAACCTAGTAAACATACATACATACACACACCTTTTTCCCGTGGCATGCCCACCCGCGTAAACCACTGAACGCCACCTGCTACGATCCTTACATACTCCTTTCGCCTCATCCAAGTTCATACATTTGGTCATACAAACACGCCAGTTAAGATCAAGCGCACCCGACCTTTCTGAAAAACCTCACCAATAAGGTAAAGATGTAAAAGTCATTAAAGCAAATTTTTTTGTCACTGGCTTTTCTGAAGTTTGTCGATGACAAGTTCGAAAATCAAAAACCGCAGCTAAAAGTTGCCAGTCTACTTCAGCCCTAAGGTTGGTCGTGCACAGTATGCATTATTCACCGTTGTATCAATGTTGTTGTGTAACCATTTTCTCCTGCCATCTGAATTGTTTACAAAGCCAGCATTCAAGCGAACTCGCTACTTTCTTTAAATATCTTTTAATATTCATGCTAATGGTGTTTTTAAATATATTAGTATGGTGATTTAATAATAAAATTATGAAAACAGTTTAGCCGTAAGCCGGAGATTATGTAATAGGGAAATTATTAAGGGTTTACGTATGTTTGTGTGAATGGTGGATGTTTGTTACCTTTTTAAGCTCAAATGGCTACACAGAATTAGCACACATACAATTATTGATCTAGCTCAACAGATAGGGTTTTTATTCCATTTTTATGTGGGTTAATTTAGGATTTATCTTAATTCTAAACTCTAAGCAGACGAAGCCGCGGCTAGAAGATAGTTCTGAAATAAAAATTTGACGCGATGTTACCGTAAACCAAAACGCCAAAGTTTTTTCAACCAGTCTCAGTTACCGCCAAAATTTGACAGCTAATGTCAAATTTCCCGCTTAAAAGTTTCCTTCACAACAATGCAATAGACAACATAGATCATACTCGGCGTTGCATCTCGCACTAGATTCGTCTATCCGTGACGCATCAGTCGCAAGAAAGTGCATTCTTGCGCACTCTCTGCGTTTGCGAGGTAACGCGCCATTTAGCCAACTTCTACTAAATTTTATTTTTAATATCCAAGTGTTCATTGTTGAAAGCAGGTGTCATTGTATGATGACATGTCTTGCTGTTCATTTAGTATTTTATTATGATAGAAAACATGAATAGCAGTGTTTAGTAGGTAATTAAGAATTGGTTTTAACATTCATGTTGAAAGTGTTTTATGTTCGTATTTTTCGAAAATGAATTAACTCCAAGATGGCGAAATTATTATATTTAACTTTCGGCAAACTATCATATTAAAATATTAGTTAAGTACCTAAATATCTGTCTATGTACTTACCATATTTTGCAAGAGGACCTACCAAAATGTGTTATCTACAGAAAAAAATACTCTTAACAAACAAGTACGCTTAAAATTACAAAATCTGAGATCTATCTTTTGTCTGTTTAAATTGAACATTGCACACATTACCACATTATCAGAATAAGTTAGCGTTTTTACCTGCCAGTAAGGTAACAATCGACAATACAACCTTTGTCACCGCCATATTTGACAGCAAATGTCACATTTCCCGCTCAAAAGTAGCCATTCCAAAACCAGCACACACTTTCAACAATAAATTAGATATATTTTGTCACCGCTGTCCTGGATCAACAGACTAGAATTTATCTTCCATTTTACAGTTGATTGCGTAATAAATTCTCACGACTTCAGCCATTTAGCGCCTACTCGTTTCGTTTATCGTAGCTATTCAATTTTGAAACCACTTGTATTCTGCACAATATGACATAATTTATGCAACAAGTCACACCGTTGTTGCAAATAGGGATGTCAACTTTTTTTTTAAAGACTAAAAATATATCTGGTTTTAGAGAGGGTAAATCTCTTTATTTACCCTCTCTAAAACCAGATATATTTTTAGTACGGTACCAAAAAATAACCTTTAATTTAGTTTTTTTTTACTGGAATTGATTGATTTCTGCATTTTTTTAATTGTGTAAAAAATAGTATTTTGGCGTACTCTATTATTATTACAAATTATAAAGTACACCTGCATGAAATCTCTACATACTCTCAAGTTGATTCCCACTGCCTACGTCGGTACGCATAGATCTTTTAAACTACGCAACGGATTTTAATGCCGTTTTCATGAATAGATAGTGATTCAAGACGAAGGTTTATACGTGAATAGAACATAACGCTAAGCCCAACGGGAGCGGAGTTGTAACCAAATACGTAACAGAACCGAGGGGTTTATAGCTAGGATAGTAGAGTACAATAAGTACTCTATTTTAGAGTACGTTTGGCAACCTTAGTTGTAACAAGGTGCTGACATGCTGATCAAATCTTTTGTTCTCAGCCTAGTGTTGGATAATAATATGTTATTAGCATCAACTAACTTCGTTAATAAAATAAACATTTCAATTGAAAACATGTTAAGTACCCAAAATATTAAATTGGCCATTTCGTAATACCACTTCCGTGTCATAAAAGTTAGTGATGTAATGTTGTCAATTAAATAAAGTTTGTTGTTTAGTAACAATAGACAATAGTATTCATAGTTTTTTAAAATAAGAATGTTGTTATCTTTGCGTCTTAATTGGCGGAATTAAATTCTTTTGGAAAGAATGTTAGATTGTTAATTATAGTTTGAGGAAACGTTTGTAAATAGTTAATGCTATGGAAACATTCTATAGAAATAACATAACAATATTAACGATTTCCTTATCTTTATTTCCAGGTAGAGAATGACTTCGATAGACGAAGACAGGCCTCGCTACCGCACCCCGGGTTCACTGAACATCAAACAAGGTTCGGCCTGAACTCACCCCTACAAGGCTTCCAAGCACAGCAAGGAATTATCACTAACCCCCCACCCACCGTCCAGTTCCAACAACCCATATACTCGCAACAACAGCAACAGCAACCGCAGCAGCAACAACAACTGCCTCAGCAACAGCAACTGCCACAGCAACAGTCTTACGTGCCGCAGTTCAACAATCATATCCCCAATATTCCCAACAATCTACCCTTACAAAACAACAACTACCAATTCAACCCCCAAGCGAACAACCCGCCGTTGTTACAGCAACAAAATAACTTCCAGCAGCAACAGAACCTAAGGCAGATCCCGCAGAATCCGCAGAATATCCTGCAACAACCTATTCCTACATTGCCAACTTACCAGAATGGACACTTGCAACAAAATCCTACTTTCCAGCCAAGTATCCCTGCGACGGTTAATATCAACCAACAGAGACCCACGCAGCAAGCTTTCCTTCCCACTATCCCCACGGTACACAACCAGCCTATCAACCAACCTATCTTCAGTCAGCCTAATCCCATTACTATTCAGCCCGCACCGAACCTAGCTCCTCAAAATTACAATCAAAATCTCAACCAGAACCATAATCAGAATCTCAATCAGAATCATAATCAGAATCAAAACAATGCACAACTCCCCTTCCAACCGAGTCTGGGACAGCAACCCATATTCTCCAATGGACAGGCATCTCAAATACAAGACATCCTAGAACAGCAATCAAAAGAGAATTTAGAAAAGCTGAAGGAATTACAGGAAAGGGCGAGAATCATTCAGAAGCACCAAGAGTTTGTGCAGAAACAGCAGCAGAAGCAACAAGAGAAAGTGGAGAAACTGCACGAAGAGTTTGTGAAGAAGCAGGCGACGAAATCAGTACCAACTTTCTCAACGACAGAAAACTATGAAGACTATTTTAGGCATACTGAAAGACGGCGACCGATCCTGCCACATGAGACCGATTTATTCAAGAAAGCTGTCGAATTATACGAGAGGGACCATCCTACAACTACCACTACCACGACTACGACTACGACCACGACCACCCCGCCCCCACCACCCCCTCCGACACCTAGGTACAGGCCACGACCAAAACCGAAACCTAGGAATCCCCCACAAGATAGAAATAAGGCTAAACTTTACAACGAAATCAAGAATCTCTTAGAAGAAAGCGAAACTAAAGGATTCGACGACAGCCTGAGAGCAAAGAGTGCCGAGTTATTAAAGAAACCAGATATTTTGAAACAGCTGAAGGTAGCTCTCGCTGAAAATCCTGCAGATTTTTCTGAAAAGAACTTCTCATCCCGGGAGATTTCTCTCAACGGACAGAAATACGAAGTAATTAGAACAACAAACCCAAATCTGATTCCTCAAGGCGCGATCACCGCTGACAGTTCCAACTTGGCTCAAATCATGGCAGCCGCTCAGGTGGAATCACAAAAAGAAGCCAGAGTTTCCATAGAAGATTTGACGAAAGGAATTTTACCACCCGGTGCAAACTTCGAGTTGATTAAACAAGCAGAAAACGGCAAACTCGAAGAAGTAAAGGCACCAAACGAGCTTCAGAATAAAAAGAAAGTTACATTCGTATTTCTAGAAGAACAAGATGACGGATCGTTCAAAGTTAAAGGCGTCAAAGCTAACGGCCAACAAACTGAGGAAGGTCCAGAAGTCGAGAATATCCTCAAGAAAATAAAGAACGGCGAGATCCAGTTGCCTGGACAGACGAAGATCTCAAACTCTATCTTCAGCTCAACAACTGCCAGCCCGATTGAAACAACGGACTACGTCGCTGCATCGTCTCATCATCCATCAAGTTACTCCACGTTCGTCAGTACCTCCAACCACGGATCCACCGGCCACACCATCCCCGTCTCACACACAACACCATCGCCACACTTCCAGCCTCCCCACCAGTCTTCTAGGAGCACAGCCCAGTCTCAGACACACTTCCCGTCTACCGTAACAGTGTCAAGTACAGAGCGATACAACACGAAATCTAGCACCCCAGCCTTTGAGTACACCTCAAGTAGGAACAGCATAAATCAGAGTCCAAGAATCACCTTCCCCAGTTCAACTCACTCGACGATCATTAACACCACTCCGTTCCGTTCCTCTGAGAAGGATCTCGTTGTGATTGGGTCCAGTACACTAGCTCCTACATTCACAAGTGATCCTTCACCATTGAACACAGCAAGACAAGCGTCCTCCCCAAGCAACTCGGGTCTAGTGGACATTCTGAAGGAGAATGGTCTGTTCGCGACGGCGAAGTACTTGCGCCAGTCAGGTCTGGACACGATCCTGAATGAAACGGGCCCGTACACCATCTTCGTCCCAACTGATAAGGCGTTTAGAACTCTGCTCGTACAACTTGGAGGTCCTGATAAGGCTGAGGAAAAGTTCCGTGACAACCCAAGACTGCTTAGTGGAGTAAGTATTGAAGTTATTCTATTGCATCACAACATACAGTATAGAGTATACTATACAGAGTGTATAAATATAGACAAAATTTAAAATTTCTTCCGCTTTTTCCGAATTGCAGCTCTGTTTAACGAATAAATTATCATTTAAATTATCCACATGGTTCTTGAAATTATGTTGCTATTATTTATAACAACTAAATATCATTTTGAGAGGTATATTAATGTTTTGAATGAGGATTAAGTACTTAACAAAAATATAAAAAATATTTCAAGCATTTCGATTCACATACGGCAACCCATGTAAATGCTGACCAACAAACCACCACTTCCAGTTACTCCTCCACCACGTGATCCCCGGAGCCTTCGACATCGGGTCCCTGCAGGACGAGATGACCGGCGTCTCCCTCGCCGGCACGCAGCTGAGGGTCAACCAGTATGACCTGCACGATGTGGAGTGGAACGAGGTCCGCGTCACCACCATCAACGGAGCCAGGGTGTTAGATGATAAGAAGGATATTCATATACCACAGGTAATTGAAACTTGGCTTTATATTGGCGCCTGCGCATAGAAACCTCGCAAATCCGTAGAGATTTTGGTTACGCCTGCTGAGAATCATACAGCAATATTTTATTAAAATAATTATACATTTAGGATTCATTAGGATTCAGAAGCAAAACTCATTAGAAAAGAACAATTATCGTACATGTTTAATAACAACACAAAAGTTACAAAGGAAGAACCTGACTGAACTGGACTTTTACACAACCTTAATGATAAATAAAACACCAATCAGTTATACAACCAATAAATCATGAAGTTACGAGTAATTCAAATACTAATTACAACAATTCACAAGTCGCGCCAATTATCCCTTACCAAAAACCAACGAGCAATTCACAGATGCTTGACATACATAAACCGCCTTTTCTAGACCTACCATAGACAATGTCATAGAAAAGAGTTCCTAGAAAAGAGTTTCCTAAATCGGCCTATCCTGATGAAGCGTCGTCCTCGACGCGGTCTTCTTGATATCCGGCTGGAGACAACTCTTCAGCTGGAGAGTCGCCACGGGCCCAGCCACCTCAGGAGCAGGTTGAAGGCACCGCGATGATGACCCTGGTTGGGGTCACTCTCAGGACTAGGTTGAAGGCACCGCGATGATGACCCTGGTTGGGGTCACTCTCAGGACCGGGTTGAAGGCACCGCGATGATGACCCTGGTTGGGGTCACTCTCAGGACCAGGTTGAAGGCACCGCGATGATGACCCTGTGTTGGGGTCACACACTTTCTTATCTGAAATGTGAACCCATCTTAGAAATTGCTATAACAGTTTTAATAATGTGTGTATCACACATTATTAAAACTTTAAAGTTTGTGAGAGCTCTCATGAACGTTTTTCTGTCTTCACAACCACGTGTGGCAAGCTTTCACCACCGGCAGCAGTTGCACCAGCAGCAGCTGTACCTGTAAACAGATCAGACAGAAGGCGTCCCCTCTGCCTGAGGTTGACGGAGGCATCGCTGAATCGCACGTCAACACTTCAGTTCATAGACCATACCCCTCACTATAGGCATGTCTATTTGGACGGAGGCATCACTGAATCGCACGTCCCATTGACGGAGGCATCACTGAATCGCACGTCAACACTACAGTTCATAGACCATACCCCTCACTATAGGCATGTCTATTTGGACGGAGGCATCACTGAATCGCACGTCCAACATATTGACGGAGGCATCGCTGAATCGCACGTCAATACCACCAATAATCACATATTAGTCATAAATACATAAAAGGTTCATATACTTCATTTACATGGACGGAGGCATCACTGAATCGCGCGTCCAACATATTGACGGAGGCATCGCTGAATCGCACGTCAATAGTTCAGTTCATATACATAGCGTGGACGGAGGCATCACTGAATCGCGCGTCCAACACCACAAACTACCACATACATATTACTCACACTACTACACTATTTGTGTGGATGGAGGCATCACTCAATCCCACATCCAACACTAAAGTTACATACTTCCCATAAAACTCGAAAATCACTGCATACGATTGATTCTGGACATCACTCTCCATTCCAGAGCATCATGAATTCGGCAGCTCGTGGGTAGCGCCAGTAAACGCTCGTGCGTAGCGCCGTTTAGCGCTCATGCGTAGCGCCGGTATGCGCTCATGGGTAGCGCCGTTAAGCGCTCATGGGTAGCGCCGTTAAGCGCTCATGGGTAGCGCCGTTAAGCGCTCATACGTAGCGCCGTCATGCGCTCATGCGTAACGTTGGTAAGCGCTCGTGCGAAGCGGCGTTAAGCGCTCGTATTTACCGCCGGTAAGCGCTCGTGTGTAGCGCCGAGAAGCGCTCGTGCTCCCCGCCGGTAAGCGCTCGTGCTTAGCACCGATAAGCGCCTGTGAGTAGCGCCAATAAGCGCTTGTGCTCAGCGCCGGTAAGCGCTCGTGTGTAGCGCCGGTAAGCGCCCGTGCTCAGCGCCGATAAGCGCTCGTGCGTAGCGCTATCAGGCGCTCGTGCGTAGACTCCTGTGCACAGCGCGGGCAGACACGCGTGCACAGCGCTTGAAGACTCGCGTGCATAACGCGGGCAGACTCGCGTGCACAGCGCTTGAAGACTCGCGTATACAGCGCGGGTAAGGATGTGATTCCCAATACGGCCGCTTCTGAGTCCGTCCTCGGGCTCTTCTAACTCTGCAGATCATTGTCATAAGCAGCAACAATGGTTTTGGTCAATACCAGGTTACACCAGTGTCTACATCTTTGTAACAGTACCTACACATAGAAAACGGATATAAGCACACACATTAGACACCGCACAAAGGTAAGAACAAATATAGGCACAAAGTCAGAGGCATAACGTGAGGCAGTAACTCACTGAAATACACATAGATAAAAGCATCGCGCGAAGCATAGCTTAGCAATAAACACAGAAATTCACCTAAGCAGGACGCACAACTAGAAAGCATTGCTTAGTGAAAAATACAGGCTAAGACAAAAACACGATGTAAATTCAAGCCACACACAGTCACAATCAAACACAGTCAATTCAAGCCAGCAACACGACTTGAAGCTATAGCTTAAACCAGCACCAGCAGTTGCGAGAAGAGGCACGACGTAAAGCGTACTCTCAACCAGCAGTAGCACAGTGACACGATGAAAACATCACACGTCATAATAGAACGCAAAGCAACTCACCACCAAAATAGGCAGTAGGTACATACATCAGGAGTCCACTCTCTATACCTCGGGACCACTCGGGACCATCACAGCACTGACTCACAACAGCACCACATCAACCCAGCACAGCACTGTACCACAGACTGTACTTAGGGGCTTCTTGATAAGTTTCAAATGGAGGTAGCGACCACCAGGCAACACTTTAGTCACCTGATACGGTCCGCGCACGCCAGGTTCTAGTTTTCCTGTGAACTAAAAATATTTATCCCGCCAAACCCAGAAATTGTCATGTTTGTTTGACATTACGAGGTACCGATGCATCAACTAGGGCTTGAATTTTCTGTGGGCTCGGTCTAACCTGACCCTAATTCACTACGCGCCTTAAGTATGCAACCTTCATTGAAGAACTCAAAATGCCCTTTAGTTCGGTGTCACGAATGGACTCATCCGTTTTCCATGGCAATTTGGCAGAACAGTCCAACGTCCACGATCCCTATCGTGTTGACGCGACTTGTTACGAAATATTATGCTGTTTATCAGTCACATTCACACACAACCAACAATAAAATTTTAAAACAAGAAAAACAAATGACGGTGTTCATTATGCGTGGTGTGAATGGTGTTTTATTTTTTTGCAAATCAGGAGGATACTAATAAAAAGAACCGTGGGCATCTTTTATGGGAGAATCCCACTTCTGAATTTAGGATTCATTAGGATTCAGAAGCAAAACTCATTAGAAAAGAACAATTATCGTACATGTTTAATAACAACACAAAAGTTACAAAGGAAGAACCTGACTGAACTGGACTTTTACACAACCTTAATGATAAATAAAACACCAATCAGTTATACAACCAATAAATCATGAAGTTACGAGTAATTCAAATACTAATTACAACAATTCACAAGTCGCGCCAATTATTCCTTACCAAAAACCAACGAGCAATTCACAGATGCTTGACATACATAAACCGCCTTTTCTAGACCTACCATAGACAATGTCATAGAAAAGAGTTCCTAGAAAAGAGTTTCCTAAATATACCTAATTCTTTGTTGTACCTATAGCATTTATATTATAGGAGTAGTTATTTTGTGGCTTGAAAGTAATGAAAGGTTATCCTTGTGAGATCCTCTTTAAATCAAGAATATCTTTAAGTTATCTAATAAAAATGAATTGTCGTGGCCTTCTGTGGCTTCTGCCTACTCCATACCTATGTATTCCATATTTATAGATCAATCAATCAATTCATCATTTGAGAACGGCTTGTCAGTACTATTTTAAGAAATTCTCAATAAAAAAAAAACCGGGTAAATCTTTTTTTTTCTATAGAAACCGTTCGCTTTTTAAAAATATAAAATCTTAAACTTATCTTTTCTCATCTCTCCAGGGCATAGCGCACGCAGTAGACCGCGTGATGTTCCCGCTGCCAGTTGGCGACCTGGTGCAGACGCTGCAGGCGGATAGAGACCGGCGGTTCACCACCTTCCTCAAGGCTATACACGCCAGCGGCTTTGCGGAGACGCTCGCAGGTCAGTTTCTATGTGAATCTGTTTAGTTATGATTTTCTGGAGTTTACCTACTGTTGCCAGTAGGTAAACTCCCGAGGGAACAAATTTCCAAATAGCAACCGTTTTTATCATTCGTTATTCAAAAAATTATGTTCCTGTAAAAGTAGAATGACGATTACTGCGGTATTTTATTACTTAGGTAATATTATTTATGATGGATTTTAAAAGAGTGTTCATGGAGTGTGCGATGTTCTTCTCCAAAGAATCCTACTGTTTGGGACTAGCAACTAGCTTCAACTTTCCGATTGATTGACTACTTGACAGTTTCAGCGTCTGTAAATAGTGTATTTGAAATACATGATTTATTACAGCTCTGATTATACATATACAAATCTTAAAATAATCCACTAGTAACGCTGTCTGCTTTGTAAAAATATAGAGAAAATGTCTCCCGTTCAACAAACCTAACAAAAACGTTTATTTTTGTTTATTTTACACTCATCCCTTTCCAATTCCAGAAAGCAAAACGTACACAGTTTTCGCTCCAACGGACGCAGCGTTCGCGCGGCTCACGCCTGCCGACCTGGCGCGCTACGCCGAGAAGACTGGCGCCAGGGCACTGGTGGCCAGGCATGTGCTGCCCGGGACGCTGTACAGTGCCGGCATGAGGTACTACCAGCTACGGAACTCCATGGAGGATGCTAAGCCGCTGACGCTGCAGAAAAATGCTGGTGAGTTGGCTGTTTTAAGTTTGGAATGTATTTTTGTGGTGTTCCTTTTTTAAAGCTTGCTATGTCTATCTAGTGTATTACGTCACAATATAGGTAATTCAGATTTAAAAAAATATACCAAACATTTAGTATCCCACTGCAGGACAAAGCCCTCTTCCCATATGGAGAGGGCACGATAATTGCTCACCACGCTTGCTTACAGCGGATTGGCGATTTTAGATCTAAAGTGCGATTATATAACTGAATATAGTGTACCGTACTGTATTTTTTTCATATATTTCCAAAATAATGGATTCTCTTGTTGCCTGGTACATAATCGAAAAACATTAAGAAACGTAGATATAGTCATTGGACTAATATTTTTAGGCTGTCTCAAAACTACTGAGCATTTCGGCAATTTCGCATAACCAGAGACAACTTTTCATCCCAAAACTCAATTTCCAGGTCGCATCAAAGTAAACAACGCCCAAGTGATAACACACAACATCCCCGCGACGAACGGTGTGATACACGCAGTCGACGCAGTCCTGTAGCGTGCGCATGCGCATCCCCCACCAATTAGCTTCAATGAAGTTTAGTACACACGTCAGTCGGCTCCCGGCCACGCCACAGTACGCACGACAGCGTTACATTAACATAATATAATTTTAAGACTGTAAATAACGTTAGACTAAGATAATTATTTATATATGCGTGTTAGATTTTGTAAATAAAGTTTTTTAATTAATTTGATGTCTTTTTGTTGATTAGCCAATATTGTAAGGTTTTACTTAAAAACGTTTTCAAGTCTCTGAATAATAATAATACCTATTAGTGTCCCACTGCTGGGCAAAAGCCTGTCCAAATATTGACCACAACGTTTGCTAAAGGCAATTTGGCAATTTTAGACTTATATAAGTCCAAGTTTTCTCAATTTTTTTTCCCTTCACCGATGTCAATGATTTCCAAGATAAACTTAGAAAGCACATATAATAATCCGAATAAAATAAAACAAACAAAAAAAATCAATTCGTAATACTATAATTAATTAAATATATCACACACAAAACCATACTGATTGTAAGTACACTTGTAACAAACCACATTACTTCCCAAGTAAAGGGGAAACACTTCCCTTACACACGCACTAAATACTACTGACTACATAATATTGTATCAGGGGTCCCCAAACATTCAGTTCGCGTGGCCTCACAGGTTCAGAATTCTGTATCGACGCCCTAGCTAGTCCAAAAAAGGTTTATTGATACTATATGAAGCGGATTTTTTATAGTTATATTGATAAGAAAACATTTATTATTTTGGTAAAAAAGGAAATGAAAAAGCTTTTAAAATACAATGGCAACTTGTGTTTGATGATATCGACACATTTTTTCAAAGCATGGGATAAAATGGTGGCCCTTTTTACCCTCTACGGCGCCGCGGCACACACCTTAGGAACCCCTGGTCTACATAATCGCCCTTAACTCTGATAGTTAAACTTCGCTAACATTAATTTTAACTTGGCAATCTCATCATCCTTCGCAGCCAATTCCTCCCTCAAAGACTTTATGGTATCATCTTTATTTTCTGACAAATTCTTCAGCTCTTCCAAAAGTTGGGCAGTATCCAACCTCTTTGCAGGTCGCCTTTGTACCAATTTGCCTATGATATGGGCTATTTTTGGGTAGTTGGCTGTCAAATGGGCAGGAATTTGGCCTTTACGGAGGTCAGTGATGGTCTTCACGCGCTCCATGTCAGTGCTGAAGGGTTCCACCATCTCTAGGAGGATGATGCCGAGGCTGTACATGTCGCTCTGAAAAGAGATAGAAAAAAAATGAAATTTCTGTTACTGTAGTAAACTGATTACTCATTTTGCGTCGCCGTGTAGCACAGGACTTCAGTATGGAAAGGAATGCAGCGTAAATTACGCGTCTCACAACTCACAAAATAGCGTTTGTTAGGCCTCACACTTAGTGTTAAAATACTGTATTAGTGTAAGCCTAAACGCGATCCTTGTACTTTGGAAAAAATGCGAAATTTAAACGAATCATTATAAATTGTATTGGTATATTTCATGTTGTAGTCTTTGTAAATATCTCGCAACACAAGTTCAAAGTGCTGTTTCTGTAAACTCACCTTAGGATTACACTGTCCTTCCAACTGCTCAGGCGCGGCGTACAAGTGAGTTCCCAACGCCAAGCCACTATGAGACTGTTGCAGCGGACACGCCAGTCCAAAATCCCCCAACTGCACTGTCACACCACCTTCAGTCTGAGCCACAAACACATTACTAGGCTTAATATCATGGTGAATGATCCCTCTAGAGTGGATGTAGTGGAGGCCTTTCACCAATTGCGTGAACATGTCAATAAGTACATCAATATGCGTCCAAGCTACTGGATATGTCAAATCTGGGGACTCTGATGGATCGCAGGAGTCTGATGAATCGCAGTGGTGAAGACCAGAGTCTTCAGAACTCTTTCTAGTGGCAGTCATGTGCAGGTTCCGGTCGTCAAGCCACTGTTTCAAAGTCTGCTGGCAGTATGTCATCTGGATATACAAGGTCGCCCATTTTAAGTTCACTCGGGAGCAGTTTTCGAACTCTTTGCTGGAAAACAAGTTGCAGACAGCGTTCTCGTCATGAGGTGAGGTCGAGTCTTCGTCAGACAAAAATTCGGACTCGTCCAAATCCTCTTTGGAACTCGCGAAGCTGTTCGAATTCTTAAAGGAAATCACGAAATCGGATACGCTTTTATGAGTAAACAGCTCTTTGGAGTTGTGAGTTTTGAACGATGTTATTATGTTGGGCTGGGCGGATGATATCAAGTTCGAGTTGATGGTGAAGTCTTCGCTGTCGGTCTCCATCTTGAATTTATGCTTCTTTTTGACAGTAGATTCTATCATAGGTTCCAGCCAAGCTGCTTTATAGTTTACTATGTTAGGGTGGTTGAGACTTGCTATGGTTTTCACTTCCGCCAAATGTGTCATGATGGAGTCGACGTCTGAAGATTTAATGTAAACCTTTTTCACAGCATATTCGACACCATCCAGTCTATGTTTGGCTTTGAAGACGCTTCCAAATCCGCCGCCAGCTATGAAGTACAGCTCCTCGAATTCGCGATGGTATCTCGACCACTCGAGGCCTGATGGCTGGACAATAGGCCATGATGCTGGGAGGGTGATTGGGATCTCGGAGCCGCTAGCAACTGCGACAAGTTGGTACAAGGCCCTTTGGTACTGGCTCCTCATTGCTTCAAACTCTCCCATGGCATAAGAGTCATCTATGAGGTTCATGCTGTGCAGCTTCTCGCATATTGTGTTATACAGTTGGTTTGCTCTTAGGTTGTCTTTTTCTAGAAGTGAACAGAGTTGTTTGACGAGAGATTGGACCAGCAGGCTGATGGGGGTGGTCGCTGCTGAATTGATAATCTCGATCTGTTCCAAGCTCTGGTGGAACACCGGCTGGTTGATACTGCTGTGATTCAATCCTGGAACGAGAAGGAAAACACAAGGTTAGAATTTCAAAACTGCGCATGTCAAAAAGTAGGCTTACGTTTTGATAATCTTGTCGCTAGAAAGTAGAACGCAAAAACATTGTTATCGCAACTGACGTTCGTAGCCTGCACATTTTGATTATTTCATGTGACTAATTGCAATAAGTATACCTACAGCTGAAATAAATTATTAGGTACTTCCGTTGATATCTTGGAGTTACCATGGCAGACATCAGTCTATCTTTCTATAGTAAAATTATAAAGAGGAAATATTTTTTTGTTTGTTTGTAACGAATAGGCTCCGAAACTGCTGGATCGATGTAAACCATTTTTTCACAAATAGATAGCTAGATTGTTCCTGAGTAACAAAGGCTATATAACATCGCGCTACGAAGCACGGGAGCGGAGCAGTAACTAAAGACGTAACTTAACGCGAGTGAAACAAGCCACGCGGACGAAGACGCGGGCAGTTCGTTAGTTGTATATAAAAGTACTAGCTGTTCCCCGCTGTTTCACCCTCGCTGCTCAGCACCTGTTGGTCGTAGCGTGATGTTACATAGCCTATAGCCTTCCTCAAGAAATGGACTATCCAACACTAAAAGAATTTTCCAATTCCAACCAGTAGTCCCTGAGATTAGCGCGTTCAAACAAACAAACTCTTTAGCTTTATAATATTAGTATAGATGATATTTTTACCATTATTTTCGTCCATATTAAGTATATATCCTTCTTTTCATACATATTTATAACTCGCAGAAAAAGTCTGCAGAAACAAAACGATATTTCCAATATATTTAAACGGTTTTATAACCCCTCACAATCGAACATTCTAGTTGAGAATCAAGGTAGTTTCTGCCGATATTCCACGATTTCTATCACCCCTATGTATTTGAAGTTGAATGCAAATCAAGGTTCTCGGTAAACAGTATTATCATGAAGTCAGATCTGACATTGAATGCATGTTTATTGTTTACGAATACTGAATAAGTTATGGAAATCGATGAGACTGATGTTATCTTGAACGTTTGACAGGGTTTCATGAAATATTGAACAGGGTAGCGTAGCTTTAGGCCGAACTTTTGTGGAGTTCGAGAATGATCTACCGTATTTCTGAATACGAGAGTGAATCCTGATATATTTTAGGGTCATAGGGAACAGAAAAACCGATCAATTACGACCGAGCTAGCGTAGTAACTGGAGAAAGAAAAAGGAGACTCATCATCATCTGCTTAGCCTTTTCCCAACTATGTTGGGTCGGCTTCCAGTCTAACCGGATGCAACTGAATACCAGTGTTTTACATGGAGCGACAGCCTACCTAACCACAATTGACGCAACACGATACCTCTTGGTTAGACTGGTTGTCAGACTTATTGGCTTCTGACTATCCGTAACGACTGTCAAAGATCTACTAATGACAGCCGGGACAAACGGCTTTGTGTGCTTTTTTGTAGAAAGACATACGTAGACATACGTTTGTTTATTATTATTATTATAAGGGACTCTTTACTCTCTTTTTCTGTCACAACTGGATTCTCTATAAAATCAATACAAAGTCGTGGATCAGAGCTGCTGTAGTGCGATTCTCTAAAATGCAAACTCGAAAACGAGTCTCACTAAAGTGATCGCGCTCACTTCGATAACGAACCAACTTGTCATTGGTTTAGTATTCGTTCGCCGTGGTGACGTCACCGGCGTGATCGTGTCTAACAGAATACCATTTTGTAATCTCACTGCGGATTTAGCATTCGAATTACGAAGTGAGGCTTAGAGAATCACACTGCTGATTGTAAATTAGATTAGACCAAAGGGAAGTGAGATAACATAAACTAATTAAAAACCTAACCGTACCTACATCTGTTATCTGTTGATAGCTAAGAATTAGATCATCAATCATCTATGTAGCATAATGGGCAACCTATGTGCCTGCAAATAACGGGTGCGAGAAGCTACTTAACTGAGCAGAAAGTTACGTATTCTTCCTATACCTGGGAACCATCTGGTTATGGAAACTTTACAAGTCAAAGTTAGACCTAAACGAGTTGCCGGGGCTGCGAGTTTTTCGAAAGAGATACCGCGCCCCCGGAACGCAAATGACACAAAAAGGAATATGAATGGGTTTTAGTCAGTAAAAGTCTGACACTAAGGGCGGGGGAAGTCATTTGATGATTTCCCATCGGTAAAAAAAAGATCTAAACGAGGCCAATGATAGAGCTGTACAGGTACTGGTCGGACAAAATTTAATGGGTCAGTCAACACGAAAAGAAGAACAAAAGTCAAACTTCCTTCTTATTTGGGTTTTTAACAAAAACAAGTTTAAAATGTTTGAAGAAAGCTATAATAATACCTGTAGCATGCAAAATATTTAAAATTTTGCGTACTTACAAAATTTGAAATTCGATAACCAGCAATAATTTAAGTTCAGTTAGATAAGCAATAAACACGCAGCATTCGTGCGTAGTGCAGCGTACGTGCGTAGCACAGCGTATACAGTCTGCGGGTTGTTCGAAAGAGATACCGCGCCCCCGGAACGCAAAGAACACATGAAGGAACATAGATGGATTTTAGTCAGTAAAAGTCTGACACTCCCTCCCGCCCCGCCCAGGGCGGGGGAAGTCGTTGGATAATTTCCCAACGTAAAAAAAAAGCGTACGTACAACACGTACGTGAAACGTTACATTTAAGTATTTTTAAACACAAACACCTTGAAAGACTAATCATTAATTTCAATTAGGTCATGAAAGGTACTTTTGAACGGCTTCAAGAAAACATGAATTTTATCTAGTTGCCGCTTCCAAAAGTTCCTTTCTTATGGAGAAGAGTGGGCAAGAAACTTCATAGTTACATCAATGTTTTACAATACTTATTGTCCGTCTGCTGTATACATAATGACATCTGATCCTGTAGTTTTTGTTACTTTTATATGCAGCTAACAATAAATTGTGAGGGGTCGACGCCGTCATGGTGTCGAACACCTTTTTAACAAACAATTCATAATACACCTTTTCATCTTAAAAATAAGGTTTAAAATAAAAAAAGGTATTCTGCTCATTGAAGTTCTACACATTACGTCTTTATGTTGAACAAATATCGTACTAAAAGTTACCGACTTAAGGTTTATTTTAGCTTTTGCGTTGGTAACAATCTGGAATATTCGCGGAGTCGTACCACGTGGTTTATATCTACTACCTACGTTGTGGGTTATGGCAGTTTGTAAACCACAAACGATAAAATGAACGGCATAAAAATGTTATGGTTTTTTTTTTTCTTCAAATGTATGTACCTATGTCAAAGATCGAATATCGTCTCAGTAAACGAAAAGAAAGTACCTATTTTAGGAAGCCGGTCTAGATTTTTAATGGGTCGTGATTTTTATTGTCCTGATGACAGTACTTAAAGACTAAAGTACCTACTTATACTTTTTTTGTTTTTTTAATAAAGTTTTTTTTTTTGAGGTCAAGTCTGAGATAATTTTTATATATTTTCATTTTTATTTGGTGTTAATGACGGTAAATTTCACAATCTTGTCATTTCATTTTACCATAGTCTCATTATTATTAATAAGCAAAAGAAATTTCAGAATGGGACCAGCAGTTCCGTACATTAGCGCCTACAAAGAAACAAACTATACAGCTTTACAATATTGGTATCTAAACAATGTCAGTATTTCAATTAGCAATTAGGTTAATTCAAAAAACCTTGGATCTAGTAGGCACACAGCCAACTGTTCGAGATAATTCTAAAATCTGAATGCAGCATGTTTGTAATTATGAAGCTATTGTTTTAAAAAAGTTTGTATAAAATCGGAACAGATTCTTCCAAAACTGGAGAAGCGAGGCGCTGAAGAGGGAGAGATGGAAGGAGTGGAGGGAGGCCTTTGCCCAAGAGTGGGAAAGAACAGGCTAACAAAAGAAATAATCGTAAAGAGATATAGTGCACAAGTGTGTGCGCAAACACAGATGCATTCCTTCTTCCCCAACTCTGATAGTCTGATGGGACGGCAGTCCTACACTACCGGGGATAGAGCAGATGCACTTAATTAGGCGACATATCTGATTATAGTTAGGGGCTGGTTGCATGTTAGCATAAAAAAAAAAAGATATTTTACCTTATTCAGCACAAGAGCTTACACAAAAATTTACATAGGTTCTCAAGACAGGTCTGAACCCTCAAAAAAAAAGAAACAAATACATACCCATTATATTTTTTGTAACAACACACATAAATAAAATTACTATGCCTCATAATTTGAGGTACACAAGCAGACTTGTGAATGCCGTGTGTATGTGATAACATTACTATTTCATTGAGAATTAGGCGCATTTCTTATCCATTCATAAAACGCCTTTCGCTAATCACTTTCAATTTGCATCAGATTCCTTATCTGATAATATAACATAATCAATGAATATTCTACTTTGTGTGGTTGGCTACTTCGTTTTAGACGCGGATTATAAAGTAGGTAGCCCATGGCCTTATTCGGATTCCATGCAGCCAGTTTGCCAAATTAGACTACAAACGAATTGTTGGCGGTTGTAGATGGACAGTCTGGGTTACTTTTGCATAATTATTATCAGTGTGGATTGCGTCTTGTTAATAACAAGTTGCAACCTGTTCCTATTTAGTGTTGTGTGTAGATAATTAGTGCTAGTACCCTTTTATAGAAGATTTTGATGGCAGCAACGTAAATTCAGACATATAATCAATATTATTCATTATTAATTTACAGGAGAGTACATTTAGTAAATAAAAACCGGCCAAGTGCGAGCTGGAATTGGAATGGTTCCATACCATTTTCTTAAAAAACTGCAAATATCACGTTTGTTGTATGGGAGCCCCCCTTAAATATTTGTTTTATTTTATATTTTAATTTAATAATTTATTTTTATAGTGAGTTTATAACTTAATATTCCTTTAAGCATAGGGTTACCATATCTCAGGATTTGTCCTGAGATTTCAGGATTTTTGGACTCTTCTCAGGATTGCGGCCGGATTTTGCAAATCTCATGAGATCTCAGGATTTTTTGAATTTTCAATAAAATACAGCTTACATTTTAAAGATCTCTTTGATAAAAAATAAACAAACTAAAAATAATCTTCCTTTGGTAATAATTGCACAATTAAAATCAGTACTTATTTCTCCAAGTAGGTACTTAATCAGTTTTATCATACTTAATATGTGATGATACATTTTTAAGTAAGATCCACAATGTATAAAAACGATAGTATTACGACTTTATTAAATTGTTAAGTAAATTCGAGAGAAAATTTTGATAATGTAAAGGATCTCAGGATTTTTCAATAAAAATCAAGCCTTTTCTCCAGACTTTTGATTTTTTCATCTGGTAACCCTATTTAAGCATCTACCTGTGCCATTATTAATAGCAAGCAAAAATGAGCAAAATAAATGATGTTTGTTGTATGGAAGCCATCTTAAATATTTATTTTATTGTTTTTTAGCAGCAACAGTAACACATCATCTGTGAAAATTTCAGGTGTCTAACTATCATGGTGCATTAGATACAGCCTGGTGACAGACAGACGGACAGCAAAGTTTTAATAATATGGTCCCGTTTTTCGTTTTTTCCCTCAAGATATATCCGTAGGCTCTAGTTAGCTACTGTACTTCTCAACCTCATTCCAAGTAGATGGTTACCTCATATTTTTTCTTAGATTAAAACATTTTTTTAGTAAAGTACATTGATCCCCATCCCTTCTCAAATGTTTCTGTTAATTTATCAGTGTTGGCAATTATGTGCTAAATTTCATCATTTTACTAAGTTGTGTAGGTACGAAAATAGATACCAAGCCGGGCAAAATTGAGGTAAACATTAGCTAGTGCTTTGAAGTTAACCTTTTTTCTTGCAGTGACGTAAGTTACACTAGGACGAATTTGATTATACGTACTTGTTTTTACGTAGATGTTGTGATTTTCAAGGCTACGATTTCTGCTAAAGAAAATGTACATTGCAATGTACTTATTTTAGAAAAATTATTCCAAGTTAAATTCTCACCTAAATCAAAGGATTTAATTGTCGCCAAAGCCTTCCACTTGTCCTGTAACTGTTTCTCCATGGTCTTATACTTTTCTTCCTGTTTCAGATGATCAGCAAGAATATTGCAGCCAAGACTTTAACTCACTAAAGTCGCGAAACGCCATTGCACTCAAAGAGCCATTTTATATTTATGATTTCACTTTAAAGTATGAGAAATGCCAAGTTTATCTAATTTACGTAAACTAATAAAAATAACACAACGATGAATTTCACACACACTCAAATCCTCCATTAAAAAAAACTGACTGAACTAGAGATGTTCGGTTCATTTAATTTTTAATGAAAATCGAGTAGTTGTTAACAATTACTCAATTTTATCGATACTTTATTTTGAAAGTTTCTAATGGGCAATTCAGATTTTCAGGTTTGGTGCATTGAATCATACAGATCGCATCTACCGTTACTACTACAATTGTTTTGTTAGCAAATAAATATCTGTAATCTGTAATGTTAATGATTGCATACATAATTTTAGCAGTTTACATGATAAGATTATTTCTAACATGAACATCATCTGCTTAGCCTTTTCCCAACTATGTTGGGGTCGGCTTCCAGTCGAACCGGATGCAGCTAAATATCAGTATTTTACATGGAGCGACTGCCTATCAGACCTCCACAACCCAGTAATGGGTAATACGATACTCTTGGTAAGACTGGTTGTCAGACTTTCGGGCTTCTGACTAACAGTAACGACTGTCAAAGATCTACAAATGACAGCCGGGACCAACGGCTTTACGTGCTTTCCGAGGCACGGAGGAAACTCGCTATAGTAAATGGTCACCCATCCACAGACCAACCTCGGCAAGCGTGGCTTAACCCGGAAGATCGGTCTATGCGGCTGTAATTATTTAGCCACGAGCTCCTCTATTTCTAACATGAACAGCTTTATTAAATGTGTCTGAACAATCTAGAAGTATTTCGGACGAACTTAAGACTTCTGCCCTATATGTGATAAAAAGGCGTTTTTATATAGTTTTTACAAAATCGATTCGCAGCACTCGATACTATTTGGAAATCACACACATCCCTAGGTGTACAGTTTAAACAAGATAGAAATATTAGACATACGAGACAAGAGACGTTCAACTTCAACGATGTTGTCAAATTAACAATATGGCAAAAAATAATTCTTTAGTAATATAAATGTAAATGTAAAAATCGAGGAACTGAATCTCTTATCAAATAAATAAATCAGGTGCTGAAAAATAAAAATAATAATAATCAGATGGAAAAGCTGTACATTGAATTGTCTATGTTTGTTTATAAATTATGCGAATATGACAGTGACATATTATGACATTCATTGACATTGACAGCAAAACAAACGCAGTGTATGTCCATGTGTACGCTTTACGTTTTTCTGTAATTATCGCATGAATAAATTGCTAAATAGTTTATAACCAAAATGAACCTACTGCCTAAAAGCCACAAGGAATTCAGCGAAAAAGACTACTGGAATAAGTTCTTCAAGAAACGTGGGAATAAAGCATTTGAGTGGTAGGTTATATTTTGTATCATCTATTATTCTCATTTTTTTTTACTTAAACTGAGTAAGTACTTAAAATTTAATATACTTTCCAGGTATGGTGAATACTTAGAACTATGTGGACAGTTACATAAGTACATCAAAACAAAAGATGCCATACTAATTACAGGTTGTGGTAACTCAAGCTTGAGTGCCGACCTTTATGATGTTGGCTATGAGAATATTACAAATATAGACGTATCAGAAGTAGCCATAAAGCAGATGAACTCAATAAATTCTCATAGAAAAGCTATGAAATTCCTCTGTATGGATGCGTTGAACACATCTTTCTCCGATGAACAGTTCAATGTTGTTTTAGACAAAGGTACCCTAGACGCTCTAATGCCGGACGATACAGAAGAAACAAAACAAACCATAGACAAATACTTTTCTGAAATCAAAAGAGTTTTGAAGCTTGGAGGTCGGTTTGTGTGTATATCTTTGCTTCAGAGCCATATTCTCAGTAAGTTGTTGGAGACATTCTGTGATAAGTCCTGGATGTTCAGAGTGGTGAGGTGCCATGAGGCAGAGGAGAGGAATGCTGAGAACACTGATGGTCCTACATTACCTGTATTTGTTGTTGTTGCTACTAAGTTTAAAGCTATGCCACAATTAGTAAGTATTCATTATATTTTCCTTAGAAAAGCTAGTTCTAAGTTTTTCCTACCACCATCACGCCTGTATTCCCCGAAGAGTTAGGCAGAGGTGTACCAATGTACACCCACAGTTCCAGTTTTTCCTACCTTGATCAAATAAACAATTTGAAAATTGACATTTAGGAAAATACTATAATTACCTATTTTTTCTTGCAGATATTAGAAGTATGTATGGCTGGGGACAAGATGCAAAGACTTCAGTCTCCCGAGGAGTTGAAGACGTATGTAAAGACAGCTCAAGACACAGCATTTGTTACCAATGGACTTGCCAAAACTAGCCTGGACGAAGATAATGAAGTATGTACTAAAGTAATTTGTTTGCTATGAATTTCGTCTTCAGAAAGTAGAATATTAGGAAAGTATGATACCACTGAGATGCTTGAATTATTTAATATCAATGAAAGACTAAAAAAACTCCCAGTTGATATCAAGGAGTAGAAGAAAAATTATAGAAGTACTAAACATTTAATATGTAAAATTATATCAGCCTATTACTGTCCCACTGAAGGGCAAAAGCCTCTCATTCAGAGAAAGCACAAGCTTGCTCAAGGCAGATTGGTGATTTCAGACTTATATTATTATTAGTCCAGGTTTCCACACCATGGGAAACATTCACCAATGTCAGTGAAGTCCAAAATAAACTTTTTAATTCATCATTGTTATATGGCAAACAAGCGGGCGGCCCACTTGACATTAAGTGGTCACTTCTGCCCATAGATATTTTCAATACCAGAGGTCTTACAAATGCATTACCATCCCAGAGACAAAGTTGAAATGTCTCATGTGCCTATAATTTCACCGGCACCCAAATAAGTTAGCTAGTAGAAAGAAAGTATTAGTTATTTCTTTAATTATTTCTCTTCCTATTTGTAATTTTTTATTGTCTCCAGGTTTCTCTGGACCTGATGCAGCCTGGAGTGGAGAATCCACGCTATACTCTGTACGTGGTCGACCAGAAGAGA
The DNA here is from genome assembly GCA_932526535.1 of Caradrina clavipalpis. Taxonomy (NCBI): domain Eukaryota; kingdom Metazoa; phylum Arthropoda; class Insecta; order Lepidoptera; family Noctuidae; genus Caradrina; species Caradrina clavipalpis. The sequence goes on along the minus strand of OW052091.1, from coordinate 16,129,453 downwards.
TCACAGGCTATCAACAAATATGCAGTATTTATTGTGCCACAGGGAAGGTGAGTAGCTTGGACTTATCTGTAACTAGCGAAGTGCCTGCGACTTCAACCGCGTGGCGCATTTCACCCGCCATAAGTTACGTCTTTGGATATTGCTCTGCTCCCGTGTATCGTAGCGTGATGTTATATACCCTATGTTACTCAGGAATAATGTAGCTATCTATTGATGAAAAAATGGTTAAAATTGGTCCAGTAGTTTCGAAACATTTTTGGTACAAACAAACAAAAAACCTTTCCTATTTGTAATATTAATATACGAGTAGTATAAACGAATTGAACGCGGAAGTAGATTATTTTTACACGTGAGTATATTTAAAACCGCGATAATTATCACCCAATAAACCTATACCAACATACAACACACATAAAATTAGCCAGGCCACACCCACATCGTTTGGTGCACAGTGGGTTAAATATAGAAGTGTTGATCAACAAGAAACTGCGCGTCCAGTAGTTTTGGGGCCTATTCGTTACAAACAAACAAACAAACAAACAAAAAATTTACCTCTTTATAAAGTATAGATGGGTGAAAAGAACTATCGTAACTTCAACTTTTATAACGAACCAGGAGAAATATACTAAACAAACGTAAAATATAAACTCATATGCGCAAACAACCAGGCCCAAATGCCTTCCGGCCATACAAATGTTTGTTCCGTGCGAAAATTGAACCTGAGCACGCTTTGAGAGCTTCTGTCGCGACTAAAACCTTTTATCATCAAAGTAGAATGTCACTCACTGACTTAACACGAAATCTCAAAAACTACTTAACCTATGAAGATGAAATTAGATAGGTATTTAGTTTATAAGAAGGAGACATCTCGGCTTTCATGCTGATGGAGTCGCGGGCAAAACCTAGTTAATAATATTAATAATTTATTTATTTGACACAGATTAAAAACAGGGATACAGAACATAAACGAAACATAAAAACATAAAATATAAACTGGGTATGAATACGACATACTTGGCGCAGTTGCTGAGCGATTGGCTACTGCGCTTCGCGTCGCGGGTTCGAGTCCCGCACGGTACAAATATTTGTATGGCCTACAGATAGTTCCGGGTCTAGCTGTTTGTGTATGTAAGTTTATGTTTGTAAATGTACCCACGATACAGGAGAAATTCGTAGAGCAGAGAAACGTTTATATATAAAAAGAGCATAAACATCTACCAGGTGTGTTTACTTGACTAAGGAAAAACAGACGAGTATATAAAACAGTATAACAACAGAACACCTATGTAGGTACTCTGCTCAATGGCTGTCAGAAATAGCAGCTCCGCGTAAACATCGCCCACGGGCACGTTTTATTGAGAAAGAGGATATCATCTTGAATATGGAGAAAAGAAATAATTTTGTATGTTCGCTGCAAAGGGTTTTGCATGAAACCTTTTTTTTATAAAATCTATGTTTTTTTAGCGAATATGTCGTGATTCCCTTTTTGTTTTCCAACCGGATTCAGGCAAGTACCAATGTGACTTTGTTTATTTCATGTATACTTTCCATGTTTATGGCCGCTATCCCACTGGCGTTTTACGAGCGTCGGCGTCTCTCGAACGTCTGCGCAGCGTCAACGTCGCGTTTGTTGGCAACAGGTACAATCACGCCCTCCAGTAGTGCGATTCTCTAAAATGCAAACTCGAAAACGAGTCTCACTAAAATGATCGCGCTCACTTCGATAACGAACCAACTTGTCATTGGTTTAGTATTCGTTCGCCGCGCCGTGCTGACGTTACCGGCGCGATCGTGTTTAATAGGATACCATTTTGTAATCTCACTGCGGATTCAGCTTTCGAATTACGAAGTGAGGCTTAGAGAATCACACTGCTGCTCTATCCGTGTATAAGATAGAGCAGGACGGCGGCGTGATTGTACCTGTTGCCAACAAACGCGACGTTAACGTTGCGAAGACGTTCGAGAGACGCCGACGCTCGTAAAACGCCGGTGGGATAGCGGCCTATCTTGGAATATCAGAGACGTAAAGGAATACGTCGTGAGGAAACCTGGACTTATATTTATAAGTCTGAAATCGCCAAAAATCCGCCTTGAGCAGGCGAGCGATCAATGGTCACGCCTTTTCTTTATGAGTAAAGGCCTTTGCCTTTTGTCCATCACTATGATCAGCCTGCAACAGTCCACTACTTAACATAGGCCTCTCCACTTGCACGCTATTTCGGTCGATTTTCGGCTAGTCTCATGCAGCTACCCTGCGAAGATCGTCGCTCCACCGAGGCTGACGGATTTTGTCCAGAAGAAATACTTTTTTTTTAATTTTGAGAGAACACCCACAGTCTATACCTAGTGTAATGCGCAAATTCGTTGCGTATAAAAGAAGCGTCGAACGCGGTAAGCGCTGCCTATGTAAAGTTTTTGGAAGCCGAATTGGACGTGCAATAGTGCATTCGATATTATTTAAGTTTTTGACAAATTGCTCCTTACAAGTTCGTTAAAAAAAGGATTTTAAAGATTAAAATAACAATTTGGATAAAAAGTTCTTGTGCTAAAGTTTTTGATCGTTGGCTTTCTATTTTAGGTAGGTATTTTATTATTACTTAATAATATTAATATGCTTCTTTTATTTTTTAAAATTTCTTGGTTGTGTTAGAATATCTTATTACAAATTATAGTATAGACCCTGTTTCTGATACCCGGTGGGCTACTCATTTTTATATTTTTGAATGTTTTTGTTTTTATATAAATATTTAAAAATGTATTTAATATGAATTATAGATAAATGAATGGAAACAGGATACAGGGAAAATAATATTTTATTTTAATGCTCGAAGTAGCTCCGTTGTATTTCTAAATCTTGATGGCTGCGATGCGCAAATAACCTCTGAAGATTAACATAGGATAAGGTGGCAAAGACGCATTCCTAATTATCTTTTACTAAATAAATAACAAACATAAAAGTAGTCTTAAATTCATATTTATTTATCTCTTAAATCTTCTCTTTAATTTTTATGAATTATTTTACATTTTTAAAAAGCTCCTCATTAAAATCTCCAGAATGTTGTAAAGCTCTAAATATATCAGGTATAATTTCTAGAGTGAGTCATTTCTGACAAATAACAATTTTACGATAGTTTTAACCTGTGTCCGCCCACACATTGTGGACCCAACTGGAGCGACTGGAAATAATTTATATGAATAACATATTCATATTCAATAATTACAAGAATTATACCATCTATCACGCCTGTATTCCCCAAAGGGTTAGGCAGAGGCGTACCAATGTACACCCACAGTTCGCCGGTATATTTATTAGGTCCTATGTAATAGGGGGCGAGCCTATTGCCATTATAAGAATTAATTGCGGTAATCGAGTCCAAGTTTTCGTTGCTTTTGTTAATGTCATTGGATAGCAGATAAGCCGTCGGCCCATCTGATGAGTGGTGATAGGTGATGGACCATTGGGTAGTGACCATAATTGGTCGCCTCGCCACCACCTCACATAGACACTTTACACGCCTATAGACATCTGCAATACCAGACGCCTCGCAGATGCGTTACCATACTTTACACCGGCACCCACAGATACCCTTTAAATCGGAACATAGCAATACTGCTTTGCGGCAGAAATGTGTATGGTGGTATCTCTCATTTGGTGGAGCTCCTGCACGAAATTACTACTTCTGAAGTCCTAAAATTCATATTAAGTTATCGATCCTTAAAATAGTAGTAGTAGAGCTCTTTGCGCAGGAGCTCGTCCGGGTAAGTACAGGTCGCGCGATGATTCTAGATCGCTCGAGGAAAGTAGTGGGGGCAATCGTTCATTCATAAAGACCTTAAAATTGAACACTGCGCATGCCCTTTCCACTTTTGCCGAGCGATCATAAACCACCGCGCGAACTGTACTACCACCATTCTTGTTTCTGCAGCGTTGCTGTGTTCCGGTTTGAAGGGTATAGGTGCTGGTGTAATTACAGGCACACAACATTTCAACTTTGTCTCTGGGATAGCAACTCTTTTGCAAGGTCTCTGGTATTGCAGATGTCTATAGGCAGGGATGACCACTTAACATCAGGTGGGCTGTGTACCTATCTATTTTTCAATATATTTGACTAGGTCCACTTCAAAATCAAAGCTAGATTAACCTCAAAACCTAACGTGACTTAGAAATATGGGGTAATAAATTAATGTTAAGTGTCGTCAACTCATCTCTGCCACCTAGATTACCTCAATAATGTGCGAATCCGTCCAGGCGTCCGCCAGCAGTCGCTCATACATCATAGTTGTTCAGAAATAGATGCTGGAGCGAGCATTAATTAGCAGCGTCGCTGAATGTTATTGTGAGTTGTGACATTTCAAAGTTAAATAAATGAGATTTGAAAGTTGAGCCCTCGTTTTCCTCGGTGACGAATTGTTCAGCACCTGTGAGCTGATGTGATTGGTTATCTGAATTATCAACAACCAATCACAAGCTGTTGTAATTCGTAGTGTAAGGCAACAATTTTATTTTGTCCTAAATCAAAATTAGGACACTTGACAACATTCAAGAGCAATTTCCTTGCTAAGTACTTTAAGGCTGCGTTTCCACCAGAGATGTGCGAAGATGAGTAGCGAGGGATACGTGTGTAAAACTAACCAATTACCCCTCTCGCTGCTTATCGTGATCATGTTCCAAATTATTTAAAAGTATGCCTATGTACGTATACTATTATGTATGAGAATGTCTTTATACACACACACATACCATCACGCTTGTATTCCTCGAAGGGTTAGGCCGGTCGATGTTTAGGTTCCATGTATTAGGGGGCGAGCCTATTGCCATTAACCGGGCACAAATCCTAACTCCGAACTACTGCTGAGTCTGCTCAGTAGCAGTACGGAGTTAGGATTTGTGCCCGGTTAAAGTGTTATTGGTGTTTCTATTAACTGTAATAGAAACACCAATAACACTTTGCTCGACCTGAGAATCGAACCTCTGAAAATATCCTGGAAATGTCTTTATAGGTACTTTAAAATAAATCTGAACTCAACGAGGAAGTAGATTATTTTTACACTTGAGTATATTTAAAACCGTTTCGCGATAATTACCACCTAATAAACCTATACCAACATACAACACACATAAAATTAGCCAGGCCACACCCACATCGTTTGGTGCACACTCGGTTAAATATAGAAGTGTTGATCAACAAGAACTGCGCGTGAGTCGGTGAACTCCAAACGATAATATTTACGTCAAGGGACGCTTTTTGGTAAACAAATGATTTGGTGCTTTTTTTTTGGTGTTGTTTTCTGGCAGGAGTTATGAAGTCTTTTATTAATTTAACAGATCAGCTTGATTTACGTGCAATTTCGGGATGTTCGGATTATGCACTGTATGTTGTACGTTTAGTTCGATTCTCGGTCTGTAAAATCGACAAAGTAGGTAATTAAACAGGGCAAGCCGAGCATAATTTGAAACGATTTTAGAAAATAATGATCTCATTTCTCTCCCAGACATCCACTAGTAAGAAATAATCTACACTATAAAGCTGAAGAGCTTTTGTTTTTTGTTTAAACGAACTAATATCTGGAACTGGATCGGATTGCAAAAAAATCTTATAATATGATAGCCAGATTCATTACTATTCCTCATAGTATAGGACTATAGGCTATAGGAGCAGTGACCAAAGATATAATGCGGGATTTTACGCGGGTAAAAAAAATACACGCGTGGGTTGCGTGTATCAACGTGTTGTCACATGTTAAAGCGACAAGTAAAAACCCTGACTACTTATCTCTTTGGTTGCCTGTACCTGCGTAATATGTTCTTGAAAGCTCTAACAGAGTTTAAATATGTAAATAGACCCAAAGTACACAATTTTTCTTAGTGTTTAAATATACTCAATACCTCTTCTGGAATCTTCCAGGGAATCGGAGTGGTTATTCGGCACGCCAGCCGGGCGCCGTCAGCTGCAGGACTCGGCGCGCTTCGGCAGGCTGGTGGTGGCAGTACTCCGCAGGGGACACCAGTTCGACTCCTTAGACGCCGTGAAGGAGGAGTTGGCACACGCCGCCAAGATGCTCATACCTTATGGATTGACGGGACAGGTAATGATCATTTGTCGAGTTTTTAAGCGACTATATTTTTGAACGTATTCAACCCTAACCTCTTCACAGTTTTAGTGAACAGGCTTCTTCTGGGTAAGCTCACTGACCTCCACAACTCATTTACTGGGCAACACGATATTTCTTGGTAAGAGTGGTTGTCAGATTTCCCGGCTCCAACGCATTTGCAAGGCCTCGCTGGTATTACAGATATCTATAGGTAGCGGTGGCCACTTAACATCAGGAGGGCCGTGGGCTTATTTGCCATCGAAAGGCATAAAATAAATACAAACTTTCGCATTTACTCGTATAATGGTAGTAAGATTTTATGTCCATGATTCCAGATCCCATTCCTGTCACTGGGTAGCGACGTGGGTAGAAGAGTGAAGGTATTCGAAGGCACCTCACCGTTCTCCGGAGACTTCGTGGTAGAAGACGTGGATGTAGAGGGCGCCACTCATCGCAGGCTCGTGTTCTTGGATAACCAGTTTCTAGTGCAGTCCGAAGCCAAGTTAAAGACATGTAAGGAAGTTTTATAACTAAGGATGTAGGAAACTGTGACGTGGATAAAATTTATAAACGACACGGTTGTTGCTGGTTAAATTCCCGTTGCATCTTTGGTTACTGCTCCGCTCCCGTGGTCGTAGCGTGATGTTATATAGCTTATACTATTCCTCATAATTCTGTCTATCATTTATACAAAAATATTTTTCCAATTCAACTAGTAGTTCTAGACAGAGCGGTTAAACAAACAAATAAAAAGACTAACTTTTTTTATAAAATAATATCTTACTCTCTTTTCAGTGTCAAGAAAACACAAAACCAGACTAGTAATCGACTTCGGTCACATATCCCTATACCACTCCTTCATGTGTGTGGGTGTCCAAATATCCAGGACATCCTCCACCAACGTGGCTGTCCTAGGTCTTGGCGGAGGCAGCCTGTGCATGTTCCTCAGGAAATGCTTCGATAATGTCAAGGTCACAGCGGTTGACCTCGATCCCGCGATGTTGGACGTCGCTATGAACCATTTTGAATTGCAAACTGATGAGCGGTTGGAGGTACAGATTAAAGATGGCTTGGATTTCTTGAAGGATGAGGTGAAGCAAGGTTTGTGGAATTTTTTTATTTATTTAATTGTTTGTCAGTCTCTGGATTAGTTTCGGTTTACATTATCTGGCGGATAAATTCTGAAAAATTGTGCTTCTAAATGTTACGATAAATTTACGCTGGATCCAATCCACCAAATAAATAAAAACCCCAGGTAAGTTTAATGAAACTTATTCCAATTTAATAAATTGACGAGTAAGTCATATTTTTAAGCGACTTAAAAAAAGTTGGAGGTTCTCAATTTGGTTGTATTTTCTTTTTGTCTTATTTACATTATTACGAGTATAACCACAGAACAATAAAAACACACACGGTAGAAGTAGTAAGTAGGCGTGGCACATGCGCCGCTAGTATGAACTGCAGTACGCACTTGCTGTTCAAGCGCTGTCATTCGCAAACTAGACTGCGTCAACATATAATTTACGAAAAATAATATTAAAATGCCTTATTGTGCCATACTGGACTGTGAAAACCATAGCCGGACTAAAAATCTAACTCATGGAGATGTATCATACCACCGGTAAGTATTATTTTCGGATTTATTATAATAAAATGAAAAAATAAAATTTCTTCAATCATTGCACAAGATATACAAACAAAAATTGTCCTTATTGTCATAGCATCAAAGTTGATTTTCTTTTCCCGGTTATTAGCCTTTCTGGAATATTCGCTTGATTACCTATACTTTTGACGCTATCCAAATAGTGCGTGACTTATCGATAAAATCAATCGACATGTATTACATTGCCTTTTTAAAATAAAAGTATTTAAATATGTATGTAAGTAATATAATACAGATAATTATTAAATTAGTAAAGTTAATAAAATAAAAATCGTATGATATTCGTAATGTAATTTTAAATACATGTAGCTAAAGACTTGGTACAACATAGGGCGTTTGAATTATACCTTAATATTCTTATGTTTAGCAGTGGACGATGACGATGATTTGCTGCTGAGATGATGATAATGATGATAATTGTTAGATTTTATTTTCCTTCCTTAATAATTTCAGTTTTCCTGATGATCCAATTTATAAAGAGATATAGATCAACGCTACTGGGAGATTAAGCTGGTTCCCTACAAAAAACAGGTCCTTAGTAAGTAAGTATTATTTCAGGGACAGTAGCGTTATCCATAGTACGTGTGTAGAAATTAATGTAATGATTTCTCTAATATATGAATATTAAAAATAGTTTCTACATAGTTCAATTCGTTAGAATTTTTTTTTGTTCGTTTTCAGCGATATCTTCGTCAAATGTAAACCGATTCTTCTTTTGTTTCAAAGAGTTTACCCGCCAATTCATTGTTTTATATTGTCTTAAACTCACATAGCAATGTAATAATAAAATATTGCGAGGTTATCAGCATTGTTTTTCAATTACCCTGTATAAAATGAAACTTTTTGAAAATTTTCGTTTGTTGTGTGATAAATTTATATTTTCCACAACTGTATTGAAAAACGTCGTGTGAGTGTGGTACGTGGGTGTGTAGGTTATTGCAACTTCGTGACATTAAAAACCCTCGTCTTCGGCTCGGGCTTGTTAATGTTAGCTCGTTTGCAAAAACCTTCCACCCTTTTATAACAATGTACTATTGATTTACTTTTGATTTGGACGGGCCTGTTGTTCTAGTGGTTAGCGGCCCTGACTGGTAAGCCGGAGGTCGTGGGTTCGATTCCCACGCAGGACAAACTTTGTGTGATGAGCATGAATTATTTTAATACTATCGCATTTTAAATACGTTTTCTACTACTATCGATATTACTTCGATCGAACTAGGTTACATCACCATTTGAGTAGCAACTTGCAATCGTGTCAGCGATACGCCACTCAAATATCACCCTTATTTTTATGATGTTACAGTTCAATAATGTCAACTCTGAATAATGCCATCTAGCGACGAGTGGCGGTACTTGGTAGTCCAAGATGAATTTCTTTCTTGTTTTTGTCAATTTGATTTATAATTTGTTGACATTAAAGTTGCATTTCGTATAATATTTTTTTTGTATTTCGCTTACGCCCATTTTTTGTGTTTAGCCAATCGTATGTTCGGGTTTGCAGTAAGAGTAAATTGTTAATGTGTGAGTTTGGCGACACCGGTTCTGGTACAAACATTTTCTCAAGCTACTTCTACCGTTTTTATTGTTCTGTGAGTATAACATTCTCATTTCATCATTATGTACTAACTCTAATTCAAATAATTATCTCATCTTCAGGTAACCACTACGAGGCGGTAATGTTCGACATGGACAGCAAGGACCGCACAGTGGGGCTGTCGTGTCCACCTAAACAGTTCTTAGATGACCAGGTGCTGGAAGACGTCAAGAGTATACTTACGGAAGATGGTAAGGACTTGTGTCTTATATTCATTGAAGAATAGGGTGTTTTGTTGGTCTAGTAAGCGCAGCTAGAGTGCGCATAATGTAAAAAGAACGCTGGACTCTTACTGCGCCAGTTCAAATGAGCGCTCTTTTTACGTGACGCGAATATTACTGAGTGTAACAACCAAGGTTCAGTGTTCATACTAAGTCTAAAAGTGTTGGTGTGCACAAGACCTACTTTTTGTAAGATCAATTACTTATCGGACTGTTTCAAAACCGACACGCAGTGCACTAATGATTCACTGAGGATTTCATAGGACACACTTTTTGTGGGTCATGTGTGTTGGTATATTGTAATGAATGTTTCATTCTCTGCGACAATAAAACTGACACCGATTGTCTGACTCTTGTGGGCATGCTTATTGGGAGCCTCATGTAAGAACACGAGTTTTCAATGTTATGGCGAAATGAGGTTCTACGAATTTAGGCGTAGCGATTTACAAATTCAAAACTTTTTTTTATAAGTGATTTAGTAATTCAAGAATGAGAACAACTATTATTCTACTGATCCCATTGTTACAATTGGACGTAGTTACGCGAAAAGGATCCAAATCTCAAAGTGGACACTTTGAGAGTTGGATCCTTTTTGCGTATCAACACTTTGAGGGTTGGATCGTTTTCGCGTAACTACGTCCAATTACCCCTCTGTCGAAATTTTCCGACTCGAAACACTCTTCTAAAAATTAAATGTGATAATATAAATACTTATCCTTTTCCAGGCCACTTCATCCTCAACTTAGTTTGCCGCGACGTCGAACTACAGCAGTCAATAATGGACACTCTAAAGCGACATTTCAAACATTTAACTACAGTTAAACTTTATGAAGAAGTTAACGAAATAGTGTTCGCAACCAATAGCAGTAAAGTTTATAGTCCTGATGACTTTGAGGTAGCGATTAAGGAGTTGAACGCTTCTGCGCGACAGAAGAAATTGGTCGATGTTAAATGTGTAGATTTGAAGGATTTCTTGCAATCTGTAAATATTGTTACGTAGGCAGATCTTTTTGTTATTAAATAGGTATTTAATTTTGGAATGAATGCGGTTCGTAGATTTTTCATAGAATTGTACTGTTGGTTTGTTTATAATACACTTATGTGCAAAAGAATTGGGTACATGTATGTTGTATGCGTATGAAGATTCTTACGTAATCTTACATCCGGAAGGTATGATGAAATGTAATTACTTTAAAATGTTGCCATGTCTGATTTTTTTGCACGTAAGTGTCGTCCTAACTTTATGTGAGACGAAGGTGGAAACCCGAGATTCAGAGGTATTGCCTGTATTATTACAGGCAATTCTTTGAATCTAAATAATATTTACTAATGTAAATAGTAGCTTTTTCATAAGTTAGTATTTATACGCAGTTTTGAAGAAACACTCATTTTTACCCGTCTTCAATAAAAAGGGAGGTTTTCAATCTGTCTAAATACCTTTATATGACTAAAACATGACATATTTTGTTAAGTTTCTGATATTGATCGTCACTGAGATGAGATTGTGACTAGATTTTGGACGTTTATATTCAGTGAAATTTGGTTTTGGAGGTCTCATGAATAAATTGACTATTGTTTACTTAAATTATCTCAAACCAAAAATATTTTGTACCCTTCATAGTTTTTATTATTTTCGTATAAGGTTGATTATGAGTTTAACTCATTTAATTAACTAACTTTTGATTCTTTAAGATAAGTAGAAAGTCTATATCAATTAAAATGAATGGCTAAATGTGTTGCTAAACTCAAAACAGAACGGCTGGACAGATTTGGTTGATTCTTTTTTGTTGTATTTAATTTCCTGGACAAGGTTCATAAGAGATTTTTTTGAAAAATCCAACGGAAATGACGGAAATTTGCACCCGTGCAAAATCGGTGCGATTTTAATAATAGTTTTATTAATTTAAATCTTCCTATTATTATATTTTTTAAATATAATATATTGCTTTTGTTATAACCATATCTGGTTCTGGGCAGCTTGCATTTACATGTTTATTTTCAATGAACATTTCAATATTGATATGACAAGATATTAATATTACCTATTGACATTGTTTGTAAATATCATAACGAAAGGCTATGTAAATATTATGTTGTATGAAAATCTAGTGTTGTTATAACAGAGATGTTAAACAGATAAAAATATCATTGTTTATAAATAAATAACTTTTGATCTTGTGTAACTAAGAAAATACTATCAATGGTCTAGCATTTGTATAAATTTTCATCGTCCATGCAATTTTAAACTCTATATCCATTGTTTTATGGTTCATTATCCATTAAGGTTTAAGAGTATGATTTTCTGTGATAGGATATGATGAATTGAAACCACAGAATAAAATTAATGCATTTAATGCCGTTTCTTTGTTTACCGATCGCTCCCCACGGACTAGCACTCGTCTTACCAATTTCGCATTATTGTCACCATACAATACATCCACAAGCAAACATCATCGCACGAAATTATAATGTAACACGCTAACAATTAGGCTCCCTAATTTATCACAATTGGCACCTATGAGGTCTACTAACAACAAATATACAATAATTTAAACATTAATATTCGCAATGAAATAAATTACAATAGCGACGCGCTTAATACTTTAAGCGGAATACACGACACTGTTACATTACTAATAATGTCCCTCAAAACACTTTCTTCAGAATGTTTTTGAGGCTTTTTTTCTTTTTGCCACCACTGTTTTCGATGTCCTGTTGTCCGTTTTGTGATATTTCCGTGGATTCGGACCACAAGCTCCCCGTGGGGGATTCTGATGCTGCTTTCTTGTTCACGTTCCCGTTGAAGATCGTCCTGACCACAGGGCTGGGAGTACTCCTGCTACTCTGCCTGCTCAGTGTCCGAAGGAATGCTGGGGACGAAAGCCGCCGCGTTTTCATCGTCTTCGACTTCAAGTTGTTGAAGAACGAGCCATTCGTTTTTGGTAGTTCCTGCTTCGGAGGATTGGAGGTCTCACTCTCGCTGAACTCTTTCGGTTCGGACACTGGAGCGAAGTATTCCTCTTCGTCTAAAGCTATGGGGTTGTCCTGTAGCTTCCCAATACTGTCTGGTCGAATCCATTCTTTGGGTTCCGTCTCCAAAGTCCTGTGCACTATTGATGTTTTTCTTCTTCTATTCTTGCGTGCCACCTGCCACTCGCCGTCATCTTCGTCTCTGCTCACCTCGTCAGTGGATTGCCTGGCTATTTGCAACGCTTCCTCACTGGGACGCCGCTTCTTCGCCGAAGGAGTCTCATGTCCACTGACACCCTCGACGGATTTTCTCCGAAACTTGTCTTGTTTCTTTTTGGTCTTTTTAATGACTGGTATAATAACTGGTTCTGCTTTCCGTCTTCTGGTGAAGAAGTAGAAGACTAGGATAAAGATGATTGACTGGAACACGATGAATTTGAAGAAGTTGATGTTGCCGAACCAGCTGTCTCGTTCGTCCATGAGGATGTGTATGGCGGCGGCCATCTGTCCGAGCTGTTCCTGGAGGCTGGTCATCTGCTCGAGGTACTTCTGCTCTCGGTCGTTGCTCTTCCGCCGCTCCTCCGTCATCTGCTGCACTGTCTTCTCGAAGGTCTTCTGCATCTCTTCCACTTGCTTCTTGTACCGCCTGCTCAGCTCCTCCAGGTATTGACCGGAAAGAGACATGTTGCGCTCCAACGTCTGAAATCGAGAAATAAGAAAAGTTATTTGTGTTGTTGTGTTTGTTTTGTTGTGAATATTTTAAAGGTGGGTGAATAGTAAAATGAAGTAATTAAAATGCACGGTATCCAACCCACAATCTCATGTACAGGCGGCGCTTTAACCACTGGGACATTGCGACATGACATTGTGTTAATATATTTCAAATTGTAGTTACTGTTGTATTATACACTCTAACTCTTTACCTGGGAAGAAAGATTAATATAATTATTACAACACTAGCTTTTGCCCGCGACTTCGTCCGCGTGGATTAATAGTTCTCGTTCCCGGGGGATTTCCGGGATGAAAACTATCCTATGTCCTTTCTCGGGTCCCACACTATATCTGTACCAAATTTCATTGAAATCGGTTCAGTGGTTTAGGCGTGAAGAAGAGACAGACAGGCAGACAGAGTTACTTTCGCATTTATAATATTAGTACGGATGTCAGAATTTTTTCTAGTTTACTTTTATTTACAATTGGAGTGGAGCAAATAGAACTATCATGTAGTATGTACGATACTAACCTTCACTCTATTAGAAAGCCTTAGAAATACAGATTCCTTCTGCAGCGTCGTCGATCCCTGGTTCTGGTTCTGCGTGGCTGGCACCCCGGCAGGGGTCGGGTCCACCGCCATCTGGTCGAAGTCTGACAGAAAATTCTCAGTATCTATTATTATCGGATCATTCACTTCTTCAATAATGTTGTTTTCTTTCAATTTATCTGTGTTCACTTCAATTTTGCCATTTTTAGGTTCAGTCTTCTGAATAACATCTTTGTTTTCATCGATGATAGTTTCACTAGTCTTGTCATTGTCTGGTACAATTTCTGGTACTTCTTGTGCTGGTTTTTCATCGACCGAAGGCATTTCGTCGATCTTTTCATCAACTGTCTCGTGTTGCTCTTTTAGCAACTCTACAGGAACATTAGTGCCTTCCGTCATAGTCTCCGTCATAGGTCTCTCTTCTGACTGAGCTGTCTCGTTAGCTCTCTCGTCATCAGAAGCTGTATTTCTGTCTGGAACTAATTTAGTTTCCAGTTCTGAATTCGTCTCACTATTTACAGTTTGCGGCGACTCATCAACAGTTACATTCATGGTAACATTCAGTTCTGTTTCAAAACTCGTATTCAAAACAACTTTTTTTTCTTTAATAGCTAAGATATTACAGAGGGCGGCTAAATATTTCCGAGGGAACAAAGCATTCATATAAGCGACGCGTTCATCACTAAACTCTATTGTCTTTGTACTTTTAAAATCTAGTCCGTACGGCTGACAAATGCCGGTACACTTTAAAGTCTCGCGGAGGAACACCTGGCGCACTAAACTCACTAACTTGTCCGAGCTACAGCTAATTAGTTCGTACACTTCATTGTAAAGCGTCTCACTGCAATTATCACACACTATAATATGGCTGGGCGAACAACACCGTTTGTACGTTTTGTCTGTCGACGTATCGTTGTGTTCTGAGGATACGTTTTTAGGAACTTCAGTTTTCACCAGCGCTTGTGCCGCCTTCTTCATGATAGACATGACCGCGTCTCGCGCCGAACCGAACAGGTTCTTCGAGGGCTCTGTCTCGGCAGCAGGTATGTCTGGCACGTCTATTATATCATCATCCTCATCCTCGTCAATATGAGCAGGATGCTGCGAGTTCTCCTTTTCTAAGACTTCGAATTCTGACGTGCCGTACACTTTGAAAAGGGATACCGGGCAGTAGTGCTCCGACCCGTGGTGGGAGAGCATCTCAACTTTAATAAATTTTCCAAATAAATGCGGGTACAGATCGAAACTTTGCACGTCTCGCATGTCTTGCGCCGTGAACTGTCCGACGCTGGCCCAGTCCCTGGTGGGGAACCGGTCGCTGAAGTAAACAGCGATATCTTTGGGGGTCGATGAGAACAGCTCAAAGTTAGCTATCTCAATCTTCTGCGCCTGCACAGCCTCGCAGAGCTCCACCACGAACCAGATGCGGCTGGTGCACGTGTTGAGCATGTACTCGTCCCGGTTGGGCGACAGGATGGAGCTGGCCGACCCGGACTCGGGGTTCACGGCGACGATCTTGGCGCCGCATGCGAGCGAAGCATAGTTCTTCGACCGTAGTTTAGTGCTTTTACTGCTAAAATTCGTATTACTATGACTAGGTTGACTCGAGTGGTTCAGTACTGTGTCTTTTTTCTCGGCTTCGGCCAGCTGTTTCTGTGCCCACTCTGAGAACGAGGGGATGTCCTCCTGGGGGGTTTCTGGTTGGACTGGAATGTTTTCTGTTTCTTGTTCTTTTGGTTCGTCGATCTGAGATTCTGTGGTGGTTTCCGTGTCCACTGTGGGTGCCTGAAATGCTTCCTCTACCTGTCTGGTCTCGTGCATGGGCTTGGCTTTAACGACGAGCCTTGGTTCTGTGCTTTCCTTCTCCACGTCTTCCGGTGGTTTCTCTGCGTCATCTTCAACGGCTTCGCCGTCAATGATGGAGAATATCTTGGTGTCATTATGTTCCTCCGAGTCGTTGACGAACAGTAGTTCGTCTGGATGCCTCAATTCCAATTTGGCGTTGTCTGCTAGCGATATGAGCACTGGAGGCTGCCCGGTGTCAGGTAACCTGGAAAAGAACAGAAATTACGGCGTTAGATTTTGTTATTCAAATAATTACGATAATTTGTTGTCAATAGTTACTTTAAGAAGTATCCAAGTGACATGACTCAGTAAAACAAATACATAATTGTTATTTTATGTTGCAGAAAACATTACACGAGTTGCATCATAAACATGACTTTTAATTGTTTGTAAACACAAGTGCGAAAACACAGAAAATTATCACCAATGAAATGTAGTTGGAAAAGACTGAACAAACACACGTTGAACAACAGTTTTCAGAAAACGCTCATTTATTATTTTCCTTGTAAAAGTTACTTTCAAAATGTGTTGAAAAACTAACAATCGTTGAAATAAATTCCCAGCAAACATTCTCCCAATATCTATGAACTTATGAAGCTATTACATAAACTAGATAGTCAATAAAAATCAGCCGCATTCCACTTCGCGGCCAGCAGGGCGCGGCCACACCGCATTACCCGCCACACGACCCGCTATGGCACACAATGTATCGTTAAGATTTCTACGATTTATGATCATTGATACCAATGCATCCAATTGTAACAATCAGCGCAATTTAGTAGTTGTAAAGAGCTTTGTGTAGGAGGTCGTCCGGGGAAGTACCACCGTGCCAGCACCATATTTTGTTGATAGACCAAATTATTTTGACGTGCGGTATTGACGACATGTTTGGTGCAGTAAGCTGAGCGATTAGCTGCGTGTCGCGGGTTGCATTCCTGCACGGAACAAATATTCAGCCTGTAACAGTCCACTGCTGGACATAGGCCTCTCCAAACGCACGGCACTTCGTTTGATTTAAATTTTTGATAACAGCAGTTATTGCGTTATATTCTTGAAATGTCTGATATTTTTTTGAGTTGTAAATGTAGCCAAATATATATTTATATCACAATAGTATAGTCTACGTTCCTTTAAAATTATTTAAGACTACAGAGCTTTTTTAACGTTAGCGTAGTAACGTTATACTACAGTAACATGATAAGGCATCAAGACAAGACAATCAATCAAAATCAAGATCCGATTCACATTTTTCCTTCGATAATAATAAGGTTTTAGAAAGAGCTTCGTATTTTCTTTCCTCATCAATTAGGTTCAAGGTTCAGTAGAATCGTGCGTAATTGAAGACAATTTTCATGATTACAGCTTTAGGTCGGTTTTCAGACGCCTCTAATGACTGTGTCAAGGAGTGGGTGACTGTGTAGTTATATTTTGTTTTTTATTTGTTTACCCGATTGCGCTGGAAGGAGGGTTATGTTTTTCGTGTGTATGTATGTGTTTTTTTTTGGCACTGAAGCCTCAACGGCTTAATGGTTTTTACTGGAGGTGTCGTTTGATTCGAAAATGGCCGAATTTTAGCGCCATATATTTTTTGTCTTCAAAAATTTAATTATTCCTCAAAAGCTTTTGATTGTTGTACCAAATGAATAGGTACAGTCAGCAAAAGAGATAAGTAACCAGGGTCGCCTAATGAAATCAAAGTTTTACAAAAACCGATAGAAGTTTTTGAATGAATTTTATTTTAATTAATAGAAAATAAACAGCTTATTAATTAAAATTAATTTTATTTAAAAACGATTACCGGTTTGAAAGAAATGTTTAACTATATTAGACGGTCTGGTTACTTATCTCTTTTGTTAACCGTACCTATTTGAAAATTATCTTTTGTTCATTTTCTATTTTGAATGACCATTTAGAATCTACAACGAATTAAAGTTGGCTAGCAATCATTCTTACTAAAAAGTATAAAATAATAATTATATTGCATCTCTCCGATAACCACCTATGAACCTATCTGATGATTGACAAATCGGCCATCATTTTGGTAGATTTGGTTCATCCATAACTATCAATTTATCGGATTAATGTCCTTTTTACAACATCCTCCTTTCGAAATCGGTTACCTAACTACCGGGAGATACGCTAGAATAGTTTGATGCGATATTAATTCACAACATAAATCATTATTGCTATTGTTTTGAAAATCGGTCAAGGTCTCGGCGTATAAAAATACAGGTTGTTAAGTAGATAGGTACTTAACCAAAATACTAAATTGATATCGATACTAATAATATAAAAAGGTAATCTCTGGATCTATTGAACCGATTTTGGAAATTCTTTTACCTATAGAAAACCATGTTATTTGTGAGTACGAGGCTATTTAACATCACGCTACAAAAATCGGGAGCGGAGCAGTAACAAAAGACGTAATTTAACGCGTTTATACGTAGTATAGTAGACGTAATTTAAGTTTTTTTAAATATCCACGCGGACGAAGCCGCCGGCAGAAGCTAGTCTTAACTAATATTATAATATGAAAATAAGTTTGTTTGTTATTGTCAGGCCTAAACCAATGAACCGATCCTGAAATTTTGCATTCACTTTGTCAGGTGTAAGTATAGAAAAAACATATATAAGATGCCTTTCATCCCGAAAAAAAGTACCTACTGTTCCCGAGGAAAACAACAATAACTTTCATAGGGTGATAGTTGGCGCCACGTGTCTTTCGAATCATGGTTGAATTTTGAATATAACCAACATGCTGGCCAAACTACCTCGTTAGCCCTGTTAGGTCCGTTAGGTCCTGGGTTCGATTCCCTGGTCGAGCAAAGTGTTATTGGGTTTTTCTATGAAATTCTCAGTAGCAGCTCGGAGTTTGGATTTGTGCCCGGTTAATGGCAATAGGCTCGCCCCCTATTACATGGGACCTTCACCTAAATATACCGGCGAACTGTGGGTGTACCATTGGTACACCTCTGCCTAACCCTTCGTGGAATACAGGCGTGATGGTATATATATAATCGACATTTACGCGGGCAAGAGCTAGTGAACAAATAATAAAGAAAGAAATGTACCGTTACGATATTCTTTACATTTTACGTATCTACCTAACAATATTGACATTCCAGTCTAATGCAAAATATCGAGTTACAATTAAGATGCAGAGTCATTTAAATTAAGTATTAATGTACTGGCTGCTGCCCGTGACCTTGCTCCTTCTTACAAACAAAGCAACAATTTTGCTTTTTAAAAATCTTACAAATAAATAACATTAAAGTGTCTGTTATACGCTGTTATTTTGACATTACTGTATTTACAGTCAAAACAGCCAAGAACAGCTAAATGCAACACATGTTTAGGCGTTACTAGGCGTACCGCGTAAACATATTTTGTCAGAAACAGTTTTTTTTTCTAATGTATGTTACGGTTAATCTCTGAAACGGCTATACCGTTTTTCATGGTACTTTCACTGACTTATAGTTAATGTTAAATAAATTGATTGTTTAGTAAAAATACCGCGTAAACATTCAATGAAAGGCTGTTATTTTAACAGAACAAACAGACACTCAATTTGTTTTATTGTATAGATATTCGTATTATCATATCAATCTTATATGCAACTATAAGAAACCGTATACCCAGGAAGTATTTTTTATGCAACTCGCAAGAACAATACCCACATTTTTTATAAACGAAATTCAATATCCATAAAATATAAAGTTTCTGTGTTTCAAATTTCATGATGTAAATTTGTCATTCGTCATTAAATGAAATATGAAGCACTGTTCCAATTTCAAACAGGCCTTCGATTCAAGGTGTGACCAGCCTTGGAACGAACTATTATTATAGAGGTCACTAGTATTGTGTGGAATAGTAGTAAAATGAATGACTGGTTGACTGGAAAACCCTGAAACTTGGCCGAGGAAAATTATGTGTTTCTATTCTAATTACTGCTATTTTTAAGTTAACGTTCGTTTACTCTAAAGAAAAAATAACGGGTGGGTATCGTAACTAAAACGTTTACCAGGACACCCCGAGCAATAACATTTTTCGTCGGTCATTAAGGCTCCGCACACGTCAGATAAGCGGTGACCGATTTTTTGTCGGAGTGAATGGAACATAATTATGAAAATCAACACACACCCCTACAACGACTGCCGACTGCTCCAGTGGTGCAGCTGACCAGCACCAAATACATAAATTAAAAGAGCTCTTACAGTTGACTGTTGACATAATTATCTATCAACGTATATGACAATGATTTCTTATGTTACTTTGCATAAATTAACTTTGCATAAATTGCGATAAGTAATATGCAATATGATGAATGAAGTCGCATTCCAGGCAAGTCTGCTTACTCAACGCTTCATTCATAGCTCTTATCACACATATGGTGTATATTTATGTAATTCTTAGGTTATAAAGCAATGCTTACGTGCAAAATATCTTGGTGAGTCCTTGGTGGCCACCGTACGACAGAAGTTGACATATAAGCAGGACCGCCAGCAACGCCCGCGCCGGCGACATCCTGTAACCGCCGCCGGCGCATTGGCGACGCGCCGATACACCTATCACGACACGACACGACACCACACCACCGATGCGACACGAACCTTCAACACGACAATGTCACACGACGAGAGTTCACACTTCTCTTGTCTATAAGATGTCTTGATCGTCTGGTAAAAAGTTCGTCCGACAAAATCGTGCGACACGAAGTTCGATATTTCACCTTTTTATTTTGTAATTCGGTTGCACACTGTCTCCGCTGATGTCCATTCGGGTAAGACCTATGTAAAGAATCGATAAACGGTATAACAGGTGTTTGCAAAACAATGTTAGTGAGAAACTTCGTAGACAATAGGCTTGTACATCATCATCACACACAACTACCAATAAATCTGGTTTGTTTATGAATTTGAGGATATAGGCAAAGGAAATGAATGTTCCAATAATGATACAAATTAAAAATGCACTTGTAATCTCCTCTCTTCCGTTCGGTATACTGTGCGAGTGGAATAGCATGAGAATTTCCTTTGTTCGGCCGCCATTTTTAATTCGTTTCTTTATTGGCTGATGTGCTTATTCTTTATTCATTGAGTCTGTTGTAGGAAATACAGGTATTTTATTTTTCTAGGGGTCATAGGACCAGAATTTTGAATGGCAGACTAGAACCACAGATGTAGGGAACTTATCATATGACTAGGCCGATGGAATTGATAGTGTTGTTTATAGTTATGAATACAAAGTAAGCTTCGAAACGCTCGTGGCAAGTTAGAATCTTAAAACAGTCATTTGATATTTTAGTTTATCATTTATTACCTAACAAAATCATCACGTTACATCAAGATGAATGTTTTTTATTTATTCAACAGCACGATGATATGACAACAGTGTTTTCTTTAATACAACCAGTGTCCCATTTCAATTAGTCTGTGGCTCTTTTAAATGGTCTGTATTGAGACACTGTGTTACTCTGTGTCTAATAGAATTCATCTATTACTCAAATGACTCCCAAGGATTTGTGGTTAATGTACGAATTATTAACGACATACATAAAAGCGGTGCGTTGCGGTGCCTCCAACATTGACGATGCTGACTGCCTCAACGCACAAAACGACGTGAAAAACGCCGCGCATTCTGGCGTTGTGACGTCATACGCGTCACGATCGTAGGAAAAATAGTCAACCCACAATGTGTCAGACAGAGGCTTTGTAGCATCGCGCCGCTCCACTTTTTTGTAATAGTACCTACTGGTCAAAAATATTAAGAATCATTCTGTTGCCTTCGAATCCAACAATCTTACTACTTTTATATGCATATGGATGCACGCTTGTTACACAATTACGCCAGATTGGCTAAACGAATCTTGATGAAAGTTACAGAGAGTCTGGTATAGCACACACAGGTTTCACACACAGGTTTTTTATCCCAGAAAAATGTATGGTTCCCGCGGGATAATATATCAACATTGACACTCTTTCACAGCCATAATTGCCAACAACTTTACAAAGTAAACATCCAAACAGGCTCACATAGTTACGCCAATATTTGAACACACACAGCAAACACAGTGCATTCTTCTGGAAAACGTCTAATAAATTGTACAATGATTCCAATAACACATCGCCGTTGTCGCGCACTGTGCAAGCTTGAATTCTTGCATAACCATCTGTGAATGAATGAGATTCTTGTTCGAATAAATTGTGAGACTACAATGTATTATATCTTGAATAATACGGAAAATGGTTATTGTTATGCTGTTTGACCCCGATGGCCCGATAGATTTCAGTAAGCTATAAATAGGGTAGAGATGACAGTCTTATTTGGGGGCTCAGTTGGTGGGTTGAGTCGAATAGTGGGTTGAAATATGGTAACTCTCACTAAGAGTAGCCTATCCTTGACAATACCAGAGGCTTTGCCAATGCGTTGCGTTCTCTAGGGGCGGGAGAAGTCATTTCATATTCAAATTCATTTATTTGCATACCACAATGTGTCTAAAGATGTTACATAAGGCTTAATAATGTTATGTTATGTTATGTTATCACCATCACCAAACGTTATCCCATCCGAAAAAAAATGAGGGTCATCCATGATGTATCTAAGTTACTATAGCAATTCCACAGTGCTGTATAATCCGTAAAACCCAAACACGTGGTCACCGGCTAATTATACACAGTCATGAACTTGCAGCCATGTGGCTTATCTCCGTATTATCACTCTGAACATAACTAAGGTTGTCGACTGACACATAACACTATGACCACGTGTACGTATGCAGTGCAAAAACAAAACAATAAAGCATTGATTACTATGTACTATACTAGCGAAGTGCCTGCGACTCCATCCGCGTGGCTTAAGTTATGTCTTCGGTTACTACTCCGCTCCCGTGTGTCGTAGCGTGATGTTATAAAGCCTATGTTACTCAGGAATAATGTAGCTATCTACATACATACATAAACTCACGCCTTTTTCCCATGGGATACGCAGAAACCACAGAACGCCACCTGCTTCTGATCCTTACATACTCCTTTCGCCTCGTCCACATTCATACATCTGGTCATGCAAGTACGCCGGTTACGAGCACTGCGCACTTGACCTTTCTGCAGAACCTCACCAATAAGTTCAGGGTAGGTCTACGTAGCTATCTATTGGTGTCAAAATGGTTACAATCGGGTCAGTAGTTTCGGAGCCTATTCAGTACAAACAAACAAACAAATCTTTCGTCTTTATTATACTACTACTTTAAACCATATCAAATGACGCGACAACACACACGCGTGGGAAACGTTGTGTAATTGCTAGTGACGTGCGTACACTTCTGATAAATATGCGCGGATTCCATTATCTGTAAGAATTTACGTTGCGTGTGCAGTTGTAAGATTGAGATTTTGGACGTGTATTTGTATTTTGTAGCGCGTTGTAATGTAAACAATGTAAGAACGATAGTTTTTATTTAGGAAGATTTAATTTTATTAATGACTTTTTTCTTTATTCGTTAATTTAAATGGGACTGCGTAGGACATGTCGGCCGTAGCTCTGAAAAACTGTGGGGCAAAATAGCATAAAGATGGTGCTCTAAAGCAGTGATTCGAGGTCGCAGCAGGCCACGAAGGCGATAGCGGGATGACCTGGATAGATTCCTCCAAAACTGTAGGGAGGAGGCACTGAAACGTGATGGAAGAAGTGGAGGATACACTAGGATAGGCAGAATAGGCTTAAAAAAATAACTTTATAAGCTGGTTAAAGAACAAAAAAGATAAAAAAAATAAAAGTTGGAATTTGAGCATGGCTTTAGATATTTTTGGACACGCTTGAATGATTACAGTGTCTATAGAGTTTACGTGCATAAATTAGCACTAATTACATAAGACTAACTGCATAATTTTCCAATACATAGTATGCATGAGCGAAATCTGCATAATTACACGATTTAATTAGCTGCATCATAGTGCACGTCTTTGTAATGAATCACTGTTAAGCTCTACTCGATAACTAAATTGATGAAGTGTCCGTGGAGTTCGAGATTTCGCGTTCGTCTTCATAGAGACCTACATTTTGGAGCAACTAGGTTCAACTGTCTGTCTAACTTCTTAACAATTAAAAAGTGCCTGTAACTGGTCTTATCAAAATAAATGCTTTGACTTTTTAATTCTTCTTCTTTATCGTGTGGGCGGCAGTAAAGTCTAACGACCCCACACACCCTAGTGTCAGAGTTTCTAAACCGCCGCAAGGGCCTCTGACATGGTTACCGATGTCAGTGATGTCCAAGATAAACTTAGAAAGTACATATGAATTAGAAAAAGTCACATTGGTACTTGCCCGTGGCTGGTTCCGAAACCTCGTGCATGAGTGCATGAGAGGCGGGCGCCTTAACCACTGGGCCATCACGACATCTACTTTTTAATGAATCACTATTATGCTCAACTCAAAAGTAAATCGATAAGACTGGTTTTGTAGAGTTTTTGAATTCTTGCTCATTCTTCTCTATAGAGACCTACGTTTTGGAACAAGAAACTAGCTTCAACTAGCTGTCTAACTTCTTGGCAATTCAAAAGTGTCTTTAAGTATTTGTTTTTATTTTTGTTAGCCTGTTCTGTCCAACTCCATGGCAAACCCTCCACTACTTCCATGCTTCACGGTTTCGTGCGTTATCCTTCCAGTTTATGAAGAATGCATTCAGTTCGTCCCGCCATCTCCTTCGTGGCCTGTTGCGACCCCAACTCACTGTCTCAGGGCACCAGATTTGTGCTACTCGGGCCCACAGTTTGTCCGGCATGCGGCAGACATGTCCTGTCCAGTCCCGTTTTCCCAATGGATAACTAGTCTCATCATTTGCTTAGCCTTTTCCCAACTATGGTGAGGTCGGCTTCCAGTCTTACCGGATGCAGCTAAATACCAGTGTTTTACATGGAGCGACTGCGTATCTGACCTCCACAACCCAGCAACTGGATAACACGATATGAATCGAACCCGGGACCACGCTTATCAGTCGCACTTGCGACCACGAGACCAACGGGGCAATTAGTTAGTAATGGGTAACTCTGGTCTAATTGAAATAAATGCTTTGACTTTGACTCCCAATATTCAACTCGTGAGTTGCATTATCGGTTACCGATAGCGGATTTTAATGAAAAAGATAGTAATCTGTGCAGCTGTTCCGTAAATTCTGTTGTCACTTGTTATTTACATTTATCGCTCAATAAATCGACATTGGTTGGACAGCTGTTATTAGTGTTAATTGAAGTTATAGTTTTCTTTTATTGCTCAAGAAATTGCATGATATTTGTTAAAAAATTAATCCTCATTCATATAATAAATAGTAAAACTTTTTTTTTATAACAATGAAATTAAAATAGATAGGTGTACGCCAT
The DNA here is from genome assembly GCA_932526535.1 of Caradrina clavipalpis. NCBI lineage: Eukaryota > Metazoa > Arthropoda > Insecta > Lepidoptera > Noctuidae > Caradrina > Caradrina clavipalpis. The sequence goes on along the minus strand of OW052091.1, from coordinate 16,104,435 downwards.
CGAAGATAAGTTTCTATTTCTTTCTAGTCAAACGAAATTAAAGTCGGAATTTATATGTTAATAGTGTTACGTGACGTCACAGTCCATGTTGGATCTCTCTGTCTAATCAGTGCGTAATTAATCGATCCGTACTTATTTCTTGACCAATTTTAATTTTAATTTCACTTTTTGATTGATTGATTTAATTCTACTAAGGTATTTTCATATTTTATGAATAAAATAATTATATAATAATATTCTATTTAATTAAGCTACAAAGAAGAAGTGAAATTGAGATGTTTTTAATGATTCCAGTAATGTATGCACGTTGAAGCGACCCGTGGTTGCATAAATTTATTATCTATAAATAAACTTGTAGTGCCTGTTTGTAATGTCACAATAACAGTATTTTACTAAATATACGTACTTACATATGAATAATTAACGATACAGGATATTTATAACAAAAAATCTAATTTTGATATTTTTGTCTGGGCCCGTTTGTTTGTTCGGACTAATTTCCATAATAATATAAGGAATAACTAATACCGCTTTTGATTTAACACAAAAAAATGTACTCAATAAAATTGGGATCAAAATCCGATTCAATGGTCAGTTTTATTTATTTTAATATTTTTTGGAAAATTTATAGCTGATTAGCTGGTTTTACTGGCTAGAGTCATTTACGTCTGTGATAACCTGCAATTATGCAGGCGATGTCGCGGGCAAAAGCAAGTACAAAAATAAAGAGATTTATTTTCTTCCGTCACATTTTTGCATATTTATCTAGTGCGGAAAACAATGGAACAAGAAAAGATTTACTATCTAAAGTCTAAACCTTATTAAAATACAATATAATGTTATCAAACTTTACATATACTGTCATTATAATTAACTAGCTTCCACCCGCGACTTTACCCGCGTTAAGTTACGTTTTTGGTTACTGCTCCGCTCTGGTCGGTCACAGCGAGATGCTATATAGCCTATATTACTGAGGAATAATGCAGCTATCTATTGGTGAAAACATAGTTACAATCGGTCCAGTAGTTTCGGAGCTTATTCAGGACAAACAAACAAAAAGATCTTTCGTCTTTATAATATTTTACATTTATAATTAATTAGCTTTGTACCAACACACGTATCTGTATATAAATATTTGTGTTGCTTATCAAAAAAGAATGTTATGTATTTACTGAAGATTAATTTTTATCATTAATTTTTAAGATAGACAGACGTTCTAGAAGTCTTGACGAAGTTAATAACTCAATTCTTCAGGTTCAAAATTGGTTCACGGTAAACAATTTGGTACTAAATGAAAAGAAAACCAAATGTATTAGATTTTCTTTACCAAATGTTAAAAATACCGCATGTGACCTCATACTGAATGGCGAAAAACTGGCTTTTGTTAATAAAACGGTTTTCTTAGGAATCACGCTAGATGAAAAATTACAATGGGGACCACATATAACATCTCTAGCAGGGCGGCTAAGCTCAGCAGCTTTTGCTGTTAGGAAGATTAGACAGTTAACAGATGTCGATACTGCGCGTCTGGTCTATTTTAGCTACTTTCACAGCATTATGTCGTATGGCATTCTACTGTGGGGTCGGGCTGCTGACATTGAATCCATATTTATTTTACAAAAGAGAGCTGTCAGAGCCATTTATAATCTCCGTCGCTGCGAATCTCTTAGGGAACTATTTAAAAAGATTAATATTATGACAGTGCCTTGTCAATACATTTACGAAAATATTATGTGTGTAACAAAAAATTTACATCTTTTTGATAAAATAAGTGATAGACATAATTTTAATACTAGAAATAAGGACAAATTAGCTCAACCATTTTTTAGATTGTCCAAAGTGCACTTATCTTTCATGGGGTACTGTGTTAAATGTTACAATAAAATACCTAGTGATATATTAAAATTAAATGAAAGAAAATTTAAAAATTGTATTAAAAGCACACTTTGTAAACAAGCATACTACAAGTTAGAGGATTATATTCAAGATAATAATGCTTGGAAACATGCTGGTCTTGCTCCATAGGACAATTTCAAGTCTTGACAAAATCAACTGGTTGCTTATTTAATCATAAAACTAATTTGTTTTGACCAATAATTGTTTTTCTCCTCGACATTAATTCTACATTTGAGTTTGACTCACACACTGATTCGTTGTCTTTGAAATGTTAGAAGTAATCATCTACGATCACAATATTGGCGTTAAATATTATAATTAATTTAGCTTTCATCTCTAATTTGTAGCACTGAGTACGTATTGTAGTACTTTGAGTGACTTTTTATTTTTGATAGATCGTTTTGACATTTATATATCTTTTTATGGAATGAATGTAACTATACAACTTATTGTAATACATTGTTATTTAAAAGAGTATGTATGGAGTTTCTTGCCCGTTCTTCTCCATACGAAACTACCTTTTGGAATGGGCAACTAGATTCAATATTAATGATTTTTTTATGTAATGACGTTCAAAAGTGCCTTTTAATGGCCTAATTGAAATAAATGATTTGACTTTGACTTTGACTTTATCTATGTAAAGTTTATTGTAAGCCTTTTGAAGAAATCTTAACAAGTTTGAAGTGGTAAACGACGTCACAGATAGTTGCGTGTCGTTCCTACTCGTTCATAATATAGTCCGATTCGATGAGACGAAGCACACGAAAAACTTTTAAATTATGGGCTGCATCTAAAAAAATATCCGAGAAGAAAAATCCAATAACACTTTTTGGCGGACCTGGGGAATACAACCAAAGACCTGACAATCAGTAGTCGAACTTGCGACTACGATACCAACAGGACATATAAAGGAAGACTACATTATGCTTTGAAATTAATCAGAACAATCTAACCCGCCAAGGCGCTACTCGTACTACACACTACAACTAAAACAAGAAATAATTAACACCCTTTAACTAAAACACGCACACAAAATTAATGCGACAACAACATTGCAAACAGCTGCTAAACAATAAACAAATCGGATATTTATCCGAAAACTTGCCACCTTAAATTCGCGTAACGACCGAACCGAGCAATCGAACCGAGTTACCTACCTACCTTACGCAATTCCCAACACTATGCTGTACCTAACTAAGAGTACGGTTATCAGTAAAGCAATAAACTAATTAAATAAAGCTTGCTAGGTGTCTGAAGCCGTCTAATAACCACAGTTATCTATCTACTATGAAATATTGAATAGTATTAGCATATCTTTGGGGTGACGTAGATTTTGTAAACTGATCGCGTTCGACAGGAATTCTGTTAGCGGTTTTGGTTTAGTTAAATTAGAATTTGTTGTATCTAGGCTAATAAATAGCTGGGGTTTGGAAACAATGTTGTATACTGGTGGCTACAGAGGTCGTGAGTTCGAGTCTTACTTGTTGTATATTGACAGAATTGGCGTCTAGGTTTTGTGATAGGAATTGCGATAGCAAAAACTGTTTATTTTCTCTAGTGCGGTTTTTTTTTATCACTATTTAACTGCTATCGGTAATTAAATTTTCAATTAAATAACAGTATCAAATAACTCTGTACAGTTAACAGGCAGCCAATAAAATTGCGTGTGATTTCAATTAATTATACACTTAATTTACTCTTGGAATGTTATTATAAACTTACTTGTGGAATGCACAATTATCACAATCATAGCCATGATTGTGCCTTCTATATAATAATGAGAAAAAGAAAGAGATTGTCACAGTGATAGAGTTGAAGCACATTGACGCGATGCGGTGCGGTGACGCAAGTTAACGCGCCGCTGAGCGTTGCGTTGTGGCGTCATAAAAAGTCCTACTATGGTAACGTGAGGTAACTATTTTTCCTACAACTGTGAACAATCCTGGAAGAGTGTGACGTCATAACGCCGAAATTCGCGGCGCGTTGCACACTGCAAGCTTTTGCGATGCCGACTTTGGTTATGCATCACTAAAGGCCTACGCAGACCGGGACGGCATGGCAAAGGATTTTATGTTTACCAATGAACATTTACACGTATCAATATAGAAATACGACATAAATTGCTATGCTTTAAAATGATGCCGCATCAAAAGGGATTTGTCGATGCCGCGGCATCATTTTAAAGCATTTTATTCCGAACCTTGTTGTGTCATTATTTAAGGCCCCGAGTACTACACTCGTAGAATATATTCCTAGAACGCGTCTAGTAAGTATGCAGAATGAAAGTGGAGCAAAGAGTATCGGCTGATGGCTATCCAGCTAGACGGGTCGTCTTGGGAAATAGGTCATCTCATCTTGTTTCATGTGCTATGGTTGGAGTGACAAGCTGTGTGACCTAGATTTATTCTTAATAAAAGGTTTTTCTTTTTGTAATTTGATTCATCCCGAGAATTCTTGTTCTAAATAAAAGGATTTTCTTTGTAATTCGTTTCATTAGGAGCGATGGTATTTTGTGTAACAAATCTGTCCTCATTCTGCCTTTCAGCAGAATAATATTTTTGTCTCATTATTCTTTATTTATACTGTAATTTCGGCGGCGGCAAAAGTGCAGCGTTTATTTTTTTGTGCATCCGTAAATAAAAGTATTTTTCATCTTATACATGAATTATGGGCCGCCAACCTTTCATCTTTTGTCGCATGCCCTGTCTTCGGCACACGTGAGGACCTAATGATTGCGTTATCGGAGGGCCGTGCCGTAGCCGAGTTTTGGGCCAAAAGACCAATTTTACAATTCATCTAAACAAAATATTTGCCATCGATATCCTTAAGCCTATTATATTCTATGCTTACTTAGGTTTATCTATCCCAATATATGAAACCTAGACATTTTAGTTTGTGTTTGTTTAGACGCGCCAATTTCTGGAACTACCAGTCGGATTAGAAAAAATCTTTTTGTATACGACAGTCACATTTATAAGGAGTAATACAGACTATATAACATCACGCTACAACCCACAGGAGCGGAACAGTAACCTAAAACGTGCGGGTGAAACCTCAGGGTATGGAGCCTAGTGCTCAATATACCAAAATAATTAACTTCACAGATTACATAGAGAACTAACGACGCCGGCGCATCGATCAAGCGCTTTCGTTTTCAATCACCGATGCTGGCACAATATTCGCTGATCATTTACTTGGTATCAATTTATAAGCTTCTGCTATACTATAGCTTTCGCCGCGAGGCCAACGCCCGAAGTGGGCGGGACAGGTTGCATACTCAGCTAGGTGGCGAGGGTGTGCTCATATACTACGTTTGGTAAGGGAGGTTGAAACAACGACTTTGATTTTTTGAATTTTTAACCGCTCGAATGCCACTGTCATGGACATTGGGTCCCGACTGCTACAATTTATCTTGTTTTAAGGCTTTTTAAAGAATAGCAGTCGGGTTTTTTAGTTTTTTAAATTACCGTTTTTTAAATTTAATTCCTGTGTTCTGTCTAGTGTTTGTCACTGAACGAAATTTTGATGACGTTTTGTATGTTATTAAGTAAACGAAAACGTCCAAAGAGTCTGCTAGTTTGTTTAAAAATAGCAACTACATGTAAAATTAAAAATAAAATAATTACTAATTCGTTTAATAATGCAGTCAATGTTATTTTTACATTTTAAAGCTAAATCTAAGCTACCATTATCATTTTATTTATCGCACAGCGACATTATCATTAGGTATTTTTAATTATTTTAATGTCAGCTTTTAATTTAGTCAGATTTATTTATTTGCTTTGCCAAATGCGTCCGAATATAAATGATCTAATTAAGACTTTTTTTAGATAATTTGTAAAAACCGAAAATAGTCACAAAATAACGACGCAGTAGGCTACGTTGTTAAAGTGGCTATATTATTATTGGTTATTATTATTTTGCTTTATACAAAAAATATCTAAGTATTTGAAACTTGATGTTATATCACATTATTTATTTTTAGCTACGTTGGCTGCCTTTTACCTAAACAGATGTTTTTAAAGAGATACAAAGTAAATGTAACAAATAATAAAAAACAAAAACAGCATTCACTTTGCGTCATCAAGTTTAAAATCACTGTAATGATTACTTTGTAATGAATATAATTCATGTCGTGCTTCTAATAGATCGTATTTTTACTTCCTGTCACAATCAACACTATAATAATACTATCACGATTGTTCGCATCATCTAAGCAGAAATAGAAATATCATCGCGGAAGCTGATATTGTGTAGATAGTCAATCTTAATAAAGGGTTATTATTTTCATAAAGTCAGCCCAAAACAATTACTAAATACTGAACCTAAAATCAATACCCAAGAGACAAAAAAGATTACTTAATAAAAGTAAAAAAAAAAACAAAAATATTATTTTTTAATCGACGGAATAGTAAAAATACTTCCATAAAAAAAATGCAAAAAAGAACGAGAAAGAAAAACATTTTCATTTTTTCAAAATTGAAAAAACCATAAAATATCCGATACATATTTAACGGCTGATCCCTCCCATACAGTCTGTTACTAGGTAGAGAGATATTATTAGCGGGTTCAGTCGTGCATCCGACGCCCTGCATCGTCGGAATGTCGCAAAAACCGTCAGCTATTTGTATGGAAAAAGCATCAAATCCTACAGCCCTGGTTTACAGAATCTAGACTGTGACATCATACTGTACTTTTGACTTGACACGTAATTGAGATTTTCTTTTTTTTTCGGATGGGATATTAACAAATAGGTTCTAACGCCCTGGGCGGGCGCGAGGGAGTGTCAGACTTTTACTGACTAAAACCCATCCATGTTCCTTCTTATGCCTTTGCGTTCTGGGGCGCGGTATCTCTTTCAAACAACCCGCAGCCCTGGCAAATTGAGATTTCGTGGAGCCACATTTGATTAGGACCTACATGAAGAAAGAATTTCCGTTTTGAATGACTGCCAAAGAAGCGCTTAATGTTGTTATTGCTTGCATTGTTTTAGTGTGTTTCATGTCAGCTGTGGCTTTTCTTTCTTTCTTTCTTTCTTATTACTCAATGAAACAGACGCTAAGTGCCACTTAAGATGAGAAAACAAGAAACAGTCCTGCAGATAGGTTATTGTCCTTTAATGTAAAAGGACTTCCAATTCAAATATAAATAACTTTGCACAAAAGACTCGACATTTAGCTAAATACCTATAAATTTGTCTCGCTTGTTCAATTTAGCCATTTCATTTGCATACAGGAATTTTATCAAAGCGCTATAAAAATTATCGACATTCAACTGGTCTTGGGGACGAATTTAAAGATACATAGTACAAAGAATTATAGTTTCTAGGAAAAGACAAATAACGATCATTATCCTATAGGGGACGTTGAGGTCTTACCGACAAGAAAAGGGGACCAAAGTCGTTTGCTATCATAAATCTGTGCTGCAGCCGAACAGTCAGATAATTAATCAAAATCCACAAGCAATTTATTGGCACTAACAAATCAAATGGTGGAGAATGCAGTTTTGACATGCAATCCTAAGCGATAACTATGAGAAAATATGTTAGGAAGTTTGTTTCTCAATCATATCATCTAAGTAAATGAATGATTGTAGAAATTCTTCATGCTCAGTCGGAGGAAGAAATTAATCAGGGATATTTACTTCAATGCTAAAATGAAATTTATTTGTCTTGTTCAGATTTCTCGACTTATGGTACACCTGTGATAAAACTAGAATCGCGCCGTACTATAGATGAGCGAATGTATCGTGCGCTTGTTAACGATCGTAGGACCAGTTTGTTTGAGCAAGGCGGTTTCTGGTAGACGGCTGGGAAAAGCTACACCGCAGTAATGATTTTCCGACTCACAAGAATTTCTACATTTTAAAGGTAACAAGAAATGAAGGACCGAAGGACCATGCAACAAAAATGGTTATACCAAAATATAATAACCACAAAAAGGATTCAGAAACGGCATTCGAACGGTGCTAAGTCAAATCCCACGTACGCCCACGGGTAGTGGGCGAGTCATTACCAACTGTCGCTGCAAATACTGCAATACTACTGTTTATTAGGGTTTACTGCCCATTGTCTTAGCATGGCGAAATCTGTAGCCAGGTATAATTGTGACAGCCATTGTGGATGGCTGCGAGGTCCATGGGTCAATCTGGGTTGTTAATTGAATATTTTATTTATTGGTTCCTGGTTGCTAGAAATACGGCTGATATAAATTGGCTATTTATTTTAATGTTTCGTGGTTTGCATAGACTCAAAAGACCATGCGCTTCCAAGGACCGAGTCTGTTTGTAGATATAGTATGCAATTAGAGTTTGGTTTCATGGCAACAGGCGTAACGATGAAGAGTTAAACACATAAGTTACAAATATTCGCGACGGTAAATACACAATTGCAAGAGCTTTGGCGCTGAATAATATTTGCAATGGGTAAATTCTCTCGAAAATTGTACGTGATCTTGGCTTATTAAAACAATATTTATTTAGCTGCTATGTTGGAATATTGTTACGAGATACATTTTCAATATTTATCTGTAGCTTCATCATATTTACAATGTGCTTAATATTTTATCAATTTATAATAGAAATGTACCTTTAATTTTTTCGTCGCAAACAAATTGTAAAGGTCAAAATCTGCGTACTTGTCACACAGTGAAGTAAAACATACGATGACATCACAGCCCGAAGCATACTCAACCCAATTCTAACTCGAAGCTTTTACGAGTCGCAGGCGCAGAAACAGCTGACCTACTCAACGAAGGAACCGTTCAATGGTTTGTGTAACAAGGCGCAAACGGTGTAATCATAATAAAATTTATATAAACAACCATTTTATTGGCTGTAGTGAAAGCTATAGAAGAGGGAATAATTGACGTACTTGTTTTGAATGATGATAGTATTTAGAGCAATGTATTTATGTAAGATGTATAGACAGTTACGTGTATCGAAGTTTCGTTTCGCGTATTGCATTGCTAATTGCGTTAGCGTAATTAGAAGCTTGATTAACTAAACCGGGTTAAGATTGGTTGTCTAGATAGGAGCATTAAAAAGTAACACGTTCCTTTGTTGACTCCTGAAGCGAGACATTTGCATGTTATTTGATTGACATCCTTATTTTTATTTGGTTTTGTCTGACGTAATTTTAACATCATCCAAGTAAAATGCAGTTGTAATTTCACTATGTACCTCCTTTCTGGCTATGTTATCTTTCACACAAATCTTTTCGTTTCGTTATCATCGTCTGTGCCACAGGAATACCAGTCTATTATTGTTTACTTCAGGGTAAAGGCGCCTACTTATACCGAGAAGGCACCAGCATTAATGTCCACCCTTGCTCAAGGCGGATATACGACTTGTTCATTAGAAGTGTATGTTTTCTCACGATGTTTTCTTTCACCGGCGTCAGAGACGTGTGAATTAAAAAAGTCAACACTATTATTTACCTCGTTGCTTGTTTCAAAGGTAATATTATCTAGATAGTCCTGTGTTCCATTCCATGCCATGTTTCCTCGAACCATCATTCGCTAGACATTTCCCATTCATGTTGCGATACTCAATTACATTATTCTCTTTAAGGTGCATTGCATGTTGTACGATAACCGTTACAGTATCGTAGTCAAGTGGAGCAATATCGATAGAGATACTAGCTTCATAAATAGTGACAGCTTTGCTATTAAACCTACGAGCGGTTTAGTAGCGTCTTTAATTTACTATTACAGTTTGCTCAGAATTACAGCTAGGCTTCGATATTGGTGTTCTGGGTACTAAATGCAGTGAACACGCTTTGCTGGGCAAACGATGCATTTGCTTATTTGCGGTTATTCACTGGAACACTGACAATGTTGAACAGTGTTGAATGGAGGTATTTGTCATGCTATCTTTCTGTCTTATGGGACGAAATAATATTACGACTTTCAAAGAAATAGAAATATAGAAATATATTTATTGTTACAAAAAAAAAAATACATTGTTATAATTTTAACTTGTGAACTCCACACTAGGTCTAGCCTGTCTCGTGGAGTCCTTGCGAGTTTTAAACAATTTGTGGTACCAGGGTCGATACAGTATTGTAATTATTTATTACATCTTATAAAATTATTGTAGAAAACAAAACAAATAATACTTTCAAAAATAAAAATAAAAGACATTAATTAACAAAAACAAAGATTAAAAACTAAAGGAAGGTAAGTTGTTTAGCAGGGTTGTGTTATGGATTTATGGTGTAATTGTGTGATCGAGAGTGTAATGGTGTAGTTGTGTGCACGAGAGTGTAAAAGTTAGTTTGTGTGAATGAGAGTGTTGAAAGAGCGATGAAAGAATGACAATATCGATAAGAATATTATTATTATGTAAGTTATTTGTAACTTTTATCATAGTAATACAAGAAACTATGAATAACATTCTAGTATTTTCTTCTAAACGCGCGCTATTTATGTAACGCCTTATTATTCGATAAGAACATATATTATTATGATTTATTGATTATGAAATCATATCAGAAGTTATGCGGGCATAGTAATGACTAGGAAATTCCAACAAAACTATACATCATCTACTAGCTGTTCCCCGCGGTTTCACCCTCGCTGCTCAGCACCTGTTGGTCGTAGCGTGATGTTACATAGCCTATAGCCTTCCTCAAGAAATGGACTATCCAACACTAAAAGAATTTTCCAATTCCAACCAGTAGTCCCTGAGATTAGCGCGTTCAAACAAACAAACTCTTTAGCTTTATAATATTATCATCTGCCTAGCCTTTTCCCAACTATTTTGGGGTCGGCTTCCAGTCTAACCGGATGCAGCTGAATATCAGTATTTTACATGGAGCGACTGCCTATCAGACCTCCACAACCCGGTAATGGGTAATACGATACTCTCGGTAAGACTGGTTGTCAGACTTTCTGGCTTCTGACTAACAGAACAGCAACGACTGTCAAAGATCTACAAATGACAGCCGGGACCAACGGCTTTACGTGCTTTCCGAGGCACGGAGGAAACTCGCTATGGTAAATGGTCACCCATCCACAGACCAACCTCGGCAAGCGTGGCTTAACCCGGAAGATCGGTCTATGCGGCTGTAATTATTTAGCCACGAGCGTATAGATGAAAATGCTGATGTGTGGAGTCTAAAGCTAGAATCATCGTCGCACGCGCTCTATTCAAATCCAATCGCATTATTTGTCAAACGTGACTTTCAAACGGTAACACTACATATCGGTACCGTTGAAGCTTACTCCATATGGATGAACGGAAGCATTATTACGAGGAAGAATTTTCGATAAGAACACATTTATTACTGAGTAATACCTAGCAAATATGCAGTGAAAGAATAAAAAGACTACTATTAAGAAAAACGGTCGTTGAAAGGATGAAACCCGATATAATAGAAGCGTTTAATAGTGTTTTAAAGACGAGCATATTTCTGATGAAACAGACCATTTAGAATTTTAGATAATGGCCCTGGAGACTGAGAAAGATTTAAAAGTAGATAGAAAGACAGTACATTTTAAAACATTCTGCAGTGCTATTTTGCAAAAATCGTGAATTTAGTTGAAGTGAGTTTCAGGTGAGCTGTGCATAGTCCCCAGCAATTAGGGATGGCAGCTGACCTATAGGTTACTTCACCAGGGCATTAAGGAAAAATTAAAGCAACTAATATAGATAAGTCAAACCTGAGAGCGTTCAAAGGCTTGCGCGGATACAAGGACCACGTTTCGCAGATAGATTGGTGTCCTCTTACTCTAGGATTGTCGAACGAAACGTTAAAGTGACCAATTGTCAAGAGTACGTTAGCGGCTATGATTAGTTAAATTATTAACTACCGAAGACAACATGTTACGCACGCTAGACAATTTGACGCATACCTATCTTTTTCGTTCGAGAAATAGGAGGTAGGTAAATGGCGTTTGCTATGTTCCCGGATAGAAAAAGTGAAATCAATATATTTCACCCTGTAATCAACGATTGCGATAAAAGTGGTGATGTAATTATTAATCTTTGTCAAATAAAATTAATGTGTGTGCATAGCGCTAGAAATCAATTTCGCAATATTAACATGCACTTATGCAGTCCGCCAACATCAAATTGTTAATTGAATAGTGCTTTATTATATTTGTAATGTACTCATGAATAAAACAACTTTTATTAAGAGACCTGCTCTGAAATATAAAAATATGTTTTCTACCTAAATGCACTGGTCTGCAACACGATTAAAATCTACGAAAGCTGGATTTCTTTTTCATATTTCGCGTTTGGTTTTCCATTAGTAGTAGTAGAATTTGTTCATTTTCCTATATGAATACTTCAATTCCCGAAAAATGCCAAGTATAATCTTCACCCCCTGACAGCTGCAAAGCGAATTAAGTCACCCCATATAATGGATTATTCCAGAAAAAAAACTTGTAACCTACTTATAACAAAACGACCTTGAGTTTAATTATACTTACGGAGTTAGAGTGACCTTGAACGTGGAATCAATTAAAGAAAATCGTTACAAAGCCGACGATTTGACTGTTAATGGTTACGATAACTCATTAGTTTGGTGTGACTGTTATAATTGATTTAGTGATTGATTGGGTCGTAGCCATTATTGTAACAATAATGTCTTTAATGAACGCATTAATATAGTAAACAATGTAATTGCTGTCCCACCGCTTAACTGATACTGAGAATGTATAATTATTATTGTGCGTCAAAACAATTGTATTAGCTTTTTCCCATTATCGCCAATGCAGAATTAGTTGTTCTGTTTGTTTGGCTTGCAGTCTTAGCCAAATATGCTAAACCAATTTCGATGATATGCTGAGATAGAGAAGGTAGTTTTATATCTCGAAAAAATTTCACCACAATTAGTCTTTGCGCGTGAAATGAACTTTGAGATCACCTGCCTTTTAAGAGTAATAAGTCTATCCATATTTTATTAATATGTACCTAATTAAACTTGATGAAATTTGTAGAAAGGAGTAGGGCATTATATCTAGACTTGTTGTGTAGTAAATTCGAAATAAGGTAGTTGCCAAATCTATCACACAACAATTTTAAAACTGCACCTAAACTCCACATTAACTACCTCCTTCAGACTCGGTCATACCTAGTCCTAAAACAGTGGTCTGATAATCTAGCTATCAAGGTTTTCTACTGAGTGCTGACCCCGATTCTAAATGCTCCACATACTAACATTATATATTAGGTATATAGAAGTATTGTATTAAATCTCTCTCAGTTTATTGCTTTGTAGCACAAATTGCTGTTCCGCTGGTCCTGTGGTTATAAGTGCGACTGTTCAGCGTGGGGTCCTGAGTTAGATTCCCAAGCCGGGCAGTGTTATTGGGGTTTTCTATTAATATTTTTTTAACATCCTTCTGATATTATAAAGAAAGTATGTGAAGATGTTTACATGTTTGTTACTTAATCACGTGTCAACCGTTGAACAGATTTCGCTAAAATTTGGTATTTTTATCTCGGTAATGTGTTCCCTTGGGATATAAGTTACTTTTTACGTGGGCGAAGCCGCGGGCAGAAGCCAGTCATCCATAATAGTACATGACAATTTAATGTTAACAAGAGACGAACATTTCGAAAACATCGTTTAAAACTATTCGCGTCCATTTTTGCAAAATGTCTCAAGTATCTTTAAGCACGCTTGTTCGCGGTCGGATACATGTCAACGTTTGGTAATTAAATTAATGTTAGTGGAAAGAACTAGTTACTACAAACTTTTGGTTCCGTACAATTTACTCTTGATTTCTCTCACTCTTGGTTTCTCGAACGAAGAATGTATGTGACAAATTGTCAAGCACGCGTAAGCTGTCGTAATTGGTTATGACTGAATTATTAATAACCAATCACAGCGTTTATATTTCTATTTATTAAGGATGTAAAATCATCAAATGACTTCATCCGATCTGGGTGAAGCGGAGGGAGTGTCACACTCTTACTGACTAAAACCCATCCATGTTCCTTCTAATGCCCTTTGAGTACCAGGCCCGCGGTGACTTTTTAAACAAATTCCGTAACACTGGCAAACCAATCACATCCTACATGCGCTTGACAATTAATCACATACATTTGTTCGAGAAACCGGTGTTAAATTTCTTCTCAATAACTAATGGATGAGCTCCTAGACAAAAACAAAACAAAATACTTGGTTCATTGAGAGTAATCGTATTCTTTCTAGACTTTCACTCTCACTCAATTAAGACAAGCCTCCGATAGAAAAAGTTTAGGTAATCGTTACGTTACTGTACCAATCTATTATGGCATAATATGTAATTTATTTGACAGCATAATGTATTTAATATAACATGTATCGATTCATATCAGTTATAAAAACATAATATAATATTCTCCATCTGGCGATTTGTAATGCCTGAAGCTATTAGATACTAGACCGCCCCAGTTTCGCATGGTTGAAAATTTTCGAAACTGCCGGTGGATTTTCAAAAAAAAATCTTTAATATAAATCTTGCCAGGAAAATTACGTTCACAAATAATCTGCCAAATTGGTCCAAATATTTATAAGTATTGATAAATTAAAAGCAAAATGTAATCTACCAGTATTTCATATCCAGTTGAAAATATGCCAAAAACGAATTCGCCTTTCTAGGTTTATTGTAGCGCAATGCGATAACTTTACAAACAATCTAATCCAATAAAGTTATTAACAAAATCTTTGTATTGTAGCATTTTTTTATCGTCAATAACAAAATAATACGCTATCGAACATTTATAGCCGTCAATGACCGATCTTGTACCTAAAGGAGAATTCTCATAATTAAGAACGTTTAAAATCCAGTCGCAATCACGCTTCACACTCGAAAATGTATGTTATTTATGACAGATTGAAATTAGAATGCAAACGTTGCTAAAAGTTACAAGAATTGTCCCCCAAGTATTAAGGTCTTTTTCAAAGGAAGAATAAGAATTAGAATAGCAGAAGAATCAAAAAGCATGACTATTAATTGTGGCTATCTTCAAGGGAGGCCGTAAGTCCAGCAGTGGACGTCGTTCGGCATATAATGAAGATCCCATTAATTGTCCTTACATAATCCCCACATTCGCACGTGTCATAGGCAAAGCTAAAGGAATATGTAACGTGCGTCATAGTTTCATCTTAGCCAAAGCAATAATTTATGAATTTCGAAAAATATATTATACTTTAATCCCAAGAAATGTTAGCAACAGCTCCGGACTAAGTTTTATCACAGCCATGTTATCGTAACGAGTACTGTGTCCTAATCAATTCAACTCGGTTCAATATAACAAGTTGCGGGCGAAGATAAGCCTAATGCACTGTTTCAGTTACAGTTACTGCCAAATACCGTTGACGTGTGTATTGATAATCAAAAGGTGTATTCTAGAAAAAAAATATCGGTTAGTTAAGAGGCAGTGAGCTTGAGGTATGATGTTATAGGTCCCTAGAATCAGGTGGTCACAATAGGTCACATGACCTATGAATTAATCGAAGAAGATGTTTACAGAATAGCCCTGCAGTGTTTCCATGTTCAGCGTAAAGTAGATAGGCTAAAGAGTAGATAGTGATTTACTCTGGAGACGAGAGTGAAAGCATATTATAATAAGTACCTAATTACTTAGCTTAGCGATATTATAATTAAAGTAGGATTGTATCCTCACATTCCGTTATATTTAGCTGATGGAAGATTAGACTATTATTATGACCTATTAAATTGAGAACACTATTGCATAACTTTGGGAAGGAATTAATGAATGCATAGAATCGAATCGACCTACACAAAAGCAAGTAGAAGACGCAATACAACTTGTACGATGACATAACACTGCAGACGTTCCAAGATCCATAAAAAAATGCCGAAATAGGCAATATCAATCCAGACAAAGCTATTAAAGTTGGAACAAGTCCAACACTTCTTGACCTTAATCTAACTTGTTCAAGAACAAGAACAAACGAGCTGTTACACATGATAGATGACAAAGCGATTAGTAGACGTGACATTATACGAACACTAACATTACAAAAGTAACTGTGAAATGTATTAGTTGGAATAGTCGCGTTTGGCTGACGTTATTACGTGTTCTCACGTAAATATTAAATAATAATATCATGATAGCAACGTCACGATTGCGTAAGCCATGAGATTTACTGTAGAATAAATCTAGATTATTGATGGTTAGTTCTGGTTAGGAAAATTTCCAGATAAGCTGCTTTTTAATTTTTAAAGACTGTAAAAGCCTAATGTCTCGGCTCGGATAGATCCTGTTCTCTGAAGAAAAAGAGGGTTTCAGAAAATCCATACTAATATTATAAATGCGAAACCGTCTGTCTGTTATGCTTGAAAGACTAAACCATTGAACTATTTGGTCGAAATTTGATACAGGGTAAGTTTTAACCCCAAGAAAGGACATAGGCGATTTCGGCTGCGTCCGTGGACGAAGTCGTGGGTAAAAGCTAGTAACCTATAGCAAATGAGGATAAAAGACAAGCTACGTCTAGAGAAATATGATGAAACTATAACTGAAACAATGTAACTGTGGCATTCAGACTTAGCAGACGCTAGTTAACTGAAGTATTGAACATGCTAAGTAGCCTTGCGTAAACACTGGAAAAACTATTGCATGTTATTCTGTTTTACATTATTTCATAAAAAACACAGCCAGACATTGTTTACACAGTGATGAAACACATGCAGCGCAAACAATACCAGCAGAAAGCTTTGTAAATGCAACACAGGAGTGCATGTATAATCAAAAAGAGGTGAAGGACAAGAAAAGTGATAAAAATGATGAAATAGTTCGTGTGAAGGTTAATTTAGCGCATGAAAAGAAAGTATTGAATGTATTTTCAATTGCTGGTGAAAATTCAATAGCAATGGAAAAATATTCAGAATAGGAAGCAGATAAAGGAAATAAAACACAAATTATTTATGATAAGTTAAGATTTTAGAGGATAAAAACCCAAAAAGAAAACTTTGGAAAAAGAACATTGACCTATTTATCTAGGATCTATATATCTGTAGGATATAAAGGATGATAAACTGACATTTCATAACACACCCACATGCAAATACTTTTGGAACATTCCAGAACTAAATAGGCAACTCAATCAGGCATACATTCATGCTTACCATACAATGCCAATAATGTTGTGCTACATAGATTTCTCTAACAATAATTACGAAGCTATGTCCAACACCCACCACCGCTGCAGCCGACTCCGCGGTGGGCGCAAGCTATGTAAATCGTGCCATGGGGCCGACCGAACAAGTTTTCTATTTCAAGGAGAAAATACAGATTTACAGTGCCCGTGAAACGTCAATTAGGTGGCTTTCGCGCCTTCTACAACTATTTCGAGTATTGTATGATTGTCAATCTATTTCGCCTTAAGGGGTGAACAAAACTTCGGGCGGTATCGCTCGGAGAATTGGTTTGCTTAACCGTTCCCAGCTGTCTGAAAGTGTGATGGGTGAAAATGTAGGTGCGATAATTCGCAAGTGAGTTTTATTCAGCAGTTTTCCCGGCCCCCAGCTTTGCTCAAAGAAACTTTCTGTGCTCATTAGCGTTTCGCCAGTTCTTTCATCTTTTATGTGGCGCGTTTTTGGTTGTACTAGGTCTATAGTCTTTGACAGACCCTTAACCTTTGACTAACTAGGTGTAGAAATCTTTTTTTGTGTTCTTTCAAAGAAAGGGAATTACGTAAAATGATTTTTGTTTTTTCTTTCCGCTTCAAACTTATGTATTAAATGAAAAACTAAGGGATGTAATTAAAGTGAATTAAAGAAAATTGTATGTTTCATTAGGCCAATTACATGCTTACGCTAAAGAACGCTATCCACTTTATAAAAGCCAACTTTGACGATTTTAATTTTTTAATATAATAATGATGTCGCATATTTTTCCTTCCTCATTAGATTACATACCACCAGCTGCCCAGCCATTACAACAGACTCACACATTTATTTTACTGTCAATACACTATCAGCCATCAGTCCGGACTAGTACAGGTTGCCATTTAAAACGGATTAGATTGCTGGTCTTGCCTTGAATCTTGTTTGAAGATTATTATGCAACGCAGCAATACCTAGCTCATAAATTATAATTAGAGCAAGACCAGTTCTTCAATGGAAGCTGTTTTCGGGCAGTAAGTTGGTGGTGATAAATGCAATGAAACAGAAAAACAGTTTTGTTTTAATAAGGGTAGTTTTGACTGGAAGTAAAGAAACATGTGACTAGATAAATAGCTAGTATTGAATGAAAAGCAACGGTGAAGGGTCAGTTTTTATAAAAGGGAATCCTATAGGTAGGAATTAGGTATCCCTACAGCTCTACCTTACTGAATTTAATCGACCTATCGCCAAACCAAAATACAACAAAGTTGAAGTCTGTGGTTTTATAATGTGAGCTTGAGATGAGCTGCCAATAGTGCCAATCTCTTGCATCAGATTAACATCATAAAATCACTTCATTTCAATTCACCTAGGAAGATTCTTACAGAATAGATCACCAAGTCTATTATTATATGAACCCTATTCAATAGCTACAATACCGACAATGTCTATTTGATGGAAGTGGATTATTGTTGTGCCAGTGGGCGATGCTCTAAACGTCATCACACCAATCATGTGCAATATTGGTCCTTATGTACAACGCCTTAGAGCATTTGATTTTATTACTTCCGGTACTTAATATTGATCATACCATAATCATATTGTTCCGCTAACTCACAGAACCGTCGGAATCATGATTAACTTCTGCACAATTTCTAAGATAGAAATTAGTGGTATTAAAAATGAATCATATTCTAATCTAATGGATAGTATCTTTATTAATTAAAGGCTGTGAGAAAAGTCAACTAGATACTAGTAATTGCATCATTTGAGAGATAATATCCAGTATGACAGTTACATGACAGTGTGAACCAAATACTTTCAATTACAAATTAAATTACCAAGTACTTATAGTGTTTCATCTTGTCGAAGAAATTAGAAGATATCACGTGTAGCATTGCTTAGCGTATAATATTACAGAATGTCGTTACATAAGCTGGCGTGACCATCAATTTCAGCGAAGTATGGAGAATATTTATAAAATAATAATGAGTCTTAGTTACGCGGGCGTGCTTTAATAGTGGTGTTATGATACGAAATACTTAAACACGTGTCTGAGGAGACACGCGTGGATCTGTAGAAAGTGATAAAGTTCAAGAGAGTGATCTTTAGAGATAATGCAATGATGTACCAGAAATGTGTGGTATTACATTATCTGATAAGATAAAATAACAGTATAGTAGGTGTACAAACATGTGTGCACTTCCTCTTTCTTCACTCTCATAGCTCGAGGAGACGTAAAATCCAACACGACTGGGGTTAGATCAGACGGAGGACCACCGTTTTTTCCGAAACAATGGGATGTCACACTACCAACTTCCAAACTCTGGTCTGTTACTGAGAAATTATTATTGAAAAAAAAAAACAATAACACTTTCCTTGAACTAAGAATCGAATCAACACAATGAAAATGCAACAGACAGGATTATCCGAATAAGAAATTGGTCTTTGCTCAAAAGGACCAGTTTTTATGGGCAAAAGGACCATTTTTGTAATTACCATGTTTAGTGCAATTGCATAATTCTACGATGATGTTTGACTCTTTGACCGCTAGAGACGATTTAGAGTCATCATGGCTAGCAAATCGTTTGTGTATTGTAAGTATATTAAGGCTGGCTGAAGTAAGAATGGCTCGGACATGACTGTCAACGAGCTAAAAGTTTAAAAGATAGATAAAATTAATTCTTGTAGCATTTTTTTAAACGAACTGTCAGTAGAGAAGAGAAACTATCACGTTATAGCACCAAAAAAAAAAAACAGGAAACCCGCAAATGTAGAAGTTTAATAACGCATAATAACTCCCAAGTGTTAACAATTTCCGACGGTTATTAAAGAAAAATCGGCTGTTCCTTCTCATTTTGGGCGGGTGTTTTTTTATTTTTTATTTTAATAACCAACGACGTTTCATCGCTGGGTGGTCTAAAATCATGTACTGAATTACAGGAAAAGGGTTTCATTACGATTCCACCACGTTTCAGTCCTTCCAATTTTATTCGATTCCATCGATAACTGTCATTAATCATAATAATACTATCATCTTTTCAGGAATTTCACCCACGAACAGGAAAACCCAGTGATTTGTCATAGGTGTCATAATAGGCCAATAATGGATTATAATACAGATAATATTAAATTATGTGACGTTTCGAGAATACCTGTTGATAACAGCACATTGGTATCACCAATCAGCTCGCTAAACGTGGTGGTATTAGGAATATCTTCCGATTATGTATTAATGCAAACTATTAATGATAAGGGTTCAATATAGAGGTTAAATTGTAGTGGTTTTTCATATGTTACACTTATCGTACTATTATTTTAAATGCGAAAGTTTGTGAGGATGGATGGATAGATGATTAAACGGAGTTAGCTAAAATTTTGCACTTAAAGAATAATTATTATCCCATGTTTGTGTTCCCGTAGGATAAATTAGGACGTTGACAAATTTCTGAACGAAACTAGCACTTGCAAATTTTTAATATTCCTCGCTTAGTTCAAACATTTGTAACTTGTTTTTGTAAAAAACAATAATAAGAATTTGGAACCCTGACTCAAAATGGTTCAAAATCGCAATGATGGGGAGATTATGGAACTTTCAGTTTAGTTAAGCATAGTTATAGACACGTTATAAAAAAAATGTAAGCTTACCTATTAGAAAATTTATATTTCTCCAATAATCATAGTAGCGAGGAACTCTACTTTAAGAGCTTCAGATCTTGCCAAAGTTTGAACAAATTATTATTAATCTAATTAAATATTGCAAGAAAATGGCAATGGCATATTGAATATTTCAAGGTTAATTTGCACACCTATTGAAACAAGGATGTTATAGTCGTTAAATGTAAATGTTTGCTCTCTAGACAAACTAGAATGCCAAGTTGAAGAAAAAGAAAATAAACAGACGCTATTGAATGCAGCCGAAAAAACTGGATAGAGAAGGTAAAATTTGATGATTTTGAATATGTTTAACCTAATGTAAGTACTAATATTTATATTAAAGTCAAACGATGTCCAGATTGTTTTGGAACAAACCTTACTACTATTAATATAAATGCGAAAATTTGGATTGATGGACGTTTGTTGGTCAATTACGCCAGAACGGCTGCACGGATCTGGATAAAATTTGCCACAGAAATAGATTATAGTCTGGAATAGCACATAGGCTACTTTTTACCGGAGGGTTAAATAATTACTTTGAAGGGGACGAAGTCGCAGGCGGAAGCCATAGGAACATTTGATAAAGGTAAGCAACAAGAACTAATAAATGTTATGACAACATTACATTGTGAAAAGATAAACAAATAAACAGTACAAACAATAATATTAAAACAGGCATTGTTATCCATTAAGAAATCGATAGAAGTTGAATCTAGAGCATGGACGCAGTCCGCCTAACTAGTAAAATAAACTTTTGTAAAATTTGCGCAGTATCGTTAATTTTCATCTGCTCAAGTTATGTTAATAGATATAACTGTCACGAGCGCTTCTCATCTCACATCGTAAGCTTTAAATAAATAGGAAATTTACGTCAAGAGGTAGGTCTTCGTGTGATAAGGGACCATAAAAAATGCCCTAGCTACGTGATGAATAATCAATGTTTTGCAAACACGTAAAGGGATTTACCCAATTCACGGGAAAACTCACGTTACAGAAGATATAACACAATCCAAATCTTTGATATTTCAAGCACTAACACTCAAATATAATAGAAAGCTAAAACACGCTTTCGTTCAAAGAAAAATTAAACTTCGCAAAATTCACGATCGCCGCGGATAATAAAATGTATTTTCCGTCCGAACGCAGTGCACACGTCTTTCATGTGCGCAGTCACGCGCCTTACTGAATTATTACTGAGTACTGCGCCGACTGTTGAGAGCGAAATTGGTTTTCGAACGACTAATCCTATCAATATAAAATGAGCCCTGGCTCATTACGTTTTAAAGTTCACTATTGAATGGGGAATTCGATTTTTTTTTCGCTACAACGTGCAAACAGGTTGAACACGAGAAATTCGCAGTCTGCCAGGAAATTGACACGTAGGTCTTTAGCTTTTTGACCGATAGTGAGTCGTAATCACTTTAGTTTTACGCGCCCATAAAAGACAAACACACAGTTGCAAACGTAGTTAATACGATTATAAATGGTCGATTAGTTTGATAAACATCTATTTAATCTGTAAACGGCTCTCTCTGTGTTAATAGAAAGTTAGAATCTATATTCATCCCAATCTAGTGTTACTAATTCGTTGTGATATCAAATTCGACGAAAAAGTTTAAATGATCTTTGCGATGATGATTTGAGCAATATAGGCTGTCTCGATATGTCTGGCAAAATAGAAGCTGCAAAGCCAGACTAGACCACTTTATACATGCATGCCTATTAGTCTTTATGTAAGGTATTGGTTAATTAAACAATAATTAATAGTTGAGATAAATAATTTTGACATTGAGCTTTTATACTTCAGAGCTAATGAAGACTATTTTTGTAAAATAAGAGTGTTTGAACGCTTATCTCTGGAACTCCCAGTCGAATTCGAAACAATCTTTCGGTATATGATAGCCAGATTCATGAGCAATATTAAAGGCTATAAAACATCACGCTACGACACATAAGAGCCCAGTAGCCAAAGACGTAACACCACTCAAACGATTAACGTAACATACTACAGCATTGTAGATATGCCAAAACACTACCATCCAGTACTGTGTTATCGAAATTACTTTCTTCAGAAATGTAAGCAGTAACAAGACGAGGTTACAAATAATCGGTTCCCGTTAGAAACTACTTACGGCAAACGCAACTAGTTCCAAGATGGAGTGGTGGGTAGTTGATAGTTTATTAGGTCTGTCCAGTTAGACATGGGAGAAGTAATTCCTTTCCGGTTTAGCTCCGTGATCTGTTGCAACTTCAATGATGATGTCACGGGCTTGTAGGTTGATGAATATGAGTTATTTGGTCCTCTAGACTTTGATATCAGGTTTTTTGGTTTTTTTTTCTAGGCGAAATTCTTTAATTAGTCTATTTATCTATTACTAGCTTCTTTCCGCGACTTTCTTTGCATGATTGTCGGTCATCACGGAGTTTTTCTTTTTGGGACCCTAATTCTATTTCTAAAATGGGCTAAACACCAGTGATCTGCCAGAAGAAATCCCGTGAACATCGGCCCAGTCGTTGCGGAGATTAGCCGGAGCCAACAGACAAAATTTTTATAAAATGTTTTTTTCATTCCGTGTGTATTCATTCATATTAAATTTGTAAAAAGCTGTTATTTTGACATTACAGACACTTCAATTGTGTTTATTTGTATAGATGTGCCTCTTATCAAGCTATGGCAGCGTTGTTGTGATAAATATAACTCGTTGACATACGTTATGTCATAGCTCTGAACGCCACGTTGTTTTGAGCGCAAAGGCCATGTCCCCATTATGTCACATCCATATACATTATGTTGTTACTGGCCCGTTGGTGTCGTGGTTGCAAGTTGAGCTTGGGGTCCTGGGTTTGATTCCAAGGACGGGCATAATGTGTTTTTGAGTTTTTTCCGTTACGAATTTTTCAGTAGCAGCCCGAGGTTTGGAAGCTGGTGGTGACATCCCCGTGCCTCGGAAATCACGTAAAGCCGTTGGTCCTGAGCCTGACCCAGTAGTGTCGGATTGCCTTTCCATCAAACTATGAGAGTTAGGAAAGAGGGAGAGCACCTGTGTTGTCGCACACACTTGTATACTATAATATCTCTTGCGTACTTTCGTCTGAGGTGGCGCAAGAAAAGAATATTTGGAACTACTTCAGGGGAGGAGTTTGTCCAGCGGCGGGACATTTCAGGAAAATTAAAACAAAAAATGCTTCAGCCGATACGTCATCAGCAACTTTGGTGATAAATCCTCGTGCCTTCCCTATATGAGAAGAGGCCTTTGCCCTGCACTGGGACAATAATAGCCTGATATTATTTTAACATTTCTGAGCGATGTAGGTTAAAAGCTTAGAAGTATCAAGTCGTGTTAATATAATGGGTCGTAGTTTAATGCAAAAATGTTGTTATATGATGGATCGATGCTTGTTGGCGGCGCTTACATAAATTATATGATATGTTAGGATTAGTTCACACCGACACGCGACACTCAAAATACAACTTTATTTCCTACACGAAAAGACAGACATTTCATTTATAGAATTCAGAAAACGTTGCAACTTCCCACAATGATATGTGTATCTTTTCGCATAGTAAATAAAGTTATATTTGCAGTCGCTCTATTAAAATGTGCGCGCAGCGCCGCGTCTCGGTGTGAACTGACGCTTATGTGAATGATAATAGCATATCGCGTGTTGAAAACTATAAAGTGATTAACACTCGCCAAACAGCTGATAAGTCGTAATGGGAATGGTATAATGAATTCGTGGATGTGAAAACTATTAACTAATGGGAGGTAGGAATGATTAGTGGATAATTTTTTGCTAGCTTTTGCCCGTGACTTTGTCCGCGTGAGATTCTTACAAAGCTGAAAAAAAATAGGAACCAATTTTTTTGTTAGTAAATATAGGCACTTGGTGACAGCGTGTTATTAGCAGCATCAATTTCAGAGTGGGACCGGTAGTATCGGAGATAAGCGCGTTAATAATATTAGTTAATTAGTCTGGCTTAACATTAAATAACTCCATCAATACAGCCACTTACAATATAACAAAGGAGTTCACTTTCTTCGTGTCTAAAGCGCCATAATCTACAAACCACCCGCATATACTAATAGCCTATGGTTACAACAGGATATTACTAAACGATATTAATAAGGAAACGTCAGATTGACAACAATAAAAGTCCAAAAGTTTATGGTTAATTCACACGAACATGTTAATTCTAAAGATCAGTTTGCCATTTCGTGGCTAAGGCTAGAATAATTTATTTAAAGACTAGCGTTTGCCCGCGACTTCGTCCGCGTGGATTAATAGTTCCCGTTCCCGGAGGATTTCCGGGATGAAAACTATCCTATGTCCTTCCTCGGGTCCCAGACTATATTTGTACCAAATTTCATTGAAATCGGTTCAGTGGTTTAGGCGTGAAGAAGAGAGAGACAGACAGACAGACAGAGTTACTTTCGCATTTATAATATTAGTACGGACTAGCCGCGACTTCCGACTTATTTCACCCGCGTTGAGGTACGTTTTTTGGTTAATGCTCCGCTCTCGTGGGTCGTAGCGTGATGTTACATTGCCTATGTTACTCAGGAATAATTAAGCTATCTTTTGGTGAAAAAATGTCGGGCAGTGTTATTGAGTTTTTTTTTTAATTCTCAGTAGCAGCTCGGAGATAGGATTCGTTCTCGGCTAAAGGCAATAGGCTCGCCCCCTATTACATGGGATCTAAACATACCGGCGAACTGTGGGTGTAAACTGGTACACCTCTGCCTAACCCTTCGGGGAATACGGGCGTGATGGTATGTATGTATGTATGTCAAATTTCTTATTGGCAAAACACACATTGACTGTGACAATACAAGTCTTGCAAACAATTTTGATACATTATCCTTATAAAACAAGTTCTAGAAGGAAACATTAGAATAAATCGGAAAACATCCTCATTTTTGACGTCATTTATTATTTGAACAAGTTTTAAACGAGTGTTGACGACAATGCGGCGGGCGCTGGACTATTTGCTTGATTAATGAAACTGTTCATTGGAAATACAATTGAAGCAAATGAAAAGTGAAGGACACAAGACGTGACATACAAGATTAGTATCTATTGCATCAGACAAGCACCTCATATTTTTCTAACATTTCTAAAAATATCAAGATTGTTTTTCTGACTGCAGCATTAGACAGTATACGGTAGAAAGGACACCATGATTGATTGTAGTCCCCAAACAATTCGATGATGAATAGATTTTGACCGTGTAGATTTTTTAATAACCGATGTAAGTATAAGTATTTCATCGCTTGGTAGTCCAGAATCATGTACTAAATTTATTTACTGTATTGGTAAAAGTTTTCGTAATGAAGTTCTTTCCATCTGTTATTATTTGACCCCTGAAGCAACTAAAGATGGAGCCTTGAACTAGTTGAAACTAGAGCAGTAGTAGAAAGACGCGCGTGTCGCGATGGTTGCCAAAAATAAGACGACAGACAAAAAATCTAGTGACGATGAAAACCCTTTAGATAGTTCAAGGCCTGAAAGAACATTTTCTATAAAAATCTAGCATTTATAGGAAATTTTTAGGTTAATATTGACGGAGATATCGAGGTTAAAATCCAACCTATTTATTATGAACCGATTAAACTTACTCACAAAACTTTTAAATTTCCATGTAGATGTAGTGGCTGAGCGATCGGCTGATGTGCTGCATGTCGCAGGTTCCATTCGCAGGGAACCAATATTTGTATGGCTTGTAAAAAAAATGTAATTCTCCAGGCCGATTCCGGCCACGGCGGCTAACCTTAATGCAGCAGACTAGCCCCGTTCGCAGGAGATATTAAAGTGCACAAGTGTGTGCGCAAACACAGGTGCACTCCCTCTTCCCTAACTCTCATAGCCCGATGAGACGGCAATCCGACACGACCGGAGAGAGATCAGGCGCAGGACCAACGGCTTTACGTGCTTTCCGAGACACGTGAGTTTATGTGCTTGTAAATGCACACACGGTACCGGAGAAATTCCTAGTGGAAGAAGAAAGAAAAGTAAGCCTAAAAGCTGATGACAACAATAATTCAAGTGTTAAGAATACTCCGCCAGCAATCCAACTATTCTACGACATTAGAATATCAACTACAGCTGTACCATATCGTACTACAACATAACTACATAGCAACAGTCGTGACGTCACTGACGTAATTATACGTCAAGCAGACGATTTGGTCCAAGCCGTTGATTTTGTGACGGCTACCGTCGGTGGGCGCGGTGTCGCGTAAATATACGCAAATAGTGAAGGTATTATTTTTAAAACACAACGTCAAGCTACGAGTACGCTTGAGTTGTTTGCTTGTATTTTAGAGCAGTTCGGGTTTATCGGAGATAAGATGAAAAACTTGAGAGTTAAAAGAGGTTTGTTGAATAAATGTTTTATCAAGATGGAGGTCAGAAACGACTTACTGTTTTTCTTCTTTGAAACGAAAGTGAATCATTTTTGAAATAATATTCTTGTTTTTGGACTAAGTGTTAAAACTGAGCAGCCAGGGCTCACTGGACCAGTGCCTGCCAGAGTGGTGGAATTTGTTCGAAAGAGTCACCGCGGTCCTGGAACTGGAAGTTTGGGAGGAATGCATACCAAGACTCTTAAAATAAGTAAAACATATAAAGGTTATCCTCCGCTAACCGTTAAAAAGCAACTAAGTAGATCACAAACAGTTGTTTATGATCTACAAAGTTATGTAGATCATCAAGCGTTCAATGAATATCGAAGCCATCACTCCACAGTTCATGCAGCACCTCAAACACATAACAATATTGCACTAAAACAATAACTTCATAACAGTTCATACATTTCCCACTGTGACGTCACAGGTCACAGTTCACACTGGCACCAGATCGTGACTCACGCGCCTGATAATCAAGACGTAAAAGGGGAATTAAACTATCTAACAGATGGGAGATGTGTACAGATTTGTTCCTATGGAGTTATGTGGTGTTAAAACTTGGACTTTCACTGTTCATTCTCCAGAGACTATAGTTTAGCAGTCAGAGGTGGCGTTTTTGATAGAAGAACTGAACTTCTTTATCAAAACCGATAGGTCACGCATTTAATCGCTGATTAAACACGAAATCAGGAAAGCTACTTGACCTATAAAGCTAAAGGCGGGATGTAATTTAAAGGTAGTAAGACTTCAGCTAAAAACGCAACTTAACTTTCAAGCGCATGGAGTCCAGTTGCAGAATTTGTTTGAAAGAGCCACCGCGGCCCTGGAACGCATAGGACATTAGGAAGAGCACGGGTGGGTTTTTCTTCGCCAGTAAGAGTCTGATCAGTCTGCCTTCCGCTCCGCCCAGAGCGGAAAAAGTCATTCGACGATATAACATCCTTAAAAAGAGTGTAATGAAGTGGAAAAAATCAAATAAATGATATCAGAGAAGAAGTTGCTTTTCTAAAGAAATATATAGATCGTAAATGCTGCCATTTAAAATATAAACTAGGTATAATCAAGACATCATAATATAAATGTTTTTATGGGGCATGTGCGTAAATATCATTATAAATCTGTTATATAGTGCAGGCTTTCACTCCTTATTATCCAGTAGGAATAAATCGTAGTCGTGTCAAAGAGCAGACTAGAATTAAAGCCTTAGAATTAGATATGGGGAACTAGGTAATAAATTATAGCTTTATTGATTCTAAGCAGTAAAAGGTAATGTTTATAATACTAGGATAGCAGCATGAGTTAGCAGGATTAGCGGGTCTGTGTGCGACTTTGGAACTACGCTTTAACAGAGTCAGATTTATAGAAAGACATTACTTTCAAATAACACTTTAACAATATCGGTAGTTACTGCTGTATTGGAACGCCTAAAGTTCATTCAGTTATCTATGGAATTTGAACCGGGTTCAGCCGGAACTTTATCTAGACGGTCATAGTAAATACCTTTTAAGTATCTACGCTTGGTATACTAAATATTACTATTGGTCCTTTTACGCTTTCAAAGGACCAAGTCCAACAGCACCCACGTCTTAATAGTCCCATATACCGCTGAACGTAATCCTCTTATACCAAGTAGAATACGCAATGAAGTAACATTAAAGCTAAGCCCACTGAGTATCAAGTATTGAGTTCTCAAAGTCAAACACAACCACAAAGCCATTCCCACTTAGGGTTGCCATATGTCAGGAATTTTCCGGACATGTCCGGAAATTTAGTGCTTTGTCCGGAATGCGGGGGGAATCCTAAGCCGTCAGGAATTTCTACAATTTTAGTAAAAACCACAATTCCATAAATCTCACATCCCTACCGCGCATCAGAGGAGAGGCGTTTCCTTCACAATGAGCAATTTTCAGATAGGTTAGTTTTAAATATCATCAAGAGATGGCGGTGCCATCTTTCCTCCACTTTTGGTTATTTTTTTTTTATTTGATTTTCGGCGGCACTGACTACTTGATGATATACGCGTATATTTATAGAGGTCAGTGTATGGGAAGAAAGATATGATAGTGACAATTTTTATTTTTGGAAATCCGGAAATTTCATCCAATGTCCGGAATTTTCTCCGGAATTTCGACTTTTCAATCTGGGAACCCTATTCCCACTGAACCCACGTAAAACCAGATGAACTTAATTATGAATCATGTACTGCTTTCTAAGACGTGAATATCTTTATAAGGCGCGTATTTAGAATTAATTACGTGGAGACAATGGTTTACGTAAATACGCGGTCAAAACCTGACCTTAGGGCACAGCACACGTTGATCGTGGCAAGTAGGTATTTATTTAGTGTAGTTAAGTTTTCGTGTACGAGGGAACGTGAATTGCCAGAAATTCTTTGGATGTTTTAACATGTTTCGAGAATTTTCGAGTCGGGAAATATGTGAAATGGGATTTTTCTCTTGCATAATTCAGTACAGAATACTTCCCTTTAATGAGAAAACGTAATTAATGAAAATTCACATAATTCCACTATAATAAACCTGTGAAACGATAAATTTTACTACCAAGGCGCAGCTATCTTGGTTAAATCATTCGAATGAAAACCTATGATTTATTACATTATCAATTCTAGAACATTATGGCCTATCAAAAGACTTATTATATGCAAATGCACAATCTCACGAATGCGTAGGCATATCATTGAGTGCATTTGAAATATGCGAGTCGGATATTCGCGCACATCAAAGCGAAGAAAGTTGGAAAGCCAATGTTTGGTGTAAAGTTTTGCCCGCGAAAGTACGTAAAACATTTTGTACAAATGTTTGTGCCTGTTTCGGTGCGAAGGTTTGTAATTTTGTACGTGGCTAGGATTGTTCACATTTGCATATTACTATGAATGCGTTTGTAAAGCAAGTGCAAGCCCTGTGTATCTAGAATGATGAATATACAGAACAGGGGGGTTAAATAGAGAGTCATTTTGTGAATTGAACCTAGCATATGATTAATTCTGATAACAAACAATAATATAACCCCAACATAAGGACTCAAGCTAACTCAATTTGTTACCCCTACAAGTAGTAATAGCTTCGGGCTATGTGCACTAACTTGGTATTCTGATTTAGTGCTTCCCCCGCCTCATAAAGGGGAAAATCGAGAGAAACAGACATAATTCACGAAACTAGGTTAGTTATAAATAAATATACTACATCAAATGGTGAAGGAAAACGTGACCTAACCCACGCCTTGATCTGGCTGTACATATGTTTATCTACTGAGCCTACATTCACTCAGAAGCTATAGGCTTTTGCGCCGCGCCTAAGTTTTTGGTCCTAACCAACTCGTATCGATTACTGTTAGCCGTTTCAGATTAGGTATTAGTGAAAATTAACTGCTCGATGGATGGGATAAGTTATAGTGTTTAAATTTTAAACGATTTGGAGAGTCGTGCGGGCTATGTTCATAAAAATACTAGCCAATTATGATTGAAGATGAGAAGGCATGAGCATTGGTTACCAGGCTTGCTCAACGCGGATTGGCTTCATTCTAAGCTTATATCAAATGTAAATACAAGTTTCCTCACACAAATACATATGAATTGAAAAAGCCACCGTGATACTTGTCTAAGGCTCCTTAACCACTAACCGACGACCTTTTTTGGTTTAGACATAAGGACCAAAACATTGTTTCTCACATTAAGTCCGTAATCCAAAGATGTTAATCGTTGCAGTCGTTTTGCGTACACATGAAACATAATTCTATTATGTAAATGTAACTGCATGAATTGAATTCTAGATCATCTGTTTCTACAGCTACAAACGCAAGTAATGCATTTGCTAATTCCCCATGATGCAAGCTAGATATCACGTATGAATCTTATCACCGCTTGCA
This sequence comes from Caradrina clavipalpis, assembly GCA_932526535.1. NCBI lineage: Eukaryota > Metazoa > Arthropoda > Insecta > Lepidoptera > Noctuidae > Caradrina > Caradrina clavipalpis. The sequence continues at coordinate 16,073,519 of OW052091.1, read as the reverse complement.
TCTAGTCCCTTGTGTGGGAACCTGGTATTTGGTCCTCCATGTGTACTTGTGACCTTACATAATATTTTAAAGTTACTTCTGATGGGTGTTTGTGTAACAATACTGTTAGCTTAGTGAATATTTATGAGGTTTGTGGAGTGTTGAGGAACAACTCTTGAAGTATGTCCTCTTCGACTCAATGACAAATGAACCGTTGTAATGTGTGTAACATTGTGTTAGGACTTATTGGGGTTAGCGCATTTCAGGGCGTTTTCAGAGCACATACATTCTACGTTTTAATTATAGCTACTTAACTTCAGTCCTGTAATCCTTCGGTTTAATAGATTCATAAACCTTTTGGTTTAGCATTCTCCATTTCATTTCTCTTGGTTTTTACCGTGAAAGGGGAACCAAAACCAAGTAAAGACATCGTATTTTATGGAAAACTAGCAGCTTTTCCATCGCTGCTTGAAAAACACTTAAATTTAAATACATTAAACTATCCTGTGCACACACGTCCATATGTACAGTCGCTCACAAAGTCCCATTTACATAAACGAGTCAACGTCCGCGTCCCGTATACAGTCCACGGGTTAACTGGGTTACCGGAGCCGGCCGCAGTACCCGATTGTACTTTTGCATATTTCAGGGATTACGGCGAACGTGAAATGGAAGTTTTATGTTGTGGTTGACTGTCCCGTATTTGTAGTGGTGATAGTTTATTCGATATCTTTATTTATTTACGCTTTATTCAACAAAAGGATCAAAGGCGGATTCGTGGGAGGCGATCTTTATTCGTTTTAGTTTTTTCACTAAAGTCAAAGTCCTCTTTAGGTACTTTGTTGAAATAAATGTATTACAATATTTTGTATGCATGAATTATGTAAAACATACGAATACAATGTACCTTGAATGAAAACTACTATACTACAAAGAACCACCTCTCAAAGTATTAGTTCTTGTTTGTTACGGTCAATGTAACTAATAGTAAATAGGTAGGTGTCAATGACTGCCTGCCTGTTAGTTTGTGACCACGTCACAGCAAAACCACAGAACCAATTGTGATGAAATTTGACAAAGAGGCAACTTGGAATCTGCACAAGCCATTAATTACGAGAGCAAAGTCCCGACAAAACCTAGTTCATTATAAATTGTTTTTAAGTCGCCATCACCAAATCTTAGCTCCAGCTGTCATTTGACTTTTATGATAACCGTAGTCGACGCCTTAAAACGTGTAGATACTCTCAGACACGTCATAACTCAAGAACGTATAACCCACATTTTATGAACCACGTTCTTAGAACTTTATAACTCGTGCGGACACAAGGACCAAAGTCCGAAAGTAATGATGACATATCCCGCTATCCGTCATTATACACTGCACTGTGTCGCACTATTTTGACATTTAAAGTTCAAATAGTATTCAGTTCACGGTATAATTAGTAGATAAGTGCGCTTAGCGGATCATTAGATACTAATAATAACTAGAAATCGGAGTAGATAACAATAGGACATTAGTTAATATTAGTATGTTTTGTGATTGTAAAACGGTTAGTCTATTGCATTTTTAAGGTAAGGTTTCCTACATTTAGTTATGTGTTTAGTGGAAAAAATGCTATTGTTAAGTATTTTATGAATAAGTTTTAACAATAAGGTCCCGTAGATATTTAAATACTTCGTTCTAAATATACAGAAGTGGTACAAATACAAAATTATTTCATTGACCATGGAGTTTCTTTCTCGTTCCCCCATAGAGACCTACGTTTTGGAACGAACAACTAGCTCCAATTTTGAACTGTAACTTCTTGAAAATTCAAGTGCCTGTAAATGGTCTAATTGAAATAAATGCTTTAACTTGGACATACCGATCAAAAATTGGTAAAAATGTAGCTACATAACAAAAACTTGAAGTATATTTTTAGTAAATAAATTACGTTTTCCAAGGAACACAAGCCCAAACCATGATGTACCCAAGCACAACATGCAAAACTGACAATGAAGACACCCAGGAAATTGCCCGTCTCTATGAGCTATCGAGCAGCCCCAGGCTACGTGACGGGCACGTAGGCCACGGCCCTGGCTGCACGGGGCTAGACACGCGGACGGAAGCACGTGTCTCGAAGCCGATCCTATTATGATTTACGTCGATGCAGAACTCGTGGAGATTATTTGCTGACGATTGGAGCATTGGATTTATGCAGGAAGCCTTGTAGGGTTGAGTCGAAAAAATTGTGTTAGTAATAGTACAAAGGCGGACATAATGGCTTAGGCATTCTCTACCAGTCAACCAAAGGTGGCGAAGAGATAACACGGCAGGTGTAAATTATCTTGGACATCAATCACATAGGTGAAGAAAATAATCGTGAGAGTACTTTTTGTATGGATGGGAAATCATCAAATGACTTCTTCCGATCTGGGCGGAGCGGAAGGGAGTGTGACTCTTACTGACTAAAACCTATCCGTGCTTCTCCTAATGCTCTTTTGCGTTTCAGGGTCGCGGTAACTCCTTTGATTTCAAAACCCAGTCTGGATCGTGAGGGTACCTGGACTTTTTATCAGAATAAGTCTGAGATCGCCAGTCGGTTTTGAGCAAGCTAGGTGATCAATGCACTTGTCTTCACTATATGAGAAGATGCCTTTACCCTGCAGTGGGATAATAATAGGCTGGTATTATAAAGTTCTCTGAAGATTAATTGATTCAGTCGCTAAATGTCAAAGGACGAGGACATTGTAATTTTGTATTTGGTAGTGAACTTTTGTCAATGTTCGTACCATTACAGGTAATATCCTCATTAATCACAATTACCCTAATAGGACAATTGTCTAAAACGTCGCCGTTTGGGGAATGGAAGGTCGTCAGTTTTTCATGTCTAGGTACCTGATATTTCAAGGCAAATGTATGTTTGTTTATGAAATAAATATAAAAAATACATTCTACATACATACTGCAAAGCTACATTTACTTGGCTTTTGCCCCGTAGATGTAGCTAATACCAGACCCAGAATTGAGAAGAAACGACACTCCTGAAATAATATTAATAAATCCAAAATAGACTCATTGTGGTAAATAGACACAGCATATTATCATCAAGTTCAAAGAATTACAAAACTCATTAAAGGGTACTTTGTAAATCAATGATCTACAAATAAATCTAGAAGAAAAAGAACTTTTATACAACCAAAATCTAAAGACTCAAACATTCATATAACACTCCACAACACGCAATGAACGTTGATCCTTTAGATTCGCGTCTTCGAAGCGACTATAATAGGCAGTGGCAAATGTGTTCTAAGCTTTAATCAAAGAACAATGGAACAAATTAACACGATAGTGACTAAAATGAATAACAACTAGGGTCCATTGATCCAGATCGTATGCACTACATCATTTGTTCCTTAATTCAGTTCAACGCACTTCTTATCAAAGTCTTTCGGGTCGTTAGCATTACAGATGTTTAGACGAAAGTTCAAAGATGAGGAGTCTACACACTTGTCGATACGGTTCTTTTTTACGGTTAACTTCCTGGTGGAAAGTTGCTACCTACCTGAAGGCCGGAATACCCGCAAGTTTGACAACGATCGTATCTCAGTCGAATCAATCATCAATCTCAGTCTCAATATGTCGAAAAACCCCTCTTATGTGTCTACAAGTTCTTGACGTTGATTGTCGGTGAGATGTGATTGCGACTAGATTTTGAACGCTTTTAGTTTCAACATTTGGCCTTCTTGACACTGAGTCTAGATTTCGATTTGAATTTAAACATTGGTTACTAGAATTGGTCTTCTAGTCATTGCCTTCGCTAGATGACACAGTAGACAATACTGCTTGCAGCTCAAAAAGACTACCATACGTAAGAGCATAGCATCACAATAGCATCACGTTTGTCTACACTGCACTTTTACGATACAAGCGCACGTCACCGCGATCGATCGTACATGATTCATCATACGTGCCAGACGCTATTAAGCGTCGGCATAGCCAGACAGCACGAAGGGGTGAAAGTACTCATGAATATGAACTACTTTTGTCATAGGACCAAGTTTGGTATATGAAAAAACCAAAATCAACTGTTACCACCTACAACACGATCAAAATGTATGGTAACAGCTGTTTTCTTTCTTCAAATTTCAGTGTTGGTCCTTTAGTAAAAGTTGTTTAATTTTTTGAGTACTTCATGCCTTCAAAAATGGCCATGTAAAAATTTGCTTTATAAAAACTTTGAAACAAAATACCGTGTCTACGACAAGACAAGTGTATATTCCCCACTATACAGTTTACCTATTTGGCATGCCAACCTACAAAGCGTACTTGGCACGGTTGCTAGACGCCACTCCACATTATTACGAATTCTCAAGATATGCAATGATACCAGATAGCGATGTAAACAATAAACGTTATATATCATGTTTAGAAATAGCGCGAGTGCCAAGATTTTGTTCAAAATAAAATGGAGAAAGTATTTTCTCTGTTTGAAGTTCGATTGGGAGAATTCTTTTGCTGGTGTATTTTTTTTTTCAGTTTTACGTCATTCTGTTTATATTTAGAAGGAACTTTTGAATTTTTAAACTACTTACCTTTGTTGTTACACCTTAAATAGATATTCATCATGATTGGAACTTACCTGAAAAAGAAAGAAACGAACATTAGATTTCGAAAAAAAAACTTACGTAAAATTAAATAATATAAGTGTGGGCATGTAAAGCATTTAAGTAATGCTATCATTATCATTCCATTCCTATAACCTAGTTCACGGAATTTACACTCAATGTCGAAATCGCCAACTATAAACTAAAACTAAGTAGTCATTACGGTTAAATGTAATACGTTTCAGATTTCAAGAGACATAAATAGATTGAGACAACAATAGCAATGTCTGAATAGACCTCAAATCAGAATACACAAAGTGAACGCACAAAGGGCAAACGGAAGCCAATTACCATGCGACAGTAAACCTAGGCATTACGGCACCAGGCAGATTGAATTTAATTCAAATGTACACAAAATGTGTAAGGTACTGGAGTCAATATTTTATGTTGTCCGGCTTGCGGGTGACGAGAATAAACGGGATGTTTTAATGGTTGTCAAGATAAGAAGAAATAAACACCTGATCCATACATCTGTTTAACAACAAGTCGTCAAATGTATGGATCATCACATATTTTATATCGATTTCTGGTTTGGTCACATAGTAAAAGTTCTTCATAAAGACGAGTAAGGTAGTTTAAGTCGGCAGACCTCCGTCATGCGATGGAAGTGAACTAAAAAAAACCTTGGTACGTACTTGGTTAGAACTTATTAAGTAGTAGCAAGTATTTCTAATTCAGCAATATTGAATCAGGATCGCTATGTGTAGCTATCTATTGCAGTAGCGTTGTGATTTACAGTCTCATTAACATAGAAAAAATTGGTCCTTCTGTACTTGGTCCTTCGTAACCTTTCAAATAAAATAGTTCCACATTCTTATCCCCTTACAATTCAAGGATATCTACATTCCTCGAATTCCCAAGTGAACTAGATTCGTAGTATCTGGAGAATTTCGAACCGGAATCCAACAAATCACGTGTCAATTGAGCACGATTTTGATCAAATGCCGTGCTGGAGGCAGCCCTGAAAGTAACTTCAGAAATATTTGCATTTATACGCCACGAAGGACTGACTATGTTCAGTATTAAAACGTTTGTGTATCCTTAAGCTCCTGACAGTGAGTCATATCCGTGAGTGACAAGTTTATAGCTAACATTTGTACGCCAAATAATTCCTCTTTGTTAGGGGATGTTTCTGTTTCATATCCAACCAATTTATCCTCTGTTTTGCTAAACATCTTTGTGTTTCACTTGGCATGATTGCAAACAATGTGCTGGTTACTTACGTTGATCTATTTGGTTTGGTATAGCCTAAAATCAAAACTTTGTCTTATGGGCAGAAGACAAAACGACTTTGACCACGTGGATTTTTTCACGCGCGTTAAGTTAGGTCTTTGGTTATTCCTCCGCTCCCGTAGTTCTCAGCGAGATGTTATATAGCTTATACTTTATCCCTCATGGCTGGTAATATAAAAATACTTTTTTCCAATCAGACTGGTAGATCCAGTCATTATTAGCATTTAAACAAACAGACTCTTCAGCTTTATTTTATTAGTATAGATGTACCTATGTGTTCGATAAGGCGTCACTGACTGAATTTGTTATTGCAATTTCGTCTACCTTACCGACTTAAGACAGATAATTATAAATCCCCACATTTTTATCGCTATAGTAAATAAAGAATTCCCCAATCTTATGAAGACTATTCATAAAAAATAATATTGATAAAGTAAAGGTGTCGTGCACGATTGCTATACGTCCAATTTATATAATTAAATACATTTCATAGATAACTGCATTCAGATTAGATTACGCTTTTTATAAACGGGAAATTACTTTTTGATTTTCACTGTGTGCCCTGATTTGATTACAATATGATAATAAGGTAATCTAAGTTTATCTTGAACATCACTGACATCGGTTAAGGAAAACATCGGTTAAGGAAACCTGGACTTGTAATTAATATAGGTTTGAAATCGCCAATCTGCCTTTAGCAAGCGTGGTGATTAATGCTCGTGCCTTCTTTCAATGAGAAGAGGCATTAGCCCTGCAGGTGGAGCATAATAGGCTAGTATCAGAATTGTTATATTATGTGACTGGGATAGGTACATTTAGTTTAGTTTTTGTTCGAGGACTAACAAGATAATTTCAGAGATAAACAAATAAAAGTAAGGAAACGGCAAGTTTTCTAATTGATTTTAATTTAATACTGTTATGTCTCTAATGCCTAACGAATGTATCTAGTACAGTACAATGACAGGTGGAGACGATCGCATCCAGGTCATTGTACGTTTAGTTTATTCAGAAATTAGTTTTACATTTAATTTACCATTATCTGTAGGTACCTCAATTGTCAGTGACAAGTTATCGTTGGTTCTAGAAAACTGGAAAGTTTTGGTAAGTGGGCGATACACGACGATAGTACGAGCAAGAAAATACTTTGGCGACCCTTCTGGTTCAAGCGTCAATTTTTAAAGTTCGTGTACTTAGGGTAGGGACACATGGACGAAAAAACCACCTTAGTGCGACTCACACGAACGATTACGTACGAGTATAAAATACGAGTGTAACAAACTATAAAATCTATCATTTTATTTTTATTTTTGTTGTTATAGAGGCTATAAGTAATACACACACTTTAAAAATTTCAAGTTCAGAAGATAGGTACAGGTGAAGATAACGACAGACGGGCGGATGGAAAGACAGACAGAAGAGCGGGCAGACTTAAGGGACGGGTGAACCGGTAAAAGGAAGACGGAAGGCCCAATTAACAAAAGGTGCGGAGCCCTAGAAAATCGCCTATCCAAGAACGCTTACATGTTAGTATGCCTAGTGTCTGCCGTATCTTTCTTGAAGCCTTTAAATGAAATCTCTTCTACAAGAGCACTTAAGTCTTTTGATAAATATTGAAAGTTAATAGTGAAAACGTCAAGTATTGCAAAGAAGAGATTCAGGTATCAGTAGATATGGTGGTCCTTTTGAACGAGATAAATGGTTTCATTAGGACCATTAACTGGACTCTCTATACAGGCGCGATATTATAACTTGATATGTTTCCGTAAAACACTTCTATGATATCTCAAGCGAATCTTCACGTAAAAGCGACGACGGAACCTTTATATTTTCTTTCGAAGTGGATAATCCTCATGGATGTCCCTGCCCTGAAAAGGGAGGGGTTTCTATCTACAGGCAGTCATTTGTTTTTGATGCACTAGCTTCTGACCCCCACTTCATCCATGTGGGATTCAAATATAGCTCTATAGCACTTGGTAATAGTATAGCTTTGAATCAGTGAAAGATTTTTTGTAAAAGGACCAGTATTTCCAAACAAAAAAAACAAATATAACTACCTCTCAATACGGTACAAACGTAGTAAGAAACAATGTCACAAGAGACGACCCGAATGTGACAAAACAAGCGTATTACAAACAGTAAGATGTATTTACAAAATATCTTCGTAACATTTTCATGATCTTTTAGTTAACTAACTGTTCCTAGTATGTGTTAAGCTAAAACAATGCGTTACTTTCAAATAGTGACCCTAACTAATATGTTAAGCTACCGTAGTTTACCCTATTGCCATTTCTATTGTTTTGTAAATATGAAGGTTTACAAGTAATTATTTTTGCGTAACAAACAATCACTTACTGAAAGATTTTGAAAGGTGTTGAATATCATTGCTTCATATGTTTGAAGAATGTCTGCTTGACAATGAGAAACCGCATATCCATTTGCGTTGAATTGTCAAAATAAGGGGTTCATTTTTTGAAGCTTTGACTTTTTCTTTTCTTTATCGGGTGGGCAGTAAGGTCTAACGACCTAATGCCAGTTTCTTACCCGCTCCAAGGGCCTCAGACATGGTTAACATTTGACTGATAAAAAGGTATAATAAATTAGTGAATCACTAGCAATCTCACGCTTTCACCTGCGTTAACAACTGCCCATGAATGACTTGGCACATCCATAGATAGCTAATAAATATTCAAATCACCTGTCAAACTTCAGCCAACAAAAAATACAGGTACTACATACTACATGCCATCAAGTCAACCATAAGATCTCCTACGTCATACCCAGTTCCAATCGTACGGACTTTGGCACGAATGTATGCGCGTGCGCATAGAACGATGAAAGCATATTAATTTTTCGTCATTCATGCGTGTTCTTCTGGCACAGCCTTGTTTGGCTGCGTGCCTGAATGTTAGGAGCCATCAGTGTTGTTGTTGTAACGAGAAGCTGACATTTTGGATATTGACTAGAAATTTTCATTATAATAATTAAGAGGAAATATTGTTTTTGTTTGTACTGAATATGTTCCGAAAGTACTGGACCGATTTTACCATTTTGCCTCAGTAACCACGGGAGCGGAGCAGTAACCAAAGACGTAACTTAATGCGGGTGAAATAAATACTCTTTTAAACCGGTCTAGATGTGTTTTTCGTCAGTTAGTTGTTGTAAGTAATTTACCTCAATGATAATAAGAATTGTTAGTTATTTTTAAATGGTGATAGCACAATTGAATATTCATGATGTCTATTCTTGTCATTACAAAATTATTATCTCTTGTTTAATTTATTTAATTGGTACACCAGCATCAATACATACAAATATCACTTCGTCACTAAAAGTCTGACACTGTCGCCCCGCCCAGGGCAGGAGAAGTCATTTGATGATTTCGCATACGAAAAAAAAACAAATACCACAATAATTATTATTTTCCTTGGATGCACTTGCATAGTGCATACTGGGATGGTTGTCGGTTAGTGTGTCATTTCATCTTAAAGCCATGTAGGGGGCCTCTGCGAGTTGAATTCGGCTCCTCGTACGCCTTTTAGAGGTCCGCGACCCTAGGGTCTGGAGTTCAGCCAGTATTGGCACAATTTTAAATTCCTGCATTAGTAGATTATTGGGTTCTGTGTGGCGTAAATAATGAACCCGTTAGTTGCAATTGTGCTGCCGTACATAATTTTATATGAACTTAAAAGGAACAAGAACAAAAGCTTTTTTATGACAAAAGTACGTATAAATGATATATGATAGTTGTATTTATATATTTAATTTAAAAAAAAAAACATTTTACATTTTCGTTTAGCAAATTAAAAACATCTAGATAAAACAAGCACTGACTTAATTACCTACTTACATCTTTAATTTATTTCTTCTATAAATAAATGCGGTTTGACTCAGGGTTGCAGACAAGAAAACATGGCGCGTTTATAAATATTTAAATACTGATTACTATTAATACAAATTAAATAAATATAGTTCAAATTCGAGGCCAGGCAAATTAAATTTACTTGCGTACATAAGATAAACTTATTCCTAAATAATGATAACCTCTTACAATAAAATAATGTCATAACTGTGTACTCATTCAATACCTATAAATTATTTATTTGAATGCTTTTAAGCCGAGTACATTTATTGATCTTTTAAGAATCACGTGTTTAATCAGCGTTTATAATTTATATTAATAGTTTTGAATTATGTGTTTCTTATAATATAGTTTGTCATCGAAACGCAAAGAAGAATCAGCGTTTCAAAGACAAAGTCAAATAATTTATTTCAATTAGGCCATTAAAAGGCACTTTTGAACGTCATTACATGAAAAAGTCATTAATATTGAATCTAGTTGCAAACTCAAATCAGACCCACTTAATACCAGCTACCAGCCACCTACATTTTTACTGCTGGGGTATTGCGTATTCACGACCCAAGTATCATTACTATTTTAAATAAAATGTCTCATAAAAAATATGTAAGTAGTATACAATTTTGAAACCTAACCACATTAACTCAACCGCAAATTAAAATAGTAAAATCAAAAAGAGAAAAAATATCCAGTCATTTTCGATATCACCCAGTCAGTCAACTTGACTGCTACAAAGAATGTCTTGTTTACATTCCCTGACAGATAGCGCGAGTGATATCGTGTAAGCTTCTTATTCATTTGGCGAAGAATGTGATAATAACTTACGATCACAATTATTTTACTGATAAATATGTTGCATGCTTAGGTACTGTTGTCTTTAAATTATTCGAGACGTTTCTGTGTAGTAATTTATTTTTGATATTTATTTTAAAAATTGGTCCTTTAATCCCATTTTAAAAACTATGGTCCTTTGATACAATACTTCAAACATTGGTAGGAAGATACCCTTTGTGTGAAGTCAAAAGGTCAAAAAATGATTTTATAAGGGTTGTGTTTTTGTTCCTTTTATTTATTTAAACGTTATGCAACAGAAGGTACAAATGCGGATTAATGCTTTATTTAGGCACTCCTTACCCGTCAACAAAATTAGAAATGAAAAAAAAATCTCCAAATAAACTTCTGAGCTACAGAACCTCACAATAAAAATTGCACATTTCGACAGAGTGATCTAATAACACGGAACTATGTTCACCAGACAGAGCTAGATGATGATGTAACTAATTGAATTTCAGATGAATCAGGTATCAATCATAGCAGAAAGTATTTGACACGGAATGTCGATTCGATACATCATGGTAATTAAGTTCGTGCCAAAACAATCAGACGTACATAACGCCGTTGGTCTTTACACCTGTTAATTTGGTCTTGTGAAAATTTATACTGACATGATAAAGCTGAAGAGTTTGTTTTTTTGTTTGAACGTACTTATCACTGAAACTACTAGTCCGATTTTGAAAATTCTTTCGCTAATAGGAAGCTACGTTTTCCCTGTGTCCTATATGCGGGCGAAGTCACTAGCAAAGGCTAGTATTATCGTGTTAGTCCAGTGGTTAGGTCACCAGTCTCCCACACAACGGGTTCACAACTGATCACGACATACGTAAATGTGGCTTTTCTAAATTTCATATGGACTTAATGTTATGTTTATCTCTGACATCGGTGAAGAAAAACATCGTGATAAGTTTATTTCTAAAATCGGTGTCAGGAAACATTGTGAGGAAACCTGGACTAAAAATAAATGTAAGTCTGAAATGTCTAATCAGCCTTGAGCAAGCATGGTGGATGACCATGGTTATGCTTTCTCTGTATGAAAAGAGGCCTCTGCCCTGCGGCCGAACAATAATAGGCCGGTATTTTATCGGAGTTTCAGACTAGTTACTAAAACAACTAACTTACGCTACAGATCAAGTTTGACCAAAGTCAACACGAGAAAGGTTATGGTATCCCTTTAGTTACGAAGAAGACTTCTATCATAACAACAACAGAATATTAAGCATGACTAGAAATACGGAGACAATAGGAAAAGTTAAGGAAATCTTCAAAAGGTCACTATTATTTTGTTTGTAGATTTTACGTCAATCAAAATCTCCCGCTAGACCTTGTTTTTTTAGGTTCCCTTGAATTATCTGACTGTTTCCTTTGAGCCATGACCCCCACCCTCAACGCTAATCCTTTACCTAGAGGTTATCAGCAGTGAGCATCTAAAGTACTTCCTTCCCATTTCCCTGATTCTAATTCAAGGTAGTATTTGTGTATGCTTGTTATTTGTAGTGGTATTTACAGCAAACTAAATATATTTTTCAATCTCTATGGAACTGTACTTTTTTCTGGATGAAAGGTACCGTATGCCGTTTTCTGTTCCATCGACAACGCCTATGCAAAGTTTCATGATGATCGGTTGAGTAACTTCGGAATGGAAGCGTAACAAACAAACAAATAAAATCAAATAATTTAATTGTTTAATACATGTTTATAAGGTGTTATAAAAGAATGGGAGGTACACTTTATTTTAACCTATTGAAGTATGCAAATCAAACACACTCACTTTCGCATTCACAATATCAGTACATAATATGTATGTACAGAATATGTTCTGAAAACACGTAGATTGGTTCTATTCTAGTCAAGCCTAAAAACATGTACATATTTTAGGCTCACAAATTGGGGGGTTGGAAAAATCAATATGTAACTGCCGACGGCGACCGAGGAGGCCGTTGGAGGCTCGCCAAATTGCTAGACTGTATCGATCAGCTGACTTTAGGCTAGACTTTTATTAGTTTGGGGAGTCACATCAGTTAGTTGTAATAACTGCCTCGTTAAGCTGAGCTTGAGGACCTGGGTTCTATTCGATCAGGTGAAAAATCTTATTGGGATTTCCCATAAAGAATTTCTCAGTAGCAGCCCAGTGTATGGAAGTTAGTGGGGTGACACCACTGTGTCTTGGAAACCACGTACAGCCGTTGGTCTCGGCTGTCATTCATAGACCTTCGACAGTCGTATGAATAGTTAGAAGCCGGGAAGTCTAACAACCAGTTTAATCAATAGGTATCGTTTTGCCAGGTCAGATAGGCAGTCGCTCCATGTACCGTGTCTACAGCGCGTTCGTGTTTCACGCGCGCCTCAAAGAGATGTCAGCAAATCATTTGGAAGAGCCAATCAGGGCAGATGCCTGCCGGTGCTTCGGGTTGATCGAAAGAGATACCGCGCCCCCGGAACGCAAAGGGCATGAGACGGAACATGGATAGGTTTTAGTCAGTAAAATTCTGACACTCACTCCCACCCTACCCAGGCTGGGGGAAGTCATTTGATGATTTCCCATCCGTAAAAAAGACGCTCCATATAAAACGCTGCATCCGCTTAGACTGGAAGCCGACCCCCAACATAGTTGGGAAAAGGCTAAGTAGATATTAGTTTGTAATAAAGGTTAATAGGTGTCTGAAGGCTAGTCTCAAGTTATGTTAGTTTGCATGAGGTTATTTCTGAAAGTCTTGGTCCGATTACAAAAAAAATAACACTAATAGAAAGCTACACTATTGGCGAGTGTCATAAATTATGTTTTAACCGGGCACAAATCCAAACTCCGAGCTGCTACTGAGAATTTCATAGAAAAACCCAATAACACTTTTTGCTCGACCTGAGAATCGAACCCGGGACCCCTTGCACAGCAGTCGCACCCTCGCCCCCTATTACATGGGACCTAAAAAAACGGTAATTTAAAAAACTAAAAAACCCGACTGCTATTCTTTAAAAATCCCTAAAACAAGATAAATTGTAGCAGTCGGGACCCATTCTAGCAATGGAGGATTAGTGAATTGAGAGCACATACCTATATTACATTGCAGATGGTCCCGAATGGGTCCCGACTGCTACAATTTATCTTGTTTTAGGGATTTTTAAAGAATAGCAGTCGGGTTTTTTAGTTTTTTAAATTACCGTTTTTTATTTTTTATTTTTTTAGTGTTTTAAAAACGAAATTAATATACCCAGTATCACTCTTACAGTAAATACGAATCTACCGACACCTCTCACGCTAAAATCTATCGAGCCGTTCAGCCTGCAGAGCGAGCCAAACATTTGAATTTGGCGCCAAAAATCCGCCACTTTGTTTTTTTTTTTTTAATATACCCAGTGTCACTCTCACAGTAAATACGAATCTAACGACACCTCTCAAGCTAAAATCCGTCGAGCCGTTCAGCCTGCAGAGCGTGCCAAACAATTATACATACATACATACAAACATACCCTCGAAAAACATAACCCTCCTTCTGTCGCAGTCGGGTAATAATGCCTAACCCTAACCCTTCGGGGAATACAGGCGTGATGGTATATAAATTATGTTTTATGATATAGTTGACTCCTACACGGACAAAGTCGCCGGCAGAAGCTACATAGTAACTTTATGTTTTCACATATTGTATGCCGAATTGCTTGAGTTTCTCTCAAGTATCGGACATACTTTGTTATTAGAAGATCTAATCAACATAAAGATTTTTAGTAAACTTTAAGGTGTAAAACACGATAATTCTATGTGCAAGTTAAAAGCGTCTGTCTGTTACACCGTATCATACAATGACCGCGATAGGAACATCATCATATTGTGGGTGTACATTGGTACGCCTCTGCCTAACCCTTTAGAGAATACAGGCATGATGATGTATGATGGTAGGAAAGTACCAGGAAGAACAATAGTATTGAAAAGTAAAAACTATGTCCCGTGTGACCTTTTTGCAGAATCTCACCAATAAGGTGAGGTGAGGAAGAGGCGAAACGAGTATGTAAGGATCTCGTGGCGTTATGTGGTTTCTGCCTACCCCCATGGGAAAACGGCGTGAGGTTATGTATGTAAGGCCTTGCCTACTAGACCGTTCTTTTACCATACGTTTTAGTGGTCATAGTAATCCGTGTTTCGTTCCGTGTCTGACACGTTCATGGCACGGTCATGGTATGGCTCGGTGTAATGGGCAGACTTCTTAAATAAGACTAAAGTGTTAAACAGATTTCACCGAGGAGAATATAATTGGTAATTATTATAATAATTAGATATAACACACAATGTAAGGCGAGTTGAGTGAAAGAACTTATTTCATCCAATGTGAGCCAAACCACATTTTCTCTATAGTAAAATTAATTACGTAAACTAATCCAATTTGTAAAATGTTATACTACGATCTTGTTCTAAATTATTAGAATTATCTAAAAATCTAAAAAACTATCTGGGAAATGTAGGCCAAATAGACATAATATTATACCTATAAGATAGACGTAAAGTAGACTTTTAGGAACGATTGCAATCCAATGTCAGTCTGTGAAAAATGACTCTAATTTACCAACCTTTTTTAGACATTGATTGTCACCATTTCACCAAGATGAGATTGTGCCTATATTTTCATTTTAATTAGTAGAATTGGCTTTTTAGATACTCTTAGATATATGGAGGGAGGGGACGCCCTAGAAAGACCTACCTTGACCTTATCGGTGAGGTTCTTCAGAAAGGTCAGATGCGCAGTACTCGTAACCGGCGTGCTTGTATGACCAGATGTATGAATGTGGACGAGGCGAAAGGAGTGTGTAAGGATCGTAGCAGGTGGCGGTCCGTGGTTTCTGCCTACCCCCATGGGAAAAAGGCGTGAGTTTATGTATGTATGTATGTATGTATGTATGTTAGATATATTGGACCTAAAAACTCTACCAAAACCAAACAAAAAAACCCTTTTTCCGGACCAAAGAAAGTTCCCACAAACAAGAAATGCATCGTAACTTCCCCCACGCCATATTGACGGCTCACAAACCATAGCGCTCAAGTGAGAAAGTACCAACACAAATACTACGGTGGACAGTAGTGTACAGTAGTGCTATTCTAAAAAGTTAATTGCGAAATCACTTCTGAATCCGCAGAGAGATTTTTGTTTCGTATTCTTACAATGAGTGAGTTCGACACTAAACTAGCGTCACTACGTGATAACGTAAGTGAGAAGTATAATTATATCGAGTGAGTATTTTGACTACCTCGATAGTCGAGTGGTCCTAAGCAAAGTGTTATTGGGTTTTTCTATGAAATTCTCAGTAGCAGCTCGGAGTTTGGATTTGTGCCCGGTTAATGGCAATAGGCTCGCCCCCTATTACATGGGACCTAAATATACCGGCGAACAGTGGATGTACTTTGGTACACCCCTGCCTAACCCTTCGGGGAATACAGGCGTATGGTATTTTGACGACGTTTTTCAATAGGATTTGATATTTTGCGAAGCAAACGTGACTATCGAGATGACTTTCGAAGTGATTTGCTTATTTCAGAATAGCATAGCAGCTCAGCAGCGTTGCGTAGCCGACTTGTTTGTAGGAAGATCTTACGCGTGACAATTTACAACGGGCTGCTAATAAAGTAAATAAATAAATAAGTATTGCAAATACTTTCACTAGGAGATCAGATGCATAATCGTGGAGAGGCAGCTGCCAGACTTGTACTAGCCTAGTTTAGAAGTAGAGGTAGCTGGAAAAATATTGTAAAATGTAGTCGATAGGAGTGTAAAATAACCCTTCGTACACCAGACGGATTCCCTACTAAAATCAAGACTTTGCGGTAATATCCGTCTCAAGAAAAAGGCTTTTTTCATGCCATTGGATGGAAAACAAGCCCACGACCCATCAGCAACACCAGAGGCTTTACAGATGTGTTAACATAACGGGGGCAAAGCTGAAATGTCTGAAACAATTCTTGCAGTTATGATATTGAATTCTTTGTTATGTGTTAGTTTGGCCTGTGAATACAAACGTCCTACTTAATCTCTGTTTATTAGTACTACAAATAAAAAATCGTATTTTATTAGGGTTCCTTACCCAAAGGGTCTAAGTAGAACCCTATTACTATGACGCCGCTGTCTATCACATCTTAGCGTAAAAAACACAATCAACATATTTATGATTTCTGGCAAAAATAAACGCAGAGTGCAACTAAGGACAATATGGCGGTTGACTACTTTTCAACCTTATTACTAAAGAATTAAGACTGAAAAGTGGTTCACGATAATTGCCTGTGGTTGTACTTTTAGAGGGCAAGCGAACACATTTTTCACACATGTTAATAACATCTGTCCAAAGAAAAGAAAAGAAAGATGTTACGATCATAATGTGGTAAACAATTTGAATAACAATTCAATATTTATTAATTACTTTTACCCGCGATTGTTTTCGCATAAATGTCGGTTAAGTATATTTGAAATTTAATCTTGATTTTAAGGAAACGTGGCGCCATCTATTATCATAAGAACGTTATTGTTATTTTCCTCGGGAACAGTACTTTTTTTCGGGATTAAAGGTAAGGCTATCATATACATCTATGTCCGTGTGTGCATACACCTGACAACCTATATGCAAAATTTCAGGATGATCAGATCAATGGTTTAGGCGTGAAAAAGTTAACAAACAAACTTATTTTCGCATTTATACAATAATAGTTAGGATGAACTATTTCTCCTTCATTAATACATTTTTTTTATGTTATTTAAACGTTGAAATTACCTTATGTATACATAATTAATACGAACAACGAAGTACCATTGACCTTGCCATAAAATACTTACGTGTGTCTATTAAGAATAAGTACGTAACTACTTAGGCTTGTGTTCACCAAAATTTGATGTAACGATTACATAGTATAAACTTTGCTAAAGAAAATTAACATTAAACAACTGTTTAAATACTTAACCGGTTGTTTAAATGTTCGGGAATACAGACCATAATATACCATCACGCCTGTATTCCCCGAATGGTTAGGCAGAGGTGTACCAATGTACACCCACAGTTCGCCGGTATATTTAGGTCCCATGTAATAGGGGGCGAGCCTATTGCCATTAACCGGGCTCAAATCCAAACTCCGAGCTGCTACTGAGAATTTCGTAGAAAAACCCAATAACACTTTTTGCTCGACCTTGGAAACGAACCCAGGACCTCTAGACCAACGAGGCAGTTAACCACCCAGCAGCAGTTAACCATAATGTATACTATTTTGATATTATAAAGCTGAAACGTTTCTTTGTTTGAACATGCTATAATAATCTCCGGAACTGCTGGTCCGATACAGAAAATTCCTTCGCTAATAGAAAGGTACGTTATCACTGAGTTTCATATGCTTAAATTATTATTTAATAAAAGGGGATCCTTATAAAATTTGCGCGGGCAAAGTTACGGGCAGAAAAGTAACAAAGTAAGTGCACAAAGGTCCAGCTGAAAACCAGCGTCAGGCCCAAGTGGTCTGGCATTTATGCTGAACTGGGCCTGTTTGGCGCAGCCGTGAGGCACACAGTTATGTAGTTTTCTTTTTTTTTTCTTTTATATTAAATAACCTTTTTGTTAGTATATCTGTGTGCACGTGGTTTGTGTCAATAAACTTTTTCTTTCTTTCTTTCAGAAGCTAGTATTTCATGATAAATTTCGACGATAATTATTTAACGCAATATCATTTTTATGTAATTAAGAACAGTAAACAATGGAGTAAACAAACAAATTCGATTTGTAGTGGATAACACGCGTGATTTCCCACGCGAATCGATATTATGACACGGTTCACTGGCGCTGAACAATGGATACCTACGTTTATTTACACGTTAAAGGTTTTCACGTAGAACGTTAGTGCACCTGCTTCAATATCTATACTAATATCATAAATCTGAGTATTTTTGCCTGTTTAAACGCGGTATCTCTGAAATTACCGTCAGATTAGAAAAAAAAATTGATTATGATAGGCAGATTCATGGGGAATCATATAGGCTCTACAACATCACGCTACGACACACGGGAGCTGAGCAACAACCAAATGTATCTGCCGCATGCTATACATGGTTACGCCGGAAGCCGACCCCAATATTATGTTGAAGAAAAGGCTAGGCAAATATGAGTGAGGATTTATTATTCATGACCCCGGGATCTAAGAAAGTTTTCCGGGATCGTACCGAACTTTTGAGCTTCATTACCCCATTGTTGATTGTGGCTTTCAAAACTTGCAGTGATAAGAAAATTTACGCAACATTTGCGATTGTTTTAAATCAACTACCACATACAGAGAGATCATAACGTCAACATATTGTTTGCCAGGGGTGCTGGTCAGAAAACCTCCACGCGTGCCGTCGGTTGCTTGTCCCTCCGGACACGTCTTGAGGGAACGGCAGCTGGCTGGCCGGTGCACCCTGGGCGCGGGTAGTGATCTTCCCTGAGGAATGGGAAGAGATTCCTATTCTTTGGGGAATGTCACTGCTCGTGGCCAATATTCTGACGGGCGGGGTCCGAGGACGGACCAAGGGCGTTTCTCCGCGTGTCCCTCTGATCAGCAGAGGGCACAGCGGAGGAGTGAGGACGGGCTCGGCGTGCACTCACCCTGCCACCGAGCAGACAGAGAGGAGGGTGGTCCTTCTCTGTCACCGTCGTACATCGTAACCCCATATCGGAGTGTCGTGGTCATGTCTCGCGGCTTCGATTGGCACCGAGGGTCTTGGCTTAACCGCCCGGACCGCGAGGTAGAAACCCTCTATAAAAAGTCACCCCGAATCCCAAGCGGCGGCGCACCGTGACGGGATGTATGGCTGACGGGCGTCCCTATGGGACATCAGTCGCTAGTGCGAACCACTTGTTTTTTTTGGTTGGATGGTTGGACAATTATATTACTCGTGGGAACAAAAATGGATTTTACGTATAAAACTTTGGAAGGAGGGAGAGGGGATGCTGAGTCGGAGTCCGACTCGACCCCCAGTGTGGTGAGCGTGGGTAGCTCGGAGAGCTCCCACCGTGAGATGGTTGGGCCGCCCGGGAAGTCGTTCCGGAAGCGGCCCAGACCGGAGGATCGGGTGTCCTCCGAAGACGAGCTGGCCTCGGCTCGTAAGATCCCCACCAGCAGACGCGGTGGGGCCCAGGAGCGAGGCCCAGGGAGGGTTTCTGCCCGGAGGGGACCGGCGACGCCTGTCGCTGAAGGGCAGTCCCCCTCCCCCTCCCTAAGTGGGACTGGTGGCGACGGTGTGGTCCAGCCGGACACACCATGCGTGGTGGAAGGCGAACCTGGCGGCTCCGAGGAGCGTAAGGCCAGGTTCATGGAGGTGGTGAGGGATGCGGTAGCGAGCGTTGCCCGCAAAAAAATGAAGGGCTCGAAGTCTCGGGCCATGGAGGAGGCCTCGGCCGCTATTGCGGCGGCTGCGGAGGCCAGGTGTGCGGGCGAGGTCCCGCAGCTTCGGGCGGAGGTGGCTCGTTTGTCGGCCACTATGGAGCTCCTCATAGAGGAGAATGGGAGACTCCGGGCCGACCTGGCTGAGCTCCGCGGGTCCGGCTCCCGCCAGGCGCCCAAGGATGGGAGCAAGGGAACCCAGCCCGAGCCAGTGGATGACCAGGTGCTTAACCTGGTCCAGCTGGAGCTGGCGGCCTTCCAGGCACGGTTTTCCGTCCTGGAAGGCATCGTGTTGCGCCCCCCTCTGGCGGCGAGTGGGACGGCCACGGGCGACAATCGGGCCTCATACGCGGCCGCAGCGTCTGTGCCGAGGACGGGAAACCAGCCCCCCAGCAGGGCTGGGCGGACCCCTGCGAAACCGGCTCCGGCAAAACCGGCGCCGGCGCAAAATGCGGTGTCCTCAAGGGGCAAGGCGGCATCCCAGCCGCCTCCGCCCCTTCCGCCCCCTAATCCCACCCCTCCGGCCACGGAAGCCGAATGGCAGGTGGCCGGAGCTAAGGAGAAGGGGCGCAGGGCGGCCAGATCGGCCAGAGCGGCCACTAGACGGGCGGAGGAGCGGCGGCGACGCAGAGAGCGGAACGTCGCGGTTAGGCTTCGCGCCCCCAAATCCGCGGCTGTAGTCATAACGCTGCAGCCGGAGGCGGAAAATAGGGGCGTGACCTACGCGGCGGTTCTCACCAGGGCCAAGGCGGCCATAAATCTCGGTGAGCTGGGGATCACGGGCCTCCAGCTCAGGGTGACGGCAACGGGGGCCAGGATGCTGGAGGTCCCCGGTGCCACCAGCGGCCCGTCTGCGGACGCTCTGGCGGAGAGGCTCAGAGCGTCCCTGGATGCGGACGTGGCCCGAGTGTCCAGGCCCGTCAGATGCGCAGACCTGCGCATCCTGGGCCTGGATGACTCCGTGACCGCGGAGGAGGTGGTGGCCGCCGTCGCCAGGACGGGTGGATGCCTTGCCGAGGAGGTGAGGGCAGGCACCATCCGCCCGGAGCGCTCGGGCATGCAGACCATTGTGGTCAGCTGCCCAGTGACGGCGGCAAAGACTATTGCTGGAGGGGGCCGTTTACTGGTGGGCTGGGTGTCGGCGCAGGTTAAACTGCTCGAGCCCAGGCCCCTGAGGTGCTACCGATGCCACGTGGGGAAACACGTGGCATGCCGGTGCGCCTCGGAGGTGGACCGCAGCGCCCTATGCTTCCGCTGCGGTCAGCCCGGTCACAAGGCCGCGGCTTGTGACGCCCCGCCGCACTGCGACGCATGTGCGGGGGCTAACAGGCCGGCCGATCACCGGGCTGGGGGCAAGGCCTGCGCCGTACCCGCCAGGGCCGGGGGAAGGCCCCGCAACGCTGCCGCCGCCGCCGCCGCCGCCGCCGCCGCTCCCGCGGCCGCCGCCGCCGCCGCCGCCGCCGCCGCACCCGCGGCCGCCGCTGACACCGCGTCCGCCGGCGCAATGGATTGCCAATAACGGCACCATTGCGCCTCCCGCAGGCGGATACCGTAAGCACGGTCTGTGGGCGGTGAGCAATGGGTAGCTCACCGTCCGTACGTTATTAACTAAAGACAGACCGTGTCGACGGCGCGTCCATGTTCCGCGCACAGAGGTGTCAGCCACTGGAAGGGGCCACTAAGGGCCAAATGCCTGCCGGGGCTGCGGGTTGTTCGAAAGAGATAC
Organism: Caradrina clavipalpis; assembly: GCA_932526535.1. NCBI lineage: Eukaryota > Metazoa > Arthropoda > Insecta > Lepidoptera > Noctuidae > Caradrina > Caradrina clavipalpis. The sequence goes on along the minus strand of OW052091.1, from coordinate 16,051,871 downwards.
CGCGCCCCCGGAACGCAAAGGGCACATGAAGGAACATAGATGGTTTTTAGTCAGTAAAAGTCTGACACTCCCTCCCGCCCCGCCCTGGACGGGGGGGGTCATTTGATGATTTTACCATCTCTAAAAAAAAAAAAAAAAACATATTGTTTGCCAAGAGAAATTAACAAGGTGATAAAACCATTGATGGATGGATGGATGAAGATACGATCGCTTTCAAACTACGAGCGGATTGATAGATGAACGTGCTTGTATAGAATTATGTAATATAAAACTACGGTGTCGAGATGGGCGTGGCACTTGCGCTTTCATTGGTTACGAAGTCAAAGCCCTTGAAATATATAAGTAGCTACGAATATAGAAATCGTCATTTGTGTAGTGGTTTCCCAAGTACATAATTATATTGGGGTCGGTTTCCAGGCGAACCTGATGTAGCTGAAAGCCAGTGTTGTGCCGCTGAATGCCACTGGGACTACCTATCTGAAGTTCACAACCAACTGGGTAACACAATACCTCTTAGTACGACTGGTAAGAGTTTTGGGCATCTGACTTGGAAAGACTGTCAAATTACGAATATAAATATGTTTGAGAATAATGTAAAGATAAGGATCAATGCTTCAAAAAAATCAGGAGTATCTGAAAGTACATAGTATAAATGTATTTTCTTTGGAATTGGAAGCTGTACTAATAAACAAAGATGTTCTTTTTCTTATGACAAGATAAACAGCTGATCAGCGCAAAAAAATGTCGTTATGTGTAGTATTCGTCAGAAGCGTCGTCAGTGAAATGTGACAACTCGGAATTTGGAGAATGCTAGTCTATTCTATTTCGGATCCACTGTGTACCGATACGTCGACACGACCCGCGGCTTCAACACGGTGTTTTTTTTTCACCCACGTTAAGTTACGTTTTTGATTACTGCTCCGCTCCCATGAGTGGTAGCGTGATGTTATAAAGGTTTACTATTCCTCATAAATCTGGCTATCATATACAAAAATACTTTTTCTAATCCGACTGACAGTTCCAGAGATTAGCGTGATTAAACAAACAAAAAACATGTCAGAGGCCCTTGAGGCGGTTCAGAAACTCTGACACTAGGGTGTGTGGAGTCGGCAAACCTTACTGCCCACACGATAAAGAAGAAGATTGCTGTAGATAGGTAGGACAGATTAATTTCTCTTACGCCTGCGTTGTCTTGTATGGTGTATAAACTATTGTAATTAAATCATCACATACGTCACGTGCTACAGATTAAACTACTAGCCTAAAAACAAGACAATGAGCTTAGTAACTAGTAACCTATTTTTCTTTCCGAGAATTTTACAACTTCTAACACAAACATTAACGTTTTATTATAGTTCCACGATTCTTTAATAGTTCGCGATGTTAATAAAACTCAATTTAGAATAAAAATAGATTAGATTTCGTCTTTTAAAAGCACATGGCCAAATGTTAATTAAACCAGTATTTGACGGTTAAATTTGGTCTTTATGGGCGAAAAAAATTTTGCATAAATAAATCGCAGTGTAAAAATACCAGTAAAATGTTTGTTAAAGGTCAATCTCGGATTCTTATCAAATTGTGATTAGAATCGCGGTTTATAAGATCAACCATCGTTGACCGTGACTGTATCCGCGCGAAAATCAAAGTTAAATTCGGTCTTAGCTGACGAGCCCTACACAATAAACTACCAGTGAAATTTCAAGTTAAGTAGTGAACCTTGCACTTTTATATCATATTTCGCGAATTAGTCCTTTCGAGAACTAGTCCATTCGCGAATTGGCCCTTTTGAGAGTCGGGTGCCATTTTGCGAATTAGGCATTATACGACTAAACGATAGTAGCAAACTAACCGCGACTTCGACCGCGTGTTTTATTTAACCAGCGTTGAGTATCTTTTTTGGTTACTGCTCCGATCCTGTAGGTCGTAGCGTGATGTTATATACCCTATGTTACGCAGAAATTATGTAGCTAACTATTGGTGTTTTTTTTTTAATCGGTTATACCATAATTCTATCAATATTAATAACATAATTATTACGATTCCGTAACGTAACGTATGCTGCAGTTACTGTAACGTAGTGCATCAGAGAAAGCATCTACTGATGTAATTCCTTATCCATGTCTGTCGCATAGATGATATTAAATAACTTAATCAATAACAGTGAAAGTTACTCAATATTACATAATTCATTCATTATTATTTATTCAGTAGAAGCGGCAGCTTATAAACTACCATTAAAATGAAATTAGCTACCACAAAAATATTTTGTCCAATCCGTCTAGCACTTTTAGAGATTAGCGTCGCGTGTAAACAAACAAACAACAAATACTCTTCAGCTTTATCATATCAGTATAGGTAGATTACATAAAGAATTAAGCAGTTTCTGCTCCAGTAGCAGGTGGTGTTCCGTGGTTTCTGCCTACCCTCATGGGAAAAAGGCGTGAGATTATTTATATATATGTGAATATATGCTTTATTCCGTCTTACAACAATGACCCTTCGGAAACTGCTTCCAAGCTCAGTATTTCTCCGCCCTAACGAATAGACAGCCATAATTGAAGGTTGAAAGGCGAAGTTAAAGGAAAAGTCAAGGAAAATTGGACATATTTTATTGGAAGCCATCGATATTTCGACCCTGACATAAATAATATGGACTCACGCTTTCTAACTAGCGAACCACCTTAGGAGTTCAGGAGCCACGCAAAGATTAAGTTACCATAGGCGTGTGGCTTTTAATCATGAAATGTCAAAGCTAATTAACTGGGTGTAAGCATTTTGGATTAAATTATTAGGACAAATATTTAAATCTGCTAAAAACTTTTACCTGAAGAATGACGGTTTGACATATTTTCTATGACAAAGGCATCAAACCGCTATATTTATTATCAGATATAAGTTATCTGACTATTGAAAATTGCACTTATTTGGATAAAATTTATTTGGAAAAAGTATATAAAAACAATCTTCTGTTAAAAGACAATGTTAAACATACGGAAGCAGATTTTTTATAAATGAAGAAGATTAGGCATGTTTAAGATAACTCTCGGATACGAAGACGCAGACGGAAGCTTAGTCTTAGAAAAATTGTTATGAAAGCAAAGGCTTCAATCATCAGAAAGTTTCAAACAATAGAACAAATACTGGAAATCTTTGAAGGTTCAAAATTTAAATACACAATAATCCATATCATTATTAATGCCACAATGTTCTCCAAGAAAGAGAAAGTCGTCCGGAGCATCCCGCACTGTTCCACGAAGATTGATGATGAGGAAGCGGCTGATTGAAGACTACACTCCATTATTGTATAAAACCAACATAATTACTTGCAAGGGAGAGTTAATAGTTATTATAATTACTGGTCTTAGTTTACTGGAGCCAGAAGCCCTGATATTAGTTGTCTAGACTAATAAAATAAAGCTCAAGAGTATGTTTGTTTAAGTGCGCAAATCTCTGAAACTACTAGTCGGATTGGGAAAATATTTTTGTACATGACAGCCAGATTAATGAGGAATAGTACAGGCTAAATAACATCACGCTACGACACATAGGAGCGGAGCAGTAACCAAAAACGTAACAGTACGCGAGTGAAACTGCAAAGTATATATAGTTTGTTTAATAAGAGAGAGCTTTGAGTTGCTGACAGACCTATGTTTAAGCTGTATTTTTACTTTTTCGCCTCGTTCCAGTTTCCCTCGACTTTTACCATCTTGAGATGATATGATGCTGACACGTTATCATTTTCTTCCTTGGATTTATCAATCTTACTATACTATTAATGCGAAAGTTTGGATGGATGGGAGGATTTTTCTTACTCAATCATGCCAGAACGCTGATGGTATGGTTGAAATTTGGTGCAGAGATAGATAATTGCCTGGAATAGCATTAACGTATAAGGTCCAAGTAACAATGTGACTTTTTCAATTCATATGTACTTTCCTACAATCTGGTAGCTATACAATTTTTCTAAAAAACCAAATTCTTGGATCGTCATTCATTCGTTTTCACTATAAGCAAACTTGTTATGGAAAGTCTTAAACGGTTAATCCTTATCCAACCATAAATCTCCTAAGTGTACTTAAATAAAACCGTCCAGAAAATTGAATAGTTCATCAAACGGCTGTTGGTAATCTGCTCAGTAACACTATAGTGCTCAATAGCACTATACAATCGGTGTGAAATTAGGTCGACCATAAGTATCGATATCGTTTCATTGAAAATAACATATCGACGGCGAACAAGATTTATCAAACGTTTATGGTCTAACAAAAGTTGTAAAAGTCACCCATTATGATTTTAAAGCGACGGATTCAGGCCCTTTCCCTAACTAACGCGCTACAATGTTTATAGGGCCATTAATATCGGAACCGATCAACCTATTGAGGGGCAAAATAAAACGGCATCTTGCTCATTATGATGGTAATACTCGAAACAATATGGCACAAGTTTCTGTACTTTCTATTATTAATAATAATCGACTTTGGATACGCGGCTTTTCGCTTGCAAGTGCAAATTGTTGGGAGTATGGCTTCCTGTGTGAAAGTGTACACTTTCTTCTTAAATCACCATATATCTGGTTGTATCATCAATGTAACATACTATTATGGTAAACGGGCAGCGCTTAGATATCGTGTGCAATGTTATACGAGTGTCTCGGAGCGTCGTAAATGAGTTTAACTGTGCTTTAGTTAAGTATCGTCCTCTCTAATTCATCTGTAATTAATTTCAATTATGCGTACTTGCTTTCAGTAGTTGTAAATAATTATTTGTTGTTCAGTGATAGTGTAAGTATTGTTTTTACGATATGATGTAATGCGTCTTACAATATTCTTGCTAAAAAGATAGATTTGATGGTGTTGAACAGGAACAATAAAATATATTTCTATTTTACAGCACAGTTTTTATGCAGCTAGCTTCTTCCTACGACTTCGTCCGCGTGGCCACTGGACAATAGTGTAGCTTTCTATTAGTGAAAGAAATTTTGTAATCAGACCAAAACTTCCAAAGATTTTTTCTTACAAACAAAAAACTAAAAATTACAGTTTATTCTTCATTACAAAGACATTTGAAATGTAACTTAAATCATAAAACGTGATACATTTTTACGTACAAAAGGACCAAAACATATTAAGAACGATAAATGAACTTCCTCACTAAAAGCAGTAGTTACTGCAGAAAATAAAAGAATCATTAAAACGCATCAAGCGGCCGCACCGGCGCACGCGCAGGATAGCGACCATGTCACCACTTCCTCCCTATATATGGTAGTGCTGATAATAAGCCCGCTTCCTATCAACTGCCCACCGAGATTAACATTAGAAAGGTCCGGAGAGATAACATCGGAAATAAAATTGTCTAAGTACTTGTTTTTTCTCTTAATGATGTGTTGAAAACTTGAAATTTCTGGTTCTGAAGAAAAGTTAGTAGAAATTGGTAGATTTCGCCATGAAACGCACCTGCTTCTGGTTGATTTATTGTACTCACTTACAGTCTCTTATAGGTGGCGTTCTGTGGTTTCTGCCTACCCCAGATATAAAAGCCTTGATGAATGACTAGAACATCCTATTTGGAACATAGGATAAGGAAATACAAATGACAATTACATGAATACAATAATAGTAATCTATACTAATATTATAATAAAGTTTGTGAGTTTGTAAAGGGCAATCTCGGGATCTACTAAACCGATTTTATAAAAAAAAAAGATACGCATAGAAAGCCACGTTATTCCTGAGTGATATAAGGTATATAACATCGTGCTAGGACACACGGGAGCAGAGCAGTAACCAAAGATGTAACGTAACGCGGGTGAAATAAGCTGCGCGGACGAATTCGATATTATATCAGCCGGCTTATTCTGTAAGAAATCTCCCTCAGTGAATTAAGGTGAAGTGAGCTAAAACTGGGCTGTTTTTATACGATGCTAGGGATTGACAGGTCGCCACACGCTCACTTCACGGAAGGAGGGTTTTACAGAATAACACCGCAGGCAGCAAAACAAGAGTACCTAAACAAAACAGTGCGTGCCACACACAAATGAATCAAGACAATCTGCAGTTGAGTACAATCTGAAGTATGTGTTGCCAATGCTTGACGTAGTGCAAATTGAGCCTCTAAACACTGAACGCGAAACGCCGAAGGGCAGATATAAAATTTCAGAATATTCATAAATAGCACTGCCTCGATAGCCTAATGGTCCTAAGCCAATGCCATGTACAATATTTACAGAACTGCTTCATTAGCTTAGTGGTCCGAAGCCCGACTGCTTCGCTAGAGGTCTTGGCTTCGATCCCCAGATCGAGCAATGTTTTTGGGTTTTTCTATGCAATTTTCAGTAGCAGCTCGGAGTTAGGATTTGTGCCCGGTTAATGGCAATAGGCTCGCCCCCTATTACATGGGACTCAAACATACCGGCGAACTGTGGTTGTACATTGGCACACCTCTGCCTAACCCTTCGGAGAATACAGGTATACAACCTTCTGAAATTTGACGAGAATGCAAAACTGTATCTTGCATATTAAATTTCGAAATAATGATAGATCAAACTAACACCATACTTACATGAATTAAAAAAAAGAACAAAGCTAATACTCAAAAAATCTAGAAATAATCAGTAACCTAAGGCTAATCACAGACAATGAAAGATTTACAGTAATTAGAAAGCACCATTACAATATAGAGAAACGGATCAAGAATATTTTCATCGACCAATTAAAATGCTAAACATTAATGTTTAACTACGATGCAATGAAGTATAATATAATAGTTGTATTGGCGATAAAACTTAGTGATTGCGGTGTGGAAGTGTCTCACTAAATGTCTGGATAACTGAGAAGATATCTGCGGTGTTATTCTGTAAAACCCTCCTTCCGTGAAGTGAGCGTGTAGCGACCTGTCAATCCCTAGCATCGTATAGTGACAGCCCCGTTTTAGCTCACTTCACCTTAATTCACTGAGGGAGATTTCTTACAGAATAAGCCGGCTGGTCGGTTTAACGAGTCGAGTTACCGTTCGTTACTGAATAAGGGGAGATAACAATAAATCAGATTGTTATTACTCCTAGTAGGAACCTTTAAAATTGATGGAATGGAATACAGGATGGAATTTTCGAAGCGTACCTGCCCCCCTAGCCAAGTCACAAACGATGAACGCAAACGCTGTGTAGGCTTTAATAGATCTTCAACTTTATGTGCTTGGTTTTAAGTTGAAGATCTAATGAAGATTGCATAGCGTTTTCGTTCGTTCCAGTCGCTAACGCTTAGAAATCTTTAATAGATTTTCAACTTAAGAATCTTGGGTATTAAGTTGAAAATCTATTGTTACCTACCGAGCGTTTACGATCATCGTTTGTGACTTGGCTGGAGGGAAAGTACTCTAAATACTGCAGATAGCAAATTTTACTCATAGAAAACATTCCTTTATTTTGAAAAAAAAAAAAAAAACAAAACTGCATTTATTTAATTTTGAAAATACTCGTGTCACACCCGGGAAACGAAACGACTAAAATCCGAAATAAATAAACAAAAACCATGAAACTTTAAACCGATTATTAATTTTGATCCGATTAGAAAAAGTCATTTGGTGTTACATATCCCCTTTATCAAAGAAGGTTATAGGGTATATAACATTACACTACGCCACAAGGGAGCGAAGCAGTAATCAAACACGTAACGCTTGTGGAAAACGCATTTTTATATTAAAGTTTCTGACTTATCTTTCCACAAATTCCGTTTGTTGTTTTTTGAAGACATGGCAGATTCCTGTCTTAAAATGTTATGTTAAGCTATTTAAAAGCCTGTTTTTAGTCTTGTCTATATTTAGCCAAGTAATGCGCCATAGACTTCGCATGCAAATCAAAGAACAGGTATTTAGCATGCGCATGCCATCATAAACAGCTAAATTTGACATTCTGTTTAACGAATTGAGTGACTCTTTGGTGTACTGGTGTTTCTGGTTCTTCTACAAACTATGTAGTTGGTCGGTTCTATCATTATACAGTTTGCTTAAATTTTGAAAATGGTAGTTATGATTGGTCCTAGTACCACGTTGTCTGTTTTATTACCATACGGAAACGAAGTAACATATAATAACGTATGGTATTACAAGGATGAACTTAGACTTTTATTTTAGACTTGCTATATATACCGGGGTATACTGAACTAAACGCGGGTGACAACCCTGGCGGTGACACACGCGATCAGATATGTCTTTGGTCACTGCTCCGCTCCCATTAGCCGTAGTGTGATGTTCGATACGTATAAACCTTCCTCTTGAATCACTATCTATTGATAAAAACTCAATAAAATCCGTTGATCAGTATAAAATAACTAAACATACAGAGCGACAAGACGGTGGGAACCGACTATGTTTCATAAAAAAATAAAACTGTGCAAAAATAATAAAACCCCGATGATACCCTACATTCAAGCAAACAAAGTCACGGGCATAAACTAGCCTTCTACAAACTACGCCATAAACAACGGGTCGTGTCTTCCGCGTGACGTAGTAACATCACGTATTGATCCAAGTCATTATCATCAACTGCCTACTTTACTATTTAGTTAACTTCTACTGTATCGACATCGTACGGCCTTCCCCTTGACCGTTGGAAAGTACCACTTATTTTAACTACTAGTTTCTGCCCGGGATTTAGGTCGCGTGGTTTAGTTGTTTAATAGCATGTGGGGTTCTATTCTACGTTCGATTCCCAGGTCCGGCAAATTGTTATTGGGTTTTTCTATGAAATTCTGAATAGCAGCTCGGAGTTAGGATTTGTGGTCGGTTAATGGCAATGGTCTCGCCCCCTATTACATGGGACCTACAAAATACGGATGATGACATTGGTACACCTTAACCTTAACCTTTCGGGGAATACAGGCATTTATTTTTGCATAAAGTTACTTAGTTTGTTACGGTCTACATCCAGACTTTGTAAAATGATTAAAAATGAAATTCTGCTAATTAAAAGAAGTACCTACTTGGACACTGTTATCGATTTCTAAAAGCAAGAGGAAACTCATTAGTTACTTAATCATGCTTGGACGTTTAATCGATCGAGCAAGGTCTGCCGATGAAGACTGATGCCGTAATACAGTTTCTAAAACTAAAAGTAATTGGGTACATAACACCACTAATCAATTGACGTACTTTTTATGAGCTGTCAAAACGCGATTCCCCCATAGATTTTGTATGACAATACTAAACTATGGCGTCACTTTTCTGTAACTAACTATTTATTGATTGGAAAGAAAACAAAAATCGAATTTTATAGATTATTTAAAAATTCATCGGGGTTTCAGGGCAAAAATGTGTTTTTTTTTTGGCATTATTGTTGAATAGTGTCTACTACTACCCAATTTCACTACAGTATAAATATTTAATGTAGGGTAAATATGGCAAGATGGTTGGATGGCGCTCTTTGGAGCTTACGTTCAGTAGTGGATGGCTATAGGCTGATAATTATGATGATGATAATGAAATAGAGAGAATATCGTGATGGCCCAGTTGTTAACATGTCCACCTCTCATGCATGAGGTGGGTTTGAAATCGAGCAAGTACCAATGTGACTCCTTCATGTCAAATCTATTTTCTAAGTTTATCTTAGACATCACTGACATCGGTAAAGGAAATAATTGTGAGGAAACCAGGACTTATAATCAATATAAGTTTGAAATTGCCAATCCGCCTTGAGCAAGCATGGTGATCAATGTTCATGCCTTCTCATTATAAGTAGAAACCTTTGCCATGCAGTGGGACAGTAATAGGCTAGTATTAACATTATTCAGAAGGTTTATTAAGATGAATAGGTACTTAATTTAACAAAGCATACAGAAGGGCCACCTACATAAAATACACTAAGACCACGTCTTACAGTAATCAGATACATACCATGACGCCTGTATTCCCCGAAGGGTTAGGCAGAGGTGTACCAATGTAGCACTCCCGTTTAGGACCACTAGGCTACCAAGGCAGTCAGTAATCAGATGAACTATACAAAAAATGATGTATCTGCAAGCAAGATGAGTTATTTGGAAAGCTGGGATACAACAGTATCTTCAAAGAAAGTGAGAACAGCTGAACCTTCGAAAGCATGAAGTTCATCATATTCTAAAATTAATGCCTAATTTCAAATTGACTTTTACCTGGGAAGTGTCATCAAGTCGTGCAAGTAATAAAACCATTCGTTTCTATTATGAACGCTGTTTTCCCGCCATAAATCATTCACTATTCACGATTAATTCTGAGCAATAAATTGTGCACATGATTCAAAAACTCATCGGTGCACGTCCGGGATCAAACCCGCGACGTTGCTGTTCACGATGCGGTGCACGCATGGAATGCTGACACGCGGTTTTTTCTACCTAAAGATATGAATTTTTGTTCTGCATGAAAGCACAGAATTCCCGCAAGGAGCAAATATGTATATGTATGGCCTACAGTTGATTTTGGCTGTTTGTGTATGTGTTTAGTTTATATGTTTGTAAACGCCCCCACGATACACGAGAAATTCCTTGTGTGCGGAGGTGTAAAAAAACAAAATAGTTTTTGATTATTAGAATAGCTATACTACTGACTGTGCCATTTTTTAATGCCGGTATAATACATAAACACCACGATATAGGTACTTTTATCCCTAAATTCCTAAGGAATCAGTACAATTCTATTCTTACTGGCGTCCATGCCACTGGTGGACAAATGTAGATCAATCAATCAACTTAGCCAAATGCAGTTTGTCCTGAAGTCACATCTCTCCATATTGAATGTCCTCTCTTTCTACCCTAGCTATCACTGCCGGGTCATCATCTTCTGTAAGTACAGTACCCATGTCACTTTATTTACAAACTACTCCATGTCCTCGGCCGACCCCCCACCTTGCACTATCAATGCTTGTAAGCAAACGAGAGACGGCTTTGAGTTTCCATATTTCGTTTCTGACATTTTACGACTGCCATATGAAATACGTTGAAATTTATATACGTTACTTTTAGCGGTGTTACCTACGTGTCAGATTTCTATAGCGTGATTTGTACTAAACTTTACACGTCCATAATGAAATTTTACGTCTCGAATAAATTATTCAGCTATGTATAAATAACTGTCTCTTGTATACTGTAACAGTACAGTTCAGGTCATAGTAAATTATGTGGAGACCGTTAAGTCAAATGGTGCATATTGCAGTTCTCTTTGTCAGTATTGGGTCAAATATCTATTGATAAAGTTTTACTAGCTTGTTGATGTACTATCCCACGGGGATAGTAAATTTTCCGGGATAACAAGCAGCCCAGTTGATTGTTGTTGATTCTGGCTTACAGAAGTTGCAGTGGTTTGGGAATAGTGTGGCGGGCTTGTCCCAAAAAAAAAAGCAGCCCAGTTGCTATTCCAGGCTATAATCTATCTCTGTGCCAAACTTTATCCAGATTTGTTCAGCCTCAGCAGTTCTGGCGTGACTGAGTAAAACATCCATCCATCTATCCAAACTTTCGTATTTATAATAGAAGTAAGATTACTGATAATGTTAATTTTTTCTTATCGTCTGCTCAAGCAGTAACCAACTGAAGTTAAATTACCAACTTCATTATTAGTATTTCCAAAGACGTCATAGTCCGGAACATAACTCCTTTCTCGCATTCCACTACGTCACGCACAAAAATCTACACGCACAATAGCACAAATCAGAACAATCAATTTCAAAACACGCAACATCGCGTGGAAACTCAGTCCAACCAAAAATGGGTACAGTACACCAAGCAACCCTTCACTCTTAAAGCCTAACAGATACGCAGTGTTCAAACTAACTATAATTACATAGATTATTTATATTTATATGCATTTGTCATTGGATGTGTAGGCGGGGAGAAAGCAACATTTATCTGACGGTTTATGGTACTGGTCGTAGTAATAACGCTTATAATTCACCCAATGCGTAATAGATTTCTGCTCGCTTGTGTGTACAGTGTGATCTGTCACTGTTGGTATATGGCAGCACTTGGATAGGGGATCAGGGATTTGGATGTGATAAAGTTTTATTGGTCCTTAGCTACACCGACTAACTTAGCTTTGAAATCAAGGCTTGGAGTCGGAAATGCGGTTCGGTTCTAATCCGTAGTGCTTGGTTTACAATTCTTAAAATTGTAAACGTCCTTTTGTGTCTATTGATCTAATTCTGTTTTGTCTCCTGTTTGTTTGGAGGGAAGTGGTTTTTTTTTCCAACTTACATCTATCATTTTCATTACACACAATTCATTGCGATAGTTTATATCCTACAGCATGATATTTTATTTTACTTTTCCACTGTTCTTTTCTCAACAATTTCATTGACTTTTGAATCGTTTCATTCCACTTCATTGTCTCAGTGCTTGTCAGGTGGTCATAACCGTGGGAATAGTATGGCGGGTTTGTCCTAAATAAAAAATAAAAGCGGTTCTTTTACTAACCGATTTTTCTAGAAAGCCTCTAACTATTCAAGTGAGACGTGACGCAATACTTCGTCGAACCTTTTCAACTAATGAAACATGTCTATCTTCGAATGTTTCACATAAATAATTCAGCAGGGTCGAATTGACGGCGCGACCTTCGGACTGACCACTACGGTACACCTACACACCCAAGGTCTACTATCTTCATTTAGTTTAATTAAACCAGTCCCTGAAGTGCTGGGAAAGGTTACTTCGTCATTTCACAAAAAGTGGGGAAAGATAACAATAGACTAAAATTTTCGTTTTTAAAATGAGTCATAGATATTATGAATCTATTAGATTCTATTCGCGACTTCAGAATAAAGTCAAAGTTCTGTTTGTCCTATGTTTTAAGCTAGATCAATAGGTATTTATTTATGTGTCACAATTTAGCTAGTTCGGTTTTACTGTTTAAGCGGTTAAGAGTAACAAACATCTATCCACCCATTCATCTGTCCATCTATCCATCAATCAATCCGTACAAACTTTCGCGTCAGGGAGAGGATTTGGCAAAGTAATTAAAGTGTCATGATTTAGCATAAAAACCTTAATTTTTGTACTGTGGTTGTTTCTTTTTTTTATTCACACTAACGGCACACACTACGTGCAGATATTGAGCTCTAAAGATTTCGGTCTCAGATCCATGAAAACCGAAAATGACCAGAATTTCTAGAGAAGAGAATCTGCAACGACTTAATCGACAGAAGCTCCATCAAACAAAATTGTTTATAAACATCTCAAGAGCCGCAGTTGGAACACAATCCTTACCACGTGACAGTTGTATCGGCGAGCCGGGGCTACCCAGCATATCTCCCAGTTGGCACCGAACGAACGTGAGAATCAACCTAAACTCGCAATTACCTACTAAGAACTAAGAGATTTATTACACTAAACACGCTCATTTCACTTTCGGAATCGTGTACGAGAAAACGCGAACAAGTGGTAGACGGCCCTGTCTGTTAGCCGATTCAACATGAAGCCGATCGGCTTTCCCTACAACAATCGTAAATAACGAATTCATTACGAATAACATAACCGTTTAGTTGTTTTATTGTGGTGTACGCGAGATTAGATTTTCATTGCCACTATAAAGCTAAAATGCCCCGTAAAGCCGAGATTGTTCTAGTTAGCAAGGAGAGACGGTCGCACTTTATGATATTGCATATAATGGTATGTGTCATTTTGAATTGTTGGACAAATAATTGGGTAGTAGACACCAATAGCCAACAATTCCGAGACATAACTTCTCGAAATAACACTTTATTTAGCTCTGCAAATAAGATTCATTTTCAGTTAACTGTAAACTAAGATTGATGTAGATAGTTGCTTTGAAATTGTACACATAGTCAATTGAATTAACATATTACCGCAATGGTTTTAAGAGACTAGCTTCTGCCTGCGTTTTCATCTGCTTACAAGCCAAATGTACCATTAAACATCCTATAACTGCCGGCAATAGTGTATTATAGCTTTCTATCAGTAAAATAACTTTTGTAAACACCCCAGTATTTGTCTCTTACAGACAAGAAAACAGATGTAGGTACTAACCTATTTATAATATATTATATATTATTTATTATATTTCTTTTATAGGAGCATAGATTACTCGCATCGAATATTTCGGTTAATACCCACAGAATACAGAATCGATCAAGTTTCTAAAACAGGAATTCACTTAGCTAAAAGCATTGGTTTTGTTGTGGATAAAAAACAAAAGTCTCTCAATAAAATTACAGCAACCACGAATCGGCTGCTTGAATCCGCTGTTCATTTCTACATAATGATGGGTATTAAAAGCAGCAAAAACCGCGGAACACTTATCGAGCATACAACCGAAATTAGACTTCATAGCTAACCGTATAAGATTGATTTCCGAGCGTGTACATCATACGGAGGTTCGGTCACTAATGATAGCAAAAAGTCGGTGTTTGTATAACATTGAATTTGTCACTTTCCCTGCATTGGCCACCAGCTGAGCAGGACTAACGGCTGTTAATCGTGCGTCTGACATTACAGTACTACAGGAACTAGATGGGAACTCGACGGAGAGCGATTATTTTATGAATTCTCTCGTAGAATTTTATCGTGGATGACCAATAAAATGTCACAAAGCATTTGCTAATTGCTGAATTCGTTTTTGGAAGAAATAGAATTTGCTTTTAAAGTGCATCCATAAATCATTCCCGCCTAAGTGGTTCACTTCAAGGCAAAGGTCTCTTCTCTTACAGAGAAGGCACAAGCATTGATCAACACGCTTGCTCGGCGATTTTACCGTTGTCAGTAATGTCCAAAATAAACTTAGAAAGTAATATGAATCGAAGAACTCGCATAGGTTGCCTGATTTGGAACCAGAGTGTCCAAAGTTGTGTTACATTTTTATATCACATAACAGAAATAGCAGTTAAAACAAATCTTGATACCAATTGGCAAATCTCACACCAAAAATTATAAACCACTTAGCTTTAACAGGACAAATAATGTAACTCCAATCGTACAAGCGGAGCAATTTCGCATGATTTCCAATTAAGTACACAAGAACTACGAAACAACTATAATGATGTCAACGAAACTGAATGACATTCAAGCGAGCCTTCGCGGACCAAACATTACGGTTATGCAAATCGTACGAACAAATATGGCAGCTGGTATTCTGACTCTGCTAATTTATGGAGGATTAATTTTAAATAGCGGTACCTATCTGCTTTAATAGTAGAATCACCAAATTTGAAATATATCGTCAAAATTTTGAAAGATTTATTATCATGGACAGTAAAGGTGTAAATTTGAGCAAAAGTGGTGGGTGATCAAAGTTCGGGCCTTCTTTGTAAGAGGCATTTGCCCTGTATTGGGAAAGGTTAGTATTATTATTAAAGGCGTGAACTTAGTGTCTAACTGTCCACTATTGTTTTTCTTCTTCAGTTTAATTTACATCGTTACCATCTCCATTATTTTGATTGGTTTCAGTGACATGTTGGTTACAAGCAATCACATTAAAATTAGTAATATTTTTAGTTTGTAAAAAGTCTTTGAAAATTACTCTAGCCTCGTTTTGATACGATTTCTGAATTCGCTCCCAGACATATTAAATAGAGGTTTTAATCATAGGACATATTTCACTTTTCTATTATGGCTAGATCCAGTAGTAGCACCGACAGCTTCAATAGTTTCCTCAGCCACTAAGTAGGCTTCAACAGTAATAATCTTAACAGATAACCGCCTAGTAATAACGGCCATTAAATTATTAGTACCCGACGTTAATACGTTGGCTTTTTATCACTCTAAAAACGCCATTACTCTTAGTAATTGCGCCGGCAAATTACCATGGTAACCATACTTGCGAAACCATAATTTCAATTTATAGCACCTAATTAACAAGTTTCAGTGCTATTCTGTTGCATTCAGTGTGAAAATCTATATAGAAATTTAATTTTATTGAGGTTTTTGGTAATTTCTAGAAGAAACTTCTACACATACATACGTTTGTAGTGAAAATAACCTTGAAAGGTGGTAATGACAATCAATAGAGGTCACGAAAACTATACAATGACGTAATTGTCACTATGTTAAACTGTAATACTCCGAAAAGAATTTAAAATTGTAATTAGTTCTTCACCGTTTTGGACAAAATACTACCAAAAAAAAATATAGTAAATGGTCTTATTGAAATGAATGATTTGACTTTGAGTAGTCTAGTCCGATAAATGAAAATCACAACGAATTTTAGAGTTAATCACCCGTCTCGACGTAAACTTGAAAGCGCAAACCAATAGTAGCTTGTCGCACCTCCCAGACAGTTGAACGACCGATTGCAACGTCCGAGGCAATACCTTTTACAAACTACGGAAAGCCACAAAACGCGGCGTACTTTCAAAACCTCTTTGTACAAGATACGCGAGAACTTGGCATAACTGAAACATGGTTTAAAGAGACGATCGCAAGGATAAGATCGAGAGATACATATTGATATCGAGAGAGAGAAACTAGATAGAAACTTTGAAAAATATGGCTGTTCAAAGCTGGAGATATATGGATGAAATGCTGATCGCAATCTGGTACTATATGGCAGAGGTGCAACACCTGAGGTGGTGGAGGATTGAATGTAATTTGAAGACTGTGGGAGTATTTTCGAAAGATTGTATCGGATGGATCTTTATTCATCCTTCGTTGATTTAGGAACAGCTGTTCGTCTTAAGAAAATCTTCAGAGAACAACGTGGAACAGAAGATAGAAAATGACAGAATATGAAAATGAAGATGAATGATGAATGATGAAATGATGAGTAATTTCTTCATGTCATTTGTGCTTTTTTCTTTGAGGATTGGTGGTAAATCTAATATATTTAATCAAGGTCGAGATTTTTTTGTTTGTTTGATCTCTGGAATTGCCAGTCGCATTGGAAACATTACTTCTGTAGATAATAGCCAGATTCATGAGGAATTGTATAGGCTCTATAACATCACACTACGACTTACGGGACCGGAGCAGTAGCCAAAGACGTAGTTTAAGGGAGGTTTCCGGCTACTGGGACCGCAATTAACTGGGACCGCGGTCCCAGTCGCCGGATCCGTAAAAAATAAATATTTTTCTTCCAGCGACTGGGACCACTCATAGATAACTTAAAAAAATCTATTATTCAAGCCAAAATTAGTACAGTCAAACGAAAAAAATTATAAATTATTTATATGAATATCATTGACTCGTTCTAGCCATGATTTTATCTTATGCGCTTAGTAATAGATTAAGCTAGCCCGTTTTGACATAATTTACACATGCAGGTAAATACACACAAAGGGAATAGCATTGTATAATACTATCCCTCTCTAACTCGAGTCCGTTTTGCCTGTCGATTTCAAGGTCAGGTAGCCCTTTTGTTATAAACGGGAAATTTTGCATCGCCCGATGACTGGCTCGGCCAATCACTGACAAGAAGCTTATCAGTTTAAGAAAGTCAAGTTTTGCATCAGACAGTGTCATATCAGATCACTGTAAGATACTGCGCTTAATGTTTGTTGCAAATTGTGTGATGTGAGTGGTGGTGTAGTGACTTTATTTAAAAGATAATTACTTACTTGACTGATTTTGTGTGAAGCCATAACGGCCATTTTAAACTAATTGTGATTGACATAGATAGTACCACGTTTATTATTTTTATTGTGATTCATGTTTTTTTTTTATTATATTTACGGTACTTAAAGACTGATTTTGTAATAAACAATTACTTTCTGATTTTTAATTATTTAAAAATTGTTGATTGTTATGCACGATTTATGTGTTTTTTTTTGTTGATTGTTGTTAACACGATCTAAGTGTATGTTTTAATTACGAAAGTTTTAAATAACAGAACTGTAGTCAGTGGTTGTTTTTCTTATATCAATAAATGATGTTTTTAAATCAAAAAGATGAGATGAATAGTGATGAATAGTGATGTAGTGGTGTTGATTAGTGATGGTTTTTGAAAGAGAAGAGGATGTATCGGTATGTGATGTGAGAATAAATGATGTGAGTGTGGAGCAAGTGAATGAGTTTGTATACTTGGGCAGTATGTTTACAAGAGACGGTAAGATTGATGCTGATGTGGAGAGGAGAGTAAATGCGGGAAATAAAGTGAATGGTGCTATACATGCGGTTATAACCAACCAGTCGATGTCCAAAAAGGCTCGACTGGCTGTGCACAATGGCGTGCTGGTGCCTACACTTACGTATGGAAGTGAATGTTGGGTATGGCAAACGAGGCATGAAAGTCGGATTAATGCTGTGGAGATGCGTTCCTTGCGAAGTATGTGTGGTGTAACGTTGAACGATAGAGTGAGGAATGAAATTATACGACAGCGTTGCAGTTTAAAAGAGGATGTAGTGACAAAGGTTGAAAAGAGTATGCTTAGATGGTTCGGTCATGTTGAGAGGATGAGTGAAAGGCGACTAACAAAAGGGATTTACATGGCAGATGTGAGGGGCAATGCCAGGAGGGGACGCCCTAGAAAGACCTACCTTGACCTTATCGGTGAGGTTCTTCAGAAAGGTCAGGTGCGCAGTACTCGTAACCGGCGTGCTTGTATGACCAGATGTATGAATGTGGACGAGGCGAAAGGAGTGTGTAAGGATCGTAGCAGGTGGCGGTCCGTGGTTTCTGCCTACCCCCATGGGAAAAAGGCGTGAGTTTATGTATGTGTATGTATGTATGTTAAATCAAAAAAGATTTTTCTTCAATTGTTACATCTAAAAATTTTTTGTTTGACTGTACATTTTTTTTTAATTTCAGTTATCATATAAGTGGTCCCAGTCGCCGGAAGAAAATTATTTATTTTATACAGATCCGGCGATTGGGACCGCGGTCCTAGTTAATTGCGGTCCCAGTCGCCGGAAACCTCGTTTAAGGGGGTCATGGGCAGAAGTAAAAAAAATCAAGGTCATCTGTAGCGTTTTCTACGCCCTCTATCTTTTGATTGTCTTTGCTTGCTTTGCCAATACTTGCGAATATATTTTCTCCAATAAAGTTTCCAGTGAGTGTTTGTTTAAGCATAAGCTTTCACATTTATCATGTAAACACACTATTTACATTTACGGCCATTTCATAAGCCATAATATTTCATGAAGCGAAAAATATTCCATAAATCATAGTT
Source organism: Caradrina clavipalpis (assembly GCA_932526535.1). Classification (NCBI taxonomy): domain Eukaryota; kingdom Metazoa; phylum Arthropoda; class Insecta; order Lepidoptera; family Noctuidae; genus Caradrina; species Caradrina clavipalpis. The sequence goes on along the minus strand of OW052091.1, from coordinate 16,032,799 downwards.
ACCATTTGAATTTATGGTCAATTTTATGTAGACAAGTAAAAATATCGTAAATGCTACAATCTTCGTCATTTGTCTATACTTTGTTAGTCTTGTTTACTTTTTTAAATAATATTTCTGCACTAGCTTCTGCCTAAGACTTCGCGCGATTTTTTTTCAACTGCGTTAGCTTACGTCTTTGGTTATTGCTCCACATCCGAAGGTCGTAACGTGACGTTTTATTGAGTAAAATATTTATACATAAGGAATAATATAGGCTAAATAACATCACGCTACGACACATGTAAGCAGAGCAATAACCAAAGACGTTACTGAAAATGTCGGGTGCTAGTAGCTTGTAAATAAATAAAAGACAAACAGGAGTCTGCCTCGTGTTAAAATCTCTGCTCTCGTAATTTGTAAAACAAGTGCGTGTGCGCAGAAAATACGACCAATAAACTATTGCCCTACATTCACAATCAGTGAACCATTTGCATTGCTAATGCTACCAATTAGAGTGTACTTAGATTTAGTTTAATTATGACCAGTTATTTATTAAACATGGGTCCTTAGGCTAATATTTAATTCAATTGGCAAAGATCATTTAATTTGACTAGATATTGCTGTCCTTTTCCTGCCTACATTGCCTGCCTACCTAACTTTATCCCAACTATGTTGGGGTCGGCTTCTAGTCTAAGCAGATGCAGCTGAATACCATTGTTTTACATGGAGCGACTGCCTATCTGACCTCCACAACCCAGTAACTGGGCACCACGAAACCTCTTGGTAAGACTGGTTATCTGACTTTCTGGCTTCTGACTATCCGAATCGACTGCCAATGATCTTAAAATCACGGCCGGGATCAACGGCTTTACGTGCTTTTCAAAGCGCGGGATTGTTACACCGCTAACTTCCAAACTCCGGACTCACTAGCACTGAGCAATTCCAAATGAAAAATCCCAACAACACTTTTTGCCCGACCTGAGAATCTATCCCAGGGCACATCAGTCGCGCTTGCGACCACGAGACCAACGGGACAGTCTGCTTCGCGGGCAGTGAAAGTGTGAAAATAAATTCACACGAACGAAGGGCAAAGTGCTGTATAAAATATTTTTGTTCCCACGATCCCATATCATAAACACTTCAAAACGCAATATCGCAAATATGTAAGAGACGATATTTCTAATATTATCTGCCCGGCCTCGTGGAGCGCATTGCCAAAGCCACAGTTCTATCATATATTTATGACACTGCGCATATTTCGGTTACGCTAACTTACACCTGTTCACCTTGTGACATTGAAACTGTATTTTCGTTTGACCCTCAGTTTACTGCGCCATTTGATAGGTAGGTATGTTTTAAAATGTTTACGACTAACTGACTACACAAACTACATACTACTGTTATGTTGTGATGGCCCAGTGGTTAAGGCGCCCCCCTCTCATGCATAAGCTTGCGGGTTAGATACCGGGTCATCACTAATATGACATTTTCAATTCATAAGTTGATCTTCTATATTGGTGAAGGAAACTATCGTGAGGAAATCTAGACTTATGGTAATCGCCAATCCGCTTTGAGCAAGCGTGGTGTGGTGGTAAATGCTGGTGCCTTCTTGTATGAGGACAGGCCTTCAGTGGGAAGCTGATATTATTATTATTTTAAGGACCTGAAACCGATATTTTTGTGGTGTTTCCGAACTTTGTACAACCGAATTTCACGTTTTAAGTAAATATTAATATAATATAACATGTACGAGGTTATTCACATTATTGATTCAAGTTTGCGAGACATTTTCAACCACGCGTGGAATATTGACTCACTATGATTATTTTTAACACTTTGAAAGGTAGGTTTTGTTCGTCCCGTATTTATTTATTTTAGCTTCTGTACGCGGTTTCGTCCGCGTGAAGGTTGATATATTATCCGACGGGAACCGACCATTTTTTCGAGATAAAAAGCCAATGTGCTATTCCAGACTATAATCTATCTATGTGCCCAATTTCACCGAGATCCATTCACCATACAGCCATCCAAACTTTCGCATTTATAGTAGTAACTAGTAAGACAGTGATAACATGACGGTTGACAGGTTGGCATGGAACAAGAAAACATGTTGCGCCGACCCCAAGCAAAATGGGATAAGGGCAGGAAGATGATGATGAGTAGTAGTAGTAGCTAATAAGATTAAAAGATTCATGTACTTACCTACATCATAACAGACATATCATTCAAGTAATTACACCATACATACAATAGAAAAATACCGCGACGATCACGTGTATGTATGTGTGTATGTTTATATCAATTAACTGTATGAACATGCATTATGTTATGTCTGCATCGTCTGTAGACAGTCATTCAGTTATCCCACGATACCAGCTGTTTGTCTAAGCAGCATCTGTTCATTACTGGCTACAAACACATAGAGATTATTTCTCAGAAAACCATAATTATTAACAATAACATTCGAGGAGTGTGTAAGGATCGTAGCAGGTGGCGGTCCGTGGTTTCTGCCTACCCCCATGGGAAAAAGGCGTGAGTTTATGTATGTGTGTATGTATGTAACATTCGAAGGCGTGAATTCATGGTCTAAAAGTGCCCTTTATCTCGCGCTCATGTTGTAAGGCCTTGGTGGTATTTGTACAAAATGCACTCTATAGATAGGTATGACACCTGATCACCACATCATCACCTTTAAAACCTCCGTAAAATCTTATAAATCTAATTTTATTTGTCTCGTGAGCCCAGTGCGAAATGCATTCTATAGATATTATTGACCCTATCAAATTCACAACCTCAGTAAAATCTTTTCATCAAAGCGAAAAGTCCTTTACCCGCTGACTATACTAGAAATCTTGAAAACTATTTGATCTAAGTATGAAGAAAATATTTCGTAGGTAGAAAGACTTCAACTATGAACAAGTGTGACTTTAACTTTCAAGTGGACCACTGGACGAAGCCCATTACTTCGCCAAAAGATATTGATAAAATAATTTAAAGTTCGTTACATTTAACTTATTCAATCAGAGAAAATAACATTTTCTATGATGGATGTGCTCTTGTAGACTATCACTTCTACTTTCACTATCATAAATGAGCCCAAGTCATTAATAAAAAGATGGCGTTAAATTAATAGACGAATACAGTCGCGACGATTTAGCATGGCAATAGAGGTCAACGCCCTTTTCCTAATACCTCTTGGAATCTGAACAAATCGGGTGAAGATGAACATAATTATATCATGGGAATTTCTACTTTATTGCCATGAAGTTAATGTATAATGCTTTTTATCACCTAAAATTCTCAGCCGTGCCGATGCCCATAGTGGGCGCCGGGCCTTAGTGTTAGAGCCTCTGCGTACGTCCGACTTTTTACCCGACTACGGCGAAGCAAAAAGGAGGGTTATGAGGTTGACCGGTATGTATGTATGTATGTATGGATGTTCATCTGTTCCCTCATAACTTCTAAACCATCTAACGTAAATTGACAATGACCACGGCTTTCAGATGAGAATGTTTTCTTGTTTCATACTTTTTAGAACGTGAATTTTTTGTAGTCGGGTTTTAGTTTTTTAAACTGCTTTTTTTTTTGTAGGACAGATTATCGGATCGTTCAATAAATCCATAGCTTGGAGGACCGAGTAGGTATCTGTAGGACGTGCTCGTTGATCTATTAGAATTAATATGTTGCATTCTCACCGACAAAAAATCGGTCACCGATTGTCGGATGTGGGCGGGCCTAGCCTCAAAGATTGAAAACTATTTCGTTACAGTACACTTCTCTGACTTGGTAACCGTATGTGATTTTATAGACGTGACACGTCAAAAATATTTTTTTTTATTTTTAAAACATGTTGTACTGTATTGTTTTCGTTTTTACCCGACTACGGCAAAGTAAAAGGAGGGTTATAATTTTTTTCAATACTTAAAGTAAGTAAATTATAAAATGTCGATAGGTCATTGAAAGAAAGAAAGAAAGAAATAAAAAAGTTTATTGACTCAAACCATGTGCACACAGATATAGTAACAAAAAGGTTATTCAATTATTATTGACTACTAACACCACACCAAAACGCAGCAACTATAGCAATAACGTTAAGCAAAAACAATAATACGCATATTAAAAGAAACAATAATTACAGAAACCAATTAAAGAACTACATAGGCTAATCAAAATAAACTTGACACTACAATATTTTAGCTGAACGCGCCATTATATCAGCTGTGTCTATTACGTAAGGTGCATTATGTAACTACTTTTGCCGACAACAATAATTATTATTTCACTGTTCGGCAATTTATAGATGAAGTGCCCAGAGCCATTGAGTCGAGAGTCTGATTAAGAAGGCCTGCCCCCCTAGCCAAGTCGCAAACGATAATCGTAAACGCTCGGTAGGTACCAATAGATTTTCAACTTAATACCCCAGAGCCTTAAGTTGAAAATCTATTAAAGATTTCTAAGCGTTAGCGACTGGAAAGAACGAAAACGCTATGCAATCTTCATTATATCTTCAACTTAAAACCAAGCACATAAAGTTGAAGATCTATTAATTAAAGCCTACTCAGCGTTTGCGTTTATCGTTTGTAACATGGCTACAGGGGCTGTTATCTAATAATCTCTTAAGCCATTGAACTTACATAAGTAGGCAATTTGTTTGTACGTATTACCTACCTATCTATCTTATAAACCATCATCATTAATATCAGCCACAGGACGTCCACTGTTAGGCATAGGCCTCCTACATAGATTTCCAAAAGGCCCGGTTGGAAACGTCTTCCTGCGGTCTTAATCAATAAATAGTTAGTGAATTGAGATGACAAAAAAGTGACGTCATAATTTAGTAATGTCAGACAAAATCTATGAGGGAATTGCGTTTTGACAGCTCATAAAAAGTACGTCAATTGATTAGTGGTGTCGTGTACCCAATTAAGTAATTTATGCATCGGATTCTTACGAGAATGTACCCTCCGCCGCTGGTTCAATGTACTTTAGACAGTTGTCCGTATTCATGAGTACAATGACCACTAAAAATGAAACATTTGAACATTAAAACCATATAAAGTGTGGTATAATTCTCAGGCAAGAATGAGTACGAGTATTCGCAGAAGGTGACAAAAACATAATAAGGTAATTTGGAGGGTAATTAATTAAATTTTGACCTAAACTAAAACAAGAATCAGATACAAGTCGTAACGTAGTGGGTGGCGGAAGACGGGCATCGTCACAAAGTGAGGCTTCGCATACGCTGGCGTGTCGCCTTAGAATCCTTTATGGGAGATTGTAAAGAGAACAATACAAAGGGCAGAGTGGAAGGCCATGGAGGAAATATTTGCCCAGCAGTGGGGCAATACATGTTGACAAAAATCTAATCATCATGGTGGCAGTAGTGCTCCTAGCAGAAGAATAGATGGGTGTAGTGTAGAGTAGATCCTAAGAACTAAACTTTTAGGAAGAGCACAGACAGAACAAATTAATGACCATGTATTTAATTTCTGAAGCAAAACCGCTGTTGTGATTGGTTAGCAGAAATAACAAACACCCAAACAGAAGGGCAATTCCCGTAAGCGTAACAACGATCGCTTTGTAATATCATTCTCAATTTACTCACATTTTTGACATTGATTGTCCCTGCCCCTGCTATGGGATTGCAACTAGACTTGAATGTTTTTACTTAACAGGATTGGTCTTCATATCACTTGACTTAACATTTGTAACATGAAAAAGGGGATACCAGAAACCATAGGCTAGTCTTTTTTTACCCAACTGCCCGAAGAAAGTTAACATTTTAATCGATCTATGCAAAGCAATCCAGACTAATTTGTTTACCGACGTTAAACCAGCAATTAACAGTTTATAACAAGTTTCATTCTAATTGCAATGAACAGTGCTAAATTGCAAAGCGATCATTTATCACCTATTAGCACAACTTAGCTAATTTACTTAGTGTGCTAGTTTTGGTAGTAATCATTTTGAATCGACAATACCGTACTTCAGTTAGTTTCGTTGCCGTAATGGCTGCGTTTGTAAGTAAATATTTATGTGAAACTTACTGAAAGTACTTATTTGGACTTCATTATAAATCTATTTGAAACTTTTGAAACGGATTTTTATCTATACAAATATTATAAAGAGGTAAAGGTGGCTGTGTTTTGTTTGTTTGTTTGTAATCTCAGGAAAAACTGGTTCGAATACAAAAATTGTTTTACTGATGAAAAGCTACAACTACTACTTAGTATCAAGGGATATATTTAATGGTATAGGTACTTCAGTTCCACGCAAAGTCTCGGGCAGATGCTAGTTTCACAGTTTCTGTACTGTTAAGTGACCATCTAGAGAAGACCGAATAAATGAAACGAAAACATCTTCTTCAAAAATGGAAAAAAATCTGATCGATCTATTTCAGTCCTGGCTCAGAAAAGCCAACAAAAAGAAGCGTGTCCGTCTGAGGCCATGAATGATTTAACTAATATTGATGCATAAAAAAGAAATTAGGGTTGCCATCTGTCCAAGTTTCCCCGGATTTGTCCTAGTTTAGACATGCGGGAGACGTCCATGAGGGGTTGTCAAAAAGTGTCTTGGTGAAACCCGGACTTTACCACTTTTAGTATCATTGCAATCCTGATTAATGGAAAGATAAGCGAAAAAAAAAACCTGGGATGTCCGGTCGAAGAACTCAATTTAACCCAAATGTCCGGGGTTTTGAAGTTTTCGTCCGGCATCGGTAGTTTAGGTGATGGCAACCCTACCAGAATGGACAGGAGTGATGAAAGGCTGGATTGAAGAAGACGCAAGAAACAAATCAATGCTCAGCATTCCCTACACAAAAATATGCAGATCAGTTGGCGCCCTAAAATTATAACTCATTGCGAATATTATTATTGGCTGGAAATTCTTGTTTGCATACCATATCATGCGTTACTTCTGGCATTCCGCCCTGAAGATAATTTTGAATTATTGCGTTTCATCACTCAATTTGTTGAAGAAATATATTAGATAGTTAACTCGCGTTTCAAATGAGTAATTTGTCGAATCATTTAAGGTGCAATTGGGTGAGTTATCGCTACTATGACGACTGCTACACATGCGTTTTGTCTTTGGTTATTTAGTTACTGCTCAGCTCTCGTGGGTCATGGTGTGATTTATTATAATCTTCCTCGATAAACTGGCTTTAATACAATAACATCTATACTTACTAATATTATAAAGAGAAAATATTGTTCAAATTGTTTGTACCGAATAAGCTTCAAAACTGTGCACATTTTAACCATTTCTTCACCAATAGATTGCTACAATATTCTCGAGGCACATAGGCTATATAACATCAGGCTACGACCAAGGGGAGCGGCGCAGTGACTAAAGACGTAACTCGGGTGAAATAAGCCACGCGTATGAAGTCACGGGCAATTCGCTAGTAATATTAGTATTAAGATGAGAATAAATACGGGGAGGCCAAAAGAGATACCAGGATAGCATAAAATGATAAGAGAAAGCAAAACGTTTGCAATGTCAAAAGCAATGACAATAAAGACAAGACACGCACGTGGATCAATATTTGCCAACGTGATTTCGAAACACAATGCACATCGTATCTGCACCAATGTTTATTACTTCAGTCTAGACGTAGCAATTTTCTTGAATGATTATGAGCAATCAAGTTTGTGGAGAGTAGTTAAAGGGCTCTTTCAAATAATGCGTTTGGTGGGGGACCGCTGCGGTGCCGAAGCAAGCTTCTGCCGGCGACTTCGACCGCGTCAAATTTGACATATTATCCCACGGGAACCGTACATTTTTCGGGATAAAAAGTAGCCTATGTGTTATTCCGCATTATTACCTATCTCAGTGCCAAATTTCATTCAGATCCGTTCAGCCATTTGTGCGTGTTGAAGAGAGAAACATACTTACAAACTTTCGCGTTTATAATATTAGTAGGATACTTAGCTTCTTTAGAATAGGTATAAGCAAAAGAAGACATAGCCGAATACCGACATAAAAGCGGAAGAAGTCGCAGGCGTAAGCTAGTTGTATTAATATCTTTGCAAAAATGGCAACTTTCATCAAACCATGAGTAGAATAGAATAGGTATTTATTTACTTAAAATGTAGGTGCATATAAATAAGTACGGCCTCGTTAACCTAGTGGTCTAAAGCGCGACTGCTACGCTAGAGGTCTTGGGTTCGATTCCCAGGTCGAGCTGAAAGTGTTATTGGGTTTTTCTATGAAATTCTCAGTGGTAGCTCGGACGCTCGGAGTTAGGATTTGTGCCCAGTAAGTGGCAATAGGCTCACCCCCTATTGCATGGGAGCTAAACATACCGGCGAACTGTGGGTGTACTCCTTTGCTTAACCCTTCGGGCGTGATAATATGTATGTACCTACACAAAAATTCGTTGTTAAATTCTAATAACTAGTATGTAAATGAATTTAGTAAACGGCTTAATCACACAAGTTCATACATGAATTTTATCAATTTACGTAGGTACGCGAATTCTTGAAGAGATTACTTCTGACGATAATTACTTACAAGTAACGTTTATCAAGTCATCATTATAGGGGCGTATCACTGAGATTTGTGGAGATTAAAACACCGCCATTGATAAGATGTTGAATATAATAGAGTTAGTATAAAAAATCGGTTGGTTTGCAAATCTGAGAACGACAGCATTGTCATAATCAACTGTCTATAAAAACCTGCTCTTATAAAAAATTATAACACCAGCTTATGCCCGCGAAGTGTCGTCTATCTATATGAATATGAATGTTGGTTAGCACGGGGATATTTTTCGTCAAACTGTTATATTTTTTCAAAAAAAATGTAAGACCGTATTGTTACTTTAAATAACATCAGTTATCTGGCCGTAAAAGTCCCGCCAAAATCTGTCCAGCCTTTTCGGAGATTACCCGGAAAAAAACAGACAGACGAAGACAATTTTTAAAAAAAGACAAGCTCTATGGCATGTTTATCCTAAGGAAATGTCAATAAATAAATAACCATTTAAACATTCATATTCAATTTTGTAAAAACTGTTATTTTGTCATTACAAACGGACACTTCAATTTATATATTTGTATAGAAAGCAATAAGGATTTCTCAATTAGGTCAGAAGGCATTAAAATACTAAATTAACCATAAAAATAAATTAGTGCAATAAATTTAAGTATCGGAATAGACTTATCGTAGTTCACGATCCCATCGAGAAATCTTAATTTCCTTTTTATCTCGTTTGCAATCATTGATATTTTCTATCGGAATATAGGCAGTTATTCCATTTTCAAGTGCCTAATGAACGGACTTGATAGTCGTAATAATGATAACTAATAAGAAAGGAGAAAACAGATAAAATAACTAACACTATTTATTTAATTTTCTCTTGAAAACAACCACCATAGCTATTTCTGATGCAAAGCAGCGTTACTGTGTTCTGGTTTGAAGGGTATGGGTGCCGGTGTGGTTACAGGCACATGAGACAATTCAAGTTTGTCTAAGATGGCAACGCATTTGCAAGGGCTCTGGTATTGCAGATGACTATAGGCAGCGGTGACCACTTATATCATCAGATGGGCAGTAGACACCCAAAGAAAAAAAGAAAAAAAAAAAGAATTCTTGCGCCATCTTTATTTATCCGTCAAACTAATTTTGTTAGAGTCAATAGTAATTTAAGCTGAATCGCAAATGTGCACAGTCACCTAAGTTGAATAATCCAATAGTTTGTCAAGGTCATCCTTGTTTTTTTGTTTGCAGCATTTTGCTGTTTTATACACAGCAATAAAACTGTTTATCGCACGAATTTCACCAAAACATTTAAATATGTGAAGAAATGTAAGTGAAAACTTAAAAACAGTCTTGCTATACAAGGCACGTGCGGCAATGAACTCAGTTCACTATCGAAGTCAAGTCATCTCCAAACAAGTTCTACTCAAAAATATTTCTTTTTGAAAACAAGCTTTTGTACTGCTTTGTCATGCATTTTGCTATTCAAAATTCCATCTCAATCGAACACCGGGAAGTGGGTCAAATTGAACTTGTAAGCTTTCATTAAGGTCCTGTACCCACTTTGCGGCTCCATCATCAGACCAGCTCCATGACATCATTATATTGCATTGTCATGTACTGAGAACATTTACGCAAAATTTCAGCTCAATCTAACATCGGGAAGTGGCTCGAATTTAACTTGTAAGATTTGAGCCACAGGTACCGGGACAAGTGAAAATAAATAAAAGCTTGTAAAAAAAAAACAAAATAAAGAAAACTAGGAAGAAAACTCGAAGATTACTCGCTTCCATTCACATGGTAAAGAATGAAAGCATGAGTCGAACACGAGTCGTTACATTTGTAGGTCATTGTCGCTCTACATCAACCATCATTGTTTCTCGATAATGCAAGGCACTCGTACAGCTATTTTTAGAAAATACTTTCGATTTCCAAGAGTTTCTGACCGTTAAAGAACAGTTATCTTGGCCGTTGTCGATTAGTTTACATCGTGTTAGTTTGATGAGATTGATGTGTGAGAAGAAGATGGAACGAATGACATAGAGAGTGATGATCATAATAAACTAGCTTCTGCCCGGTGACTTCTTTCGCGTGGTTTATTTCACACGCGTAAAGTTACGTCTTTGTTTACTAATCCGCCTCTGTGGATCGTAGGGTGATGTTACATAGCCATAACTATTCCTCAAGAATCTGGCTCTCATGTACAAAAATATTTTTTCCAAACCGACTGTCAGTTCCCGAAATTAACGCGTTTAAACAAACCAATCAAACTATTCAACTTTATTGTATTAGTAAGTTGTATAGGTGTAGGTGGGTAGGGAGAGATTTCCAAGAAATGGTAGATTGAGTCAATGGGGAATGATACGAGTCAAAACATAATGAAAGATAAAATAATGGCTAAGAGAGGCGAATCAGAAGAATGGAAGAAAAACAATTATTGCGTGTCGACCCTTTGCAACGATGCCAAAGTAGACAGAAGACCAGATATAACTGCCGAAAATATAAAATAGAATTTCCAGTTGTATTTTTATACTATAGGTACAGTATACCAGATGATATTTTTGATGAGAACGCGTGTGGGAATAACAACACATAATTTCTTTCAATCGGTGTATAAAAAAAACGCTTTATAATAGAAATAATGGTCCAGCGGAAACATTTCAGGGGTTTTCAAAATAATTGAGACATCACGTCATTCACGTCACGTGTGTGAAATTAGTTTTACATGCAGTTACTGTTGTTTCATTGTTCATGACAAGAATTAATTTAACAGACTACTGCATTACTTATGACAAAGAGGTCAGCGAACTTAAAAAGAAGCATTTTTCTTGCTTATCTTACGACTGGTCGTGATGGCCCAGTGTTTGTGGATAAGGCACCCGTTTCTCATGCATGGGGTTTCGGTACCGGGCAAGTACCAATGTGACTTTTTCAATTCATATGCACTTTTTGAGTTTACCTTAGATGTCAATGACATGGGTGAAGCAGAAGATCGTGAGGAAACCTGGACTTAAGTCTTATAAGTCCAGGGTCTTAGACTTATAAGTCTGAAATTGCCAATGCACCTTGAGCAATCGTGGTGATCAATGCTCGTGCCTCCTCTGTAAAAGAAGAGGCTTTTGCTCTGCAGTGGGGCAATAATAGACTGGTATTATATACATATTGATGTTTTTACGAAAATTTTCTGCAAGTCATGAAAATATTTTCAAGTGAAAAGTAGCTGTTAAGTTGAAAGGCCGATATATCTTTCTCGTGCAAGTAATGAGCCATGCCACGCCGCATAAAACTAACTAAACTATTTGTGACGTCGTAAAATTTCTCTCGAATACTATAAATGTACTGTTTCAAACTAGCTACAAAACCATGTTTTTATCTTGTAGAATGAAACGCAACTTAAGTAACCAAAATATTGGGTTCATCATGTTAGAAGTATGTGTTGTGGAGGAATGAGGGATTAATCGAGAAGATGGCAAGAATAGAAAACCAAAGAATCATTGGTTGGGTTTTCTGAATTATGAGACAAGGAGTGAAAACAACAACGAATAGAGGTGTATGGTGAAGAAAACAGGATGCCCCATCTCCAAATTGGTAAAGGAACAAGAGGATAACTATGAATTAATGAAAATAAGAAATAAGTGTCATTGGGTTTTTTTATGAAATTCTCAGTAGCAGCTCGGAGTTAGGATTTGTGCCCGGTTACTGGCAATAGCCTCGCCCTCTAGTACATGGGACCTAAACATACTGAACTGTGAGTGTAAATTGGTACACCTTTGCCTAACCTTTCAGGGTATACAGGGGTACCTATGTGGTAATAAAAAAAAAACGTTAATATTTATGAACAAATATCCAATCAAAGTAGTCCGAACAAGTGGTCTAGCATTTTTGCTGAACTGGACCTGTTTGACGCAGCTGTGAGACACACAAAAATGTTTATTTAGTTATTTTAATTTTATTTTTATTCTATTAACCTTTTTAATATTTGTTTTGTTTTCTCGTGTCCCACATGGACTGTGCCAAATAAACGGTTTTTATTCATTTATGTAGTCTGCATAGTATAAGGCAAAAGTCGCTTCCCACCGTCTGTATGCTTAGATTTTTTGAACTCCGCAAAAGACTTTAATGCGGTTTGCATCTTATAGACAAAGTGATTCAAGAGGAAAACATCACGCTACAACCAACGGGAATAGAGCAGAAACCAAAGACGTAACCGAACACCGCGAAGATACAAAATAATAAATGAAGAAATAAAAAAAATAAGTCTACGATTCCGTTTTCCAGATTTTGCTACTACAAAATCGACAAAACATAACAGAATTGTCGAAACAGCGGTAGAACATGGTGTTATCAGGACACATTACAAGGTTACTACACCGTGTTTCTAGTTATTATCAGAAACAACATGAATAGAGTAAGTAATTGATCTCTATCGCATTAGTTATCTTGAAAATTGAGAGGAGCGGCCTTGGAAGATCATCAGACGATACGCTCTAGAAATTACAGTTAAAAATTTCAGTGGAGGTCCTTCTATTAAGGTTTGTGATTGAAAGGCTTCTACTATTTGGTAGTGGTTACTACTATAGTTGCTACTGTCTAAAGAATTAGGTAGGTACTGTCGTTTTTGAAGTGTTACGAATCTAAAGCCCTTCTATGCTTCAATCGATGATTTTTTAATTAAATCATGCGATGCATGTGTAGCTTCATTATTGGCTTCAAAGTCAATCGATTTCGCTATAGCTTCTATTCACAGTAGCTACAAACAGATTGGAATATGCCTATCAGTAATCGCACCATCAGATCGTCGTGTTAGTCACGCGCGGAACATTCTAATATCGTAGGCAAATATGTCGTACGTGACGAACTGGAAATTGTTCAGCGTTAATTTATTTGTTTCACGATTTTTTCAAAGTGTCCAGTTTAGACTTACTGTATTGTTCAGATACTTTTACAAGTTTTGATGTACGAAATTGAAAGAATAAAAAAGTGGTGTAGCTAAAAATAGTTCGAGACAGTTTTATTTTATTTCGATTGAAAAGTGCTACAAAAATTGACAATTGACGCACAGAATCCAACTAAAAGAGAGATTTTCAAATTATGTTTCATGTACCCGAAATACGAGTAGGTTCACTTGCTTTCTAGAAAGAATATTTTGATCTATAACTGTAGTTTATTTGCTCCTCTAGTTAATAAAAAAACAGTTTTTATTGTAAAAATACTTTACTGTGTACGATCCGAATTTTATTAGGTTCTCATCTATTTGAAACGTTTTCTTAGACCAACATTTTGACTAAATAAATAACTAAATTATATATTTTTTAAATATTCACAAATAAAGCATTCTGATTCTGATTTTAAATCTTGGTCTCGAAGGAAGTCGGGTGAAAAGGGGAAGTTATCTGTTAACATAAAAGTATTTTTATCTTTCCACATATACGGCTTAAACTTCAAAGACCGGATGTTCTTTTTTGAATGCAACTTCCAACACTAAGAGAATTCTATTTTTGAAAACTTGAAGTAGTAACGGGCTCGTGCCGTGTTGTGATTGGCTTAATGTATAGGGACAAAGCATCGTTGTAGCTAGGGATTGCAAAATCCGGAGTTTTTTCAAATCCGGATTTCTGATTTCTCGTCCGATTAAAATCCGGATTATCCGGAGTTTTCGAAGTTTTTGGTGTTTTAAGTTATTTTGATAAAATTTATATAAAATAGTAAAAATTAATTAAAATCTGCATCAATTGGCTGAATTCACAGCTCGACAGAATAAAAACAACTAAAATAATCAATAAATTTTGGGTATCAGTAATTTTTCTCGTTATAAATTTACATAATCATTACATAACATAAACTGTACTCAAACATTGATACTCCAGCACTCCAGTGGGGAGGAGCTGGAAAAGCACTTTTATTGAAATCGAAAGAGCTCAAAGAGCTCAAAGAGCTGTTATCAAAGTGATGCGTAAAAAGCTTTTCAGCTTTTTATTCTCAGTGCATGTTCACAAATCCATAAAAATAGAGTTAACTACCATAACCTACTCTCGAAACGTATTCTACATGTCCCTCTTCATAATGCAAACAGACCAGACGATGCCCCTTTTATTTACTCACACATATCTACAATAAAGCAAGTAAGTACTGTGATATCAAAGATCTCACCTCCCATTCATGTAGAAGAACCACAAAAAGCTGGCTTCTTTCACTGTCATACAATTAAACCGAAAATTGCTAAATTAACAACAAAAATTTTCATACATGTGCTCCTACACAAGTTCCTACTCAAAATAATCCTAATCTCAATATTACACACATACACCATTTCACCAGCACACATCTCATCTCACTATTACAATATTTACAATCACATTTCATATTACCATCACACCCACACACCTCATTACACGTATTCCCCGCGCTATTAAACACCTTAACATTGTAAAACAACTTTTTTTTGTTTTGTTATTTATTCCATATTTTATTCTAACCATATAAAAATAAAAAGTTGAAAATTAGATTGCCTTGTTAAATCTCATATAAAGTCTTGATTAAAAAAATAATTTAAGCAACTCTAGCCCTCAAGGTACGGGCGCTGCCTATTATGGGGACTGCCATATATTTTATAACACATTTATTTTATAAATAAATTGTCACACCATATCTATACTAATTACTAATAATATTATAAAGAGGTAAGATTTGTTTGTTTTTTTTTTTGTAAAGAATAAGCTTCAGATTACTGGACCGATTTTACCAATTTTAGCAATACATAGCTACATTATTCCCGAGTAACATAGGCTATATAACATCATGCTACAACCCACGGGAGCCTGCGGGTTGTTCGAAAGAGATACCGCGCCCCCGGAACGCAAAGGGCACATGAAGGAACATAGACGGGTTTTAGTCAGTAAAAGTCTGACATTCCCTCCCGCCCCGCCCAGGGCGGGGGAAGTTATTTGATGATTTCCCGTCTATAAAAAAAAAAAAAAAAACGGGAGCGGAGCATTAACCAAAGACGTAACTTATGGCGGGTGAAATAAGCAACGCGTACGAAGTCGCATGCAGTTCGCTATAACTTAGAATAGCATACCATAATATGAAGTACTTTTAAGTTTATTTTGTCTTGTAACAATGCACCACTGTTTTTTTTTTTTTTTTTTTTGTATGTTTGCATTAAAGCAGGTAATATCGATATACCGATTAATTACAATCAAAATTATTATTATAATCAAAATTAATTACAAATATTATGCGTTATAATCAGTTTTGACTGAAATCCGAAAAAATCGAATTTGAGTCTTAAAATCCGGATTTAAAAAAGGCAAGAAAATCCGGATTTTTCAGTTGTTTTCGGATTTCGAAGAATCCGGATTGCAATCCCTAGTTGTAGCGTATTCATCATGACGACGGTTAGCGTAGTGACAGAGCGATGAACTACAGAGATGCGAGATGCTGTTCAATTCCCAAATGGAAAAAAAAATGCTTATAATTATGCTTAGTAAGTAGTAGAGCCCTTTGTGAAGAAGCTCGTCCGGGGAAGTACTACCACCATAACTATGTCTGCCGCAAAGCAGCGTTGCAGTGTTACGGTTTGAAGGGTGCCGGTGAAATTACAGGCACATAAGACCTTTGACCTTTGTCTCGAGGATGGCAAGACATTTCCAAGGCCTCTGGCATTGTAGATGTCTATAGCCGAGGTGACCTATTAACATCAGGTAGACTGTCAGCTTGTGTGCCAACACCGGAAATTAAAAAAAAAAACACCTAATCTAAAGGTACCTAGGTGTTCCGGGTCTGGTTGTTTGTGTATGTGAGTTTACATGTTTGTAAACTCACTCACGATACAGGAGAAATTCCTAATGTGGTGTAGTGTTTTGTTTTTTTTGTGAATTGCTTCATTTAACATGTTGGTACGGTTTTGCATGCGTGTCTCGTACAAGACACGACTCGCATTAGGTACTTGATTGCGTATTTTCCGCTTCAACAGTAACTATAAAGTATTGCCTCAATCTTGTATCGAGTCACACATCGATGCGTATCAAGACTTCAAAAACCGAAGCCGGTCTTACAACATCATTACATCAGATACAGGTAGACAGTGTCCGATCCTACTACCCTTGTATAAAAACCGTTATCGATTACCTATATCTGTTTAATCTATCTTATCAATGTTATCAATTTCATCAATAAGGTATTAGCGCATATTTCTTAGTAACTTATCTTTCTGATTTCCGTGTATTATGCATTTGGTGTTTACCTAAAACTGCACTGTTATTTTATTTTTATAAAAAAACCATATACCTAATTATAAGAAGACTAGCAGGGCCCCGCGGTTTCACTCGCGTTACGTTAGGTTTTTGGTTATTGATCCGTTTCCGTGGCTCATAGCTCGATGTAATGTAGCCTTTAATAATCTGTTATTCTGAGGTATAAGCTACGGATTGTCTCGCAGAGTCATTATTTTGCTGCGAAGTTATTTTAAAACTGTGATATCTCCTAAGAAATTCATTGAAATTATATGATGTAAAGGGCAATTTTGTTCAAAATTAAACACTTGTGATGAATAATGTATAAATATGTTGATAAGGATTAATACTATGTTCATAAAACACCTTCGCAAATAATGCATAATTTTAAAACCAATTTTCTGGCCATAAAAATGGCTATAGTGAGTCACCCTTAAAAGTTAGGCATTTACTACCGCGGACTTTTTTTTAGTATATTTTAAGAGGAACAATTCTCTCATACATTATTTTTACGTAACTTTAACCGTTCACGCAGCGTACGCAACGAAAGCCCTCAAAAAGAATATTTTTTCCCGTTTTTGCCACATTTTTCATTGATGCTCCGCTCCAATTGGTCGTAGCGTGATGTTATATAGCCTATAGCACTCACGAATAATGTAGCTTTCTACCAGTGAAACAATTTTTAAAATTGGTTCATTACTTCCGGAGATTACCCCCTACATACAAACTTACAAACATACAAACTTACAAACAAATTTTACCTCTTTATAATATTAGTATAGAAGTATAGATAAGCACATTCGAATTTCAAAGTCAAAGAATTGTTTGTATTGGCAACATTCCTACAATAAACAACACTGGCATCTTAAATAAATCCCAACTTCAATAGGTTAAAAAAAAACAATCATTCTTTTTTTTTACCCAAATTGAAATTTTGAAACCATTATTTTTGCGATGTTCTCCTATCCCATATAATGTAACAAAAAATAAATCTTTTAACGGTTTCTGGAACTGCGACATTTCGACCTCGATAAGCGATTTAGCGACAAAATATCTAAGCAAGGTCAACGCCCAATGATTACGATTTTCGTCTAAAACTATGCGGGTTCCGGTCCACGCCTTCAAAAACCAACAACACTGGAGAATTTAAAAGTGGAACAGCCGGTTTATTCTGTAAAGTGAGCTTTTGGTGAGTTCCCAATTCTTATAATGGTGGAATGATAACTCACAGTTGCTTCACTAAAATCCCGTGGGAGATTTTTACAGAATAACTCTACAGTGAAAATAAGTTTGGGTTTTGAACTTACTGAAGAGCAGATGTTTTTTGGGGTAACGAATGTATTGTATCTATTTACGTACCTTCATACATAAAAGAAAATACCGAACTAGTATTGTAATACAATGACAAAGTCTTACAATAGGGTCGTATTCCACAAAATCAGAGGGGAGACGTGTCGTCTCGAACAGACAATGTGTTTGCGATATTTTCACATGTCTTAGCTGTGCAATTCGGTGGTAACCAGCCCTTGGGTACACGTACACGTGTATCATGGAACAATCACGTCATCTAAAAAATATTTTATTAATGTGGGGCTTATGGCATTAGACGAAGCCCGCTAGGGCCAGTGCCTGCCAGGGTTGCGGAATTTGTTTGAAAAGGTTACCGCGGCCCTGGAACGCTACGGGCATTAGGAGAAACACGGATGAGTGAAGTCATTTGATAGGTAATTTCGGAATTTCTTATCATAAAAAAAAAGAAAATACGGGGCTCATGGCATGAAAGTTTGTGCAGCAGCAACTAGGAACTGTTGTTTGGTTTTAGTAGGTACTTAAGTTGACAATTCAGACACATTATGTATGCTCTACTTCTTGTAACAAGTCGTAAGTAAGGTCTTTCATTTTTCGTTTCGCGAATCCGTTTTAATGTAGGTTCTCTCAATGGCTTTGTATATGCAAACTAGCACGAAACTAGCTATCCATCATATGATAAATAAGGTAAATTGGTGATTTTGGTGACAAATAAATATTTTAACAGCTTTTTAATAAATGTCTAATCTGCCTGTGTTTTTGTCCCAGCTAATCTCAAAAACGGCCGGACGGATTTTGACGGAACTATCACTGGCAGGTAGCTTATGTAATAAGCAGTAACTTAGGATTTTTTGTTACTTTTATTTTAATAAAACAACTTAAAGAGTACCCGCCTAAAAATTATAAGCCCGCAGAAAACCGACATTAAAGTGGGCAAAGCCGCGGACATAAGCTAGTTTCGAGGTTTTTTTTCTCAAGAACTCAATGACAATAGTAGGCGTGTCTAGAACCAAGTAGTTAAGTACATGAGTACAACAACACGTGGTTGAAACTACTGATAAGAAGATTGACAACACAGATTAGGTTCCCAGTGAGCCGAAAAGATAACAATGGATAGTACTGTGTTATCACTTTATCAAGCCATCATCCTCGTATTAGCCATATAAGATGGCTAATACTGTGGATTATGGGGGGTTTGCAATAAAAAGAGGAGAATATTAGGGGATCTCCCAACTTTCAATCGATATTTTCTCTTAGATTAAAATCCGCGATTTACATACATACATAAACTCACGCCTTTTTCCCATGGGGGAAGGCAGAAACCACAGAATGCTACCTGCTACGATCCTTACATACTACTTTCGCATCATCCACGTTCAAAATCCGCGATTTCTCGAATGAAAAATTCCGTAAATGTGATAAATGTGTAAAAACCAAAGATTAATCAATGCCACATACCACAATTTCTAGTACCCGGTGAAAGGTTAAGTGACCATCCTTTAAGAGAATACTGGATCAATCAATTTGTTCAACAACACATAAAAATTAAAGTAACATGTATGAAACTGGGGCAGACAGTGCAATGAGTACAATGCAAAACATGTTTAAGATAATGGGAACACACCCACATTGAAGTTAAATAATATTACCCTCATGTTACAGTTGTCATGGTCGCTGTACTTTTCTATTGTTAGATAATATAGAGTTTAATTTATGAATAAGGGCAAATTGTGTAATACTTAGATAAGTTTTATCTAAAGAATTAATATTGCCTGACATTATGTCCTATATAAAAACTGTCAATCATGGGTATATTTATCCATTCATTTGAGTAATTTCATGATTGAAACATCATACGTAAGCCAACCATTACCCAATTACTTAACATTAATTGTTATGGATGGATGAACATAACACATACCCACTTACTGTTCTTGTGCTTAAAAATAGTATGGTTTATTTCCATTTACTTTTTATTTGAATATTAGTTGTTGTATGTAAAGAGCTTAATATTAAATGAATATGCTTAAAGAAAAATGTAATTAATTTATTCTTTCTTCAATTATAAGGTTGTGAGGAAACCTGGACTTGAAAATTAAATGTGCGTTTGAAATACCCAATCTGCCTTGATTGATCAAGGCAGACGATAAATGCTCACTTTATGTGAGAAAGCCTTTGCCTTGTAGTGAGACATAATAGGCCTGTATTATTTACTCAAGTAGTAGTTGAAGATGCCCGCTTTTGTCTTCCTGTTAGATATTTTTTTTAGGGAGGCAGGATATTTAGCACTGTTGTTGAGGAATAATATCCCAATTCTCACTCTAAAGGACTTGTTAGACAAAGTCCAAGTCATGATGTTTAATAGGTGAATAAATAGATGAACGATGAAATATTTAAATAGATTGCAAGTTCGGCTCTTGCTGTAATACTTTTTTAATGTCACAATGACATGCAACAGTTAACTCAATACCTACTTTCTTGTGAACTTTTTATGCTTGTCATTTAAAGTTATGCTTTAATTATTAAAATTAATTTGCAAAATACCTACCTAACCACTTCAGTTAAAATAGTCAGTCAATAAGCAATTGAACAACAATTTTTTGTACTACATAAAAACGGGTTTCCAAATAAATCAACAATAACAAATTGAATGATAATGAGTGAAAAACTGAAGGCCAGTGGAAGCATTGAACAGAACCACTCACTTTCACTACAATGCTGATGAAATGTGAAGTTTCACTCACCCCTCTGTTGTCACTGAGTTCAATGACAATGTCTCCGCGTAAATCATCTCATGGTCTTCGTTCGTCTTCTGGTCTTCAGCCAACTGCGCCTCTGAGGAGTCCGGAGGCCGTGGCACATCCTGCTCCCGAACTTCCACTTTCTGACTGACATTATGCAGTCCTGATAAATCGACATTCGTGTCGACGCCGCCCTCGCCTTGGAGCGCTTCCGAAACCACCAAAATGAAGAGAGCACAACTGTGGAATACCATACTTATAAGAATCAACAAATTGCTAAGTTTCATGTTAATGTCACTATGAAAAAAATATTTTCTGTACCTGGAGAGCACTGAAATTGTCAGCAAAGACGTGTAGATAACACATAAACCACCCTTCATCGTAATATCAGTGAAATATCCACAGTCCATAACATTTTGTGTGTAAAATTAACACATTTTCGCGACGCCTACAAACCCAACAATGTAAAATCGAATCTTACTACTTAACACACAGAACACGAGCACAATTAACACATTTTGAGGGGTTGAATAATAATAAAAAAGGAGCTGCCGCCGCAAAACGGATAAAAATGTGGGAACGAACTTTTTCCTTTTGCTCAATTTACTAAAATCGAATCGTGTAAAATTTGACATTGACAATTGCCAAAATTTTTGTTCCCATTGTAGTTGATATCTACCGTTGAATTGAGAAACTTCTATTGGTAGATATTGTAAAG
Source organism: Caradrina clavipalpis (assembly GCA_932526535.1). Lineage (NCBI taxonomy): Eukaryota > Metazoa > Arthropoda > Insecta > Lepidoptera > Noctuidae > Caradrina > Caradrina clavipalpis. Next base: position 16,011,335 of record OW052091.1, on the reverse strand, counting down.
TGCTATCGATTATTTAATATACGCCAATGGGAGTTAAACATTTAATGCTTTTGCTCCGTTTTTATTGGCGCGACAGTGTAACTGATTGTTACGTTTCGTTACAGTAAATTATTACGTTATTCATTATTGACTCTCCGTTTACGGTTCTAAAAAGAATCATCCCTTTTACACCGACACATTATTTTTTTGTTAATAAAACAGCATTCGACGTTTATACGTTATAGTATCCCTATTATCTGAAATACTAAAACCGACATTTTATAATGATCACACTAAGTAAAATGGAATGTTAGACCACCTGTACTAGTGTTGTTCAAAAACATAAAGTTACTATTTAATGTTACAAAACTGACAATTTAAAGTAAAAAATGCCATACGGGTATGAGATCATGTATGGTGGTTTCATTGATTTGGTTGAAGTTAAAAAGTTACTTTGCGGTAATGTGTGTCGCCATTGAGATTTTAAAATAAACCGCAATGCATCTCGATACCATAATTGAAATTGTGAATCACCTATATCAACAAGCTTCATAGGCGATTAGTTGAATACAACACTGACAATAAGATAAACTTGCTGTCAGGAACTGTCATCGACGTCAACAGGCATCAGGCGTACATCATTGTCGGTTCTTGTTTTAATAAATTCGAAAAATGGAAGCTTTATTTGCAATACCTTTCACGGTTCTTGAAATCCCTAATATTAAAATCAAAAAGCCGACATGGCTGCAAGCTCCGTCTGCCATGACAACATTTTCCTTGGTGCTGTTTTCATACTTTTTAGTGACCGGAGGTTAGAAGATTGTTTTGCAAGATTACTAAATTAATTCTTATTAGAGTCGTTTACAATATAATCTAACACTTGTTTTTTATTGTAGGGATTATATACGACGTGATTGTGGAGCCACCAAGTGTGGGATCAACGACCGACGAGCATGGACACAGTAGGCCGGTCGCATTTATGCCAAATCGTGTAAATGGACAGTACATAATGGAAGGTTTGGCGTCCAGTTTTCTCTTCTCTCTTGGTGGACTTGGTTTCATCATCCTCGACCGCACACACAACCCTTCGACGCCTAAACTGAACAGAATACTACTAATCTCAGTAGCTTTCTTGTGTATTCTTGTATCTTTCTTCACAACTTGGATATTCATGAGGATGAAGCTGCCCGGCTATCTACAGAACTGATTGTTTACTAAAGTAGAGTAAGCAGAATCATAAAATGTTTTTTAATAAGTTTAATAAATATTTTTTATATTCCATTACTGTTATTTTATTTCTGGATTGTTACTTAATTCTTAATATTTAGAAGCCTCAGCCAATGAGTATTTACTCAAATATGTTGCACTTCATTCCAACCTTATCATGGCTATGTTATGATTATGCAATTGACAATATGTAGTTGTTATGAAAATATTGTCATTTCAGTACATTCCAACGATTCATTTTAGCATGTCAGTGGCATTCAATATAGAGTTGGTCCAAAATTTAGTAACGAGTTTCTTGCCATTACTAGAGCTAACAATTGGGCAGTTCACACCACTAACCAATAATTTCAAGTCACAACTTTTCCCAATAAGCACTTTATTTTACCCATGTACACCGATTAATTTTCAATTTATTGTAAAATTTGATTTTTACTTACTTTAAAATCAATGAATAGTTGGTCAATTGAGTAGGCCGATAGTGACGTCATAGCGTGCTATTGCCATACAAAATCTTTGGGAGAATAGTGTTTTGACAGTTCATAAAAAGTATGTCAATTGGTGGTGGTGTCAACTACCCAATTCCTGAAACATGCATCAAAGAAGCCATGCAGGATAATGGTAACAGTAATGTATTAAATTAATAATAATCAAATTTCCAAAGAAATATATGTATTTTAATACTTACACATTTGGCATTTCATTACAAAATTGTTCTAATAAAAATCAAGAACACCACAAAACATCAAAATTTTTACTTAACACATAACAAGAAAATATCTTGATTGTAAATGAGAGATTCACAATACATTTAATAAATTTTAAAATAAACAATTATATTAAGGCGCTACCCTGACCAAATAACCTTGAGCATTCGTTCCTTTGGCGGCACACTAACGCGGCGCAAGAGAAACGTAGGAAATACGCTCAGATTTTAGAGTAAAATCTATATAAAATCAAATTTTCGTGTTTTGAAAAAAATAAAACTAGCATAATGTTCTTTATTAAATTGCCTATTCATTTGTTTAAGTCGCAAATCAAAATAATGTTCACTTTACGAGGAGATGCATGTCAAAAATTATTATTTCTCATTTCTGTAGTTTCGTTATGACCCTATAATTAAGCATTATGTTACTAAAAAGTTAAAAATAAATCTACCATTTTCGAGTCAAGAATGTGTAGAAATTTAACGTATTTTTTATTAGTTGGTATTTCTATTTGATATAGAGAAGTGGGCTCCCAAAAACTGCCCTAAAAACGGCTGCCGCTGCGTTTTGCACGGCCACGCGCCTTAATAGGAAGACATAATAAATGCTATTCATACAAAATGACTTTTAATTTGTTATACATAGAGGTACTCATAAGTCGAAAAACTTTATTGCTAGACCTACTCTGAAATACAAAATAAAAACATCTATTCCATACATTTTGATTGTGTAATAGTGCATTTTTGTATGGAATGTCAAATTTTATTTCTCATGTTTTAGAAAAGGTCCTAAGTACTTTCATCCACTTAGGGCCTTATCACACTTGCGAATTACGAGCGTGTTTTCTATACAAATATCTGACGCGGCGAATTAGCTGCGTGATCGTCTTCTTACAAAATACGCTCGCAAACCGCTAGTGTGATAAGGCCCTAACATATGATAACAAATTAAAAATAATATTGTAGGTATATTGATTTACAAAGAACCACACAAGTTCTTTGTAAACCAATTTTTTTGTTATATTTAACTACATTTTTATATAAAAAGATTCTTATTAGATACTAAATTTATATTTTATAGACAACACAAAGGAACAGCTGCGATAAGTAAAACTGTTAAGCAATGTCAAATTAAACTATTGACACTTCAAATATATGTAAATTAACTTAACACATACCATCACGCCTGTATTCCCCACAGGAGTAGGCAGAGGTGTAGCAATGTACACCCCAGTTATCCAGTTCACCGGTATGTATTATGTAACATGTAATGAGGCGAGCCTATTGCCTTTAACTGGGCACAATTCCTAACTCCGAGCTGCTACTGTGCTGGGCTGGTAAATTAACTGAATCTATACTTATATTACAAAGCCAAAGAGCGTTTCTTTGTTTGCACTTTCTAATCACCGGTACTATTCGTCCGATTCTGAAAATGCTTTGGCTAATAAGAAGCTACCTTGAAAGTAGAAAAAATTTCGAGATCCGTAAGAAAATTCACATAGGAAAAAACAGTTGATAAAAACTAAAAAGCGGCTAGTCACAACAAAAAAAAAGCGTAAAAGAAGATTCTACAATGGCGTGTCACTTATGGAATAATCTGTACATTTATTCTATACATATTTCTGCTCAAAATTGTTTATAAGGAATATCCTAGTAGAGCATGCATATCGTGATCTGACTGCGCCTAATACAGTCATCACTACACACAACAATGTAAACTGTAGACACATATTTGTAAAAAGTAAGAATATTATGATTATTTTGAGACGAACACACAAGTAATATTAATTTGAGAATGTTTGAGTATGATGCGGCAGAATGTTGAGTATTCTTCACAGTCGTATTCTAAATGCGCTGAAAAAATAAAATATAGAGAAATATTAGTACAGGAGCAAATAGCAAGACAGAAGAAAAATTTACTTGGAATCACAAGTATTGGAGATGTGTCATTAAAATCGTAAAACAAAACATACATATTGGATTAAAAGGGTAAGTTGAGTCAATTTCACAGAATAAAAGGGCTCCTACTGTCAAACTTTTACTTCAGGATTAGCTAATGAATCATACTAATAATATAAAGTATTCAAGTTTGTTTGTAAGAGATTCTCTGGAAATACTGGCCCAATTACAAAAAATCATTCACTGATAGAAAGCTGCACTACTGTGGTACTGTGGCTATATGTTATGGTATACTTGATTATCATGAGGGCAACAATGCATCCAGAGCTTGCCTATTTATTTCGTGGGTTAATTGGTTACTCAAACATTCAAAAATACTTACTGGCAGAAATCCGAGCTCTTATCAATGATATGTTCAAACTCTGCAAAAGACAGTGCTCCATCATCATCTAAGTCAGCCTCTTCTAGAACATTCTGGACTAGCTGCTGGATCTCCGAGTCACCCAGCTTGAGCTCAGGACCACACAGTCTCTCTATTACTTCTCTTAAGTCTGATACACCAATCATATCGTCGCCATCAAAATCTGGAATAATAAAAATAATGAATGTATTAATCAGTGGTTCTAGAACATATTTAAATAATAATATTAGTGTACAAAACAGACATTGTTATAGCCAAACGTTAGCTTGCAACGCCATCTACTGGGTCCGATTGTGAATCTAATTCACCCAGGGACATACTCCACACTCTGGATGAGTTCAGTGACATTCCCATACAGAATAAAATGTAAGAATATTTACAAACAAGGATATTTAATATGTTTAGTGAAACTAGTTTAGTTAGTTAGCTAGTATGCAAAATATGTGCTGAGATGTGGAGTTACAAACACCAGCCTGTTATACCAATACCAATATTTTAGTTAGTTAACATGGTCTCAGACTGAAGGTCGCAAATGGTCATAAGAGGCCTTTACCCTGCAGTGGAAGAATAATAGACTGGTATTTTAGTATATCTTACCAAATATCCTAAAAGCATGTTCAGCCTTAACTGCTTTCGGTGCCATCTCGCTGAACACAGACATCATATCAAGGAAGTCTTCGAAGGTGCAGTCCCCATCATTACTTGAGCTAAACACTTTACATATTCGGTCTCTGAACGGGTTTACTCGTAACTCTGGGTACTGGAGTATCTTAGTCATAGGCAACTTAGCATTTTTATTGTGACCTACTTTTTCGGGAGCTAGCGCTTTGAATTTTTGATGAGCACTGAAAATTTAAGAAATAAATGTTTAATGAATGAGTTACTAATTATAGGAACTGCTACGGAATTCCATAGTTACATAAAGAAAATATTAACCCAATCTGAAAATTCATGTTTAAAGGATAATTATTATGTTCATGTTTCCTAACTCTATGTATACCAGTATTTATTAAAAAGGAAAACCTATTTTTAGTCATACAATAGGGACAGTAATAATTAGTATGGTGCAGTGGGGCAATCTCGACAGCGGGAAATTTCAACTAATCTTAGTAAAATGTAGAAGTTATTAAGATTACCCGGATAACTGTCCCGTTGGTCTCGTGGTCGCAAGTGCGACTGCTGTGCAAGGGGTCCCGGGTTCGATTCCCAAGTCGAGCAAAAAGTGTTATTGGGTTTTTCTATGAAATTCTCAGTAGCAGCTCGGAGTTTGGATTTGTGCCCGGTTAATGGCAATAGGCTCGCCCCCTATTACATGGGACCTAAATACACCGGCGAACTGTGGGTGTACATTGGTACACCTCTGCCTAACCCTTCGGGGAATACAGGTGTGATGGTATATTTTTTATTTTTTTATATTTTATTAAGATTACTTGAAATTTCCCGTTATCGAGATTGTGTCGAGATTGCCCCGCTGCACCTTAATAGTAATTTTTGGTAGGTACAGAATGTAGGTACATAAAAAAATATTTAGATCAAGACTGATTTAGGTAACAAGAAGGCAGAGAGTACTTAAACTCTGTCTTCCTAATTAAAAAATAAACTCACCAGAGTTAGTCATTAATCGTTTAAATTAACCACAACTACATTGTCATAACTACTTCTTAGATCATTAAAGAAACGCATGCAAAACAAATGTAACAAAAGATTTCTACTCACTATAACACTTCCTTCTTGGTAAAATAAGTGAGATCCTGTAAATTATCAGAAATAATTATATTAGTCATCTCAACATCTGCTGAAAAGCACACTTTTTTGTAACAAAAGCTATGTGAAAAAGAAGAAAATATAATGATAATACCTCGTAGTCTTGAAGTTCCTCTTCTGTGAACTGACTTTTTCCTTGGCCCATTATATTACTTGAATTTGTTTTTTATTTTGCTTATATTGTTAATTTATAAGATTATTGCACAAAAACAAATACACAAAACACAAAGATCACAGATCAAAAGAGGTTCACTGGGCGAGGAACATTTGGTAAGGAGGGAGAGGGAGTGAATAATCTGTTTATCTGTCATTCTGGAGTCATTCATTTCTGTCAACTGTCAATGCCAATTTGACCTTTTCAGATGCGTTTAGTTTTTCTAGTTCAGTCTCTACTCATTTTATGCGTTATTATTAATTTAGATAAATGTTAGTAATAAAAAAACTTATAATAATACTGTTCTTGTAATTTTTTTAAATACGGCAGTATTTACGGCTGATCTATTTTATCTCTCATCGTCGCTTCTAATAACCGTCTCTGAAAAAATAAAATATGAACCTAATCAAAAACAGTTGATGAATTCTGACCTTGTTTTACGTACCTACTTAGTTTTATTTATAATTTTATGACATAAAACAAAATATATCAAAATAAAATGCCCAACCGTTAGCTTTCTTGATTCTCGAGGCAAATATGGAGCCCCTCTTGTAAGGGCCTCCGGGAACAAGCTCGCAGAGCATAGGGTAGCTTTTCATACAAGGCGCGGACACCCATGTCCTGGACCTCGTGAGAAGTACACAATCGAATTTCTTACGGTCTCTTCTAGGGCTGCCAGGTGCCCAGGCACGGTACGTGGTGCAGTCTAGGGCGTCACCTTAAAAATAAGTCAGGCAAATAGTGAACTTCGGTGGGCACTTAAGATATTTTTTTAGTTACCTATGCTAAATACCAAAACCCATTGTTGTTGACATCATTGGTTTTTAGGAAGCAGCCAACAGCCTAATTTGGGCCATATTTCTAGGGAGCTTACTTACCGCTAACGTTTAAATGGTCGGTGCTCCAAACGTGGTGTATATGAAAGGTGTGAATCATCATCATCATTTCAGCCTGTAATCGCTTGCTGCTGTTTATATTTATAGACCTCCATACCTTTCTACTATTACTCTCGTCAATGTGCTGCCTCAAAGTTGAGGTAAACGTGACTGATATAATTACTATATGTGCTGCCTTAAAGTTGATGTAAACATGACTGATATGGGACACTAGAACTCACCAGTAATGCTGATAAAAGCACTTTCATTCTTGCTCCTCATCCCTACAAACGCCATCTCTATACTATTGCCAGCCAGGAGCTGCGCCAGGGCATCAGTTCGCTGCTCGCTCATGACGTCAGCTGGTAAACCGCTCACGTTCTTACACTCCCGGAGCCCTAGCGTGTAGTTTTGCTTCTTTGTGATGATGTAGAACATGCCTACTGCTGGAACGCAGGATGAGTTTACGTGGGCTGAAAATACATAAATGATGCTAGGAACATGTTGTAATATACAGATCAAATTGAAAGAATAGGGGCAAATTCACAGTCGCGATTACTGATTTGCGGTCTTGTGATCGCAAACATGGCTGCTTTGGGTAGGGTCCTGGGCTCGATTCTCAGGTCGGGCAAACTGGTATTGGGTTTTCTCATTAGACATTTCTCTGTAGTGCCGGTAGTGTCGGATATAATCGGACTAAGAGAAACAGAGAAAGCAGGGCAGGCAGAGCGTTTGCGCATACACTTGTGCACTATAATTAAGTATATCCTGTATACTTGGCTAGTCTCTATTGATTAACATTAAACGCATCAACGCATCAACGCAAGACATAAATACTGATAGGTACTGAGAAAAAAAAAACTCACGTATCGGCTTCGCATAGATGCTATAGTAATCATATCTGGAATCATTCACCATAGACAGACCCCCATCTGACTCAGCACACTTCAGGACTTCACAGGTATAGTTAACACCCTCATTGCTCTCCCCCCAGGCCTCTGGAGGACTGTAGTTTATTGCCAGACCTTTCTTCTCAATGCCAAGCCGTTGGCAACTAGTTAGGGATGTGAAGTTAGCCTTGGAAACCATACCAAGTTTGGAGCGGTAGCACTTCTCTATCAGATGGTATTTTGGCGAACGTGGTTGAGTATCGACGGAGCATTTTGATTTTGTATTTACTGTTGTGTATGTAGTTGATAGTACTGTTAGGAAAATTATCAACATTTTTTTTAACCCCCGCTTTATGATTTTGACGTGTCTGTGTGTCCGTCCGTCTGTGGCACCGTAGCTCTTAAATGGGTGAACTGATTTGGGTGTATTTTTTTTTTATTTGAAAGCAGGTTTTTCCAATATTTAGGATTTGGTTTTGTTTGGCCGGGCTGTCTCCGCACTTACCCTCTTGATTGAGCCATTTTACCTATTATTAAACACTTATTTACTTATTTAACACATCAATAGCAACTCACAAGAGACCCACTATTAAAAGTTTACAAATATCTTAAGATTAAATATTAATACCTACTCGCACTGTGCTTACTGTAGTCTAGTTTATATTTGCCATTTTTTTTTTCTTGTATTTAGTTTGAATTTATCATTAAAAAATGAACCGAATACTTTTACAAAAAAAGTTGAAAATAGTCAGCTAGATATTATTTATTTAAATTGGTTTTTATTTAATTGTCAATGAACCAATGAATACTACTGGAGTCCATTGCTCAGCGTTGACAGTAAGAACCTGTTTCACCATTCGAATAGATTCCGCCTAGAAAGAAAGTAAGAAAATACGCCTAGTTTCACAGTTACAAAAAAAAACGAATACAGAACAAAAATCTAAATATTATAAAGCTGAAAAGTTTGTTTGTGTGGTTGAACGCGCTAATCTCAGGAACTAGTTTCGTTTTGTATTGGTTAGTTCTTTTATCCTTTAGTCTTTTTATAGGCTATATAACATCACGCTACGACACACGGGAGCCGAGCAGGAACTAAAGACGTAACTTAACACAGGTGATTAAAACCACGCGAACGAAGTCGCGATCAGAAGCTAGTTTAAAATACAAATATAAATAATTAAAAACATTATTGTGTGCCTAAAAATAATAATAAATAAGCCTGAAATACGCAATATATTGCAAACAAATTCTATTCCTATTTTAAATACCTTTTTGTGGTGAATAATGTTTATTCTGAGGTGGAGAAGTAGGCCTTCATGTTCACGTTCACTATAAACAGTCACCTGTACCACTGTAGTACCGTTTCCATTATGAGCTGGAACTAACTGCTCTAAGTTCTTTCTAACCTACATATTTAAACTTAATTGAGCCTATTAATGTCACTGCCTTCATAATAGTTGACAGGATGATGATATAATAAGATGGGATGGCATTGAAATAAACAGTCTGTTGTGTCCTCGCTTCTCGTGCTTGTATTTCAGTTTCCTGTAAACGTTGTATCAATGTGTTCCTGATTACTCTGGAGACCCTTCCAATTTAACAATCCGCTTAGGAGAGCTTCAAAATTCTTATTGAGGCCAGTTGGAAGATCCCTTGGATGAAAGAATCCTCAAACTTCTAGTTCAAATACGCTTTTGATGGGATGAGAAACAGGGTGCGAAGTTTCTCATCCTCCGTTGAAAAGGGAGGATACTCCGAGCAGACGGGTGTTGTGCCTGGCGGGCTACTGCCCGACGGTGATGATATCTCCTAACTCATTGATGAGTTAAGAACAGCAACAATTCCGCCTTACAAGGTGCAGGTGTACACCTTGAGCCATCATCTGGTAGGGAGCACCAACAGTGTTAATGTAGTTCCAGTATTAGTGGAATCTATATTTGACTAGGTTCAGTTGCAGCGTAGTCTACTAAGCAGTTTTCAAATATACACGCAATACTTGAACGTGAGTGCTCAAGGCTCTATGTCCCTGACTATCACACGCGCACTCTAAGGCTACTAACAGGAACACAGGAACTAGCCACGATAGGCATCTCCACAGCATCGATAGGTATAGCAGACCAGCTAGTCAGATGATTGCATGAATTAAAATCCGCGACCCTGAGCCCAATAAACAACCTTCCTGCAGTAACAGGAAACTACACTAATAAGGTTTGTAACAAGTACATCGAGTCACCAGCCCAATTTTATAGATATACAACCTCCTTAGCAAGGTCTCAGCCAACAGGTTTTATTCAAAAATACTGACTGAAAATTAAAGCTATTTCGAAAACCGTCAAAAATCTAGTTGTCCCATTCAAACATCTGTCATTGATTTGGAAATGTCATTTTACTCGCAATTTTATTGAGGATTATTATAATTTAATTAATTAATTTTACAAAGAAATAAGCTAGCAGCTAGTGCACGTGAAAACACGATGGGATGTTTTTACTCTAAGAATACGGAGGAGGTGAGTGCCAGTAGAAGTCGTGTGGTTGTGTGGCCTGCCACGGTGGAGTGACGGGAGCATTTGTGACTGTTGACACATCGTGGAGGGCCATCCAGAATGTCTATTGCATTCCTACATTCAGCCCTACAAAAACTCGGAAGATAGTTAACATCTACTTCTTTCATAGGACCCAAATAAGCACCATTCGGCCCTAAATTGCGAACAACGCTTTTCCAATCAATCAATTATTCAGTTTGGCAAAGGATGAGAACGAGAAGCCAAATACTTCCACCCTCTATTCATAAAAGTTTATTTCATTTCTACACAAAACTTACCGGTAGGATACAGATAGCTTATACATTAATGAAATAAGATCAATTACAAGTTCTAACAATTGAAAACACGCGAAAAGAATTGAACAGAAAAAAAAATAGAATAGTTAACCGAATCTTTTTTTCCTTTATTAATCAAGAAGTTATCATAACAGGACACGGTCTACGACATGACCCCTATCCGGCATTTGCCCGTGATCTTCGTAAACGGAGTCCCGGGTGCCGGCAACCAAACTGTAGCGCAGACCATTTCAAATATAACAGGCTATACGATGATAAGGCCAGGAGAGCTGGTGAGGGCTGAAGCGGCGAAAGAATCGGCCAGAGGACGTCTGATCGCAGAGAAGTTACAGGCTCAGGAGGATATACCAGAGGCAAGTTACCTTTGTGTGTGAATTCTCATGAAGGAGCAGTCTCCATTAGTCTCTAGAGCTCATCTGGGGTTCTTCCAGTTGTAAACGTCCCTTTCTATCTATTGGCTTAGTTCTGTTCTGCCTCCTGCCTGTTTGGAGGGAAGTGAAAATTATGTTTTTTCTTTCTATTGAGTACTGGACATAAGTCCGGTACAGGTGTTACTTATCACGAACTGGAGATCTCAGTCCCTTTCAGTCCCTACTCCTCATAGGTGAAATAGAAGGCCATCGTTAAGCAGGTTTTACGCTGTTCTTCTCATTGCAGCAACTAACAGTAGACTTGATAAAGGAGTCTATGCTAATGCAACATGAAGCGAAGGGTTTCATCCTGGTCGGTTTCCCAAAGAATCCACGTATGTCCAGCATCTTCAACAGGCAGGTCAAGTGGCCTGAAAAGATCGTGGCACTCGAAGTTGACAATGAGGTAAGGAATTTTCATTGATTTGGTATATTAGCACAGTATGAAGAACGAAGATCTTCTCTCTTTTACTATGCAAGTTTTTCGCCTTTCTTCGCTTCATATCTCTCCGATCGTGTCGTGTCCCATCGAACCGACCGTTTTTCACAATGCACTGGTGTTTGCGCACACACTTGCGCACTAATATCTCCTGTTTACTTGACTAGTCTCCATTAGGACTGGCCACAGCGCTGTGACCTTCAATTTGAAAAATGTGATTTCCTTGTGAATATTGAGTTACGATCATGACAGCTTTACTTCCCAGTTCCGTTCATCTGATACCCAGGTAGCGGCGTCAAGGCTGCAGTCCAAACTATCAGAGTTAGGCAGACCGGAGTCGGAGATCAACGCAGCAAGGCAGATCGTCAGGGAAGCTGCACACAAAGTCAAAAACGTACACAAACGATTTGGAGGACATGTTATAACGGTAAGCTGTCTTTTTGGCCGATATACAAGAAAGAGCATGGAGAACTTTTAGCACTCGGGCATCCAATTCCATCCGGTGCTTTCATTAAATACAGAGCCTCAACTAATTCAACGTGACTCTGGATATGACAAAAATGGGGTCTTTGTCGTATCCAGAGTCACGTTACCGATACTTTACACAGTTCTTAGTATCTGATGGTAAATACCACCTTCTAGAGTGGTGGATTTACCAGCAAGCTAGGTAGTCTTGAGTCTAGGGCGGCAGTTTTTAGGCGTGGTAATTTGGAGACCGTTTTTCTGATGTTCACAAAAAAGAACTCTACAAGATTTCCGGAAAAAAAACCTCTTCCCTTTCATTGTACGTTCAACGGATCCGCAAATTTCTTAATCCTATGTCAAAATACCCAGTTCACGGCCAGTGATAGATCTCTGCCCACACTTTATATGAAACTTTTGTGAGACACTACATAACGTGAACTGTAATTTTTTTGGTAAGGGCGGCTAAAAATTTGAAGCCTATACTTGGGAATTTGTAATTTAGACCACGCACCGGCAAGCGCAGCGTAAGTCGTCAAGGTGGACGAACGACCTGATAGAGACCGCAGGAAGATGCTGGATGGAAATCTATGGGGGAGGCCTATGTCCAGCAGTGGACATCCTGTGGCTGACATGACGACTTGGGGATTGTGTAAAACCGCTTCTGCTGCATCTTATCTCTATCTATATGCTCCACAGCTTGACAGTAGCGGCAATCCAAAAGCCCTAGCGTCTACACTAAAAGAGATCTTGTCAGACACGATCGAGAAAAGCCAGATGCGGTCAGATTCTCCGGACCCCCGGCCCCCCACCGTGGTGTCAGCCCCCGCAGTGGCCCAGAATGTAATGGGGGCCCAATCGGAGATCCCCCCTGCAGAAGCCGCTGGTGGGGAGCAGATACCCGTTTAATTTTATTGTGACTTGTTTTAAATTTTGCTATATTACATGTAACTATTCTTTATGAGTGTTTTATTAAGACTGGCGATTTCGTCTACGTGGCTTATTGCATCCGCGTTAAGTGACGTCTTTAGTTACTGCTCCACTCTCATGTGTCGTAGCGTGATGTTGCCTATGTTACTCGGGAATAATGTAGCTATCTATTGGTTAAATAATGGTTAAAATCAGTGTAGTAGTTTCGGAGCTTATTTGGTACAAACAAATAAGCAAAAAAATCTTTCCCCTTTATAATATTATTATTACTTCTACTTTATTGTATGGGCAGTAAGGTCTAACGACCCCGCACACCCTAAAAAGTTTCTAAACCGCCTCAAGGGCCTCTGACATGGCTACCGATGTCAGTGATGTCCAAAATAAACTTAGAAAGTATGTACATATGATTTAGAAAAAGTCACATTGGTAAGTGCTTGCCCTTGCCCGGTTGCGCATAGATTAATATATACTAATGCGGTTGCGAACTCACAACCTCTTGCATGAGAGGCGGGCGCCTTAACTACTGGGCCATCACGACACTCATTAATATAATAATAAGTGCAATATCGGTTGTGTGCGAAGACGCTAATCGTTACACAACACGAGGGTTCTCAAAATACAGAAGTATTAGCGAACTGCCCGTGACTTCGTCCGCGTGGCTTAATTCACCCGCCATAAAGGCCTATTCAGACCTAAGCGGTATTCGCTGCCGCCTGCGGCAGAGAAAACCCAGTGGGTATGCGGTAATATTACTGTTCACACCTAAGCGGTATTCGCTGCCGCCTGCGGCAGAGAAAACCCAGTGGGTATGCGGTAATATTACTGTTCACACCTAAGCGGTATTCGCTGCCGCCTGCGGCAGAGAAAACCCAGTGGGTATGCGGTAATATTACTGTTCACACCTAAGCGGTATTCGCTCAGGTCGCTCTAGCCGCGGTACTTGATACTAAATACCTGAGCGAAACCCGCGCGGTATGTACCTCTACCCACAGCGGCAGCGAATATCGCTCAGGTCGCTCTAGCCGCGGTACTTGATACTAAATACCTGAGCGAAACCCGCGCGGTATGTACCTCTACCCACAGCGGCAGCGAATACCGCTTAGGTCTGAATAGGCCTTAAGTTAAATCTCGTGCTCGCTACCGGGTGTTGTAGCGTGATGTCATATACCCTATGATGTTGCTCAGGAATAATGTAGCTAAATATTGGTTAAAAAATGGTTAAAACCGGTCCAGTAGTTTTGTAGCCTCTTCTTTACAAACAAACAAAAAAAATCTTACCCCTTTATAATATTATATTTATTTATTATATAATTATTTATTTATTTATTTATAAAAAAATATAATATCATCGACCACGATTTCATATTTTTTTATCACACAAAAAGTTCTTGAATTTAATTTCAGCAAACCAAAAAGTTTGCACGCCCGCCATGCGGACTGGCCGCTATTATTTTTTTTAATGCAAAATTTCAAATGACAAGCGACAGTGCATGTCGTTGTCAATTGTCACAAAAGCGCATCGATTTTCAAAACAAAACATAAATGAAACGCATTCATTCCCTTGCATTCCCTACAGAGCGGCCTTTGGTTAATCATCTTCCACCCATTTTGTTTATTTCATCATCAATTTTCACAAGTTACTTTTGTGATGTCAATTGTAAATATCATAATTAATTGGCAGCTCATGTCAAAAGCGTGAAGTTTGGTGGCGGGAATTAAACTTTGTTGATTATTTGGTAAATTCGCCACGCTGCCTAGGTCCGTGATCAAAGTTATGAAGATCAAACTGCGTAAGTATTGAAAACCCTTTGTTTTACATACTATCTATGAGCACTGTTTGTTACAGTATAACATTTCAGTATAGTATAACATTACGTTACAGTATACATTTGTAACTCCTTTCCGAAAGTAAGTTGGGTAGTTCCATAGTTTGATTTAGTTATTTTACAAAGGCTTTAAATGAATTAGGTAGTAGACTTTTTTTATGAGGCTTTCTAGTGCAATGGCAAAGTAAGTATACAATAATGCTATTTAAACTTTATTTAATAAAGCATTAGAAAAATAACGGTAAAAAGTCGCAGTTGTTGTATTATATTTTTGAAATAACGGCGTTTTTGTTTTTGCATTTCTATTAACCTATAGGTACCGTCGTTGTAACGTTATTTTTCTCATGTTGCTAAAGGCTTGTAAACAATAAAGAACTTAGAAGGAATAGTAGTTGAATATATTTTTGTTTGATAATAATAAATGATCTTAAATCTGTCGTCTTCGCATGATTTTTTTACTAAAAGTTATCCATTTTGATGAATATAATTAATAATTTTAATTCAAATATATTATTTTTAGTAGGTACTTACTCTATATGTACAGGTATTTACAAAGTGCAAAACAATTTCAATAAAAAAACTTTTAGTACGAGTTTTTTTTTTACCTTATCTCTTTTAAAAAACCTCCAAGTAATAAAGATAAATAAACCTTATTAATTTTGAATATGCTGGTTTGTGTACAAATATGATAAAACATTTATGGCCTGCGCAGACTTGCGAACGGGAAGGCAGAGAATTTTAATGTCATTAATTGAATTTAATAGTTATCCAATCGAAATAAAGTATATATTTCAATAGATATAATTAAAATTCTCTGCCGTACCGTCCGCCATCTTGCGCAGATGACTCTTCAACTTTCTAAGGGTATAGTTGCATTTTTAAATTTTATTTATTTTTCTCTTCACTATGAGGATGATGATGATATGATGATGTACTTTTAAGACCACTGTTAACATAATTGTATTTCATTCAGCGCGAGACCGTTTTCCGTCGACGTCATCGACGGAGGATAACGAGAGCGGCACGGACTGGGATGCTGAGGGTCGCCATCCCGCTATGACGCACCCCCGACACCCCCCACCGCCCCAGGTAACTCACTCATTATAGTTACTATACTGTCCTAGCGAGAATATAAAAAGTTTAATGCTTTGCCTGATGATCATCAAGATCAAACCTTCGAAATTTAGCAAAGCGTACATCGAGATGATGAACATCCTCAATAAAGTAATTCGTAATAGGTAGCGTACTTTCGAAGTTCCGTACATCGCGATTATGAACATTCGGAATTAAATAATTTAACGTGTTTAACACTTATAAACATTATGAATACAGTACATCGGTGTTTTAAGCTTTAAAGTTCAGTAAGACAGTCAGTCGCTCTATGTAAAACACTGGTATTTAGCAGTATCCGGTTAGACTGGAGGGCGACCCCATCATAGTTGGGAATAGGCTAAGCAGACAATGATGAAGTAAATCCTTTTAATCCACAGAGGATGGACAGTTCTGACTGGAACACGGACGGGCGTCATCTCGCCATGACGCATCAGCGGCACCCACCACCACCCCCGCAGGTAACATGGGGTTAACAAACTTATTAACCCACTTTAAAATGGCTTTAGTTATTTTGGGCTTTCTATACTTGCTTTACTCGAAGGTTTCGTATGCAAAGGGTCTAAATGGAGCCCTATTACCCAGCCCAATTATTAGCCCAAATTGCCTATATAATTACTTCTAAGTCTACTTTTATGTTTGTGAAAACTTTTAATTGGCCTTATTGATATTATTTACAACTATTGTACATGGTCAGCTGTAAGTTTCCCAAAAACAATTAAAATAAAATAAATTAACAAATTACTCTCTTATCTATCCGTCTTTCTGTTTGTCCCTCTGTCACATGGCTATATCTTTTGAACCGTAATAGATAGACAGTTCTGAAGCAGGCGACTGGTCGACGCACTCTTATCCGAGCCGAACGCATCGAAAGATCCGAACGAAACAAATTTTAGATTTTTTATATGAAGTCCTCTGAAACCTCGCACACTTGCCCGTGACGATTTGTCCGGATCTGGAGAATCGTTCGGCTCTGAAAAGTGTGCGTTCACCTTACATCCTCCATTTTTCTATTACACGTAGGCGGTGATAGTCGGTTCGGTGCGCAAGCGTCGCGGGAACCTACCCAAGCACTCGGTGAAGATCTTGAAGAGATGGCTGTACGACCACCGCTACAACGCGTACCCAAGTGATGCTGAGAAATTGGCGCTAAGTCAGGAGGCTAATTTGACTGTATTGCAAGTGAGAGGGTTACACTTTTCAATAATGTCAAAAACAGTTAATTGTGCAAGTTTTGGCTTTTGTTAAAAAAGTTCAACCTAATTGCGTAATTTTTTTGGCCGCAATATAAAAGTAATGTTTCTGGAACCGAATGTTGCTGAGCTTTTGTTTCATTGTAAACACAAAAACAAATTATTACTGTTTCAGCAACTTGTTTTTGTGTTTTTGCATAGAAACACGGCGCATAACTCTCATGATCTAAACAAGATTTTTACCTAAAATTTTTCCCTGGAATTCATACAAAACTTGTTTTATGAATGCACCTACAAATAGAGCTCATATCACGGCAGGTCTGCAACTGGTTCATAAACGCACGCCGCCGAATCCTCCCCGAGATGATCAGACGCGAGGGTCACGACCCGCTGCACTATACCATATCCCGGCGGGGTAGGAAGCAGCCGGGGGCTACGGCGGGAGTGGGGCCCATGGCGGGGCTGGGTGGCGCCTCCACGTCGGGGCTGGGGGTGGCGCCAGGAGATGGCGTCAACGTAGCAGCCTGGGACGGCATCGTTGTGGAGGTTTGTTTAGAACACTCTTTAATACTATTTCATTTTAGCAAACAAATTTTCTAAAACTTCATAGTAATTTAAAATTCTACTAGCTTCTGGACATGACTTCGTTTGCGTCAAATTTAAAATGTTTTCCCCATGGGAACCGTTCATTTTTCCGGGATAAAAAGTATCACAAGTGTTATTCCACACAATGCACACAATATATCACATAATATCTCAGTGCCAAATTTCATCCACATCCGTTAAGCCGTTTAAGCGTGATAGAGTAACAAACGTCCATCCCCCATTCTCACAAACTTTTGCATTTATAATATTATAATTATAATATATATTAGTAGAAAGTAAGATGAGTAGGAAATAGGAGAGTAGGATTGAAGTTGCGCCTACAAAATAGGTTGGTAATCAAAGTAGTACCCACAGAACGGTCAGGACGGCCGTGCGCACGACTACGGCGATGGTCTGCTGGTGTACCGCAGCGACGGCGATGAGCTCGGAGACGGCGAGGAGGGCTACTCCAGCACCATCAGCGAGGAGGAGGTGAAGTACGACCCCTCCGTGTGGCAGTCTGTCATCAGATACGGACCCGAAGACCACGATCTGCATCCAGCTACCAGGGAGTAAGTGTACAACGTGGAACATATTAAACGCACACCGTGAAAGCAGTTTGCTCAGAATCGGCTGCTGAATCGATTTCAGCTCTTTCTGAAATTGGTAATTTTTTATGCTAAAATAATTACACCAGTCCTTTGAACAGGAATGAAACGAAAGGTAAATTTAAGTCAAGGCAAAAAGTTTTTTTAAAACGCAGTTGTAAATAAAGAGAGACCTATAGATACAAACGAAAAAATAATGAAAATTTTATAAACAGCTGAAATTGATTCAGTAGCTGTTTGTCTGAGCGAACTACTTTCAGGGTGTTCGTTTAATATGTTAAGTGTTGTTGTATAGTGTTGTTCATTTAAAAAGGTCCAAGTAATGAGTTGCAAACGGATTTGCTTAGTAAAAACGTAACGTCGAAAGTCATTGCGACGATTCCTTTTCCGTCCCACAGCAGAGCATCAGTGGTATCAGAGACCGAGACCAGAGACATGGTAGAACAGACCAGCGAGCCGCAGGACACTAGTTCAGAGCAGTTCTGCTCGAGAGCAGCGAGGGCAATAGTCAAACGCTGGTACACAACCATATCAATTCTCTTAACATTGTCCATCGTCTAAAGCGAAGGGTCTTAAGCCTAATCCTTACTTATCTACCGTTAGCAGTACATATACAATCATAGGATATGGGGATTATGGAACTAAATCTCTGAATAAACGAAAACGAGCATCCAGACTTTCCCTTCTCAGTCGGATTATTCCTTTCTTCACCCTAGCAGCACGGCCTCGGTCGTGACCGTGACGACTACGGAGGGGATGGTGGGCCAGGGCCCCGAGCCCGTGTCCAGCAGTGAGGAGGGCTGGCAGGCGCTGGCGCACCCGCAGCTGGCGCACCTGCCGCAGCTGCCGCACCCGCTGCGCGCGCGCCGCATGCAGGTGAGCCCGCCCCCGCAGCCGCCGCCGCCCGTCGCCGTCGAGCTGGAAGTAGCCACCACCGACATGTGGTGCCACACCTAGGCACTGTCTACACGGGACTCAGTATGTGCAATCGATAAACATAATCCGATTTCTCTTGTAATTAAACAGAAGGAAGAGTTTCATTTGTCACAAAAATCGTTTCGGATGTCTTTGCCTGTTTGTTCAAAATATGTTTGGAGTTTTTTTGAATATATAATTTGGCTGCGCGGATGTTGAGGCCTCACTTTACCTTGTTTTTGTACATACTAACTGTAGGCGACGTCGGTGTTAAAACACTAGAGTGATGTTAGTGTTTTTGTTTTGTTTTTAGCCTAGAGACGAGTTTCTGTTTGTTGTGTAAATAAACTTTTATACGAAACATATTGATTTTCATTCAAGTAGACAGTTATAATATCACGTAGCTAACGTGCGCGGGGTGTTTTAACGCCGGCATCACCTGACAGTTACTTGCTTTAGAAGGTCCCTATATGTGTTTATTGCTTAGCTTTTAATTTCTAAAACTAGTCAAGCCCCCGCGGCTTTTACTTTTAACAATTTTGTATCATCTCAGCCAAAATTGGGAGCTTCAGAGCCTAAACTCAATTTTGCTTGTTTTCGAATTTCGATCCAAAATTGACTTGGGACCATAACTGCAGGTGGTGCCGCGAGCGCGCAGGACCGAGGGTGAGCAGGACAAGTTCAAGTGCCTGTACCTCCTGGTGGAGACGGCTGTGGCGGTCCGGCAGAGGGAGAAGGAGCAAGAGGAGGCAATGCTACCTGTCTAACTAACCGTGCTCTATGCGAACGAACTCTCTTTTCCTAATATCTAAGTTTTAAGATTAAATAAATCTTCTTTCATATATCCATTGCAAAATGACATTGGTAGACTTACTAGACAGTGATACTTGCTTCATTATTTTGTTCGGAATGAAATGATCGGAAAGTAATTTGTATAGGTAGGTAAGGGGTTAATCTACACTCATTGCAAAAAATGGGACACCCTGCAAAATTCAATAACCATTTCTTTATTGAGTTTGGAATCAAAATATATACCTACGTATAAAGATATCCTCTTAAACATACTTTATATAAATTACATCAACCATCTATGAGAAAGTTATTTTTGAATTTTGCAGAGTATCCCATTTTTTTACGCGTGTGTATTTTTATAAGTCTGTGCTTGAATCAGCTGATAGCCTAGCCCAGTTGTGATTGGTCGATTACAAAGACGTGACAGCAGAAATTAAAAGGCTTTTAAAAACCGTCAGTCGGTCTTCTGTTATATCATTTGTGTGATTTCCAGTTTTCTTCGTCGTTAAGAGATGTTTTTGTTTAAGCCTACTTAAGTAGAAGTTAAGCATATTACACATATTTTGTTATTTGGAATATTAAAATAGTTCCTAGTAAAGTAAGATCGAATGTTTTG
This sequence comes from Caradrina clavipalpis, assembly GCA_932526535.1. Classification (NCBI taxonomy): domain Eukaryota; kingdom Metazoa; phylum Arthropoda; class Insecta; order Lepidoptera; family Noctuidae; genus Caradrina; species Caradrina clavipalpis. Next base: position 15,990,698 of record OW052091.1, on the reverse strand, counting down.
TTAATAATCGTTAATAAATTGAATTTATAAACTGAGTTACTCTGTTGCTAATGTATTATTTTCACGTTTGATTGTCAATTTTATGGGGATTACTGATCTGAGGTTCACAGACGCGCACGTGGATCTAACAAACTAAATAAAATTATTTTCTAACCATAAAAGCTGGACATAACATAGCAAGGAGTTTGCCCGGTAGACTGTTTTTTAAACGCCATATGAATTATGTCAGATAGTCAACTATATACTAGTAGACATTCAACTATCCGCCATACCGCCACCGCCTCTGTCTGAAGGACGCCTAAAGCGGGAAATTCACTAGACAGACGCCCGCGGGCAAATTTGCAAACATGCCACTATATGTCTGTGCAATATTTGCTGGTGAAGGACCATCACAGAATTGCACAGACCTATAGTAGCGAGGTCTGGAGGGCATGTCTGCAGACTTGCCCGCGGGCATGTCCGTTTATCTAGTGAATACCCTACTTAATTCGCGCGGCTTCCAGACACCACATAAAACCAGCCTGTTGCTCAATGTCATCTGTTGCATCTGTACTATCTTATAGAAATAGTCTAAAACGACGTTGTTAAGGTGAAAAAACTTATTTATTTATATCTTTAGGTCTATCGGCAGTTTCTTTCCGATGCGATCGGGTCCAGGACCATCTGCACCTGTTTGAACACTGTATCCCTGTCAGCTTCGGCGTTTATCTGCAAATAAAAATGAATCATTATCACGTTCATGAGTTTTTCCAAACTGGAACAAAAAAAAAACAACTGTCTTTACTGAACGCAGCTGAATACTATTCTTTTACCCTGCTTTTCCGCCACTTCGCCCGCATGAAAGTCAATTAAACCATAAGAAAATGCCACAACACTTGGCAATAGTGTAGTTTCTGTTATAGTCGGATGTATAGTCTTAGAGATTATCTTTTAATTAATTTTAAAAAAGTTAAAAACACGACTGCAATGTTAAAAAAAAATAAGATTCTCTCGCAGACCAAACATGAAACTACTTGATCTCCTAAACTAGGGTTGCCATCCGTCCGGATAAAGCCGGACAGTGTTAGGCTTTTTGACCTCTTGTCCGGCCATATTTGACTGCGTCCGGCCCGTCCGGCTTTTGTTAGGCTTTTTATACTATCGATTAATTCTTTTCGACAAGAAAAACAAGAGGATCCTCGCTTTAAGCGACTGTTGTGTCGCTGAGTAACATATGTATTGATAGTCAGACATACTCGCTATGTGCGAGTATGATTTTTCAAAACCGCGGCATGATGCAACTGTCGAGAGAGTATTCTCGTTAATTGGCCAGCAATAGACAAAACAAAGGAATAGGTTATGTCCAGAAACCATCGCCAAAATTTTAAACGACGAATTTAATGTGAGACATGTAACTTGTAAACAATGTTATGCGAACAATTATTAAAGAAACAGATCTCGTCAATCGTGTTTTTTCAAAACAAAAGTATATTAAAAGTCCCTTTTTTCCGGCTTTGGAATTCAAAAGTCCGGCTTTTTTAACGTGTAAGTCCGGCTTTTTGATTTTTAGAGATGGCAACCCTACCTAAACTGGAATTTTCATCGCAGTCGGGGGACTTCCTGGATAAGAAAGTATTCCACAGAGCGGAGTTCCATCCACCTAATTCCATCAATACATTGCTAAAAATTCCACGTACCCTGACGAGCTTGTGGGGGTACTGGTCCAGGACCTTCTGGTTGTTCTCGAGGAAGGTCTGCAGACGGAGCTTGATGGTGTCTTCATTGTCATCAGCTCGGCCGGAGCTCTCCGCGCGGCCGAGCAACCTCTTGGTCATGGTCTTTAGTGACGCTTCCATGTACAGAATAACCTGGAATTTGAGGAGGGTGTTGAGGAACCCTTCATCTCGGGAATGTTTGGGGGTATCGAGTTGAAATTAAAATCATATACCTACTAAGGTCTACTGTTCCTTGAAGCTGTGAAAAAACTAAACTTCTAAGTTACTGTTAAAAAGGAAACGGCAGTTTCTGCCGCAAAAAATGTGTATTTCGACACTCCCAAGGGAATTTGAATTTACAGGGTACTTTCCATTGACCTAGAACTATGAAATTTGGCAAGCAAGTTATATCGTCTTATATTACAAGTGCAGGGAGAAATTTGAAATCTATACATTTGTAATTAACATAATCAGAAAAAATTAAGTATATGAAAACTGCGAGACACGATTTCTGAACTATTTACCTGTTTTAAGTTGTAATTATTTTTTAGTGGTGTCTACTATCGAATTGTCACCAAGTATACGCACAGTAACAGGAGCGATGTTTTCTTCGAAAGCGATGCCCTGATCCTTTTCGCGAGGGTATCCGTCCACAAGGAAACCCTTAGCTGTATCCATGTTGGGTAAAATAGCTTCTTTCAGCAGCTCCAGGACGACATCGTTGGAGACCAAGCCACCTGGATATTAAATAAACTAATGATTATTGACAGTAACCAAATACGTAATTTAACGCGGCTAAAATAAAAAACCTCATCAGCCGAACGACGTCTACTGCTGGACATAGGCTTCGTCTAAAGATAGCCACAATGACCGGTCGTGATCTGCTCGTATCCAGCGATTTCCCGCCATCTTCACCAGGTCGTCGGCCCACCTCGGGAGGTGCCTCTCCACACTGCGCCTTCCGCCGCGTACTCGAGAACCTTACGACCCGACCGACCCTCCGCTCTACGAGCTTTATGACCTGGCCATTGCCAATTAAATTCCGCAATTCTGAAAGCTATATCGGCTACCTTGTTCTTCTGCGTATATCTCATTGCTGATTCGAAAAAAAACGTAATTAATAAAACCGTGAGAAAGTTTGAGCTTACCCTTTTCCATAACAGAAGCTAGAGTCGCCGCTCTTTTAGAGCCGCTTTGCACTTCAGCTCTTAGCAAGTCGCCAGTAGACAGATGTGTGAAGCCGTACTTCGCGATGATCTTCTCACACTGCACACCTTTGCCGGCCCCTGGACCGCCCAGCACCCACACGATGGGTTTTGGTCTGGGAGGCGGCTTTGGTCTCTTGACAGCAAGTAATAGATTAGGTCAAAGTTAAAGTCAAAACAGTTATTTCAATAAGACCATTTACAGGCACTTTTGAATTGTCACGAAGTTTAAAGTTGAAGCTCGTTCTAAATCGTCGGTCTCTATGCAGAAGAAAGAGCAAGAAACTCCATGGGCAGTCTTTTCTTTCAATTTGATTTTTACAAAATCTTGCTTACAATATTGTTGTTAACTAACGGGTAACTTCTTGACAATTCAAAAGTGAATGTAAATGGGCTAATTGCAATAAATGCTTTGACTTTGAGCTCCTTCTCAAAGAACTCTCACTTTAGAGCTCCAAATTCTTATTTTGTTTATAAGAACTATTTTAAATGCTTACAAGTTGTTTTATTTGCGGTTCCTCTTTGATAGTAACTTTATTGCGTTGATCTAGTACTTCGTCTATAGCGTGCGCAATAGCATTGAAGACATTATCCGGTGATTTCTCTGCATCGATCTGAAACAAAATACATAGTAATTATAAATTCAACCTAAAGCCACAAATTATAAAGTTCACTTTTAGGTATCTAAAACCATGGTTTTCACTAGCTTATATCCGCGACTGTCAATTATCTGCGGAGTTTCTTTTGCGCGTAAGTAAAATTATTTTTCTAACATAAACGTTTAAGTTACTGTTTGTACCATCATCTGCCAGCGAAATTCCTGTCAGAATTGGTCCAGGTATTACGAAGTGCCCACGCCACCTGTGATTGATCATTAGGAAGATGGATCGTAAAGACAGAAGGCACAAAGTTTAAATTCTAAAGTCTCTGAGTTGTGTGCATCACGCGCTCTGTGTTGCGATGGGGAGATGTCATATGAAGGGCCCCATAAGGTAAGACCGTGGCAAACATCTACATACATCCATATACCTAAACAAATAAATAATATTGAAGTGTCTGTTTATAATTTCAAATGAACAACTTTTCACTAAATGTATATGAAGGTAAATACGGTATATACGGTAATTACATCAAAAAATCAATTATTAAATTTTTTGTCAGTCTGTCTGCCTGTTCCGGCCAACTTCTGAAACGGCTGGACCAATTTTGACGGGATTTTCACTGGCAGATAGATAATGTTATAAGTATAAGGAGTAACTTAGGTTACTATTATTTTAGAAATGTTATTTATTTTAATAATAATAAAATATTTGTTTTAATTTAAAAAAGAGGGGGGAGGAAAACAACATCGAAACCAATGAAAAAGTGAACGCGTACGAAGTCGCGGGCAACGAATCATCATCTGCTTAGCCTTACTCCAACCACGTTGTAATCGGCTTCCATTCTATCAGGATTAAGCTGAACACCAGAGACATACACCGACTTCCAATCTAACCACCCATCCATCTATAGCTCAGTTAAAGGGTCGGGTAGAGCATTTACAGAGCTTGCAAATCCTACTTCCTGCTATAATATTATAATTGCGAAAGTTTGTGAGGATGGATGGATAGATGGATGGATGGATGTTTGTTTGTTACTCTTTCACGCTTCAAATGTTGAAGGGGCCATGATGAAATGGCACTGAGATTGATTGTAGAATGGACGAAGACGCGGGCAGAAGCTAAAGTATAAATAGAAATAAAAACAATTGCTAACCCTGAGAAACCTGCATCTATAAAGTTCGTATATGCCCGGGTTGTGGTTCATAAATGTTTGTATGCGGAGTTTCAAGGTACAAGGGCCTTCGTCTATTCGGTCCGATGCCCTCCCACGCCCCTGCAGCCTTGCCAACAACGTTGCTTCTGATGCCTCCAAGTATATTACCAACTGCACAAAAATTGATATTAAGGTACATTTAACATAAAACGGCCAATTACAGAAGTTAAAGACGTAAAAAATATATCTTATTCAGTGAGAGTGACAATAAATAGGCGATAGCTCGCTAAGTCGAAGCGTTTCTAAAATTCGCCGGTTGTATACTATGAGTTGATGGTACCAACAACCTGGTGAAGATCGTGGGTACTATGGAAGAGAACAGCACAAGACCGGTCGATGTGGTGACTCTTGGGGAGGTCTATGTTCAGCAGTGGACGAGTTATTTGCAAGTCAGTCCATTTTTTCAACGCCAAGTTGCTTACAGAAGCTCGTCCTATGTCACGCTCGAACTCCAGGCCCTGCCTCCTTTGGCGAGGGAAGCCTTTTACGATGAAGCCAGCAACCCCTTTCGCGGCATTCCTTTCGATCGCCTCCTTTAGTAACGCTATCACCAAGTCGTTGGGGGCAAGCTCACCTGCGAAAGGTATTTATTAACGAGGTTACACATGTAGCCGTATTTTAATGAAGATAACAGAACAAAGCGGAATGTCTTATTTGCCTGCAATTTTTTTCTATACGAAAGAATACAAAGGCTGTATATTGTTGGAACCAACCCGCCAACCCGCCTTGAGCAAGCGTGGTTATTGGTATTGGCATAACGGGCTGGTGCACGCAACTCCATGTCTCAGCGCGTATTTTGCGTATGGGTGTAGATCATTCGATCCACCGCAATTCCCCGAAGACGGCCAGCATCGCCTTGACGCTACTGGCTATCTCCCTAAGGCTGCCTGGGTTATAGAAGTACTAAGCCCTGTATGAAGCGACCTCCAATGAGGTGATCAATGCTCGTGACTTCTCGGTAGGGGAAGAGGCCTACAGTGGGGTAATAATAAGCTGTTATAATCATTAGAAACTGTACCTCGGCCCATTACAGACTTGAAGCACCTGGTCCTGGCGGAACCCTTCACTATCTCATCTCGCAGCATTTGTCCAACCGATATGTACACGAAGTTATACTTCGACATGATCTTTTTGCACTGGGTCATCTTGCCACTGCCTGGTCCACCCATTATCCATATTATGGGCATCATGTTGTAGTCGTATATTGGCTGGAGAATAATGGAGAATGATAATTTTACTTGGTATGGGCCTGTCAACGAACATGGTGAGCTCCGTACCAAATTGTCGGTAGGCCGCTGTGTGGGCTACAGCAAGACGAGCCTTATTGGTGAGGTTCTTCAGAAAGACCGGGTGCGCAGTGCTCGTAGCCGGCGCGCTTGTATGACCAGATGTATGAATGTGGAAGAGGCGAAAGGAGTATGTAAGGATCGTAGCAGGTGGCGTTCTATGGTTTCTGTCTACCCCCATGGGAAAAAGGCATGAGTTTATGAGTGTATGATTATCTATGGAGATATCGGCTGTCCGGCCCGTACTAAGTTAGATCCAAAAACTTTCTACCTACATTTTTTTTTCTCGGTTTTCCCTTCTGTTTTTTAAGTCGCTAAAGTAATTGTCCGGTGAAAAAAAGCGGACGTACACAAGCGGCCTTATAAAGCTATTTTAACGGGTTCTACAAACCTTTTTCTTGTAAGACAGGCATTGTTCTGTTCTGCATTGTAGAGGACATGCTGGCAACTTCTCTACTACTGGCTCTTCGCAACCAGGACAAAACTTTTCTTCCATTTTTTAGGATTTTGAGACGATTTTTTAGGAATGTATCGTGTAGGATTGTGAAGGGCGCTTGCTTATGTAAAGGGCGTATCGGCAGGTATTTGATATTTGATTGTAAATATGGAAGTTGGCAAGTGAACTAGTATTTTATTGTAAATGGGGTTTTGTTTATATTATTTCATCTTGATCGTAGGTTCGTACAAGGTCCGTGTGACCCCAGGAATCTAATACTTATACCCCACAGAGCATAATGTACCTAATTATCTTCAATAAGAGGTCACACCTAGAAATTTATAATTTGCCTTGTTACAAACACTGACAAGTATTCCTACAGGTGACAGAGTCGTGGACATTCAGTCATAGTTACTTGTCAAAAATGTGATCCGTGTCAATCGTGTCTTCGAAAAAAAGTCATAATAATGTAGAGCATACAGTACATACTATTTCCAATTACAGAATCAACCACAAAACACTGGATATTCTCTTCCCTTCTCGTTGGTTGTACCAATAACACAGTCATAAGAATGGTTTAAACTTTCTTTTTTACCATAAAATAATTCAATTACATGTTTCAGCGTCCTCATAATAGACCTCTCCGATGGCTCTTCGAAGTTTTCAATCTCCTGTATAATACAAAAAACACTTTCCCTAAGGGCTCCCACACAAAACTGCGAATTCGCAACGCATCGCAAATATCTGCGAGCTAGTTCCTAGATAGTTCCTGCAATGCAGCGTCGTATCGCATTGCATCGCAGTTTTGTGTGGGCGCCCTAAGTTACGGTAGTTCTTCTGGTGGATTCTTGGAAGTCAGTCTTCCAAGGTACAGGACATGATTCTTTTTTATACAATGAATTCTTATTGTTAGTATGGTGAATTTAAAATTCTTACAATAAAAAACATAATAAAATAAAAACATATTTAATTAACGATCTTTAAAATTAATGTAGATTAGAGGCGTATGTACAGAGTGTATAAAAGTTGAGTTGTGCATTTATTAGGCAGCTACGATTGCGTCCAGAGCCTTCTCCACCTCTTTGAAGACTGTTTCCTTATCAGCTTCGGCGTTTATCTGCAAATGAAAATATATCATTATCATCATCATCTGCCTAGCCTTTTGTTTTGTTGGGCTTGGCTTAGTGTCTAGCTGGATTGAGTTGGGTATCGCGGAAGAAGCGTATGCTCTCAGGATCCCCAGCGTAAGTGTGGAGTTGTTTTTAGTCAGTAAGAGTCTGGCATACCTCTCCGCCCTGTCATGGCGGTGGTCATCTATGAGCATTTTCCAAAAAGTATCGAAATGGATGCAGGTGAATACTATTTTGCTACACTAGCTTTTGCCCGCGACTTCTTTTACGTGGAAGTCATGTGCACTTAGCATAGTGAGAGTTCTATCAGTGAAATAACTCTTGCAGTCAGATCAGTAGGTTTAGTGATTATCGCTTACACTGAAAAAAAAATACTCCACAGTTTACTCTAAAGGATTTCGTCAAAAATACTTGCATCCTCTTTGTTAGGATAAGTCAAGGATAAGTGGACCTCATTCCTTCAGAAAATTTATTAAATATCCACTTACTCTGACGATCTTGCTAGGGTACTGGTCCAAGACCTTCTGGTTGTTGTCGAGGAAGGTCTGCAGACGGAGCTTGATGGTCTGTTCGTTGTCATCAGCTCGGCCGGAACTCTCGGAGCGGCCGAGTAACCTCTTGGTCATGGTTTCTAATGACGCTTCCAGGTAGAGAATAACCTGGAATGAGAGGAGGAAATGTAAATACATTTTACCAAGTGCAAGCCTCGCACATGAAGGGTACGTACGAGCGGTGCGACCGTATAATATGATGGAGACCACCTTTAATTTTTGACTTTATTCTATTTATCTCATGTGTTTTTATATCTTCCACATACTTTGCCGGTATTAGTGACGTTCAAGGTAAAATTACAAAGTACATCATTATCTGCTGGACATAGGCCTTCCCCATAGATTTCCAAAAGGACCGGTTGGAAGTGGCCTACATCCAGCGTCATACAGAAAGTATATGAATTGAAAAAGACATAGTACTTGGCCGGTATCGGATCAGCAATGTCATGCATGAGAGGCGGTCGCCATGACAACTGAGCCATCACGACAATTAAAAATGAAAACTAGTTGAGCCGCTCTGTTTACAGCTAAATTGGATCGTGGACGCAATTAATTAATTGACGTACATACTACATACTTGTTATGAGCTGCCTAAAACGCGATTCCCCATAGTTTTCGTATGGCAATGGCAAACTTTGACGTCACTTTTTTAACAACTCAATAGATTTCAAAGCAATCTCATTTAACTTACTAAATATTTCGGAATTTCGGGGCTAAAAATAAAGTCTTTTTAAGTCTTGGAATTGTTAATGGTATTTAAAGCATACCGGCAAACTGTAGTATATACCTACACAGTTTGCTTCTTCTTCTTAGCATTTCGATGACAAACTATATTATAATAAATAAATAAATATACTATTATTATAAATTATATTGATGCGGCCCAGAATTTAATCCAGTTTGCTGTATGTTTGAAATACTTCTGCCTAACCCTTCGGGGAATACATGATGGTAATGTGTAGATGTTTTATACACAATTGTGACCAAGTATTGAAACTCCTTACCGACTCCTGGTAACGGCCGCGGAAAATGGATATGGGCAGCGCAGAACCGATCATTGTGACTATTTTCAGGCTTCATCCTATGTCCAGCAATCGATATTGAACAGCTGAGATGATGATGATTGATACTCACAGTAACAGGAGCGATGGTTTCTTCGAAGGCGATGCCTTGGCTCTGCTCTCGAGGGTAACCGTCTACTAGGAATCCCTTGGCTTTTTCCGAGTTAGATAAAATGGCTTCTTTCAGCAGCTCCAGGACGACTTCATTGGGGACCAGGCCACCTGGAAATTTAAAAAAAAACTGATAATCAGTGGCAACAACTCCTTATTTTATTTAACTTTCTGTACCTAATAATCCCCGGGTGTAGTGTAGTAAGTGTTATTGAGTTTTTCTATGAATTTCTCAGTAGCGGCTCGGAGTTTGGATTTGTGTCCGGTTAATGGCAATAGGCTCGCCCCCTATTACATGGGACCTAAATATACCGGCGAACTGTGAGTGTACATTGGTACTCCTCTGCCTAACCCTTCGGGGAATACAGGCGTGATGGTATTATTAACTAATAATAAGACCGAAAAGTTCAGCCATCAGCAAGGTTGATAATGGTTCGCACTGCGCGGCTTTTATTGCACGGCTTTTATTTATGTAATCCATTGTATTACATTATGAGACTGTGGTATTACGCACGAGTGCTCTAGTGCGGTAAAGATTTTTATATTCCAAAGAGATTTTCATGTTGTTGTACCTAAATATTTTGTGAATAACTAAATTACGTTCATTAATAAAATATGACAAAAAACAGTATAATTCAATAAATTACTTTTTAAATAAAAAAATTGCGATCATTAAATGCATCTTTCTCTTTCAATTTCTTAAAGAAAAGGACTGAAGATACATATTCGTTTAGTCCTGTCAAATTAGACAGCGCCTGAAGAAAATTGGCGTGTTTCTAGTCGCCACGTTTTTAATCGCGTCTAAATTATCTATGGAGTGTCTAAATTTGACAGAACTTAACTAAAATTTTATCTTCTGTCCTTTTCTTAATGAAATGGAAAGAGAAAGATGAACATAACTAAAATTTAGTTAAGTTTGTGAACAAGAGAATCAGCACCATTGTTTTTCTTAAAATTCCTCACAAGTGTGTTCAAAAACGTCTTAGAAACGCGTGAGTATTTTATTATTACCCTCTCGGTCGTATTACGCAAACGATTTCGGCTCGGGTAGCAATTAGGCCGGAATCTAACACTGGACTCTTACACTCGACTGTAACTAAAGGTCAAAGCATTTATTTCAATTAGACCCTTAGAGGGACGAGAAACAGGGTGTAAAGTTTCTCCTCCTTCATTGAAATAGGAGGATCCTCCGGCGGGTTGTTGTACATTCGTCACAAAGTAAATAGGTACGCCACATTTTCAAAAATTCGTATATTGAAAGTAAATTCGTCACATGTATTTAAAATATGTGTAAAATCGTCACAGATGCATGAGGGTTATAGTAAAATTGACACAAATCCTCACTTATTTATCTTGATGTTGCGATAGCAACCAACATTATTCAGCGCTCGAGATTAAAGATACTCTTGCACACGCTATTAAGCTCTTGCCAGTTAAGCACATGACCTACACCTGAATGACATAGAACAGAAAAGGCACTTAGCCATGTGTGCTGCATTTGCACTTATAAAGGAACAGGACATTGAAAACGCTTGGTTCGTCGGCGATGTGACGAATTTACAACAAACAAAATTAATATATTGAGAATTGTGACGAATTTACACATACTTTTTTTCGTGGCGAGTTTACTATGTGACGAATGTACAACAACCCCCTCCGGCCTGATGGGTGTTGTGTTGTCCGGTAGGCTACTGCATGACAATTTTTGCCGGGATTTTGTATATGTAAGCTGACATCACAGAGAACTTTAATAGCACAATGTAGGAAACGTCGCCGAAACGTGAGTAAGAGAATAACACTGTGATGATTTGGATTTTCTTAATCACTTATATTTTGTACGCCATTAAGGCAAAACAAGACAGTCGCTACAGACCATTTACAGGCATTTTTGAACTGCTAATTATTATAAGCAGTATGGTAGTTTATTCTCACCTTTTTCCATAATAGCAGCAAGAGTCGCCGCTCTCTCAGAGCCGGTCTTCACTTCAGCTCTTAGCAAGTCTCCAGTCGACAGATGTGTGAAGCCGTACTTCGCGATGATCTTCTCACACTGCGCGCCTTTGCCGGCGCCTGGACCGCCCAGCACCCACACGATGGGTTTTTTGTCTAAGGGGGCCTGTTGAAGTAGATATCGAGTTAGAAAGTTAATTTTCGTGGTAATGTGACAAGGGTTCGTTTAATGCCTTTGGATGGCAATTTAGCCCACAGCCCACCTGATGTTAAATGGTCACTGCTGCATAAAGACATCTGCAATACCAGAGGCCCCGAGGCCTTGCAAATGCGTTGCCATCCCAGAGACAAAGTTGACGTTGCAGTAAATCGCGGGATGTGGGCAGTGCGGGACCGGTCTTTGTGTAATATTCTTAGATTTTAATGTGGATTATTATTTTAGACACCTATGCTTTCTATATATTCTTTCGTTTTCGCTGCACCTAAACTACAAAATTAGTATTTAATGCTAAAGTAAAAACCTTATCTAGGTACAACCTACCTACCCTTGAAAAAATAACCACAAATCTATCTCTTTTCCCAATCGATCGCCGATACTAAACCATTACTTAAAGGAAGGACACGACATACGACATACATGATATTAAGTATTTATGATAATAATATCCTTCAAATGTCAGCTGCGTACGGTCGCAAGGACGCGTGAGTAACCAGGGGCCCACCACCATCTCCTCAAACAGTACCATTGTAATATTACTTCGTGAGTCCAGTTCTTGGATTTTCAACTCTCGGCTTACCGCCTAACGTTAAAATTCCAACAGTGGAATTTACAAAGTAATATGAAAATAATACTGATTTACGAGATCCCCCAGGTGTATGGATTTCCACGAAGTAAGGCTTTTACTATTATACGTTCTATGTATAACTGCGACCTTGGGAAGAAATTGTACCGTCAATTAAAAGATGGAGAAACCAGTGTTGTCAGATAGGTACAGCTAGCTGTTGAAGTGTTCTTGGAAACCGATGGATGTTTCGAATGAGAGTTCTTTAATTACCTATTAGTAAATAATTAATCATCAACTTATAAAACACTAGAGAACTGCCCGCGACTTCATTTGCGTGGCTTATTTCACCCGCGATAAGCCAGTATCTTAATTAATACGGGTTATAACTGTAAAATGTAAATGTAATTCTCCAGGCCGATTCCGGCCACGGCGGCTAACCTTAATGCAGACTAGCCACGTACGCAGGAGGTATTATAGTGCACAAGTGTGTGCGCAAACACAGGTGCACTCCCTCTTCCCTAACTCTCATAGCCCGATGGGACGGCAATCCGACACGACCGGAGAGAGATCAGGCGCAGGACCAACGGTTTTACGTGCTTTCCGAGGCACGGGGGTGTCACACCACCAACTTCCAAACTCCGGGAAGCTACCGAGAAATTCCTAATGGAAAAACCCAGTAACACTTATATAACTAGCTAATGCCCAAAGCCCTCAAAAAATTGTGCCCACCTGGGTGTGATACAACTTTGTGGGCACGATGGCTGCAACCCCCTTTTTTACTATGTGTTGATACGAGTAAAATGTCAATAAATGGTACCTACCATCGGTCACTTCCTAAATCGCCAACTTCCTTTAAATCCTTCAACTCAACAGATAAACAAGCACCGGTAAAAAAACCGTAAAATAAGAGTGTTTTGCATTTTATATGCTTTGAAAATATGGTTGCCTTTTTATGGGGAGGCCTACTCGTTTTATTGTTTCTTGGTCAAGGACAACATAATAGATTCTTTGGGTGACACTGACTTTACGAACTGTAATCGAGCTATATCATTAGAAATTACATATCCTTGCCAATGTTTGATTATTCTACATACCATCACGCCTGTATTTCCTGAAGGGTTAGGCAAAAGTGTACCAAAACACACTTATGTTATTAGGGTACTAGAAACTTCCCCGATTCCCAGGCAAGGTTCCTAGTACCCTATATATAACCTTCATATAAGTTAGAAATAGGTCAGAATTGTTTATTTGGGTTTCGTCGTCACTTCAGATAATGGGTTCCGCTTAGTCCCAGGGATTTGGCAGTGGATGGGATGAATTAAAATAGGTTGACGTCACCATCGACCTCACATAGAGTTCACGTGATAGAGACGTACCTACCCTCCTGCCTACCTTCAAATGTTTGTTCAGGAAAAGGTTGGAACTTTGACCTTAATTTTTTCCGTAACCGGAAGGTACCCAGGTAAAGGGTTAGAATAAAAAGTGATCGGATTGATGAACTAAACATACCGGCCAACTGTGGGTGTTCATTGGTACACTTCTGCCTAACCCTTCCGGGAATTCAGGCGTGATGTATGTATGTATGTATGATGGATAGAATATGTAGGTAACCTTAGGTTTTGTTAAGTGTAGTGTTATCTAAATCTATATAACAAAGCAGTAGAGATCTTTTGTTTGTTTGTTCGTTTATACCTACGCATCGCTAACTATCAGTCAGGTTGAAAAAGAAACTTAATGTCGGACATAACCTACATTAAGGTTTTTTTCCAATCCACAAATTTTGACTTCTGTTTTTTTTTTCGACTTAGTCTGGCTATCATAACAGCCAGACTCATGAGCGCAATAGTATTATATTATATATATTATATTAATAGTATTATATATATTATAAGCTATATAACTTCACGCTACTACACACGGTAGCGGAGCAGTAACCTACGACGAAGGGCCAAAGTCGCAGGGCAAAGGATGTGGGAATTTATTTTATTTATTGTACACACACACCTTCACGCCTATATTCCCCGAAGGGTTACGAAGAGATGTACCAATACCAATGTACAATTGTACTCCCACAGTTCACACACACAAGTACAGTTGTACACTTACAATAAATAAAACAAATCCTCACATCCTTTTGAGGTCATCGTCAGTATGAGTAGGGGGGCACTCTAAATATATTATGATTAGGACCTCTCCCACACACCAGAGGATCAAATCAAATGAGGGCCTGACAGAAACGAATGGGGAAAACGTAACGTAAATTTTATCGATTTTGAAATGGCAAAAACCTGTTTTGCAGGTAGTTTATACATGTAATAGCTTTATTCATATTAATCGAAGTATTCGTGGATCATTAAATAAAAATGCTTTATGTTTTATGATAGCTCGTTTGTGCTAGACCGTCCTCTCACAAAATTTCTCCGCATCGCCGTCTACTGGAAATGTGCCCAAAAGTCAGCCGTTTGCCGTTTGGAAAATTTCTTAACAAAGGCTATGGGTACACGGATCCCACGACCCGAAGGTGTCATTCCCAAACGGAATTTAATAAAAAGCGTTTTTTTAAATTAGCTTATTGTTACTTTCACATAAAATAAATGTTATATTTTTATTTTAAATCATGACTGTAGTAGAGATATGATGACAAGTTTTAGTTTGCATGATCATCATATCAGCCGCAGGACGTCCACTGCTGGATATAGGTCCCATTGGCGTATCTAGAGTTAGTTTTCAGGGGGGGCCTGGCCCCTAAGATACCATGGCCGATGCGATGCAATGCGGTCAGGCGGAAGGTGAGCCCTACAGCCTGGGGTAGGCACAAGACCATTTTGGGTTGGGCACGGTGGTTTTAAAAAGGACCGGTTGGAATCGGCCTGCATCCAGTGTCTTAGTATTTATGAACTAACAAATAAATTAAAAAAATGCTGAAATAAGTCAGCTCTCTTATCCACACAGCACAGTGATGCTGTGTCGATAAGGAAGCCGACGTATTTCAGCATTTGCAACCGACAGTGGCCGTTTGCAAGGTAGATCTATTTTAATACAGCATTGACAGTGACCGTTCCGTAGTTGCGTCGGGACAGGCATGCAGACAATGTCAGGCGTAACGAGCGGAACTGAGGCGGTTGTCATTAACGATGACAGTTCATGGCGGGAAAATTATTTACGTTTTTACAATTATTTGAAATGTTTTTGGGTATCTTTGGATATTTGGCATTGGTATTGTGAGTATTGTCGTCATAAATCAATGCTCATACGAAACGCGTGTAGTGATTTATTTGTTTATATATTTATCGTATAACCCAGCTAAAGCGAGGCGAGAGTATGTAAGGCTCGTAGCAGGTGGCGTTCCGTGGTTTTTGCCTACCCCCATGGGAAAAAGGCGTGAGTTTATCACTCATTCACTCACTTGCCCGCAATGTACAAGGATCTTCTCAAAGAAGATTGGTACTAAGAGCCACATGCGAAGTCACGATTAGTACCTAGTAGGTCCTTTTAAAGGAGCTCGTCCGGGAAAGTACTACCAGCATACCTATTTCTGCCGCAAAGCAGGGTTGCTGTGTTCCGGTTTGAAGGGCATGGGTGCCGGTGTAATTACAGGCACATGAGACTTTTCAACTTTGTCTCTGAGATGGCAACGCATTTGCAAGGCCTCTGGTATTGCAGATGTCTATAGGCAGAGGTGACTACTTAAGAGCAGATGGACCATCGGCAGCTTGTTTGCCATTGCAAGAGGTTTAAATAACGAACGACAACTACAGCGGAGCTAAAACAATATTGGCCGATACCGGTCAGATCACATCATCATCATTTACGTCTTTATCCTTAACTAGCTTCAGCTCGCGACTTTTTCCGTGCGGTTTTAATCACCCGTATTAAGTTATGTCTTTAGTAACTGCTCTTCTCCTGAGTGTCGTAGAGTGATGTTATATAGCCTATATCCTTCCTCAATACAAGGATGAAAAAATACAAAAATAATTTTTCAATTCGAACCAGTAGTTCTTGAGATTAATGCGTTCAAACAAACAAACAAACGAACTCTTTAGAATAAAAAAAAATATACCATCACGCCTGTATTCCCCGAAGGGTTAGGCAGAGGACTCTTTAGCTTTAAAATATTATTAAGTAATAGATTATTTGGGATGCTCGTGTTTTCGATTTGAATGGAGAGTTATCTTTAGATCTTTGGCACTGGTATTATCGTCATAAATCAACGCGCGTAAGAAACGTGGAAAACTATTGAAAAATAAAAGAATCTGAATGTAGGAAAAATAAACAAACAGGCAGTTTGATTTTATGGGTTTAATTTTATTGTCCATATTTTAGGGGGTGACGTACTCGTTCATGAAAAACAAACAAATTTTACTACGGAACCAACTCCGAAATGTAACAAAAATAATCAGCTGTTCCCTACAAGACGATCAAAAATGTGTTTTCCATAATATTTTAAAGTTGGTCCCAGAATACAAGTTGTTAGTATTTATGTGTACTTTCGCCCCATTAAAAATTGCGCAGTAAATTAAAAAAATATATACCATCACGCCTGTATTCCCCGAAGGGTTAGGCAGAGGTGTACCAATGTACACCCACAGTTCGCCGGTATATTTAGGTCCCATGTAATAGAGGGCGAGCCTATTGCCATTAATCGGCACAAATCCAAACTCCGAGCTGCTACTGAGAATTTCATAGAAAAACCCAATAACACTTTTTGCTCGATCTGGGAATCGAACCCAGGACCTCTAGCGTAGCAGTCGCGCTTAGGACAATTAGGCCACCGAGGCAGTAAATTAAGTCAGCCTGTATAGGCCATTCCAAGCTAGCATGAAACTAAGTTCAGCCACAAAGACGGCGAAATAACAACAATTATCTCTATCTATACTAAAATAATAAAATACTGAAGAGATCTTTTGTTTCTTTAAACGCTACTAAGGTGTGGAAGTAACACACGGATTGGAAATCTTGGGATAAGACGCATGTGACCAAAAGAGTTATGAATACAAAAGTGGATGGATGGAGAGGAAGAAAAGACGGGTGAATTGTGTGTGATGAGCCAGATTCATGAGGAATAGTATAGTATTTACTGCATTTTTATTTACTATAATCAAATGATTATAGAAAATAAAAATGCAGTGTTTTATAGTAAAGCCCCAGTAATCGCAGCTCCAGCTCACTATACCTATACGCTTCTATCAAATTAACGTTAGAATCATATTTTATTTTTTCTAATGTCTTCTTGAATGGACAATGGGAGTCTACCAATCGTGTCTACACATTCATTGAAACTTAACAATAAGTACAATAAGTACGCTATAAATAAGTGTATGAGATTCCATGCATTGTTATCATAAGCAATAAACAATAACATCAAAAATAAGTCCAATACCTGAAAACCGAGATTAAAATCTCTCTCTCTAGAACAAAGTTTCTTAACATCCATCCAAAACGCAAACACGACAACAAACAAAAAACGTAACTTCGAGTCAAAACTCTCGTTCAAATGAACTTTCATTACAATGTTTCAGATAATATTCCACTGTTCACTGAAATACTACTTTATCGGATCTCCACTTTGTTTACCGAACGCTTTTTTAACTATCATCTCGGCATTAAAATCTATCGGCCTTCAAATTTTCCGTTTTCCTTAAAATAAACAAGGTTAGAGTAAGCCCTGCCAAGATCTGGCCAACCGGTGGCGTCCACGGGTGTCTTCCCACTGAATTCGTTTAGGAGAAATGTGTGTTCAGTAACAGTCTGATGTAGATGTGTTTTACACCCACGTTTGGCTGCTGAAAGTTTCACGTGCTGTATCGATGCTCTTTCATGTTTCAGTGGTGATTGACTAGGATACCGATGTCGTTAGAACTACGTTAAGCATGGCCACGCATTGAGACTAAGTGAAGTCCTTTTTTAATTTAATTACTTCATAATTTATTTGAAAACATGAAGAAGAAACATGGCTAAAGTGTTTTAAAGAGAGATTGATTTGCTAGCTTTAATTTTGGGCCTTCCCTATGTCAAGTAGTGGATGTCCGCGTCGTTCGTCTGATATGATAATGAATTTTGGGCCTGCTTCTTTTCTTTTTTATAAAAACGTTGCTCCACATTAGGAATTTCTCCTGCATCGCGAGTGCGTTTACAAACATATAAACTCACATACAAAAACAACCAGTCCCAAAACAATAAGGTACCTGCAGGCCATACAAATACCTACGGGTAACCCACAACACGCAGCGCTGCAGTCAATCACTCAGCCACTGCGCCAACTGTAATGCCTTTTAGGTATCAGATGTAAAAGGTGCAATACTGAAATGACGTAGATATCGCGACTCTAGGTTCTTGGGCTATGATATTAAAAGCTATGGCACGAATTTCTCTTGGCCAGAAACAACAAGCAATCTAGTTTTGATAGTAAATATACCTGCGATGTTATAAAAGAAATTATGAAATTAATTCGATTAAGCAAAAAGACACGGACGACCTGATTAAAACCGCAGAAAGACGGTGGACGGAGGCCGCTTCCAACCGGGCCTTTTGGAAATCTATGCGGCAGACCTATGTCCAGCAGTGGACGTCCTGCGGCTGATATGACGATGATGTAAATGAAGCAGATAAACTCTCCAATTTTTCTTGGATTAATTATTTTCTTACTTCAATATTTCCAATGGCTAGCGATTTATTTATGTAAGTTTCAACTCACGCAGGTGCGAGATTAGTTTAGTGGTGTAACCTTCGTTTCAAAATAACTTCGTATCCACTCTGTTTTGTTCTAAAAGTAGTTGTTTTATCCTTGTAAAATTGAGAATATTCATCGATATTTTTAAGTGTTTTTGATTGTACAAAGAAAGTTTTGATAACTAGGCTTTCTTTGGTGGGTATTATAATCATATTCTATTCATATAGAAGATGATTAAAGTCATATATTAACATCTTCTGCCGTCATCGACAGAAGATGTTAATATATGACTTTATCTACAGGGAAATGCGTGGAACGAGCAACTAGCTTCACCTTTAAATTGTATCTTTGTGACAATTCAAAAGTGCCTGTAAATGGTCTAATTGAAATAAATGTTTTGACTTTTGGAGTGGAAGGGACATCGTAACATTATTTTTTTTTACCCTGTACTGTACTGTAACTCAGCGTCTAGACAGACGCCTAGTTAATTCTCAAGAACAGCTGTTTCACTTCCATACATTTAGACCGTGGTGTTGTTGCACTTTCCTGCAGCAGAATTTCCTACAGTTTTCAAACTCATGAAAAAATATTTCCCAGTTATATTATTAACTAGCTTTTACCCGCAATTTCACATACGTGGAAGTTAAAGCAAAGCCAAATAGTAAGTATGTATGTCCTCTTCCGTTGACCAAAGTCATTCAAGCATTGACCTCGACAGTATCTGAATGTTTGCCAAATTTCACACAACATGTACGTATGTCATAATGATTAGTCAAGTTGTTGGTCAATCGAGTTGGTAAACACTCATCAGTCATTAGGAGTAGGTACTTAGATTTTAATGACCCGTCACCTTAATGGTTGAGATGTTATTGTTTATTGTTTTGTTTTTATTGTTTAATTAGGGTTGCTAGAGGCTTAATTTGGAAAGCCGAACTTTTAGCTAGGTAGGACTAAAATTGTGTAAAGAAAGCCTAATTTTATACGGTCACATTTACATAAACTAACGACTTTTTTTCCATGTTGGTAGGCAGAAACAACAGAACGCCACCTGCTACGATCCTTACATACTCCTTTCGCCTCGTCCTCGTCCTAATTTTACGTCTGAATTTAAAAATGATAATAATGTTATCATTTTGTTTTTTTTTTTAGTTTATTTCCAATAACAACTAGCTACTTAGCTACTTTATCATGAAAAGCCACAACTAGGTAATTTGGTCGGACACGCATCCAAAAACCCTGATTATGCCCGTCTTTATCCGAACGCCTGACAACCCTAGCAGTAATCATAACTGGCTGAATCTTAATTATGTCTATACTAGAAAGGTTTAGGTAGTTAACTAAATGTAAACAAAACAAACCACGTGACTCATGGATGCTAAACCTTTCACTTCAAATTTTAAAATCGTATTATTTAAAGTCGTATAATAATAGGCTCTAGTCTATATCAGAATTTGAGGAACTATCTGCCACATTAATAATAAAACGTTCAGTGGTACCTATTATTAATCATTTTATCTAATTTAAACATTTTCTGTTCTTGTTTTATTACATGACCCTCGCAATTTTCAAAGGCGCCTGGTTAATCGACTAAACGTAATACCTGCAATTTTAGTTGCCATACTACATCACGGGCGTACTCTTCAATTTAGCGACGTTATCTAATTCATCGTATCTTCTAAAAGGTTTTGGGAACCTGTCTTTTTAGGCTCTTTACAATAGACAGATTACAAAATATTATACTATTTTATAAAACTAACAAAAAAGTGGTGTCCATACAATGACATCTATGAAGAGTAGTTTACGAATAAATGATAAAGTTTAACATACATTAATAAAAGAGAAAAGTATCGCATAAATCGAAATTAGAATTGATTTTGTTGTAACGTATTTTTAAACAAGGAAGTGTCAACTATAAAAAACCTTTTCTACGATTTGTTTACCTTTAGTTAACTACCTAAACCTTTCTAGTATAGAGCCATACATAGGCTTCCTATAGATACTATACTATTGCAGAAATGGAATGTGTATTCTTCTTTATACACCTAAAATAATAACAATAATTCTAGCCTATTATTGTCCCATTGCAAGGCAAAGGCCTCTCTAAGAAGAGGTTGACATCAGCGACGTAAATACAAAAACCACGTGATCTTCATCTCGTTAAAGCAAATAAGCGTAGCGAACACAGACACTAAAGAAAAGTTGTTAGATAAGATTATTACTTCGATAAACAAAGATGATTACCTATAACCTATAAAGTTGTGCGAACTTATTTTAGTTTAGTTTTGTTTCGGTAGTATGAAATTAGATTTCGATTGCCGTAACAAACGCTATCGAAACTGCAAATCACCTACTTCACAGGAGAGTAATTTCAAAGTTTTAAAATCGATGTACAATAGTTAGTATTTTCAACTGTATCGATTTTGTTCAATTAAAAATTTCTTCAATTATGACTTTTAGTTTTTATTTTTAATTTATCCGTCACACTTTTAAATTATCTTATTAATAATGTAAACAAGCAAAAGTTTTTTGATGACCTTCCTTTCCTGTTTTTTAACTGTACATAGTTTGTAATTTAATTATTATTATTTAACTAAGTTTTGTGTTCGAAAAATAAATGTGCCATAGCCCATAGCCAAAATTGATATTTTGCACTTTCGATAGTGTTCGTTGCGACAATCGATTTGATTTAAGCAGGTAAATCTAATAACAATGCATGAAGTATTTAAAAAACATGGCGCCTGAATTTCTGAAGGGTTAGGCACAGGTGTAGCAATGTATACCCACAGTTTGACAGTGTGTTTTAGGTCCCATGTAATAGGGGTCGAGCCTATTGCCATTAACCGGGCACAAATCCTAACTCCGATCTACTAATGAGAATTTCATAGAAAAACACAATAACACTTTTCGCTCGACCTGGGAATCGAACCCAAGACCTCTAGCGTAGGAGTCACGCTCAGGACCACTAGGCTAACGAGGCAGTTAAGTAACCTTTATTTACCCGGTAAATATTTTCTGTGTAAAATGTTACGAAACCACAAATATTTGCGTTCGCATGATTTTATTCATTTCATAATGTCGCGCGACTACGTTTATTTATGTACATAGGAGATACCTATAGGTAGATACATCTACAATGCTGTATTTATAGTCTGAGACATTCAATAGTAGTACATCTTAAACTAACATTATAAAGAGAAACGATTTGTGTTTTCGTTTGTAATGTATTAAAACAAAAATCACGTAACCGATTTTCAAAATTCTTTCACCTATGGAAAGCTACATTATCAGTGAGTAACTTAGGCTATATTTTAGATAAAAATAATTAGGGATCCGTAAGAAAACAGGCGACCTAAAAAGATCGCAGGAAAACGCTGAATGCAAGCCGCTTCCAACCGGTCCTTTTAGTAAAATCTATGGGGGAGGCCTATGTCCAGCAGTAGACGTCCTGCGGCTGCCATGATGAAGAAAATTTACGCGATCAAAGTGGCGGACAAAAGCTAGTAAACACTAAGTAGCTTTTTATTGTGACTTTGTCCATATAATTCGGCTCTGTTGCAAAATTCTGACGTGTTCTACCTGTAAAATACCTACCTGTCAAATTTCAGCTTTATAGGTCAAGCAGTTTTCGAGATTTCGTGTTTATTTAGTGCGTAAGTCAGTGAATGAGTGACCTTTCCCTTTTACAACAATATACTATAAGATAATGTGCATTGCAGTGTATTCTAGTACCAAGTTGAATGACCCAGACTGCAGTTGACCTACATTTTTATCAAATCGATCGGTTTATTATGCAACAGTATCTATCTACGTACAAATAGCACTTAATCGCATTATTTTATCCATGTACAGTCAGCAACAAAAGTAGATTAACCTTACAGATTTTTTAATCCTCATTGTTGAGCACAATATCAAAGAAAATTTGAAATAGATCTAAAATTAAAATAAAATAAACTCTTAGGTATTGCCTAAAATTCTGAATAGCAGTGAATTGTGTTATTTCGTGTGTATTTAAATGATATGTGAAAACAAAATTGTTATTCGACTTTTGCTGCTAACCGTACCACGTAGTTTATTTATTATCAGTTATTAATTAGTCGTAGTACCTAGTCTAGTACCTATTAAAACTATCCATATTATCTATTTACATATTGTATAAAATTTTCGTGTCACAGTATGAACCAAAGTACTACGAAACGGCTTGACCGATTTCTATGATTTTTTTTGTATGTATTCGGGAGATCTGAGAATTGGTCGTAAACTATTATTCATAAAAAAAACCTTTTATTTTATGCAAATTAAAGGTAACAATAATTACAACAAAAAAATAAGAGAAAGACAAAAAAAGCTAACCTATTGTTTATACCACTAAAAAACCTTTAGAAATCATTTATATGGCAAAACAACGTTTGCTGGATCAGCTAAGTAAATTACTATAAATACAAAAGTATCTCTGTCTGACTGATTTGCTTTTACAGCAAAACTACTGAATCGATTTTGATGAAATTTGTTACGGGGTAAGTTTAAAGCCCAAGAAAGGACATAGACTACTTTTTATTTCGTAACTTCATCTGCATGCGTGATAGCCAGCATTTACGTGGACGAAGTCGCGGGCAAAAGATAGTTTCAAATAATGCAAGCAACGAATATATTTCTAATTGCATAATTTTTTCCTCAATGACTGTCTTCATAAATTCACAATGAAATAATGATCGTAAATAGTTTAATTACTAAAGATGATATTTAATTTCATTTTCCTTAAATTATTTATAGTGTAGTAAAGACTAAAGTGCACACAACTTGTTTCAAACTAAGTTTGGTTAAATAAACGTAAACGTTTTATGAAATCCGTCCGGATTAATCTATTTTTAACATCTTCAGGTATTAAATAACTAGCTACGAATCGTACAGAACTAAGTATATCTACAAACAAACGTCTCATGATAACCGCTTTCTATTCTTACTCCTACAGTGACGTAACATTGAATGAAAACTAGCTGAAATCTGGGAAAATCGACCTCGGATTACACAATACTAATAATTCCATAATCCACCAGCCTATCAACTAACAAACACACTCTAAATTGCCGCTACAATTATATTAATAAAGACTTAAGTGATGAAACTCACCATTTTTATTTAACGGCGCGTAATCCAAAGGATTTATAAATAGGAACACAGACACGTCCGTTCGCCGCGAGCAATGCGGACCAACTGCGGGCTGGTGCTCGGTCAAGGGCATGGAAACTGTGCCAAATGCTAATAATCGACATCTGACAGCGCGGGAGGTCCACCCTCATGTTGGAATGTCAGCCTTGGGTCTTCTGAAACTTTTTATTTAAGCGACTAACAATGGTGCAGTCCATAAAAAATGTAATATGGTCTATAAGTAAAATATGCGTAACTGAAAACTTGAAAATACGAGTTTTTGAGTTTATCTTTTTGTATCATTGGATGGCAAACAAGCCGAAGGCTCACCTGATGTTAAGTAGACACTGCCGCATACAGACATTTGCCATTCCAGAGGCCTGTAATGTCTCATCTGCCTCATTGGCCCAGTGGTCCTAAAACGCGACTGCTACGCCAGAGGTCTTGGGTTCGATTCCCATGTCGAGCAAAGTGTTATTGGGTTTTTCTATGAATTTCTCAGTAGCAGATAGGAGTTTGGAATTGTGCCCGGTTAATCACAATAGGCTCGCCCCCTATTACATGGGACCTAAATACATACCGGCGAACTGTGGGTGTCATTGGTACACCTCTGCTTAACCCTTCGGGGAATACAGGCGTAATGGTATGTGTAGATGTGTAATGTCTCATGTGCCTTACACCGGCACCATACCCTTCAAACCATAGCACAGCGCTACCTTGCGGCATAAAAAGGTATAGTGGTCCCTCGGACGAGCTCCTCCACAAAGAACGTTCCATAAGTAACTAAAAAACTCCAAATAAGAAAAAATAGCTATCTCCAAAAATAGATTTTGTGCTACAGTGTATTAGTCTAAAATTAAGTTTTTTTGACGGTAAGCTGAGTAGCCATAAGCCTAGATATTCGTGCCCGTACCCTGTCTACAATATATATATCATCGAGTTTAATTAAACTCGATGATACTCGAAACTTTGGGTCAATAAGTAATTACTTATTGACCCAAATATGACTAGACAAAGTTTTTTATGGAACGCGCTAACTATAAAGTTTTCTTTAGTAGACTAGCTTCTGCCCGATTCCTGTCCTTGTCAAAGTTAATATAATTATTTCGCCACGGTAACAGTATTTTTTTTTTTAGATAAAAAGTAGTCTATGTGCTATTCCAAACTATAATCTCTCTCTGTAAAAATTTCATCCAGATCGGTTCAGCCGTTCTGGCGATTGAGTAACAAACATTAAAACATCTTCACAAACTTTCACATTTCTAATATTAGTAGGATTTAGATATTTTCTTTTATATTATCGACCGATATGGTACCAAGTAGTGTCAGTACCTACTGAAAGTTACCAATCAATAGAGTACTTACTATGTACAGCCAACAAAACTATTTGGTATATAGGCAAAATTATTCATCTTTCTACTACATTGCCAATTTTTTTTTTATTGTATGCGTAATTACTTTTTAAGCGTATGACACACTTGTGAGAGTTATCTAAAAGAATTGACTGCTCAGCAGACTTACCACATTATTTTAAAGTAATGGCAAGTAAGCTGCCTGTATTCCAAATAGTTTTGTTGACTGTACCTTCTTGTTTTAGTCGTCCTTCATGTAGTACACTCGTGTCGTGAATCGTGATTGCAGTGCCCATTGCAGATAATTTAAAATGTATTAGGCCAGAGCTACGTAAATAAGCTGGAAACCTAGTATTTACTTATTAATATATGAATTCATTTTATTTTACAATTGACTAGCGAACTGTCCTCGACTTGTCCGCGTGGCTTATTTCACCCGCCGTAGGTTACGTCATTGGCAAAAGGTCCGCTCCCATGGGTCGTAGCGTGATGTTATATAGCTTATGTTACTCAGGAATAATGTAGCTTTCTATTGGTATAAAAATGGTTAAAATCGGTCCAGTAGATCCGCAGCCTATTCGTTACAAACAAACAAACAAAAAAAACGTACCTCTTTGTAATTTTATGTATTTAGGAAGAAGAAAATGACTTCTTAAAAATACAGGAATCTCTAGCCCTAGGCATTAGGCGAGAATGTAAGAATGTTATGCAAATAAAAAGTTCTGAAAAGGAATGTTGAGCTGTTGCATTTGGAATCCAGGCAGAGATATCCACTGAGGCTAATCTAAACCTAATCCATTTATGTACTTACGCCGTGATAATCCATACTACATACTGAGAATATACATGAAAGAGTAACTCTGTCTGTCTATGTGTTGTGCTACCGCGACTAAACCTTTGAACCGATTTTGGTGAACGGAGGGATTTTGGTACGGGGTAACAGTTCCGTGGTTTTTGCCTACCCCCATGGGAAAAAGGCGTGAGTTTATGTATGTATGTAAGTTTGAACCCCAAAAAAGGACATAAATAAAATTAAATAAAAATAGCCTTTATTTTTTACTAATGGCACAGATTACAATCTAATGGACTATTCGCAACTTCGTGCGCGTGACTTATTTCACCCGCCATAAGATACGCCTTTGGTTACTGCTCCGCTCCCGTCAGTCGCAGCGTGGTGTTACGTGACGGCAAAAGAACTTTTGAAATCGGTCCAGTAGTTTTTAAGTTTATTCGTTACATACAAAAATACAAATCTTTCCTCTTTATAATATTAGTGTAAACTACTAAACAAGTTTTTTAAATATACTAGGCACTTAAGGTGACTATAAAGTTAACCTGTACTAGTAGTAGTCGCCTCTGAGGCGTAGGCCTCTCCTAAACCTGTCCACACATCTCTTACCCGCGCCTCTCGCATCCATAAGGGTCCTTTCGTTGAAGAGGTCTCTCCACCTTTTATTTGGTCTCCCCTTTTCCTATCTCTTGGTATCCATTCCGTTAAGCGTTTTGTCCATTTATTGTTGCCCATCTTACATACCTATGTGTTCTGCCTACTGCTATCTATTGTTTTTGTTTCCTTTCTAATGTTGGTGTTTTTAAACCCTATCTGATAGTTTGAGACCAAGCATACTTCTCTCCATTTTACGTTAGCAGATAGAAATTTTTCCTTTATCTTCTGTCTTCAGTGACCATGTGTGGCAACCATTTTTAAAGCAAGGCATATCACGAAATGCGTACAGCTTTTTCTTTATATTTATATTGCCGTCCATATTTTTAATTATTTCTCTTAATCCCCATAATTTATTTCATGATAGAGTTATCCTTTTTTCTATCTCTTTTCCTGTATTATTTCCAAATGATACTAGCTGTCCTTAATTATATACCTATTCACTGACATATTTAATCTTCTCTTTGTCTATCGTAATCCAGAGGTACTTTGTTAGTAAAAATCTTGGTTTTCGGTTTGTTCATTGATAATCCCGACAAAAAAAGACATACGCATTTTATTCAGCAACTTCATCTGTGTTCACGATAACCGACATTTAAGCGGACGAAGTCGAGAGCAAAAGCTAGTAACATAAATGTATTGCTTTCTAACCTCATCATCTGCTTAGCCTTTTTCCCAACTATGTTGGAGTCGGCTTCCAATCTAACCGGATGCAGCTGAATACCAAGTACATGAAGCGCACCGCGCGTGCGCGTATAGTGATGTACATGGAGCGACTGCCTATCTGACCTCCACAACCCAGTAACTGGGCAACACGAGACCTCTTGGTTAGACTGGTTGTCAGACTTCTTGGCTTCTGACTATCCGTAACGACTGTCAAAGGTCTACGAATGACAGCCGGGACCAACGGCTTTATGTGCTTTTCGAGGCACGGGGGTGTCACACCACCAACTTCCAAACTCCGGGCTGCTACTGAGAAATTCCTAATGGAAAAACCCAATAACACTTTCTAAACTACAAAATTAAATTAAATGTTGAATTGAGGAGATTTTTAAGAGGTTTTTTTTTGTTCTAAATAAATAAAACACAACATTACAAAAGTGCGCTGATTTATTTGTTAATGGTAAATAATACCTCTACTAACACATATGTGTTTAGTTATAAATTAATTAAATTAGGTTTAGTTTTGCTAAAAAGAAACAACCCACGGCAAAATGTTATTAGAGTGAATAATTAAATATTCGAGTCCTGAATATTTAAGTTTTGAATATTTAACACTGGATATATTTTAATTAATTCTATGAATTAGTTTTGCATGTACATTGAAGTGTTATTGCTGGATAAAAATCGTAATTAATTTAATTATTGAGAGATTGTGAGTTGGGCCTTTTTGGCAGAACTAAGCTTAATTTTTCTGTCTTTTAGTGTTATAAGGGGCAAATGGACAATATTTTTTTTACAATTCATAGTTATACATATATAATTTATAGTATGCTTGCATATAAAATATAGTCTCTAATACAGCCCGATAATTTATAAAAAAATATTAAACTCAGTACGTATCTACTTAAGAACATTTTCGAGTAACTTGACAGACTTTTAAAATTATATTTAAATACTATAATTTCATATAAAAGTGCATTATAATTTTACGAGTGGAAATATTAACTATCTACAATAAATATTAAAATTCTAAATATTTCTTCTATTTGACTAACTCTAAATTGGCCCCTTTAGTGATACAACTACGTGGCTTAGTCTAACTAAGATTAAAACTAACCAAAACTATTTTTGTACGTGTGTGTGTGATGCACGCTAAATTAGAAATAAGCAAACTCATTTTCGACCTTTTTCAGATTGACCCTCGGTTTCTCGAACGAAAAATTAATGTGACAAATGCTCAAGCGTGCGTAAGCTGCTGTCATTGGTTTACTAAATTATCAATAGCCAATCACAGTAGCTACGAGCGCTTGACAATTTATTACATTCATTTTTCTTTCGAAAAGCCGGAGGCAAATCGAGTCTTACATTTAATTCACGTACGTGTCAATTTAACATTCGATTCGAAATTCGAAAAAATCGGGAATCAGTTTGCTATTTTTGAGAAATGTCTTAAAAATTATTTTAAAGGTCAATGGGCCATTAGTATGGGAGAAAAACCCACGGCGGACAGAAATGAAATTGTGAGGATATATAAATAAATGTCTCTAGTTTACCATGGTAAGGGTCGCTTTCTTGTGGGCGGTGGGAATATTGAAAAAAAAAAACTTTTTTATATTCACATTATTTTTTGGAAGTAAGAGAAACAGAGTGTAAAGTTTCTCATCCTCCGTAGAATAGGGGTCCCGGGTTCGATTCCCATGTCGGGCAAAAAGTGTTATTGGGTTTTTCCATTAGGAATTTCTTAGTAACAGCCCGGAGTTAGGAAGTTGGTGGTGTGACACCCCCGTGCCTCGGAAAGCACGTAAAGCCGCTGGTCCCGGCTGTCATTCGTAGATCTTTGACAGCCGTTACGGATAGTCAGAAGCCAAGAAGTCTGACAACCAGTCTAACCAAGAGGTATCGTGTTTCCCAGTTACTGGGTTGTGGAGGTCAGATAAGTAGTCGCTCCATGTAAAACATTGGTATTTAGCTGCATCCGGTTAGACTGGAAGCCGACCCCAACATAGTTAGGAAAAGGCTGATGCTCTAGGCAACGTCAGTTTTGCCGTAATAGTTCGAATAATGAGCGATAGATGTCGCAACATCACTCCCCTCCAAGACCGGAGGTTGATACTCGAAGCACGATGAGTCGTCCATACATCTTGTGATGCGTGCCGGGCCAGTGAGTTGGAACCGGATGCCGTAGAGTTCAGGGAGAGTCGGAACTGTACGCGGAGATGCCCCAGTGAGTCGGGATGGTGCTGCATTATGCTCCAGTGAGTCGGATTGCTGTAGTATTGCGTAGCGGTTTGGCTGCTGTGGTGTCGATCAGGAGAGAAGTGGCGTCTCTGCTTGCTGACCGGTCGAAGTACAGTAAGCTGTGCCAAAGTCGCTGATGAGGCTGAGGGGGATGACCAGGAATGCGCGTCCGCTGCATGCTCGTGGTCAGGAAACCCGATAAAGCCGCGGTTGCTGGCTGGTTGTGTGACTCGTTGCTAGAGAGCTTGAGGAAGTGATGATGACGAATAAAGTAACTACTCGGATGCTGCGCTGACGTTCATGCTCGGGGTCACCAGTTTGGAGGGATAAGAAACAGGATGTGAAGTTTCTAATCCTCCGTTGAAAAGGGAGGATCCTCCGAGCAGACGGGTGTTGTGTCTGGCGGGCTACTGCCCGACTGTTGTTGTCGTCGGGATTTTTATATGAACTTTGATAGCGCCATCTAGGCAACGTCAGTTTTGCCGTAGTAGTTCCAATGCAGAGCGATAGATGTAGCTACAATTTATTCGGCGTGATCAATATCTACCGTGAATTCATCAAAAAATACCGCAGGAGCTTCAACTTGTTGTTGGTGCCTAGCCCAGAATAAGAAAACGGGTGCAATGCTGATACTAAATACACTACAGAAAACCATAGCGGCCCGCTACCCCGCAAACGCTACGTCCCGCAATTTTTAAATCTGTAATATTTTCGAAAATATTCATTTAAATCATATGCTGTAAAAGGCCATATAGATCTATATTAAATCAACAATGTATTTAAGGTATTTAATTGAATAAGGATTAATGTTATATTGGTTAAAATCGCTTCGAAAATAAATTAATTAAAAAGTAAATGACAAAAAAGTGTTATTGTGGGATATCCATAAGAGATAGACATATACCATCGCGGAGTTTTCTGTAGGCCTTTTCAATGTGTACAATACTTAGTACATTATTTTGATAAATCTCGTAGGGTTCAGCCTGCGTTTGCAATGTAAGCGGAATTATTTACGACATCACATTAGAAACCTCAAAAATAACAGTATTTCTCCACTATTTAATGGATGTTATTATACATATAAACCTTCCACTTTAACCACTTTATCTATTAAAAAAAACCGCATTAAAATCCGTTGCGTAGTTTTAAAGATGTTTAAAGAAAGACAACTTATATTTAATAGTAGTATTCGATTTTTTCAATAAATATATTTTTAGTTCCAACTTTGTTCTCCCATGGATTATATATAAAATAACCATTTATAATGCTAATTCAATTTATACTCTTTCATTTTTTATCATTTTCATTTGTGTCCGCGACCGGGTCGGATTGCGCCCAATGACCTTTAAAACTAACATTTAAAATAAACTAAACGTGAGATATTCAAATTATACTATTTCAAATTATATTTATTTATAAGTTTGACAATTTCTTGACACTAAAATATAATAAGTACAAGTGTACCTACATAAAAACTATTCAAATATTTTTTTATTCGCTACAGTATGATTTTTAAATAGCTCTAAAAATTGCTACAGGTCTTAAACTAAGGCACTTCTTACAATATTTGTGTGTGCGTCGTTTTTACAAAATATTAGATATAAAATATATTATAGTAAACGTGTTTTATATACTATATACTTGTGCCGACTTCGACTACGATTGATTTGTTGACTTGACTGTTGCTAGTTTAGAGTCTGCCCCCACGACCGATAATCGGACCGATTTATGACAGATTTCTTCGTCGAAGAGAAAAATCGGTCCGATTTCGGCTGTGTGGGGAGACCCTTATGCGGGGCGTAAGGGACATCTATCCTTAAACTAAGCCAGTGCATTCAGAATACTATTCTGACTTCAGAACAAGTGGAATTTCTTGCAGAAAAAAAAACTTTTTTCGGCAGATCATGTTTGAAAAATTGGCCTGTTGATTTTTTTTTATCGTCCCTAATGGCAATGTTTGTTGACCTAAAACAAGGGTAAAATGTTTTTTACCAGCCGCTGAGGACGATACAGAAGGAATAAGAGCGAATTTTCATTACACATAGCGGAAAAGTATTAAAAATCTCCATATCTCTTTACTTATGGTTTTCCTATTATAAATCTTGTTATCTTATACTCAGTTCAGAATATAAGAATTCGTGGTTTTAGTTAGAGGATAGATGTCCCTTACACCCGAAATTTTAGTTTTTTTGGTTTCTTTCATTTTTGATGACGTAAATGGATAATAGAAAAAAAAATTGAATAACCAAATAATACAGGGTTAAATGACTATAGGTTTACAAATTGTTGTGACAGCCCATCAGTAAAGGCACCCGTTTCTTATACATGGTGTTGTGGGTTCAAATCCGGGCAAGTATAGTTGTACTTGCCCGGATTTGATCTGTGTGTACTTCAATAAATTAAATATACACATACCATTACGTCTGAATTTCTTTAAGGGTTAGGCAGAGGTGTACCAATGCACACCTACAGTTCTCCGGTATGTTTAGGCAATTAAAAATAATTAAAATGTTGATGTTTTTGGTGTTCAATAAATTAGTCGGACGACTAAATCAAAAGTAGTCGAATCATTTTTATAATTTTGATCCAATTTTAATTTTACATACCTACAATTTCCTAATTAATTTTAAAATGTAATATAATTCTATCCCAGTTTTTTGTATGATATTTTAATTTTATATCTAAATCTATCATATTCGGCACTTTCACTGCTCTCAAAGAGTCCATCATTATAATTGATATTTTATACCAATAATTAGCACTGTTTGTATTCACTAAATTGTAGTTTTTAGTACTTGCTCAATGTTACAGATTTTCGTTTTTTTTACTCAAAATTGAACCTTATTTTGTAGGTGCTAAGGCGTAAATTTAGGTCAAACTTTTTTTTTAGGATATGGATATTAAGACACTATAATATCTTCGAAATTATGAAGCCAAAACAAGTCTTCATATCTATCAATGAAGGCTTGTTTTTATAGATGAATGGTTTGATGATGAAATTTCACATGTATAAGTGAAATTCCAGCATCTTTATTGCATAACCTATGATGAATTTGCTTGTTAAGACGCTTCTAAACAGGAAATACTTTTACTGCAAAATGTAGCTGTAACCATTTCGAATAGCACTTAGCGATTATTAAAACATTTGCACATTAGTTGGCAAAATATGACACTTTTATGAGTGGCCCGGGGAATAAGCATGTAAAAAGTGTAGCAGCAACACTTAGTGGAGTTGCCGAGCCACACTGAATATGTGTCCCGGCTACACTTAAAACATTGCTGCCAATGTAGCACAGTCACATAATGCCGGGAAAAAGTGGCCTTTTTTAATTGGGACAAGCCCGTCACACTGTTCCCAAACCACTGCAACTTCTGTAAGCCAGAATCAACAGTGGCGACCACAAGAAAAGCGCCGATGTAATGAAGCTCGACGAGTCCCAGAGAAACGATTCAACTGTCTTGGATCCCGCAACGAAATTAATCAGAAAAGATTAGCGGAGGAGTAAGAAAAATATAATTGGCAAAAGTGGCTGTTTTGGAAAAATTGGCCTGTTTAGGAGCGCCATTAATTATGTATTATGTTAGGTTGACCCAGCTCTGTAGTAGCTTCATCCAATCTGACCATTTCAACCTCATGACCCTTCCAACTCTTCTTATAGGGGCTGAGCTTTTGGGGCGGCTGTTGACATAGCACCTTTGGCTATCTTACTTAAACATTTGCAGGCGCGTCTTGATCCCTTGCAAATTCGACCATGTTTGCTAACACATATGGTCCAATTTTTAAGGGATCAGAAAGGTCCTATCACTTTGCCTGGTTGTTAATAGTACCTAACATAGTAATACATTCTTCGTGAAGCCCTATAGACGTTGACTAGGGCCTCCTAAATGTGTGTGTTCACAGTGATCTCCCCCGTGCCGTGCTCGTAGAGGGCGCGCACGTCGTCTTGTGTCATCTGTGACACTGTCGGGATCTTCGATACGTTGTTCAGTAGCGGTTTTACCTGGAAATAGAATGTATGGGTAATAAATTTTGATCTTAAAGAGCAGGAATCTGATTCTTATTTCGATTCATACAGAGTTCCATTTTCAGTGACAGATTCAAAACCACACCACACCGTCACTATGTAGGCGGGCGCCATTTTGTTTGCCACGGTACCAATACACGGCCACTTTTTGTCGCTTCGAAAAGACAAGTAAAAAAGGGCTCTATTAAAAAAAAACCTTAAAAAGAAACGAT
Source organism: Caradrina clavipalpis (assembly GCA_932526535.1). Lineage (NCBI taxonomy): Eukaryota > Metazoa > Arthropoda > Insecta > Lepidoptera > Noctuidae > Caradrina > Caradrina clavipalpis. Next base: position 15,956,925 of record OW052091.1, on the reverse strand, counting down.
CATTTTCAATCAATAATTCTTAAGTTTTTTTTAATATGATATTGATTTGAAGTATGTTTACGATTAACAATCTAGATGTCTTTTTCGCTGCATTCAACTCAATTGATTAAAAAGTATTTTTTCTCAAAATCCCTTTTTATGGTATTCTCCTCTTATCAGCATCATATAACCCTAAATTCTCCGTACCTTATTCCCAGCCATGCCAATGAACCCATTCCCAACTCCTCCATTTTGCAGGTTCCCGTTGGGCACGCCGCCGTTGGCGTGACCGTTGGCAAGTCCCCCTCCCATCCGCGTCACCGCTGTCGCGAACTGCTGCATGCTGGGGTTGTTATCTGGGAGACAATTAAGCTATTAGCAGGCTGGATTTTAAAATCGGTGAGTTTTGGGCTGTATGAATGTAATCCAGGGAAGCAGTGGGTGCCCATGCGAATCTTGCCCCCCCGGCCTAGCCAGAAGTGGAAAACCGCAGTGCTTTTAGCTGGTAAGAGTCTGGCATGCCCCTCCCTAATCGTCACGATGGAGGAAGTCCATGAAGATTTCCACCGCACTCTAAAAAAAGAGGTCCGGTGAGATGCTTATGAACTCGAAGTGTGAGGTCAAACGAATGTAATTTTGTGAGTCGTATATTTACGTTACATTCCCTATTTATACAAAAGTAATGCTTGGCCTCTCTACAAGTGCGATATTATCGCAAGGGGGATATTAAGTCTGAGATCTATTCCTAAAGTAGATAACTAACACTGAATATTTTCATGACCTTGGCGGCATCTTGACCAACTATATAGCAGTTACCTTTGCGAGTAGGTGGTGGTTCTTGGGGCACCGGTATAGCGGCCAGGGCTTCAGCCTTCTCCATCTCCTCAAGAAGTACACGACTGAACTCCTCCTGCACCTCGGCAGTTTCTGTGTCTCCATCCACCTGAGAATAATGAGGTAACTCTTCTAGAAGAATGCTAAGTGATGTCTTTTACTGGGATTACATACATACCGCCTCGGCTGTATTCCCCCAAGAGTTATGCAGAAGTGTAGCCAATATACACCCACAGTTCACCGGTATGTTTTTAAGTCGCAAGTAACAGGGGGCGAGCCTATTGCTATTAACCGGACAAAAATCCTAACTTCGAGCTGCTACCGAGAATTTCCTAGAAAAACCCAATAACACGTTGTTTGGCCTGGGAATCGAATTCAAGACCTAAGCTATCTTTGTTTTGGGAGGATTCTAGGATTAATAAGCGACAGATTGAGTGAGAGAAATGCATAAACCAGTTCAGAAGCTGACAACAGTTTAAGCGTCATCCAAAAAAGACAAAAGAAAAGAAAGTTGCCACTCACAATAACCATTCGATGGTTTTGGTCTAAAGTCTTGAGCATGGCCAGGCTGAGCTCCCGGAACACCTCGAGTCTTCGGCGGAAGGCGGCCACGGAGTCGTCGCGCCGACCTCGGCCCAGCTGCAGCTTGGTGCAGTCCAGGAGTACCATGCGTGGAGATACGCGGAACTGGAAGGGCGAAAGGAAATTGTCAGTACTGCAAACTTTATAGAAGTTGTCCATCATACCTGTATTCCCCGAAGGGTTAGGTAGAGGTGTCCCAATATACACCCACACATGTACATAGGATGTCCCAATTTACATAGAGGTTGTCGTAATGATTAAAACAATACCAGTTTATTATACAGAGAAACCACGAGCATTGATCACAACCCTTGTTCAAGGCCAATTAGAGATTTCACTTATATTCCATGTCTTCTTACGATATCCAAAAGTAAACTTAGAAAGAACATGTGAAATAGAAAAAAAGCCACATTGGTACTTGCCCGTACCCCGTCAGTCGTGCATGAGAGGAGGCTGCATTAACCGCTAGGTCATCGCGACAAAAAGTAACTAAACATTGCAATAAAAAAATATGGTCTACTTGTTTAAGATCCTAACCTCAGTCTGGAACTGCTCCATCTGCTCCAGATCCCTGGGATATCCATCCAGGACGAGTCCGCAGCCCATTTTGCGAGCATCGAGCACGGCTGCCCTCACCAGCTTGGTGACCAGCTCCTTAGGAGCCAGATCCCCCCCGCTGATGGCAGTGCGAGCTAATGCGCCGTCTGATGCTAGACGGCCTCCAGCATCCGCGAGGTTCCGGAGACGCTGACCTAGGCTGGAGGTGGAAAAGAGTAGTAAAGTGAGGTGTCTTGTTTGTTATGTCAAAGTTTTGAAGGTTTAAAAAGGAAGTGAGAATGGAAAAAGAACTCTATTTACAAATACAAACTGCCTGCTCTCCTCAGTAAAGACAAATATAAATAACTAGGGACTTTTTTTGGACAACCACGCCATACCATTGCCAACCACTGCAACTCATAAAAGCCAAAATCAAGAGTGATATCACTACAAAAGCACCGAGGCAATAAAGCTCGACGAGTCCCGGAGAAACAATTCAACTGCCTCTAATCCCCGCATTGCAATTAATCAGAATAGAACAGGGGATAAGTCTCTCCATACCAAACAGGGGACAAATCAATTGGGTTCTTATGGAGATGTATGTGTACCTGAAATGCATCCAGCCTGGACGCTGCGCCACAGCTCGCTGGCATAGTATAGCCTTGTTGCTACCTGGTCCCCCCACGACCCACAGGAGCGGTGACGTTGTCATCTCACCACGGACTCGTATCACTTCAGACTGGGGAAGCAGAATAAAAACACCCATAAAGCCTATATCCATGTTGTCTCTTCACCATTTGTCACCTTTGGTTGAATGGTGGAGAGTCCGGGTAAGGCGTAAAGTCCGCCTTTGTACCTTTTTGTTGCATAAAGTTTAAAAAAATTAAGAGAAATCTAAACACTTGAATGCTCTATCAAACACACACTTATGTGCTCAAAATTAGGAAACTTGGTAACATTTTAGAAAGAATTTGTTTTATTAACAAAAAAGAAATCAAGCCATTTCATTTTGAAGTTTGCCATGCTTCAATTTTCTTTCATATGGGAAAGATCTGAAGTAAGTAAGAACTCTGTTATTTTAGTGCGTTCTGGAGCCACTACATAAATGATCTTCTTTTTTTTCTTCTTCTTCTTTGGCTTTGTACACCAATATTGTTATTTAAACGTTTTAAGGACATTTCTAAAACCAAGTTTTCACATAGGCAGGTACTGAAAAAAACTTAAATAAAATATGTATAAAGTCTTGTACTAGTTAAACAAATTCTGTTTCAAATTAGGATCATTTGGTGGGAAATGACACCTGCTACTCCTCGTGCTACAAAGAAAGCCTTTATTTAAAAGTACCTAAGGAATAATTTACAAAACTCGTCATTAGGTCAAGGCAGTGCCGTTCCTTCTGACCTCTCACCATTCTATGAAAAACTTGATAAATACAAAACAATATTTTTCGTCTAGTCACTCTGTCTACCGCGCGTTTTTTTATATCGAATTTGGCACTTTCACCTCTATTCTTGTCAATCGTTAGTTTCGTAGAAGATTACTTTTAGGTAGGTTTTTGTTCTCTTCTTCAACGAGGTGTTCGAAAAAATGCTCATTTTCCGATGAAGAATTATGTCCCAATTGGGCAAAGGGGTAGAATCGTGACATTAATAAGATAAAACGGCCAGCATATCTGAAGTGCACGATTCCCGCACGAAATAAATATTTGTATGGTCTGCAAACACGACTAGTGTTTGAAAATGCACCCGTAATGCGTAAGAAGATTCTAGGGTGGGGCAACTATTTATATTCAAATTGAACGTCTTTTACACCTCAAATTATAATTCAAACTAACCTTCGGCGTAATAACCCTTTCCGTGCCCGTCTCCTTTATTTCTGACTGGAACGGCATTGCCACAGGTAATGGCATAGCCACCGGCACTGGCATAGCCACAGGCAATGGCATAGCTACTGGCATCACCGGAGGGACCACGGTTCCATCTCTCCTCTCCCGTACATCTTGAGATGGGGCGGGTTCCACACCCACAATCTCGCCAGGTATACCACCAGCTCCGACGCCAACGCCACTGACGCCATTCATGGTGGACTGGTCTTCCGTGGTGCCTATGATTTGGAGGACGGCAGCTCTCAAGTCTTTGTAGACCTCGTCTGGGTTGCGTTCGCCGTTGATCTGTGGGAGAAGTAAATTTATTTGTAAGTAAGTTGATCGTCAAGCTACCTCTCATACTCCAGATGGTGGGTTCCCAACCAAGCACAGGCAAGTACCAATATAACTTTTTCTATGTTATTTATAAGTTACTTTATAAGTTTATCTTGGACATCACTGACATAGGTAAAAGACATCATGAAGAAACTTGGACATATATAATTAATGTAAGTCTGGAATCGCCAATCAGCCTTGAGCAACTGCTGTACAAACGCCTCTTCTCATACAAAGAAGGCACAAACAATGATCACCAGGCTTGCTCAAAGCGCATTAGCAATGCCAAACTTTATATTATAAATTGTTTCAGGTTTCTTCACGATATTCCACTTCACCGATGTCAGTGATATATCCAAGATAAACTTAGTAACATATGAATTCAAAAAGTGACATTAGTATTTACCCGGATCGTCCTTCATCATTGTTTTTCAAAAAGTCTAGTCCTTTTTATCTATTGCAATTTCTAAATAAGGTTAATGTATAAGTTTATTTATATTTAAGTATAGTAGGATAGGTTAGATATAGGTTTATTTAGTGAATCTTAATCATAAATATCATAATACAGTCTGGCCGGAGAAACAACATAATTCGTATTAGGTCACAAATAACTCCCAAAGACAAAATTACTGAAATTAAACAGTAAATAATTGATACGTCAAGAGACTCGATGTATAGTTAGCTGTAATTAAAGACACATTTGAGTTGTACGCCCATTGACACAGATATTCGTGCCGAGGAGTCATGCATCATAAATGTAGTCCGTGTATGAACGATACATACATATTTTTAACCGACTTCAAAACAGGACGTTCTTAATTCATTTTTAACACACACATATCATCACGCCTGTATTCCCCAAAGGCTTAGGAAGAGGTGTACCAATGTACACCCGCAGTGCGCCAGTATGTTTAAGTCCCATGTAATAGGGGGCGACCCTATTGCCAATAACCAAGCATAATCCTAACTCCGAGCTGCTAATGGGAATTTCATAGAAAAACCCCAATAACACTTTGCTCGACCTGGAATCGAACTCAAGACCTCTAACGTAGCAGTCGCGCAATTCATTTTTATTTTTCACATTACATTCCTGTTTAAATAATTGGGTCATCATCATTATCGTCATATCAGCCGAACGATGTTCCCTGCTGAACATAGTCTTCCCCTAATGATAGCCACAATGACCGGTCCTGCGCGGCCCGCATCTAACGATTACTCGCGACCTTTACTAGGTCTCCGGTCCATCTCTTGTGGGGTCTTCTCTCATTGCGCCTTTGGGTCCGTGGTCACCACTCGAGAGCCTAAGGCGCATCGCTTATTGGTAAGACGAGGCGAGGTCGCGGGATCGTCACGGCACGGTCGACGTTCCACCTGACCCGTGGCGCGACCCTACCATTTATTTCTAAAGAAAACATTAACCAAGACACAACTTATCTAAAAAAAGAAACTCTTTATTTAAGCGCTGATAATCCAATTAATTTTCAATTAACAGTAAAATTAGATTTTTAGTTGGCATCCATTGATTTGGCAAAAATATGACGTCACAGTTAACTTTGCCTTATGAAATCTATGACGATTAATTGTATAATAATGATGATAATAGAAACCTATGATTGGTTAGCGTCATATACTCAATTTTTTGGCTGTCCCCGCCACGTCATATAATCGGTGATCGATTTTTTCTCGGAGAGTATGGAATATATGAATTCTAATATACAATAATAACGGACACGTCTACAAAAAATACATCACACGAAACAATGGATCTATTGAACGCCCAATAATCCTACAAAAACTCGAACATAGTCACACACAGCAAGTTGAAAAAAATAACCTTCGTTCTACTGCATGACAAAAAATTCATAACCCTTCTCATAGCAACCATGGTGTTACCTGTTACTAGGGATTGCAATCCGGATTATTCGAAATTCGAAAACAACTGAAAAATCCGGATTTTCTTGCCTTTTTTAAATCCGGATTTTCAGACTCAAATCCGCTTTTTTCGGATTTCAGTCAAAACTGATTATAACGCATAATATTTGTAATTAATTATGATTATAATAATTATTTTGATTGTAATTAATCGGTATATCGATATTACCTACTTTAATGCGAAAATAAGAATAAAAAATAAATAAATTAAATTAAAAAATATTGGTCCATTGTTACAAGACAAAATAAACTTAAAAGTACTTTATATTATGGTATGCTATTCTAAGTTATAGCGAACTGCATGCGCGTTACGTCTTTGGTTAATGCTCCGCTCCTCATATACAGGGTGGAATTTTATAATGCTACCTGGAGGGAAAGTACTCTTAATACTTAAGTTAGCAAATTTTACTGAAAGGAAACATTCCTTTATTTTTAAAAAGAAACAAAACTGCATTTCAATAATTTTGAAAATACACTTGCCACACCCGGGAATCGAACCGACTAAACTCCGAAAAAATAGCATCCTGTACTTTTATGGCACTAATCGATAGGGTCAATCATAATGATCAAATCTCATCATGAAATTTTAATCTAAACATATTTTATTTGGACGAAAAAAACGAGTATTTTTATGCTTTTCCAGCTCCTCCCCACTGGAGTGCTTTTTTTTTTATAGACGGGAAATCATCAAATAACTTCCCCCGCCCTGGGCGGGGCGGGAGGGAGTGTCAGACTTTTATTGACTAAAACCCGTCTATGTTCCTTCATGTGCCCTTTGCGTTCCGGGGGCGCGGTATCTCTTTCGAACAACCCGCAGCCCCGGCAGGCATCGGCCCTCAGTGGCCCCATCCAAGTTTGCTGACATCTCTTTGAGGCGCGCGTGGAACACGAACGCGCCGTCGACACGGTCTGTCGTTATTCAGTGAACGTACGGACGGTGAGCTACCCATTGCTCACCGTCCACAGACCCGCGCCTACGGTGGCCGGGAGTCGTCTCGCGGCTCCCGACGCCCGGAGCGTCTACCGCGGCGGCCGCTGGGACGGGGGACCCTCCTTTCCCTCTCCCGTCCCGCCGCCTCCTTCTCTAGCATTACAGCTTCGCAGAAGGAGGCGACTGCTTCCCATTCCCTCTCGCTCCGGACCATGGCCTGAACCAGTGCCGGACGCGAGAGGGCGCCGCCGCCGATGGCCGCCTCGAGGACTCGGCGGTGCTCCGCCCAAGCAGGGCACACCGCCAAAGTATGCTCCACCGTGTCCTCGGGGCGATCCTCACAATGGTGACAACCGGGCGTTTCCTCCCGTCCGATGAGGTGCTGGAACCTCCCGAAACAACCATGTCCGGTGAGGACCTGCGTCAGGCGGTAGGTGAGGGCGCCGTAGCGCCGCTCAAGCCACTCCTCAAAGAGGGGACTTACCGCCTCAATCAAGGCGTGCCCTGCGCGAGGTTGCGACAGTCGCTCTCTCCATGCCGCCATGAGCCCACTGGAGTGCTGGAGTATCAATGTTTAAGTACAGTTTATGTTATGTAATGATTATGTAAATTTATAACGAGAAAAATTACTGATACCCAAAATTTATTGAATATTTTAGTTGATTTTATTCTGTCGAGCTGTGAATTGAGCCAATTGATGCAGATTTCAATTAATTTATACTATTTTATATAAATTTTAACAAAATAACTTAAAACACCAAAAACTTCGAAAACTCCGGATTATCCGGATTTTAATCAGACGAGAATTCAGAAATCCGGATTTGAAAAAACTCCGGATTTTGCAATCCCTACCTGTTACCAACACCTTTTTATTTATTTACCACTTGATTAGTACCTTCGACTGTGGCGAGCCATTATATGCTACACAAGGTTGCTGTCACCTGCAGCACAGCCCACAGCTTTCTAGTATTGGAAAAGGGGTGATAATTTATTGCTCATTTCAAGTGTTTTTATACCGCGACCCCGTTTATGTTTTTATAGAAATGGCTTTCAATAAAGTGACTTGGAGGTAATATAAATTTTTCAATAAGACTGGTTGTTTTCGTGTTTTAATTGGATTTAGGTGTGCCAAAGCGAACGTCACACGTCAATTTCTTCAGGGCACGCCTTGATTTAGGCGGTAAGTCCCCTCTTTGAGGAGTGGCTAGAGCGGCGCCATGGCGCCCTCACCTACCGCCTGACGCAGGTCCTCACCGGACACGGAAAGTTTGGGAGGTTCCTGCACCTCATCGGGCGGGAGAAAACGCCCGGGCACTGCGAGGATCGCCCCGAGGACACGGTCGAATCGTCATACTTTGGCGGTTTGCCCCGCTGGGGCGGAGCATCGCCGAGTCCTCGTGGCGGCCAACGGCGGCGGCGACCTCTCGCGTCCGGCACTGGTTCAGGCCATGGTCCGGAGCGAGAGGGAATGGGAAGCAGTCGCCTCCTTCTGCGAAGCTGTAATGCTAGAGAAGGAGGCGGCGGGACGGGAGAGGGAGAGGAGAATCCCCCGTCCCAGCGGCCGCCGCGGTAGACGCTCCGGGCGTCGGGAGCCACGAGACGACTCCCGGCCACCGTAGACGCGGGTCTGTGGACGGTGAGCAATGGGTAGCTCACCGTCCGTACGTTCACTAAATAACGACAGACCGTGTCGACGGCGCGTTCGTGTTCCACGCGCGCCTCAAAGAGATGTCAGCAAACTTGGATTGTCATTTGATGATTTCCCATCTTAAAAAAAAAAGGTATCGAACCCACAACTGATTAACTAATTGAAATGATTTTGGGTATTTACACTTTAAATAATTATAAGCACAAGTTTCAAATATATATTTAATTGTTATTGTTGAATTAGTTTTACCTAATAAATGTAATTAATGTTTGTAAAATTGGCAAAAAGCTAATCAGCAATTTGGAGCTCCTCCTGTTATCAAAGAAATACATAGATGACAGTGGTCTTCATCTAATGACCGTTTGATATAACTGAAGGACATTTCTACGTATTGCTAAATGACGTTCAAATTCAAACCGCAATCTAGGGGTCTACTCTGAAATGACAAATCCGAAGTTTCGGCCGAATCTTCGGACGTTTCCTACTACGAAGTTCATTTTATTTCGTTCGGTCGGTCGAATCCGACCGAACTTCATTTTGACGTTTGTTGTATCGTAAACCCTACTCTGAACGAGAAAAGTCCGACCGAAAGCTTTAGTTTGACAAGAGTTACATCGTAAATTAATGTCAATATTCACGACAGCAAAATAGCTACCTTTTGAGTATCGTAATCATCAAATTTAATAAATTATCAACAACTATCACACACATACCATCACGCTTGCTTTCCCCGAAAGATTAGGCAGAGGTTTAACCAATATACGCCCACAGTTCGCCGGTATAATTAGGTACCATGTAATAGGAGGCGAGCCTATTGCCATTAACTGGGTACAAATCTTAACTCCGAGCTGCTACTGAGAATTTCATAGAAAAACCTAATAATACTTTGCTCGACCTGGGAATCGAACCCAAGACCTCTAGCGTAGCAGGCACATTAGGCTACCGAAGCAGTTATTAACAATTATCTTGAGTTTTATTTTTGTTTAAAGTGAATGTGTCATAGGTTAACTGAAATTAAATAAAAAAAACCGAAGTTCAACGTTAAATTTAATTAAAAGCGAAGGATTTTTACAGTTATTGGAGAATAGTTTTATATTATTTTAAAAGTAGACATAGATGTAAATTAGGTAGGAGACAGAAATAACTTAGGATTATGTTCAACAAATAAAAAAATGATCTTCTGTCCAAAATACACTATTCTGTCCCGCACAGAGCTTCCAGCTTGAAGAGTTCAGGATAACGTCAAGATTCTTTGCACCGTTGTATGGCTGTAAAATGACAGGACCCATAGCATTAACCGTGTTGTGAATTTTTTCCCGCAGTCAATGGTTCAGCGTACGACTGTCGATATTCCTTAAATTGCCTTGAGCCAAATCTCGATGCTCTTCAAGGAAATTAAGGAGAGCATCAATGTGTGCTGTCGGTCTGGACATGGTGACTTTGTCTTGCAGAATGTGTGTTCATAATAACTTTCATTTCCGAACTTCCAAAACACGAACATGGGAAAACGATAAACCCAAGGGGCGCTTCTTTTTACTTCATTTGTGCGGCTGTGGTATCACTGCGACCATGGCTGATCTATTGTGATCGCCGCAACGCAAGGGGCACTTGATCACGGGTTAAATAAATAATTTAAAGTGTAGTAAGCTTATTCTTTGATATCAACTCATAACTCAACACGTAACTTAAGACTTTTCACTTCAGTCGGCATTTGATGATAAACGACAGAAATACGGTTACCTATCGGTATAACGTTTGCGACAGACGAGATTTGTATTTTGTCCCTGAATTATGCATGAATAAAAAACTCAAGCACCACTAGTTTGTTTACATTTTACTTGTCATCCTTTGACTTTTTAACTTTTTCTTCTAATGATAATCGACAAAGGTATACAACCTTTCCAGCCAGCTACAAATTCAATGTTATTTTGAGAAATATTACAATGTTCGTAGGTATAAATACTGAATTAATAGCGAAGTTCAATTTCCATGTTATAGAAAATAATTTCAATCTGTAATTCAACAGTTAAATCATATCGAAAGACTAATAAAAACATATCGATAAACTTCGGATTTGTCATTTCAGAGTAGACAGGGTCTACTCTGAAATGACAAATCCGAAGTTTCGGCCGAATCTTCGGACGTTTCCTACTACGAAGTTCATTTTATTTCGTTCGGTCGGTCTAATCCGACCGAACTTCATTTTGACGTTTGTTGTATCGTAAACCCTACTCTGAACGAGAAAAGTCCGACCGAAAGCTTTAGTTTGACAAGAGTTACATCGTAAATTAATGTCAATATTCACGACAGCAAAATAGCTACCTTTTGAGTATCGTAATCATCAAATTTAATAAATTATTAACCTTTTGAACGCCACGGACGTTTATAGACGTCTAACGAAATCGTGCCAAACACGCCACCGACGTCTATAGACGTCAAGAAAACGACATTTTTACGTACTTATTCTATAGTTAAAAATATACTAAATTAAGTTTTTCTATCTCTTTTTCATATTATCTAAAACTACATTAATGAAATATTGTAAAATAGCACAAAGATATATTCATTTCTTACATTTCACTAGAAAAAGCAATAATCAAAAATTGCTCATCGAGATGTACTGCATTTGTGGCTTGGCGTGGCAGTGGCGCCGATGCGTTTACGCTCTGGCGTTCAAAAGGTTAACAACTATCACACACATACCATCACGCTTGCTTTCCCCGAAAGATTAGGCAGAGGTTTAACCAATATACGCCCACAGTTCGCCGGTATAATTAGGTACCATGTAATAGGAGGCGAGCCTATTGCCATTAACTGGGTACAAATCTTAACTCCGAGCTGCTACTGAGAATTTCATAGAAAAACCTAATAATACTTTGCTCGACCTGGGAATCGAACCCAAGACCTCTAGCGTAGCAGGCACATTAGGCTACCGAAGCAGTTATTAACAATTATCTTGAGTTTTATTTTTGTTTAAAGTTAATGTGTCATAGGTTAACTGAAATAAAATAAAAAAAACCGAAGTTCAACGTTAAATTTAATTAAAAGCGAAGGATTTTTACAGTTATTGGAGAATAGTTTTATATTATTTTAAAAGTAGACATAGATGTACATTAGGTAGGAGACAGAAATAACTTAGGATTATGTTCAACAAATAAAAAAATGATCTTCTGTCCAAAATACACTATTCTGTCCCGCACAGAGCTTCCAGCTTGAAGAGTTCAGGATAACGTCAAGATTCTTTGCACCGTTGTATGGCTGTAAAATGACAGGACCCATAGCATTAACCGTGTTGCGAATTTTTCCCGCAGTCAATGGTTTAGCGTACGACTGTCGATATTCCTCAAATTGCCTTGAGCCAAATCTCGATGCTCTTCAAGGAAATTAAGGAGAGCATCAATGTGTGCTGTCGGTCTGGACATGGTGACTTTGTCTTGCAGAATGTGTGTTCATAATAACTTTCATTTCCGAACTTCCAAAACACGAACATGGGAAAACGATAAACCCAAGGGGCGCTTCTTTTTACTTCATTTGTGCGGCTGTGGTATCACTGCGACCATGGCTGATCTATTGTGATCGCCGCAACGCAAGGGGCACTTGATCACGGGTTAAATAAATAATTTAAAGTGTAGTAAGCTTATTCTTTGTTATCAACTCATAACTCAACACGTAACTTAAGACTTTTCACTTTAGTCGGCATTTGATGATAAACGACAGAAATACGGTTACCTATCGGTATAACGTTTGCGACAGACGAGATTTGTATTTTGTCCCTGAATTATGCATGAATAAAAAACTCAAGCACCGCTAGTTTGTTTACATTTTACTTGTCATCCTTTGACTTTTTAACTTTTTCTTCTAATGATAATCGACAAAGGTATACAACCTTTCCAGCCAGCTACAAATTCAATGTTATTTTGAGAAATATTACAATGTTCGTAGGTATAAATACTGAATTAATAGCGAAGTTCAATTTCCATGTTATAGAAAATAATTTCAATCTGTAATTCAACAGTTAAATCATATCGAAAGACTAATAAAAACATATCGATAAAACATTCAACTCTAGACCTATATTTCGTTCAGTCCGACACTCTGCCGAAAATTGACTATGGTTCCGACCGAACTGAGCCATCCCGAACTTTGTTCGTAGTAGGGCAACAATGCAAACTTCGGTCGTGTTTCGGTCGGTCGGTTCGGTCGGATTTGTCATTTCAGAGTAGACCCCCTGGTCGCAATCGCATCTCAGCGACAATCAATGTCAAAATGTAGACGACAAATTAGACGTTTCTTGGCTGTCAAATTACCTCAAATGAGAATGAATTTTTTTTAATCGTAATTAATGCTACCTTTGTGTCTTTCACGCAAGTATCTTATCGCGGAACTGTCTTTTCGCGGAAACGTCTGTTCGCGCAATTATCCTTTCACGCAAGGGATTCGCTCAAGTGTTTTTCTTAGTTAAAATGAAGGGATTTGCCTCTCTAGTGGTGGTCTGGTAAGACCATTAAAATAATAGATCAACATCAAGTCACAAAAGGCCTCAATTTCAAAATGATAATGAAATCCAAAAACTAAAAGACGATAAAACACAATCCCTCGATCTTCCATATCGAAGCGAATCAATTGCAAATAGCATATAGGCAAATATTGGAACATGCGTCATTCAGCGGTCGACCCATGCATCAAAGTGCCTCCGAGGTATCAAAGAACCTCTGTTTATGTGGAACTATGGAACTTTCAGTGCCCATCACTCACATACGGTCACTCCCACGGCACACCGTTTTATTGCATTATTTATGCATAAGAATATACGTCAAATTGTAGCTTGTGTAGGTACACCAAGGGTGCTCAACTTTTTAACAGTCGGGCCAAACGGTCGGTTTATAAATTTTGAGCGGGCCACTAACGATTCGTATTTTAGTTACTTTTGTGACTTGTGCAAAAAAACCAATAGTTTTATGAAATGTAATAGTTGTTTGTTAATAAATACCGCAAAAAAATCACGTTAGCAAATATTTGGTTCTGGTTTTTAGTATTTGTTGTTATAGCAGCAATAGAAATACATCATCTGTGAAAATTTCAACTGTCCAACTATCACTGTTCATGAGATACATCCTGGTGACAGACGGACAGACGGACAGCGAAGTCTTAGTAATAGGGTCTCGTTTACCCCTTTTGGGTACGGAAACCTAAAAAAAGGACAAAACACAGAGGATCAAGCGACATCCGCATTGTAAGACATAAAATTGATTGTATCATTAGATGCAATCAATGTGAATTTTGACAATGTTTAGTTTTTTATGTAAGGCGTAGTATGAGATGTTGATAGTTACGCGGGCCATTTAAAATCCGCGGGCCACATAATCGCCTGCGGGCCTGCGGTTGAGCACCTTTGATGAACACCGTGAATTTCAAACATGTGGAACATAAAAATTGATATCTAACCACACATTCAAATGTGTGGTTAGATACCAATTTATATGTTTGGTTTCGGTTGAGTACTGCTATTATCTTTAGCGAAACGTTTTTCAAAAATTGCAATAAAATTACAGATAATGTCCTGTCTTGAAACTACCTTTTCGATTGGGTGACCTGATTCATTTGTTTCTTTCTTGCGTTTAAACTCGCAGCGGGAGGGCTGGTGCAAAATGGGGTAAAAATGAATATTTGGCAGGGCACGGGGATGGCCTTTGCCCAGCAGAGGGACAATACAGGCTAGAAAAAAATATAATGACGTACAAAAGTGCCTTTAAATGGTCATAATAAAATTATGATTTTACTTTGTCTTGGTTATCGGTATAGGTACCCGGTTATTCGGTCTCGGGTTCTGACAAAAACCGTTTCTGGCTACGTAAGGGAAAATTTTCTTATTAAGAACACGTATTTCATAAAAATGTATCACACTGCCGTTTCAGTGTATTCTGTGGCTTATTTCACCCACGTTAACTAGTTTCGTCTTTGGTTACTGCTCCGTTCCAGTGCTTCGTAGCATGATGTTATATAGCAGTATAGCCTATATTACTCAGTGATAATGTAGCTGTCTAACGGCAAAAGAATTGTTGAAAGCAGTCCAGTAGTTTTTTTTTGTTTAATACAAATATTCAAATTTTTCCCTTTTTTTAGTGTAGATATAGATTATACTAAGTACCTATAGATTTAACTCTGTTCTCTTTATATTTTTTTCTATCATCTAATAGCTACTGTCCTGAACTCTGACACTAGGGTATGTGGGGTCGTTTAGACCTTACCGCCCACACGATAAAAAAGAAGATGGCTACTGTACTACCAATTTTCTGACCATTTGTCTTTTCTCTACTGTCATGCCGCCTTCATCACATCACGCCCTAAGTTCGACAAGTCATCGACCGCGCCACGGGACGTTCTACACCCACGCCTCTACGCAGTACCAATAGATTAATGGTCTGCGTAGACTGCCGGACGGGACCGCAGAGGATTTTAAATTCATCAATTGAAATAAGGTAGGTATACGTTTCAATGGAGCAGCTCGGAGTTAGGATTTGTGCCTAGTTAATGGCAATAGGCTCGCCCCCTATTACATGAAGCCTAAAAATACCTGTGAACTGTAGGTTTCTTTTGGTACGGTACGCCTCTGCCTAAACCTTTGGGGAATACGAGCGACGGTATGTTATTTCAATGCTCGCGGATCGGCCTCAGAGAACCGCAGCGTAGATCCTAAGCCGATCCCCGAGCATTGAAATATACACCTTAATTCGATTGGATAACTATGAAATTCAATTGTAAATCCTTTGCCATCCCATCCGCCAGTCTACGCAGGCCACTAAACTCAATTTCCCAAGACCTGTACACACAAAATCAATGGAAACACTTTAAAATTGGTGAGTCACAACTTAATTGTTCAAGTAAAGTGAGGGACGCACCTGCAGAGTTCCCATGGTCGCTATCATCATGGTTTCAAGTCCCGAAGGCGGTCCTTGACGAATACTCCTATGTGTGGGTGGGTTGATGTAAATATTTTATGAAACATGTCTGTTAATAAATAAACGATCTTGTTTTTGACGAAAATGTTAGGTGGAGTAGACGAGGCTTTGATTTTTGTGTTACGTTTTATGTAATACTTTTCTTTTTTTGTTATTGGATGGCAATCAATCTGTCGCGACGGCCCACCGTGTTAACCCTTTGAACGCCAAGCGCAGCTCATAAGAAGTATGCTCTCTACGCTGAGCCATTTATTCACTATTAAATACTTACAAAATGCTAGTGATAATAAAAGATCAAGCTTAACTTTAGTCCAATTTTATTTAAGTGACTTACGGAGAACATGACAAAATTTTAAAAATATAATCATTTCACCTATTTTCTATAATATTAATTATAAAGTAGCACATCTATTTGTCGCCTAAACTCGTCGTTGGCGTTCTAGCGGCCGATTACGTTTGTCGCTTTTAAGCGTTGTTGGCGTTCAAAGGGTTAAGTGGTCACCGCTGCCTCAAGATATTGCAATACCAGAGAAATTGCAAATGCTGTATCATCCCGGAAACAAAGTTGAAATGTCTCATATGCCTGTATTAACACCGGCACCCATACCCTTCAAACCGGAACACAGCAACGCTGCTTTGCGGCAGAGACAAGGACGGTAGTAGTACTTCCCCGGACGAGCTCCTTCACAAAAAGTCCTACTAAGTACTACTAAAATCTATCTAACCTATATACATCGCGGTGTCACCCGCGTGCAGTTAGGTTGCTGCTCCGATCCCGTTGGTCGTAGCGTAATGTTATAAAGGCTTATTTATATGTCTCATGAAATTAGCTATCATATACAAAAATATTTCTCCAACCCGAGAGGTAGTTTCATAGATAAAACGTAGAAACAAAAATCTCTTCAGCTTTATTTTATATATTTACCTAGTTTCTATAGGATTATGGTCGTTCCCCATCATGATTATCGTAATGACTATAATATCAGACATGTGAAACGTGATTACATTGTGTGTGTCACTCTTAGACAAAAACATAAGTGTCATGTTTTTTAGGGTTCCGTAACCAAAATGGTAAAACGGGACCCGATTATTGAGACTTCGCTGTCCGTCTGTCACCAGGCTGTACCTCTTGAACCGTGATAGTTAGACAGTTGAAATTTTTACAGATGATGTATTTCTGTTGCCGCTATAACAACAAATACTAAAAACCAGAATAAAATATTTTTTTAAGGGGGCTCCCATATTTGCAGTTTTTATAGAAAACCGTACGGAACCCTTTGTGCGCGAGTCCGAAGGTGGTAGTACTTTCCCGGACGAGCTGCTTCACAAAGAGCTCTCGTACCACTCTTATGCTAGATGCCTTGTTGATGAACTTTAAGCACTATTGATGAATTTTTCGAACCTAACCTTATTTTTTTCAATCAAGTCTTTCTCGAAACTAATTCAATTAAGTTTGCCATCCAACGATGCATTAAGAAAACGTTGCATAAATCGCGGAATACAACAATGACGAAAGACGCAGTGTACACACACCCTTACCCACATACATAAAAAATCAAACAGACATTTATTATCGATAATGTCGTCATACTTCGTCCTAGAATCATTTAAATATGCATGAAAGTAGACTGTAATTGGACAAATGAGTTGACTTAACTAACAAACGACCTTAAACTCTTACTTTAAGAGTCAATATTGAATGTTTAACGGCACAGTGATACGTCCTTTTGTAAACGGGAGGTGTACTAATAGGTAAATTCATTTGATGGTTTTTGTATTCGAATGGAAGGACACGATTTGATGGATACTTTTGATTTTTATTGCCATTGAAAACTCTGGTGAATGAAAATGGTTTAGAAGAATATTCTTCTCCACATAATATCTAAACAACACCTCGCCAGTATTCCCCGAAGAGTTGGGCAGAGGTGTACCGAAGTACACCCACAGTTCCCCTGTATGTTTAGGTCCCATGTAATAGGCGGTGAGCCTATTGCCATTAACCGGGCACAAATCCTAACGCCGAGCTGTATAAAACAAAATCGCTTCCCACCGTCTGTACGCTTAGATCTTTTAAACTACGCAACGGATTTTAATGTGGTTTTCATCAATAAATAATAATAAATAAAATAATAAAATAAAATTTATTCAAATATAAGTAAAACTATGATTTACATTAATCGTCATAGAGGAAAATTAATTCTAACTATAATGTAGACCTGCCTGAGCTAGGTTTAAGAAAACCTGTGTTTCAGGCCATCAATTTACGTCAAACATTTTTAAAAAGAGGACATAAGTAAATTTATTAGTAGCTAACTTATGGAGAAGACATATTATTATTTTCAATGACTTGTCAAGTAACTATTTAGGTATATAATATTAAGACTTCTATATTATTAATTATTATGTTATATTATCGAATGTAAGATATATATTATGTTACAATAAATTAACGAATAATATTAAAGTAGATAGAGTAAATTAGGTAAACAATGAGACTTTTATTAGAGTGTGTACATACATACTTTATTTCACAATTTCTAGTAGTTTTTCCGTGTCTGCATAATTGTGTTTTGCCAGGTATTCCTGAACTAGTAGATTACACCTATTATAACTTAAACTATAAATCTTTAGTACTCTGTTAAACTGGTTATATAAGTAGGGTCCCAAAAATAAGTAAAAACGATTAGCAAAAGCATGTTTCGTCCGAAGGTTAGCACAAACCAAATCTTTTCTCCTCCTATCTGAGGGTACTGGGTTAAAATAAAGTTCAGTGTGTTGTAATAGGATTACGTTCAAAACAAACAATTGACGTACTGTTAGCACCTTGCATGCTATATAAAGCTGATGTGTAGGAAATCTGAACGGACGAAAAGTAGCAACCTTTAAAACTGCTCGTTGGGCGCGTTCTAGGGGCAGCAAAATTGATTTAGCGACACCACCCCAGGATGTTATGCAGTAGGTAATAATAGATTGACACAAAGCCAAATAAACCTGTCTAATTATTCGAAAGTTGGCAATGTGACGTAAGTTTTTAAAAATGTAGATTAGTTTACGCACTCTGGTGCATAATAAATCGATGTGCTTGCGGAAGTTCAGATTTGAGTCAATCGTAATACCTAGATATTTGATATAGTCTGTTTTCGCTAAAGTGGGGCAAGTGCATGCAATGTCAGCATAATGTAAATTACAATTGTTATGCGCTTGAATGCTTAGCTTAGTAAAAGTTGGATTAGTGTTTCTCATTGTAAATAGTAGGTATTTTGTTTTGTCTATATTTAGTGTTAAGAGATTTTTATAAAGCCAATTAGACACAGTATTAAAACCTTTCAGTGCAACATCATAGACGTCGGCTGTCGATTTAGCTGCGAACAGTAGAGCTGTATCATCCGCATATGACATAATGACACCATTTTGAAGTGTCAAATTGCATAGGTCATTTATATATATTAAGAACAAGGTAGGACCCAAAATACTGCCTTGTGGGATTCCGTAACAGGTATTTTTAAGTTCAGAACTGATGCACTGACCTATTTTTACACACTGATGGCGGTCGCTGAGGTAATCAGACAACAGTTGCAATTGTACACCCCGTATTCCCATCATCTCCAGCTTGGATAAAAGCAAGGTACAAGAAATTGTATCAAAAGCCTTGGCTAGGTCTAAAAATATCCCTATTGTGTGCATGCCGTTATCTAGGTTAGTGCTTATAAAATTAGTTAGATGATGAACAGCTTGGCTTGTAGATCTTTTAGGCCTAAAACCAAATTGATGATCAGAAAGTAATTTATTACTTTCCAGATATTTTACTAATCTAGAGTTTATAATTTTTTCTAATATCTTTGAGAGGCCTGTTAGAACTGAAATTGGCCTGTAGTTATTTACACAACTTTTGTCTCCAGCTTTAAACACAGGGGTAACAAGGGCTTTTTTAAGCAATTTAGGAAATAGTCCTTTTGTTAAACATAGCTGAAAAATGTGTGTCAAAGGAGGGGCAATGAGGTATTTAAACCTTTTGAGTATGCTATTAGGTATGTCGTCACACCCTAGGGCACAAATTTCCTTTAATCCATCTATTATACCTACTACCTCATTAACATCGGTATCTAATAAGACAAAAGAGTTTTGTGTCGCGTATGTCACAGTTTGGCTTTGAATGGAATAACTAGAAAGTAAGATGTTCTCTGCTAAGTTTTTTCCTACGTTAATGAAGTAGTTGTTAGCTTTATTTGCTGCTTCGGTAGGGCTTAGCTCGGAAGATAAAAGATCAAGGGCTGGTTCGGGATTTTTTGATCTAATAGTGTTAGTTTTAATGAATTTCCATATAAGCTTGCTGTTTTTACCTGCTTTCTGTAGTTGACTCTGATCATATTGATTTTTTAGCTTCTTCAACAGATTATTACAGAAATTCCTATATCGTTTGTATGTAATTGATAGTAGGTTATTATCCGGTGCATTTTTCGATTTTCGGTGGAGTTTATCTCTATGTCTGATACAGCGAACCAGTCCGGGCGTAATCCATGGTTTAATGTTACTGTACTTGCTAGGTATTATTTTGGTAAACGTATTCTTCCTAAGTGCAGATTGCAATAAATCTACAAAATATTGTAGGGAGTCATTTGGGTCATGTGAGTTATAAACTGGGTCAAAATTAATACCGCGTAAGTCAGTTTCGAGACTCACCATGTTGAGTTTAGTATAGCTACGCATGCATTTATTTCTAGGTGAACTTATTTGTAATGTTAGTAAAACAGCTTGATGATCGGTTAATGATGAATTAGTTACCAACGTTTTTGATGGGCTTTTCGATTTTATAAGGATATGATCTAGACAGGATCCGCTCTGGTGGGTTGGATGATAATGAGCTGGTAATAATCCATGAAATGAGCAAATATTGAGGTACTTATGTGCATGAGTGTCGATTTTTACAGCAGCTGTGTTTATGTTGATATCACCTACCAGTATGATATTTTTAAACGAAGATAATTTTCCTAAGTTAGTATTAAGCGAGTCCAAAAACCCATCAATACCCTGTGATGGAGGTCTGTAAATAGCCAATATTACTGTATCGGGAATAATTTTAATTATTAAGCAGTTGCAGTCTGAAAAATAAGGTTCATCTACTAATGTTATTAAGTTATTTTTAATATAAACCACGACGCCATCATTCTGGTTGAATGTTCTATCGCTTTTGTGAAGATTAAAGCCATCGAGAGTTGGTAAATTTGCCGTTTGTTTGGATAACCAACATTCTGTTAGAACGATAATGTCGCAACATATATCAAGATCTTGCAGCAATACTTGGAAACCGTTAAAATTTCGGGTTATACTACGAATATTTTGTGTAAGTATATTCAGTGTGTTATCCCCAGTATAGACTATGTTTTTGCATTCCTCCACATTACAAATTTTTGCTTCAGACACGGAAAATTTATCTAGATCAAAGATTAGCTGATTGGCCATCAAAAGGAACTTATATGTAAAGGTTAACCTACTGTCTATGTGCTTAATTAACTTGTTAGTCGGCGGCGCTCCTAGGCGCCCTCATAATCAATAGAGTTAATGTAATTGTCCTCTGCATATTTACGTGCTGGGCAATTTACATCACCAGTTGGATGATCATTCTTTCTCTTGAAGCGTTTGCAGGTCGCACATTGAGGTGGAGAATCTTTATTAGTGCACTCCTTGAAAGAATGTCCGGTTTCGCCACAGAGGTTGCAAGTAGAGCTCGTTTCTCTGCAAAATTTGGCTGCATGTCCGAACTGCTGGCAGTTAAAACACCTGGTCACAATGGTGAAGTCTCTTACTGGACATGAGGTCCAGTTAATGAAAATTCTACCTTGATCCATCATAATTTTCCTGATATTTGCAGGAACTTCTAATATGTAGTTGCAAGTGGGTCTTTCTTTCCTCCCTGACTTATGGCTCAATTTTATGGTTTCTACGAAGGACTCACGAGTGATGTTCGGCAATTTATCGGCCAAGTTTTGCAAGAAAATGCAATCAAACACCTCTTTTTCGGTTAGGGCAACGGGGACACCAATAACAGCAATCCTAGGACGGCGTTTGGATGGCTCTTCAATTGTAAGGCCTGAGGAAACTAGCTTCTGTGAGCTTTTTAATTTGTCGATGTCGTCTTTATTATCCGTGCTTATGATGACGCCTCCGTTTCTAATTTTTCTTAGTCCGCGGACATGGAGTTTCATTTCTTCCGGCGAGATAATTTTTTGTACCAACGTTTTGGTGTCGTCGCTGGTTTTAGTTTTGTCGCTGGGATAAATAGCGACTGCACTGAAATTTAGTGGGCGTATAAATTTATCAGAGCCTTTCTTCACCATGCTAGCGTAGGAAGTATTTGCTGGTTCGTTTCTGCTCATTTTCGTTTCCACGACTTCTTTAAATTGACACAGAGAATCCGCAACATTCTGCTGGACTTGAAGGTGCTGGATGGTTGTGTGCGCTTGGATGGACTTTTGCTTCAGTGATTGGTACAACACGGCCATCTGCGACGTCCCATGGTTCACTTTTCGACAGAGATTGGTGACACGGAGTTTCTGGTCGGAATTCATTTTTCCCTCAGCCACAATCGAGCAAATTTCATTCAAAATGGTGTCGATGGACCCTAGCCATTTCTGAATCTCCGTCGTAGAGACGACTTCAGCCGGTAGTTCGTTTTCCGTGGCTGCTGGCGGTATTGGTTCTCTCGTCTGGTTTTGATCGGCCTGCGACGGCGTCGGTGGGGGACTTCGTCTTACCAATTGGCTGCGGCCGAAAGGGCTATCTCCTGGGTTCGACATTCTTCTAACACCGAAAACGCTGATTGTCTAAAAACTATCTAGTTCATCTTTCACAGCGAAAAAGGTTTGTTAGTCACACTCGACATTAACACAAAACACTGACTCAACAAATTATTGCAATAACATTATTCGTAATTACTCAAATCAATATCGTTATAAACAACGAAAAACACGTCCGCTTAGTCTCGCGTGCTCGTCTCTTTTCAATCATCATCAATAGGTAAAGTGATTCAAGAGGAAGGTTTATACTTATAAAACATTGCGCTACAACCAACTGGAACGGAGCAGTAACCAAAGACGTAACTGAACGAGGTCGAGCAGTGTTATTGGGTTTTCCTATAAAAAATCACAGTAGCAGCTTGGAGTTAGGATTTGAGACTGGCTAATGACAATAGGATCGCCCCATGGGACCTAAACATACCGGCAAACTGTGGGTGTCTGCCGGGGCTGCGGGTTGTTCGAAAGAGATACCGCGCCCCCGGAACGCAAAGGGCACAAGAAGGACATGGACGGGTTTTAGTCAGTAAAAGTCTGACACTCCCTCCCGCCCCGCTCAGGGCGGGGGAAGTTATTTGATGATTCACCATCTTTAAAAAAAAACTGTGGGTGTACATTTGTACACTTCTGCCCAATCCTTCTGGGAGTACAGGCGTGATGGTACGTGTAATTTGCTGAGCAGTATGCTTAGTCAAAGTCAACTAATAGTGGTACTCCATAAAACCACGTGACATAGATCACCTAGCCTCTGTTTATTTATGTATAGCTGTGATCTTTCACCTCCGCACCACGGCACTACCTGTAGCGTCCAATCATTGTTGATATCGCAGAGATAATACATTGTTACGACTTTATTTTGATCTCTCCATTTTGAAACTCGGATTGAAATGTTGGATTAGATATTTTTATGTTACCTCTATATATATAGGTGTGAAAAAGGGGCCTAAATTTTTCTTGGACATCACTGACATTGGTGGAGGAAAACATCGTGAGGAAACCTGGAGTTATCCTACTAGTATTATAAATGCCCCGTTGGTTTCGTGGTCGCAAGCGCGACTGCTGAGCGAGGGGTCCTGGGTTCGATTCCCAGGTCGAGCAAAAAGTGTTATTGGGTTTTTCTATGAATTTCTCAGTAGCAGCTCGGAGTTTGGATTTGTGCCCGATTAATGGCAATAGGCTCGCCCCCTATTACATGGGACCTAAATATACCGGCGAACTGTGGGTGTACATTGATACACCTCTGCCTAACCCTACGGGGAATACAGGCGTGATGGTATTTATTATAAATGCGAAAGTGTGTATGTGTGTCTCTTCTTCACGCTAAAACGGCTGAACCGATCTGAATGTTTGGCACTGAGATAGATAATATTGTGGAATAACACATAGGCTACTTTTCATCCCGAATAAATGTACGGTTCCCGTGGGATAATATGTCAACTTTAACGCGGACGGAGTCGCGGGCGGAAGCCAGTAATGAATATAAGTCTGAAATCGCAAATCCGCCTTGAGTAAGGTCTTTGGCCTTTGAGACAATATTAGGCTGGTAATATTACTTCGCCAATTTTCACCGACAGACATTTTTTTTTTGTTCCGGGTTTGAAAATCTTCATGGATGTCCGCCACAGCAGGGAGAGAAGGGGTCTGTCAGACTCTTACTGACTAAAAACATACATACATACATACACTGTTGAAATTTGGCACATTTGTTCAGACGCTGATATAGACTAACATATACGAAAACAGGGCAATTCTGGCAATATTACATACATACATACATACATACATACATACACTGTTGAAATTTGGCACATTTGTTCAGACGCTGATATAGGCTAACATATACGAAAACTGGGCAATTCTGGCAATATTACATACATACGGGTCGAATTGATAACCTCCTTTTTTTTTGAAGTCGGTTAAAAACCACCGCGGTGTTCCCTTCCCACACTTACGCTACGGATCCGGGAACGTACGCGCCTTCCGCGAAAACATCCTTCTACCATCTCTACCGCCTCCCATTCCTCAACAGTCGTGAAGGTTAAATCATGTCCAGTAACTGACATTGTACATTGACCGTCACAGTGCGGATCGATAGCCGGTAAGCGACACGACGTGTGTTTTATATTCAATAACATCGATTGTCAGGAGCAGAAGCTAATGCCTCTAATGATACCACTTTGGTAATATCTTGAAGATTGAGGGGAGAAAGTACTTTTAAAACTTTAGGTTTGATGTGTTTCAAGATGTGCAATCGAGAAAAATGGTGGTCGATTTTCAACCTTATTGCTAAAGGCGTAAGGTGAAAAGCAGTTCACTGTAATTATCCGCGATTGTACATTGTGAGGGGATGGTGCGATCAGCTTTAATTGGCTATTAATGTCTAGACGTATAGATGTACACCGTCTATGATCCTCTAAGTTTAGTTCTGCCGAAATAAGCCAACCCTCAATCTCTCAATAATAAAATGACGTAAGTATGTAAAAGTAATTCAATATGCCATTTGGCAAACATTTATCAGCAATGACAGTTCAATTACTGATGCTCAGAATAATTATTTTAAACTAGCTGTGCCCCGCGGTTTCACCCGCGTC
Organism: Caradrina clavipalpis; assembly: GCA_932526535.1. Lineage (NCBI taxonomy): Eukaryota > Metazoa > Arthropoda > Insecta > Lepidoptera > Noctuidae > Caradrina > Caradrina clavipalpis. The sequence continues at coordinate 15,931,941 of OW052091.1, read as the reverse complement.
TTTGGTTACTGCTCCGTCCCCGTGGGTCGTTTTAATTTTTTCTCTCCGTAAGAACCATCCTCGTACTTCAAGGAATATTCTAAAAAAAAAATCAGCCAAATCGGTCAAGCCGTTTTCATGTTATGGCGTGACAACGGGAAACGGGTTTCATTTATATATATATATATATAGATTAGACAGCGTTAAATATCCAAAATCATTAAAATTACTTCGAAAAATGAAGAAAATTTTGACGTGTCTTGAACTAAACCCATTTCCCTGAAAACCCTAGCTATACTTGAATCAGATATCTATAAAATTGAAGTATCGATAAACTTTCGATGAAAAACACTACAAAACTTTGGTTTTAACAAAACTATACAGTAATTGGGTAGTAGACACCAAACACTAATAATTCTAAGCCATTACTTCGCTAAAGAAACACTTTTAGCTCTGGAAAACTCGAATGATTTTCAATTAACTGTAAAATTAGATTTTAAGTTGCTTTGAAATCAATAAATAGTTAGTCAACTGTGTAGCCAAAAAAGTTAAATGTTTGTTTAGTGGAGGACTGTGGGTGTACATAGGTACAAATCTGCCTAACCCATCGGGGAATGCAGGTGTGGTAGTATGTTAAATGTGTTAAAAAATACAATGCTAATTAACTAATTTTGATAATTTTAATCTAATTTTATTTCATTTTATAAAATCAGAATAAGATATATTCTGATTTTATAAAATTACTTCATTTCATTTGATTTATTTTGATTTAATTTTATACTGTATTATATTTAAGTATTTTTATATGGTATTTATTAACTGAATTATGATGTATTGCATTTTATGGAATACTAGAAAAACAATAAAGCAATTGAAGAAATGTACGCCTCTGGGCAAAACATAGAATATCTACCTATCTGTAATATCTTACTTTCCATTGTAATTTGACTAAGGTTTACAAATAAAGCATTCTAATTCTGATTTTGATTCAATATCCTACTTAATATTATAAATGTAAAAGTTTGTGAAGATGTTTAGATGTGTGTTACTCAATCACGCGTAAACCGTTGAACAGATTTGTATGAAAATTGGCACATAGATAGACCATCTTCTGGATTAACACATAGGATAATTTTTATCCCGCTAATGTGTTCCCTTGGGATAATAGTTCAACTTTAATGTTGGTAAAGTTACTTTTTACGCGGGCGAAGCCACGGACTTGAGCTAGTTCTAAATATTCCTCAAAAACCACCTGGTTAGCCAAGTGCTAAGCGCGACTGCTACGCTAGAGGTCTTGGGGTAAATTCCCAGGTCTAGCAAAAAGGGTATTGGGTTTTTTTTATGAAATTCTCAATAGCTGGGAGCTGGGATTTGTGCCCGGTTAACGGCAATTAATAGGCTCGCCCCCTATTGCATGAGACCTAAACATACCGGCGAACTGTGGATGTGCATTGCTACACCTCTGCCTAACCTTTCGGGGAAAACAGGCGTGATGGTATGTATTCCCTAAATCCTATTTCCTATAGACATAGGAACACGTCGGGCACAGCAAAGACTTGCTGTGCCCGACGAGGTCCATAATGATTCTGTACTTTTTTTTATATTGTAAAGACCATGATGTACATTATGGAACGCAATAAATAATTGAGCATTGAGTATTAAATACTTCATCATCATCTTCCTGCCCTTATCCCATGTTACTTGGGGTCGGCGCAATACGTTTTCTTCTTCCATGCCGTCCTGTTAACCGTCATGCTATCACTTACTCCTTTCTCTTCAATATCATGCTTTACACAATCCATCAATCTTTTCTTTGGTCTCCCTCTTCCACAAAACAAAAAAAAAACGGTAATTTGAAAAACTAAAAAACCCGGTCCCGACTGCTACAATTTGAAGTGCAATCGGTTACAACGACTTTCTTGTTTTAGGCTTTTTCATAAATACTCAGAAAAGCAGTCGGGTTTTTTACCGTTTTTTATTTTTCCATTTTTTTAGGTTTTTTTTAGAATTTTAATATACCCAGTGTCACTCTCACAGTAAATAAGAATCTAACGACGCCTCTCAAGCTAAAATCCATCGAGCCGTTCAGGCTGCAGAGTGTGCCAAACAATTATACATACATACTCTCGAAAAAAAACATAACCCTCCTTCTGGCGCAGTCGGGTAAAAAGTATTAAATATTTAACTACCCACTAAACATACCTAAAAACTGTTAGGTTGCAAGTGCTGGAACTACAAGGGGCAGGCAACTGGTAGTTTTCTCATTATAAATGCAAAAGGCTGCTTGTATAATAACCTACAATTTGGATAATATCCACTTGGGAGGTAGTTCGAGGAGCTAATGCCATACTAGGCAGGGCTAGTAATATCGTGTTGTAGGTACAGCATTTATTTAATAAAATAGAGGGTTGAATATTGATTGTTTTGTTTTTTTTTTTCGACGTTAAAAATGAAAAGTGAAAATATATTTTCGAATGTTTTTGTTCTTGAAAAATGTTGATTGGTATCCATTTTTTTTACTGTTTTTATAGACGCTGTCAAGGACAAATTGTTACTTTTCAACGTGTGATTGACTGTACTCGGCTAGTTTTCCGCGGTTTCACCCGCATTAGATTACGTCTGCGGTTACTGCTCAGTTCCCGTGTGTTGTAGCGTGATGTTATATTCTGACTATCATAAATAAAAAGGTTTTTTTTTAATCCGACTAGTAATTTTAGATATTAGCGCATTTAAACCAACAAAAAGTCTTTTCAGTTTTTTTAATAAAGGAATAGAAAGCAAGTTTCTAAAAAGCGTCATTTTTCGTATAGTTTGTATCTTTACTACAAAAAAACCCTCCAATGAATAATATTACTTCTTTTTTTAGAAAAAAATAAAACAAGACTTTTTAATAAATACACAAAAAAATCGACAATCTCTTCAAAAATACAAAAAGAGTCGTGGCCCATGAGGGGATCGAACCCGCGACCTTCGCGTTATTAGCACGACGCTCTAACCAACTGAGCTAATGGGCCGATATGTAACACGTCGAAATATCTGTACACTAGCCAAAATATACATAATCATATGCAGTATGCATAATCTACATCGCTAATGCTTTGAAGATGTCATTGGAAATAATCCAACTTTCTTTTTTATTGCTTAAATATGTTTAGCAAGGCTTAGAGCTCTTTCATTTGGATACTTGACACTACGAATTAATTGACATACTTTTTACGAGCTGTCAAAACGCGAAATGCGATTCCTTCATAGATTTGGTATGGCAATTACATTCCATGGCAATTAGACCAGTGCCGAAGTCTTTAAAAATGGTAAAAAGAGAAACAAAATTATAGTTTATTATAAATTATACTATTATTTAGTTTCGTTTCAAAAATTAAAAGCATTGCTCTAAATAGTGAACTATGTTTTACAATAGATTTAGTACATGATTTTAGACCGCAGAGCGACTAAATTATTTCTAACTTAAGTATAAAAAAAATGTTTTGCCATACAAGCACGCTTAAAATGTATGCAATAGCAGATTTTTACCTGCACTAAGTAACTTAACCTAGGTGGGTACCTACCTAGTGTGTAATATAATCTGTTTCTGATGTCATGGGGTTGCGTTCCGGGGGCGCGGTATCTCTTTCGAACAACCCGCAGATGTCATGGGGTTGTCACCTACTTCGCAATTATCATGCCACGCTATAATAATATTGTTATTACGCGGCGTTCAGAAGGATTAATATTATTTGGATAACACATGGGTAATCTTTAGTAATAAAATAACTCGTTTATCACATTATAAGCATTATTGAGATAAGTTATTATTATTTAAGAGTTAGTATTTTTAAAAAGCCAGAGTTACATAATATATGTAGATACTACCCACGACTTCGTATGTGTAGATTTCGGAATTACACTAAAATTCGGAAATTATCCCATGGGGAAACAAAAGTGGGAAAAAAATATCTTTAATGTCTACTATGTGTGCCCAGCTAATTCTGATTAGCCATTTAAGAGTAAAAGAGTAACAAACAAACATCCATTCATTCTCATAAACTTTCGTGTTTAAACTAGCTACTGCCCTGCGACTTCGTCCGCGGAAAAGTTGATATGAGTTGTCGAAAGACACATGGCGCCATCTATTATCATAAGAACTTTTTGTTGCTTTTCCTCGGGAATAGCACTATTTTGGAGATGAAAGGTAGGTACTCTATGTCCGTTTTTGTACACCTGACAACGTATATGCAAAATTTCAGTTTCGGTTCAGTGATTAGACTTGAAACAAGCGTACTTACTTTTGCATATTTTATAATATTAGTAGGAAAGGATGGAAGGACAGACTTATACTAGGACATTAGATACGTCCACATACCATACAACTGTGGCGTAGTTTATAAATAAATAATTATATTTTTTTGGTACATAAGTTTACTAGTTTCTAAGTTAGTGTTTCTTTTATCCTAAACGTCCTAAATGTCCTGTAATTATTTCTAATATTCTATTTTAGGTTCTTTTGACGAGCTATATGTGAATGCAATACTTAAGAGTCACAAATTTATATCCAGTAGCCCATGTTTCCAGCATGAGAGGATCGCGACAGGGAGACTGTCGTCTCTCTGCATCATTGCAAAGCATTGGCACGAATAAAAATGGCCCCGGAACATAAAATAAAAACTTAAAAAAAAATGAATTTATTTCAGTAAATCTTTACAAATAAGTTACCGAGGCTTCCCAGAAAGTAAAAAACTAAACCAACTAAACTAAAACTAAACTAAACCTAAACTTGCTGAACTAGCTTGCATAAAGCTTTTTCCTTACATGATGGTTTCTGCTAGTTAACTCCCATTGCATGGAACTTCATTCCAAAAACAATTTTTACTCGAAAATGCTGGAGTTGCCGTATCTAGGTCTTAGATTTCTTAGTCATCTTTAGCAACATGGTTCCACACGCTTGCGGTCACGTCACTTACCCCGACCGCAACCTTCGGAAACCGTTTAGAGCCTTGACCGACAAATGGTCTAATTGATAAGTAAATAAGACCATCGTTCTGGTCAAGGATGTGGAGAGTCTTCGAAGGTTAGGTTCGACGTGAAGAAGGATTAATATTTGAGCCTATCACGAGCTCGCGGAGTTAAATAATGATAATTCTCCTAGACACGGCGCGTTTTGTTAGGAGATTCTTTTCTTAGGAGCCCTGACCATTGGTAGCTTGGACCCTGTTTCCAATGCTGACGGAAAAATCCAAAAACACTTTTTGGCCGACCTGGTAATCAAACCTACGCTCAGTTGCACTTATAATGTCTTTAACTAATGGTCAAAGACCGTTTTTAGGGTTCCGTACCCAAAAGGGTAAAACGGGACCCTATTACTGAGAGATTGCTGTCCGTCTGACTGTTTGTCTCTCCCTCCGTCCGTCTGTCATCAGGCTGTATCTCATGAACCGTGATAGTTAGAGAGTTGAAATTTTCACAGATGATGTATTTCTGTTGCCGCCATAACAACAAATACTTACTAAAAACTAGAATAAAATAAATATTTAGGAGGGCTCCCATGCAACAAACGTGATTTTTTGCTCCTTTTTGCTCGATATTGACAACGGCAAAAAGCCGGTTTTATGTTAAAAAAAATGTAATCAAATAAAAAAGAAGTTCCACTTACCGCGATCAGCATATTAGTTTGATCGAAGTAGTCGGAGACCGGCATGACGTGCTTGTAGAAGTTGTTGAGCTCCATCTTGGCAAGGCTGAGCACCACGTGTCCAAGACGAGCTCCGTACTCGATCTGTCGCTCTAGGATCCTCTGTCGCCAGCTCACTAGGATCACGCCGTTTATCGTCTGGATCTAGGATGAAAAGGAAGATATAAGTTAGTAAATTAGGTATTATTATAGGAAATATACAGGTGTTTGTATTTAAAAAAAATCCTCATTCATTCAACAGTTTATTAAAATTATTTTTAAAATAACTATTAAATAAAAAAAGATATCAGCCATCGAAGATTTGTTTCTATATCTTTCTAGCAAAACGAAATTTAACACGGAGTTTATAATGTCACACGTGGATATTTTCACATTGTTACATGTAAACGTTTTGCCAACATTACCTATGCAAACAATCTTTAGACAAAAAACAAATATTCAAAATTGAAATGGTTGAGGTTTGGTATGGTTGGTTGGTTTTGGTTTGGTTGTTGGTTTGGTTTTTGGTTGGTTGATTGAGTATTGGGTTAGATTAGGTAATATCTGTAACCACACAACGACGAGATTTCGTCTTTTGCAAATTCCTTTGGATGTTAGGTAATGGTTTAAAGATACCACCATAGGACCAATCGACTGTTGGTAAACCGCTTTTAATTTCAAATATTTTATTTCGTTTCTTAGTACCCAATACCGAGTAATTCTTCTATAAATTCATGACATCACAAGATAAATTAGGCACCTCTAATACTCCTAAAAGGCAATGAACTTATTTATAGATTAGCAATACTTGTACATACGAAGCCATTTGCAAAGCCAGCTTTTCACACTGTCATGTTTCGACGTATCTTCCTATTATTATAATGTAAGTACCTTTCTGTGAGTCACCATTCTCGTCATGGATAATAATATTGAATCGGAATATACAATAACGTACATGCTTACAAATCGGTTTTAACACCCACTCAAAAGCTACAGTAGAAAAAAAAGTACTTTTTGATAATTTTGTTGGAGAAAAATTGGTTTTGTTTCAAAGTCGAAGCGTTTATTTTAATTTAACCATTTAAAGGCTTCTTCTGGGTAAGCTCACTCCATCATCTGACCTAGGCTAGAGTCAAGAGCAAACCCAACACAAATAAAAAAGGAGTCGGTCAGGTAGACAGACAGATGAAGAACTATGGCGAAGAACAAGCAAGAAATTCTAAAGAAACTCTTTATTTATATCATCATCATCTGCCTAGCCTTTTCCCAACTATGTTGGGGTCGGCTTCCAGTCAAACCGGATGCAGCTGAATATCAATATTTTACATGGAGCGACTGCCTATCAGACCTCTACAACCCAGTATGGGTAATACGATACTCTTGGTAAGACTGGTTGTCAGACTTTCGGGCTAAACTCTTTATTTATAGCAAAACAATATTAAAGTATTACAGGTATTTGCTATTCCCGACTATGATCTATCTCTGTGCCAAATACCAAAACATCCATCCATTCAAACTTTCTCATTTATAATAGTAGTCAGACGATGCAACTGCGTCAAAGCACATCTTTTCATCCAGAAATCAATCATTCTTTTCATTCTTTATGTCCAGCAGTGGACGTCCTGCGGCTCCCCCATAGATTTCTAAGAGGACCAGTTGGAAGCGGCCTGCATCCAGCGTCTTCCTGCGGCCTTAATCAGGTCTCTCACTTTTTCAAGTACATCTTTTGATAATTTTGAATATTAACATAATCTTGAGTCTGTGGGTCTGTCTTCGGGTCTGTGGACGGTGAGCAATGGGTAGCTCACCGTCCGTACGTTCACTAAACAACGACAGACCGTGTCGACGGCGCGTTCGTGTTCCACGCGCGCCTCAAAGAGATGTCAGCAAAATTGGATGGGGCCACTGAGGGCCGATGCCTGCCGGGGCTGCGGGTTGTTCGAAAGAGATACCGCGCCCCCGGAACGCAAAGGGCACATGAAGGAACATAGACGGGTTTTAGTCAGTAAAAGTCTGACACTCCCTCCCGCCCTGCCCAGGGCGGGGGAAGTTATTTGATGATTTCCCGTCTATAAAAAAAAGTCCCTGTCTTTTTACAAGTTGACCTTGAAAAGGTACGCAACAAAAAGCTCCCATGTTTCAGTAAATTTCCTCAGCGTTCAACATGGAGTGTTTGTAAATAAATACGTTGAAACACGTCATTACAACGGCACGTTTTATCCATCGATAACTATTACCCAATTACCCGTGAATCACGGCGGGCATCACGCGACGATGCGAATAGCGGTGACAAATTAATATATAATTAGGGGTTGCGTTTAACATGTTGAACGGTCTTAATTTGATTTCTGATAAGGGGTTCGATGTGGTATATATCTATCTGTCGGACTCCTGAAACTTTTTTGAAAGGTTCGGTTTTATAAGCCGTTTTTTTTCCAGTGAGAATTAGGCTGCTCTGATTGGTTGACTAAATTATCAAGAACCAATCGTAACAGCTTCTGCAAGCTGGCAATTTGACATGCAAGATTTTCTTTAAAAAAAATGATTATAACTTTTTTTCTAGACTATATGAAGTGCCGTTAACTACGCATAATGCCCAGCAAACTAAGTAACTTTGAACAATACTTTCATTTTTGGTGTGATAAATCACTGTTTAGGGCCTCCGCCCACGACCGATTTTTTACGGCCGATTTTTGCTCGGCGAGAATGGAACGTATGGATTCTAGTACATCAACGCCCACGGCCGAGAAAAAAACGGTCCAAAAACAAAATGTACGCATCCTGGCCGCCGATTATCGGTGAAAAATAGAAAATAGGGTAAATGCTCCAGTGAACGAACACTTAAGCATTCTTCAGACTTCAAAAAATCATTACATTATGTTGCCTCTAAAGTTAAAGGTTTTATATTTTGGTAATCTATGTCTACTAAAGAATATTTTTTAACTTGGTTTTACGACATAACCTGTATACTTTTTTAGATATTTGGCAATATATTGAAAAATACCCTAAAACCCCAGTGAATGAATGAAATTTTCCAGTAAATGTACAGCATTAGAACCAGTGAATGAACACAAGTTTTTGTTGAATTAATAGTTACGAAAAATCCTTATTATTATATCAAATGCAGTTCAAAATGGAATAAATAAATGAACATAAATCCTTAGCCTCTAAATCTCTGCGGGTTGTTCGAAAGAGATACCGCGCCCCCGGAACGCAAAGGGCACATGAAGGAACATAGACGGGGTTTAGTCAGTAAAAGTCTGACACTCCCTCCCGCCCCGCCCAGGACGGGGGAAGTTATTTGATGATTTCCCGTCTATAAAAAAAAAAGCCTCTAAATCTGCTACAATCATTTTTTTTTAACAAAGTGTAAGCCTTTAAACTCTTACTTAATCATTATATACCTTCATAAGCCTAGCCAACGTCATCAATCAATTCATCTTGATATGAGCCGAACGATGTCCACTGCTGGACATAGGCTGCGGCTGCTGCTGGGCACTTCAGTAGTACAGAAGTGATTCCGTCTTCCCCGGCACCTTGTTGTCCTTAAGTTGTTAAGAAGCCATATTTATCTCATATAGGCTGACGTCCGGGATCTCATCGGTGTAGTGTCAGGTCAGTCTAGCTCTTGGGTCTTTTGTTGGACTAGAGACGGGTTTTTAGAACTTCTCTACCTCCCTCAAAAGCTCTAGTTTAGACAAGATGATCCTGCCATCATTAGTCTCCAGCTTCGTCAGCATTTGAGGTGTGTCGCGTTTGATGGATTTCAGGATCTGCCTTATAAGCCGAGCTTATTCCGACTGAACCTGCACCCACTGAAGACTGCCCGTTCCGTTCCCGTCTTTCCTTTATGAGCTTGGGAGTAGAGTCTCAGAGCTTTGATGTATTTGTTAGTTCTCCGTTCTCTAAAATGATGATTACTAACTCAAAATGTGGTATTCATTTATTTATTGGTTACATTTTTATGACGAAAGCTTTTATTTAACATGATGAAAATGTTATAGTTCATTCACTAGATTTAATGAAATTAACGATTGGTCAGTGAATTAACGGTCGTTTATTCACTGGATTTCAAATGTTTTTTAATGCCAATGCTGGAACACTCAATAATTTACTTAAAACTAGCAAAAATTGCAATGAAATTGATTTGATACATATAATATAACTACCCATTACTCGAATTTATAAATAACTTATAGTACATACTTTAATTACGGCTGCAAAGTGATATCAAAAAATTTGCGTCTGACCCAAGTCCTAAATTCTTGCCCGAACAAAGAAAATTTACACCAGCACTGCCAACTTTAAACGCTCGTCATTTTAAAACGAACAGTATCGCAATACATGAATGTTGTTACTATGTTAGAATAAAGAGCAGCAATTACAAAAAAAAAAAACTGCGTTGAGTAGAAGGTAATATCTTAGTTTATTATTTTTTGGAAAATACTCAGATTTGTTAATTCACTGGGGTGTGTTCATTCACTGGGGCACTTACCCTATGCGTCATGGATTTACTAGGGAAGAACGTTGTGTCATTGCTAAAGTCAAAAGTCTAAAGTCAAAAGCAGTTATTGCGAATTAAGTGTACAATAATTGTGGTGTTATGTTAAGTTAGTACTTATGAGTTTGAAGCATTTGAATAATAACAATAATTTATTATTAAAAAGCTTATTTATTTATTAATAATATGGTAAATCAAGGTTTTCTAAATTAATCGTCTGTGATTTAAATAAGTAAATAATATTGTGTTGATTTACGCAGGGTTTTAAATACCGGTAAATATTTATAAAATTACCTTTGACAGATTTACCGTTAATATAAAAATAACGTTAATGGATTAAAAATATATATAATCAAACGAATTTAATAAATTATTAAGAATGAAAATAACATTCGTTTTCAATCGTTACGTAACGTTAATTTCCATGAACTCGAAAATTTTGAAAAAAGTAACTTTATTAACGTTATTTGATAACATTACCAGTAATATAATGTTAATGGATATTAACATAGAATATGAATTAATCGTTATTTTTACCGTTAAATTAGGTAAGTTGCCGTTTTGTACGTTTATATTAATTGTCACTGACTAACTATATTGGGCTTGTGGTCGCAAAGCGCGTCTGATCAGCGTGAAGTCGTGGGTTCGATTACCAGGTCTAATAATAACATATACGGTTACTTTTACATCGTTCTGCAGCTGAAACACTGGAACTCCAGTCGAGTAATAGTTGTTATTGCGTGTTTTTTTTTTTAAGACGTCACGAAGATGTTGGAAATTCGTCATTTTTTTTGTTATTCGAGTTAAATGTTAGTAGCGCTCCTGTCTGATCGATTAATGTATTCTTTAAAGGCTACCTTACGCATGTATAGTCGATAAGGTTTACACACAAATATGCCTTGACTGCAAGGAAGCGTTACTTCGCGTTCTTACTATTTCACAAATGTTCGTGTTATTTTATTTGTTTTTGTTATTTTTTGAAAATAATAGTGCCAATAGCTTCTGTTAGGTACTATGATGGATCTCATGACTTTTGATTTCAGAACGATGTAAAAGTAAGCGTGTTATTCTCACTCGTAAGAATCGGGCAAAGTATTGTTAGGCACTACATTAGCGCGACGCTAAGCTGGGCGACCCGCCACACCTCCGTCCTACGCTACTTCCATCTTAGAAAGATCAATTGTTTAAAAAAAAACGATAAAAATATCGTCAATAAACAATTTAACGATAAATTGTAACTTAAATAACCTTAAATCTATTAACGTTATTTTTATACTATCGGTAACTCTGTCAAATAAAAGTTGCGATATAAAATTTGACCGCTATTTTAAGCTCCTCCCTCGAAAGTCACCGACGAAAACACGGTCGTGGGCGTTGAAATTTTTGAAAAAACGGGCCCGTTTTTCTGCCCGATTATCGGTCCAAAAAAATCGGTCGTGGGCGGAGGCCCTTATAGTAAAGCGTAATATAACGCACGCAAAATGCTAATTATAATACAGTCAACTAGACTGACCATTCAGTCAGCTGAAAATCGTACAAAAAAGAGTGAAAGGGAATAATTATCTTTACACAGTCTTGTTTTGCGATGCAATGTATTTATTTTACTTTTATTTATTTATTTATTTATTTATTTATTTAGGATTTCCAACAAAAGATATACACAAATTATGACATACTTAAAAGTATTATATAGGTGTACTCCTTTCCTTATAGGAGACCACAGCATGCACAAGAAAGTTAGCAACTAGCTAACAAAATACAACTGGAAATTAGTATTTCGATCCAGTAGCAGTAGATCTGTTTGTGAAGAAGCTCGTCCGGGGAAGTACTACCACCATACCTATTTCTGCCGCAAAGCTGCGTTGACGTGATCCGGTTTGAAGGGTATGAGTGCCGATGAAATTACAGGCACACAAGACATTTAACTTTGTCTCTGGGCTGGGATGGCAACGCTTTTGCAAGGCCTCTGGTATGCAGATGTCTATAGGGAGCGGTGACCACTAAACATGAAGTGCGCGGTCGGCTATCGCATTATATGTACAAATAAATAAAAAATTAAAACTTTACATACATATAACCATCACGTCTATATTCCCCGAAGGGTTAGACAGAGGTGCATCAATGTACACCCTCAGTTCGCCGGTATGTTTAGCTCCCATGTAATATTAAAACTTTACTTAGTGTACTTTTAAATACACTGACCTTGGCATTAAAGAAAGAAAACATTGTTTAGTTATGTGAACGGTAGCCATATTGGCAATCACTAAATGCCATCACGAAAGTAAAGTATGTACTTAAAAATAACATATACTATTTTTAATATTTACAAGCTAATACCCGTGACTTAGGAGGCGGCGGGACGGGAGAGGGAGAGGACAATCCCCCGTCCCAGCGGCCGCCGCGGTAGACGCTCCGGGCGTCGGGAGCCGCGAGACGACTCCCGGCCACCGTAGACGCGTGTCTGTGGACGGTGAGCAATGGGTAGCTCACCGTCCGTACGTTCACTAGCGACAGACCGTGTCGACGGCGCGTTCGTGTTCCACGCGCGCCTCAAAGAGATGTCAGCAAACCTGGATGGGGCCACTGAGGGCCGATGCCTGCCGGGGCTGCGGGTTGTTCGAAAGAGATACCGCGCCCCCGGAACGCAAAGGGCACATGAAGGAACATAGACGGGTTTTAGTCAGTAAAAGTCTGACACTCCCTCCCGCCCCGCCCAGGGCGGGGGAAGTTATTTGATGATTTCCCGTCTATAAAAAAAAAAATACCCGTGACTTCGTTAGTAAGAATGTTGGTAATTATGAATTTTTTTTTCGCGGTTCAATAGATTTTTTACAATTTGCAAAGCGCTTTTGATTATTATTATTGAGCAAAGCACTTGAACTCAATCATCTATCCAGTCTAATCGGATGCAGCTGAATACCAGTGTTTTACATGGAGCGACTAGTTATTACACGACAGAGGTGTACCAATGTTCACCCACAGTTTGCTGGTATAGGTCACATGTAATAAACGGCGAGCCTATTGCCATTAACCGGGAACAAATCCTAACTAAGCTACTCAAAATTTTCATAGAAAATCCGAATCACTCTTTTCTTGGCCTGGTAATCAAACCCTAGCGTAGCAGTCGCGCTTATGACCACTAGGCTAACGGAGCCGTTACGGAATATCTATAATTATAATTCTTAATAAACGATTTCCGATGATTTGCAAAACACAACGCAACCGATGTCTCACGATATTAATTCACCTAATAACATGCACAACACGACACCCTAGAACAAGGCTTGCAACACCCTCTATTACTAAGGACTTTGACCTTTCAGCGGCTAGCCATATTGTAGTACAATTGTCGCCATAAGTTTGAATGGAGCTGTAGTACAATTGTCACCATAAGTTTCAATGGAGCTGTAGTAACTTGAGGGTTCTAGGGAGCGGTTTAATTAGCAGATAGCATCTAACGATGTGACACGGTGTTTATATAAGTGATAATTACGGGTGATATTATAGAAGAAAGGGTAGTTATATTAAAATAAGGTGTTATGCTTAATGTAGATACAACAACGTACCATCACGTCTGTATTGCCCGAAGGGTTAGGCAGAGGCATGTACCAATACACCCACAGATCGCCGGTATGTTTAGGTCCCATGTAATAGGGGGCAAGCCTATTGCCATAACTGGACACAAAACCGGTATCCGGGCATTGGATGGGATTATAAATTATTCTTATTCTATTCTGAAGTAAATCTTGGTACTTAGCTAATATACTTGTAACACACCATTTTTTCGAAATCGTTTTCTGTGATTTTCCACAAAAAAGGGCCAAAACCTATCAAAACGGTCGACGAAATAATTATCCACACAAAACATAATGTACCGCGGCTGTCGATTTTATAAATTGTAACTTTGCCCGTTGGTTCGTCCTTGACATAAATATACCGATTTTTATCCTAGCTGTCTTCACTCCATCGATTTACAATAAACTTTAAATTAACTGATTTATCAACATGGTAGACTGTGATCTCTGATAAAATACATACCATCACGCCTATATTCCCCGAAGGGTTAGGCAGAGGTGTACCAATGTACACCCACAGTTCGCCGGTATGTTTTTAGTTCCCATGTAATAGGGGGCGAGCCTATTGCCATTAACCGGGCACAAATCCAAACTCCGAGCTGCTACTGGGAATTTCATAGAAAACCCCAATAACACTTTTTGCTCGACCTAAGAATCGAACCTCTGGCGAAGCAGTCGTGCTTAGGACCACTAGGCTAACGAGGCAAATGAAACATACAACTGAAATAAATAAAAAAATGTTACTTAACATGTTTTCTTTCCTACTGGTCCATATCGATCAAAAAAACACGTCATAATAGTTATCTCAACTCACATCAATAAACTCTGTTTATTTAATGGTGACGTTACAATGTTGGGCAAATGATTTATATTACAACTTAACAGTAGACGAAAACGATTATTGATTCTTTGAAGAACCACTCCCCTTCAATGTTGAACGTCGTCGAATTATTTTACACCATACTAAATTTTTTTTTTTTTGTTCTTGGAAATTTTCTGTTCCTTTGCACCTACTATGTTTTGTCACTGCATCACCCTAAACTGTACACTGGTAGAAACTGCCCAAGGCATTGAGTTCACCTTTTTACATAATGATTTTAGAAATAAGTAAAACAATACCACCCTGTCATTGTCCCACTGCTAGCACACATGTAGCTCACACATTTTTCATTATTTTTTTATTGGTATAGGTTTTGCTCTCATCTTCATCCACGTAAATGCCAGTTATCGTGGATGCAGACGAAGTCGCGGAATAAAAAGTAGCCTATGTCCTTTCTTGGGGTTCACATCATCATCATCATATCACCCGCCAGAACGCCCACTGCTGGACATAGGCCTCCCCCATGGATTTCCAAAAGGACCGGTTAGAAGCGGCCTGCATCCAGCGTCTTCCTGCGGCCCTAATCAGGTCTTCGGTAAGTGGATGTCTTGCGCTACGCTTGCCGGTGCATGGCCCCGGTTCGAGAACGTACCAAACTTCACCAAAACTGTTTGTAGTTTAGTCGTATAAGCGTAACAGACAGACAGAGTTACTTTCGCATTTATAATATTAGTATGAATCTATCAAGCTAATAAAAAATCACACCATCAACTTCCAAACTCCGGTCACTGTAAAACCCCTAACTAAAAATCTCAATAACACTGCCTGACCTGGGAATCGGACCCTGGACCCCACAAAAACCAACGGAACAGCTACTCGAAGCACCTACATGTCTGCTTACCTTATCGGAGTACTCAGCGACATCCCTCATGGAGCGTGGGTAGCCGGTCACGACGTACGTCTTGGCTGTGGGCGCCATCTTCATCTCCAGCATCAGGACCTCGGTCACCGTGGAGCTCGACAGCGTGGCGTAGTCTTGCATGTCTGGTGGAGAAGAAGCTATTCAGTACTTGTTAAGGAGGAGACAGGAGGGACCAAGAGAGGTCAGGAGCAAATTATTCAATAATGATCATCATTGTATCAACCGCAAGACGTCCACTGCTGGACATAGGCCTCCCCCATAGATTTCCAAACGGTTATTTTCCAGATCCGGATTTTTGATTAGGATTGGATCAAGATTCTGGATTTTTATCCAGATCGTCAGTCCACCTTGTGAGTGGACGTCCTACGCTGCGCTTGCCGGTGTGTAGTGCATCGTTCAAGAATGATGGTCATCGTTTATTACAGCATGCACAGCAGCAGTAGATTTAATTTGCTATTCAACTTAAGGCTTTTAATCGTGTTGTGTTAAACTATGATACAAGTGAGGTAAGTTCAACTAACAGGCTAAACTAAAATGTGACCTTATAAACGGTGCAATTTAAGTGTGTTGAAAAATATAATCTATGCTTCACTACATAGTATATAACAAAGTCGCTTTTTCTGTCTCTATTCCTATGTATGCATAAATCTTTAAAACTAAGCAACGGATTTCGATGCGATTTTTTTTAATAGATAGAGTGATTCAAGAGGAAGTTTTATATGTATTTAGTATCAGCATTGCACCCGTGCGAAGCCGGGGCGGGTCGCTAGTACATTATAAAGCTGAAGAGCTTATGTCTTTGTTTGAACACGCTAGTCTGTCTCCAGTACGACTAGCCAGATTAAATAAATTAGTCACAATATTTTTTTTTCTATGTTCCAAAGAAAGTTTCGATAATTTTTCCGACAAACTTTCAAAAAAGGAATGTACCAATCGTATTTTTTACCAAAAACTGAATGCACAGTCAGCTTATCGCTAGCGGAGTATGAATAAATGATTACAAAGTCCCCATACAAACATGTGAAATAGCTGCCTGCGCTTGATTACAAAATGAGTCATCATTTTACAAACAAATACTCACGTACAATGGAACTGTACAAAATTTCTCAGAAAACAAACAAATTCGATTCCACTTCATTATTTACAATTCTACATATTAGTATCGAATAAACACAAAGTATAAAACAATCAATTTTGAGTGCTATCACAATGGGAAATGATTTGTTTTCATTTGTCGTGTAAAGAGTTTCGTTTGTGGGTTCTTTGACCGATTTTAATTTGAAACTTATTAGGATGGATATTTTTGATATTAGTACAATAATCTATAGGTATATACTTAAAGAAAGGGTAATCTAAGGACAATGCTCCAAACCAAGTCAATTAGGTGCCAACACTCTTCAATATTAAAATTTACCAAAAAACAAAATGGACGCACAAGATAATCCTGGCGCGTAGACCCTTGCTACGAGTCGTAGCATTACACCTACGCGACGTAGCGCCTACGTAGAACGTTTCGTAGCATTACGCAATAAAAAACGTACAGTATTAAATATTAGATTGTATTACGTTTCATTAATGTTTTATTTAGTTATTTCTCGCAAGTATTAGTTAAATATTATTTTTGAGTTCATTAGTAAAATTAATGACATAATGTAACACTACGGCGAATGCACTCTATAAAAAATCTCCATCGGTGAATGTAGGTGAAGTGAGTTGCAGGTGAGTTGCCAATCCTTTGCATGATCGGTTGACAGCTCACATCAATCTCACTTCACCTAAATACACCAAGGGGTTGTTTTACAGAATAGCATTGCAGTTCGTGTCTAACTATAATATTTCGTCTTGACCACTTGTACCTATTTAATTAGTTTAAATTAATTTCAACCATGTTTCAACATACTAAGTTTCTTTTAATTTACATATAAAAAACCCACAGAAGTAAGCGTATGTACCTTACAAACAAACGACTATATCTAATATACGTGGGGAAATAAGATACATCACATAACTGTTAACTACGAATACTGCCCATCAAACTAAGTAATATTGAGTAAAAAATATTGCTAGGAACAACTTTTGTTTTTATTGAAACATCTTTGTGTACAGGGTTCGTACGGGTATTTAAAGTTTAGTATGAACGTGTTTTTGTTTAAAAAAACGTAAGAAAAAATTGGAACTTTGAGCTACAATATCTCCATAACCCAAAAGTTACTATACGCATTTGCAAGGCCTCTGGTATTACAGATGTTTACGAGCATTGGTGACAAGCATTGGTTAAAATCATGTGGGCCGACGGCTAGTTTGCCATCCAAAGATGTTTAACAAAAGATCCCAGGTATGGTCCCGAAAAAAAAAGGTAAAAAAAAGATCGCAATGTTGAGAAGAATATGTAACATTCATCATATATTGTGTCACCCGTCTTTCGTAACGTCTTTGGTAACTGCTCCGCCCAGTGTGTCGTAGCGTGATATTATACAGGGTGGAAATTTATTATGCTACCTGGAGGGAAAGTACTCTAAATACTGAAGATAGCAAATTTTACTTAAAGGAAACATTCCTTTATTTTTAAAAAGAAACTAAACTGCATTAAAATAATTTTGAAAATTCCGTTGCCTCACCTGGGAATCGAACCGACTAAAATCCGAAAAAATAGCATCTTGTACTTTTATGGCACTAATCGATAGGGTCAATCATAGGGATCAAATCTCTGCAAACATGGTAAATTAAATTAAACAAAAACCATGAAATTTTAACCTAAACTTATTTTATTCGGACGAAAAAACGAACAAATTAACTAAGTAGTTGCTGGAAATGAGCTTCACTTTCATGGATACATAAATTTATTCCTTTAAAAAAACTTATTTTGAGTGAGTTTTGGCAGCAAATAATTTTCAATATTCACCAGAACACCCTACTAAAAGTTATTCACAATGAATTCCCTAAAAGAATAAATTTGTGCATCCAAGAAAATGGATTTTTTCGTCCGAATAAAATAAGTTTTGGTTAAAATTTCATGGCTTTTTTTAAATTTAATTTATCATGTTTGCAGAGATTTGATCCTTATGATTGACCCTATCGATTAGTGCCATAAAAGTACAAGATGCTATTTTTTCGGATTTTAGTCGGTTCGATTCCCGGGTGTGGTAACTGTATTTTCAAAATTATTTAAATGCAGTTCTGTTTCTTTAAAAAAATAAAGGAATGTTTCCTTTAAGTAACTTATCTATCTTCAGTATTTAGAGTACTTTCCCTCCAGGTACCATAATAAATTTCCACCCTGTATAGCCTATGATACACACAAATGACGTGGCTTTCTATGGGTAAAAGAATTTTCAAAATTGGTTCTGTAGATCCAGAGATTACCCCCTACAACCTCACCTCACAAACTTTACCTCTTTATATTATTAGTATTTTCTTTTTTACCGATTGGAAATTATCAAATGACTTCTCCCGCCCTGGGCGGGGCGGGAGGGAATGTCATCCTTTTACTGACTAAAACCCATCTATGTTTCTTCATATGCCCTTTGCGTTCCGGGGGCGCGGTATCTCTTTCGAACAACCCGCAGCCCCGGCAGATAATATTAGTATAGATGTAACATTCGGCTTTATTAAGTATCTTTTTACACCCAATACAAGTAAAGCAGCTAAATAAACCTAGTATTGATCACCTATTTATCAATTACACAATTATGGCGGAATTATACAACGTTATGTACTGACTGGCATCAATCGCGTTATTTCACAATTTTTATGTAAAACTGCATTATGCTTTTATGATATAAATGTTCGTAGTCACGAAACACATGAACTTGCAGCTCGTTAAAATAGTTAACTGGTTATAAATTTTATTTTGCTAATTAGTGAGACGAAAACCTCATGCGACATTCCTAAACTCACGCCTCTTTCCCACGGGGTTAGGCAGAAACCACGAACAGAATGTCACCTGCTAAGATCCTTACTTACTCCTTTCGCCTCGTTCACGTTCATGCATCATACAAGCACGCAGGCTACAAGTACTGCGCACCCGACCTTGTTGAAGAACCTCACCAATAGATCAGTGTAGGCCTTTCTAGGGCATTTCCAATCACATATGTCATCCTTTTGTTAGTCGCCGTCCACTCATCCTTTCAATATGACCGAACCATGTAGGCTACAATAAAGCCATCTATTATACATAAAAAAGCAAATCCTACTAATTAAAAACGATCAAAATTTAGTCGCGATTTTATCACAACGGCAATTTCAAAAAAATATGGCTGTTCGATTTCGCCAATAATTGTTGTCTAATCTAATTTAGGTCTATTTCGACTTGAGCATGTGTTTGAAAAATATGTGAAATATTGATAAACTAGCTTCATTCAGCCCGCGACTTTTTCCACGTCAAAGTTGTAAAAGCTGCTGTAATTGTTTGACTAAATTGGGAATTATACATGAACGATCAATTGATATACTTTTTATGAGCTGTTAAAATGCGATTCCTTCATATATTTTGTACGGCAAAAGTAAACTGTGGCGTCACATTTTTGCCAACTCAATTGATTAACTATTTATTAATTTCAAAAGAACTAAAAATCTAAATTTTTCTGATAATTTTATTTGGATTTTCAGTATTAAAATATAGTTTTTCTGTAGAAAAGTTAGGTCTTGGAATTATTATAACAACTAGCTCTTCCCCGCCGTATTAATGATAAATGTCGCTTGTAAAATTATTCATGTGAAAAGACACGTGGCGCCATCTATTATCATAAGAACGTTATTGTTGTTTTCCTCGGGAACAGTAATTCTTTTCAAGATGAAAGGTACCTACCCTATGTTCGTTTCTGCATACATGACAACGCATATGCAAAATTTCACGATGATCGGTTCAGTGGTTCCGACGTGAAAAGGTAACCGATAAAAAAAAACCGGTAAAAGGTAAGGTGAAAAGATCATGATCATGATGATGATGGTGATGGTGAGGTGGGTGGTGAGACTTTTGCATCCTACTATCCCAATATTTGAATTTGCGAAAGTTTGTGAGGATGGATGGATAGATGTTTGTTACTCTTTCACGCTTAAACGGTTGAACGGATCCGGATGAAATTTAGCACTGAGACAGATTGTAGTATGGAATAACACATAGGACACTTTTCATCCCGGAAAAATGTACGGTTCCCGTAAAGGAGAGTGGGCAATCTGGTCTACCTACTCAACAGTGATGTAACATACGTCGTTGAATAGGTAATTGTGTGTACTCCATTTTGTTATATGGCCGTTAAGTTGTAGGTAATGGGGTTCTTGAGATATTTCCCAAAAACAAGTTAAAGCAAATTAATTTCGCTGAATGGAACATTAGTGCAAATCTTCATTAACTATAGCTATATAAGCGCCGCTACCTTACTGCTTTAAGATCATCAAGTCGTCACATGTCTTAATCACTCAGCTGTTTAACTGATTACACTTTAGGAACAACAGTTTGCTACTTTCAAAAAGTTCTTTTTTCTAGTTTTCACGATTGGTAATCGCATTAGACAACACATCAATAATAATAGCTACTGAAGGTAACAGGAACTGTCAGTAGCGCCATCTGGATGGAATTTGCGGTCATGTATGTCAAGCGAGGGGAGATTGTGGAGTCCGAGGGAGTTCAGCTGCGCTAGACTGAGCGAAATATTATGTTAGATAGTGTACAGGTTACATCCGGTGTTGTTTATTATGCGGACCTTGTAGAAACTAGAACTAATTTCCGTGCGTTCAAGCGTTTTTGCCATACCTATTACTGGAGTCAAATGTAACAGTTCACATTAGGACCCAATAAAGTTAATGATAATTGCAATCCGTGGTGCTTGGCAATCTGGGCTTCTCCCAGTTGTAAATAATCCCTTTGTGCCTATTGGCCTAATTCTGTTCTGTCTTCTGCTTGTTTGGAGGGAAGTGGAAATTATATTTTTCCTACTCCTCCGCTAATATTTTCTGATTAATTTCGTTGCGGGATCCAAGACAGTTGAATCATTTCTCTGGGACTCGTCGAGCTTCATTGTCTCGGCGCTTTTCTTGTGGTCGCCACTGTTGATTCTGGCTTACAGGAGTTGCAGTGGTTTGGGAAAAGGGTGGCGGGCTTGTCCCAATAAAAAAAAAAAAATGACGTGAGCCTCGTTTAGGCCAAGAATGACAAGAAGATCTTGACTTGGCTCGCGAGGTTGTCGACATGTGGGATGTGCACTCAGCCAATCATTGTGTCGATTGTCGTTTCAGCGCATATTAAATATGCCAAATAAGCCATAATATTTAAAGCTCGCTCTTTTTCCAACAAAGCGCACGCGTTGGGAGGCGTAGTTTACCAACTCCCCCAAGTTCGACACGGTCGCTATAGTCACTTATGTAGCCATAGTTAATGAAAAATTGCATTATTGTTCTATTCGGCGAAATTATTTTGCTTTAGCTTGTTTTTGGGAAATATCTCGAGAACCCCATTACCTACAACTTAACGGCCATATAACAAAATGGTGTACACACAATTACCTATTCAACGACGTATGTTACATCACTGTTGAGTAGGTAGACCAACTCCCATACATTTTTGCCCACTCTCCTTTATATATCAATCTTCACAATGACGGAATCGCGGAGTGAAGCTATCATATAATATTATAGTTAAGATGATGTCAAATACCAAAATTCACGCGTATCACCAACTGCCAATCACAGCTTACGTGCGCCTGACAATTTGCCACATTCTTTCGTTCGCGTAACAGTCGTGGTGCCCCCCTCCCCCCTCCATCTTCAAAACAATTTAACTAGCATGACGTGCGTTATGCTCGCTAGCCACGAACTTGACCGCTCTACCTAGAATCTGTAATCGGTCACTGAGTTTTAAAAGAACTGTTTACCTTACTGTGTAATCATGTTCGTTGAATTTTGTTAGGCGTAGTTTAGTTTTGTCGTGGATTTTTGGTTTGCGACTTGCGACCGTAAATTGTCACTTACCATCCCAAGTATATAATATCCATCACGCCTTTATTCCCCGAAGGGTTAAACAGAGGTGTACCAATGTATACCCACAGTTCGCCGGTATATTTAGGTCCCATGTAATAGGGGCCGAGCCTATTGCCATTAACCGGGCACAAATCCAAGTAAAAATCCAGAAATCCCAAAAAACCAACAATTTTGAAAAATCATTTAGATCCTACGTGTATTATAACGGGTGCAAAAAGAGGAAGAAATGTTATAACTTAGTAAAGGACTTTTTAAATTATGTGACTTTGTAGAAAATTACTATTATAATTAAGTACCAAGTAACTAGTAGCCAAAAGTTATAAGTTTTTCCTATCATTGCGATATTTTTGATGTTCTAGACTTCTAGACTATATCTTTTTATAACTAAACTTTAAATACTACCTCGATCTTAACACTGTTGCACTGGAAGTACAATATTACGCTAGCATTTAATTGCGCACTACCATCTTTATGGTGCGTGGTTTTTAACACAAAAAAGTTGGTTCCCGGCAAAATATCTTCATGAATGTCCCCAACCTGGGGAGGGCAGAGGGATCTGTGAGACTGTTCCCTTCCTACACAGAGGTAATAAAATAAGAAAGCCATACTCACTTCGGTAGAACCCGACGGCTCTTCACAGCTAAAGGTAAACTGTAAATAGCAAAAAACAAGAGCTATCTACTTCTATCTACAGTGTAATCTATTTCTATACTACATTAAGTGCAAACCGGGATTGTCAGTACCGTTACCGACGGTGTACTGCTGCAGGAGGTCAGTCATGTTTATGTGAACCAGCCCGCGCCGCTCCTGCATCAGATTGTCGCAGTGGGTCACCTTGCCGCTGCCTGGACCACCTGGTAACAAAAAAAAACATTTAAGTAACCCCCGACAGAAGAATTAAGATCCCTACCACAGCTAACAAAAGAGCTGATAACGTTGCAACGGCTGAACCGATTTTGATAAAACATATCTAAGAACTATCCCTAAGAAACCTGCTTTCAAATAAAAAAAAGCGCATTCAAATCGGTGCACCCGTTTAAGCGCTACGGTGCCACATACAGACACAGATATGTCTAAACTTAGGACACCCGTCTCATTGAGTCGGGGGTAAAAAGACAAGCGTTAGACTGAAGAAAACTGTGGTACAGTAATATAATTGGATAGTAGACACCTAATCAGGTTTATCTGCGGCGGTTTCAGAGGACTTTACTTGCACCTTGTCTTGTACTGTTTGTTGCATAACATACCATCACGCGTGTATTCCCCGAAGGGTAAGGCGGAGGTGTAACAAATGTACACCTACAGTCCGTGGGTATGTTTTAAGTCACATACATGTAATAGGGGGCGAGCCTATTGCCATTAACTGGGCACAAATTATAATTCCGAGCTGAAGAAACTGCCTCTTTAGCCTAGTGGTCCTAAGCGCGACTGCTACGCTGAAGGTCCTGGGTTCGATTCCCAGGTCGAGTAAAAGTGTTAGTAGGTTTTTCTATAAAATTGTCAGTAGCAGACTGACTATTCGCAATTGAGTCGCGCTTTGGACTCTAGAGTAACGAAGCAGTCAGTCGTAGCAATTTGTTGCTTAAAGTTTAAATAAATAAGAAGAAATATTCCACTTACCCAATATGAATATAACAGGCACATTAGGCGGCTCGAACTTGACGTGGCTCGAGTTCTGCATGGGGAAGGACGCGGCTGGTGGCGTCGCTCGGCCGGCCCACGCGCTCTCGCCCCGGCTGCGCTCCCCACCCGTCTCCAACTCTTCATTTTTTTGTTCTGGATATTAGTTTAGCAGTCAGAATGCTTTGGATTTAAGACCTATCTGTTTATCTACTAAATCTTAGACCAAACGGGTAGGAGAGTTATTATAAAGAACACTTTTACTATGGATTCAACAGATCATTTTGGCGACTCCTTGTGACGAAACTTTAAAAAAGTGTGGAACAGCTGATTTGTTTTTAATAACCGATGAAAATCGTTATCGTGGGGGTTTAGCAATATTTACTGAAACCATGATAACAATTTTCGTTATGTTGTTCCTTCCACACCATCTTGAGCAAGTGAACAATGAAAAGTGACTCCATAAGTTGTTTTATTCTTAGTGCTATTTTTCAAAATTACGTGAAATATGGAGTATAAGTACATATCCTATCTATATGTCAATATGCTTGTGGCTTTTAAAATAAGTCACGGGTAATTCCGATAAGTACCATGTTGGGCGCCAATAGCTATAGTTCCTAAATACCATAATTTTATTATGATCTGTTAAATCTAGGGCAATTATATAACGTTTTCTTGAATCATGTTATTTTGTTAAGCTGAGCTTCAGCCGATTCGCGCGGTAATGGCGCATATTTTCGTTTACGTCATTTTATTTTTTATTTTATCTATAGATGTAATACTAACTTGTTCAACAACAATACTTATGTATGTGCGTCACTTTCACGTGAATAAACAGTTTTTCTTTCTAATTGTCAACGTGGTTATTTATGACTATTATTATAAAAAAAGATTTCCTTGCGAGCTTTTTGTTGGGCGTCAATAGTCACCTTATTTCTTAAAGTCTATTTGATGTAGTAAAAAGATAATATATTCCTAATATCTTTTAACCATGTTAATTATTTTGATTGCCTGATTTGACGTTGCAGTAAATAAAGCGATAGGTATGTATATCAATAGTTTCTGCAACAGTAAATTAATAAATCTACTTTTAATAGTAAGACAAAATGTCGTGATGGCTTATTGGTCAAGGCGCCTGCTGTAATACATGAGTTTGCGGGTTCGATACCGGCCCCGCAAACTGTAAAGTACCTACGTGACTGTTTCAATTCAAATTGTGCACTTTCTTAAACTATCTTGACCATAATTATAATTATCATAAATCTGAATTCGCTAATCTCTTTTGAGTAAGCGTGTTGAACAATGCTCGTGCTTTATCTGCATGGAAAGGGCTTTTGCCCTGTATGGGGGCAATGTAAGGCTGGAATTTAATATTAAATGTTATTTCGGATAATTAACATTCACACATGCAAGTTTAAACTTTATCTAAAATCGCCTACGCAATATTCAAACTTTAAAATCAATTATTTATTTTACATTTGCTAATGTAGTGTGAAAATTAAAGTTCTAACACTTATTCTGTCTTAGCTATTTATTCAGAAGTGGGGACTGCGTTGTGATTATGTCAATAGAAACATTACTGATAACAACATAGCTACTGTATCTGGCTCGAATTGTAGCTTCTAGCTTTAAATATTAAACCTAAAAGCACTTACCGTTAGGTACTACAACATTACATAAAAACATCAAACATACTTCCCACGCATTTACGCACAGGTACCTATCAATGTTTACAGTGGCGATGGCGCCCAACTGGGACTAGCTCGCTTATGTTGATAAACACATGATATTAAAAAATAATGACACCGCACTTATCTTTATGCGTACATAATGATGATTGAAAATTGAAGTGTTTTGTCTTCCTCATCACGAATTTCAAGCTAATCGATGTAATTGAAAATTGCTAGTGGCGCCCAACATGGGACATAAATTAATACGTTTATAATTGACAGGAGGGTCGGCCATAACTTATTTATAATAGTTTTAAATATAAAACTTACCTGTGTCTAAACAGATGCCCATATTCCATGAAGATGCGAATTAAATTCAAAGTCTTTGCACCAACAAACTTTACGACACAGGGTCGCAATAAAAAAAATACTTAACTAATGTTTTTAATTGGCACTTTACTAATAAAATATACATCCAAAACACGCGTGTAGTTCCGTTGTCTACCGGCCACGGGCAATCACACGCGGCAATTAATAGTTTATCGATTGAAGGACGCGACCTTCGTGGACGAACTTCAAAACGAAACTAAACATAAAACTCTTTAAATTGAAAATTATCTCATCTTACAAAACTTTTAACTGATCGACTTCGCTTGACTTATTCGGAAGTTGTGCCTTCGTGATAGCATTTCTGCGAGCGGTTTGAATCTTAATGGCATCGCGGGCCAACCGTTTCGTCGCAGCTCTCTCGCACGACTGAAAGAAACACCTTCCGTCGGCGGCGCGGCAAACAAAACACTATCCGTCTCTTTCTATCACGTCATAATACCCGCGTGAGACGGGGACAGGTCAACAACTGAATAATTAAAACTGCGTCCCCCACACTGAAACAAAGTAATTACAGTATAAACTGCAAGAGTTGCTCTTGCAGGTGACTGATGGCGGTGTTTGCTAAGAAACGTATTCGATTAGGGTCATGATAATATTTCAGATCGACAGCCCCAAGGCGATAATATTTTATTCAAGATCGTTACAGTAACGATAATTGTTACGTTCAAAACTTTTGAGTTCTATGAAAAGTATGTTAACAATTACTGGGTACGATCGGTAAATATACGATACCGTGGAAGTTTGTACTATGTAATTACCTTATTAAAATTTTATTTGGTATGAATCATCGACGGGTTTGCTACCAGTTTGTAAGGACAAGTTTTCTTCGAATTTTTTTATGTAAGTATACCCAGTGTGTCAAGTGCGCTGCTGTTTTTTTTGAGTTCTACTTTATTTTTTATTCACGTTCTAAGGAAATTTCATTTTCTTTGAATTTAACATTAAAAAATTCAGATATTTAGTACCTGTTTAGATGACCATGTAATTTTTTGGTAAATTAATAATTACTAATTGTTTAAGTATAAGCTGTTTGTGTGTAATGTTTGTAATACATAAAATAATAATATGTGTTTTATGTTTGTAATCTTATGTGTCATAATTGACCATTTTTATTGATTAAAATCGACATTGCGACTCTCGTCTCGTCTGTGATTGGTCGATTTCTGGATTCGGTAGGTACATGGGTAAGACATCACACAAGAAATAAAATACCATATTTTTATGAAACATTAAGTTTATATTTCGTTTGAAATACCTTTGCACAGTGCATGCAGAGATTCGGAACAGTATGAAATTAAAAATAACAGATTCTATAATCACATTTCTTTATAAATTATATAAACTTTAACCTTATAATTAACTAAGTATAGTTGAAAGTTGTGTGTTTTTCTTTTACAAATTAAGTACAACTTTGTACGAAGAATTATTTATTATTTGTGAAGCATTTTCGCTAATATATATTATTATTGGCATTAAAAATATACAGGGTGACTGGTATTTAGTGACCAATGTAAGTACTTATACACATGATAACAAACAACCCAAAGAAACGATTTCTTTTTTATTTGGTATGTGCTTGACCTCAAATAACACACAATAAGCAGTAATTTAATTTAGTTACTTATCCTTTTTTACATACAAAGCTATTAAATTTTTTCCATGCATTTTTTATTTTAATTTTATTGTCATCCATGATATCCATATATGATAATAAAATTTACGTGGAAACTTTTGTCCTCTATATTTGGAAGGACTTGATTGACTTTGGGAAGCTTTTGCCCAGAAGTGGGACATTTTAGGCTAGATTAAAAAAATATATCAACCGTACGGAACGCACGTGTCTTTGGGATAATCGCCCCAAGCTCGTGACGCGCGGGGTTATACGTTTCGCAAATAAAAAAAACAATCATCCCTTTTAGAAAGTTGTTAGTCATCGCGAGCACAATCAAGTGTAGTTTAGTGTACTTACAGTTCACTAAATTACCAGTCACCCTGTATAATATCTATATTATTTACAGTTTTTGAAGTCACACAGTGCTTAATTTTAGTTTCTGGTATTCAGAGTTAGTTTAGCAATGTTTAGCTACTTTTGTATATCTTATACATATGTAGGTAATTTCGAGAATTATTTTTATTTAAATATGTATTACTTTTTTAACATTTCAGTAAAGTGGTTCGCATTTAACCATAGAGTGTAGTGTAAATTCTACTACTCTTTTGGTTATAGAAAAGTTTATTTTTTAATATTTTTTGAAATAATTTCTTTTTTATGATTTTAACTCTTAGAAGTTTTTTTATATACCTACTTATGTGCCAAAAGCATCTACACAAAACTGTTACTATGAAATATTGTAAAATTCGAAACTAAATAAACAATAAATGGAAATAACGAAAATTATAAATTAATGATAAGTATTCTAATAATTGCTATCTTGTTTTTTTTTTATTATTCGATAAGTACCTATGTGTACAGTATAAAAAATACATTAATTGCATTATGATATGATATTGCGTAAATAAAAATATTATAAAAATATAAATTATAATTTAATAAAAAATATTTAGAAAATCGAATTTTACAATACTTCTGTTTTTTTGTTAATATTTAATGGTTTTTAAAACGTCTCTGATACCTAGTACGGCGAAACTATTTAATCAAAGATAAAAAATCGAATTGCATATTTTATTAAACATTAGCGCGATCGATATTCAGAATCACGATACAAAAACCATTAAATATTGAACTGGTCAAATTTACTTTATAATTATGTGATTCTAATATATTACATAAAGAATTATGTACATCGCAAGATTAGCTAATTAACATAACACGATTGGAAGAACATGTTTACTTACACTAAATAAATGCGCATTTGTATATAATATACTACTGTGCGAGTATACGACTTCTTATAATATTGTCTAATATGACTACGTCTTTAATTTTAAAAAATAGGACATATAAGCAATTGAGTTAATAATCAAATAAAAAATCATAAAATTGTTAAAAAAATAAATATAAATAAAAATCTTCACCGAAATGGATTTCATTTTTCCAGACAAGAAATTAACTCGTGTAATAGGGTCAAATACTTTTCCTAATTTAAAAACTTTAAAAAACGGAACAGCTTAATTGTCAAATTTGAAAAACTAAGGGCTATTTAAAAAAGAACTGGCATATAAGCGATAGAATTAATAATAAAATAAAAATCATAAAATAATAAATTGTTAGAAAAATAAATATAAAAATCTTCGCCGAAACAGATTTCATTTTCGCAGACTGAACGAAATATTGATTAGTGTAACGGGGTGAAATAATACTTTTCCTAATTGAAAACACTTTAAAAATGGAACAGCTCAGCTGTCAAATTTGAAAGAATAATTTTGTCTCTGTAAAGGCTCTACCATTTTATGCGTTGGGTGTTGGACCGCACACGAACGGTTGTCTTTCGTCATACAGTTGACACGTGACGTTTGTCATCCAGCCATCATGCTTGCTTGGTATGAGTGTCACAATAGCGTTTTTGACATGTCAGAGCGATTACGCATTGCATCCGATCCGAATCCGTGAAAATACTGATATCAAAAAATCGGACCGAATTCGGATATTGTTTATCGTACCGCATCAGATCCGAATTCGTGAAACTACGGATCTAGCGTCGGACCAAATTCGAATATTGCTTACGTATTGCCACGGATTCGGATCCCAAGAAATACATAACCGCTCTTAATTGTATGAAAAAGAAACCGACCATGTGCAGTAAATAGAAAGAGCTATAAGTCCCTATAATTTACCAACACCAGGTTACATCCGGTGTTGTTTATTATGCGGACCTTGTAGAAACTAGAACTAATTTCCGTGCGTTCAAGCGTTTTTGCCATACCTATTACTAGAATCAAATGTAACAGTTCACATTAGGACCCATTAAAGTTAATGATAATTGCAATCCGTGGTGCTTGGCAATCTGGGCTTCTCCCAGTTGTAAATAATCCCTTTGTGCCTATTGGCCTAATTCTGTTCTGTCTCCTGCTTGTTTGGAGGGAAGTGGAAATTATATTTTTCTTACTCCTCCGCTAATCTTTTCTGATTAATTTCGTTGCGGGATCCAAGACAGTTAAATCGTTTCTCTGGGACTCGTCGAGCTTCATTGTCTCGGCGCTTTTCTTGTGGTCGCCACTGTTGATTCTGGCTTACAGGAGTTGCAGTGGTTTGGGAACAGTGTGGCGGGCTTGTCCCAAAAAAAAAAAAAAAAAAAAAAAAAAAAAAAAAAAAAAAAAAAAAAAAAAAATTTACCAACACCACCACACCACCACCACGGCCCGGTCTCACCATATTAGCTCAACGAGGAAACAATATGTCAACTGCGACCGTGACCTGCTTAATAGCAAGTTAAACACGTGGAACCTAATTGATTTATAACCGTTTCTGTTATAACTTATTGAATGTTATGTCGAAGTGCACCCTTGACGATGTTGTGGCGCGGCCACACCATCTTAATTTATTTTTGTTTCACTGGTATTTTTACTTGTTTTAAGTGTCATTGTAGTTATAGGGACTAATATTGAACTGGGGGTCTAAGATTATCTCTAGAAACAGTATTATTTTAATATTACTTTGCCTTGCGCACTATTGGATTTCCAGTGCTCGGCTCAGAGCAGAGTTGAAAATCAAACATCTGAAATGACAAAGTAATATTAATCGAAATAATAATTGTTCACAATGATGATTTTTCACGGCAAACATTAATTAATTGATATTGTTAGTACTAATAAAGCATGAAACGAAAAATAAACAGTCTTGTAAAAAAGCAATCAAAGTAAATCTTGAAAATAGTAGAATATTGTAAATAAGCCTAATATAAAATAGGTTTTAATAGAACGATTTAGAATACAATGTACCTACAATAAGCTCGCAAAGGTCTGGAATATTTATTTTTTGCTTGAGAACTTAAAATGTCTTCTAAATGGACCATATCGACATAGATACCATTCCGACATACGCGCTATTTCATAGACATTTTTATGTGTATTCGGTTTCAGATTTAAATCGGTTACGGTTATAATACAAACATTTATCGGATCCAGAACATTGAAATATTCCCGCCATATTTTATAGTTACAAAGTACACAAGTATTTGTATTGGTCCAAATATGAGTAGCGTCACCTAGCGGACGAAATTTGCAACATCGGCTTCATGGGTTCACACACAATAAAATAACAAATAAACAATTGCGCATATTACATAACATTAAAATTATAGCATTAAATTGAGATAACAAGTCGTTGGATGGACTTAAAAATATCACAATGTTCATTAAGTAATTAATAAAATATTTCAGGAGCTAATTATGTCACTAACAACTATTAGTAATGACTTGAAAAAAAAAATCGTTAAAAAAATTATTGACTCTTGGGAGTGACGTAATTAGCTCTAGTTTTGAAAACAGAAGCAAAAACACATTTTTTTTCCATACTTTTAACGTATTTTGTGCAATATTTACCTAATAAAAGGCATTTTTGAAACTGTAGTATAAGTTGCAATTTTTTTCTATAAATTGTGTTTTCACTTATGTGTTTGACTGTACAGTTGATTGCGGTTAAGTTTTACATGTAACTTTAACTTATAATATGTTGATTAAAAGAAACAATATTTAAATCATCTGTGAATAAATAAATAAATGTGAATGTCAGCTTTAAAAAAATATACACCCTGAATTCATAACCTACTAATTTTTTTGAAGTCTGTTAAGTAATATAAAATTAAATATTTTACATCGAAACACACACATAATCGTCAATTCATTTACATAAACTATATCTACGGGGTTTACACTCACTGTTGTTTAAATTTCATTCCAAAAAGTTTTTAAACAAAATTATAAGATTTAAATAACATTGCAATACAATGCAAAAAATCTTAACGCCAAATGTCTTTTCGTATCATAATTTTAGTGTGAGCAACAATATAAACAGTGTCATTGGAAATTAAACCTAAATTCGATTAGTTAAGGAACTAAATCCTATGATTGTCTATTAAGTATTAAGGCCTACTTTTTCTAATTACTAAATTTTAATTTCGTTATCTATAATTAGAAGGCCTAAGTTTAAGTGCCTAATAACATAGGTAATATTATCTATCTAGAACACAATATTGATTGCAGCTTTTGAGCGTGGTCTCAATTTTGGGGCATGTTTGACATAAATACCGCTATTATGTTTATTTACTTATGGCAAGTTTGTGGGCAAGTAAACAATAAAATTAGGACAGTATATTGATGCAGTAATAAACGTGGCCGCTCACTGGGTCCAAGTACATTAACAAAAAAAAAGAGAAAAATAGGATCAAAGACCAGACTCCAACAAAGTAGAAAGGAGAAAAGATGTCTTGTAAACAACTAAGCGAAAACTGGAAGGTGATGTAGAAACTAAGTGATGCGATGTGAAAATAACAGAAGCCGATTGGCTATAGTGATATCTCAACTCCTCTCCGCTTTGGTGGAGCCTGGGTCTTACTTAAACAGTCGACTCGAAAAGAAGTCACTCGTAAACATACATTTTATTTAAATCATCACAATCATTTATTTAACAAGAACGTACTCTTGATTTTTCTGACCTGTAAATAGTTCAGCAACTTTTGTTGTTCTATTTTTCAATTAGCTTTATAATTTTTATTGCCACGCTCAAATACAGCCACAAAACTACTAATTGTCCTACATTCCCTGTCCATACGTTATTAGAACCAATGTCTTTACAAATATACTCTACCTCTGGAATGATCATTATATCATATATTTTTCAAGAAGAGTATGAACATTTTTCGTCAAATAAACTTATTTACTAATTAACAAAAAATAATATTAGTACACAAAATATAATATTTAAGTAGACACAATCTTACCGGCAGAATTGGGAACGTAAAAAAAAGTTAAGTAAAAAAAAATACCTCAAAAAGGTACCGTGTATAGTGTGTCCATACCTTAACAACAACATAAATATTTAATCTAAAGCTCATTTAGGCCGTATTTTCTCATAGAAATATATTTGTGCGACATTATTAGCTTCTTTAGCTAACAATTTTCTTTTGACAAAGTTGAAATGTTCTAGTGCAAATTCGTATAGTTCATTTTCCATTTTCCAGACTGGAGACTGTTGGATTTTGTCTATAGTAAGTATGTTAGGTTCTATCTTCGAGCTAGTCTGTCTAAGATGAGACTTGTTGCTATTCATGTAGTATTCCGTGGCTCCTCTGAAGAAGCGAGGTAGGGTAGCCTCTAGTACTGTAATGAAGTCGAGCATTTGTTCCGTTACGCCCACTAAAAGGTAGTGGTTGACTAGATTGTGTTTCGCTTGGTCTAATGCCCATTGGTTGCCCGGTTTCCTAAAAATGGAATGGAAGTGTCAATTTTTGTATTGTTTGATAGTTATGCAGTAGTTATGCCGGAGACTTATGTCGTAAAGTATTTATAGTGTCATGGACGATGGTCATAATTGGGTAGATGACACCACTAATCAATTGACGTACTTTTTATGAGCT
Organism: Caradrina clavipalpis; assembly: GCA_932526535.1. NCBI lineage: Eukaryota > Metazoa > Arthropoda > Insecta > Lepidoptera > Noctuidae > Caradrina > Caradrina clavipalpis. The sequence goes on along the minus strand of OW052091.1, from coordinate 15,898,289 downwards.
GTCAAAACGCCATTTCCCCATAGATTTTCTATGACAATACTCAACTATGACGTCACTTTTTTGTCATCTCAATTCACTAACTATTTATTGATTTCAAAGCAACTAATAATCGATTTTTATAGTTATTTAAAAAATCATCTGGTTCTTAGTGTTAAAATTAAATGTATTTTTGTGAAGTTGTTTCTTGAAATTATTGGTTAGTGCTGTCATCTACCCAATTGTATTGTGGGATTGACACTGAGTAAAAGGGATGGAGCTGTACAGGACATGTAGCGCCATCTCGTTTTCTTTTTAACTTTGTCGCTACCCGATATCTCTTAATTAGGTAGGTATATTATTATGTCGCGATCAGAGCATAGACCAAAATGATGATCTTTATTCCTTTTCTTTTTGTATCTTCTTTATAAGAAACGTTTCCCACACCAGGATTTTATCTTGTATCGTGGGTGCGTTTAAAATATAGTACATAGTTCATTCCGTACGGCAATCGAATCCGCAAGACGCAGTACCGCAGCCAATCGCTTAGTCATTGTGGCAATCATGTCATTCAATTCATTTCAATTTCAAAATCAGAGAGAAATTTACTATCTTTCCTAAGGTATTTAGGAGTAAAATGCACAGAAAAAAGAGTTTAAAAAATTCTGTTTTTCTCTTAGATTACGAAGTTTAATTTAAAACAATGCAATTATCCACAGCGTCGCTAAATAAAGGGAGTGCCTTGAGATGATAAGATTACAGAGATTATATTTAACTAATAGTTGTAATCTTGGAATTCTTTACAATATTTAGATTAACCACATTACTGGGTTTTTTTTTCACAACATTGGATGACAAACAATCCGGCGACCCACCAGATTTTAAGTGGTCACCGCTACCTATAGACATCTGCAATACCAGAGGCCATGTAGATGCGTTGCAATCATAGGAACAAAGCTGAACTGTCTCAAGTTCCTGTAATTATACTGACACCCAAAACTCATTTTGTCTGTCTGTCTGTTACATTTACATGACTAAACCTTGAAACGACTTTGATGAAAGGCACGAGATAACTTTAAACCCTAAGAAAGGACTTTGTTTGCGTCCGTGATGATAATCGTTATTTACGCGGTGAAAGTCGCGGGCAAAAGCTAGTTATTATCTTAATTTCTATTACTCTCCTGGTAAAAAATTTACTGTAGATAAATATGCATTCGAATATCCTATGCTAATATGTATAACTCCCTTTATGTATGGGAAATCATTAAATGACTCCTTCCGCTCTCGGTGGAGCGGAAGGGAGAGTCAGACTTTTACTGACTAAAACCCATCTATGATCCTTCATGTGCCCTTTGCGTTCCGGGGGCGCGGTATCTCTTTCGAACAACCCGCAGCCCCGGCAGCGTTCCAGGGCTGCAGTGACTCTTTCGAACAAAATTCTACAACCCTGGTATAAAGAGCCCCAGAGTTGTCAAAAGAGTATTTTAATTGAGAAGATTAAGAGTTACATACCAGCATTCCGCAGCATGTCCACAAAAGAAGGGTACTTGCAGCCACATGTTGCTAGGGTCACAGTCTGCCTGACCCCTCTCGACGCATTCGTCGAACGTCTGCGAAATGATAACAGAAGATCTATACTAATATTATAAAGAGGTAAGTTTGTTTGTTTGTTTGTAACGAACAGGCTCCAAAACTACTGGACCGATTTTAACCATTTTTTCACCAATGGATGGCTACATTATTACTGAGTAACAGGCTATACAAGGCGTTGATTTGCAACCTGGTAAAATTCAAGGAGTTAACTATGCTCGTGATTCTTAACACGAATCAATAATAAAAAAAATTGATAATGTCAAAAAAAAAAAAAAAATTGCCCTGATTTTCATATTCGAGCTAGCAATCTCGCCAGAGGGTTTAGGCGCTATGTACACATTGATATAGCCGCGTGACAACTCTGCCTTTCGCATACGCAACTGGGCGATTCTGAATTTTGCGAGAGGAGTATTCTGGAATACTGTTATTTGATAGTTGCAACTAAAAAAACAAGCATTTATTAAATATTGGCCAGGTATCGTAATTATATTTGATTACTTCTATTTTTTATGACAAGCTCCTAAAATTTGGGAAGGATGCAAATCAACAGCTTGTATAACATCACGCTATTACCCACGGGAGCGGAGCGTCAATCAAACGCGTAACTTATGGCGGGTGAGAAATAAGCCACACGGACGAAGTCGCGGGCAGATCGCTTTATCTAAACTTCCTAGGTACTGAATTAGGAATGACGTTCTGCGGTGCTTAGGTCAGTGCGATGATATTGATAACAGATAATATGAGTTATTCTAGGAATTTCGTGATGGCCCAGTTGTTAATGCGCTCGCCTCTTAGGCACGAGGCTGTGGGTTCGCAGCCGGGAGAGTACAAATGTGACTTTCTTTATTTCATATATAGGTTCGTTCTTTCTAAGTTTATCTTGGATCATTAACATCGGTGAAGGAAAACATCGCGTGGAAACCTGAACTTATATAATTAATATAAGTCTGAAATCGCCAATGCGCCTTGGAATCACCACCATTGTTGGTGCCTTCTCTGTATGAGAAGAGGCTGGTTTTATTATCTATTCGGGGAATATACGGGGTATAAAAAGACACAAAGTCTCCACATACTGGGTGCTTAAGGGTGGTCGGCGTCGCCGGGGTTTGCCCAGGAAGAGGTGGTGAGTTGACCTAGAGTCGCACCTAGAGGGCTCGTTCGAGGTGGCGCAAGAAAAGAATAGTTGAAGGGACTTGGGGCAGGCCTTTGCCCTGCAGAGGGACATAATAGACAAGCTAAAAAAAACACGTTTAAACGAAAATAAAAAAATACTCTTCAACTTTATTATATTATTAGTTTACATATTATTATGTTACGAAGTTTGATTGCCGTGGCGCAAAAGTAACAGTAAGTCAGTTCACACCGAAACGCAACGCGACGCGACGCTGCACGCACATTTTAATAGAGCAACTCAAAATATAACTTTATTTACTACACGTAAAGATATAAATTTCAGAATTCAGAATTTGTTGCACCTAATCACAATGAAATTGTCACACTGAAATGTGTATCTTTTTTTTTTGTAGTTAATAAAGTTATATTTTAAATTGCTCTATTTAAAATATGCGCGCAGCGTCGTCGTTTCGCTTCGCGTCTCAGTGTGAACTGTCTCTAACAGTCACATAGGTAATTATAAACATATGATTTAGACCTCGAATTTGCTCTTGATAAAGTTTGTAGCAATTTAGATTAGATTTTAATTAGTGTACTCATTAATTTCAAGGAAAAAATTATAGTAACAACTATCATGGTACTAGAGTTATATTTAATTAAGAGTATGTAATACTACAGTTACAGCATCAATTAATCCGTACTAATATTATAAATGCGAAAGTAACTCTGTCTGTCTGTCTGTCTGTCTGTCTCTCTGTCTGTCTGTCTCTTCTTCACGCCTAAACCACTGAACCGATTTCAATGAATTTTGGTACAGATATACTCTGGGACCCGAGAAAGGACATAGGATAGTTTTCATCCCGGAAATACCCCGGGAACGGGAACTATTAATCCACGCGGACGAAGTCGCGGGCAAAAGCTAGTAATTAAATAAAAAGAAAAAACAACCTACACTTTAGGGCAAAGGCTTCATACAGAGAAGGCACAAGCATTGATCACCACACTAGCTCAAGGCGGAATAGCAAATTCAGAATTAAATATCTAAAATGAAGGCTAAATTCTTTATAAAAAAATGAATTATTTATTAGATTATTCATTTCTAAATTTAACTAACATGCCTCTATAATGTCAAAGTTTATTAAAAGAATATTACTCACCATTTTGTCTCCATGTTTTTTCCGCACCAAGTGTGGTCTGTAATTGTCCCCATTTCTTAAGAAGTAATAGTATGACACTAGCCTATCAAGCGGTCTTCTTACAAGATTAATAAATATAGGCTTTGTTGTGGCTCCCAACCTGGAAAGAAAAAAGTTTTCAATTTAGTAGATACTTATTTTTATACTACTAAAGGTGGCAAGCTAGCAGCGCTCCTGATGTTAAGCAGTTATTACTGCCTATGGACACTTACTTAGGGACTTCTTACTAAGCCAAAAGTACTTTTCACATAAATAAGTTTCACGTGTTTCATGTTCTTTCAAAAATAATATTTAATTTGCATAAAAACATAAGGTTGGCTAGGTACGAGACCAAAACAAATTGGATTTTGAAGTTCTTGTTTCTTACTTAACTACAAACTAAGGATCTAATTTGATAAAAAATAACTAATATGGCTAACCAAATGCTGCAAGATAAAACAGGCATTGGGAAGAAGGCCCTAAAAACACTAGCATGATCTCATAGAAGCATTAATGGGAGATTGGCCAGAGACGGCAACAGATAGTGAAGAGTGGGGAGACTTTGGCCCTGCACTGGTGCAATATGAACTAACCAAGTGCCAGAAGGTAAGACTCTCTTGCATGATGACTTGGAAAGGTTTATAGGAGATTCGCCAAAGAACAAAAGACAGGGAAGAGTGGAAGACTATGAGAGCAACTTTTGTCCAGCAATGGAACAATCCAGGTTGAAAAAATCACCAATTAGCTAATGACACTGCGAGTGGCAATCATAACATACTAAACTTATTCATAATCAGACCAAACAGTCAGAATACTCAGATACCAACATTATGACTAATTTGCAGAACACAGAATAACTAGCTAATTTATCTATTCAATGAATTAATTATTCAACAGTGCGATACTGATATCACCTATTTAGTTCCATAGCCTTGCATGGTATGGTGGTAGAACTTTACATAGAATCTTAAACATGTGAGATAAAATCTTTATGTGATTATAGGGCCATCTTAGGGACAGCATTAACATAAAAAAGTATGATTTGAATACATTATGAAGCCTCCTTTAGCCTTTACCATAAAGTTGTGGTTTACATTGTGTAGGCAAATTTTCCATGTCTATGAAAGGAAATTATGATTCTAAATTTAAATGTCCTATTTGCTGTGTTTTCTAAATCTATCAAAGGACATCATGATTCTTAATTTGAATGTTGTAACAATCTCTTTTTTTATAGCTCTTAAACCAAAACCCTAAAGCCCACTTGTGCCAAAAACTTAATTTAAAGTTAGTCACTAATAGAAAATTGAGGTACAAATTAATTCTATGATATTTTGTAATTTTTACTTTCCATTAGCAATTAACTCTAAGTTAAGTTTTTGGCATTATGGATTACTAGCTTTTGCCCGCGACTTCGTCCGCGTGGATTAATAGTTCCCGTTCCCGGGGGATTTCCGGGATGAAAACTATCCTATGTCCTTTCTCGGGTCTCAGACTATATCTGTACTAAATTTCATTGAAATCGGTTCAGTGGTTTAGGCGTGAAGAAGAGACAGACAGACAGACAGACAGACAGAGTTACTTTCGCATTTATAATATTAGTACGGAAAGTACGGATATTAGTTTGAAAGAATGTAAGAGAGGAATGTGATTCCTATTGAATTTATCAAGTTTCTAAATGCTTAATTAATTGTTACTCACCGATCAAAGTTTAGGAATGCCATATGACCATGATACAGTGCTGGCTTCACTTCGTACCACTTGCTGACGTTCTGAGCAAACTTATACTGGTTGTTTAATGACATGATATGTCTGTTAGCAGTTATGTTGATATGTAACACTTTAAAGTTGTTCTTCTTACACAAATCGTACGCTACACCCACGAAACTCGTCGATCCCGTCTTCGGGACCCTGTTGTATATCACCACAGTATCATCGTCACTTTTTTCTAAAGTTTTCGGGAAAAACTGGCGAGATTCTGAGTGACTTTGTACCAACCTAAATTCTGAAATTTAAACAGAAATTCGTACACCAAATTCCACAAAACTCATCACAAACACGCTACAGATATTCAAGCTCACCTAGTTTTCGATAATTATCCTCTAAACGGGAGATTTCTGATTGAAAATAGAGGACAATAACAACAATAGTGCAGAGGCAAGAAAACAGACATAGTTTGTTTACGTTGAACATATCGGTACGCGCCCCGGACTGTGCAACTTCACGCCGAAATCAGCACTGACATAATTAACTCGCGTACATTATAAATAAACATTATTTGGGACACATAGAAATGAAAAATAGTTCCGCGGACGACAAACGCCATGTAATGACATTCCATAACTTGATTAGAAATTCATCGATATTAAACATTCTATCTACAGGTCTCTTTCATTGTCAAAGATGTAGAAAAGGACAACGTTACATCTAATGTTACTCATTGTGTTAGCGATGAAACGCAACTCAGACGTGTTATGTCAACAGTGGTATGTCATTCAGACAAGTTTGTTTTACAGTTGTAAAAATTATTATGTGATCTGAATATGCCGCATATTTTTCTTTTTTAAACGCAAAATAAAACTAATGGAATTTACAGCCGTTCAAGATTGACAGGAGAAACGTTTTATTTCGTGGCCTAAAAGCATCATAACCTTTTACCGAGTTTTACGTCGTATGAAATAAGATTGCATTGCCCTAATGCGTACCTAATGCGTTAAATATTCTAAAATTAAAGGAATTACTTAAGTATAACAAAAAATTAAGGAACGTACCAACCATTTAAGTTTTATCTTTCATCCATCATCCAAACCATCACGACTGAATTCCCCAAAGGGTTAGGCGGAGGTGTACGAATGTACACCCACAGTTCGCCGGTATGTTTAGGTCCCATGTAACAGGGGCGAGTCTATTATTAACCGGGCATAAATTCTAACTCCGAGCTGCTGAGAATTTCATAGAAAAACCCAATAACACTATTTGCTCGACCTGGGAATCGAACCCAAGACCTCAAGCGCTCAGGACCACTAGGCTAACGTGGCAGTCTATTCATGGTAAGGCCTCGCCATTTTTTTATTCTTATAGGGACAAATAGAAATATCTACGGCCTTTCTTATATCTGTGTAGGTAAAAAGGGTCGAATAAAATTGATTTTCTTCCTTTCGCTTTTACCATTAGCAGGTAGGCTGGCAGGATAATAAAAAAGGATTCTTTTAGGTAAGTAGTAAGTATACTAATGATTATAAGGCTCATCGCTCACGTGACTGCTTATAAGTTAGTACCTAAATATATTGGTCCTAGTTGACAAAATTGAGCATTGAACGAAGATGAATATAAAACAATTATATTAAAGACGAGAATATGAACAATTCCGGCTGACAGTGCCGTTCACGAAAATGACACGTGGATCAGCACCATTTATAGCAACATGATCCAACGCGCGCGCCACTAGCAGCGACAAAACTCAACTGCTTCGCTTATTATGTCCAACACATAATAACTTAATAAATAAATGTGTCCATGGTACTGTCATTAACAAAATTGAAATAACATGTCACAATCACAACAGGTGTCAATACACCAACTAGATGTTATCAAAATCAACATGAAAGAAGAGGTGACTAAGCTATTCAAAGCATATCGTGTCGATTATAATGTATTGACGTACCTAAACCGGAGTTCCGTGCGAGTTTCCAGTATCCTACTAATAATGCAGGCCAGCATACGGCTCGACAATCAATGCGACATGGCAGGCGCGTCTAATTTAAATTGAACCTATGTCTATACCGTGTCGAATGGTTTCTAGGTAACTTTCCCGGTAAATTCAAATCTAAGTGTAATTCTGGGTACCAAGTTACCGACTGCATCGGTCTTATTGGTCATTTGATAATACACACCAGGATATACTTAAACGTTTTGAGGAATGAGGAACAACTGAACAAGGTAGGATAGGTTCCTCATCCTCCATTGCAAAAGGAGGATCCTCCGACCACACAGGTGTTGCGTTTAGGGGACTACTCTATGCTAACGTCTATCGCAGAAACCTTAGATTTAGCTATGTTGCTACTGCGGGTTGTTCGAAAGAGATACCGCGCCCCCGGAACGCAAAGGGCACATGAAGGAACATAGACGGGTTTAAGTCAGTAAAAGTCTGACACTCCCTCCCGCCCCGCCCAGGGCGGGGGAAGTTATTTGATGATTTCCCGTCTATAAAAAAAAAAAAAAAAAAGCTATGTTGCTAAACTTCGTTTGTGATTCGCATGTATATGGCTGTGTTGCTAAACTTCGTTTTGGTTTCGCATGTGGCGTGATGATGTCGTCAGCCGCCAGCCTCAGACATCAACGTCCTTGAAATTCATCAATCAGCAGGTTGGTTACTGAGTCCTGGTACCATTTCGCTGACTTGGTATCTAAAATGTTTGCGGCTGGTGTCCGGTGCATTTGCTAGGTAGGAACGGGTAATTCTGCTAACACAGCACGTGACCGGTAGGTATCTACTGCTGCTTGCACTGTTGACTGTTACTTACTTAACATAGTTAAGTACCTACATCATCTTTATCTTTGTACCTACTTAAAAAGCTATTACAGTTTAGACACCTTCCAGAGAGTTACCAGAGCACAGAATGATCGCGAAAGTAAATCTTATTTTATGCCTTCACGAGAAAATATAGCGAACGTGCGAGCGAACCTACAACTTTTTGTCACTGCAGCAGTGCGATTCTCTAAGCCTCACTTCGTAATTCGAAAGCTGAATCCGCAGTGAGATAACAAAATGGTATTCTGTTAAACACGATCACGCCGGTGACGTCACCACGGCAAGCGAAAACACAACCAAAGTCAAGTGGGTTCGTTGTCGAAGTGAGCGCGATCACTTTAGTGAGACTCGTTTTCAAGTTTGCATTTTAGAGAATCGCACTACAGATTCGAAATAAGTTTCAATACGTACTTATTTTGTACCTAATTTATTGAACACACTAACGTTATATTCATGACTCAAATACTTTTATATAAAATTAACTGAATGTTGGAATATCGCTAGATTGCCCACACCACAAGTGACAAGCGGAATATGATAAGTAGGTACTTATTTATAAACGCCTGGACTATGAATAGGGCCCAGTCAGCACAATATTACAACAGCTGTGAATTGATTGTTAATAATATAAAATTGACAATGTGCACAGGTAATATCGGACAGTGACCATTCCAAGGTTAATCCTCCATACTGATCACATCAGCACCTCGGTCAGTGTCCAATGGAGCTTCGCCCCACACAGCCGGGTGCGCGCGCAAAATAGCGCTGACATTAGTTTTCCCGCCAAATGTGGGTCGCCGAACGGTCGCGTTCCAATTATTGCGCAAATAAATATAACGTTCTAAATTTTATTAAATTAAACTGTTTGTTATTCATGTTTCATGTACGTTGCGATGTCACATCTTTGGTAATTTATGATTTGTTTATTCTTTTTTTTTTACAATTTGAATTCAAGGCCGCTCACGGGACTTATTAAAGGCTAGCACCTGCCCGCGACTCCGTCCGCGAGGGTTTTTTTCACCCGCATAAGTTATCGTTACTGCTCTGCTCCCGTGGGTCGTAGCGTTATGTTATATTTATAGCCTATACATCAATTTATAAATTTGGTTTTCATAATTTGGCCTTATAAATTAGGCTATTATGTAAAAAATGTAATTCTCCAGGCCGATTCCGACCACGGCGGCTAACCTTAATGCAGACTAGCCACGTACGCAGGAGATATTATAGTGCACAAGTGTGTGCGCAAACACAGGTGCACTCCCTCTTCCCTAACTCTCATAGCCCGATGGGACGGCAATCCGACACGACCGGAGAGAGATCAGGCGCAGGACCAACGGCTTTACGTGCTTTCCGAGGCACGGGGGTGTCACACCACCAACTTCCAAACTCCGGGCTGCTACTGAGAAATTCCTAATGGAAAAACCCAATAACACTTTTTGCCCGACCTGGGAATCGAACCCGGGACCCCTTGCTCAGCAGGCTATAGGCTATTATATTATAAGTACAAAATGTTTTTTCCAAACTTACTGGTACCAGCTACCTAGTTTCGGAGATTAACGCGTTTTGATAAACAAACAATAACTAATAACGATTGAGGAAGGTTCCGTCCTATATATCCTAATCTATCTATTCGGTATTAAAAGTTGTCGAAAATCTCATATTTTTCTAAATTATCTAAAATCGTACCATTTCAAACATAAACAAACAAATCTACAGACTGTTTGCTTAAAAGTTTAATTAGGCCGGAAAGCGGCCAACCAGTATCCTCAATAGAAACTGAACTTTGCACAATCCAAATAAGGTTTTATACCTAAGTTGGTTTAAGTGTGTATTTGGCCATACAAATGAACAGTTTATTGGTTCCTTTTCCGGTCATAATGGGAACTCGATTGAGTTTGCACGTGCTTAAAGCAATATCGATTGATGCTATAAATGATTCGGTGTTATATTTCGATAATACACTCGATGCATTCGAATGATTGAGTTTAAACTAGAGGGGTATCGATATTTTTAACCGATTTAAAAAAGGAGAAGGATGTTGGTGTGTATGTTTTTTATGGATGTTTTCGGAAAGAATGGATCAATTAATTTATTTTTGTTGTGTGCGTAATGCTACTTAGATAATTGAGAAAACTCACAACATCGTTTAAATTGAACTATTTATTTTATAACATTGAATTTTAATTATGTGACAAAAACTAAACTAATTTAGTTATTATTCGTTGTAGTTGCAATAATTAAGTATCTTTTAATCGCAACAGAGTTTAATTTTAGTAGTTCAAATCAAGAAAAGTAAGTTTGTAGGTAGGTACCTAAACGATCCCATACGAGCGCTCACAGAACCTACACTTTATCTAATCTTTGAAACAACATAAAAATCAATCATACAGCAAAGGAAATGAGAAATGGCAAGGGTGGTTGAACAAAAATAACTGTTTGTTACGAGCGTCATCCCTCAACGAGGAAATTAGACGGGACATGCATCACGCGTGATTGCAACTGCCAGTTATGAGAGGAAGCCAAGGGTGTTATTTGAGGTACCTACTAATAGATTTTTAGTAAATCGGAGATTGATATTTTCGAAAATAACTTATGATCGCTTGAATGTTTGTTGTTATGTTGAAGGTTTTAATGTACACATGAAGTGGCGGATTAAAAAGTTGCTTTCTTAGGGTTCCAGTTTATCCCGTACCAAAAATCCGTATCAAAATCCGTTCAGTGGTTTATCCATGAAGAGTAACAGACACACCGACTGAGTTCCTCTTTTTTGTTTTTGTTTTAATCGAATACATTTTTGAGTATTACTTTGTATGCACATGGTCTGTGTCAAATAAACGTTTTTTCTTTCTAACTTTATTTTATTTTTAGTTAATTAATTACAACCGATTAAAACAATGACATGCATCAAACGGTTCTTAGATCAGCATATTTTATGATGCCTTCATATCTATATGCGGTAAGCTACCTACGTCTAAGGATTAGGTACCTTGGATTACCCTGGCAGAGCGGTTTCGTTCTATTCAGTTGCATCCAATTCTGCCATGTTTTGCTCGTTTGATAGCCGATTCTGAAGGAAACCGCTCTTTGGGGACTCTCATACAAAAATGTCGGTGATACATTGATTGCTTCGTTCGCTGATCTGCCAGGATATGAGAGCAGAGCAAGGATTAGACGCATTACGACTCCGTTACATATGTTACGTTTGTTCCGTCCGTACTCCGTGACACTCCGTGTGCCAGTCGGATATCGCACGTCTTGCCAGGCGCACGTTTATTTATAACAACGCCCTTCACGTTCGGTACGCTTTCGAAATATAGATCAAGTTTACAATCACTGTTATTTTAATACAAAACTTTAAGCAAACAATCACAGAAAAAGACGGCCGGTTGATTTTTAAATTAAGAACGTTTCGAAATAAAAAGTCGCGTTCAAATAAAATAAATTCTAAATTCAAATAAAATGGAAGTGGACCGTATTTTGTACATTTTCGGCAGCTTTACACGTAAGAAGCAAGATAAGAGGAAGTCTTTGGAGCAGCTTTCTCTGAGTGCTGGGAACAGTCCTCTCCACGTCAAGGGGACCCGTCGTCCCGTCAGCCAGAACCTCAACGTGGCTCCAAGAACCTCAGCATACAACGATGGGAGGAAGAGTAAGGTGAAGGAGTGGGACTGTGGGATCTGTAAGAAGGAGTTGGTGGAGCCGAGGCTTTTGGGGTGTCTGCATAACTTCTGCACCAGATGCCTTCAGGGACTGCATCAAGAAGGCGAAGCGGAGGTGTGGAGCGAGGTGGATGGTGGTGAGTTTCTTTCACGATATCATCTATTTTCCTCTCAGTAACCGGTAATATTGCACGCGTCTTCATTTTTCTTCTTATCTATTTTTTGTGGGCATAATATAAGCAATTGTATCATGTTTTCTGGTAAACTAGTGAAAATAATATCGGGTGCGCAGTACTCGTAACCGGCGTGCTTGTATGACCAGATGTATGATCGTGGAGGAGGCGATAGGATCGTAGCAGGTGGCGTTCTGCGGTTTCTGCCTACCCCCATGGGAAAAAGGCTTGAGTTTATGTATGTATGTGTGTAGATAAGCCACCCCAAGGCCCGCCATACCTTAGTATCGCCACCTTGTAGTTTCTTTTATTGCATTACACTCTAACGTAGATACTTATTTGATGCCATCGCTGGTAGGGTATGGATGAGATTAGCGAAGAAGACATGCCGATTCAAAGCGAAATCTATGTCAGGCTGTGGATGATAATTAATGATGGAGTACCTAATTTGCCTTTTTAAGACCATCATGATACTGTGAGCTTTAGGTAATTCAATTAAGCCTAAATTTCAATTAACCCATTCTATGAAATTCTCCTGTATCGTGGATGAATTTACAAACATATAAACTCACATACACAGATATCCAGACTTCCAGACCCAGAACTATTATAACCTGTAGGTAGATCATACAAATCTTTATTCCGTACGGGAATGGATACTACGACACACAGAGCAGCAGCCAACTCTCTACCATGGCGCCAACCGTGAATTTGATTGATCTTAATCTTGTCTTCTATGCCTAGCATTCGAGGAATCCCTTTGTTACGTAGACTAGACACAGGTTCTCAACCTTTCACCTAATTGAAAACACAACAGGGACCAATAAATGTCATCCCGAAATAGAATTATACGGTGTTTGATCCATTTACTAGAGTCAATATGATTTGCGAACTGCTGTTCTATTTAGGAACATTAACTATAATAAAGTCATAGCGATAAATAGGAATTGCCAGGGCCGCATCTAGGGTTGAACGGCAGGTGCAAAAAAAATAATTACATGTGGCGTAGTAGGTATTCCGTTAAAAAATACTCCTAATAAATTAATTTTGAGGGCAAACTTTTAATGGAATGGGAATGGGATCACATGCCCACATGCATGTTAGTTACTTAGTTAATGATAGGATAGAAATCTCATAGAAAGACTTCAGTATTTTTTTCATTGTAATATGACTTATGGCGAAGTTCCATATTTCCAATTTAGAAACAAAAAATGTTCGGATAAATAAAGTTTCGTGATTGTCTAAAACTTTTTATAACCTTTTTATAAACAATAACGCTCGTTAAACCCTTCAGTCATAAAAAATTATATCGAAGACTCATTCTTTCAAACTAGGTACTGACCACATCATTTATATCTCACATAACTGTTAACTATTAAATAATCGTTATTTTGAGGACGTCTGTTTTATAAACCACTTTGTAAGAAACCTTTACAATGAGGTTTCCCTTTAAAATACTTCTCAGCGTTCATTTTTAAGGGGCCATTTTGTTTTGGTCGTAGTATTTACGTTAATAAAACGATCTTTTAATGGTTTTCCTCTGAGTTAAGTATGAGTGGTGCATCTCTGAAGAAGCTATCAAAGTTGTGTTATGGCCCATTAATGGATCAATAGGAATAGGTCGGTCTAAATGCCTATTTGTATTCTATTTAGCGCGTTATGAGCTGGCTAAATAGGTTTATTACGCCTACGTAACGGACTATAAAGAAAATGAAGCTATTTTACAGATTACTTTGACATTTCTAAATATAACGTACAAAATGAAAATAAAAACCGGCCAGGCGCCAATCGGACTCGTACAGACCGCGTCATCAATTGAATGGTCATCAAAAGATGGTACCTACCTAAGTACTCAATTTGTAGAGTTTAGCTGAAAAATTACAGCAACATCGCATGTTATGATTAAAGTAAACTAAGGGAAAGTAAAGTTGTTTGTGTTGTTTTAAAATAAAGCAACTGCTTCTACATCTAAATCACTGTTTCATCATCATCTGCTTAACCTTTTCCCAACTATGTTGGGGTCGGCTTCCAGTCTAACCGGATGCAGCTGAATACCAGTGTTTTACATGGAGCGACTGCCTATCAGACCTCCACAACCCAGTAACTGGGCAACACGGTACCCCTTGGTTAGACTGGTTGTCAGACTTCTTGGCTTCTGATCTGACTATCCGTAACGACTGTCAAAGATCTACGAATGACAAAATCACTGTTTATTAAGGAATAATAAATAAATAAAAAAACCTACAAATTACATGCACATGACTTGACATGATGACTACACTACCATTTTACAAAATCACCAAAAACCCATTCAAGTTTTTCCGTACCGTGCCAAAATTCGACATTATTGTCCCATTTTCCACATATATGATAGTGACAATGTATTAAAGAGCAGTGGTGCTTGAAGTACGTTCGGACGATAGGAAGCCATACAATGGTCAGAGTTCTGACCTAGCTACGTAATCCCATCAATGTGATCGAATGGCTAGTTTTATGTCAAGTTGTGTAGGTTATTGTGTCAGTCTGTACAATGTTGAATAGGCACCTGGATGGCTAACACTATTTGTGGAAGAAAGCTCAGAGCGATACCGGTGACCCGGCCAATAGTATTTGGAGTAACACCGCAGGGTTTTAGTCGGTAGTAATCCAACGCACCACTCTGCTTTTCCCGATGCAGATGAAGTCCATGAGGATATGAAAAAAAAACAGGGTCGGCATCACCTCTAGAAACAGTACGATTTTATAATATTAGTTAGCTTCAAGAGGGCGTAGGTAGGGAAAGAGGGGAGTCCAAATGCATTTTTTTGCATTCAAACTATTACTTTATTATTACCTAGTTCAAGAAGGCCATTAGTTATTTTACATGAATATTACCTAATTTCCTTTAAAGCATATTTTTGTTACTTTATTTTCTTGAACCCCAGGAGAGGCCCGTGGTTTACATTTCGTGGAGTCCTAAATTATCAAACAGAAACACAAAAATGCTATTAAAACATCTTATGGGCTAAGCTAGATCAATCTACCTACACTATGTGTTTGGCAAATTCATTAAGCATGAAAGAGTAACAAACTTCCATCCATCTATTCATCCATCCATTCATTCATACATCCTCCCATATATTCCTTTACACAACATAAACAACACGGGTATTACAAGTAACCATAATGTATCTTGGCTATGTCTCATTGATTCAAACAGGAACTAAGCTAATGTGTTTCTAAATATAGTGCTGCCACCCGGCGCGGGCGCGCTTGTAGGTATGACAGGACTCACAAACAAACATACAGAATCTCCTACAATAGTAATGTTATCTCTACTGCCTATGCATCTAACTTCGTTTATGATTTTTTTGTTTTATTTTTATCTTGGAGATAAAAGCAACAAAGTAAACATAGCATTTTTTTCAGTAAGGTCTTCATTCAAATTAGAAGTCTTGTCTGATAGAATCAGAGGCTGAATGGCGCCAAGTTCAATTTCAGCTTATAAAAATGTTTGTCAAAGTCAAAGTCAAAGCATTTATTTCAATAAGACCATTTACAGGCACTTTTGAATTGTCAAGAAGTTACAGCAAGTAAATAAATAAATAAATAAATAAATATCTTGGGACAACTCACACACGGCTATCTGATCCCAAGCTAAGCAGAGCTTGTGTTATGGTAACCAGACAACTGATATACTTACATACTTATATAATTTATAAATACATACATATTATAGATAAATCACACCCAGACACAGAACTAACAATCATGCTCATCACACAAAGTTAGTCCTGGGTGGGAATCGAACCCACGACCTCCGGCTTAGCAGTCAGGGCCGCTAACCACTAGACCAACGGGCCGTCAAAAGTTGAAGCTAGTTGCTCGTTCCAAAACGTTGTACAGATCCGAGAGTCCGTTGACAGTACAGATTAGACTAGCTTCAGCATGCGACTTCGCCCGCGTGGTTATTTTACCCGCGAAAAATTACGTCTTTGGGAACTCCGCTCCTGTGGGTCGTAGCGTGATGAACCTATTTCTCAAGAATCAGGTAGAAGTAATTATCATACTAAAGAAAGATTTTTTTTTCAATCCATCGTATCTCTCTGTCTAACCGGTGCGTGTTCACTAGTTTTAAATGCTTATATCGGCCGTATTTCCTGGCCAATTTTAATTTCACTTTTTATCATTTCTACTACGGTTTTTCGTAGTTTGTAAATAAATGCGATTAAAATAATTCATGCGTATTCCCTATTCGTTAATTCAATTCAAGATCTTCAATAGATGACGAATACATCTCACAACACAACTCAAGAGTTCGCCGAATCATTACAATTGCCAAACACCACTTGACTTGCTTAGTATATCAAACGTTTGATGGTTTGAACCTTCATGATTCAGTCTGCATTCAACCATAACAATAAGAAGTTAAACAGACGCCTCGAAATAATAAACAGAAAGTTTATTAATGTTATCATTCACAGAATCATCTTTTATTAAAGCAGTGTGTAAAATCAAAGTTGTGGTTTTTGTTTATAGCGGCCCAGATTTAAACTGTTTTAAGTTTTGGAAGTTTTATGCTTATCATGTTTCTTCATTGGTTGTTTAAATTCATATTTTTAGGGCTCTCTTGCGCACTTTATAATAACAAAAGGCGGTGGTTGGTTTACACATCTGGTTATGTAATATTTAACTATGAAGTTCATTAAACATATAGCGGTTCAAACTTTTTGTATTATATTTGGAAGCTTAAAATATTATGTTATCTTTTTATAGTATAAAAAAGTCGCTTTCCACCCTGTCCCTCAGTAGGCTTAGATCTTTTTAGATTTTTATGTGATTTTCATTAATAGATAGTGATTGAAGAGGAATGTTCATACATGTAAAACAACACGCTATGACCAACAGGAGCGAAAGCAGTCAAAAAAGACGTTACTGAACGCGGGTTACACCGCGGGTAAGATAGATAGTTTTATATTCAAGACCGCCAGTCACATTCAAAAACACACTCATATCCTCAATAATGAACTAATAACTCAGACATTTCGATTGTAATTCGCATAAAAAAATACAATTATAAAAAAATACAAATTACAATCAATAAAGAAATTTAAAGAATTAGGGCCCTTTGATTTTCTATGCACCCAATTTACCTTCCCAAATCCGTCCCTGCAAACTAGTTCATCGACACTTTTCGCTCCACATTAATAACTAGCTTCATTATTTATAGTAAATGAATCACGTTACTCAATGTCAAAAGCTTTACACGATCTTCCGGCATACCGAATAATTCCTCTGCCAAAAATGTTGACTCACCGAATCGTACTGAGATTGTAGTTTTTCAACGCGACTGTACACGAGTTTTGTACTTTGTTTACGCTGAAAAACATTATCTCACCTGAGACAAATTGTTTAACATTTTTTCTTTTAATTTCATTGTCATTTATTTTTGGATTTTAGACAACTAGCTGTTCGTCTGTGATTGGTCGCATGGATAGTTTTCAATTTGAAACGTATCTACGCAGTCTATATTGTCAAACACCTGCCTATCAACAGACCTTTTGTGAAAATAACTTTGGTAGTTAGGCCTAGAAAAGTTCAAAGGAAGAAAAAGGAATATTATTATTTTATCGTACAATGAGATTAGTGTTAGTTTGTAGTAACAAATGTCTGGCGCTAAACTAATCCAATTACTATTCGAGCGTAGCATATATAGGAAGGAAAAAAATATTTGGATGGAAAACAAGCCGACGGCCTATCTGATATTAAGTGGTCACCGCTGCCTGTAGACATCTGCAATACGAGGGCATTTGCGATGCTATATCAGAGACAAAATGTGTCATGTGCCTGTAATTACACCGGCCCATACCCTTCAAACCGGAACACAACAACGCTGCTTTGAGGCAGAGATAGGTAGGTCTTCATAATAGTGTTTCAGTAGTTGCCTGCTCTTCAAACATTGTAACCATCAATGAACCCACAGTCCAGGGGCCCAATTTTACTTACTTTTAGGAACTATCGCAATCTAATCTCAGTTACAATTTGTCAAAATTGTCTTATACTAATCTATTCTTTTAATTTAATTGTCGTAGTGACTACATTTAAAACGTTTTTTTGATGTGAAAACTTCTTTAGCGGCGTTGTACACTTTTTTTGTAATGGGTAAAAAAAATTAAACTCGCGTCAGGACACGTGACCTGATCGAAAATCTTACGAATTTATTTATTTTTAGCGCAATAAATAAATATTGTATTATACCACATAAATGATAGTACTTTTATACTGATAATTAAAGCAATTCGTGCAAAATTATTCCCTAACCATTCCAAAATATCAAAAATGCACAACGTTAATATTCAAGTTTTCACTTTTGCCGGCACTCCCGGAGTGTAACCCGTCGTTTTTTTTATTATTCTTATACTCGATGGGGTGTTCGCTCTTGACTCTAGTCTAGGTAAGAGGTGACAGAGACAAAGTCCACGACGGAGTGAGCCGTGAGCTTACCAAGAAGAAGCCTGTTCACTCTAACTTTGATTTACCTAACTAATAGAGCTAGTCTTCACTGTAAGTTGTGAATGACTATAATCCTTGGCTTGTTCTAGGTTCCATTCAGCTAGACCCAGGTGGGTCTCGCTCAGGGTCTGGTGCAGGGTCTGCAGGCTCAGGATATGAGAGCGACCTTCGCCACTCAGGGTCCGAAGGCAGCTGGGAGCAGAAACAACAACATAAATATGGAATATTGACTAGAAAGGTAACATTCCTCTTGCGATAAGCATAATCTGCGCCATATTGAAAATGGTGGTCATATGAAGGAGTTTATAATGCCCTTTCACTCGCATTGTATAATGTGTAAGTGAGAGGGAATGACTTGCGCTACTATAGACCAACTGGCGTCATTATATAATTATACATCATTACATCTATATATTGACACATATGACATAATACTTTCTACCCTACCCATAGAGACGAATATTCATTGTCACTAAGGCACTAAGCTATGGATCACATGTTATCACAAGGCAGAGTTTCAAGATGATCATCTCGGCTCTTATCACCACCTTCTCTTTCCCAGGTATCGGGCAAAAGCGTCCAGTTCCTCCTCTGCCCGACCTGTGGGTATGAGACACAGCTGCCCCTCGGAGGCATAGCAGCTCTGCCTCTCAACTATGTGCTGCTACGGAAGATGGCGGCCGCCCAGGACAGCGAGGGGGTCAATGTACTTTGTGATCTATGCAGCAGTGATAATAAGGTAGGAATTTGTGTGGCTACGGCAAGGTAGGATTTTGCTAAAATATTTGGTTTTATGTTAGATAGTAATTGCTGTTGTTTATTGCATTTTGAAGTCTAGTACCGGAACTTACCTGGTAATGCAAACTTATTACGTCTTTCTCTAAGTGGCGTGAAACCCCGTTTCATGAGAGTTGTTAATTTTCTTTGTGAATGTGTGAAATTTGACTACTAGCTTATGCGAGCAACTTTTATTAGGGTACCAATAAAAGTTGCTCGCATAAGCTAGTAGTCAAATTTCGTAACGTTTGTAATCTGCAGGGACTTCCCTTTTATGCGCAGAACCCTAATTTTATTTTTAAAAGAAACTTTGCCTATTTTACGCTTTATTACATCAGCTAACTGCCAATGAAAGTCCCGTCAACATCGGTCCAGCAGTTTCGGAGATTAGTCGGACAGACTACCATGTAAACAATGTTATGTTGACGTTGCCAACAGACACTACATTTTCATTTATTTAAATAAATTGATTAATATCTAAGTAGGTAGTCTTTTGTTTAAAATATCAATAGAAATACTATTTACTTTCTTGTTTAAAAGTATTTTAAGACATTGAAACACACGTGAAGTATCTCAACCGTGTGCCGAACGCTTCAAATGTGGGATTTCAACAAATTACCATTCGTTCCGTTCAGCTACATTTGACTTACAGAATGTTGGTGTATGATTGTATTTGATGTTTAATAGTCTTTTTGTGTCATTAAACTTGATGGAATGGGAGACAAAGAATGTTTGGCTATTCCCGTACCTATATCTATGGGGTGTGAAAAGAAATACCACATAGCCGTTATCTACGCGTACTGTCTATCAAATTAAGTAATATCGAACAAAACTTATTGCTTATTGCTTACCCCAAGAGTACCTAATTCTCCAGACCGATTCCAGCCACGGCGGCTAATCTTAATGCAGTCTAGCCACGTACGCAGGAGGTATTATAGTGCACAAGTGTGTGCACACAGGTGCACTCCCTCTTCCGTAACTCTCATAACCCGATGGGACGGAAATCCGACACGACCGGAGAGAGATCAAGCGCAGGACCAACGACTTTTACTTCCTTTTGCTTCCGAGGGGGTGTCACACCACCAACTTCCAAACTCTGGGCTGCTACTGAGAAATTCCTAATGGAAAAACCCAATAACACTTTTTGCCCAACGATTCCCAGAATCGCACCCAGCACACAATTTTCACTCTATTACTGTTGCATTATTTTTATGTCGTGATGGCCCAGTAGTTAAGGTGGCCCGCCTCTCATGCACGAGGTCGAGGGTTCGCAACCGGGCACGGGCAAGTACCTATCAGTGTGACTTTTTGTCTAATTCATATGTACTTTCTAAGTTTATCTTGGACATCACTAACATCGGTGAAGAAAAACATCGTGAGGAAACCTGGACTTGTAATTAATATAAGTCTAATCGCCAATCCGCCTTGAGCAAGGGTGATGATCAATGCTCGTGCCTTCTCTGTATGAGAAGAGGCCTTTGCTTTGCAGTGGGACATTTATAGGCTGGTATTATTACCTAAGTCGGCCGTAGCAAAGACAATCTTTAAAGGTGGGGTTTCGCAGATGGCATCGAACTTCAGTGCCTGTGCGGGGTCTCTCCGCAGACCATGGCCCACCTTCTATCTTGTGCCGCATGCACTGTCTCCTGCACACGTGAGGATCTAATGACTACGTCGGCGGATGGTGTTGCCGTGGCCGAATTTTGGGTCAAACATCGTATTTAAAAAATACCTTATTAATACTCTATTATTTGCCATCGATCCGCTAAGAAGATTAACCAATAAAATTGAAGGGAAAGTATATGAAATTCACCGTACTCAACTACCCATAGATTGCGCATAAACTAAATTACCCATAATTCGTCTTGCAGGCAGAAACCCGTTGCAGTCAATGCCTGGTGAGCATCTGCACGTCATGCGGAGAAGCCCACGGCAGACAGAAGGCGACTGCACGACACTCCCTGCACCCCCTGGACCCTGCGCCCGTGAAATATTGCAGCCAGCATCCGAAGGCTGATCTTAGTGTTTACTGCGCTACTTGTCAGCAGGTAGGTCTTATTGACCACTGAGACGATAGTATCTTCTAAACTTTTATAGTAGACCATTTTTTAATGTCATAGGCTAACAAGTCAGCCTACGAAACGTGGTAGGCTGGTTTGCTGGTTTGTTGTGTATAGGCTGCGCTGCGGAGGTGACCTCTAAACATCAGGCCTACCTGATCAACTACAACATAAAATCTGCAATATGAAAGACCACACAATATACCACGTGCCTATTTACACCGTCACCCATACACTTTCAAACCAAAACATAATACCGCTGCTTTACTCAGTGCAGTATGGTATGCAGAAAGTAATATTAGAGTGTTAACAATAAATAATTATAAGCTATCTAAACTATCAGTTACATACATGTAGGTTACGCCTATTAGGCTATTACCAACAAGCTTGATATAATTTGTCATGAATTTAATAATTTACAAGATAATTATTGAAGACTGTTTTTTGATTTACTCCGTCCCAACAGCAGAAATAGGTATGATGGTAGTTCTTCTCTGGACATATTGATAATGAGCTACTACTACTCCGTACTTCCAAAGCATCAAGTACTTATATCAGATTAATATCCCCCTGTTCTTCCACCAGGTGGTATGCCGTGACTGCTGCCTCGTGTCCCACAGCGGGCACGCGCTGGCAAATGCGTCGCGTGCTGCCGCTGAGCGCGCTCGGCTGCTGCGCGACGCGGCTGATCGCGCCAAGCTAGTGCCGGAGAACGTGGAGCGAGCCACCAGGAACCTTAGCGCGCATGCCTATGAGATTGATGTGAGTTTGGACTCTGTGTTATAATCATAAGCTAAAAAAAAAACAATCGAAGATACGTCCAATATCCATAGATACGGTCAGCAACAAAATTCGATTAACAATGTTACTTTTACATATCATTAAAATAGACACGAAATAACAAAAATCTGAAATGTTAATCTACTTTTGTTGCTGACTGTACCTAGGAACAAACCCGGGAAATCGGTGCTTTTCTTGTTCAGACCATTCATCATTTTGCTATTCAGGTAGGTATTTTAATTTCCAAAATATTATCTAGTGTATTTCCTTTTCGTATAAAATGAATCATATACAGACCACGATACGGACCGTAGTTTGGTCCGTTTGTTGGTTTACTTCAAATTCTTCTAAGTGAAAACGACAAAAGGATACCCATTCCAAAAAAAAACAATGTTTAACATAAGTCAAACTCCATTAAGACGTTTAAAAGTGACTATTAAAAAAAAAAATGAATTGTATGTAGGTAGTTGGTTCCAAAGGTAGATTCGTATGGCGAAGAATGTGCTATAGCTCTTACCACTTTCCAACTTGCAGTGCCAAGCAGCCCGAGTAGAAAGCGAGGTCCAGGAATGGGCAGTCCAGTACCGCCGTGCGGTAGACACGCACACACGCACGCTATGCGCAAGCGCAGCGCGTGCGAGGGAGAGGCATCAACAGCGGCTGGATCAGAAGAGTAGAGCGTTAGATGACAGGGCCCGGCATGCTGTTGATGCTGTGAGGTTTGCGGAGGAGGTAAGTTAACAGATCATGATACATATGGAATCCGGAGCATCAATCGCTCAATTGCATGAGGTACCTATAATTATAGAATTAGTTTTTTCTTTTACCAAAATAATAATAAATAACAAAAATTGTAATACCAGAAGACAATAAAATAGAACACTATGTATATCCATACATTTATATGCATTATTTAAAACACTTGCAGCGTGAAAAGTAAATTATTGGCATTTGGCAATAGTAGACAGTAGATAGTGTAGATGTACCTACTAATAGCTGTATCATTTGTCAAAGAGTACTCTGTTGTACCGAAGGGAAGAAATCTAGTTGTATGAAGTCCACGCCCCGACTGCATATCTCTATCTTATCTCCATCTTCATCCCCTTAGCTGCTAACAGAAGGCAAAGAAGACGAGCTCCTATCGCTGAGCGGCTCCGTCCTGCGTCGGCTGGAGCGCGTGACAGAGCTAGCGCCCCTGTCGGAGGCGCCCCGCCTGGAGCTGCGTTTCGCCCCGCGCGCGCCCGCCACACACGACCCCACCATCTTCGGGAGACTACTGGCGCATGCGCCGGACCCGGATATGTGTGTCGTTATTACTGAAGGTGAGGGTTTATGAAGATTTTCAGATGTTCTTTTGTGATGAGGTTTGAGGGGAAATACGTACTTAGTTATAAAAATATTGAGAATTTAGGGCCGAACGCACTCAGGTTCCGGCGAACAGTGAGTGATTGGGACACCTCTGCCTAACCCTTCTTTTTTTCAATTCATACTTCCATAAGTTTATCTTGGAATTCACTGACAACATGGTGGAGAAACTTGGATATGTATTAATATAAGGTTGAAATAGCCAATCCACCTTCAAGCGTGGTAATGACAAAAATAGGTTGGTATTGTTATTATTAATTTTAACCGATATTCACCATATCATCACATTATTTCTTCATTTGAAGGCCTTCAAGATCTTCGAGTGGACTGTGAGCATGAGGTGATATTGGAGCTACGAGACTGCAACGGCGAACGCATATGGTGTGGAGGCGAGCAGGTACAGTATAAATTACATTCTTTAATATTCAGGCCTTTCGCCTTTTTTTTAAGGATGGCTTCTTCCGCTCTGGGTGGAGCGGAAAGGAGTGTCAGACTCTTACTGTCTAGAATCAATCCGTATTTCTTCTTCAAATGCCCTAAGCGTTCCAGGGACGCGGTGACTGTTTCGAACAAATTCAGCAGAACATTTAGCCTACAAAACCATTTGAAATGGCAACCAGAGAAAAAAATAAAGTCAATTGTATTCTTCTCTCTGCCCCCAGGTGGCTGGATACTTCCGACGTCGCGACTCGAGCGCCCGGCCCAGCGTGGCGCGCGTGGAGGACAGCACAGATGGCAGCTATACCCTCAGCGTCACTCCGCGCTCTCCCGGGGCGTATCTACTCGCTGTCACTATCAATAACAAGCCCATTAAAGTAAGTAGTATAGTCTTTATTTTTATCATCAAATAATATACATTTAATATTAGTGGAGATTTTTGTGAAGGAACTCGTCCGGGGAAGGACTACCACCATCTATACCTATTTCTACCGTAAAGCAGCATTGCTGTGTTCGGGTGCCGGTGAAATTACAGGCACATGAGACATTTTAACTTGGTCTCTTCGATAGCAACGCATTTGCAAGGCCTCTGGTAGGTATTGCAGATGTCTATAGGCAGAGGTGACTACTTAACATCAGGAGGGTCGTCGGATTGTTTGTCATCCACTGATGGTTAGAAATAAAAATATTCTCAGGCAACCTTGGGTATCGGCGGCCAATTTTAATGGAGACTTTAAGTAGGCAAATATTGCGGGTCTGTGGACGGTGAGCAATGGGCAGCTCACCGTCCGTACGTTCACTGAATAACGACAGACCGTGTCGACGGCGCGTTCGTGTTCCACGCGCGCCTCAAAGAGATGTCAGCAAACTTGGATGGGGCCACTGAGGGCCGATTCCTGCCGGGGCTGCGGGTTGTTCGAAAGAGATACCGCGCCCCCGGAACGCAAAGGGCACATGAAAGGAACATAGACGGGTTTTAGTCAGTAAAAGTCTGACACTCCCTCCCGCCCCGCCCGGGGCGGGGAAAGTTATTTGATGATTTCCCATCTTTAAAAAAAAAGGCAATCCATGATGATATCTTTACGAAAAAAAAAGTTATGTATGCAAGAGATATTATAGTGCACAAGTGTGTACAAACACAGATGCTTTCTTTAATAGTCTACTGGGACGATGGTTCGACAGGATCAGGCACACAGCCCAACGACTTTATCAGCTTCCAATCTCTGCTAGTGCTACTGAGAAATTACTATAAGAAAAAGCACAAGACTTAGCCCGACATTTCCTCCACAGGGCAGTCCGTTCGCGTGCTGCGCGCGCGCGGGTGCGGCGCACTGGGGCACGTTCCACTGCTGCGCGTTCTGCTCGTCCGGCGGGAGACGCGACGCCACCTGCGGCTGCGGCGCCCGCATGCCGGGAGGATATAAAGGTACCTATGCGGTTTCCTTACGTAAGATGTGGAAGTTTAAAATCGATTTTCGAAGAGTTTACAATATGGGGTGTAAAAAGACATATCTCATAGCGGTTAAGTACGTAGCTCATAATACTAATTAACATAAGGGAAAAATTCTTGCTAAGAAACGACTCTTATTTTTGGTGTTACTGTTTATGGGTAAAACGCAATGCACGCAGAGTATTGTACTGATTGGTGCAGCAGTACAAGCGCCGTGAAAGTAGGATTTAAAATTTGTTTAAACATGTTTTCGTAAAAAGCTCCGTAGCCAGAAGATTCAAAGGTATGATCTAGGACCTAGACCTCTAGGACAAAAACATATCTGCCAGGTTTGCGGAATTTATACGAAAGAGTTACTGCGGCCCTGGAACGCAGAGGGCATTAGGAGGAACTCGGATGGGTTTTATTCAGTAAGTCTGACACTCCCTTCCGCAAAAACATATCGCAGTGATGGCAAAATCATGTAACTTCGGCTTCGCAGTGTTTTTACACCTAACATATCCCACGATTTATGTCCAGGTTGCGGTCACGGGCACACAGGCTGGCCGGGCACTCGGCACTGGTCGTGCTGCGGCGCCACCCGGCGCGACGCCTCGTGCACGCGCCCGCGCCGGCCTCAGACACAACTCTACCAGTTCTCATTGTAATGTTGTATGGATTATATTGTATGTTGATGTGTATGTGTGGTTTTATTTGTTTTAAAAGTCAAAGTCATCATCATCTTCCTGCCCTTATACCATGTTACTTGGGGTCAGCGCAACACGTTTTCTTCTTTCATGCCGTCCTGTCAACCGTCATGCGATCACTCCCTTCTCTTTCATATCATTCTTCACACGATTCATCCATCTTTTCTTTGGCCTCCCTCTTCCTTTCCATCCATCCACAATTATGTTCATAACTCTTTTGGTCACATGTGTGTCATCCCTCGTCTTCATACTAATTACAGCGACTGATTCAACTGTAGAGATGTACTTTGGATAAAATAAAGTGCCTCACTACTGGGCAACATTTCTATAGCTCCGGCAGTAGACTCCGTCTCACTGTGCCCGGGCACCAGCTTCGTGGAATCCTATTTACCAGAATTAAACAAATCGATATAAAGCAACGAGATTCCAGAATCTCGTTGCTAATCCCCAGGGATTATTAGAAAAAGTTGCCAAATTGAAACCAAAAAACTAATTTAAATTACATTTTATTTTAAAATTACAAACAAGAAAATTATTGCTTATCTCATTACACTGTTACAACAATTATATCGATAAAACTCCATCAAAAAGGGACCTCCCGTGACAAACATATAAAAATATCAACATTTTATCGCTCATTTTACACCCTCTGGATAAGTTCCAGTTAATTTTATCCCACAGATAATTTCGTACAAATACTGTTTAATTTTTTTTTGGTATCTGGTAGATAGTGGATATCCAGAGGCTGTGAAACGGCCTCGAGACGTGTGTTGCATATTTGATTTATTTTATTATGATAAAAATTTAATCCCGTATCATTTTAACTACTTTGTGGGTAGATCGAGATTTAGATCTTGTAGGGACCATTATGTATTGTCTTATAAATTCATTTTAAAGATTAAATAAAAACGAAAATTTTGTGTGTTCTTGAAATTACACTACAATTTTGTTTGATAAATTTGGTATCAATTGAAAATCGACTTTAGACACATAATGTTAAAGGTGAGAATCGCGTAACCGAATACAGTTGTAATTAATTTTATATTTTAATCATATTAGCATACATGTTTGATAATAATAATGCTGAGAAAGTAGGAAAAGGTGAATAACCACATTTTGAAGAACATAATTTTTAAGTTGTAGGTACTTAAATATTCATTAAGCATGAGTAGGTAAATACTTGTAACTGTATTTTTCAAATTATCACAGATAAATATCACATCTGCAAAATATTATGGTTTTTAAAATTAGAAGATCCCTCGATTACATTAAAAATTAATTTATTCTTAATATTATTTCACATAGAATTAAATATTCATAGAAACAGATTAACGATTTGAGTACGCTCAGACAATATTGAATCCTAATGCAATTGCATACAGTTCAAAATAATAATGTTGTAAGGAACAGCACATTAACAGCTTGCGATTTAAAACTGTATGCAAGAGACTATAAGGTGCAATATTGTTTGAACAGACAAAAACATTTGGTTTTCATTTGTTCAAAGAAAAACAAAAATCATTTTAAAACATAAAAAAATAGAATTATATTGTCTTAGTTAATTCTAATCCATTGAAAAACTTAATTTACACACAAATAAATGCTAGGAACAAACAAACTGTGTGTTAAGGCTCATTTACACAGAGAGAATATCTCGCTTTTATTGAGGCGAGAATGGGCGTAAGCTATACTCTTATAGCTTTACGTAATCATGATGCTGTAAACTTCCCGGCGTCATCCCACGCGTACTTGTTAGAAAAATAACAAACAATAGCTTAACAAGATGAAATGTGGCCAATGAGCACGCTTTACGAGTATTTCGGCCACGAAGATACCCGACGCTATCATTTCTATCCGTGTAAATGAGTCTTTAGAAGTCGATAATCTGATTTTTAATGGACGGCACTAACTTACCGCGAACAATGAATTGAAAAATAAGTTTGCCAAGTGAATGCTCTTGGTGAGTATGTTTCTTGTTGTTGATATTTCTGGGTGCCTACCATCATCTCTTAAAATGTATTATTTTAAAATCATCCTGCCTTTAACTACCTCGTTGGCCTAGTGATCCTAAGCGCGACTGCTACGCTAGAGGTCCTGGGTTCGATTCCCAGGTCGAGCAAAGTGTCATTGGGTTTTACTATGAAATTCTCAGTAGCAGCTCGGACTTTGGATTTGTGCCCGGTTAATGGCAATAGGCTCGCCCCCTATTACATGGAACGTAAAAATATGCCGGCGAACTGTGGGTGTACATTGGTACACCTCTGCCTAGCCCTTCGGGGAATACAGGCGTGATGGTGAAGTTATTTAAAAACATTCAACAACTGAAAATACGAAGTACCTAATATTAAAATGGTACTGTTTTAAGAGATGGTGGTTGCCCCCTGAACAGTCAATGCTTATTGTTGTAGCAACTGCCGGAAATGTGTAGCAGCCTGAAGATTTTTATTTTTATAGATATCTTTTATCGCAGTATGAAAGTCGACTTATACGGAGCAGCAATGCTGTTGAGCAGTTTCCATTTATTAATTGACAGCTAGTGACATTTATTTGGATGGCAAACAAGCCGACGGCCCAACTGATGTTACGTTGAAGTAGTCACCGCTGCCTATAGACATCTGCAATACCAGAGGCCTTGCAGACGCGTTGCCATCAAAGAGACAAAGTTGAAATGTCTCATGTGCTTGTAATTACACCGGCACCCATACCCTTCAAACCGGAACACAACAACGCTGCGTTGCAGCAGAAATGGGTACGGGTTAGTAACTTTAGCATGCATGAAAAGTATTCCTTTTGTCATTTTTTATCTTGCATGCAATTATGCAATTTTGAACTCTATTCGTTATACATTTCGGTTCGTTATCAATGAATACATGGAACTGCTCGGGCATATTGCTGTTGTCGCCTGTGCTAACCGTTAGACTGCCTTTAAAAAGAATTTAAATTAAAAATAATATTGGTTCATTTTTCAATAAATACATTATAATAAAGACCGTTACATAATTTAGCTATCCGAATTGATTTATCTACTCCTTCATTTAATACTTTTTGTTGGTAAAACATGCTCACATGAAAATGCAATGTCTTTTACGAATTTTCATAATTTTCGATTTAGGGTGAAATCACACTAAAAGCAGGCACGCTTATGAGTATTTTTTGTTGCGATATTTTAACTCCGTAGCGCGTATTTCCACATAATTTTATGTGTCAAAATCCTGCAATGAATTATCTCTCTTATAAGTTATTCGCTAGAGCGCAAAGTCTACTTGCAAACACGTTTTAGTGCGGAGAGACTTCTCGCTCTAACAAGTAACATCTCTGTGAGTAAGTTGAGATAGAGAAATGTGCTACCTCTGTGTGTGATTTCCAATCTAAATTCTTGCTAGATATGCAACCTTACTTTTCGTTTACCAGAAACCTGAAAAGGGGTTATTGTATTCATCATTCTGACTACCTCTATTGTATTCATCATTTTGACTGCCTCTTTGGCCTAGTGGTCCTGAGCGCGACTGCTACGCTAGAGGTCCTGGGTTCGGTTCCCGGGTCGAGCAAAAAGTGTTATTGGGTTTTTCTATGAAATTCTCAGTAGCAGCTCGGAGTTTGGATTTGTGCCCGGTTAATGGCAATAGGCTCGCCCCCTATTACATGGGACCTAAATATACCGGCGAACTGTGGGTGTACATTGGTACACCTCTGCCTAACCCTTCGGGGAAAACAGGCGTGATGGTATGGTTTTTTTTTTATCATTCTGACTACAAATGTATGTTCGCACTAGCAATGCCCCGTGGGTTTTACCGCGTTAAATTATGTGATTACGGTTTAGCTTATTACCTTCCTCGATAAACGGGCTATGTAACGTAGAAAGATTTTTCGAATCGGACCAGTAGTTACTGAGGTTAGCGCGTTCACAAACAAACTCTCAGATTTTTAATAGAGGTATAGATAACTTGATAAAATGCGTGGATCAGCTGTTTTGGTTCCATCCAAAATTTGTTAATATTATGAGTACAAAGACCCTTTCCATAATTCTGTTAAACAAAAAAATAACCTTGAATCGTATACGTCCTATCTCCATTAACAGACAGAAACCATATCAAAATTTGATTTAAGTTAGGAACTCCAATTACATAGTCCTTATATACTCTGTTGTAAATAACATTAAATAGATATGTGATAAGGTCATCTCGTTACAACAGCACTGCACCGACACGGCAACGGCTCGGTCGGAATCCCTTGAAACACCCAACCAGCGGACAAAATATGACTAAATATTTTGTGAATATTTCAAGCGTCTCGAAAACGATAAAAAATTCACGTTTGTTGTATGGGAGCCCCCTTAAATATTAACCCTGGAGTGGTCGCGCGGACTACATATGTAGTCCACGGTTGTTTAAACTGACATGACTTTTTGCGCACTTTTTTTTCATAGCTGATTTAAACAAGATCGATGGAGATTTATGTTTGTTTTTCGTTTTATTTCATTTTAGAAGAGTTAATTTGTCATATTTTAATAAGAAAATAAAAAAACCAATTAAATTTAATTTAAAAAACGACAAAACAAATTGCTACATATGTAGTCCGCGCGACCACTCACGTGACTTTTTAAGGCGCGACCACTGCAGGGTTTATTGTATTCTGTTTTTTGGTATTTGTTGTTATAGCGGCAACAGAAATACATCATCCCGTTCCCGATCATCATGGTCCGGTTTTACCCTTTGGGTACGGAACCATATAAAGTATTTTAAAGTCCTAATTTGACACAATTATATATTTTCACACATAGAAGCAACATGAATTTTGTAACCATGATTTTGTAAAAACCATTTTGAAAAGAGTGTCCATGGAGTTTCTTGCTCGTTCTTCTCCATAGAGACCTACGTTTTGGAACGAGCAACTAGCTTCAACTGTATAACTTTTTGACAATTCAAAAATGCCTGTAAATGGTCTAATTGAAATAAATGCTTTGACTTTGACATTTGAATGGCAAATTATTTGCTGTGTCAACGCCGTACTGTTATAATGAGTTATGACCTATAGTTGTAGGTGTGTCCTACAAGCCCAGGGCGGGCACGGGCGTGTAGGACACAGGCGTGGGTGCGCACGCTTGTCGCACGCTCATCTCCCACGCGTCCAAGAGTTGCCCCACCGAACAGCTTTTTGGTAGCCTGCGGGTAACGGAGAAAAAGAAAATTAAGTAAAATAATCTGGATGTACCATTCTTTTTCTTTTGTGGAATTTCCCATGGTCTGCCTTCTCTCGCCTCTCTCCTTCTTTAGCGGGGCGGGAAGGAGTGTCAGACTTTTACTGACTAAAACGCGCGCGGCACACACACACTGAGTGAGCGTGTTCCTCTCACCTGGCACACCGAGCGTCCATGGCCCGCTCGAGGCGCGCGAGGAAGGAGTCGGGCGCGTGCAGCTTGGCGTCGCGCGGCTTGAGCCGCACGGGCGGGCGGTTGGGGTAGTCGCGCGGCACGGCCACGTGCACGCCCGCCACGCACGGCAGGCGTGGCTCGTCTAGCGCCGCTACCAGCGCGATGGCGCCGCCGCCGCCGCCGCACCAGGACATTGGCTCCAGGGATACCTGTGTGGGAAGGAGCATATTTGTTGAACAATATGAAGGCAGTGTCAACTCTTGGTTTCTGCTACTGCTAAAAGCACTTGAAACTTATATACCTACTTCCGGACCCGGACTTTTAAATCAACTGAATCTGTATGTATTTTTGTTTAGAAATCTTGTAACTGCTTAAAACGACGAAGTTTTCAAATTTGGAACGATGAGGACACCAAAGTGATGGATAGTATGAAGGATTCCAAATTGCATAAAAACTCTTTCGTTGATTCATTATTATTATTTTTATTTTTTATACCCAACATGAAAATATGCATTTACGAGTCCAGGAGTTTACCTATATAAAAACACAAAATAGATAAGACTATGCCACCATGTTGTAACACCATTACCATGGTCTCAAACCCCTATACCATTAACAAAAAAAAATTACAATTGATTCAAATCATGTCTGATATCTTACCTTGAACCTTGAGTCTAATCTCGCGATTTCACCTTGCAGAACATCAGGAATCTCTAGCGGCGGCTCCTCCAATTTTGGTATCTTTAGTGGTGGCGGTAGATTCCTGGAAGGGAACGTAAACATACAAAATATAAATATTACAAATAATTTTATGCCTTTTTGAATAGGCTTTAGGGGTCAAATTTCAAAAACTTTAAAATATTTTAATTGCGTCTCACGCATGCACAGTGACTGCCGAGCAAGAGTGTCCACGCAATGGGTGCCTGAAAATGGAGATGATATATTAGCGTACTACCAGGGCTAGTTTCACTGCGGTTTGATCGAAAGAGATACCGCGCCCCCGGAACGCAAAGGGCACATGACGGAACATAGATGGGTTTTAGTCAGTAAAAGTCTGACACTCCCTCCCGTGCCGCCCAGGGCGTGGGAAGTTATTTGATGATTTCCCATCTATAAAAAAGGGCTAGTTTCAGGTGGAGTGAAAAACATGAGTGCCTGGACAGACTTGGGGGAAGGCCTTGCCCAGTAGTGGGACACCATAGACTAAGGAAAAAAAATGCAATTTAACCTGTAAATTCTTCAAAAGCAAGTCTCATCTGTAGGGAAAACAATCCCAGATATTTTTTTCATAAACCCGGTGTTTTTTGGGATTATTATCTCACCTCATTTCTGGTCCATTGAGCTGGTCGAGGGCTGAGCCGAATGTGCGCTTGAGTGTGTGGTTAGCCAGCGGTGATTGTAGGCAATTGTTCACTACCTCCAGCAAGGGATTGAAGATTTGTTCCTGTTCAAAAAGAATTAATTTATTAAGAGTAAATAAATAATGAAGGCGTAATAATAAATACGTACACAATAGGACATAAGCTACTTTTTATCATTAGACGCACATGGCCGTGGTATCTTCATCACCTTTGGTTGACTGGTAGAGAATGCGTAAGGCATTAAGTCCGCCTTTGTACTTTTTGTTGCATAATGTTTTAAAAAATAAAGCATCGTGGCTTGTATATTTAAATAGAGGTATTCATCATGACTTTCAGATTGTCAATATGGGAACAGTTAGAAACGATAGTCGTGTAACGATAAATTAATCGTCACGACATACGGAGAACTAAGGGTTATGTCACTTCTAGTTACCTTCCCAGAGCTGGGCACGACGACTCCCTCGCTACGTTTAAAGTCGAGCTTCTCGAGCACCACCTCGCACTTGATGAGCGTCTCCAGCGGCATGCGCTTGTTCGGGTTCGATAGTATATCCAGTAAGTTCTTCATCTTTGTTAGTTTTTCAACATCTATGGATTAAAGTCAATGTGAAATATAAATAAACAGAAATAAATAAATTGATTTATTGTTGTTTTTTTAATATGAAACGACATCTATCGCGCACCATGCAAACTACAGCTGAAGTTTCCTAAGATCGTGCTTTCAAAGTTCTCCGCGATGTTACCATTATAATATGTCGCAGGATTATGGTAAAATCAGTTTTATTATTAAAAAAAAACATAGTTTTTTTGATCAAGAACCTATTTATTTTTGAAACCTGATTTGAAAATAAACCTATGAAATATACTACTGTTAGTAGCCCACGAGATACAACACCCGTCTGGTCAGAGGATCCTCCCTTTTCAATAGAGAATGAGAATCTTTACACCATGTTTCTCATCTCTCCACTAAGAAATTAATTAATGTAAGTATTTCTATACTTTGCATAAAAATATAAAATATTTATAATAATAAAATTCAAAACTCCATACTCACTCTCTCCCTCACTGACCATCCGATGCACCATCCTCCTGAGAGGCTCGATGTACTTGGAGAGCTGTCGGACCTTCTCCCGGTAGGCCGCCTCCTCCCCTCCCGGGGAGGCCACGCTGGCCCCCACCGGGGTGTTGAGCGACGAAGAGGGCGACGCCACCATCCCCATCCCCACGCCCCTAGGCGACCAGTATTCAGACAATAATAGGCGAAATTGTTATAAAGAATTTGGAGTTTTTTCGCCGCTGTATAGGGCTTTGAATGGTGCTTATGACCACGTCGTATGGAAGTGTATTGCGGTCGATAGGTCATATTAGATCTAGGGAGTTTCTTTTAGGTCTGAATTTAGATTAGAACTAGGCTCTGTAGCTAGGTGCAATATTAAAGCTTTTTATCAAGTGCAGACTAAAGTTAGAGCGAGACGGTTTTTGTATTAAGAACTTTATGTCAGGAAAAAAAAAGTATGAAATACAAAAACTGTCTCGTTGGTTTAAATCTGGTCTTTCTGTAAACCTGGTTTCATAATAATCCCAGATAATTATGGGCCTCTAGGATGGCAGTTATAATGAGACTTATGTACAGTAGTGGACTTTAATCAATAATATGAAAAGGTAGTCTCTTAGTTCTAGGTAGCATGCAGTATCTTGCTTTTTTCATCAGTCAAAAAACTAACAACCTCCTTTTAAACTTTGGTCCTTCAAGCCTAATTCGAATATCGAACAGACTTTTTTGGTCCTTCGATCCAAATTCAAATATCGAACCAAAATCTATGGTCTTCTTCAAATTCTTTCCAGCCAATGCTCAGTTTATTTCATACATACCTCTGTGGTTGTTGCACGTGATGCGCCAGATGCTGTGGGTTGGAGGGCGAAGGGCTACCGACGCTGCCGCAGGCGCCCAGCCCGCCTAATGTCGACATCGGTGACGTCATTGTAGCGCCCATTACACCTGAGCAATAGTTGTAGATACGTATTGTTAGGCGTGTTTTTAGGAGTTACCTATTACTTACAAAGAGTATGGTTATTTTTGAAAATGTATGAATATGAGCTGAACAATAAAGTATATTGCTGTTTTAAGGATTTTTTAAGTGCCATATACTTTATATTTTATTCAAATAAATGGTATGTGCTGGATGAAGGCCTCTCGTAAAATGACAGGATACGTCTACATTTTTTTTTTACATGCCCATTTGTGATCTCCTGTCGGTTCGAAAATGGAATCTGTTTCACAGTATGTATGAGCTAGAATTTAGTAGGTGTTCAGATGAACGAATTTGTAAAAGTTACAACTGGAAAAAATGGTTATTTACATAATATGTAAACTATGGACTAAACTCCATTAATCAAATAAAAAAAAAACTCTATTTGTCATAATTCGTAAAAAAAAGGAAAGGAAAAGAAAAATTAAGAAAAAGAGAAAAATATTTTAATGTACGTAAATTATTCACAAAAAAAGTATAATCAATAAAATAAAAAAATAGAATAACCTATCTAAATAAAATGCAACGATTGTAACTCTGTCTGAGATTCTAAAAAAACAAATTATAACAAAATAATATAAAAAGTAAAATAAAAAAAATATCTCAATAAAAAATTAAAAGTAACAAAAATTAAAATCTATTTGCCACTAAATGCGATTACCACCATTTATATTTAGACCAATGCTTTTATATTTGAGATCTATATCTTTAAAATAATAATTGTTGAATAAGTGATACTCCATTCATTTTATGTTCATTGTACTAAGAGTTACTTTAGAGCTATTACAAAATCGAATTTTTCCTATTCGATTATTAATTAAAAGTACTAATTACTGTTACCTTACTTAAACATTGTTCGAGAACATAAAAATGCATTATTATGTTGATTTTTATTAGGATTTCAGTTGTTATCCAATAGTAGCTAAGCAGATGGGTTCACTATCCAATTGGGTACTAAACACTTCTATAATGACGTATGATCTGTCAAAAAACGATTCCCCTATGGATTAAGGCAATTGACAGACAACTGTAACATCACTTTTTTGCCAACTCAATTGAGTAACTATTTATTAGTTTCAAAGAAATTAAAGATCTAATTTTACAGTTAATCGAAAATTTATCGAGTATACAGTGCTAATAAAACATGTTTTTTTAGAGAAGTTATTTGTTTTTGTTTGTTTAAAAAAAATGCCCCACATTATTCTCCTGTATCATGTGTGCATTTACAAACACATAAACTCACATACACAAACAGCCAGACCCGGAATAAATATCTGTAGGCCATACAAATATTTTAAACCGTGTGGACAAGTCTTGAAACTATTGGTTAATAGTGTCTAATACCCAATTACTCAGCTAAAACGCACCAGTTGGACTACTGTAAGTAGTTTCACTATGCTAGTAGTAATCTAGTCCCTATTCCATAAGCTAAGAGTTCAATTTCACAGGGGTGTACAGTTTGACCATGAATTCCACCTGCTTCCACATTGCCGTTAGCTTTTCATCAGGAACACCATTGGTTAGTTTCCTAAATCTATGCGCCATTGCATTGCGGTGGCGATCCGATAGGTCTGAAAACATTAATTACTATATCATTAATGATATCGTAACTTTGTTTTTTTGGTGAATCAGCCATAATGAATATGATGAAGATACTACTAGTCAATTGACATGTTTTTTATGAGCTGTCAAAACGCGATTCCCTAAAAATTTTTAACGGCAATAGGGCGCTGTGACGTCACTTATTTGCCAACCCAATTGCTAACGCTTATAGATTTCAAAGCAACTCAGAATGTAATTTAACGATTTATAGAAAATTCATCGGGTTTTCAGAGCTAGATAGAATAAAGTGCTTTTTTTATTAGAAGCTGTTTTAAAATTATTGGAAAAAACTGTCCTCACCTGTGTTATGAATTTATGATATAAGATGTATTATGATTTAGTTCTCAACCTTTTAGTGTTGATGAGATTAAGATGGCATTTTACAAAAATTTTGTCTTGTCATGGACCACCAATTATCTGGCAGTAATATTCTAACAATCTATAATATCTAGACTCTAGATGGATCGTCACCTTAATGCAACGAAGATAAATTGCGACAAACTAACGAATCCCGGCAATTACACTACAAACAAATGGTATCCCATTTTACGCTCAAATCTTGACTTTGAAAGTAATCACCAAAACCTCGACTGGATAACCATTATTAGGCCGCATTCACACCAAACATGTGACTACACATTATGTAAATCATAGTCAAACTAAATGCCGATTGTGAGCATTTCTGAGCACCCAGCTTTGCATATTCTCTACTTTAAAAAAATATAAATAATGTTATAAATTAACTCACTCATAGGGCTCGGTCCTCCCATGTTGGGCGAGGGCGCGGAGGGCGAGGGGCTTTGTCTGAGGAACTGCGCAGGCGGCGGCGCACGCGCAGCCTGGTAGGCCCCGCCCAGCATCCCGCCCACCTCCTGCTTATTGCCCACGCCCACGCGACCCATATGCAGCATGTTTAAGCCCACTATCTGGCTGTTGCCCATGCCGCCAACTGCAAAATGTTGCTAAGTTGTAGTAACACATTTTCTCGAACATTAGCTGATAATATTTTTTGCTAGAAGAATGCGTATATAGGGTTAAGGTCGCCCTCATGCAAGCCAACTCAAAATTTACTGTAAAATATTATTTATTTTGTAAAAAATAAGTCAAAATAAGCCTCACAGATATCTTCTCGTTGACAAAGAATTCTGTCAAAAATCGGTCCGATAATCGGTTGTGGGCGGTGAGCATAAAATATTTTATTTTGTCGTTTCCTGTATAGAAGAGTTACTCCTTTGTTTAGATTCTAAAATCTATATAAGGAGTACTGAATACAAGGGATACCATTTATAGTTTACATAGTAAGAAATTGTTTGTGAGTCATACATGCCAATATACACTGTATTAGTTAGTCTTCTAATAATAACAGGAAAAGTCGTGTAATTATAATAAATTACTAGCTTTTGCTCGCCACTTTCGTCTGCGTGAATTATTTACGGATTCTTATATTTTTTTAGGTTAAAATATAGCATTATGTACTTAGGGATAACATAGCTTTCTATTAGCAAAATGATTTTCAGAATTGGACCAATAGTTTTAGAGATAAGCGCGTTGAAACAAACCATCTCATTAGCTTTATAATCTTAATTAGCTATTTCAAACTTACCCATTTGTCCAGGCATCTGGCCTTGCATGTTGTTCGGCGCCATCTGTCCCCCCATCCCCACTTGGTTGCATGGCATCTGCCCCATAGTATTTGACCCACTCATGGGCACCTGCATAGAATTAGGCATTGACATGTTTGGCATCATCTGCCCCTGCATGCCCCCAGCCAGTTGACTCTGCAACTGACTCCCCATGGGATTGCCCATGCCTCCCATACCACCAACCATGTTATTCCCCATTTGGCCCTGATTCCCCACCATCCCCATAGGTCCACCCAATTTGTTTTGCAATTGCATATTCATTTGTGGTCTCTGATTCAGTGTTTGAAGCAGATTTGTGGCTGTCTGAGCTTGTGGTCCTTGTGAGACAATTGGTCCTTGTTGGCCCATTTGGCCCTGCATGCCCCCCATCCCAGGGTTTGGCCCCATAACCCCTTGCTGCTGCATTTGTCCTTGGGGTCCCATGTTCATCATTTGATTCCTGGATCCTTGTGAAGCTAGGTTTTGGAGTGCATTGATTGGATCTGGTGTGAGGCCTCCTTGGTTGTTGGGGCCCTGTTGCTGTTGGCCTTGTGGGGCTTGGACCTGTGGGTTGGGACCAGGTGGGCCTTGATTCCCTTGCATTTGCTGCTGACCTTGATTCTGTTTGGATTGTGCTGAAATACAAAATGTGTACATTAATAATACCACATAGTGATTTATCATTCTATACAATATCATGGGGTCTATTAAGAGGCCTATTGTGTGTGAGCCATGGTGGCTGTTATTCGAACTAGCCCACCACCCTCCAGATGCAGAATAGACCAGATCCAGACTGCTCAGGACATCCACAAAACGTTTTTCATTGTTACTTTCAGTTATAACAAACTATTGTGACTTCATTCATGTTGAGGTCAAATACACAATAAAACAGCCTTTGACACCCCAGCATAAAGTAGCTTCCTGCCAATGAAAAATGGTGGGTGTAATATTTAAACTACACCCCTTACAGAAAACAGGTTCAACATTATGTATATTAACCAGAATATCTATCATTAGTGGGTTTTTCATTTAACATAAAGATATTTTTTCCCAATCAATTTGTAAATAAACAAGATAACGGCACTTACACATTTCTCTGACATGCAATATAAGTTTTGCCACCATGTTCATGTATTCCTCACGAGTCTTCGCCTTCATGAATACGTGGTTCTCCATCTCGCTGCTGTTCCGTGCCACTTGGACACCGGAACGCTGGATTACCTCCTCACTAAGAAGACATTGAAAGTTAGTTTTCTTCTGACATAGCAATAAACACAACCATGTAGTACGGTCACTGGGCCCAAATAATATTATTTAGATGTATTATCAATCTATTAAGAAAAAAGTATTTCAATATAATCACCACTTACAGATCTATTTTTAGCATGCAGATACACAATAAAGTAAAATTATAATAATAAAATTAAAATAACTTCCAAATCGGGGTCATGGAACTGATAGTCGTCTGGGTATACCCACGGGAAGTTTTGAATGTAAAAGTGTGAGTCATGCATGAGGCAAAGAAAGTTAGATTTTCCTGGTGACATGTCTCTACATGTATGTTTATATTGTTATGTACCGTTATTTAATC
The DNA here is from genome assembly GCA_932526535.1 of Caradrina clavipalpis. NCBI lineage: Eukaryota > Metazoa > Arthropoda > Insecta > Lepidoptera > Noctuidae > Caradrina > Caradrina clavipalpis. Next base: position 15,858,447 of record OW052091.1, on the reverse strand, counting down.
CATTTATATATTGAATAAAGTGAGCATTTTAAGAATGATGAGAAATAATTCTTGGTTTATTTTTGTAGCTTCATGACCTTTAATAAACACCAAACATCGCTCCATTATGCACTGCTTTCTAAATAATAACGAATAAGATGCACAAAACAATAAAAAAAACATTAGCAAAACTTACATTTTCGACACCACACTCTGCCGGAAGGCCTGAGTTCTCCAATTATCGTCTGAAGTCATTGTGTTGAATTGTTTCAAATTATCCATAAATTGCTAAAACCACTGTTTATAAGATGCCGCTCCTATCGACACATTTGTAATGAAATAAAAAACAATATGATTCATGAAATACAAAGCGCTCGATAAAGAAGCGAGCGAACGAACGCTTTGTTTTTTTCCAAAAGAGAGAGAGGCGAGAAGACGCGAGGACATACGGGAGAGACCACTGACAGACACACACAGATTATGTACTTTTATTACGTTTCTTTTCTTTGTCTTCGACGCACTTAGATTGACGTTTCATACTATTTACACATTTGACTTCACTTCACTTGACTAGTAACAGACAGTTGTTTATTAACTGGCAATACTGTTTGTTGTCGTTCCAGTTTCCTATTAGCAAATTACTTACTAGTCCTGTTACCAGTTATCTACTTTGATTAACAGTAATAATTGAATGCTTTAAATTCCCATTGTACTTTTCTTAACTTCTTATTTGAAGTTGGCAATGACTGTAATAAACTGTCAATGTCAATGTAGTGCACAGCATTGCATGCAATGCAATGCATACAATTTGCAAAAGGTTGCAAAAGGCGCGCTTTTCGGCAGTAAAAGATTAATATAACATTCCATTCAGAATGGCTTCAGCAACAGTGTTAAGGGTAAAACGTAGGCTCGAAGAGAATCCACAGGATACACTGGTGCTTATGTGCAAACGAATTAAAACCGACAAGGAAGAAATATCACCATCGCTGTTCGTGTTTCGGGGAACTGTTGAGGATCAGGTAAATATTGTCTCTTTAAATTGTTAGACTCTATCAGACTTTAGCTATAACATGGTGTCTCATATTCTGCTATAGAATATTAATATCGTACCACCATCTCTAACCTAAACCATGTATTGTTTACTGCTTATATTCATGTGCTCGTTGTATACATATATTTCTTGACTAATGTCCCCGTCACGAGAAGCTATAAATTTTGTAAATTTGCATTTAGTGGTTCACAACCTTATAGGTACGTACGTATAAAGACAAAAATGTTCAACTGATCAGAAATAACAAAATCTACAACAGTTGATTGAATTTGAGATTATTTGTTGTTGATTGAATTGTCGCTACGTAACTTGGTAGGTAGAAGTTCTTTATTTATAAAATTTACAGCTTCTGGTGATGTGGACCTTAGTTTTGTACTCAGTCTCCTCTAGTCATAAACTAATAATATCGAAGTTTATCATTCTAAAATCTTCTCTAATAATGTCTCTCATATGCTTTTTTTTTTTTTTTTTTTTTTTTTTATAGACGGGAAATCATCAAATAACTTCCCCCGCCCTGGGCGGGGCGGGAGGGAGTGTCAGACTTTTACTGACTAAAACCCGTCTATGTTCCTTCATGTGCCCTTTGCGTTCCGGGGGCGCGGTATCTCTTTCGAACAACCCGCAGATCTCTCATATGCTGTTATAAATAATATAATAAATATCTTAATTTTTCTCTAAACATTTCAACCTTCCATGATTACAGGAAACCACACATGTCAAAAATTTACTGCCAAAAACTGACCTAAAACAGCAATCTCTGCCAAATGTCGACACAATTATTGAGAAATTGAGGAAGGAAAGAAAAGAGGTTGCAACTAAAAATCGTTATGAGATAGTCAACTGCAGTAGAGGGTTAAAAGATGATGGAGGTGATGATGGCAGCGCAGATGTATTAAATTTAATAGATCTACAGAAGACGGATGATAAGGATGGAGATGTGCAATATGCATATGATCTGTACACAAGTTTGAAGCAAGAATTTGATATAGATATGATTGATAATGTTATTGGGTGAGCATATTTAATATCTAATTAGTTTTATATATGTATCATTCGAGTATTCAGTATCATTGGAAAAATAACAGTCAAATAATGTCTATAATTGTTTGTTAAAATTTATATATTTTTTGGTGTATAGAATTTATAGTAACTGGCTGTATATAGTGTCTTATAATTGATGCAATAAAAAAAACAGAGTTTCAAAGCTGCCATACCATTTGCAGAATTTGTTCTAAAGAGTTACCGCTGCACTGGAACGCAAAGGGCATTAGGAGGAACATGGATGGGTTTTAGTCAGTAAGAGTCTGTCACTCCCTTCCGCTCCTTACAGAGCAGAAGAGGTCATACAATGATTTCTGGTCAAAAAATGGCTGCCATATCATTGGGAGAAATATATGCAATGGTTTAAGTTCTTTTTCAATCTTATAATTATTTAAGTCCACACTTGGGTTTTGTTCAGGTCCGTTCAGTAATAGAATTTTTAGAGCAATTGATTAAAATTTTGCAGACAAATGACTTTATTGCTAGGAAATTTCCATTCCAGTGTCGAAACAGGTCTAGTACTAGATTCCTATGACCCAACTCAAGATTCAGAAAATGAGGCTGATGATGATGATGACTCCAATGATGAGAACAACTGGAGGAATGAGTACCCTGACTCGGAGGCCAGCAGTATAGACGTAGATGACATGGTGAGGGCCATGGAGAGAGTGGATATTGGTAAGTGGAATAGTCATTGAAATTAGTTCCGTTAAAATAAGCTAAACGGGAGTCACTTGGTAAATAAATTCAAAATGCCAAAAAATACATTATTATCTAGAGATTTAAAATAAAACAGTCTTAAAGATACAAAATCAATGTTTTGAAATTTGAGGATAATTTTTGACTTGGTCTGTTTTGTTTTGGCGGAATTAAACCTGGTTAAAAATGGATGAAATTTAACCAACCATCATACCACACCAACGTAATAACTTATCTGGCTTAACAAAAAAATATCTAGCCCCTCCAAGTGGCAATACTGTGAAATGGCAAAATGTTTTTAGCTGTTAGTCCCCCTATTTTTTTCTTACTGACTGGCTAATCTTGTACTGTCATCGTACTAACAAACATCGTATGCAACATGTCATCGTACTAACGATCTAACAAACTTGATCCAACAAAGATGACAAAATGTAATCCATAAAAAAATTAAACTATGTTGATGTCAGTGGCAAGAATTTATTGCCACAATATTAGTTTAGATAAGTACCAACTCAGTTTTGAACATTTATTATCTAACTCAATTTTGTTCTTTCTCAACATAATCAAGAACTTTCTTTAATACCTTGTTATAATAACATTTTCAGAAGACGACCTATCCAGTGACACAGGCGAAGATAAAATATACGATGACCCACCAGACTTATTCAAAGAAGATGTCCAAAGATATGGTGAGGCATACGCAAAATACAAAGCAAAAGTGCTGTCAGAAAACCCTGACCTATCTGACAGTAGAAACTTAGTACATTGTACGAAGATTGATGATGATGCAGGCTATAAGAATGACAGCGATGATGGATTTTATTACGGAGAAGATGAAGATACCGAACAGTTTAAGGAACAATATAGAGAAGAAGAGTCATCAGACGAGAATAGTCCGGATTGAACTAGGTTAATCCGGTTTCCTAGTCATAATGTCTCAATTTGCTGCTGTTTATACTGTGATTGTAAATAAGCTTAAGTGTCAGGTCAAATAAAACAACATTTTTACGGTTTTGTGTGGTTTTTTTTTATTGTTAAATTAAATTACATACGTATACATATAATTGATTATACAAATTGAATGAGATTTGAGAGAGAATTTTTACTTGTAGCTATTCTAATTAATGATGAAAATGGGTATGGTAACCTACATCAATTTGGTGTTACCACAACAAGCAAGCTTAGAAAATTTATATCATATCACTGTTTCCCGAAGGCAAAGATGTTGAATATTTCGCCAATTATATTCAAATTCTCATGTAGCAGAAGGCGATACTCTTAAAAAAAGTGTTATATAACTAAATTGATGTAGGTTTCCATACATAGGTATGAATGGAGAAAGATAATGATTTTGTGCTCTGTTCTTACAGCAACAGCAGGCTTTCAAAATCACTTAGTTCATGAGTGTGAGGGTTGGTGAAGTCCAATCCCGGAGCCTTGACGCCTTCCTCAGCTGAAATAATTGATAATTTTTATTAAATAAAAGCAAAATACGTAATAAAATTCATCAGGGATCATAGGGTATCAAAAAATCCGCTATCAATGGGACAAGTGCCCAAAAGGCAGGCAGCATTGCCACGTTGTACGACAATAGCAGATTTTTTCTCCTAAAAAAAGGCCAGCCCTCTGCTCTGCCTCTGCTTTGTTGACGTCCAACAAACAAGGTGGATATTAATTTCTATTAAAACTAATGCCCAAGGGTTGTTTATTTACAAGATAAATAAGTTTTATCTGTAGAATAAATGTGACAGTTATTTGTTATATATTTTGTTTACATGACAGGTGTTAAACCGCCATATTTATCCGCAAGTTTTACCCGCGTTAACGCCTTTAATTATTGCTCCGTTCTTGTGACTTGTAGCGTGATTTTGGCTATATAACATTACACTTATCTACCTCAATAAACGGGCTATTTCTAACGCACAAGTAGTAGGAACTTGAATAGTTCCTAAAATGAGCGCGTTCAAACAAACAGGCAAACTCTTCAGCTTCATAATATTAGTATAGTATAAATTATGTTACTAACCCATTTCCTTAATATTTTCGATGATGCAAATGATCAAGATCATATACATTGGCTTGCTGTTCACCTTCTGGAACACCCCACTCTCCAGCTCCACACCGCTGCACTGCAGATTCACCCCTGTCTCCGCAATCACATTGTTACTGTAAAGAAAAAAAAAACATTACTCATTTTCAATCTCAACTTTTGATTAGTGTTCCTCGGTCTTAGGTCACGCGTTCTATCCAGTTATCATACTTCCCACATTAAGATGGACGTGTCGCGGCCATATTGATTACTGTTCACAGCGTCATACTGTGTATATTGAAGGTACCTATGTATGCAATTTTGTGTACCTAGGTTGGTACACATACTCTACACCCTGGCCACACCCTAGGCGCATGTCTAGTACCTACCTGTAGTTTTACATATAGATGTAGCAAGAATTCGACTGCATTGGCGACGCAATTACCTATAGGTACCCTAAGTATGGTGCGCCAGCAATGTTTTAAAAGTTAAATAAATAGCCAGCGGTAAAACAAAAGAAAAACCTTTAATTTTTTTAGTTAATATCGATATTTTATAGAAAGGAATAATAACATTATGGTACTATAGTACCTAGTATAAAAAAATACAAATTATTTTTTTTACGCAGTTATGTAGGTACCTGTAGCATAGGTAGGTATATCGGAGTTTTTTTAAGGAATATTACAACCAGGTCTTTGAACATATTTGAGTGTAAAAAATTCAACTTACAGCTTCTCGATCATAGTCTGCCTGAAGGCTGGAGTCTTCCAAAGACTGTTCTCATAGTAAGAAGTGGCAGCCGCCGCCGACTTCACCTTCTCAATCGCCATTCTTCTTAAATCTTCCGAAGTCGGACCACAAACACAAACACAAGATGCGTAGACGGGATGAATTGACTTGGAATTGTGATAGTTAAAGGAATATTTTGATTTCCCTTAGCGTCGCGACACTGAGGACGAGACTGGAAGGAACATTAATCAATGATCTGTTCGCGCAGGCGCGGTGCGAAGGCCGCGGACGGTGCACGCTTGACGCGGAGCGCTGCAGCGCTGCCGGTTCAATTAGCAATAAAATAACAATATTGCTTTCGTAAAATGTTAAAAATAATTAAGTTGTGTGGATTTATCTACACATTTTATTAGTATTAAGAGAATAAATAAATTAATGATGATATACCTACTTAGATAGCTAGATTTAACTACCTACGTAAATAAAAATTAATGGCTAAATGTGATGCGCAAAACTCGAGACCGGCTGGACCGTTTTGCCTGTTTGTTTTTGTTTGTTGTTGTTGTGTTCGTAATTTTACGGGCAAGATTTATATACCTACCTACTTTTTTTTTAATCCTCTGGAAATGAATGAAATTTGCATCCGTGGGAAGTCGGGACAGGTCGTTAGTAAATAATAATACTGTAAGTTGGAAGAAATAAATAAATGGCGAATATTTAACTAATAAGGACATTTATTAAAGCGCCTCTCTCTCTCGCCTAAATGTGGTTTCTCGTAAATGTTGATGTGCCCGACAGAGTTCGTGCTTAATTATATTTATTAACACCTACACCTGTCTATGTTTTATATTATTGCAAAATGGGTTTAAAAAAAATATTCAAAAAACTGCGTGAGTTTAGTCTTTGCCCGCTTTCACGCTTTCGAAGACCTGGTATTCTACTTCAGCGAAAATATTGATATTGGTTTGGTTGTGAAAACTGCGCTTCATTCCGCTTCCGGTGTGCTTAGACAGAAAAACTGCGCAATATTTTTAACATTGACAATTTAAACAAGTATGAAACTGCATAGATGAGTTGGTACGTACCTATTTATTGTAAAAAGAAAAAAAATAAAATTAAGCAGCATTGCAGCAAGACGTTCAAGAACATGATTCAAATTGACTTTTTCCTTTTTTGCCATAGGTTACCGTTAAATAACGCAATTTGTTATGATAGCAAGGGTTAGTTTTTTTAGTTTGTGTATAGTTATTGACTTTTTTATATCCTTCTTCATAGGGTTCCGTACCTTAAGGTGCGAAACGGGCCCCTATTACAAGACTCAGTCAGCTGTGTGATTGTCGGTTTGTCTGACACAGAACTGTATATATCCTTTGAACCGTAATAGTAAGATATTATTATGACAGTGTGCGTGTTTTATTGGGATTTTCTATGAAATTCTGAGCAGCAGTTCGGAGTTTGGATTTGTGCCAGGTTAATGACAATAGGCTCGCCCCCTATTCAATGGGACCTAACGTACCGGCGAACTGTGGGTGTACATCGATACACCTCTGCCTAACCCTTCGAGGAATAGGTGTGATGGTATGTATGACAGCGTGTATTACTATGGCCGCTATGACTACAAATAATAAAATTGAATTAAGTTAAAAATTAAAGCTGGCTCCAATGAAAAGGAACGCGTTTTTACCCGACTGCGATAGAAGGAGGGTTATGTTTTTCGAGGGTATGTTTGTATGTATGTATGTATGTATGTATGTATGTATATATGTATGTATGTATGTATGTATGTATGTATATATGTATGTATGTATGTATGTATGTATGTATGTATGTATGTAAGTTTGTATGTATAATTGTTTGGCACGCTCTGCAGGCTGAACGGCTCGATGGATTTTAGCTTGAGAGGTGTCGTTAGATTCGTATTTACTGTGAGAGTGACACCGGGTATATAAAAAAAAATAAAACAAAATGGCGGATTTTTGGCGCCAAATTCAAATGTTTGGCTCGCTCTGCAGGCTGAACGGCTCGATGGATTTTAGCTTGAGAGGTGTCGGTAGATTCGTATTTACTGTAAGAGTAATACTGGGTATATTAATTTCTTTTTTAAAACACAAAAAAAAAATAAAAAACGGTAAGTAATTTAAAAAACTAAAAAACCCGACTGCTATTCTTTAAAAATCCCTAAAACAAGATAAATTGTAGCAGTCGGGACCCATTCGGGACCATCTGCAATGTAATATAGGTATGTGCTCTCAATTCACTAATCCTCCATTTCTAGAATGGGTCCCGACTGCTACAATTTATCTTGTTTTAGGGATTTTTAAAGAATAGCAGTCGGGTTTTTTAGTTTTTTAAATTACTTACCGTTTTTACTAAAAAATGTACGGGGGTACGGAACGGAACCCGACCTGTACCAGTTCAACTCGCACTTAGCCGATTTATTGTTACTGTTAAAATCTCTTTTTGTAAGTTTTATATTTTTTTCTATTTTTGTAGCAGCAGACTGATAGAAAAATAAAAATAAAAGTGGGCTTAAAGTGCACTCGTGTTACCCTGAGGAACTCCTGAGAATTGCGTAAGTATTAGTGCTGCCCTCTATTTATCTCACGTAAGGTTCCCATTTCACTACAGAGATGGCGCTAGTAGTTGCATTTTATAATGTGTGACTTATTTTCAGTGGTTCGTTTTGGCTGATTCTGTAATTATCTTAAAGTACATACATACATACATACCATCACGCCTGTATTCCCCGTAGGGTTAGGCAGAGGTGTACGGACCAATGTAAAAATATTCAGACAGTAGGGAATATACTTACCTACGCATGTTTAATTTTTATTTAAAATAATTAATCCTCATTCATGTAATAAACAGTTTAGTAAAACTATTTTTGTATAACTATGAAAAGATATAAGCCATCGAAGATTTGCTTCTATTTCTTTCTAGCAAAACCAAATTTAACTAGGAGTTTTTGGAGTGTTATGTGGCGTCACAGTCCATGTCGATCTCTTTGCTAATCAGTGCGTTATTAATAGTTTTAAATACTTATATTGGTCGTATTTCTTGGCCAATTTTAATTTCAATTTCACTACGTCTTTCATATTTTTTTAATAGGGAATACGATATATTTCCTATTGTAATTTTGCTCTGTTTAAGGGGTAAATAAAAGATAATTAATAATATGTGATAAATAATTTATTGTCTGGCGGTATTTTTACAATATCATTGTATGCCTACATCAGTTTACTTTTCATTAATTGTTATTATCACTTTAATTCAACGTCTTATTATAATAATGTTGCATTTTAAACATTGGTAGGTACGCAATGGATGTCTTCAATTATTTTAGAATTAATTTTTACAATTATTTATGCTTGAATAGTTAAACAGAGTAATAATTCTGTTGCTTAGTGTAACATCAATGTGTCTTTGACCTGTCAAAAGGTAGATACTATTTATTACAAAAACTTTGGGAAGTCTGAACTTGAATAGCACAAAAAATTTACAAACCAAAAAAGATAATTAAAAAATTACATTGTATTGGCAGTTATTATACTACTTTATTTTAAACAAAGCGTAGACATAATCTCATCAGATAAGTTTTAAATAAACGCATATGTCATATTGTTTGTATTTTTTTTTATCTACATAGTATAAAAAAAAGTCGCTTCCCGCCTTCTGTCCCTCTGTACGCATAAATCTTTTAAACTACCCAACGGATTTTAATGCAATTTTCATCAATAGATAGAGTGATTCAAAAGGAAGGGTTACACATATAAAACATTACGCTACGACCAATAAGAGCGGAGCAGTAACCAAAGACGTAACACCGTGGATTATATAGCTACTTTGTAATAATTCAAGACATCCATTGAACATACGAAACAAATAAGGATATTATTCGAGATGACGCCCCTACATTAAAAACTATGTTTTTATTGAGAACACAGTTATGGCACGTAACATCAGATGCTGTGTTTCCGTTTTTTACATAAAATGTCATGATTTTTTTACGTTTATTCTACTGATTGAAGTGTCGATTGCAGGAGTGACTTGGAAAATTACAATTTCTTTAAAATAATTATTTTTTTTCGATAATTGGGTACTCTACGAATAATGACACATTTTTGCAAGTAATGTTACAACAAAATAAATTCACAATGAATATTGATTGATTTGCTAAATGTTACTTTAAGCATCTTCATAAAAGTTATATTTCAAAGCCACTTCTGCCAACGACTGTCCACTAAATACGTCATAATGGAAGATCGACAACATTTTTGTTTTGTACCTATATTTTTAATCGCAACACTGAATCGAGACTCATTCCTTTACAGACAGACAAAACATAAAAGTTACACAAATTACAATAATTATACGTAGGGAACAAGTCTTGTAGTCACTTAATCTACAACTATATTTAATGAGATAAGTATAAATGCAAATTACGATTAATCTAGCGATGCTTTGGCATTGACAAAACATGGTATTTTACTGGGTGTCCAATATATCTTGGTATTTCGGGGTGGCGCTGTATGCGTCAGGGATTGCACGAAACCAATTTAGTTTACTTCGTGAGCGATAATTTTTTATGTTTTGTTCCTTTTTCTGCCACGTACCAAAATATACTGGGCACACTTTTTTTTTATAACACTTACGTTTTGATAATTTTAGTTCGGGGAATGATAAATACTGTAGTGAGCTAATTAGACACTGTTAAAGAAAAAAATATCATTTATAATTGTGAAATGTTTGAGTTGTTGTAAATGTTATAGGGACATTGAAAACTTTAAAATAAACACTGTTAGTCATTTTAGATGCTTAGTTAATAGAGAAGATTTTCGAAAAGAAAATATGGTTTTATTTTTATTGGGTTTGTCACGCTTAATATTTGTAGTGATTTAGATTTTTGACACAGTAAGTGCCTTTTAATGGTCTAATTAAATTAATGATTTGACTTTGACTTTCAGTATCACTTCAATTAGAAAACCTTCTCCATTTCTTAGCGAGTTACTTAATGATTTAAAAAAAGCAAATAATTTTCGAGTGACACGCTAAAGAAAATTGAATATTTGCAAAAAGTCTTCGTAAAAATGACACTGGTAGGTAAAATAAACCGCATTATGGAATCAGCACCTGCTTTTAGGAGTAGATAAATTCGCCTAATAATTAATTAATATTAAACAAAAATTAACAACAAAAATCGAACAATCACTTAGAACGAATGGTAATAATATTTAGTAATATCTTTACATTATATTTACAATTTTGGTAATATTTTTTAACCGTATACTAATACAAAGACGAAGTTTAACTTTTAACTAGGAAATTTACAATAACAGAGTAACAAAAATCTTATAGTATTGAGGGCTTGTATGTACATTAGCCAATATATTAAGAATTTTTAACTTTTTGTCCTCATATGAGTCCGTAGTTCCGTACTCATCTGAGCCCGTACTCATTTGAGTACGAAAAGTTTTCAAGGGTTAAGAAAACACATATTTAGCTTTAGTTACGCCATTAAGTATGTTAATTACATACAACAGGACATGCCCCGTTACTTAACAATATTGATATAATGGTGTAACGCAAGCTAACATTAATATTCTTGCTTTTTATAGTTTTTATAATATAACATTGAATCGAAAATTTCAAACATCGATTTGGCATTGATATGCAGTACAAGTTTAATTTTAATAATCATTAATTTATTGCACATTTTAATTTTATTTTATTTCAAAACGAGAGGATACATTCTTATTCTAGGAATAATTACAAGAAATTCCGGTGAAGCAACTTAAGCATTTATGTTTTTGCGAGCAATATTTTCAAAGTACATATTGATATTAGCAGGACTTTCAGTTAATAATTGCCATGAAGTGATATTTCATCAAAAACCAATGGCTTCGTATTTGATTATTAATTGATAATATTATAAAAAGAATTAAACATTATCATCATCTCACATTATGTTTTATTCATTTGACGTATGAACGTGGACGAGGCGAAAGAAGTAAGTAAGGATCGTAGCAGATGGCGTTCTGTGGTTTCTGCCTACCCCATGGGAAGAAGGCAGTCTATGTATGTGTATGTGTTTAATAATAAACATTAAAAAGAAAAGAAAAATCTGTTGTTAAGTCTCAACAGAACTGTATTCACCACGCTCTGCTTTTGTTCCGGAATAACAGATGGCGCTAGTAGTAGTCAAATTTAAAATGTCAACTAGTTCTTTTTCATGAAATATCAACAACGATAAGACAAAACATTCCTGCAACACACGCTCGTAACAGATCAGTAAGCCAAGTATCTTAGAATCAAATTCATAGTACAGGCGTATCAGTAACCCGCGCAGGCGTAGGCACGTTATTATTTGCCGCCGCGTCTTGATTATTAGCAGTACAATAGAACTGCTTGTGAGCCTTATAAGTGTTCACATACTTGAACGATATGTCGCAAGACTTGCAATAGTTCGGGGTCTCTTCGAGTTCTGTGTCTGGCTCCTTCTTTATGTCGATCGCTACAGTCGGCGGAGGAACGGGAGAGGTCTGTTCCTCTTCTGGCTCGTCGGTCGCGTGGACGAGACGGGCGTGCCGCACCACGTTGCCTCGGTATGTGGAGGTGTAGGCACAGCTGCCGCAGCGGTGCACCCTCTCGCCTCCCACTGCTGGGCTTGGGGAGGTCGCCTCGCGACTGTCCTCTTCTAGAACGCACGCGATGTAGCTCTCCTCCTGGAAATTAAGATGTGTTGGTTAATATTGGTTTTGATTTTGTTTTTATGTGGCTTTGGCTTAGAAGGATAAGGAGATAATATTTATGTATTTTTTTTTAATGGATAATTATGTTGTACTAGTAAAGTAATTTGGCAATAATTCTGTTCGGGTTTATGATTTTGATTGACTTTACATGGATTTAATGAAATGTACCAACCTGTAAATCAGCAGGCTTCTTGTTGTTGAAGTGCATGCGTATATGCGTGCGCATGCCTCGCAGCGTGTTGCCCCTATACCGGCAGATGGTGCAGCGGAACGCCTTGACTCCGGCGTGCGCGTCCATGTGACGCTGTGCTGCCGCCGCTGTAGGCGACACCACGTCGCAGCACGGACACTTCCACCCTCCCTCCGACCCCGACGTTGGTCGCGGAACCTCAGGAACACTTCGAGGAGACCGAGTCTCTCGCTTAGTGCAATAGAACGATTGATGAGTCGTCAGGTTGTCCAGTGAACTGAAGTGAATCCCACACGCTAGGCAGATTAGTTGCCGGTACTGCGGCGGTGGACCGGGCTCTGGAGGCGCGGGACTCGCGCGCTCCTCCCCGCCACCCGCCGAGCAGTAGTGACGCTTGTGAATCCGGTAGTTCTCGTATTTACAAAACACAATGTTGCACTCTTTGCACTTCGACACTCCCTGCTTCACAAGCACTTGGGGAGATGCCGCGGTAACTGGTAGCTCTGATGCAAGACGCAATGCTAGAGCGGGAGGCAGAATTGCAGGAGGAACTATTGGAGTGAATTTCTCTTCAGGAGGTGATGGGACACTCGGAGGTTTCGGTGTTGGCCCTCTAGAATTTAATCTCCGTCGCTTTGGTGAACTTTCTGCGCTTGGTGATGAAGACCGCCGAGAAGGAGATGGCGTTCCTGGAGACCCAGGTAGGGAAGGAGCACACACAATTTGCTCAGGCGTCGTCGACCGTAATCTATTCTCTTTTTCATGCTCATCAGTCACCACAGATTCCGGCGATCGTCGTACACTGAGATCGAGAGGGGTCGCACCATCCCTTGAGGGTTCTCGAGGCCGATTCGCAGATTTTAGAACCTCATTTTCTTTTCCTTCTGCGTTCATGTTTGACAATGCCCGGCTGATTGGTTGGAATGTTCCATTTGGTAACAGAAAGCATGGCGTATCTGGGTCAGGCAGCGTCGTGCCTGGAAGAGTACTGGCGCCTCGTAATAACGAGTAGGGCACAATGAGGATGGGATTCGTGGGTAACGCTAGTGCGTACTGGTTTTGATTTTGTGCTGGAGGCGTGGCTCCAGGCGAGGGAGGCGCGGACCCTGACGTTGCAGAGCCTCCCCGGGCCGCGGCTAAAGCTGGTTTCACAACTTGTCTTGTACTGCAGTAGTGTTGTTTATGAGCTCGATAAGTTTTTATTGAGCTAAAGCGGATATCGCAATCGGCACAATACCGGTCTTGCACCGGTGGCCCGTCCGTGACTTCTCCATTGGAGGTCGGCGTCGGCGCTGGGGTTCCACTACTAACCGGGGAAGACGAGTGCATCCTCATGTGTCGGTTTAAGCTAACTTTCTTATCGGCACTATACGAGCAGTATGTGCAAGCATATTGTTTGCCAGCAGGGCGCGGAGTCTTTGCTTCACTGCTGGACTCGTCTACAGCTGGATCTGTCGTGGCATTTGGCTCTGCTGGTTTCGGCAGTCTGTTTGAACAGTAATGTTCCTGATGGGCTTGCAATGTACTAAGAGACGAGTAGCGAATACCGCAAGGCTTGCATATGTAGCCGGGAGGACCAGTCGCAGGAAAAAGACCTGGGAAGGCGGCCGCCGTTAGTGCGAGATAATCTCTCGCTTGCGGCACAGGTGGCGGCGGCGGAGACGGCGAAGGTGGCTCATGTTTGAGCGCAGTCGCTCGCGGGGCCAGCGCGGGGTCTGTGGCAAGACTGGTGTTGAGGCGCAGGCGAGGCGGCGAGGCGGCAGGCGAGCCCCCCGAGGCGGGCGAGGCACCCCCGCTGGACGCGGCGCGCTCGCCCTCTGAGCTCGGCGTGCGAGGTTCTCCCGGCATCGCCTCGCTCTCGTTTCCCCATTCCTCGTCCTCACCTGAAACAAAAACAATAAAAATCAGAATCTATTGACTGCGCACCTAAATGTAAAAGGTTTGAGCAAAAAGAATGCACGCCATATCGGCTCCTATTAGTGTTGTTAATAGCTGTGCGATGGTGAGTTGGCGGCGACGTCCCGCGATAGTCGTCACTCGTCACGTTTCGTCCCGTATCTGTCGACGTCAGTCAGATGGAGCCTCGCGAGTCGAGGCATACATTAGCGCTCCTAATTGAGACGTGGCCGCGCTATGTAAATGTCGCCGCGTGGGTGGGGCGCGCGCACCGGCCACTCGTCTTAACAAATGCGAGAAATGTGGACGAGATTAAGTTCGCGCACCCGGGACGGTTGATCCGTCATTACGGCCGATGCTCGTCCATCAATATCGTGAGCGGGCCCGCGGCCAAACAGAACAAAAACTTAACGGACCCCGTTGTAATTGGATCTGATTTCCAGAAAACGCTCGCTCACCTTCCTTTTTGAGCGACAACGATCTCTACCGAGCGAGGAATTAACCTATCTTTCGCGCAGCGATCTCGACTCAAAACGCCAATTAATGAGAGGCTCAACTTCATTCTCCTGGCCCTGTGAAGATCATTATATGGGCACGACAGCGAGATGGACGCGACGATTGGTGCGGCCGCGCACCGACCGCCATCTCGCGGTAACGAACACTGCTCGGATCGGATTGCGTTCGGGTCACGCTATCCTAGTGTGCGCGCGTTCCGATTGGTCATTACGATTGCTCGGTGACGCGCGATTGGTCGACTAATGCTGCCTTTATCTGGCAGCTTAATGTTAGCGTCATACCGAACGCGAGCTTATCGAGGTTCGTTAGTCGCGCTCCAGCTTCTGTTTTTCGCTAAATAAGTTATAAGCTTGTGATTGTTGGCTTGGCGAAAGGTTGTCCGGACAATCAGATAGATGGCGTGACTCGGTGTCGTTTATGCAGCGCTCGGGAACTGAACGTCGATTCGTTAAATGATATACATCTGTGCCCTTTGTCTTTATAAACATGTCATTGCGTTCGTACAAGAGAGAAACATGCAACTCATGTATTCGCTGAAAGCTAGCCCGCATAGTTTCGACTAGAACTCCACAATGAGCTGGTTAGATTAGGTGTACCCTTTGACTGCGAAGTTGCCTCACGAATGCAGGAGAACAATGCATGTTGCGTTTTCTCGTATGAAAATTCATAGAATTAAGCAACGGAATTAAATGTTAAACGTTTGTTGTAACAAGGCCGACAACTGTCACACACGTGCCTACACATGTAGGGGAAAAAAACAAAGCGGCCATCTTGTTGAGGTTTTATCTGGTTCGAGATCAGGGTCCAATTAAAATAGTCGTGCATCGGTGGCGTCACAATCGCAGTGATACAAATCTGTGATTCTGACGCCTGTGAGCGATCACCTAGGACGCGCGCTACCACGGGCTCCCAATCACACTATCTCCATTGATAACTCATCGTAATCACTGTGCACTCAAGACTATCTCTAGATAGTAAAATAAATAAATATGGACGTTCATTAAATATTTGTTTGGGTACTTGTTGTATAAATATAACGTAAGTGAACGGCAGAATAATTTATGTTCTGACTTTGTGGAGTCCTTCATGTGTCGTGTTTAATCTTCACATTGAAAGTTCATTAAGTAACTTCGTACAATTTATATAACTTATTAGTTGCAGTGGATACCTACGTGTATTAACTACGCAGTATAGATCCGTAAGGATTTATAAAATGTTATTTTAACGTACCGTCACAACATCACAAGCCAATCTTCAAATAGGTTTCAATAATTGCTCAAGTATTTTCTTGCAATAATTGTTACTAAAACTATTTGCGTAATTACGAGTAAAATAATAAATAGCTTGTGGAATTATATCTTGCATGCAATTTACACAATTTATACAATTTTGAATTCTACTTGTGATGTGTTTTAGTTCATTATTATTTATCAATAAAAACTGTATGGCTTGATTATAAACTTAAATTCGCGAATTTTCTATTCAAGTTTCTTAAGTAATATTTTTTAAATTTTATTATTCCTATTTAACTGTGGCCTAATACAAGCTTGTACAAAAAAAAAAACAATTCCTAATTTAGTGACTGCCACAGTGTACCAAACAACGCACCTTTCTCATTCACCATCAAAACTCACGCGTCAACCAATGGTAGTGGTCACCATACGCCATGCGACCGACATACACCTTGAAATGAGCCGATTGTCTGATAACACCAGATAAAAACGTATTCATTGAATATTAATGTCCGTCTAAGTATTATTATTATCTTGTTCTACATCGAGAACTGTCCTTTTCCTTAGGAACTTTAATGAGACTGTGATTTTGATTTAGGTCGCTAGATGGCGGTAGTTGTAGCGTCCGAAACTTGTGAAAAGTTTTCTTTTCAGAAGCAAGTTAAGAATCGGAATGAGTTGTAAAAAGGGAATTTACAGAATGGAAAACTTGGTGTAAATTATAGACTACAGAAAAATAACAATTTAAGAACTTAAAAGTTACGTTAAGTTAGTTAGTTAGTTAGTTAGTTAGTTAGTGTAAATACTTTTAAACCCAATAATAGGTACATTTTTTAATGCTCATGTATGTACTTAGTAACTTAATCTCTGAACTACAGTAACTCAAATAAAACTACATAAATGATTAAAACCAGAAGCGTAGCGTGGCTTGGCGGGGCCCCGTATAAACATTGGTTTGGGGGCCCTTAGGAAGGTAAAGATTTCTCACAAAAAAAAAAATGCATAAAATTTAAAGAAATATTTTTTAAATCATAATTATATACTCGTATCTGTCACTTTTTCCAAAAAAAAAAAAACAATTTAAATAGGTATATCTACACCCTCCTTACTTTTTTTTCGGCAAACTGATTTATTCAATTATTTATAGCTAATGATGACTTTAGTTTTCTAAAGTTACTGCCTCTATGGATAATAACCGCGATAACCGATGTAGGGTGTTGCCAACTTTTGAACGCACGCTTTGCGCGGGCAAAAAAGAATTGCTTGTTTTGACTTTTGTCATTTGTGAAATAACAAAAAATTTGGGAAGTTTTTATTAATTTTTGCTTACGCACATTGGGGGCCCCCGTAGCCCTGGGGCCCCGTATAATTGATACGGCAGATACGGCGGTAGCTACGCCCCTGATTAAAACGTCAATCAACTTAGACAAAATCTAAACAAAACCAATCTTTTCATCTAAACCAAAAAACAAATCTATAAAATTTTCTTTTTTTTTAAACATGTCGTCTTAACGTCATACACAACATTATGACCGCCATTACCAGTGTTGCCAGATTGAAAACAAAAAAGCTACTAAAAAAGTTACGAACAAAGAGGTGAGTGACAAAGTCGGACGAGATTATCGTTGCACGCATCTTGATTTATTTGTATTTGTTGTGCTAGGGAGTGTGTACATCTATCATGCGTGTGGACTACACGATAATATCATAGGTGTTTAATACTTACAGTGGGAATGAATTGAATAGAGCTGATGTTCTGTAAATAACTCGTTTCGCGATACCTATAGATAAGTTCCCAAACTATGTATTGTAAAGTTAATGATAATTGCAATCCGTGGTGCTTGGCAATCTGGGCTTCTCCCAGTTGTAAATAATCCCTTTGTGCCTATTGGCCTAATTCTGTTCTGTCTCCTGCTTGTTTGGAGGGAAGTGGAAATTATATTTTTCCTACTCCTCCGCTAATCTTTTCTGATTAATTTCGTTGCGGGATCCAAGACAGTTAAATCGTTTCTCTGGGACTCGTCGAGCTTCATTGTCTCGGCGCTTTTCTTGTGGTCGCCACTGTTGATTCTGGCTTACAGGAGTTGCAGTGGTTTGGGAACAGTGTGGCGGGCTTGTCCCATTTAAAAAAAAAACTATGTATTGTTCAGTTTTTTGTTGGTTTGCTGAGATAGAATAACTTTGCTAGATTGTAGACTGAATCTGAGATTGGCGAAACGAGTCTTGTGCTATTAATGATTTTGTAAAATAATTTTCTGATTGCTTAGCATTAGTGCAATTTGTCGTATACATGTTTTGGCAATGCGTTGGCAATGAGTGGTGAAAGATAAGCTTAGAAAGTTGAAAAACCTCACCGGGCTGGACAACTTGTTGGCGCGGTCGCAGTTGCAGTCACATATTGCAGTACTATTTGTACAGATGGGTTCACACCATCTGGGCTGCCACTGTCCAAAATACTACCCAACAGAGTCTGCAAGTTATCGTGTGACCGTGCCTTAAGGAAACGAGTTCAGTATACTCTTTTTCATTCACTACTGTTTTTATAATTTAAGATAGGTTTGTCTTTTAGTCTAGGTCTGAGGTGACAAAGTCAATGATGGAGTGAACTAACCCAGAAGAAGCCTATTCACTCTAACTTTGAACAGATTAGGGTTGAATGCGTTCCGAGATACAGACGCAGGTAGAGTATACTTAATTCAAGCCATAATCACAACGCCTAACCCCATTCCACATCATTACTTCAAAAACCATAACAAACCCATTGAGTACAATCTCCAACGACTCACAGCCACGCTATATACACATAAAAAATATTCTCAAGTACGTATCAAGGTGGTGATCTTCACCAAGTGTCCGGCAGGATGAACGTCGTGCGTCACGATCGGACGCGCATTAACATATCGCCGGTTCGATTCCGCTATCGTTACGCCCTATGCTGAGTCTGTCTGCGGGACAAGTGTCCGTTTTGTTACGATACGACATTTTGCTTCGTTTGCTTATTGATTCATTGAATTGGAAATAGGAGATGCTGTTGTCGGTTTGATAATGAATTGTTTGTTAGTTTTTATTTAAAGAATATTGCTGATTAGCTTTTGGCTTTTATGATGAACGTTTACTAGGAGCTTTTCTTGTACCCGTAAAATGATCCATTCTTTCATTGCGATAGTAATTTTATCTGTTTGTTACGCTTTCATGACTAAACCACTGAGCCGATTTTGATGAAATTTGGTACGGGGTAAGTTTGAAATTTTGGACTCCAAGAAAGGACATACACTACTTTTATTCCGCAACTTCATCCGCATCTGTGATAACCGATATTTATGCGGATGAAGTCGCAGGCAAAAACTAGCAAATGATTAATTACAATACCAAAAATCGAAGTAATTAAATGAATGCTTTATTGTTATATTTTCAAGTGATTATGTATTTTACAATTCTAGAAATTTAAGCGACTTAAAATCATTTATCGCCACCATCAATCATTTTCTCAAACCAAAGAATCCAACAAAAAATTACTCTGCATTGCAATGGAGACGTGTTGAGCAAAAACGTTGGTAAGTAAGCGTAGTACGTAGAAGATAAACATTTCCTTGTGGTGTCCACGTCCTGCCTCATGACGAATAAATCTAGATGTCCACGCGGGCCGCGATAACAGTAACGTACAGCCGCGATGTTGGTATGAGACCGCGATAAATGTTGCCACGCTTAGTTCGTTATCTTCGGTGTTGGTTGAGGAAAAAATATGAAGTTCTACCGTAGAAATTGGATGATGGTTTCTTGGAGAATTTGTTGCAATATTTTGATATTGCGATCGCTTTAGATACAAATTAAAAAAATATGTTTGATTGATTGCTTTACCAGGTTGAATTTCATGTGTTTTTTAAGCTATTTAACAAATGGCTTATTAATGGTTTCCTTATAGGTCAAAGTGCTTTCCATTACAACTGTTAATTACCTACCTATGATTCCTTCGTTAAAAAAAGATTACAAACACTTGGTACTCAAGTACGTAAAGTACACGTTTATACAATATTAATTACACACTTTAATTAACCCAGTTTTACGTGCTAACTAAATATCGTCAAAGCAACCCCTTGCCGGCAAACGAGTGGTTGTAATCGTATAGCGAAATCTCAACCTCCGTGTATGATTGATGTAGGATTTAATATTCATGAGGTGTTGCCACATGTATGAGGAGGTGGGTTTGGTAGATTTGATGCGGTATCGTAGCAACACTGGACGATATGCAAACTCTTTACACGTTAATGGATAGTGTTCGATTTTTGAAAATCATTGTTGAGTGCATTACCACACATAGACAATAGACATCGGTCAAGGAAAACATCGTAAAAAAACCTGGACTTGTAAAAATATACGTCTAAAACCGCCTACCTTCGTCTTGAGCAAGCGTGGTGATCAATACTCGCGCCTTCTCTGTTTCGGAAGAGGCCTTAGCCCTGTCTTTATAAGATATTCTAATTATTTAAGGCAAATTGATTGGTTTAGTTAGGATCATCCCATAATACAGTTACCTATATACATACAACGGGTTTTCATAGCGGAAGTTTACTTAGATAAACGATAAAAATATTTAACAACAACTTATCTGACAGATTAACATTATTTAGACACGTATCCGAGTCATTAAAGTCTAACATAACATATTAACAATCTTGGGTTTAAGATTTGTAGCAAGCATGTTATCGAGTTAATGATCACTTGATCTCCCTTTCACATCTCAAGTTTTTGAGATGCGTGAACTTAAACAAAGTGGTCAAGTGCTAGTCGGACTTACGCATAAGGGTTCCGTATAAGCGCACATGGAGTTTCTTGCCCGTTCTTCTCCATACGAAAGTACCTTTTGGAAAGGGCAACTAGATTCAATATATTAATTTTTTGTCATGTAATTGACGTTAAGTTTCTTTCAGTGTTCTAATTGAAATAAATGATTTGACTTTTGACACCGTACAGTACTAAGATCGAGAAAAAATGCCTTAAAAAAACATTTCTTGTATGGGAGTTTTCTTACATGTTTTACTTTATTTTATTGTTTGTTATAGTGGCAAAAGAAATAAAAATTTCAACTTTCTATGTAATACGGTTCATGAGATACAGCCCACTAACAGACAGATTAACGGACGGACACCGGAGCCCCGGAGGCTTAGTAATAGGGTCAAAGTCAAAGCATTTATTTCTATTAAACAAGCACTTTAGAAATGTCAAGGTGTCGGTCAGTTAGTTATAAAGTTAAGTTGTGTTGACTCTTTCCAAAATGTAGGTTGTAGATGATTGTGTTTTGTCCTTTTGCAGAAGAAAGCAAGAAATTCCACGAAATATTTTTATAACATCCATAAACCTGCACTGGGCCAAATACCACGCCAGTATTCCCCGAAGGGTTGGCAGAGGTGTTCCAGTGTACTACAGTTCGCCGGTATATTTAGGTCCCATGTAAGGATAGGATAAGGGGCGAGCCTTTTGCCATTAACCGCGCAGAAATCCTAACTCCGAGCTGCTACTGTGAATTTTATAGAAAAACCCAATAAGTAACACTTTTTGCCCGACCTGGGAATAGAACCCAAGACCTCTAGCGTAGCAGTCGCATTAAAACTACTTATGTATGTAACGTAAGACAAAAGGATTTGAAAACTTCATTATTTAATTAGAAACAACTACCACCTCAGGGGTTTTTATATGAAGCCTAATTGCCAGTCAATTTAAAAGTCGGTAGCGCTAATTTTGCATACAAAATTACAACTGACCGACTTTAAGTGGCGAGCATTTAGGGCTTATATTGAGCCCCTAGGGCTCCTTTAAAGACTTTGAACACCGTCAGACATGAGTTACAGTATCGTTGTACACTGAAGTAAATTGTTCTATAGTAAATCGATATTGAATTAGTTTATTGTTATAAAAATGCAAACATTGTTTAACACTATGACTGATGCTCTTTGAATTACATGGGGAACTTTTTAAAATTGCCACATGTGACTTTCTTATGCCTACTAATGAGTTATAAGAATAATTAATAATAACAACCGTTAATCAGTTAAAAGTCATGTTTACAATAAATATATTATCATCTAAAATAGATCAGTTGTTTAGTAAAGATCTTTGTCTCAAAATTCAGTTAAATACTTGGTGTTGCAGTTAGGTACCTAATATTATATAAAGGGAAAGGGGTATCTAGATTACATTTTTTTCTTGTTACGACGTTATACGACGTTCAAAACTACCTTTGTAATAAATGATCTAAAATTGACATTAAGAACGTCTTCTTTCAAATTTCAAGACGCTAAACTTCCACTGTAGTCTCAAAAACAAAAGTATTAAATATATAAGTAAATAAATATTATGACAAAATGCCTCCTCCATTCTCTCCGAGCTCACGAAGTGTGCGTATTTAAAAACACAAGTAAGTACCCTCGATCGAATGTAGATATGGCTGAGGAAATTAAACATTTCACAAGTAATTGCTTCTTTTGCTTTCTTTGTTATTTATCATAAGTCCTTTTGACATTCAGATCGTAATAAACGTGTCACCTTTTTTGTGTTATACAATTTGAGGTGTTCTTGGTTGGGAAATTGGTCGCATCTGTTGAGTTGGGAGGTGAAATTGTTGTAGTTTGAATGGATGGATGTTTGTTATTCGATCACGCTAGAAAAGATAAAGGGTTCTGGATGAAATTTGGCACTGAGATAGATTGTAGTGTTGAACAGCTCATAAGTTATCTTTTATCCCGGAAAAATGTACGGTTCTCGTGGGATAATAAACTAAACATTAATATAAATAAGTTAAACTTTGACGTGGACGAATTTGTGGGTGGAAGCTAGTTTACTATACGTAGATATATACTAATATTATAAATGTGAACGTTTGTGAAGATGTTAGCATGTGTGTTACTCAATCTCGCGTAATCCGTTGAGCGCACAGATATAGATAGACGTTGAGCAGATATGGATGAAAATTGGCACATAGATAGACCATTTTCTGGATTAACACATAGGATACTATACTTTGTATCCCGGTAATGTGTTCCCTTGGGATACCTAATAGTTCAACTTTGACGGGGACGAAGTCTCGGGCAGAAGCTAATTAACAATAAGTAAATTAATAAATATTTTTGCCCAATGATCGCAAATGCACGTAATCCTCTAACAAGTAGTGTTGGGACACCGTCGTATTCCCAGTGTTGTCGATAAAGGTTTAGATCCCAATTCGATAAGGAGTTGGTTTATCGCTGCAAACCAAGCTCATGGCAGTTCATCTTCTTGCTCCAAATGTGACTTATAATAGGGACGCTTTTTTTTTTTTTTTTTTAAAGATGGTAAAATCATCAAATGACCCGCCCCTTCCTGGGCGGGGCGGGAGGGAGTGTCAGACTTTTACTGACTAAAAACCATCTATGTTCCTTCATGTGCCCTTTGCGTTCCGGGGGCGCGGTATCTCTTTCGAACAACCCGCAGCCCCGATAATAGGGACGCTAAAGTAGGATTTTTTTATGGGGCAACATTTTATCAATTTAGTAGTTAAATGTCCTGAATTTTGAGCTTATACAAATGCTACCTAGATAGCATAATTTGTATACCTAATTACCTGTTATTTAAATAAGTATTAATAAAAATTGCAATATTATGTTGGCTGCTATATTTAGTTAAAAATTTTAGCTATTTTGGTTGACAAATGAAAAGATACAAGACTATTTATTTCCCTCAAACACACAATATGCAAAATCTTATTAAAAGTGAATTTAAGTCGTTCTTATGTTTTGTTTATGGTGTTCAGAATATCAGATTCCAAGTAGAACATTCGAGATTAAACTGGGGAAACACCTTCAAAAAACCAGAAAAGAAATTCTAAACGATAACTTTTTACACGTTATACAGATTCTTGCAAATCTTTCAGTATCGTGCACGTAAACAATTTCAATTTCCTAAAACGCTCGTATGTCCTCTCGACATGCAATCTGCATTCACAGAAACATTAAAAAACCTCCTTAACACACAAAAAAGTCTAATTCTGATAGGCGCGGGTCTATTACCGTGGCACGCCGTAACTCAGAAACAAGTAAACACGGCAGTCTCGACATTTGCATAACTATCGAGTTTTTAAATCTATGCAAAACGCGACGATACGTTGCACGGGCTCACGAGTCGACCCCCCCACCGCACCTTCAGTAAAAACACATGCGATTTCATAATACGTCCCCCCATAACTCCACGTGTGCCACGATTTGATTAATAACCCAGGATTACGCCAGACCAGATTATAATATAATTTGAATACACACGTTTTAATAACAATGCTGGTAATACACCGCGAAATTGATGATAAAGTGATAATACACATAAATAAACAGCTTAAAAGTTGCGTCCACGCATCGCTGGAGGCGTCAAAAGTAGGCGGTACTTATGATGAATAACGTGACGGAATCCGACGTCCAATCGGATCGATCTCGATTTTAATTATACGAATCGAGAACATCGAGACGCCTATAGATCGAATATTAATATGTCGATTGCGCACGCGGCGATATCAACAGCCTGGCCTTTGATTCCGCCGTTCGAATTTCGAATGCGTAATTTGATTTGAGTCCGCGACATTCCGCGAAACAGATGCACACGATAACGGTCTTCCGCAAAAGATTGCAGATAGTTATTGCCAACTGAGAAAAATAAAAGCACAATTTATAACTGCTAGCATCGAGTGATCTTGATTTTAGTTTATTTGCATTCCGTGGACGTGCTGTCTGTACGTTATTCATGTGAGCATGACAGTGCGACGGGCCTACCTGTAGACCTATACGTAATAAAAGAGAACGAATTAAATTTAAACTAACAAAGCATTGTTACAGTGAAACGGTCACGTCAAACCGATCCATTTCCTTTTTGTATTACAGCGCAATCTCGATGTCGATAGCATCTAGCAGTCGCAGCACGCCTACGACACGAAAATAATTAACTCGGTCCACCGTCAAACATCATGTTTAACATCGGCTACTCCCATACCAATTACTACCGACAATCGATCCACTCACAAAAACAGGCGCCCAACACTAGCCCCGACTGGTTTGAGAAAAAAAAATACACGGGCGAGGCTCGTCGCGCCCGAGAACGTGTTAACGAGCATTTGATGGATCGTGCAACAATCTAATACCAATGTTCTTAGTACTACTACAATTTTCATGAACCTATACACGGTTTTTATGACACTTTATTACCTGACACCCTTCATAACATACGACTGTGTATCCAAGCGCAACCGGACAATAACAGATCCCAGATAAATCGAAAGAAATCAATTGAATTCATGAATAAATCGCATAAACTTGTCCCACCACTGTTATCAACGCGACATAATATTTTTTACAGCTGTTTCATAAATGCGAGAAAGCGACGCACGAGGACGCGGCGGTATTTATTTTTTTAATAAATTCACGTTTAATCGGTATCCGGTATCTTTGAAATTGCTAGCGAGCCCCGAGAGATGGAATCGATACGGGCCCCACAATGTAAATTATATAATTAAAGAAAACTTGCGATTGCGATCGAATACTTATACGATGTTAATCGAATAACGTGACTTTTATCGTCGATTGCGTCAAATTACCGCTCAAATTGCCGTTTAAAAAAAATAAAGAGTAGTGTTGCAAGCGCAAAGGGGTAAAGGGATAAAAATCGGTTTGTTTCTTAAAATAAAAAGTGTGCGGTGTCGTTTGGATCGCGGGCGGGCGAACGCGTTGGAGATTTGAAAATTAGCATTTTTGTCGAATAACTCTGTGGCGGTGTCTCGCTGAGCACGGTGAGCACCGATACCGACGAGCTGGCCGAATCTCAGGGTTTTTTTATACTTTTTTAACAGGATTGGACTTTAAAATATTTCTCTATTCTTTGGCAATCACTTGTTTTACGAGCTAGAAATAGTACTGTGCACAAATCTACAGATTTTGTTGGTTAAACCTAGGTAGTAAAAATTGGATCTATAAAGCCGGGATTTATTTTGGAATAACCGTCATTTTATGAAAATATAACTAGTGATAATATGTAAGTAATAATTGTAATTAAATGTTTTTTTCCTATGTTATTGGAATCCTGAAATTCTAAGAAAAAAAACGATAGACACAAGTATTTATTGTTATTGTTTATTTAAACAGCTGTTAGACATAACTTCTTTGCGTCATAGTTATTATCGTAAGACTCTCCCTTAAAAGGCAATCCGTGAAGTCCATGCCACATCAACTCAACACCTAATAGAGACTCACTAACAACCAACCGATTTAAAAACGAAGCAAAAACACGGCTCTAAAAATCGTTGACCCTTTATCTTTTGTAGCAGCTCTCATTGGGCGAGTAGAAATTTATGTCGTCAAGTAATCCCGACCCATTTGTATAGATAATTTTTATTATTGCCATCTCCCCGAGCCGGCCGCGGCCGATAAATGCCGAACGAAAGAGTTCGTAATGACAATTTAAATAAGGAAGACGTATTCGTTTCGAACGATAACCGGGATTTGAATTTAGAAAAATTTGTAAGTGGTAGGTAAGTTTGGTTTAGGGCTGTGCATAGGTTGGTATAATTGGTATAATTATGCGATAATTTTGTTTTTTTTTTTTACTTGTTTAATGTTCATTCATCATTACGGTACACATAAAATTAATTCCTGTAATTAACCGATATATTTCGTCAGATGTCATTTTATGCCACTAGCTGTAATTGGTCATTTTGAACTGCATAATATTTTTATTCCTATATTGTTTATTGTTGCAACAACACAAGAATCCATTACAATACTAAACCAATAACCCTACCAGACAACAAGCTAAGCGTGTAAACTATTTTTAACATGGCCACACCGAGTTTATCGGCTCCCGCTCTTATGTCCGCGTTATCTCGGCCAGTGCATTAGTCTTCGATAATACAACGATAAAAACAGATCGGCCGGCGCCATGCTCGATACAGATTGTATTTAGTCGATTTAAAAGAAAAAAGAATCGATTCAACCCCGATAAAGATGTTATGGCCTGTTTTTGTAGTCGAGTGACTTAATTGTGAATTCCTTTACTATGTTTACGTGGGATAATAAATTTTGTGATTAAAAATGTTTTAAGCAGATGTTCTGTTTAATGTTTTGGTTTACTATATTTTGATAAAGCAGGTTAAGTGGGAGCCGAAGGTATGATCGGTATTCTGTATCGCTGTATTAAAATAGTATCATGTTTTACTAATTTTTATAAGTATGATATCGGCTCATTATGGGTGTAATTAAAAATACTAGCCGCTTAATGACTTAAGCTTGGGGCTCTTAACTAAACCAAATGTTTTAAAATATATGTAATAATTTAATATTAACAGGTTTTTTTTGAGTAACAAAATAGGGACCTAATAAAATGTCAAACTAAGTTAGAGTTGTATGGTTTTTAACTAAAAAGTAAATTACACTCTATCGATTACCAGAAGTTCACGAATGGTATAATGAATAAGGCATTTTAACTATTTCTGAGCGGAATACTGTAAAACTGTTAATATCTAGAATAAATTAACTGCGCCTACGACAAGGTGTATGCTCTGTGCTCTTAGCGTATTACAGATAAGAACGAATCGACTGAGACAAAAAAATAATTAAGTATAATGGTGTTATCCTTTATAACGACTTGTTTCTAAGTCGGTCGATTAAACATTATACTATTAGGTCACATCACTACCCTAACAAAATGGCGGTCTAATTTCCCTCCAAAATTAATAACCCGCATCGCTCGTGTCGTTTTTCATCAACCTCATTTTAGTGGGTTTATTATTTATCGTGTTTTCCTCAAAACATCATTTACATCGCTTTCATAACGCCGACGCACGTTGAAAGACTGAAAATTTTGTCTATTCGACAAAATAGTGCGATAACTGTGCTAATGACGCCATCACGGTCGCCATTTTCCCCCAGCCATTTTGAATTTGTAACGTTTTGTTTGTTAACTTGCGTTGTGTGTAATAGTATGAAAAGGTTTAGGGTCCTACTTAGATAATGGGTTGTGCAAATCAGTTTTTGTTGAAAGGCCCATAATCTATTCTGTCCTCTTTTACCAAAACATATAAAACAATATTAGTTGGAATTTTCTTTCATGTTCAAATAAATCCGAAGCAAACGATCGAAACATCGATACAGTTTATGATTTACAAGACAGTGGACATTAAAAAACAAAGCTTATTCAACATTCGAAAAAATAAAACAACAATGAGATCGCACGGGCTGAGTTTGAGCGCCGAAAGTTGAATACAATCCCTTGCACAGTGGGCCGAAAGCGATCCAGATCTGGCTATCGGGATCTCAGTTTGTTCTCACATCATTACCCGCGCCGACGGCTACAAATTTACATCCAACACAATGGCTATCCACCATCGAGACATCATTAAGGTGATGCCGATAGCGCCAGCATAGCCGCGGAACAAATGCCTTATAGAACCTCAACCTTCTAGTCAAATAAGAGCCTTATGAAAAAGGCACATAAAATCCGGTTTAGAGCTGGTCAAACTGGCGGTTACGCGGGAAAAGCCGGTCGGCCGTAATGACGGAACGTCATATAAGTTGGAATGGAGCGAGCGATTATGAGCGCAAGTATGAACGCTTGTAGAGTCGAATTTAAATTGTTAGCGCGGGATTACAAGGCTGGAGGGACGGTTTAGGAAAGGATCAGTTTGAGCCGAAGCCTGGGGCTATCGCGGCCGCACAATGGAACTTATAATATGGGTGATTGCGGAAAAATTGATAATAAGAATTTTGTACGCAAATCGTGGATTTTGTACATCTTTTTTTTTCTTTTTTACTGTATTGTTTTTCACGCTCCTGCTGATGTTTTATCATTTAATGCCAATATAATCCTTTTGAATCAACAAGTGGCAGCGGTATTTGTAAAAATATATCCAAAAAATTCGACAAGGAAAAACGAAAACAATGCTTCATGCTAAGTAAATAAAGTTTACATTATTATCGTATGTAAAAGATTCTATATCTGAGTTAGGACATATCAACGCCGGCGTTTGCATACAATACTCGGTTCGTTACGCGACACGATTGACGCGCGATCGACGCGCGATTTGTGTCGCCGCTGTGACGCGCGACCGACGCCTTATCGCGTCATCTCGCCCGCCCTAATTTGCTTCGTGCTTTATTCAGCACCTGTTTAGTTATTGTCTGCATTTTAAAATTTACGGTTTTTATTATAACTGTATTTTTGCGTGGATGGAATAAGTTATTTAGTTTGTCTGTCAAGTGACATGGTAGTGTCGTATTGAAGGGTTTGGCAGGTAATTAGTTTTACTCCTTACAGCTAGGCAGCTAAGGTGACAGGATATTTTTGTCGCCTGAATAGGAGCACTAACAATTTAAATACTTACAAGTGGTGGGGACTTCAGGCATCTCCTATTCTCGATTTCGCCTTGATCTCTTTGGAAGTTCAGTATGAACAGTTACTCAAAGCCTTCCGAAAAATAGCAGTCAGCAGTATTGTCTTTTTTTGCCAATTAATATAGTAAGGCACACGATAGATGGAGTTAAATTTACCCTTTGCCACGAATATACTTCATCATCAGCCTGCCATTTCAGCTTACTTATTCTATGAGCTATGTCGACAACTCTGGTTCTCTGCCATTCATACTTAACCAATTACAAAACAATAAATCACAGAAATGAAAGTTTTAATTATGTTAGTTTAACTCTATTGTACAAGTAGACGTCCCGTCACGCCATATTTATTATGCTAACGATCATTTGTTCATAATCTCCTATCGCGATCATACATATTAAAACAATCCAAATAATTACACAGCCCTCCAAATCCTACATTGATTAATATCAAAGAATCGCGAAACAATAACGAGATCGTACTGACGAAAAACAGGAGAACAATCAACGAACATCGTATGTATACCAGGAGTTGGCAACCTTTTGAGACGGAACAACCAACATTTTCAAAAATTTCTCAGTTTTTACAAAGCCTTTAAATAAAGTTCGTTATAATACTATAGTTTTTGCTTATATAATATGTTTGATAGTTATTTAAAATAAACGAAAGTAATAAAATAGTCAGTGCACAGTTACAATCAATACCGTTGTAAGAACCGTTGGCATTGCAAGGCTTTTGAAGAAATATCTCAGTCATGGATAGTTAATTATGGATAGGTTGTACAATTTTAATGATTTTGATAGTAAAATAATTTTATAAAGAAACTGGAGTACCTACCGCAACTATTTTTTTTGTAATTTTATTAGATATGACTTTTTCGATGTAAAGTTAGACTACTTTACATCGAAAAAGCCGCAAGTTCCCTACCCCTGTCGTATACGAATGTACAGAGATAAGTAAAACATGGCTACCGTACAAAAATAGCTGAGATAACACGGCGATCGCATCTGTAAACAATGGCACTGGTATCCACGCTCTCATTAGCCAGCCTTGTCGACTCGACGCGGGAAATTGTGCAATTCCGCGGGAATCCGCCGTATCGATACTCGATAGGCGATTTGTAATCGATCGATTCTTGTGCGATGGCCCATCACTAGTGTTTGCTATTTTAATGGCCTGTTTTGAATTTGTGTTGGTTTTCATATTGTTTTTATTGTTTAGTAAGATGTTTTTAGTTTTAAATTGGTTAGTTGCTGCCATAAATAATATTAATAATCTCTTTATTTTGGAATAAAATTACATATTTGCAATACAATGATGTTAGTAACGTAAAAACTTAAAAACTATGTTAGTTGCTGTTGTTGTTATTGTGTGCTCGAAGTTTGAAAATAGGTCATTGCATTATTTTTAAATACTTCAATTTAAAATGCTTAATTTAGTTTAATCTACACCAATAAAATAAAGCTGTGGAGTTTTTTATTTGTTTGTTTAACCGCGTAAATTTTTAGAACTACCAATTGGATCAGAATAAATATTGTGGTTTATGTGAGCCAGATTCATGAGGAATATTATAGGCTATATTATATCACGCTACGACACATGCGAGCAGCAGTGCGATTCTCTAAAATGCAAACTCGAAAACGAGTCTCACTAAAGTGATCGCGCTCACTTCGATAACGAACCAACCTGTCATTGGTTTAGTATTTGTTCGCCGTGGTGACGTCGCCGGGCGTGATCGTGTTTAACAGAATACCATTTTGTAATCTCACTGCGGATTCAGCTTTCAGATTACGAAGTGAGGCTTAGAGAATCACACTGCTGAGCAGTAACCTTGACACGTGCGAAAATATTCACATGGGCGTTGGCACGGGCAGTTGAAGCTTGTAATAAAATAAAGCCGCTTATTAATATACAATACTTCAACACTTAATTATTATAGGAAAATAATGAATATGAATGACAGAAGTTTCTTTTAAAAATACAATTTTATTACGATCGTGACATTTGATATATCAATAATTCCAGTCGTCGCTTGCAAATAAGTTCTTTGGCCATGTCGGACTTGTGCCGTTTCACACTTATCTTAATAGATTAATAATAAGATAAGATAATTTATGTTCAATTTTATAATTGTTATTTATGTCAGTTTTAATTATTTTTTGTTAGTATTTTAA
The DNA here is from genome assembly GCA_932526535.1 of Caradrina clavipalpis. NCBI lineage: Eukaryota > Metazoa > Arthropoda > Insecta > Lepidoptera > Noctuidae > Caradrina > Caradrina clavipalpis. The sequence continues at coordinate 15,826,770 of OW052091.1, read as the reverse complement.
ATATATTTGAATAGTAGTCTTTTAACAGGTCGGCACAGCGGGCGGCGCGGCATTAAGATCACACTTTGTTGGATGATTAATTTATTTTATTTATTTATTAAATATGCCATTAGAAATAAATTTATAGATTAAGGACTTAAAGAACGTCCCTAGCATTTTCTTAGAAAAAAAAGAAATTAATAAATATTCAAATTTGGCTTTTGCCCGAGACTTTACCATGATAATATTTCAGTGGTATAGTGATGTAATATTACTTAGCAAAAGTCAAGATTACTGTATTTAGGTAAGTACTAGTTTTTCTTTTCAGTTTTAAATTTAAAGTTATTTATTTTATAAAGATTAAAAATAACACACACACACATGGGACCTAAATATACCGGCGAACTGTGGGGTGTACATTGGTACACCTCTGCCTAACCCTTCGGGGAATACAGGTGTTATGGTATATTATTATTATTTTTTTTATTTTTTTTTACTTAAAATAAAATCAGCCTTTTATTGTCACACTGCAGTCCAAAAGCTACTTCGCCTACAGAGAAGACACGAGCATTGAACATCACGCTTAGTCAAGGCGAAATGGCGCCAAAAAAATAACAAAAAAAAAATTAAAAGTTCTGCTCAAGGAAGAAAAAGTACCACTTGTTTCAAACATTTCAACATCTAATATAACAAGCTGAACTATTCACAGCTGCCAATAAATAGTACTACCAACGAGACTAACACACAAACACGTTAAAAAACGCAACATCAAATAAATCCGTTCCGAATGCCGTAAACGCACAAAGCTAGCAAATCGACTACAAATCTGCACAATATCACCTCTCTATAAATATCTTAGGCGGATATACAACGGATAAATCTCCAGAAAGACTTGTGAACATAATTTAAAGTTTTCATACCATCCAATAACACCTTAACACAACTGAATAAAATTCAAAATTCCTAGATTTGGGTCCTTGTTTCAGTAAAGGGATGTCAACGATATTTCGCAAGGGCAATTAGGGATGTCCATGCTGAGTTGTGGCAAAGAGATTGCTGGGAAACGTATTGGGTGCTGTGCGTGCTGCGGTGTTAGTTGATGTGTTCGAAGAACTGTTACAATTATGCTTGAAGCGGGCTTTTGCCTGGATAGTCAAGTTTTTGTAATCCAGAAGTGTTGTTACCTGCTTTAGAATTTTGGTGACTAAATAAATATACGTAAGGTGTTATTCGTCAAAGTTAGCTCTGATAGACTAGTAAATTTGTACACAGTCCTGTGTCCATTAAATGGATAACTAAAAATTGATTAAGTAGCTATATTTTGTTCAGGTGTTATAATTATTAAAAAAAGCGTGACTATAAATCCATACTAGACTCAAAATATTCTTCAGCTTTACACGCTAAACTGTGGAACTACCAGCACGGATTTGTAAAAAAAAAATGCAAATGAAAGCCAGATTCATTAAGAATAGTATGGGCTATATAACATCACGCTACGACACACGGGAGCGGTGCAGTAACCAAAAACGTAACTGACGGCGGGTGAAAAAAAAACACACGAACGAAGTTGCGGGCAGAATCAAGTAAAATCCATGAAAATGTACACAGAAAAAACCGGAAAAATCTTAAAACATTTCATTGTCACTTTAGCATTTAATTAAACATTTATTTACTTCTATAAATATTGATATAAACCGCTATTTATTATCTAGATCTTATCGTACATAGGAGACGATTTAATTTAAATCGTATGTACATATTTTATACATAAGGAATTAACGTTATTCATGTAACGACCCGGCTTTTTATAGCATCGATAATATGAACGAAAAGATGGCTCCTCCGATTGGATTTAAAGTAATTGATTGGTGATGAATGTATAATTTATTATACTAGAAACCCGCCTGATCTTCGACCGCGTAGCTTATTTCGCCCGCGTTAAGTTACGTTTTTGATCACTGCTTCGCTCACGTGTGTCGTAGCGTGATGTTATATGGCTTATATTACTCAGGAATAATGTAGTTATCTATTGGTGAAAGAATGGTTCAAATCGGTCCAGTAGTTTCTAAGCTAATTCGGTATAAACAAACAGAACAAATATTTTCTCTTTATAATATCAGTATACACTAGCGAACTATCAGCGACTTCCTTCGCGTGGATTATTTCACCCGCTTTAAGTTACGTTTTTGACCACTGCTCCGTTTACGTGTGTCGTAGCTTGATGTGGTATATCTTATCTTACACAGAAATAATACAGCTATCTATTGGTAAAAAAATGTTAAAATCGGTCCAGTAGTTTCTAAGCTAATTCGGTACAAACAAACAAAATATTTCCTCTTTATAATATTAGTGTAAATTGATTTGGTATAACGTGGCAATAAAATCAAGTTAACGCGTTTGACTCTAATTGATTGATGGCCAAGACGTTATTGCGCCTATAACGTTATAGGCAATTTATTAACAAATTAATAGCGTAATATGCTAAGTCGTTTTTAGTTAAATTAGGAAAGATACTGATTTGTCCACGTTTCTTCAGCATGTTTTTATTGAGACATGATTTGATTGGTTTAACAAATTCGGTGACGGATTACGTACATTTTTATTAGATACAACGTAAATCTAATAAAAATGTACGTATAGTTAAGTTCTTGTAATTTTTCGGATCTGGTTGTTTGTGTATGTAAGTCTATATTATGTTTGTAAACGCAAACACGATACAGGAGAAATTCCTAGTGTGGGGCAACGTTAAGAAAAGTCAAGAAAATTGTCCTGATGCAGATTTAGGCAGTTTTTATGGTGGTAAAACCGAAAAAAACGGTAATCGCCTTAAATTGTAAGGGCGAATTTACGTATAGTTATTTACGTATGTAAGTATGGCAGGATATGCTGTGACACTACATATTTTTTAAATTAAGACCACATTTCTGATGTATTTACCATATTCTGACAAATAAATGATTATGATTATGATTATGATTACGAGCATAACAATTGCATTCTTATCCTGCGAAAAAAAACTTACTTAATTACCTTATACTTAGTTTGGTTTGCTAAAATACACTATGTATAAATATTTAATCTGACAGCTTATTCCTTATTCCGTCTATAATAAAGCCAAGTTTTGACTGATGGTATCATTACACCGCGTTGACCTGTCTTCGGTTACGATTCGAAATTCGCGATGGTTGCCGCGATATCGCGAATGACAATAAACGGACAGCCGCGCGATATTCAACTGAGATACACGATGTGTGGTCACCCTTACTTTTTACTCGATTCCAGATTGTATTGTGTTATAGGGCTATACGATTTTTTTATTGGTTTATTAAATTTTGATGTTTATGATCAAAGCAAAAAAAAAAAACAAAGAATAAAATGAAAAGCAATAACTGAATTCTTATTTCAAATTATTTACTTATGTGATTTTATAATTATTGTATTTAAATAATAATTATTATACATTCTATTTTTAAAAAGTAAATTAAAAACCTTGTCCGAAAAAATTCCAGGCAAGTCGTAAAGAAAAAAAATGTATACGAAAATAATAGTTTTTTTTTATCTCTACCACCCACAATATTTTAATCTGGTAACCCTAGTTATGAGCCGATATATTTCGGCTTTCTTTCCCGCGTTTTTATGCGTCTGTTGCACTGTTAAAATTGAATGGAGGCTAACGATTAATGTTACATTATGCTGTAAGGAGGATTCCTCGACTATTGGCCGGAGTGAATTTAAAACGCATTTTGTGGTCGTTAGGCACTTGTCCAGTTCGGCGGCATTATGCAGAATGGCCGGCTAATGTGTACGTTACCTTACTTGGCGTTGTTTATCTCGTCCGTTTGTTGGTGTACTTACCTGAAAACAAAATGGATGGTCAGTTTGATGGTTGTAGTAACACATATATTGCCAAAGGGTAGACAGTGGGTAAGTAACGTATCTAGTGACGAAAATATTGTATTTAGATAAATAACGCTTTAATCGTCATGCTCCCTAAAGCTTAAAGACAAGAGGTCGTCTCTTTGAAAAAATACTTTAATCAGATCTTAGGTAACAAAAGGAGATATTATATCTTTGACTTCACTATAATTTTGAAAAACTACTCTGATTCTATTTCATCCATTGATCCCACTTGCACATGAGCTTTTGCCCGCGAGTCCACGTGGAAGTCAAGAATACCTTATTACGCATCCATGGTACTTGGCAATATTATAGCTTTCTATCAGTGAAGGATTATTTTGCAATCAGAGCAGTAATTCCATAGATGACCCCATACAAAAAAAATATTAAATCAAATATAGAACACGAAATTACTACAGTACTTTAGCTGCTAATGATATTAAAATCCCCACACCAACTAGGTACAGAACCAACCCAAAGTCATGACCTACTTCCAAACTTTAAAACTACCCTCAAAAAACAACCCGCACGACACACAAACACGTACAAGTTTGCACCCTGTCGCGTTATGTCAGTTTGACATTAGCTATATACTCATAGGGGTGTGGTCGCAGTGACAGCGTTGTGGCAAGGGCGAGTAGTAGGTAGAATGAGTTCTTTAACTGTGTAGAAAGGTTTGTTAGTACCTCAAAAGAAGCCCCTTCGTGGTTTTTTTAAGGGATTTGGACTGAAATCTCCCATTTTAGTCTGAATGGGATTGAAATGAATCTCTCTAAGGGACCAAGATCTCAGACCCTAGTATGCTGGTGGTGACTACCAGAGCGGTTTTGGTGTGGTAAATAAGTTTAACTGCGAAAATTAAGTTATTATTCTCTCAAAATTGCCGCAGCAGGCAGATTTTAAAAACCTGATACATAAAGAATATTTTCCGTTCGCTACTAAGCATCGAACCAACACTCGATGTTCACTGAGAACGCATAGACGAATACGTAAATTAATCACGTCAGCTAATGCGATATGCCACTACACTATAAATATTACTATCCAGCAATTTCAAAACAGTTCAAAGCACATCTAAAACTTGTAATTAATCAGCGCTAGATTTTCAAATTCGCTTTTACACAAGATAAATTTTGACATCTAGATATCGTAGGTTTTGAAAGACCCCTATGGATTTTGATTATTAAAATGTGTCGCATAGGCGGGTCAGCTATCCGCTGTAGCTCCTCAGTATAACCTCACCCTAAAGCACGAGGAAGTAGAACTAGATCTCTATCATCACGCACTGCACCCTCTGTGTGTGTCAATAAAACTACCCGCGTTTGTCAACGCACACTATTCGTGACATTTTATTGGTTGATACGTGACATACTCTGACGTATGAGTGGGGAGAGTATGAAAATTGGAGTCATTTGAATGTGGAACGTTTCGAATGCGTTCCGACGGAGTTGTTTATCAGTTGAAAGATATTTTTTACATGTGGTGAGGGATTATTGCAATGGTGTTTGCCTCGTTAGCCTAGTGGTCCTAAGCGCGACTGCGCTAGAGGTCTTGAATTCGATTCCCAGGTCGAGCAAAAAGTGTTATTGTGTTTTTCTATGAAATTCTCAGTAGCCGCTCACAGTTATGTTGGACTATGAGATTAAAGGTAGCGGGAGTACACCTGTGTTTGCGCACACATTCAAGCAATATTATATCTTCTGCGTGTTTGGTCGAGACCGAAATTCGGGGGCAAAATAATTTTTACTTTTATCCCATAATATGGAAATAAAACTTGGCATACATGTACCCGAAAGGAGAATTCAACCAATTATTGCGTAAAGTGTGTGGCGCAATACACAAGGTTATTAGACCATTAACTTATTTGTTTTTTTTTTTACTAAGAATCAGAAAACCATTATTGTCTACGAAGGAGGTCTAAATAAATAATAAGGTGTCAAGTATCAATGAAGTTTACTGTTCAAATCAAGATTTAAATTAATATATTTACACTATGACCTCCACAACTAATATTAAATATAAAAACGATAAAATGTATCGTATTACCAAATTAAGCTGTCATCACCTATATTTAATATGTTTACTTATAATATATTGCTGCTCATGCTGTCTCCTAACTAATGTTATAGCGTGATGAAACTAAAAACTATTTGTATTAACATCTGAAGCTCGTTTAATAAGATTTCTTTGATGACAGAGAAATATGAGCGGTTTTCTGATTGGTCCAAGTTAGGAGAAGAGCGACTGCTGTTCAACGGCTGTTCTTGTATGTTTCAGAAAATTTTCAATCTGTCAAAAATACATCTAATTTACCAATATTTTTCACAAGTTTTTGACACTGTTATAAGATTGCGACTAGATTTTGAATTCAATGTTTTTCGTTATGAAAATTGGGGTTTTTGGTCATCTGCAAAAAGCTTTTTTTTTCTTGAATCAACAATACAGAAGATTGGCATCGAGTACCTACACGTTGCTTCGCCTTAAAAACACAGTACTTAGTTAAATTAATTGGTCAGTGCCATACGCCTTTTCTCAAAAAGGCGTATAGCACCGAAGGGACTCGCAATTCTGACTTCAAAATTCTCAGCTGGGTAACTCACGTTATTTTTTTTGTCATTTTCATCTCATGCCTTCCACCGCTCTCCAAAGGGCCACACTATCACTTTCTCAGCAGCAAGGTAGTACACATCGCGTGTTCCCTATCACGCTTATCACGCCATCAAAGCACGCAACTGACACGCATTGTCATGCGTGACGCGTGACGCGAGTGGCGTGTCAACGCACCTTATTTTCAGTCGCTTTTTACATACTTGATGCGTATGTGTGACGATCAATCAGGCTGGAGTTGAGTTGTCAGAAACTGTGTTGGATGTTTATTTTGTTTTGTGTCGAAAACTGGGTATAGTTTTGTAGGGAATTGATGGAGATTGATGCAAGAATTATGATGCACGTCTTATAGAAGATGAGTCGATCCATCGGTTATATGAGTAAGGTTGGATGTTTTATATCTGCTAGCTTCTACACGCGATTTCATCCGTGTGGTTTTTTAATCCGTGTTAAGTTACGTTTTTGGTTACTGCTCCGCTCCCGTGAGTCATAGCGTGACGTTATTACGCCTATACTATACGTTATGAACTTGGCTATGATATACAAACAGATTTTTTCACAATCCAAGTGGTAATTCCAGAGATTTGCGTATTCAAAACAAATAAACAAAAAAATGTTATGGCCGTTTGCCATCTAATTATGACAAATTGAAAAGAGATAGAGAGTCTAACTCTTACAAACAAAGTTTATATGTTAATAACGTTTATATTGTTAGAGACTTATATTGTAAAGCACGGCATACACTAACAGAATCCTTTGACATACCCACATATGCACAGTGTCCCCACAATATTTAGTATCTGGAAACGTATTAAAGCTCACAGGAAGGTTACAAAGCAAGGCGTGGGCGGCAGATACACATCTAGGCATTGTCCACGTCTACGGCTCTGGTCTCCGTTAATAGATTTGCGTATCAAGCTGGCTTGCTCAGCCAATTTATATGTACGGAACTACCTAGAGGATTTCGCCGAATTGTGTGTGGTTCTGGGTGTGGTGGGGTAGTGAAATGTTTCCGTGTTATATGTTCAAAGAAAATAATAATCCATGAAAAAATAACGAAGTAAATAAAATGTTCAATGTTACCTTTGGACATTGACTCAGCACTCAGCCTGGCTCACGCATAACCCAGTTAAAATAATGTCTTGGTTGCATTTTACACGCATAGAACACAACGAATATCTGTAATTGTGTGCGTTTAGGAAAAGTAGTATATAAGCGGAACATTTTTGTAAATAAATCAGATTTGAATTTTATATTCTTGTCTCATTACCCCTCACTGTGGCCAAGACACCTTTAGCCATCTTTGATCAGTCTCGTGAGTCTGCGGGACTGGCAGTGAGTGTACCCTTCCCGAACCTGGTACTCCTGTCTACTATCCGTCTGTGACCTTAGGTCGCATGGTGCAGACATCCCGATCTTATTTATATATGTATTTGTCTCACGTTAGGTATATGATAGGCTAGGGCTATAGGGCTGTCAGGGCTTAGTGTCGTAGGGACGGTTAGGCCTGTAGGTCTTGTAGGTTCCATAACTTATCATATATGTTCATGTAACATCACACCCGTAGCGACATTGCGGCCGTACGTGACAGGTGCTAAGGGTGGATGTACATAAAGTTAATTTCACATGATTATAAAATGACGCTAACATAAGTATCTCTAATTCTGTTGTTTTACGCTTGCAACATTATTTAGTTATCTCTTCAACTCCTTTAGTTGACTGGGAGAGAATGCCAATTGTTTCTAATGGACAAACTCAAAAACTACTAAACGGACTTCAAAAACTCTTTCACCTATGAAAAGCTACATTATCAAAGACTAACATAGACTATGTTTTATATAAACAAAGGAAATTATCAGGTGTGTCTGTGTCGGGGCACATGACCGTCGGTTCAACCTGAAGCATCTAAGTCAGTGAGTCGCCTTCAGTGTTAAAGATTAAAACCAATTTCATTACAGCCCGCTTTTCTGACTTAACCGTATGTGATTTTCAAGACGTCTTACATCAAAAAGTCCCAAACAAATGCTACTACACAATAACACTACAATTGTCACACGATTCCATTCTCCTTTTTAACCCACTACAGTGCTCAAACATAATTAGAACGTGAACAAAGTAGGCCTGTATATATTAATTAACATGCATCCATATCGCCGCACGATATAAACAGGCTTGCCCGCCACACCTAACACTTATCTGTTTTGATAATAAACTATGGTACCTGAATTACCATATTATGCTGTCACATTTTCAGCTGAGTAACTCTTTGAAAAATTAGGGTTTTGTTTAACTTTTTTAGTTATTTGTAAAAAAAAAAACTCCAGGCCGATTCCGGGCACGGCGGCTAATCTTAATGCAGAGTAGCCAAGTACGCAGGAGATATTATAGTGTACAAGCGTGTCCGGAAAAACAGGTGCACTATCTCTTCCCTCACTCTCATAGTCCGATGGGAAGGCAAACCGACACGACCAGAGAGAAATCAGGCGCAGGACCTACGGGTTTACGCTTTCCGAGACACGGGGGTGTCACACCACCAACTTCCAAACTACTGAGACATTCTTCATGGAAAAACCCCATAACAATTTTTACCCGACCTAGAAATCGAACCTAGAACCTCTCGCTCAGTAGTCGCTCTTGCGACCACGACACCAGTGGAGCGGGGTTTTATTTATTTTAGATGAGATGGCTCTTGAATCTAGTCCAGTCATAAGACATTGTCGAAGATGGAGTGAGCTTACTCAGAAGAAGCCTTCTTTCAGTTAGAAAGAAGGCTTCTTCTGAGTAAGCTCGAAGAGTAAGGGTTGAATGCGTTCAGAAATACAGACGCAGGTAGAGAGTTCCCCAGTGTTGCGAAGTTTGTTCGAAAGAGTTACTGCGACCGTGGAACGCAAAGCGCATTATGAGGAACACGGATTGGTTTTAGTCAATAAGAGTCTGACACTCCCTTCCACTCCACCCAAGGAAGAACTCTCTCTCATTTGATGATTTCCCATCCTCCATTGCTTTGCAGGGCTCATTATAATGTTTGTAGTGTAACCCTATTTGAGTAAAGGAAACGACTTGTAGATGAGCTTTGAGTTTCGTTAATTAATGTTAGCTTTATCGAAAATTGATTAAATAATTGTTTGGTGCCGCTATTACTGTGGGTAATTTAATCAAGACACAGAGATTGTATTTAAAGATGTTCGTGGGAAATATAAAAAATATAACAGAAATATAGCAGAGGGAAAATGGAAGGAGAGAATTAGAAAATAAAAGTTAAAAAAAAAAACGAAAATAAAACATAGAAATTGAAAATAATAGTAAGAAAACACCTCTGCCCAACCCTTCGGGGAATACAGGCGTGATGGTATATATTTTTTTTTCTTTAAACAAATACTTAAATAAAGAAGGAATGTAGTCCCTTTCCATTTAGAATTAGGTACCTACCATCCCCACCAAGTCGAAGATCTACGGTAATCGTTTTAAGAAACCGACCGGAAAATATTCCTGATCCAGCCACTTCCCCGTTAGATACTTAGTTATCATTAAATATGTATCAAGCATATCGATAAAATATGAACTTTAAAGATAGCAGATCGCAATAACTTATCAAGTTTAAATGTAGCAATAGTGTATAATAAGCGTTATCGTGAGAGATCAGAAGCCATTTTCCGTTATAGGGCTTTTCATATAACATCGTAGGTTAAGCTGTCGATTTAATTTTAGTTCTGTTTTACGACTTAATTCTTTAAAACAGAGAAGGTTTACGTAAACTATTTTTTTTACAATACTTTATTATGGTACAATTTTATACTAATGCAAAGAGTGATAAAGTGGGGATAAAATGTACATTATATTAACGTAAGTCAACAACAAAGCGCCAAAAATATTGTACACCTTATAGGTATGTTACATTGCTCCTATAATTATTATGACTATGACATCTTTATCTACATGTGACAAACAATAAATGATTTGAATTTGAATTTAAATTTCTAAGTTTATCTTGGATATCACTGACGTCGGTGAACGAAAACATCCATCGTGAGGAAATTTAGACGCCTGTTTTCGTCGAAGGGTTAGGCAGAGGTGTATGTACCAATGTGCACCGTTCGCCGGTAGTTTTAGGTCCCATGTAATAGGGGGCCGAGCTGCTACTGAGAAATTCATAGAAAAACCCAATAACACTTTTTGCTCGACTTGGGAATCGAACCCGAGACCTCTAGCATAGCAGTCGGTCTTAGGACCACTAAGCTAACGAGGCATTCATAAAAAATAATTGCCATTTTCTTTTTCATTTTTGTTCATGTATGTGACTTTATACGTTTGTAAACGCACCCACGATACATGAGAAACTCCTAGTAAGGGGCAAAGTTTAAAAAAAAAACGACGGGTTGCACTCCGGGAGTGCCGGCAGAAGTGAAAACGCTAAAGACGTGGCGCTAGAGACGTGTCCTGACGGACACGTGACCTGATCTAAAATCTTACGAATTTTTGATCAGGTCCTGACGCGAGTTTAACATTTTTTACCCATTCCAAAACAAGTGCACAACGCCGCTTACGAATTTTCGATCAGGGTCACGTGTCCTGACGCGAGTTTAACATTTTTTACCCATTCCAAAAAAAGTGCACAACGCCGCTAAAGAAGTTTTCACTTCAAAAACCGTTAATCAGCGACCAAGCTCGCTCATATAGTTTGAAAATAGTCTCATATCGGCCACTAGCGTTTATTTTTAACGAGTACAAGATGGAGTGCGATGGTCGCCGAGTGGCTCCTATCTCGGGCTAAAAGCCTCGTATCTAAGGCATCTGGAATGGGCAACACGTGTCGAGATAAGAATGGTCTAGACTGCTCCCATGTCTAGGTTATGTATGATTTATTTGTTGAGTGTATCTTCTGGGATGTTGGGATGGGAATATCGATTTGGTGTAGTTGTGAACACTGAAATAGGTATACATAATGATATGTATTTGTTTTATTACGTTAGCTTCTGAGTTATTAAATAAATAACTAATTACTTTGTTCGTAAACTTTGTATTATATGACGTTCAAAAATGATTTCTAATGACACTATGCTTTTGTATTGTTTGTCTGGGATTAGTGAATCTGACTACGAGTTGCTCAGATAAGATGCCAATGGATCTTGAATTGACATCACAGTCCCACTGCAGGCTGCAGGACAAAGGTCTCTTGTTATACAGAGAAGCACGAGCATTGATCACCACGTTTGCTCAAGGCGGATTGGGGATTTCAGACTGATATTAAAAACGCCAGTTCAGGCTTCCTCACGATAATTTCTATACTAATATTATAAAGAGGAAACAATTTTTTGTTTGTTTGTACCGAATAGGCTCCTAAACTACTGTACCGATTTTAACCATTTTTTGACATAGGCTATTTAACATCACGCTACGACACACGAGAGCGGAGCAGTCACCGCGGACGTAGTCGTGGGCAGTTCACTATATAAAACTCCATCCAAATCTTGCTATTTTTTCCCAACAGTTATGATCCAGGCACAAGCAAACCGTAAATTAAGACGGTGCAGATAAACCGCATAAATCTGGTGTATCGGCCAATAGGCGATCGCTATCACCCCCTTTCTACCCCCGTCCCCCCTTCAGGGGTGGAACTTTTGTTATCCTGCACACGTAGTGCAACTGAGAATTAATATCTAGATATTTTGGACATTGATAATGTTCTTGTGGACGGTGGTTCTAAATTAAATGCTGCTGCAGGTATGAATACGGAAATAAACCTTTAAAATGTTCTAAAAGTGTTTCTGTCGCTACAGTCAACTTTAAAGTGATAGAGACAGCAAGAGATTGTGTAGTGGTTTTCAAGTCGAGTTGGGGTTGACTTTTCGGTCGTATCAGACTTTTGTGGCTTCTCTTTGGAAATTAACCAATTTTGGTTGACTGAAAATACCTAAAGTGGTTACTGGATAACCCTGGAAATATTATAAGCAATAAAAGCTAACAGAATCTGCAGCCACTTCTAGTCATTTCTCAACAATCTGGTAGATAGTTAAAAGTTATATCTTATAGTCTATAACCTTTCATAGCTAAGTCGAGATCAATTTGCAATTGACTTATGTTACCGCACAGTCTGATAGGTTCGCCGCAGTTCATTTCAAGAAACATTGTCTCTATTAATATTATCTCTAAAACAATATTCACAAACAATTCGCTATAACTTGTCCATATCGAGTATCTAAATCTCTGAATATGACAAAGCAACAAATTTCCACACTTCAATCTATGTGCGCGTGGGCATAATCGCGAACATCTACGAGCGGGGCCGAAGCCGCCCGACGCGACCCGAGCGCGCCCGAACCTATCGCCGAGTGTGTCCTGTGCTATCTGACGGACGTGGGTGGCCGATCTATCTGAAATGCCAAGTTGAAGGGAATGTGAATTTGACGGTCAAATGGGCGGCTTGATAACTTGCAGCTATTTATTTAAGGCTAGCAACCCGCGAGCTTGGACGTAAAGTAAAGGAAAAGCTCAAAGGGTGTCGCTAAACTGATGAACAAATTATATGTAGGTATCTAGCTGTATAGGTTTAGTAGCTAGCAAAAGGCACCCGTAAATAAGTTTACAAGTCAGAATTATTATACCGGCCTATTGTTAGGCAACAATAGAAAAAGGCTTCTTTTCACTATTAATCCCCACGCTACACCACCAAGTAACAGATATCACTTCAAAAAAGAAGAGAATTTTCCGAAACCAAACATCCGAAGAAAACCTTTACGCGGGAAAACAATTGACATTGACATTGACAGAACGCAAACTTTTTTACACACCGTAGAGAAAGTGTGAACAAGACATTTTTGCCAACAGCCAGTTTAAAAGCTTTTCCTCCAAAGATCCTATTCACTACAATTATTAAGAAAATATCTTGTAAGATTATGATGCTGGTTATTTTCAACGCTAAGCGGATGACCAGACAGACAGATAGGCATCGTTTGTTAGAGTGAGCTAATCGATTCGCAGGCAGGCCCTTATCTTACGGTAAATATAAAACTGAATGTGGTCTTATCGCGAGATTTTGGGATGGAATGTACATTGTGAGATGCGGTACGGTTTTTATAAACTGGTATTTAGTTGTTTGAGAATTGAAGAGTTTGTATTGAAGACTAGAGCTTTATTAGAACCAGCTCATGTCGGGTGTATGAAAGAGAGTATGGAGATTCGCAAAGTGGCAAAGATTGAGCAAGTCCTTTAGAAAACTCTGTAAAATTCGTGAATGATCATAGATTAACTGCCTCGTTGGCCTAGTGGTCCTAAGCGCGACTGCCACGCTAGAGGTCTTGGGTTCGATTCCCAGGTCGAGCAAAAAGTGTTATTGAGTTTTTCAATGAAATTCTCAGTAGCAGCTCGGAGTTAGGATTTGTGCCTGGTTAATGGCAACAGTTAGAATGGATATTTGGGATTTTAAATACAAGATCTGACGGTCTATTTTATAATGTATCCTCGTTGAACTTAGTAGAAGTGAGCTTAAGGTGTTTTGACATCCTACCTGGTGTTCACCTCGAATTTTATTCACAAAATATCACTAAGGAAAATTTTTAGAGAATATCACAGCTATTATATCTGAAAATACGTTTACCCAAAAATATCCACAAATACCGTATCGTATAACCAAACGTACACGCACAGCACATAGTCAGCCACAAACAAATCAAACGTTGCCTTTTTCTTAATATCTCTCATATCTGCTTGAAGAATTTATTGCCTAATTACCAGCCGTTATTGTTCTGTATATTATTTATATACCTATTGGACCGGTTCACGTTTTTATTGAAAGAGATAAGTTCAGATTTTAATGGTAATGGGAGACACGTAAATGGGATAAGGATTGCCTTAAGAGCGCCGATTACAGAGATATGGCGAGTTCTCGTGAAAAACTTTTTCGTTTTTTTTCTTTATGTTGTTTCGTCTGGCTTTTGTCATGTGAATACATTGTAGGTATTGTAATAACTTTGTAATTTTTGGAGGCATTGCTAAGATTAAATGTTTTTTAGGCGGGAAAAGAAAATGGCGCTGGAAATTTTGTCTATGCGTTCCGTTCCACTATGACGAAAATGTACGTGTGTTGTATATACGCACATTTTTTCAATTAATTAAAACTAACAGTTAATTAAAGAAATACAATCATATTTTTCAGTTAAATAAATGTTAATGTTTCTTTCAAAAACGTATCAAAACACTATTTTTGCCGCTGAATTTGAACTTAGGTGTCATAAAATGAAATGAAGTTCACGCTAAGAGCTTTCATATGAAATGGATCACATAACTTAGTCCGCCTTTGTACGATGTATTTTATACATTTTGTGCATCATCATCATCTGCCTAGCCTTTTTCCCAACTAGGTTGGGGTCGGCTTCCAGTCGAACCGGATGCAGCTGAATATCAGTATTTTACATGGAGCGACTGCCTATCAGACCTCCACAACCCAGTAATGGGTAATACGATACTCTTGGTAAGACTGGTTGTCAGACTTTCGGGCTTCTGACTAACAGTAACGACTGTCAAAGATCTACAAATGACAGCCGGGACCAACGGCTTTACGTGCTTTCCGAGGCACGGAGGAAACTCGCTATAGTAAATGGTCACCCATCCACAGACCAACCTCGGCAAGCGTGGCTTAACCCGGAAGATCGGTCTATGCGGCTGTAATTATTTAGCCACGAGCTCCTTTTGTGCATAAAGTTTTAATAAATAAATAAATAAATAAATAAATAAACTATTGGCCCAAAATGTCGTACGATCATAATCGTGTATTTCTTAAATATCGAACAATAAATTTTAATAACCTTTAATAATATAATACGATACGGTAGCTGTAAAACGAATATTTAACCGTAGATAAGCAGATAAATATCTTAACAATTTTTATTGACTTGCAACACCGTAAAACAAAAATAATAAAAGGCAACACTAAAGTTTATCTGTCATAAAATATTGGAAAGGGTTTGCGAGATAAGACAAAATTAATAAGCTAATTACTACATACCACTGAAAGTCTATGATTATTTTTCTTTAATGGGAGAGATGTGCACGCAGATTGTGATAGTTTCTTTTTGCCATAGCAACAGATAGTGCTTAACGTCGTCTCATCTTTCCAGATAAGAGTACTTACTGTTTAATTAGGGCCCATATCATGCCATAAGCGGTATTTTATACAGCAATTTGCTGTCTACTATACATGACAGAATCCTATTTATAATCTGTGGTCGTATAAAAGGCGGGATTATTGTGGGATGACGTGTCTATGGTTGCATATATAATCTGTGCCATCGCAGTGTTTTGATTTGAATATCTTGAAACTTATGAAGCTTTTTAGATATGATTGGGTCTACATAATATCCATTCTTATTATTAGATATGATAATTTTTTGAAGGCACTATGATTAGGTACTGTATTATCCTGAATGACATGAAGATAAAAATACCGTTACTGTTCAACGTGCATTTTTTTATTTTTCAATATTGGAATCAATTATTGCGTCATCATTTGATTCTATTCTTAAAAAAGATACAGCAAAAAGTTTATTACTTTTACAAAGGAGAGGCTGGATAGATATTTCCTTATTTTCTCCATGTCGGTAACATTTTGTCTTCTACTTTGAAGGTGATTTGTGGTCATCAATAGTAAAATTAAGGTGTTTCCATTTATAGTTTTGTAGTATTTTACCACTTTTTAACACCATTTGCCCAAGTCTGGCGGTCAAATAAAAATAAAAAGCTTTTCTTTCAACTCACAAAGAATTTTCTAAAACACAAACTACAATTACCAATTTTATTATTTTTAATTAATTTCACATGCTAATGAGAAATAAGAGAAACCTAACACCATAACAACGTTACTAAAACCAACGTCACAATAAAAAAAAAACAAAAACCAAACCATCCATTTCAAAAATAGAACATCACTAAACCACAGTCCATAGATAAGCCCAAAAATCGCGCCATAAAACATGCGAAACGCGTCACTTTCCGAAAACATGTTACAAAGCATGTTGACTTGACCTCAAGCATTAAAAGGCTTGGGAGTGTGAAGTTTAAACAGGCTATAGGTAGTCTGAAATAAAACGCGACAAACGCCGGGTGGTGGGCGCTGATAACGGGAGGCGAGCGCCGAGCCGCGTCGCGCGCCGCCGTGCCGCGTCGCCCAGTGTTGCCACATTCAACGTTTTTATGTTACTCTATGGATTTTAGTTTGGGTTAGAATGTTGTGTTGTTTGTTTATTGGCGGAGTTTGTTTATTGAAGTAGGAGGACTGGGTTATAAAAATGTTTGGCTTTAGATGTTGTTTTGAAGTTTTTCACTGAAAATTCAGCTGGGTACGTTTTATGTGAATTTAAAAAAATAAAATGATTCAAGGTTGACTTGTGATTAATTTACCCTTCAGGTCTGATAAAAATAAAGGTCCTTCTAATAAACTTTACTAAAACAAAGTACCAAAATTATTTCTATTACGATTCTATTCACACCAACCCCAACAAAATCAAACTCTAACACAACACGGAAAAAGAAACAAAAAAAAAATCTCAACAAATAAATATTATTTTCTACACTGGCAACCCGTTCGCCGAGTGATGGATGCAGCATACTGATAACACCCTTTTGACTTAAACGCGGCCAAAAGGTAAACACACCTCGAAATAACTCCACATTGTTATAATCTCTCCTTTTTTATAAATAATACTCAAGATTGTGACTGTTTTTAAGTTATCTATATTCACTTTACACATAGATTATAATAATGAAAGTTTTGTAATTAAAAACGTGAAATGGTCTATGGTCCTAACATGTGTCATGTCTCGTGACGATACGCTCTTGTCTATTATTTATTATTGAAATGTTTTAAAAATACTTTTTAAATTATGTAATTTCACTTTATTTTGGAAAGGGTAGGAAATATTTCAGATTATTATTCAAAAAGAAAAAATAAGGAATTGCATTTAATTTTGCGTGTAATAAAATTGATAGCATTGAATGCATTAGCATTCATAAATTTAAAAAAAAATATGAATTAATTGATTCTTGAAAAAAAAAACTTTTTTTTTTTTTCTTCCTATGGATCAGCCTTTTTGTTAGATTCTTATTATGTTTATATGTATCTGTTACTATTATTTTTTCATAAGTTTATAAGTAGCACCTTTGATGGCCATATTCTTTATAATATATTAGCTGTAAATCTTAAAATAAACACAAAAATTATTTCACAAAACACACAAAAACAAAAAACACACACACTCAAAATCTAAAACACAGCCACCACTTACACAAGCACACACATAAAATTTTACACAACTTGATATTTGCACAAGTCCACGTGGTGTGTAGTAAAATAACGAGTTGGGCGTGCGGCGGCTTGATAAGGGCGGGCGGCGCCCCAGTGATGTATAGAGCGATAGACTGGCTGGCCCGCAAGATAACCTGCCATTGACGCAGTGCGTGATTGACTGCTGCCTCCAGAAATTATACTAGGATTTATGGGTTTCTGGTGGATTGAGATTGAAGGATGAAGGGGCAGGGTGGGACTTGGGAATGAAGGTTATAAAAAAAGGATTTAGGAGTAAGTGTTTTTCAGAAAAAAAAAACCTTAAAAATACTTAAAAAATAAACCCTTTTTCGGATGTTTCTACAGATAAAATATATGTTCATGTAATAATGTGAAAGTGTTTCTTTTTTCTGTTTTAAATCCAATTTAAGGCATTAAAAAAACCCCTTCAGGCCCAATGCGATATTGTACCACATTCAATATTTAAATACTTCCACTCTAGTTAAATAAAAATAGCGTGATAAAAAAAAGTAATTAAACTATGATAAAATTCGTAAGCAGCGCAATTTACTGAATAAAAAAGAAAACAAAAACTGATTTCGAATACTAAGTAATAAATGCGAGTAATTTTGAACTATCCTTATATCGTAAGCAACACACAGTAGACAATTCAAAATAGTTTTTTTTCTCCCCAAAAGCTGCTTTTTCTTCAAGTTTTACTAAAAAAATTAACTGTAGGTTTTAATATTGCGAGTTTATTACCTAATTAGACAAATTAAGTCATAAAAACCTACAAATTTAAAACTAAAACCTTTGTTTTTTCACACGAAAGATTTCGTCAACTAGTTTTAAATTAAACAGCCTACTTTTTCAAAAGATATATTATCTAACTTTTAATTCTAGATTGCTTATATTAACATTAATTTGGTCATTATTCAGATTGAGCGATACCGTGATCGCGTTTTTAAGAATACCTAGTATAAAAAACCGCGGCTTTGCTGATTGTTATCGTGAATTTATTAATACTATAGCTTCTGCCTGTGACTTCGTACGTATGGAATAAATAATTATGATGCCTATGACACAAGTGTCAAGCTACTTTCACACAAGTGTTGAGTTTTCTATTAGAGAAATATTTTTTGTAATTGGACCTGCACTTCCTGAGATTACAAATAAAGAAAAACAAACAAACTTTACCTTTTTATTAGTTATGTGTTTATTTTTTGTCTTAAAGATGGCTGAAAATCATCTAAACGCTTTCTAAAGAAAAGCGATTGTCACGACGAGTGTGTTACCTTAGTTATGCTTTATTTTTGTTACAGATTGGAAAATCTTCATGGATGTCCATTGCCCTTGGGGGTACGGTAGCTTCTGTCAGACTCTTACTGACTAAAAACCACCCCGGTTCCCTTTTCATACTGCCAAGGATCCCAGGAGCCTACACGCATTCAGCGATACCCCAGTAATATCTTGTTTAACCTAGATATTAAACCCAACAGCTGATTTTGAGATCAAAAAACTCATAATAATACTTTTACAAAACTATACAAATTCACACGAAGTCTATGAATCTAATCTATTAATTCTTATCTTCTAAGTATCCTCCGGAAATGGACCGGCCCTATCAATATCGAAGGTATATCTTTAAAAGTTAAGAAGAGATTAGATTTAGTTTGGCACACTTTCACTAATCAGAAGTTATTGCCTATTTTGAATATTTTAATACTTAAGTATAGTTATTTTTATGTGGGATCAGACTGTTAATTTGTTTGTTTCAACGCTTTTAAGCGGAAATCACGTAAGAAAATTATGTGAATTAGTGTCGTATGTCTTGTTTTAATAGGGTCTGGTTTCCTTCTCCCGTTTTTAGGAGATTCCTGAGTATTGTTGGTCTGATCGGGGTGATCTACGTGGATTCAGTACATAATTCTAGATCTAAGTGTTAAAAATTTTCGTTGATTATTTAAATAGAAAAGCAGCAGTTCTTCACATTTTGAAAGTGTAGTTGATTTTTTGTAATTGAAAACGTTAAAAACCTACTCGCAATCTCGTTTCAGTTATTACCCCTTACTCTGCGTCCACGGAAACCGTAATTTTTTCCGGGGTAAAAATCCTATGTGTTATCCCACATTACAATCTATCTCAGTGCAAAATTTCATCCAGATCCGCTCAGCCGTTTAAGCGTAAACGAGTAAGAAACATCCATCCATCCTTCCTCACAAACCTTCGCACTTATAACATTAGCAGGATTAACAAACAAAGAACTATCCTTCATCCAACACGAACACTCCCCACTGACTCATTGGCCGTCAATTAGCCACAATATGTTAATACCATTTAGCACACGCGCCTAACATTATCTCGTAATAAACCATTGACATTTTGCGCCAGATAAAGCGCTGAGGAGTGGAGAGTCATCACAGATATGTATTTAAATCATACTTGGATTTCGTCTCTCACGAAGGGCCGTTATCTTAAAAAGCACTCTCTGTTATCTGGGCAGGCGCAATCTCACATATTATGTGCCTATATCCTTTTGTAAAGGCTGGAGCATACAAGCTGTAGCTTGGGACGGCTTTGAGTGACGATTTTTTATGTTTATGGCACTAGCTTTTGCCCTTGGATTCGGCTGCTTGTAATTTGATTATGCCACGGGAATTGTACATTTTTCTGGGATAAAAAGTATGCTATGTGTTATTCCACACCACGATCTATCTCAGTGCCAAATTTTATCCAGATCCGTTCAGCCGTTTAAGCCGGAAAGAGTGGCAAATATCCATCCATTCAACCAACCTTACAAACTTTCGCATTTATAATATTAGTAGGATAGTAGAAAGTAGGATTGTTCCTGTGTTGCGAAGGATAAGCAATTGAAATCAATCATGGTTTTTTTTATGATAAAGCTGAAGACTTTTTTGTTTTTGTACCAAACGCGCTAAACTCTAGAAGTAGCAGTCGGATAGGTCAAAATCTTTATCTATATGACAGTTAAAATCATGAGGTATGCGTTAAGCTACATGACATCACGCTACGTTACACAGGACCGGTGCAGTAACTATATATAATTTTGGATTAAGTCGGCCTAAATGGTAAAACTCCATAATTTGGACTCAAAACTATTCCAATCCGTCACTTTTAAAGTATTCAGCAACAGTACATCACAATAATTATCAACTTCGATCGTCGCAAAGGCCCCTTACCACTGTACACACGGCTCTAAAATCGCAGAGTGATTCATTTGTCTCACAGCTATCCGAATGTTTTAAGTTTTCACAGATAACCGTGGATGGGGGCACTAAATTAATGCTTCGGCGTTAGTTGACTATCACATAGATAAAGTATGTGTCGCTTAGGCGCTGAGGAATGTAAGTAATTAACTTACGAATAGGTATGTAGGTACCTATAGTACAATTTTGTTTGTTTAAGATCGCTTTTCTCTGATACAGTTAGGTACAGAAGGTTTTAAAGATAATTGTACTTCTTAGTTATCTTTTTTTCATGAGGTAATTATTTACAAACTTAGGGTTATGTTGGATTCTTATCGATTTAGGGTCTATTTAATCGTACGCCAACCACACCACAAACACGCTGAACACATTTTGCTGTTGAACGCAACCGTGTTTCTGTTGTGTTGTGTTGTGGTATGGTTGTGGTAAGTCTGAATAAACCCTATAACTCTACGGTTCCTCCTCCTTTTTTTTTATAGACGGGAAATCATCAAATAACTTCCCCCGCCCTGGGCGGGGCGGGAGGGAGTGTCAGACTTTTACTGACTAAAACCCGTCTATGTTCCTTTCATGTGCCCTTTGCGTTCCGGGGGCGCGGTATCTCTTTCGAACAACCCGCAGAACGGTTCCTCCTCCTAATACGCTGAGTCGGAAGCCTAGTATGCACTTAACGCATGATCCGCGCCCCCAACTGGAAGATATTTCTACTAACTTTTAGGAACGTGCAATCTAATATCAGGCTCTGTCAAAAAATCTTCTAAGTACCAAGTTTTTTTTTGTCATTTTCTGTCGCTGAGTTGAGACTGTGACTACATTTTGAACGTTTTTAATTATCAGAATTAGCCTTCTGATACTTATCAGGATATTATGTATTATGATTATTTATAAAAATTTACTGTTAAGATGAGACAAAAACTCTAAAGAAAACGAAAGTGGATCAATTAATTTGTTATCGAAGCCAAATCATCGCGGAGTGAGACGCTTTTACTTTGACATAACATATTGTCATAACCTTCTTATAAAAACGATTTCGTAAAAGTGTACCAACAGGATATATTAATTGAAGACAGTTTTTGGAATTTCAATTCGAATGTCAAAAACAAATGACAGTTCAGAAATGACTATGTGTTTTGTGACAAATAATGACGATTTCTAAACATTTAAATAAGACAGCATTAATCATCATCATATCAGCTGACTTCCAATGCTGGACATAGGCTTCCCCCATAGATTTCCAAAAGGACCGGTTGGAAGCGGCCTGCATCCAACATCTTCCTTAGGTCATCTATCCACCTTGTGGGTGGATGTCCTTCGCTGCGCATGCCAGTGCAGACAGAAGACAGCGTTATTCTAAAAGAACTTATTTTAAGCGTCCAGCCACCTCAATATAAGTTTAAAAATAACTACAAAAAGTAACCAAAGTCCCAAAACACAAACTCCAAACTTTAAGAAGAGGCCACAACATCTAAGATATGACAACTATCCAGTGCCATCGACACCCAGGCTCGAATGCAAATAGCCCAGCATCCACAGAGCATCCCAGAGTAAAACAATGTTATCGCACGTTCGTGGCGTTAGCGGAACATTCGCGCGACGTCCCCGCCACATTAGACAGAAACTAACATAACAGTTTAATTACAAGTGCATCTAAACCGTATTAGTTGCAATGTAGGCGGAGTCGGGTGTAAGGGGTAAGCGAAAGTCTTGAAATGGGAGATCTGACAGTAGCTGTAAGAGAACTGAAAAGGGAAAGAGTCGCTCGAGTCGCTCATTGATAAAATATAAGCCTAATTATGTCACTAGCTTTTGCCCGCGACTTCGTCTGAGTCAAAGTTGATTTATTATCCCACAGGGACCGTACATTTTTCCAAGATGAAAAGTATCGTATGTGTTATTCCACACTACAATCTATGTCAGTGCCAAATTTCATCCAGATCCGTTCACCCGTTTAAGCATGAAAGAGTAACAAACATCTATAAAAAGTAAAAAGCATAATATGTATTAGTATCACGTCGTTTTACTAATTGATTCACTGTTATTGACAGTTGAATAAATATTCAGTATGACAATGAAAATTTACTTATGACATGTTTACACGGTTCGATTTGGTTGCTTCAACCAAATTGAAACTCAAAAGCGTTGATGATTTTCCCTATATTATTTAACCAAAAACAATACTCATAAAGAAACATCATCACCCGCGACCGCTCAACACTCACACCAAATTCAGTTGGAACAACTTTTGGTGTTTCGTATTGGATCTTGCGAAGTTGGTCGTATCGGCAAAACGTATCGTTGTCGATGTCTTGAACACTGTAAACGGTTGCAAATACAATGTACCACGTCTTGAGTGTTAGTCTTTGTGTGCAGGACTAGATTAGCATAGTAATCAGTGGAGAACATCTTGATTTGAGAAGAAGAAATGGAACTGCTTTCGATGAGGTGTTGTAGATCCGTTAAGAATCACACTACTGTTATAAATGCGAAAGTTTGTAAGGATAGATGGATGGATGTTTGTTATTCTTTCACTCTTTAACGGCTAAATGTAATTAGCTGAGGCACTCACGTAGATATTGATCTATCGCAACACATAGAATTTTTAATTTAGGACTGTTATTTAATTGTGTGTGTTAGTCTACTAACATTTGAAAGCGCTATCTCAGGAGCTACTGAACCAATTTGCAAACATATTTTTGCGTTATGTAGCCCGTTTAACGAGAAAAGTTTAAGGCACAATACGCATGACAGCGGTGCGGTAGTTTAAAAAAACATAATTTAACGCAGGTGAAACCGCGTGGTATTGCTAATTGACCCATAAAAACGAAATTGCTTAAATAAAGCATATATGTTTTTTTTCTACACATTACTACGCAAGTACGGCCTCAAAATCACAAGCCTCTATAAACATTGTATTTCAAAGAATCCATTACAAAAGTAGAAGAATCTCCTAACACTACCGTTCAACGTAGAAATAAAAACCTCCAACCGCCATTCCCGTTACAGAAAGAGCAAAAAGCTAAAATTACTGATCAGAATCTTCGCACAGCCCAATGTATCATAGCTAGTTTTATCTCCAGGGCTTATCCGGGTACATTGTGGATGAAAAATGTTGAGCAGCTTAGAGTGCAGTTTAAAATTTTATACGTCCAAGATCTGGGCTGTATCTCGATGCACTACACTTCTCCCCGAAACTTTTACTTTGCTGGCTAGTGTTGCTAGTGTTAGAGAGGTTTGCATGTTCAATAAAAATGGAATATTAAAGATAAAATATGTAAAACTACCAGTCTATGAATGTTCCACTGCAGGGCAAAAACCTCTTCTCATACTGAGACGGCACGAGCATTGATCACCATGATTGTTCAAGGCGGATTGGGGATTTTAGACTTAAACTAATTTTATTATAAGTCCAGGTTTCCTTATGATGTTTTCCTTTAGCTATAATACCAGTCGTGATATCTGAGACAATTTTAGACAGTACAATTTACGAATTGAAAAAGTCATATTGGTTTACTTATATGTTTTTCTTTTATTTCAAATAAGATAATACACAAACTAAATTCATACTAAAATAATGACAATGCTGCAATCTACAAACGAAAATTTGATCCCTTTTCTGCGTTTCAAATATTATTTTAACATGGCAATCCCGGTAACAATTGCCTTACAACTGGCAACACTACGGCAAGATACTGCGCCCTGATATATTCGAGCGCGATACCAACTTCAGAACGCGGATGCTTCAGATTTCGCCGAATTGTTCTAAATTTTAAAGTAAATAAGCTAGTTTGATAGATAACGCTAGGAGATACTAGATAGTTTGTTAAGATACGTACCTCTAGTTTTACGAAGTTTTGGAATTGTTGTAACATTTTTGTTTTAGGTTAGTTTTAGTTTAGACTAGCTTTGTTCGTGAGTTTGTTTGCGTCATAGACGATTATTTCAGGGGTATTTTGGGCGCGGAGTCTTCATTATGTATTTCCAAAATAAAAGTAATTAAGTTACTTCTCATAATGTCAGCTATTTGCCAGTGAATGACCCTTCAAAATCAGTCCAGCTGTTTCGGAGGTTTCCCGGAACTAACAGACGGACAGAAAAAAAATCTTTTTATTGTAAGTACATAGAAAAACACACATACTTAAAAAAAAACTGTTTATTTGACATACAAAAAGACACTTCAATTTTATTTTAATGTATTATTTAGAATGTGTATTAAAACTGCACCTTATTCGTAGAATGTTTAAGTGTTTTTGCAAGGTTGGTAATGTTTTACATAATATTATAATTTGACTAGCGACCCGTCCCTGCTTGCCACGGCTTTTACGACTTGACAAAACATAGTTTTTTTTATTATATTTAAGTTTAATAAAACCGCTATATACACATAAACCTTCTGGAATAAATTCTTTATTATGGAGTTTCTTGCCCATTCTTCTGCATACGAAAATAACTTTTGGAAGAGGCACCTAGATTCAATATTTTAGTTTTCAAGTACATGCTGTTCAAAATTGCCTTTTAATGGTCTAATTAAAATAAATCATTTGACTTTGACTTATTAACCATAAAAGATGCAAAATTAATTACAAAAATCTTTCTTTTACTAGTTACATTACAATAATTAGCATTAAAATATAAACAACTGCTTCCATTCAAAGTTTAATTGCTCCTCAATACCAATCAAGTATTCAAATGCTAGCCAATACAATCTTCCCTTGGCTCGTAAAAGTTTTGTATATCAGTCTACAATTTATGGCCCGTGTCAAACAAGTTTTTAATGCACACAATAGTTGTAAAGGCTATGAGGCTATAAGGCTAATAACTTTAGTTTTATCCGCTCGTAAAACCGGGGTATAGTCGTCTCTATTAAGGTGATCACGTCTCTAAAGAAATATAATTTTCTTTAAAGATTTGACAGGTAATGTCAAAGCTTTTTAATTTGGATGAGTCAACTAAATTAAGTTGTGAGTATATTGTTCAAGTTTATTAATTTGGTTGAACCGTGTGTCATTGCTATTACTTATGAAATTGAATGATGTTTTTATTATTGCTTTGTTAATTGTGTGGATTTTTAACCGATATTCAAAATGTAGAAGGTTCTCAAGTCGGTAGTACATATTTTGTTTCAAATATTTGTTACCTCAGAACATTGTCATTTATCAAACGATTTGGAAAATTCTTTTTTAAATACTCCATAATATTTTTTTTAGATATTTCTGAATTTCTTCTCAACTTCTGAATACGTACCAAACGTTTAGTATGATAATAATTATATTTTCTAACACGTAAACATAAACACATTATTAGTATAAATCATTATTAATGATCTGAAGATTTACACAGAAAAACAGCAATAAAAATAAAGTACCATAAATTCCTTAAAAGTGAAGAGTTGCCAGCACATAAAAACAATTTAATTTAATGTCTTCCAAATAATAAAAACATCTATAAATTAAAAGCATAGACAAACATACGGGCAAATCGGTGGAATGTATCATTTTAATGGACATTGTGTCATATTAATATCTAGATACGATCTAAATCACAATATCTAGACATTTTGAACGCTTGAGTGTATGACATTGAGTATTCCCTATTGAAGGACGCGATTGTATAAGATATTATTGTAATATGTTACACTTCATTTTGTCTTGTGATAAATTGCATAGCCTTAATATCTCTTTAACGGGTGTAAAATGACAGCCTCGTTTGCCTAGTAGTCTTAAGCGAGAATGCTACGCTAGAGGTGTTGGGTTCGATTCCCCAGGTCGAGCAAAGTGTTGTTATTGGGTTTTTATATAAAATTAACTGCCCCGTTGGTCTCGTGGTCGCAAGTGCGACTGCTGTGCAAGGGGTCCCGGGTTCGATTCCCAGGTCGAGCAAAAAGTGTTATTGGGTTTTTCTATGAAATTCTCAGTAGCAGCTCGGAGTTTGGATTTGTGCCCGGTTAATGGCAATAGGCTCGCCCCCTATTACATGGGACCTAAATATACCGGCGAACTGTGGGTGTACATTGGTACACCTCTGCCTAACCCTTCGGGGAATACAGGCGTGATGGTATATATGTTACACTTAATTTTGTCTTGTGATAAATTGCGTAGCCTTAATGTCTCTATAGCGAATCTAAAAGTTGCATGGACTTTCTTTCCCATCGTTCATCATCATCATATTAGTCGATTGTCGACCGGACATAGGCCTCCTCTAAAGATAGCCACAATGACCGGTAATGCACTACCCGCATCCAATGATTTCCCTTCATAGCAATCCTTCTGAACTTCCTTTTTGAACTGTATTTTTGGACCTTCTGATTACGAAGAGATTGAAGGTCAAAGTTCGTTTTATTTTTTCAAGAAAACTAATATTTAGTGTTGTTATAAAATATAAATAAATATACCATCACGCCTGTATTCCCCGAAGGGTTAGGCAGAGGTGTACCAATGTACACCCACAGTTCGCCGGTATATTTAGGTCCCATGTAATAGGGGGCGAGAATATTGCAATTCGTGCCATTTAGTGTTGTTACTAAACTTTAAATACCCCCACGGCTCCTATACAGTGCATGTACCCTTCAGCACAATGTTTTGAGTGCGCCACGTTCCCTCCCTCTTCCCTCAGCCTCATAGTCCGATAAGGTAGTCGCACTTGCAGTAGTGACTACTACAAGTCTTCTGGAACATGGCTGACTATCTCAGAACATCTTAACACTACATAAAAGAGCAACAGCATCAAAGATAACAAATTTAACATAGTCCCGATCGCTGAACAAATTTACGAGGAGCATCGCGCGGCCATTTTAGAAAGTTCGACCACTCCATACAATGGCGGAGGAAGTAACCTCTACTAACGGCGTCGTTACGCCCGCTAACGCCCGTTAACAGCCGTTAACGTACGTTATCAGCGATACAGGGCGGGCGGAAGATCACCTGAGGCTAACGCCCCGCCCGCCCTAATGCATCCGCACTTATTTATTCGCCTGTTAGGCGGCCCGATATGTTTCCTGAGATTATTATCTACGGAACCCAGGTTGGGTCAGTAAGAGTTCCGTAGTATTGTTTTTCTGGATTTTAAATGTTGTTGTAAATGTTTATTGTGTGGTTCCGGTGAGTTAAGCGTCTTCAATTAAATTTGATGAGCTGAGTCTGCCATTTTTGTTTTAGGATGAGAGAAAAAGAGAGTGAATCTGGTGCGGGTATTTAGTCCTTCAGAGTGCGTTCCTTTAGGTCAATGCCCTTTTAAGAATGTTCACATTTTAATTCCAGTCTCAATGTGTCAAAAATACATCTAATTTCTCTAAACTTTTGATAAGTTTTTGACGTCGATAGTACCTATCTTTGAAAAGATAGTGACTGGATTATGAATTATGGGAATTGACCTTCTGATTGAAATTCTCTGTAGAATTTTGATGTGACAAGCCTGCTGCAAATTAAACCTATTTTTAAACTTCACAGTACTATCAGAAATTTTATCCTTCCATCTGAAATTTTAATAAATGAACTATATTTCTTGCATTCCTTATAAATATTTTAGCAAGTCACACCAACGGCACTCGAATCATCTTCAATTACTTACTTCACAAAATCTATGGTTACAATCTTGCTGCCTTTACAATTTACCCAAAACCATGTGCAAATAAATAATTCCTATTCTATCCAAAAACTTAACCAAAAACCATCTTCTTCTTTATCGTGTGGGCAGTAAGGTCTAACGACCCCACACACTAGTGTCAGAGTTTCTAAGCCGCCTCAAGGGTTACCGATGTCAGTGATGTCCAAGATAGACTTAAAAAGTACATATGAATTAAAACTAACTAACTGCCTCGTTAGCCAGTGGTTCTAAGCACGACTGCCACGCTAGAGGTCCTGGGTTCGATTCCCAGGTCCAGCAAAAAGTGTTATTGGGTTTTTCTATGAAATTCTCAGTAGCAGCTCGGAGTTTGGATTTGTGCCCGGTTAATGGCAATAGGCTCGCCCCCTATTACATGGGACCTAAATATACCGGCGAACTGTGGGTGTACATTGGTACACCTCTGCCTAACCTTTCGGGGAATACAGGCGTGGTGGTATGATGGGAATTAAAAAAAGTCACATTAAAAACAATAGCAAACAGACCAAAAATAAAGCCTAAATTCCTCTCTCGCCTCTGAAAACTCAAAACTAAGAAAACTACAAAACTACCCTCCATAATTTAACTAGAGCTACACACAAGATAGAGCGGGCACTATCAGACCATTAGCGCGGTACCTGAGTCGATATATATTCAATTAGAGCTGGGCGGGCGGCGATGCTATCGGGGCGGGCGGATACTAACACCTTTTAATTTCGTGGTAACTGAAGCTTTGTTTGTATTTGAGTTATGGAAGGAAGGGTGGTTGTAGTTTTGGTGTACTGATTTTTGGGATTTTAGAAAAAAATATACTTTCTTGCTTCGTTAGTCTGGTTCTGCTACGCTAGAAGTCTTGGGTTGCCAGGTCGAGCGAAAAGTGTTATTGGGTTTTTCTATGAAATTCTCAGTAACAGCTTGGAGTTAGGATTTGTGTACGGTTAATAGGCTCGCCTCCTGTTACATGGGACCTAAATATACTGGCTAACTGTGGGAGTGGTAAAGCTTTGCCTAACCCTTCGGGGAACGCAGGCGTGATGGTATGTTCTCGAAAGTTTACAATATTATCAAACATATATTAATTAATTAAAGTTACGTAAACAAAAGTAACGTAGATTTTAAAAGCCCTCCATCATTTTGCCAGTCTTCAGCAAAAATATAAACATTGCGGAAAAGTAATATTGATTTTCTTCATGCACAAGTCAAAATTATAACATTACCATCTGTGTTTTGCCTTACAAAGCAATCAGCCGGATAAGAAGTGATTCGTCGCGCTCTTTGCACTGGTACTTACCTGAAAACAAATTAAAATAGCTTAGTTTTCTGTACATATCTTTCAATTGTAACTTACAGACTAAAGACATGCCGCGGGTTGTTCGAAAGAGATACCGCGCCCCCGGAACGCAAAGGGCACATGAAGGAACATAGATGGGTTTTAGTCAGTAAAAGTCTGACACCCGCTCCCGCCCCGTCCAGGGCGGGGGAAGTCATTTGATGATTTCCCATCTCTAAAAAAAAAAGACTAAAGGCTTTCTTTAATCTTGCTACTATTATAAATATGTGAAAATTTGGATGAATGAATGTTTGTGAATCAATCACGCCCGAATGGCTGAACGAATGTGAATAAAATTTGGCACAGATATAGATTAAAGTCTGGAATAGCCCATAGGTTATTTTTTATTTCGGACAAATGTAAGAGAGACAAATAATTTTTATCTGAAGATCAAATATTAGTTCTCAAAGCACATTTTTTATTCCCACATAATTAATTAATCTTAATTATTATTACAAAAAGAGTCATACATTTAGATTATAAACAAAAACAACATAAAAAAACTGTAATAAACAAATCAATAGCCCTCGCCTTAACAGATGCAACCACATAAAAAAAAAAACAAAAGAAATACATTGAAACAAATTGCGATGAGCCCAACACGACACTCACTCCAATTAACATTAAAGTGTTGATTACACTGGATTCTTATGTTAATACTGATAACGTACCAACTTACTGCAGTCTGTCAAACTCAGTGGGTGTTAAATAAATTATAGCAGTTTATAATTTATTGTCCTGCTGAGAAGCAAAGGCGTCTTTTCATATAGAGAAGACACGAGCATTGATCAATATTTTCTCGGTTTGAGTTTTCTTTTTAAGGATGGGAAATCCTCGATAGCTAACTGCCTTCGTTAGCCTAGTGGTCCTAAACGAGATTGCTACGCTAGAGGGCTTGGGTTCGATTCCCCCAGGTCAAACAAAATGTGTTATTGAATTTTTCAATAAAATTCTTAGTAGTAGGTTTTGTGCCCGGTTAATGGTAATAGGCTCGCCACTTATTACATGGGACCTAAACATACCGGCGAACTACGGGAAATAGAGGCGTGACGGGATGTTTTTTTTTTAAATATCTGATTTTGTCAAATGACTTCTTTCGCCTTGGGCGAAACGGAATGGAGTATCAGACTCCTACTGACTAACCCATCTGTGTTCCTCCTAATGCCCTTTGCGTCTTAGCCGCAATGATGCCTTGACTCTTTCAAACTAATTCCGAAACGGCTTGAATTTCCTTGGTAATCAATGCTCATGCCTTCTCTATTTGAAAAGTATTCTAAGCTCTGCATTGAAAATTTTAAAAAAATCTGTCAAATAGAATCTCCATGACAATCTTTAATTTATTTACCAAAACGACTTTATTTAAAAGCCGCGTGTCTTAACTGAAAGTTTGTCTTTCCAAAGCCTTCAAAGTCCGTGGCGTGACTTGAAGCCAGACTTGAAGATTACAGGAACTAATTTATTTTTTAATACGCTTTAAAAAGATATTACTAATATTTTATAGAGGAAAACGGATCGTCTTTTATAGATGAATACGTAATAGCTTCATTTTAAAGTACAGGTTTGTTAAATGTTATAACTTTTTTAGTTTTGTGACGATTACCTAGTTTTTACTGAGATTTTACGCTCAATTTCTTAAAGTTTTCGAAAACTTTTTAATAGATAATGCTTTTCTAGATGTATCAACGTAGAGGTTCGTATAAGGAGAGGAATACAAGAAATCACACAATATCTTTTGTTAGTGAAGAATTACATAGCTACCTACAAGTTTCACGACTTCTGAAAATAGTATTGAAAATTTGAAATTCGTACACAATTAAATAATTAAAACTACTAGCCTTTTATTGTCCCACTGCAGAGCAAAGGCCTCTTCTTATACAGAGAAGCAATGAGCATTAATCACCACGCTAACTACAAGTCTAGGTTCCCTCACGATGTTTTCATTCACCAAAATCAGTAATGTCAAGGACAAACATAAAATTGTGGCTGGACTTTGTCCCTTTACAAAGTCACCTTTAGACTAGCTTCAAGTTCTAGCTCTAAAAACCTTCAAACACCCTGACATACTCGTGTTATCTCGTGATAAAAACGCAAGTTAGCCGTGACGTGTGGCGTTGGCAGAACAAACGTCGTTACTGCGTTACTAAATAAATCGTTAGCGGCGCGTGAGCCCGCCTCGAGATACGGCACGTAACTGTGAGGAGGTAGGCCGCTGGATGTGGCAAGGAAAGTGAGCTTGGTTTGTTTTTGTGGGTAGCGAAGATATCTGGAAAGGTACAGTCTGTTACTGCCTATAAAAGCTGTAAAGGGATTCGTGTAAAAGTAAGATCTTGTTTTATTGCAGTTGAGCGAAATATGTCTTGGATGAGTTAATAAATTATACCTTCAAGTTAAAAAGAGAGAAGAAAAAAAGGTACATGACCTGCATGTATTACGTAGTTGTGAACGTCAGATAGATAGCCTCCCCATGTAAAATACTGGTATTCAGCTGCATCCGGTTAAACTGAAATCCGGCCCCAACATAGTTGGGAAAAAGGCTATTCAGATACATAACATTTTTATAGTCAAAGACAGAAAAAAAATAGCAGGTAACCAGCTAAAGTTACAATTCTTCAGTTAAATAGCGAATTGACCTACTGAAATAACTAATCTAACAAATCCTTACTATCCTTACTAATATTATAAATGCGAAAGTAACTCTGTCTGTCTGTCTGGCTTTCTGTCTGTCTGTCTCTTCTTCACGCCTAAACCACTGAACCGATTTCAATGAAATTTGGTACAGATATAGTTTGGGACCCGAGAAAGGACATAGGATAGTTTTCATCCCAGAAATCCCCCGGGAACGGGAACTACTAATCCACGCGGACGAAGTCGCGGGCAAAAACTAGTCTTCCATAAAACTAGCTCACACTACTGATCACAATTACTTCACACAACAACCTCGCAAGTAAATCTATACAAACTAACATCCTGAGCGTACACCGGACTGCCATGCCACTTCCAGTCCCACCCTAATTCCGCGTCAACCTAAAACCGTGTCGGTTTACCAAACAAACTAAAACTCGGAATTATTAGTGTTTTTCGTATTGTACACTGTCTAACGTTGTGCGACTGTTCACTGTGTACACTCGTTGAGTTAGTGGCGGTTAATGTATTGCTATAATTTGTACTCGACTCGGTGAAATATATATAAGGGGCATGCTTATTGCCATTATTAATCGGGCACAATTCTAACTACAAGCTGCTACTGAAATTTTCATAGAAAAACCCAATAACACTTTTTGCTCGATCTGGGAATCGAACCCAAGACCTCTAGCGTAGCAGTTCGCTTAGGACCACTAGGCTAACGAGGCAGTTAACCATGAAATGTTGTAAAATTCTAAGTCAAATTATTTATTTCAATTAGTAAGAGGGTCTTTTGAATGTCATTTATAAGAAAGAGAATTAAATGTATTTGCTCCTTGCAAAAGGTAGTTTGGTAAAAATGTTTTACGATACGTACACAGCATTTATGCTGTGTATGAAAACCAATACTTATATTAAATTATGTACAAGTAAATTATATTTATAGAAACATGGTGTTCACATAAATTTACAAATATTGAAACTATAGACTAATACTCTTAACATTTAAAAATACAATTATATTGTGTGTGAGCTGGAGTAATATTTAAAGAATATAGAAAAAATATTACTATAAGTAGAAAAAATAATAACGCCCTAGAAAGACCTACCCTGACCTTATTGGTGAGGTTCTTCAGAAAGGTCGGGTGTGCAGTACTTGTAACCGGCGTGCTTGTATGACGAAGGTGGAGGAGGCGAAAGGAGTATGAAAGGATCGTAGCAGGTAGGGTTTTGTGGTTTCTGCTTACCGCCATTTAAAAGACGTGAGTTTATGTATGTATGTATGTGTGTATGTATGTAGAAATATTTAAAAAATGGCAAAACAAATGACAGTTCATGACTTTTAAGCATTAATGTTGTCAAAATAGTTTATTTCAAGTCTTTAATTACCACGTAATAATAACTTAATCAACTGAAATCTACAATTAAACTTCCATCACACCCTGCTTCAAGTCACGTAAAGATAAGCACTATCTTTCTGCTTATCCCCCGTACAAAACTATCCGTGATACACCTACAAGTGTTATCTTGGCAAAGAATTCAGAACACAATATCACCATACCGTATCCCCGCGGGTGCATTGCCGCTAAACTTAATTACAATTAACAACAGATAACGAGAAGAAGCAATGTAGTTTGCGCTATCAAATTACATCATTTCTTATAACTAGCAAGGAAAGCGTATCTTGAATGTTTGAAATTGGCTATATCACGACGTTAAGAGGCAGACTTGCAAGCAGAAAGGTCGTGAGTTCAATCTCCATGCGTTGCATTTTTTACCCTCTCTCATGCACGAGGTTGTGGGTTCGCAACCGGGCACGGGCAAGTACCAATGTTACTTTTTCTAATTCATATGTACTTTCTAAGTTTATCTTACATCACTGACATCGGTGTCTAGAAACTCTGACACTAGAGTGAGTTGAGAAGAAAGACCCTTTCCTAAATATCAAGCCTGTATTCCCAAAAACTGTTAGGCTGAGGTGTAAGTTGCAATAGTATTAATACCCCCATTTTGTCAGTAATGAAATGTCGTGATGGCCCAGAGGTTAAGGCGCCCGACTCTCATGAATGATGTTGCGAGTTCGATACCTGCGGGCCAACGAGAATCTCTGAATGGGAACCGGCGAACTGTGGGTGTACATTAGTACACCTCTGCCTAACCCTTCGGGGAATACAGCCGTGATGGTATGTTAACTTAAAGATAATTGTCTTGCATGCAAACTCTCAAACATAGCGAGGGCGTACTACTACCCTATTGTCTAATAAATCTCTTCTTATTATCTGTCAAATGACTTCCAACCTTATCTCTTAAGAGTTTGAATTCAATTTAGATTGAGACGTTGGTGTTCTTATGTCGTTTGGTTTTGTTGTTGCGAATTGATATTTAAAACAAATGCAGTTTATTTTAGACTTTGATGCTGTTGCTTTTCGGTTAGTTTTTAGTTGTTAGGTTTGGTTACAGTAGATATCATTGTTACACGATTGGGATGTGAGCAAAGATGTTAGTTTACCATTCTTAGTTTCTTCGATGAATTGGAAAAGTCATATTAGTATTGGTATTAAATCCATAACCGGTTACCACTCGCCACACCATCAAATATGTCAATATATTTTTCAAGAACTTTTGAAATTTGGTACGTTTGCAATCTTTAGTAGGCAGTTTTCAATTGAAAACTAAAAGTTTTTAATTGGTAGACTACCCTATTAAAAATAAAGTAAAACAAGTTCAACAATGAAAAAACAACCAAATTCATCTCAACCCAAGATCGTAATTCAAAAACCAAATTTTAAAAATAAACATCAAAACATTCACACATCGTGTTAGAAAAGTTAGCGCGGCTGGGGCGGGCAGATAGGGCGCGATACCGGCTGGGCGCGCGCGATAACTCCCGCCCGCCCTGCGACGCAAGACACTGCAGCTGTTAGACTCAGCTGTGACTACCATTTGAGATGTTTCGCGGGATATGTTTAATTCAAAATAATGCTGTTGTTTAATTCATTTTGTGAACTTTTAACAAATTCATTTGTAGTCATTTGGACTAAAGACAATTTTTATTATTTCATTTTATTGATATGCCTAAATGTCCATAGGCTCGCCCCCTATCACATGGGACCTAAATATACCGGCGAACTGTGGGTGTACATTGGTACACCTCTGCGTAACCCTTCGGGGAATACAGGCGTGATGGTATATTCTATTATAAATGTTCATAGTTCACCAATTTAAAAAAAAGAATTCATTTTATTAATTTCGAATGATTTTCAGTGTTGAAACATAACATTAAATTGCTTTTTAAAATGTTAAAATAATAAATTCTAATAATAAAAGGTAATTTTCCTACAAAATTTGCCTAGATGAGATTAACCAAATATGAAAATATACATATTTGTAACAGCTTGGGCGGGCTGATAGGTCGCGATAACTCCCGCCCGCCCTGCGACGCAAGACACTGCATCTGTTAAACGCAGCCGTCTGTTGGACAGTGACCACAAATTCCGATATTTATAGGATGTACAGATTATTATCTCACATTTTTTCTAATGTGCACATACCTCACACCTTTTCTGTGTGATGCCTGGCTATTATAACATATAGGTTTTGGTTTAGTGATGAAGACAGAATTGTTTCCCAGTGAAAAATGTGACGGCCATTTTGCCATCTTATTTTATTAAATACCTGGTGTTCTTTTAATAAACAATAAAGTATTGATATGACTTTAAATCTTAGTCACATGGAAGCATTGTCACAATATAATAGTAGTTAGTATCGTAACAGGTGTCGTTCTGTGGTTTCTGCTTACCCCCATGGGAAAAAACGCGTGAGTTTATGTATGTATGTATGTATGTATGTATATTAGTAGTAAATCAACATACTATTTTAATACCTCACCACTAAAATTTGTACAATCGAGCACACAATCCTGTAACCACTTTACAACCTTACCTTATTGAGGACCGTTCTAAAAATTGGTTCAACACAATTGTCCTTTACTGTACATGTCCCTGTTTTGCCTACCGCATGGTAGCAGTACGCGGGGGGCGAGGCGTCCGAGCGGGGCAGGCGACCCGTTATCGCCTTCAAACACCCGCCGTATCGCGGCGAACATTGTATCTCCTGGGTTTTGTGATTCTCTGCACTACTCTATGAATTTTGATAAAGATTTGTGGCTACCTAAGATAGTGTTGAGGTTGTGTTTGTTCAGTGGCTGAAGTTTTGCAGACGAAGCTATAATGCAGTTAATTTATGCGGTGTTAAGATTGAATATCGTTTGGTGGGTAAAAAAGTGATTGTTGAATTCCGGGTGGCAAATCTACAAACTTTTAGGAATCTGTCAAAAATATTCCTACCATTCTTGACATTGATTGTCGCTGAGATGAATTGACCTTCGGTCGCAGTAATGACCCTGTAAAACGAATTACGCAAAAGAGAAGAATATAGTGTATTTAAGCACACATCATATTACATTGCCTGCGTCTGAATGTCGAATATACCTATATCTCTGACTAGTGACTTAAAATTTCATGTTTTCTCTATTAAATATATTATAAATTAAATGTAAATTTCTTCACAAGAATAAAGTCTTTAACCATAAATCCTCTCATCAATCTCTAAATCCTATTAAACACAGATAAATCTCTATTAACCTAACCCCACTGAATTCGACAACCCCTAACCCTAAAACCGCATAAACCCGCAACAGAACATTTATTTAGTTTATTTTCGCAGCGGCAACCCTATTCGCGCGATATCGGGAGTGCAGCCGCGCGATAACGCGCGACACCGCGCCGTATGTCGCGCCGCGCCGGTCCGATTCACGCAGATAATGTACAAGCCGTAAACGGATCGCAGCGTTTGAAAGAAATTGATATGAAGTGCATGGTTTAGAGTTTATGGCTGATTGGTAGTTTTGTGTTTTATCGATATTGAAGTGTCGGAAAGTAATAATAGATGATTAGCTTTTGCTGGTGACTTTTTGATCTCAAGATTATTGCTGGTACATACATACATGTATAAACTCACGCTTTTTTCCCACGGGGGTAGGCAGAATCGCCAAAACACCACATATGGGTTAACGCTACTGGGTTTAATAACTAGATTAGACCAGATATAACTGTGGTTAATCTTAGACATCAACATACCCCATATTTGGGTAACAAATACTCTCGTCTTCACGATCGCAATCACTTTTATTTGCTGTCGAGTTTGATAGGTTTTAAATAATGGAGCACTGGAAAAACTTTTTTTTGGGTCCAAACTTACCAACCCGTACCAAAAACTACATAAAAACCGGTTCCATAAAAACCGGTTCCATAAAAACCGGTTCCATGGTTTAGTCGTGAAAGCTTCACAGACAGACAGACAGAGAGTTACTTTCGCATTTATAATATTAGTATAGATTTCATGATTTGAGAAGTAAGTTGATAGTGAAGTTATTCAGTGGACATTGTTGCAGTTTATGCTCCTATGATTTGCAGAAGCGTTCTGACTGAGTTCAGAGTTACAAAGTGTTTTATGTCCTTTTGTCGAAGCTCTTGCCAAACGTCAACTGATTAATTTAGATAT
This sequence comes from Caradrina clavipalpis, assembly GCA_932526535.1. Classification (NCBI taxonomy): domain Eukaryota; kingdom Metazoa; phylum Arthropoda; class Insecta; order Lepidoptera; family Noctuidae; genus Caradrina; species Caradrina clavipalpis. The sequence goes on along the minus strand of OW052091.1, from coordinate 15,788,675 downwards.
TTTAGGGAACTCACTGGCTTGGCTTTGGAAAGGGGTACGTAAGTTTTACTGTACTGGATTAAAGAGGAAATGTTTTTACTACTTTTGTAAAAACATAGCGTCCTAAGTAATCGGACTTGTGGCAGAAGATTATAGCCTCCTTGGAGCAAAAAACGAAAAAACTATTTACCTTTTTATGATAATTAACATTATTCTCATGTCCCTTACATGTTTTTTTTTTTATATAAACAATGTATAAAACTACCAATAGTTTGAAAAAGCTAAGCAACATACATACACATCACATACATAAACTCACGCCTTTTTCCCATGGGGGTAGGCAGAAACCACGGACTAAAAAAAGCCGGAAAGCCAAGCAAATCACTGTAAAACACTCACTCATAGTCAAAGTACTTATTTCAATTACAATTATTTTGATTTACAGGCACTTTATATCTTTAATTATCAAAGAAGTTACACAGAAAAATGAAGCTAGTTGCTTGTTCCAAAATGTAGGTCTCTATTGAGAAGAACAACCAAGAAACTCCACGGACACTCTTACATTAAATGACACTATTTTTATTATTTTAAACATCGTTGTATGGCAAACAGGCTGATGGCCCACCTGATGTTAAGTGGTCACCTCTGCCTATAGACATCTGCAAAAAGCAAACCCCTTGCAAATGCGTTCCTCCCAGAGACAAAGTCGAAATGTCATGTGCCTGAAATTACACCGGCACCCAAACCCTTCAAACCCGGAACACAGCAACGCTACTTTGCAGCAGAAATTAGTACAGTGGTAGTACGTCCCAGGACGAGCTCCTTCACAAAGAGTTCTACTACTAGCACACTTTCAAACTCACATCTGAAACTCACTCGTTCGAGAACGCTTATTTAAATGTGGTTATTAATGTTATAACGTAAGTAGTGGACCGTTAGGTTTACGAGGCAGGGTGCACAGAGCGTTCGGAAGTGGATATTAAATCGTTTTATTAGTCGTCGCCGTCGCGTTGTGTGGCCCGAGTTGGGGGATGTGGCGGGGGGATTTGCAATGATGCTGGTTGGCTGGAATTTGGAAGATCTGTAGAGGAATATGTTGGTGAGAAGGTATGCGTCATTGTAAGCTTCGATGATACTTTTTTAAAATAAAGACGTTGCTTCACACATTGTTTTTGTCCGGTATTGTGGGTGCGTTCACTAACATATTATAAACTCACATACACAAATAGCCAGTCCTGGAACCATTATCTTTTTATCTATAAGGCAGAAAATTTTTTGTTCCGTGCAGGAGCCTAACCTGCCACATGGAGCTAACCGTGCCATTATATATATCATTTTTTTTCCGTCTGTCTGTTTGTTCCAGCTAACCTTCAAAACGGCTTGACCGATTTTGACGGGACTTATACAAGCAGATAGCTGATATTGTAACGAGAAACTGAGGTTACATTTATTATTAAAAAAAAAATAAGATAAAATTTCCAAAAATATTATATCACAACTGGCTGCTCTAAGACCCTTGTCTTCATTCACAATCCACATCCACACATAAGAATCTCCATCCTAAACTGACTCCAAAAACCTTCTCCTCGATTCCCACCCCACTTGGGCCAAGCAACCAGTGTGGTGTGAAATATAGGCGAGTCGAGCACGCCTTATCGTTCGAGCGCACGCCGCGCTATCGCCCAGCCGCCGATAACTGCTCGATCTATGTGCGTGATGCATGTGCCCGTGCATTACTTACTACTACGAGAACTTTGCTAGTCGGTAGCTGCGATACAAATTGCTTACGTGTATTGGAGCGGATTCTGTGATGTAAGCTTTGCTAGAACCGGGGGAATTTCACCCGAAAAATATCATTCGACGGCTGTATTCTCCGAATGGTTAGGCAGTAATGTACCCTTCACCCACAGTTGGCTGGTTTGTTTAGATCCCATGTAATACGAGCCTATTGCCATTAACCGGGCACAAATCCTAACTCCGAGCTGCTACTGAGAATTTTATAAAAAACCCAATAACACTTTTTGCCCGACCTGGAAATAGAAAACCCAATAACACTTTTTGCCCGACCTGGAAATATAACCCAAGACCTCAGTCTTGGGTTATATTTCCAATTTAAATTATTTACATACTTACATGCACACTTAAACTCACCCCTTTCCCCATGGGGGTAGGCAGGAGCCACAGAACGCCACCTGCTACGATCTTTACATACTCCTTTCGCCTCCTCCACGTTCATACATCCAAATGACCAGTCATACAAGCACGCCGGTTAAAAATGCCACGATCACACATACAACACTCCCACAACGATAATGATATCCGCTATAACAGAGCGATCACGTGAAGCCCATAGATTATGCTGCACTTCCTAATTTAACCTGTCGAACGCGTGCTAAACCCGAGCTAATGAGACGTAGTATCTACCCGTCGCTTGGCTGCGCATACTATCGCTAAATTGTCCGCTAACAAGAGCTTTGTAGGGTTAACCGGCTCTGTGATCTGGTTTCCGATTTGAACACTGAGGTGACATTGTGTGGAGGTAAGCAGTTAGGTTTGATGGGACAATTGTGTGGGGTGAGTAATTGTATGGGAGCTATAGTAAGATTGAATGAAAAGAACAATTAAATTAATACTTATTAGTTAACTAGTAACACGTCCTAGGCTTCGCAAGGATGAAATTTGCTAAACGTCCATTTTTTTTTGGTATTTTCGTTTCAACCTCTAGGCGACTATTTTTTTCATCACAATCAGATGAATGGTTTAGGAACGCATAGAGGACAAACGTATAAACATTATTTTTATAATAAATAGGTAGATGAAGTGTATTTGGAGATGCCTGTGTACTATAATCGCTTAATATTCTAAAATTAATAAGGTAGATTTCACAAAGATTTAAGTTAGAGATACATAATTAAGATCAATTATTTATCACCTTGTCCCAGAAATCATTAACATAAACATCGTTACAAATTGACTTATGTAAGTTTAATATATTTTAAATAAATATCTGTCACAAACGCCTACAAAACCTTAGTTTTACCGGTTCATCTCTGTTAGTAGGGCCCGCCCATTCACACGCCTAAAAACATAAACATATAAATATACATTTTATGTTAATATAACCTATGTATCTGTTACGATCGACACATAGATACACCATACTGATCACAATCGCATTGGATTTTGCTATGTAAAATATTACCTTCTGACCAAAACTTCGTTCGCATGGTTTTCTTCCTGCGGGTTGTTCGAAAGAGATACCGCGCCCCCGGAACGTAAAGGGCACATGAAGGAACATAGACGGGTTTTAGTCAGTAAAAGTCTGACACTCCTTGAAAAAAAAACGTGGTTTTCTTTCACCCGCGTTCAGTTACGTCTTTGGTTACTGCTCCGCTCCTGTGTGTCGTAGCGTGATGTTATAGAGCTTATATTATTCTTCATTAATGTGGCTATCATATACATTAAAAAAAACCCAATCTGTCTATAAATTCCAGAGATTAGCACGTTTAAACGAACATTAAAACCATTTACATATCATCATTTCATTTTTTTTTTCATTTCTTTATTTTTCATTGGTACACCTCTGCCTAACCCTTCGGGGAATACAGCCGTGATGGTATACATACATAGAACTATTCAGTTTTATTATATTAGTATAGATACTCGTAGATAGAATTACGTTCCAATTTCATAAATTATTATAATTTATGAATAGAAATGAGGTGTTGAACATTTGAGAAGACGTGAATTTCAAAATGCTTTTGAAATATGATACGGATAGTTATAATGCGATGGTTATAAACAATAATACTGTGATGGTCTTTACTTTTAGAGCTCTTTGTGAAGGAGAGAAGGTATTTTTGCCGCAAAGCAACGTAGCTGTGTCCATAACACAGCTACGCGGCTGTGCCATTTCAAAACCTAGTAAGGGACACTTTTTCCAAAAATCGTTTTATTGCATAATTATGCTAACCAGGTACGTCCCTACCAAATACAAAAACGCCAGCGTTGAAAACTCACATTAAAGCAGTGAAATTTAATCATCGATATCCAATAAATGCACTACCTACTCGTCTCTGATCTAATTTACGTTTATTCGCTCTCCTATAAAATTTAGTTTTAGGTCCTTGTCCTTGCTTAGGTCCTAGGTTTTGAAATGGGGCAGCCGTACGCCTTGAAGAGTATGGGTGCCGGTGTAATTACAGGCACATGAGACATTTCAACTTTGTCACTGAGATGGCAACGCATTTGCAAGGCCTCCGGTATTGCAGATATATTTATGCAGCGGTGACCACTTAACATCAGGTGGGCCGACAACTTGATTGCCATCCAATGATACATAAAAAGTGTTTTGCCATAATATGTGGTCGGCAGAAAAGGCAAATATTCTTTAGAGAAAAAATTAACACCTTTTGAATTTTAAATAAGATAATTAATTAGTATTGCTGTTGTACAACGCAGTTAGTTGTTGTAACTGGTTCTGAGATAATTATCTTAATGTTTAATCTTTGGTGATTTGAATCACGGATTTTAACTGGTATTTTTACGCAACTGTTAACTGGATGTAGATAAACGTTTTCATTAACCTTTTGTAAGAAAAATAAGGACAAATAATCGGTTTTATTTCACGATCAAAATATAATAAAATATGTCTCGAATATTAATACCAGCCTTTTATTATCCTACAGCAGAGTAAAGGCGTCTTTTTATACAGAGAAGGCACGAGCATTGATCACCACGCTTGCTAAAGATGGATTGGCGATTTCAGACTCATTAATTAATTATAAGTCCAGGTTTTCTGACGATATTTTCCTTCATATCCGTCAGTAAAGTCTAAGATAAACTTAGATAGATACATACATAGACTCACACCTTTTTCCCATGAACTTAGATTTCTAAGATAAACTTACATACTACTTGCCCGGTAATAAATATCAGATATCATCTACTGGAAAAGAAGAAGCCTTGGCCGGTATTGAACCTGCAACCTCAAACACGAGAGGCTGGCTCCTTAACAACTGTGCCATCACCACATCCAACCCCACCATAACATACATAATTTAATGTATGATATATTCAACACAAGCATACGATATAAGGCTGTCCATTCACGACACAATAAACAGCTACCCACGACGCGACATTGTCGTGTCATTCTGCTAAATATCGCGCGCGTACCGCGTGTAATCGCGCCGGTGGATCGCGCGTCGCGCGGCCACCCCGCGCGGCGATATCGCGATAATGGACGCCAGTTACACCAATGCGAATGTTTGGGAGAAAAGTTGAGAAATTGAATGTGTGGTTTTTGAATTAAGAATTGCCGGTAATGCAGCTTTTTAATATTGATGAGAGGTTTTGGTAAATAATATAAAAATAAATAAGAGAGAAAGAGAAACGGTTCTTTTAACCTTTTGACTATTCACAGTTTATACCTGTTGCCTACCATTTTTATGGCAATGTTATTAACAAGCTCTATTTAGTACAAATCTCAAAAATAATAGAAACGATATAGATCTCTCTATCTGTACTAATATAATAAAACTTAAAAATATTTCGTATGTCTGCTTAAACGCGCTGTTTTATAGTCGGATTGAAAAAAAAATTGTATATGATAGCCAGACACATAAGGAATAGTATAGCCTTTATACTATCACGCTACGACTCACAGGAGCAGATTAGTAACCAAAGACGTAACTAAAGACAGGTTTAATTGCGAGATACAGCTAGTTTACATATCGACACACTTTTATTTTGCGAGCAAATTAAAAGTCTCTAATAAAATAACCATCAATCATCTTCTCTACAGAGCTACTGTGTAACACACGGCCGTTGCACACAAACTTTCCCAAGGAACTAGCAAAATCTACTCTTATAACAACTTCCTAAAGTTGATTCTTCCTTGGCCTCCTTCTGTAGGTTTGGGAGAGCCTGAAGATTTGTACGTTCCTAGAAGTGAGGCCTCACCGCACGACCTCTTGATAAGCCCTCGCAGAATATTATATTTATATAGAATTTCACTAAATGTGTTTAAAATTGAGTAATAAGCTTGAGAGAAAGGTACCAAGAGGTATCGTGTTACCCAGTTACTGGGTTGTGGAGGTCAGATAGGCAGTCGCTCCATGTAAAACACTGGTATTCAGCTGCATCCGGTTAGACTGGAAGCCGACCCCAACACAGATGGGAAAAGGCTTAGCAGATGATGATGAAGCTTGGGAGAAAGGTGATGTCCGTGAATACCGGGCTCCCGACTCATGGTAACAGGAGGAACCGTGGGGTTTTAGTCGGTCCGACATAACCCTCCGTTCTACCCAGACAGAGAGTAACCAGGAGAATTTTTACGGATTATTTTTTTTTGCGTTTTTTACGGAGTCGACAACGCACGAGTGATGGCTCTGGTGTTGCAAGTGTCCATAGGCAGCGGTAACCGCTTTTAACATCAGGTGGGCCGTAAGCTTGTTTGCCACATTTAGTGGTATAACAATAATATTAAAAACATCTTACAAAATAAAAGCTAGCTTCTACTTTTTTCAACGCCTCGGCTATTATTGAAGGCTTTCTTTCAATTCAAAATGCATAATTAGGTTATTAAGTGTTTATATTATTTGTTAGTTTAAACTCCACCCATTTTGTGTTGTGATCTGTGATGATGACTGATTTTTTATTATTATTTTAATATAATATAGTTATTAATTAGTTTAGTTATTTAATATAATATGGTTGCAATTTAATATAGTAAAAAACTATATTCCGTAACCTACATTTCAAAGATTTTATTCCAATATACTGTTGTAATATTCGCTGTCCATTACAAGCTGGGGAGGGGTCGAGCTCATTACGAGCGTAGATAGCGCTCAATGGACGCGGAACGCCATCTGATTGTAGCAACAGGTGTCTAATGTACTAATGTCTACTGTTTACCTTTCTGCAGTTCGTGGGAAGATAGTTCTGTTACCGTTTGGGGGGTAGGCAGATATGGTAGTGAAAGAAATCTTTCTAGCTTATGATTGTGCTACTACGGGACAAAGGCCTCTTCTCATGCAGAGAAGGTACGAGGAATGGTCATCATGGTTGCTCAAAGTGAATTAGCGATTTCAGTCTTACGAGTATATTAATTATCAGTACAGGTTTCCTCAGGATATTTTCCTTCACCGATGTCAGTGATGTTCAAGATAAACTTAGAAAGTAAATGAATGAATTGAAAAAGGCACATTGGTATTTGCCCGGTATTGAAAAGCCAAAACCTCTCCCTTCCACTTTTTAAATTAATATACAACAATCACGCCTGTATTCCCCGAAGGGTTAGGCAGAGATGTAGGTACCAATGTACACCGTCAGTTCGCCGATATGTTTTAGGTCCCATGTAATAGGGGCGAGCGTAATGTTATTAACCGGGCACAATTAAATCCTAACTCCGACCTGCTATTAAGAATTTCACAGAAAAACTCAATAACGCTTTGTTTGACCTGAGAATCAAACCCAAGATCTTTAGCGTAGCAGACGCGCTTAGGACTAGGCTACCGAGGCAGTTGTTAAATTAATAAAAAAAAATATATATAGTGTCTGGTACTTCTATTTCGCGACAGCTTCCATCCATATTATCAATCAGATCTTCTTTTCCGATATCGTCATAAAATATTTTTTGCTAAAACAATATATTGTATTAAAATCATCGATAGCAAGTGACAAACAAAAGCTCATTTCGCTAGTCGCGCCACAGTGGGCCGACGATCGCGCGATACTGTATGACGGACGGGCGAGATATGCGCAGGCGCATGCAGGGTGGCCACGTATCCCTGCGCGATACACTGAGGGATTTATTTAAAGGCTCATTTGGTTTGTTACTTTGATGAAAGATTCTGTTTTTTTTTAAATATTATTTTAACATACTATGGGAGCTGAACCCAACATAGTTGGAAAAGAGGCTAAGCAGATGATGATGATTAACCTACCATCATGCCTGTATTCCCCAAAGGGTTAGATAGACGTTGCCAATGAATACCCACAGTTCACCAGTGTTTTTAGGTGCCATGTCAAAGGGGGCGAGGCTATTGCCATTAACCGGGCACAAATCCTATCTCCGAGCTGCTACTTAGAATTTCATAGAAAAACCCAATAACATTTGCTCGACCTGAGAATCTAAACTAAGACCTCTAGCGTAGCAGTCGCGCTTAGTACCACTAGGCTAACGTAGCAGTAGAATATTATATTCAATATTAATACAAGCCTATATATTGCTTGAACGCAATGCTAAGGCCTCCTCTCATACAAAGAAGGGACGAGCATTGATCACTACGCCAAGTCAAGGTGGATTGGCGATTTCAGACTACATATCTCTTTTTTTTAACGAGGTGCGTTAACTTTTAATTGATAAGTGAGCGATAAATAAATTCCTTACAAGTACCAAACATGGTAAGAGGTATGTGTGAACGATCATAACTAAATTGAATGAACATGAATTCTTTAAGTGCCACAACCCATACGGGTTTCATTTCATAAGCCCAGCCCAATTAACAAGATTTTAAAAATATAATAATAATTTAATTTCCATTCAATAACATAATTAATTAGCAACACTAAAAAGTTTCGTCTTAAAACAGCGACAAGAATCCGAAGGGCGCACAAAGTCAACACACGCAAAGAATTTTTAATGCTGGCAACTTATTAACATTATACTGGCCACCCTATCGGAACAATGACGCGATAAACTCGCGGCAATATTTTAAAATCGATGTTTTTATGAATCGATAATTTGTTCGGTGCGTTTCGGCGCGACGTTTCGCGAGCCTATCGATTCTTATCTCGATGTCACAACGCTTTGTTTCGATTCGACCCCTACATCGTCCATGTTTCGCTTGAAATGTGTTTCTTGCTAACGTACGAAATGATACTATCTCAAGGAGTGCTGCAACTTTATTCGAGTCGTTTAAAATTTGAAAATTATTCGAAATTGAATCTTTTTGCTTGGGGATAAGAGTTTGGCTGTATTTTCGGGGGTGTTTTGTTAAGTTTGTGGTCGTGTATCTGTCCTCTTCATATGCATGCCAGGCTGTCTGGCTTCAGGTGTGTCCGATGGTTAATATTTGATACTTTCTTGTTCGGGAGAGGTCCCGAGAATGCAGTGTGCCGTCATTATGCTGAATGGTAGTGAATGTTCCATACATTTTGAAGTTTCTTTCTCGATGGCATGCGGGGTGTTAATTGATGTTTTGGCATTGGAACAGCATGATAGTTTGATGAAGAAAGTGACTGGATTTTCTTAAGTTCGCATAATTTGTTCAAACATTGCATGTAGTTACTAATCATAATCCAAAGTCAAATAATTTGACTATTAATAAAAAGCACTTTTGACGTCACATACAAGAAAAAATAATTGAATCTAGTTGTCCCTTCCAAAAGGTCCATAGGAAACTAACATGGAGAAGAACAGGCAAGAAACTCCATATTTACTTCTGCTCATGGTAAACTTATCATGCTAAATTCGGCGTCAGCTTTGATGTAAAACAAATCTAACCTAGATTTTATCAGAAAAAAATCGGCAAAATACAAAAAGAATCGATAAATCGAAAGAATTAATAATCGAATACCTAGAAATTCCTTCTTCGTATTTCAAAAACATTTTCCATCACGTGGGTGCCCCAACTCCAAATAAATAACCCACAATCTCCTCATCGAGATACGAGAGATAAAATAGATTTCGAATAATAATTTATTCGGACTAGCTAGCGAATATTATGCGGACGAATAAATAAAAATTAAGACAGATGGCTATCGGTCGGATGCCAAAAATGGTAGCGTTGTACTGGCTTCCTTAGTTGATAAGCATATGCTTTTCCGAAAATGGTATGTTTTAATTGTTTTTAGAACTGATGGTAGGAAATAGGAGTCATAATCTTGGTTTCTAGTATTCTTTTAAAATAGATACTAGCAAGGGCGCTAGCGTAAAAGTGTTTGATTTGAGTCCGTAATCGAATTAGAAATACGACTATTCTATTGCATTTTGGTTTAATTTTTTTATTCTATCTACAAGTAATTGTGTTTTTTGTATAAAATCCTTTTTAGATGACTCACAACATTGTTCATAAAGCCTTCTTTTGGCTTTAATGTAGCAGGGTAAAGAGTAGAAGCTAATTGGCTTCCTATATTGGTATATTGGTAAAAACTTGTCTTTTTGTTTCGGCTGATCTCTTAAACAGCTGGACCGATTCTGATGGGCCTTTTACTGGCAGATAGCTGGTGTTTTAAGGATTAACTTTCATCATTATATCAGCCGCAGGACAGCCAATGCTGAGCATACCTAGGCCTCCTCCATGGATTTCCAAAAGGACCGGTTGGAAATCTATGGGGATAACTATAAGGATTTAATTTTTTTTTAGATAAAGAATTAGAGTTGTACACCAAAAAGAACATCGCCTATAATTGACATTCAATCGGACGAAGCCGCAGAAATAAGCTAGTAATTTCTAACATTATATTATTCTCTTTCCCATCAATATAAGTTCAATAAATAATGCCTATAGCAGGGGTGGATCACTCATACACGCTGATTTTAGAGAGAAGCAGTATCCGTTAAAAGGTTACTTGTCCATGTGTGTGTTAGTGCGTATGTGTGTGGGTGTATCGCGACAGGATCTTAATTTACAATAGCTTTCTTTGTACGATGTGTGCTGATGACAGATGCGGAGGATGATTGAAGTATGGGCTGTGTGTTTTAGAGGTGATGTGGGCACTTCAGTGGTTGTTAGTCTGGTCAAATATTTGGTAGGAATTTAGTATCTACTTCAAAACTAATTTAAACTAAAAGATGCTTAAAGTTACATATTGTCACCATCATTGCGAATTTCGCGGCATACATGACGGATGACGGATGTAAGCCGCTTCCAAGGTTCAGCTTAATCGAAAATGGGAAGACAGTGGTCATTGGAACAGGTAAAAGTAAACAAAAGCTTGTAAAGCTTGTATTGTGAACGAGGCGAAAGTAGTATGTAAGGATCGTAGCAGGTGGCGTTCTGTGGTTTCTGCCTATCCCCATGGGAAAAAGGCGTGAGTTTATGTATGTATGTAAAAGCTTGTAAAATAAAAGTTATTTCCCAGTCATAATTTCGTAAATCGTAAATTTACCTTGTTAACTCCAAATCGCGGTTCTTTCTTTACACTAGCTAAGAACCCATTGATAAAGAAAACCGCACAGCCTATCGTGACACTAAACAAGAGACAACTTACTACGTGTCGCCACCTTAACTCCGCACATAGCTCACTCCACAACCACCATATCATTCAGCAAGCAATCCATATACCCCCGACATTATAATACGGTGTACCTTTACAGATAAAGCCCAACTTCCTCTCAAAAAGAAATGCAAAAAACGTCCGACACCACCACACGGCTAACTAACGTTTAACAAAGATTAATGCCGGCCGATATATCATTCACGACACGGAGAGGTGCGCAAACTTTCAACGATAACTTTTTAAAGACTCAAGTTGGTAAAGCTTTAATATCGCCCTGAAAAATTGTGTATCTCGGCCTTGCCCTGCGGCGACGAGATAAAAGGAAAAAATCGCCCGAACCGTATTTGTTAAAAGTGGAGTAGATATTTGTCATGGGGATGCGCGAACTTTAGTAATTGCTCTCTAGGAACCTGATTGTCGGATCGTTGATACGAACTAGATGGGTTTTTGTTGCTCGCTTTTTAACGTTGTGTGTTTAGGTTGTTTAAAATACTTTTTTGTATAGATTTAGGGAGTTTTTTTAAGGTTGTAAATGTCATTTGGCTGTTATGAAGATTAATCTAATAATATTCTCTAAACCAATTTCGGTCTCAGTGGCCAATCTTAATGAAGACTAACCAAGTACGCAGGAGAGGTTTTAGTGCACGAATGTGAGAATGCGTGCAAACACAAGTACACGCCCTCTTCCTTCATTCTTATAGACCAATGGGACGGCAATTCGAAACAACCAGGGCGATATCAGACGCAGGACCAACGGCTTTACTGGCTGAGAAAGCTGCTACTTAAGAAATTCGTAATGGTAAAACCCAATAACACTTTTGGCCTGACCTAAGAATCATGGCTATACCCCAGGCTTCACGGTTGCGACCATCGGGGCAGTTAAGCAACAATAACAACACTGGAGTACACGGTAAGAAAACTCCATCAGTAGTACTTCCACAAGTAAAAAAGTTCCAAAGCGACAAAACTAGAAACGTTAGTATTGATGATACAACTTCAGTTGGACATAAGAATGTATTTATAAGTAATTTGATATAAATACGTAGGTACCGTTAGCCATCGCAGTCGATTCTCTATAAATATTAGAATGGAAAAATTCACTCTTATCTATGTAGCAATACCTATTAGACTTTGTATACCTAATTTTAGTCCCACAGCAGGGAATGGACGTCTTCTTACACAGAGAAGGTATTGATCACCACGTTTGCTTAAGGCGGATTGGTAATTTCAGACTGATATTAAATAAGTCAAATTGACTACAATATAAGTCCAGGTTTCGAAACGATAGCATCGACCCCGGAATCACAAATTGCTCTCGACGAGACAGGCTCGATCTAGTGTGGAGTTCACAAGTTAAATATTATAATTACTAGGTCATGCCCGCAATTTCGTCAGCGTAAAATTCAGATATTATTCCACGAGAACAGTACATTTTTTCGAGATAAAAAGTATCCTGTGTGTTATTCCACCTTACAATCTATCTTAGTGTCAAATTTTATACGGATCCGTTCAGCCGTTATAAGCGTGAAAGAATACAAAATATCCATTCTTCCTCACCAACTTTGACATCTATTACAATCAGAAGTATTAGTAGGATATTTCGTTTTTATGACAATAAATAATCTGATTAAATTTACAAAAAATAACACAAAAACTAAACCCATATTTACTTCCCCAGATTACACAATTAAATTCGCCCCAAACCTCGTCATATCTCCGCGATGTGTCTCGACAAAGTGACTTTATTAAACTTTTTTTTTAACCATTTTTTGCGCGTTCCGAGTACATTCCGCGGATAAATTGTCGTGCGATAACTCAGCAGGCTAAACGAGGTTAATACATTAAACTGAGTTTAAGCACAGTTCAGGTTAACTTGTTGGTGCCTCCGGGCGGGACCCGCTGATGGACTGGATGTAACAGTAAAGAAATGTGCCCTGACACAGTTGGGCAGTTTGGTTTTAAAATGCAGGGATCAAGGGGGGATTTTTAAAAGGTTTGGGAAGAATGTGCGTCCGCCATTTTTGTTTTAAGTCAAGATTATGATCATGAATGTTTTTTTTCTAGTGTTTTTTATTAAAATTTCAAAAAAATATGAACTAGATTCTGTCTGTGACTCCACCCGATTCAAAGTACATATATAATATTCCAAGTGAAAAATATTTTTTTCCGCGATAAAATACCTAAGTATGTGCTATTCCAGACTATAATTTATTTCTGTTCAAAATTTCTTCCAGATGTGTTAAGCCGTTCTGGCTTGATTGAGTAACAAACATCCATACGTCCAAACTGGCACATCCATACATGGTTTCTTGAATGAAAAATTAATATTACGAATTGTCAAGCGTACGTAGGCTGTTATGATTGGTTGGCAAAATGATTAACGACCAATATTCGCGCGCTCTTGACAATTTGTCATATTAATTTTGTGTTGATACTTGTTCAAGAAACCAGGAATTAGTCACCACGGTAAAAAAAAAATGTTGCATCATTACAATCATAAAATACTAGTTCGAAGATGTCATTGACAGCAAGGTACTATTGCTGCCATAAATCATAAATGACCTAAAAAACTTCTTACATCAAAAAAAATAATAACGCCCCAAGAAAAATCAACAGAAACCCAAAGAAATCCTTTCGGCGGTTATCTAAAAATATGAAAATGTATGTAAAGCCGACCACCGATGTGGCGACAATAAATCGTGCGACACCGGTATCGGCGTCATTAGCGGCAGAAGTAATTGTTCAGATTTGTCTTGCGGTCGCCCGTGGAGTGGGACGCTTTATCTGGCCTTCTGACAAGATGTGGGCTGCAAAGATTAGGTGGCCATGTTCTTTACGGGATCGGGTAGGTACGGGGTGGATGGTACTGGTGGAAGAAGGATGTGGAGTGCCGATCTATGAAACATAAGTGAAATTGAAGTGTATGTTTGTAATGTCAAAAAAGAAAGTATTAATTTTTACACGGCATTTATACGAAAAGACCATTAAAAAAATACTAATGTTTACACGGCATTTACACGAAAAAACCATGTCTTTCTGTAAGTCTGTTTGTTCCGACTAATCTTCGAACCGCCTGGACCGACATGACCTACATGACATGACCATGACCGACATGGGACCTAAATATACCGGCGAACTGTGGGTGTACATTGGTACACCTCTGCCTAACCCTTCGGGGAATACAGGCGTGGTGGTATGTGTGTGCCTGGGCCGATTTTGAGGAAAAGTTTCGTGTCGAGTAGCTGTTGTTATAAGGAGTAACTTAAGCTACTGTTATTTTAGGAAATAATTATAGTATCGTGCAAAAAAACATAATACTCCGTAATAACCGACATTGGGAATAAACCAACTAGATTCAATGAGTAGATATACATTTAATTTTTCATTATATTGACGTTCAATATTTCCACTTAATGGAACAAATGATTTTACGTTGACTTCAACCGACAGAATTAAAAAAAATAAGGTCGTAAAAAGATTTGTTTTAAAAACACATTATTTTGCAATAAAGAAGATAATGGGTTTTTTGTTATACTTACTTGTGCTGTGCATTGATTTAATTAATCTAGGTAGGTGATAAAAACGGCACCAAACGCAGGATGTTTCTTATCATTTTGATTGTTAATGATTATTGTATCAAGTATTTTTATTGCCCGACTTTTAGCTCTTATTAGATGAAAGCGCTTTATAAATATTCATAAACTAATATTATAATGCTGATGAGTTTGTTTGTTTTTTGGAATCTCCGGAACTACTGCACTGATTTTGAAAATTGATTTTTCTAAAAGCTAATCGCAATTTCATCTCAATGACAATCAATTTAAAGAATGTAGATAAATTAGATGATTTTTGGCAGATTGAGACTGAGGTTAGATTGCGATCATTCCTAAAGTAGTAGAACTGTCCCTCTGTGTACAAGTAGTTTACACACTAAGGCTGTCCGCGCACGTCAGACAATCGGGGACCGATTTTTTTGTCGGAGTGAATGAAATATATAATTTATAATAAGTACACTGGTCCTACAAATAGTCAATCCCACTTAACTATGAATCTATTGAACAGTCCGATAACCAATCCTGCAAAAAATCGAACATGGGCGGAGCCCCTAAAGAAAATCAAGAAAGCGACTTCCAAAAAAAGAAAAAAACATTAGCAAAACTTGATAATAAGGTAAACACATAATTCACTTCAAATTCAGAAGCACATTACAAATAGAATAAGCGAATATTTTATAAAAGAAAAATATATAATAAATGACTTACATACTAATGTTTCCTGCCATACATCTTGTATGGCGCGGGTTTGCTCGTGATATATGAGAGTACATACACTAATGACGGTGCCGTGTATGATGTATGTGCAATCGAACTTACCTGTAAAGAAAAAAAAAGAAATAAGAGAGAGAATTTATTTATGAGACATTTAATGTACGTAAGGCATTAAACACAAACACAAAGTAAATAACTATATAAATTAAGTCAATTTTTGGTTGAATGTCGTGTTGGCCCAAAGGTTATGCCCACTGCCTTTCTTACTTAAAGTTGCGGTCAAGTACCAATGTAACTTTGTCTATTCACGTGCACGTTCTAATTTTATCTTGGATATTAACATAATAACATTGATTGAAGGAAAAAATCGCGAGGAATCCTGGACTTATAATTAATAGAAGTCTAAAACCATCAATCCGCTTTGAGCTAGCGCTGTGATAAATTTTCTTGCATTCTTTGTATGAGAAGAAGTCTTTGTCCTATTGTGGAACAATATTTGGCTAATATTATTACTATACACCTTGTTTAATTAAGGGTAGAATACAACAAAACGTTTAATTCAAAATAGACAAAGTTTTAAAGGACCAATATTAATTTCTAATTCACTATCATACTAAACGTAGGTAAATTATTAGGCAATGAGTGCAATATGTATGTATGTCACAATTTAATTACCATACAAACGATTAGATATTTTATGTGTTTCTATAATAATGTAGTATACCTACAACGATAATAAAATATATTTAAAAACTTCTATTAAACGACTCAAAGCCAGTACCGTCCACAATTTAAATAAGGAATGCATTATGAAAAAAAAAAACACGATTTTATTAAAACACATTATACGCTAATCTAGAACTGGCTTCTTCAATTATCTAAAATTAAAGCCATTTCGCACACGTGTCGGCTGTCTGTATAATAGCCAGGATACTGTTGATATGAGCACGCTTGAAATTGTCAAGTAGCAACAAGCGCACGCGTCTACGCTTAGCGCTTCCTGTTTTTTTGGTGTATATCGATGTTAGATTTAGAAAATTTATTATTTAGTATTCTGTTATTTAGATATCTATTAGATATGGAAATTTTTGAGGATAGAGAAGAATATTTTAATGTTTTTCGGTTTGATTGTGGTGTAGGTGTAATTAATGTTAATTTAATCTCGTTATGTATTGTTATTTGTGCGTCATGCACCTATTTATTGTGTTGCCATTATAATTTAATAGTTCAAGTTTATTTTGTAAGTATTTCATTTAAATTTTATTTGTTTTTTGGGAAACAGGACTGTAATTTGTGAAGAAAATATTTAATTAACTGCGACTGTTTATTTGACTGCTACGCTAGGGGTCTCGGGTTCGATTCAGGTTCGATTCAACCCAGGTCGAGCAAAAAGTATCATTGGGTTTTAAAAAAAATCTCAGTAGCAGCTCGGAGTCTGGATTTGTGCCTGATTAATGGCAATAAGCTCGCCCTATTACATGGGATCTAAAAACATACCGGTGAACTGTGGGTGTATATTGGTACGCCTCTGCCTACCCTTCGGGGAATACAGGCGTAATGGTATGTGTGTATATTTAATTAAATTGTTTAAGGAATACAAATTTGATAAATATGGAATATAAATCAGAATTTAGATTTAAGCTCTTATTAGCTATAATTAACAATAAATAGTAAGTAGCTAATTTCTCTCAAAATGAGCCAATCCACAATCTTTAAATAATTCAAGTAATTACGTCAAACTAATGTTAAACTTACGTCAAAAGTGTTACTTCACTGTCTAGTAAAAAACAGGTTAATTATTTATTTATTTTAATTTAATATTATTGTTTAATTACAACAATTAGTTGAACACACAATGCTTAAAATAGAAGAAAAGTAAAAATGAAATACATATTTAAAACATAGGTATAATGAAGTTCACGTACCTACTCATCTAATATATATACCATCACGCCTGTATTCCCCGAAGGGTTAGGCAGAGGTGTACCAATTTGCACCCACAGTTCGCCGGTATATTTAGGTCCCATGTAATAGGGGGCGAGCCTATTGCCATTAACCGGGCACAAATCCAAACTCCGAGCTGCTACTGAGAATTTCATAAAAAAAACCCAATAATACTTTTTGCTCGACCTGGGAATCGAACCCAAGACCTCTAGCGTACTTAGCAGTTGCGCTCAAGACCACTAGGCCAACGAGGCAGTCGTTATTATATTCTATAAAATATAATATTATTTCCAACATACTGAATTAGTATCTGTGAAATGTTTAACTAATACACGACAATAATTAAGTATAATTCCAATAAACATTCTAGCCAGTAACAGATCACAAAAATCTATACGAAAACAAATAATTCAAGTTTATCGATCAGTAATAAATCGAGTCGGGAGCTTTAATGATATTTAACGAGAGTAGATCCTACCGATAAACCTATGTAGTATTTTTCGAATTTCTCATTCGACAATCGATTTTCCTAATCGATTAGTAAGTATTTGGGTGGGCCGTAACGGTGACGTAAGTGACAGACATATTGTTACTCGACTAGCTTGTTAGGCATTCCAATCGAATTCAAACCGATTGGGAACAAATATGTAGATTTTTAAATTGGATATCAAATATTTTATTACATTATTAAATACGTATTTTTGAATTGAATTTATAGCGTTGTATCGAGTTTCCTCGCTACTGTTTGATGTTCATATTTATAAATCAAACGAACAAATTATGACAGTGATGGGAAAATTCCCATAGTTAAATTTATTATTTGAAAATATCTAATAGGTTATAATATATTTCATTCATATTCATTCAGGTATTTGTATGGTAATTTTTATAACGATATTGATATCCTTCATCTATTGCGATCTGGCGACATTGCTAAAGATCTAGGCAAGCATAAATTTGATAATGGCAACCTACATAACTATTTCAATTTTAACTATCTGGGCGAACAGGTAGTGAAGGAAGTACTTAACTAATCAAAGATTTTATAGTGTATTGAGGTCTTGCAAATGCCAGAGCCAAAGTTGAAATGTCTCATGTGCCTGTAATTACACCTGCATCTATACCCTTCAAACCGAAACACAACAACGCTACTTTGTGACAGAAAAAGGTATGGTGGTAGTACTTTCCCGGACGAGCTTCTTCACAAAGAAAACAGCAAAAACTCCCAAAACTTTAATAAAGCTTAACAATCAGATGTCTCGAAATCCACCAGAGATACACACTGACTCTTGACTTCCAGATAAAACAGTTGATTCAACCAAGCTTTTCTTCCCAAAAGATGTACACGATAATACACGAACCGTTTAAAACTCATGTGAATTGGAACGGTGACATTTTATATGGGTTTTATCTCCCAAGCACGAATTACAGGTTAATTGGTTACAGTACATTGGTTTGTACAATTAGATACAAGTGATTTGATCTTAGTAAAGGACGAGGATATGTGAAATGTAGCTGTGGATTACTTATTTTCGGATTGTTTAGAATTTAAAGACGGTTTGTGGAACGATAAGTTGAAAGATATTACAGCTCAGCTGACCACAATGAAAATAAACATTCGATTGGTGCTATGCTTTTTTTTTTCTTTTTTTTTTTTATAGACGGGAAATCATCAAATAACTTCCCCCGCCCTGGGCGGGGCGGGAGGGAGTGTCAGACTTTTACTGACTAAAACCCGTCTATGTTCCTTCATGTGCCCTTTGCGTTCCGGGGGCGCGGTATCTCTTTCGAACAACCCGCAGCCCCGGCAGGCATCAGCCCTCAGTGGCCCCATCCAAGTTTGCTGACATCTCTTTGAGGCGCGCGTGGTGCACGAACGCGCCGTCGACACGGTCTGTCGTTATTCAGTGAACGTACGGACGGTGAGCTACCCATTGCTCACCGTCCACAGACCCTCGCCTACGGTGGCCGGGAGTCGTCTCGCGGCTCCCGACGCCCGGAGCGTCTACCGCGGCGGCCGCTGGGACGGGGGACCCTCCTTTCCCTCTCCCGTCCCGCCGCCTCCTTCTCCAGCATTACAGCTTCGCAGAAGGAGGCGACTGCTTCCCATTCCCTCTCGCTCCGGACCATGGCCTGAACCAGTGCCGGACGCGAGAGGGCATTGGTGCTATGCTGGAAGATAAGCTGCTAATGCTTACAAAACAAAGTATCTACTGCTACACACCCCTCTTTTTGCGTCGGGGGTTAAAAAGAGATGTAAAAGTACTTAGTGTCTGATGGTTGTAAACTAGTTAGTTAAGCTAGGGGCAGTATAGGTTTTATTCGGTTAGAATGCGTATATGGACAGGAATTTGAGGGTCCCGTTTCTGTTTTAAAAAGGGATACTAGAGGTATTTAAGTAATTAAAGATGAAAGAAAGAAGACAAATCAACTTAACAAATTAGTGTTTCGTACTCTAAACTACAGCTATGCTTGAATGTCATCGAACGAATAACGTTATAGTTTCAATCGAGTTTAAAATTGATGACTGTTTGGACATTTCATCACCCACATCATCTACACCACACACAGAATCCCACACTAAATTCGAGAAATGACCAAGAAACACTAGAATCATAGTGATGTTATCAACACCATTCGATACGTCAGCGCACCTTCACAGATCCTATCTCAACCAGTTTGTATGTAAATACCCTCAAAGGTGTCAAATTAACTAAAAATTGTGTGAAAATTAATAATTTTAGAACTGTTACCTCCATTCAAAACAAAATTAACGGAAATAAAATAAGGGTTACCATCGATGGGAATTACTTTAATCATAATCGCTACGGCGCCGTCCACGTTTTATTAGGTACTAGAGTTGTAATCGATATTTTGAAATTACAATCGAATCGGTATCTAACGATTATTAATCGATTGGGAAATCGTTTTTTTTGGACTATGGTGGGAATCTAAGTTTTGATCGGGGGATAGGTGTAAAATAACATTTATGGCTTCTAAACTTAAACTGTTCGTCATAAAATGGTGCGTAGGTTTTAGTAAGAAACTGTGTAGGACGATACACCGAACTTTATGTCAATATGATTGCGATAGTTAAAATAAGATAAAGAGTAGGTACTTAAATTGACAAAAATTGTCGCTTATCTATACAAATTAAAATTCTTGTCTGTCTGTCTGTTTATTTCGGCTAATCTCTAAAACGTCTGGACCGATTTTGATAGGACTTTCAGAGGCAGATAGCAGATGTTATAAGAAGTATTTTTAGAAAAATAAATAAGGTTCCGCGCAAAAAAAAGGCTAAAATATAATCGACATTCACACAAATGAAGTCACAAGCTAGTTAAAAATAAAAACTATTGTTCTATACATAGGTAACCTTAAAGATTAGATTAGACCTCATTTCGCCGTTCTAAAACCATGGATTAAAAAGCCCTGTAAAATTCTCCTTATTCAGAAATCACTCCTGAATTTCAAAGTAAGCCTTATAAAAATACTAGCTGACCCAGCAAACGTTGTTTTGCCATATATTTTTTTTTTGAGGGATATGAAAAATAGATGTTGGCCGATTCTCAGACCTACTCGATATGCACAAAAAATTTCATCAAAATCGGTCAAGCCGTTTCGGAGGAGTATGGCAACGAAAACTGTGACACGAGAATTTTATATATTAGATAAAAAAATACGTATTTTGTAAAAATGTAACTAAAAATGAAAATATAATAAATCTTACACATCAGATTCGTCACAAAAAACTTAGACATACATTACATTGCTAGTGCGATAAGATTATTTTTACAATATTATAGTTAAAAAAAATATCACTTGTTACGTAATACACGATAAGTATAATTTGATTAACATTACAATTTTTATGACATTACATATTATTGATTACAAGATATATTTTAATGCAATTAATTAAGATTGTGTTATCTTTGCGTTGTCACTGATAATTTTGACATCATGTAGGTACTTGCCTAATTGAAATCGTTTCTTTTGAAATATTATTTCGGAGGATGTGACGTCATTTTAATGACTTGAGTGTTAATTAAATTAAGATTATAATTAGCGGGGCTATAAATAATTAAAAAATCTATACGAGTAAATGAAATTGAAGTGTTTGATTGTGATGTCAAAATGCCAGCTTTTAACAAAATAAAAGTGTTTTTTGTTGGTCTGTCTGTTTGTTATGACTAATCTCTGAAACGGCTGAACCGATTTTAACGTAACTTTTATTGGCACTTAACAGATGTTATAAGGAGTAATTTAGAGTTATTTTTTTTAAATAAAGAATTATGGTTCCAAGGAAAGCCCCGTAACTATTGCCTAGATTTTTGTTTTATTATTGTGATATTTAAATAAAAATATGGGGTGTATCTACATTTTCTTTTAGAATAACATAGGTTTTTATAAAAGAAAATGTAGATGCACCTTTTATAAAAATTAAACCTTCGTTTTTAATTTGCTCCTTAAGTGATATTATAGTTATCTGACAGCATTTTATTACTTTAGCGAATATAATACAACGTCACTATCATATCTGTCGGGGATTATTATAGCATGATTGTTCATGAATGGATTTTCGTTGATAGTCTAATAATACCTGCTTAAGTCTAAATTATCATTAATTGAACAATTGAACATCCTGTTCATATAAATATATCTACACCTATCTTCAAAAAAGTTTGTGAAGGAGCTCGTCCGGGGAAGTACTACCACCATTGATACCTATTTCTGCCGCAAAGCAGCGTTGCTGTGTTCCGGTGTAAAGGGTATAGGTGCCGATGCCGGTGTAATTACAGGCACATGAGACATTTCATCTTCATCTCTGGGATGGCAACGCTTTTGCAAGTCCTCTGGTATTGCAGATGTCTATAGGCAGCGGTGACTATTTAACAACAGGTGGGCCGTCGGCTTGTTTGACATACAACGATGTTTGAAAAACAAAACTCCCAATAACGCATTTAATTCGATGTTAGTTGATATTAATTGGATAATCATTTGACTACTTTGAAATAAACTACCATTTTGTTTTATAAAACAATTATGGTCTCTCGTAAAAGTGACGATGAAAAGAAATTGTTCCGAGACTCACTAGTTGCTCTATCTATATTATTGTATTATAAGTTTTGTTAAATGTACATTTAACGGCATTTATATATAAATGTGGATGGATGGAGAGGAAGAGGGAGGCCAAAGAAAAGATGGATGGATTGTGTGAAGACTGATATGAAAGAGAAAGGAGTGAGTGATGGCTGACAGGATGGTATGGAAGAAGAAAACGCGTTGACCGACCCCAAGTAACATGGGATAAGGGCAAGAAGATGATGATGACATTTAACGGCATTTTTTAACGTAGTTTTGTTAATGTATCACTTTTTTTAAAGATAGTTTCTTTAATATATTAACTTTGCCTAGGTGTGAGACAGAATAGGCTACTAAAAAAAATGACAATAATGCTTTTCCCTTTTTTAGTGAATCTGTATTTTTTTTACAAAGCCTTGTCAATCATCATTATTTTATTTAGTAAACGAAATAAAAATTATGTCTGACATAGCTTTGTTTTATAATCTTTCGCATATAGTTCCCTTAATAAGGTTTTGAAACATGCATAAAAGAATGTAATTTTCATACAAAACGTATTTCAATATTTTGCCTTGTCATAATAATTTTGTGAAACATTATCAGAGACTAGAACTAACAACAAAATAAACGCAAACCCCCAAGTCAATAACGAGAAATAACTCAAACACTAGTTATTGATTGAAAACAAAACATCACGTAACCAGTAACGCGTTCGTTATCGGTAGAGGGGGTGAGGGGAGGTAGCGTTGCGGGGGGAGGGGTAGAGATAAGAAAGAAATCGACCTTATCGTGCGGTAACACGCGAAAATCGGTAAAGTGCACGCTGCGGGTAGTTGGGCCCAATATTGGAACCAAATGTTTGTGGAAGTAAAAGCCATGCGTAACCTAATGTTCGACTAGAATTTAAAAATAAATTACCGATAAAAAAAGTGATTTTCATATTAATACGAAAAAATAGTGTAATTTAAAATCTGAAATTAGCGTTTTAAAATCTTTCATTGTTTTTAATTTAAATAGTAGATTTAATTTTGAACTATTTGAATATTAAATTCATTAATTTAATTTATAGTACAGAATACAAATTAAGAAATAATTAAGTACCCGATTTATATGCGCCGTACGACACGCGAAAAACCTTAAAAATCAATCGTCGTTATCAAATAGCATAATCAAACATCATAGCTATTTATTTATTTCCCCACATACATTTTTAAACAACAATAAAAATACGTTTCAACCTAACCATTTCAAGACCAACATTTGGCCCAATGTTTGAGCCATATATGTTGCAATGTTGGCCCAAATATTTGCGATATGTTTGGTGATAAGAGCCCGTACATCTGTTATCTATTGCTACTGAAACAATTTTACATGTGAAGATAAAAATAAAGTGTAAATATACAATAAATTGTTTGATGTAGGCTATCTTCGTTTCCACTTATCTATTAGGCGCAGAATAGAATTTCAAACAAAAACACGCACTTATTTTATTGAACATAAATGTAAGTACCTCAGTACTTGGCCACTTAGGTTTTAAAAAGTTTAAAAAGAGAAACTATAGATTTTCTCTTTTTTAAACTGGCATACACATGGTAGTTCCATTTTCAAATTTTCCACCCAATCAGTGAACATACAGTTGATTTCTTTATTCTAATTCGGTTTTAAACACCATCTATCAATTGACGTTCTTTTTTTGAACTGTCGAAAAGGCGATTCCACCATAGATTTTTTTATGGCAATAATAGCAAGCTGTGATGTCAGTTTCTGCAAACAATTTTTTTTAATTGAATAACTATTTATAATTTTATAGTAAGCAAAAATGATTTAAAAATCTAATTTAACAGTTAAATTGAAAATTAATCGGTATTCATGGTTAAAATAAAGTGTTTTTAAGAATATGTGTACGGTATTAAATAATGTCTGCTATTCAATTAAAGCAATAAGGATAAAAATATCCTGCTAAGGATAAAAATATCTTGATACAAATAAAAAAAAGTCTAAAGTTACAAAAAAACTTTAGACTTTTTTTTATTTGTGTCAACTGAATAAGTGTATTTTTTACCGATGGGAAATCATCATGTGACTTCCCCCACCCTGGGCGGGGCGGGAGTGAGTGTCAGACTTTTACTGACTAAAACCCATCCATGTTCCTTCTTGTGCCCTTTGCGTTCCGGGAGCGCGGTATCTCATTCGAACAACCCGCAGCCCCGGCAAAAGGTTGTTTAAATTAGGTTTGAAAAAATCTGATAATAATCTCTGAAAAGATTATCGCTACATAAATAAGTATTCTGTGAAGGACGTGTAATCCATGCCCTTCAGACCGCGATAACTTTGATAAATTCTAAGCAAATCTAGGAGATATTATTTATTTACAATCTACACAGATATGATAATAAAATACTTGGCTACTTATTTTTATTTCCGATTGTAAGTTAAGTAGTTGTAGTAATGAAATTACAGCCTATTTATTTCAATAAATGTTCTAAAATTAGATGTCACTATTATTATTTTTTCTGTTTAATTCGAATCTATTATTTATTTTTATTGTCTCATAGTTAATCTATACCTAAATATACACGATAGATAAAAAAATACAAAAAAAAACAGTTTAAATAATTTTAAAACTAACCCAGATGTCAAGTTCTTGAATTCCATTTTTAAAAAGAGACTAATATTAAATTCTTTTATTTCGTATAATTCTAATTTTAAATTCTATAAATGTGCATAATTTAAAAATGATAAAAAAGAAAACACGAACCGCCAATAAGTTCCGTCCATAGCGCACAGTGGTTCGAATGTAATCACATGCACAGTGTTTTGCCTCGACAATCTAGCGCGCACTAACTGCTTTCGTCCAAGCGCGACTCTTATCGTTGAAAAAACCGATAAAAACTTAATCGAGCGCGATTTTTACGATTTTTATCGTACGACATGCTGGATTACATAGTCTGATAGCAATCACAATTATTGTAGGAGCACTGTGTAGATTGCTATCTTTACAGCCGATATGTGGATGGTAGAATTTATTTTTGTGATTATTGAAATCTGATAGCAACTGTGTGTAACGTTATTGATATTCTTCATACTACGTATCTACTATAGCTTGTGCACGGGACTTTATATGCGTGGTTAAGTTACGTCTTTAGTTACTGCTCCGCTTCTGTGTGGCGTAGCGTGATGTTATATAGCCTATGCTATTCCTTGTTAATCTGGCTTTCAGATACAACAAGATTGTTTCCAATCCGATTGGTAGTTTCAGAGATTAGCGCGTTTAAACAAAATATAAAAAAAGTCTTCAGATTTATTATATTAGTTTAGATGACGTATTGTAGAATCAGTTTTTCTTATACATATAAATTCCAGTTTATTGATTTGATTTGTCACAGTCGTGTGCAGGATTGAACATAATTGAATACTTATTTTTTTTGATCCAGTGTGTGAAGTCCTGCCCGTGATCCTGAGAGAGTGTAGCTAATTATGGGTAGTCAGCAAGAATATCTATTTTTTTTTATCACAATAATGGATCCTGAACCTTTATGGTTTTTTTTTTAAATGATTATTTGAAATGGCACTGCGTCCTCCCGGTACTTGTTGCTTTTTTCTTTTTGGTCAGTTTTAGATTACCTGGGATGCCATATTTTTATCCTAAGCATTTTATTAAAGTCAATAGTATAGTAGTAGTAGTTTCATTAGTATTTTATTTTTATTAATGTAGATAAAAATAAATAAAATGTGTAACTATAAGCACGAAACTCGAGAACGGCTGAACCGATTTGCTTAAATTCTCAGAACAAGGTTCAAAATTCAGAAAATCAATTTTCGGAAAATCCACCGGATAACTCGATAATTTGCTAGCATTTAAATAAATATTATGTTCTATCAATTTTCAGAACCTAATTTAATTAAATAAAATAGCAGTCAATTCCTATGAAGTACTTAAAAAAACCTAATTTTCTCTTGTTTTATTTTGCAACGCATTAAATGTAACAAACTTTGCGTTAGCTTATCAATAACTTGTATAACTAGTTAATTGGCATAGATATGGGGAGTATTATCTCACTTGAAATGGCGCCTTAAGAACACCGATAAGTTTTTAAAAGAAATAGCTTCTTGCTTGTCAACTGTTTAAACCAGGGGTTACCAAACTGAACAAGCAAGCGAGCTGAGCGAGCTGAGCGAGCTCTGTACTAGCGAGTGTTAGGTGGCACGCCGTCCGCAGGCCCGCACCTACGGTGGCCGGAAATCGGTCTGCGACTCCCGACGCCCGAGGCGTCTTTGTTAGTTGCGGCTGCTGAGTCTCGAGGTTTGCCTCTCCCACACGAGAAACAGGCCCGAGTAGGCGGCGCGTTGTGTTCCACGCGCGCCTCAAAGAGATATCAACACAGTAGACAGGCCCCGCTAGGGCCACTGTCTGCCAGGGTTGCAGAATTTGGTCGATAGTGTTATAGCGGTCCTGAAGGCAAAGGGGTTTAGGAAGAACACGGATGGGTTTTAGTCAGTAAGAGACTGACACTTCATGATTTCCCATCTTTAAAAAAAAGGGTTTACCAAACTGTGCATCGCGACGCTCTTGGGCTTCTTAAAGCCACGGCGGGGGGTCCCGCGACAGTAGGCACAGGTCATCGGCACACGATGTCCTTCCCGTAGATGGTAGTAAAATTATTGTATTTTTATATTTCCTAAATAATTATATAATTAAAATTTAAAATTATAGAGTTGTCCTTAATTAATTAATAAGTTAAGGAATTTTTATTTGTTTTTTTTTATAGTTTTGTTCTATTTCAATTAACAATAATAATTTAAATAGATAATCTTAAAGTCTGCTACACACAAAAATCATCTTTTAGAAGGGTGTCGCAAAATAAAAAGTAAAACCTGCGACAAGAGTTTACAAAAAAGATTAGGAACCCCTTTTTTTTTTATAGACGGGAAATCATCAAATAACTTCCCCCGCCCTGGGCGGGGCGGGAGGGAGTGTCAGACTTTTATTGACTAAAACCCGTCTATGTTCCTTCATGTGCCCTTTGCGTTCCGGGGGCGCGGTATCTCTTTCGAACAACCCGCAGCATTAGGAACCCCTGGTTTATACAATTACTTGTAGGTAAAGTAAATTAATCTTATAGATAATTGTGTACCTATGTAGTTTAAGTAGTGCGCATCGGTAGGTAATTGTCACACACGATAATAAAATAATTATAATAAATTGTATTATAGCAAAAAAAAAAATACAATAACTAAAATAAATAAAGTAGGTAACAAAAAAAAAAAAAAACTAAGTAAAAACCTACATCAGTCGAAGCCGATACGCAACATTAGTTTAAAAAATTGCACGAAGATAGCTAGTGTCGCACTGTGGTGCGAAGCTTATCGCGTGGGGACAAAAGAATTTTTGACGACTGAGCAAACATAATGTGGCGCGGATCGCGATCCGAATCTGTTCGGACAGGTGACGTGTGACGATACAGTGCCCGTAGAAAAAACACATATATTTTATACCTAAAAATATTTATAAAGCCCCGTTTGTGATGAATAAAATGTTCGCCAATATTAATAAAGAGCTTTTATAGTTTCCGCTGCTCAATTTGTACCGCTAAACTAATTATCTCAAACACCGGTTCTCAAATACCACAAAGCATGCTCAAAAACAGATTAAAAATGTCGAGTGCACGGTGGCTTTCAATAAACCTTCTTTATTTTGTTCTGAACTCTAGTGCGAATGGTGTCGCTATCACACATAACAGTCGAAAAGTTTTTCAACTCTGTACAGAACGGCGCGGGCTTAGCTCGACGGTGACGAGACGGCGACAGGTACGTAGGTAAATACGTGGATATCTCGCAGCCGCCTGCCTCACACTGATACGTCACTCATGTAAGTTTTCTTCGCGTTTCCGCGAATTATCGAATAGAAGTTGAAATTGGAATTTTTGCGTGGTTTTTTGCTAGGATGGAGCGCGGTTGGAGCACTGTGCGATGTCTCTTAGCGATATTGTCATTCAAGTTTTGGATGAAATTTAATATAAAGTAGGTATCCTTTACTTCCTTTGCAGTAAATTGATACTTAATCGTGTGTCACTCATCTTTTTGAACGTTTGGGTTTCGCTACGGGTTAGGTTTTATCAACATACTTGCACAGGTATTCATGCATTACTAATGCGCGCGATTTATGGCCGTTGATAAGGTTAAAAGATGTTTTTATTGTGATGAACTGGTTTTTAAAGATATTGCGTGCTAGAATTTGTTATTTCGTGACGAAGGTTAGTCAATGACTCATTAGGGGGCAAACGAAATCTTTCTGTATCTACAGTATGATTAAAGTCTCTAATCGAGGATCCAAAAGATTGAGAAAATGCGGCAAGGCTGCATTTTAAAACCTATTCAATAAATTGCCGTTAATTTGCTTCGCACAACAGTCCCATATAATATGGGATGCGATAATAGACTCGTCTACTCGATGGACTTTCATTTCCGCGCGCACGTCCCTCGATAACAAAGAAGTGTTGACATATTTAGAACAAGCCTGAAATCGAACTGGTTGGCGGCGCGGCCGGCGGCTGCCGACAGCCGTCACCACTGCCAACATTGCCAACTAACGCGAGATTTTAATTTTCGAATCCATCGCCGCTGACGCGCGCCCTTTTGTTGCCAACGTCACAAACCGATTGGTTCCTTCGCCATCTTTTTTTAACTGTCAAAGTCGGATGACGTATGTCAGAGGATTGAGTTGATTGATTTCGAATTGGAGTTTCGACAGCTTCGTCGATGGCGCTCGTCGGTTTTAGACACTCTTTTTGGTGGTGTCTTTCCTAATTTGTTTTTACAATTTTGCATACTTATTCAAATTGCAATTCCTGTTTAATGTTATTCATTGTTAATACAAAACCTCATCGCTTAAAGTGTGTTGTGTGTTTACAAAATACTCTTATCTCCAAGAGGCTGAAATTCTGACTCACAGCTTTCACCTGCGTTCAAAATTGGACGAAAATTGAAAAATATGAATAGATTTCTGGCGTGGCGCGCCTTCTATCGTATCGGTGGTTGCCGTCCACCGTCCGTCACTATCTATATTCCACACGAGCGCTCTCGATACTCGCTTCCTCGATACACCTACTCGATTAAAATAAGAATATTTTAAGGCACAACACTATTGTGAGGCGCATGGACCTTCCGAGAAAGGTTGTAAGCTGATATGGCATTCAGAAAGCTGTGAATACTTTACACGTGTTCTTGTGTTTGTTAAAGTTTATGTTTAGTAAAAATCTTATTGGATGTTTAACAAGAATATCAACCACAAATTATTTACATTAAAACGAATGCATCCATTTGTCTTGTCATTATCACCTTTGCGTGTCAAATATGACTTTTGTTAATGTCAAATTTGACATGCAAAGGCTTGTAAGGACATTTATATGCCGAACAGAAAATTAATTTGTAAAATCGTACACGGATAAATACTAACAATAAAAATAAAGAAGTGCAAACTCGGGACGGCAAACTAAAACAAAGCCGTCGAGACACTTAATCGAAATAGAGGTGCGCAATAATCCAACATGGCGTCTGCAATTCGACTGCAGATGCAATTGTCACGGGCCGATGGGCTCGCTCCCGCTCCTTCTGTTTTTACTCGATTGCTCGATTACTCTATTCTCGTTTTTCGTCGTGCCCGACTAGCGATACCGTTCCTACACTGAGACCTGTCATATCGCCTTTGTTCGACGTGTACCGAAAAATAGCAAAAAACGAGATAAAAAGTCTCTCCCTAGCAAATTGGGCGTCTCTGTTATAAACAACAGAGGTGGAATGTAACGATAGCGAACAATAAATGTCCGATCCGTTTGTACGATGTGAATTTGTTGATTGTTTCGGCTCACCGGTGCTTTGTCAACGGTAGTTTTGGCGCGCTCTCCAACTGTCACTTTGACGTTTCAACTTTTTTTTAAAGGTTCCTTTTTTCGATGGCTACTCATTTAAGGGGAAAGGTTATGCAGCCTATTAACGTTTTAAAACGTTATGACTGCTTTTTATATTTCTTTTGTTTTTGTAATATTCGAGTTTCTGAGTGACAACGCTTTGTTGCTGGTATTGTAATTGCAATTGGTTTTTTTCCGTTTCGACGGTCCACTCACTTTGGCTCATGGAAAGTACCTAATGCAGAGCTTCCCTTTTTATTTCGTCCGCAATATTCAGAAAACAAACAGAACGAATCCTAAAATGATTGATTGTAGTAATTAGCATACTGCATGAGTTTCTACTTTTTACATGCAGGTTTAATTTTAATAGGTATATTGGGCGGGCTGTTATCTCAGGGAGTTGGGGTGTCTGGGTGTGCCGGGGGGTGTCGGGAGGTGTTCGATATGAATCACCAGGAGTAATGGCTGCAATATCACGTAGTGCAGTTTGTCAACTGGTTGTAGCCTCCCGGTCGCATAGATAATACAGAGATTGTGCCCGTAAGAGATACGCTTGTTCTCGATAGAGTTACGTCTGGTGTTGGCCGACTAACATTTTAGTTCATGTTATCCAAGCACATAGATCATGTGAAAATTATTAGTTACATTCTCGTAATAAATTAGGCAGCAATCACACTCGAGAAAATAATGTTCTTTTAAGCTTTGTTACTGAATGTTCAGTCAGTGAGCTTAAGTTTGACTAAGAATGACTTGATGAAGGTCCAGGAAACCGCTGGATGTGAACAGTACAGGCTTGGCCAGTTTGGTGACATTTGAGGGAGGTCTATGCACAAGCAAAGTGTTATTAGGCTTTTCCATCAAGAATTCCTATGTAACAGCACAGAGTTTAGAAGTGGTGGTGTGACCACAGTTAGATCACGCCCCCGTGCCAAAAGCACATATGATAAAGCAGTTGGTCCTGCGTCTGATCTCTCCCCGGTGGTGTTGGTTTACCGTCCTATCAGACTGAGTTTTAAGGAAAAGGGAGTGGACCTGTCTTGGGGCACACCCTTGTGCTATAGTATCTCCTGTATACTTGCTTATCGTAACAGAAATTCGATTCAAAGAATATTATTCATTAAACAAATTATTCGACTTTTACCACGACCAATCAGAACCACCGCAACAAAAATAATACTTCCCCGGTTTTACTCAATCGAACCCAACAATAGCGGACTCCCGCTAAAAGATTTCACCCTGTATCAATATCCTCTTGAAGCGAGCTCGAAAAGAGCAAGTTGCGATACAATCATTCACAAGTATCATCGCGCTAGTGGCTGAGTGGATGAGCGCGGGTAATCTGCGTTCGGGAGCCGATCGGTTCCGAGTGGCTGTTCGGCAATTACTGTTGGAAGAATTAGATCAGGGAGTATCACGTTCTGCTGCGGTTGGGTGGATGATATGGTGGGGGGCCTTTTGTCTTGACCGGCTTGTTATGCGTAAGTGAGTTTATTTTCTATATATATGTGGTGTATATATTTGCAGAAAGGCGCTGGATGCAGGCTTCCAGTCGGTGCTTTTGGTATTCCATGGGGGAGGCCTATGTCCAGCAGTGGACGTCCTGCGGCTGATATAATGATGATTATGAACGTTTAGAGTTTAATGTCCATTCTTCTCTACTTTATTTATTTATTATTTATTTATTTAAACTTTATGCAACAAAAAGTACAAAGGCGGACTTAATGCCTTAGGCATTGTCTACTTCCTATATGATACTACCTTTTGGATGGGGCCACTACATTGAATTATATTATTGTTTGACATTCAGAAGTGCCTTTTAATGGTCTAATTGAATAAAATGTCTTTGTTTTTATATTAATCATTTAAAAAAAATACGGTTCCGTAAGAAAATTGACGCGGAGTAAGTGGTGGGCGAAAACTAGTACCTAAGAAAAAAGGAACATTAATAAACAGTGTTCTATTTTTTTTATAAACAGGTATGCTAGCCACATGCCATTGTAATTAGTCATTCATTACAGTGACTACAAGATTTCCATACCCATATAAGTACATCGTCAACCTCTAATTGCATGTAATGTAACATTCATTCTACAATCGATAACGCGCAATCGAGTAACTCGCTAACTCGATTAATATCTCGATTAGATCCTGCGCTTGCGCAAGTCTCGGAACAAATGTTAGGATATTCCCACGCTGTTGTGTATCTAGCTTTAAGTTTAGTGTTACTTAATAACGGTGTTTTAGTAAGAAAACTCGTGATTATCATTTTAGTACTTCTGGGGAATTTTGTGTTATCTGTGGTAAATGATCGGGGTAAGAATTGATGGAATTTGGGTCTGTGATTGTATTATAAACTAGCGAGCTGCCCTCGACTTTGTCCGCGTGGCTTATACGTATTTCACCCGCGTCTTTGGTTATTGCTCCGCTCCCGTGTGTTGTAGCGTGATGTTATATAGCTTATGTTATTCAGGAATAATGTAGTTATCTATTGGTATTAGTATTTCTAGAGATTACCTCTTAAATACACAAACAATATCACCTTTTCACAGTATTAGCATAGATAGATGATGTTAAAATTTAGATTCACATTGACGTCCGCTACACAAAGAGCAATGCTACATAGAGGATACCCTGCTCACCTCCTGTCAAAACGAGCCTGAAGATTGACCATCACGCCTATATTCCCCGAAGGGTTAGGCAGAGGTGTACCAATATACACCCACAGTTTGCCGGTATATTTAGGTCCCATGTAATACGGACGGGCCTGTTGGTCTAGTGGTTAGCGACCCTGACTGCTAAGCCGGAGGTCGTGGGTTCGATTCCCACCCAGGACAAACTTTGTGTGATGAGCATGATTGTTTGTTCTGTGTCTGGGTGTGATTTATCTTAATATGTATGTATTTATAAATTATATAAGTATGTATATCAGTTGTCTGGTTACCATAACACAAGCTCTGCTTAGCTTGGGATCAGATAGCAGTGTGAGTTGTCAAAAAACAAAAAAAAAAACAGAGGGCGAGCCATTGACCGGGCACAAATCCAACAACGGAGCTGCTACTGAGAACTTCATAGAAAAACCCAATAACACTTTTTGCTCGACCTGCGAATCGAACCCAGGACCTCTAAGCGTAGCAGTCGCGCTTAGGACCACTAGGCTAACGAGGTAGAAGATTGAAGTATGAGAATTATTAATCTCTATCTCTTTTCTTTTTTCAAGTGCGAGCAGGACAGCGTGAAGGCGCGAGAGTGGCTAATCTACCATCGCACGCTCCTCGATGGGGCTTCAGCGCTTTTGAAAAGTTCGCCTTTTACGGTATCTGAGTGAGTGTACGGAAGTATATTATGTACTTATAGACCCCTTTATTTCATCTGAGAATGGCAGATTAGGCTTTATAATAAAGGTCAGAAAGTCTAATTTCTTTTAGTTTAAAATGTCACTATATCTTTTTTTATAGCATTAGAATAATATTGGCCAAATATCGACAGTTATTCTAATAAATTGCTGAAATGATTGTAGTTTTTTTAGTAAATGTGTGATTATAATTATTATGTATGATATTTTATCGTGAAATAACGAAAGTGTTGTAACGTTATGTTTCTATTGTAGGTAGTATTGAATGGAGTATTGTCTTTGAAAAGCACATACTTACCTAATTGTAACCACTTGTTTTCAATGGTTTGAAGTTAAAGTAGTCTTACCGCGGATGATACGTCTCTGGATATTAAGTGTCGTAAACTTACCTGTAAATAAAAAATAAAATAAAGTTAGAAATTAAGGCCCAATACAAGAAACATGGCTTTTCTGTAATAGGTATGTAGTGTTCAATATAGATGTCCTTTTCAATATTTTATATACAAACGTACATAAAGCCACGCATTTTTTCCATGAGGGTAAAATATGTTGTAAGTACGGTAGGTAATACAAAACTCTTCGTGTGCTATTCCGACTGGCGCTTGGCCGGTTTTGACGCGAAACGTCCTTAAAATCACATGCTACTCTAGTCCGAAAAGCGGATTGTAACGAAACAGGTTCTAATCTTTAACTTCGCTCGTCCTTCTTTATAGAGTCCTGCCTATCTGACTAACTGATCGACTTCTTGACAATTCAACAAGTGCCTATAGCTAAGCCGCTCGACCTACGACCAATTTTTGACCGATTTCCTCTCGCCGACAAAGAAATCTGTCAAAATATCGGTCGTGGGCGGTGGCCTAAATGGTATTTTTGAATTAAATGCTTTGACTAACACTAAAAGCGACTTCTTGTTCGTTCTTCTCCATAGAGACCTACGTTTTGGAACGAGCAACTAGCTTCAATTTTAAACTGTAACTTCTTGACAATTCAAAAGTGCCTGTAAATGGTCTAATTGAAATAAATGCTTTGACTTTGACTGTGACTTTGACTCACTAACATTGACGTTTGACGTTAAACCAACAGCCGTGTCCGTTGCCCCATCCGATATTTTTATACCATCACGCCTGTATTCCCCGAAGGGTTAGGCAGAGGTGTACCAATATACACCCACAGTTCGCCGGTATTTTTATTAATAACCTCTCAAAGATAAACAATACGTAAATCAAAGTAACGGGTAATAGTGAACATAGAAATATCCGATCGGTGCAAGAAACGTAATAAATACGAAGTTTACGAGAACAAATGCAATGAATCAAAAACAAAACAATGCGATTATCCCTGCGTTGTAGTGTTTGTGGAGGCGCGAGCGATGAGCTGACAGCGGGGCGGGAGTTGGGACATATGGAGGAATTGTGAAGTACCTATTTATAGATCGGTACCTAGGTAATTAATGAGATTCCTGAACAATATTAAATGTTTTGTAGGTACTTATGGCTCATAATAATCATTTAATCATCCACAATTGTTATATTATAACAATTGTGGATGATTAAATGATGAGCTAGTTTATACATATTATGTATGCATGTAAACTAGCTTAAACATTCTATGTACTGACCGGTTCAATGACAATTCTAAAGTGCCCGTAAATGGTTCAATTTAAATAAATCATTAGACTTACATTATTTTTAAAGTATTATACCTTAAGAGTACCCCGTTATGGGATCACTCTGTCTATAACAAAGGACATTAATTGTTTATAATAATGCTTGTCGTAAAAAAATTACAATTAGCGAGTCATTTTACACAAATACTTACTTAAAAAGTATCAGTCCACAATAAAATTACTATTGAGAACTTCTACTTCGAATCATTTAACAAAACTTGAATTTTTCAAATCAATATACCTAGCCCCAGAATCACCACGACCTTCTCCATTCAAGAACACCTACACCTAACAGCCAGCATCTATAAGACCCACGTCTCCATTGTCCCACCCGCCACATCCCCCAACTTGCGCCAGCCCCAAGTTCGACAAGAGCAAGCTCAGGAAATGAAGCGGGCCCGGGAGAAGCCGATAAATCCAGCACCACACAAAGAACTTGCCACTTCTTGCGTCTTTATTAACTTGCGACAAATTGTCTTGCAATAATTAAGTTTACGAATATGTTAAGGAGCGTGTGGCACTTTGTTTTTTCTGCTAAGAATAAGGGTACTGGGACCGTAGAGGCTTTGGCTGGATGAGCCGTATACTAAGTTATTTTGTGTGCCTACTTTATGCTTAAGAAGAGAATGATAGACTGCGGTTCTCCGGAGAACCGAACATAGTTATATTACTTGTACACCGTAAATGGTAGGGCATAAAGATCGTATTTATAAGTGACTATAAATAACAACTTTTTACCTATGAACACTAATCAATTGAATTGAATTCAGTTCAATTTATTTGTGTAGGTGAAAAGGAGCAGTATCAAATTGGATAACTACTGCCTCTTTAGCCTAGTGGACCTATGATTACCAGGTCGAGCAAAAAGTGTTATTGGGTTTTTCTATGAAATTCTCAGTAGCAGCTCGGAGTTTGGATTTGTGGCAATAGGCTCGCCCCTATATGAGACCTAAATATACCGGCGAACTGTGGGTGTACATTTGACCACTTCTGCCTAGCCCTTTGGGGTATACAGGCGTAACGGTATGTCATGATAAATATTACCCTTTTATACGTAAAAAATGCACTTTAATTCATACAGAGCAATTGGCATTAATTCTTTAATAAGCAGTTCTTAATTACCAACTTCTAAATGAATCAACAAGAAAGTATTCCTACTGTTAGTCAAGCGTGAGTGTGACAATCTTTTAATTAAATAAAACAACTGATTGAACAATAAACAAGTAAAGTTATTCAAGTGTTAGTAATGTAAAACGGGTTCTGTAAAATACAGGAGGGATTGACTAGCGATAATCCGCGGTGTGGCTTACTTTACATTGTTTGGTTAAACTTTCTATAAGTAAAAGATTTGATTTTGGTTATTGTGACTATATTTTGGGGAGGCCTATTTCTAGTAGTGGACGTCGAGTGGCTGTTAAGAAGATGATGATGATGCTGAAAAGGTTTTGGTTTTTTTTTTATTTATTCGCCTGATTTTTTATTAATTTATTTGTTAAAAATGGAGAGATTGCTGGACTATTCTCAGAGTGAGTATCTTATAGTTAGACAAGCATGAAGCTTTCATAAAAGTTTCATTTATTATTTAGACACACATAATTGTGTATATGACACCGTTAACCAAAAATTCTAAGACGTATTTCTCTAAAGGATCTCTTTATTTAATGCCTGAAAACCCGATATTTTTTTAATTTACAGAAAAATTAGATTTTTATTTAGTTGGCAGGAAAGTGATGTCCAGTTTCCTATTGTCATCCAAAATCTATGGGTGATCACATTTTGATATTTGATTGATGGTTGTCTTGAATACAACTATAGCATCTTAAAAGTGCTCGCGATGCTCTACGTAACTTAGCAGAACTTTGCTATAAAATATTATAACAAAAATAAAAATAAAAGTTAACACAATGTGAAAAAACTTGAACCTTCATACTAATAGAGACTATTATATTTGCTAATATAATCCAATAGCAAAGTAATAAAATCGTATCGAATAGAAACAAAAACAAACGATCTATCCAGTAACTACATCATCCAAATACATCCTATTTGTATTCAAAAACGATCGCTTACTGTAAACATTTGTGCTTAAAACGGTACAGCCAGCGTTGTTTCATCTCTTTCAGGAAATTACCACAGTTCCTAGCGGATTATTGCAAAATAAGATATTGTTCACTCAATCTGTTCACTCGTTCGTTCCTCGTTCACTTCATTCGTTTGAATGATGCGCCTTTGTTTCGAAATTTGAATTTGTAAGTTGTGATCCGTTAGTAGATTGGATTGGGTGGTTTCAATTTTGTTTATCTTTTAAATGCTTAATCAATTGTATTAGGAATAAGGTTTTTGATGTGAAATGTTCTATTATCCGTTTATAATGTTTTAAGTTGAAAGTTTTGTTTGTTTGTTCAATTTAATTAAAATGCTATATAATTTGAAATATACTGATTGGATCATACTGTATTGTCATGTGTCCTGTCAATTTACAGTTACAATAAACCATACCAGCCTATTACTATTGTCCCACTGCAGGGCAAAAACCTCTTCTCCTACAGGGAAAACACGAGCATTGATCACCACGCTTGCTCAAGGCGGATTGCCAATTTAAACTTAGTAAGTTAAAAGTCCTGGTTATCCCACAATGTTTTTCTTCACCAATGTCAGTGATGTCCAAGAAAAAGACATGTATTTTTTTAAATAAAAAAGTACATACCAAAACAGCCACCCTTTGCTCACTTGACCAAAACATAAAACCTTAAAAAGGTATTTTTTTTCAAACTGCAAAACATTTTAATAGAAAACGATATCAAAGATAAATAGTCATGAAATGTTAGAAGGAAATAAATAAACATGGTTGCCACTGTGACGGACGGACGGACGGAATAGGAAATTGCGGAGCCAGATCGCGGGATCTTGTCAACGCGTCAATATAAACTAATGTTATTCAATATTTTGTTGCGTTTTATACTCGCTACATGTTTTACTGAACGACTGTACTTTTTATTTTGCGTTTTTTGTGACGTTTGTATTGTGTTTTGTCGATACAAATAGATATAAATATGTAGGTACTTTCTATTTTGCTTTTAATATTGATAATAAGTATGTGATAAACAGGGTTAAATAAAAATAAATAAATAAGCAGAATCACCTACTTGGTTTTTTATTCTCAGTAAATCTGCTATAAAATCTCACGTCAGTTTGTTAAGGAAACCAACGTTAAAAAAAAACTAAAACGAATAGGACAAGTTAAATATGGACGTAGGCACATTAGATATTTAACATCAAGACTTTCTTAAATGTATCTCTGTCTCTACAATACACTTTAAAGTGACAGAGATAGCATAATAATTAAAGGTGCCTTAAAATTGAGTTGCGTTTAAAAATTTGGCCGTTAGTTTTTCAGGATTTAACTAATTTAGTTTTTTTATAATTAATAAGTTATTCATTGTGACTGTCCAGTGACTCTACAGGTGCCACAAAAATTATCAATGAAGGAGATAGCACAGCTGTGAATATACTAGCTACTATACGTTATGATAAAAAAAATATCTAATCAGTCATTCACTGTATAAAAAAAATGTGGAAGCCAAGTCAAAGAAACAATTTTAATGCAAAGTTATTGTATAGACAGACCTCTATTAATTGTGGGCTAGTTAAAAAAAATAACGGCTGAGTTCGCATCACGCAAAAAAACGTTTTTTTTGAGCTTAGTGTTAAATATTGCGGAACCAATATTTATCATTAAACACAAAAAAGCCGTTTCTTTTACGCGGATCACCTTATTTTTCTAATCTTGTTGTATTTATATTCCCTATATTCTGTTGTTTAAACGGCCGGATTAATACCACCTACATAAATTGTGAAAATTTCAATTTTTTACCTATTACGATTCATGAGTTTATATCCTGCTGACAGACAGACAGCAGAGGCTCAGTAATAGGGTCCCGTTGGCACCCTTCGAAACGTACGGAACCCTAAAAGTCGTCTAGTATTTTCTATATCTGATAACGAACATAAAAACCCGGCATAGATTAAAAAAAAGAATAAATAAATATAAATATACCAACACGCCTGTATTCCCCGAAGGGTTAGGCAGAGGTGTACCAATGTACACCCACAGTTCGCCGGTATATTTAGGTCCCATGTAATAGGGGGCGAGCCTATTGCCATTAACCGGGCACAAATCCAAACTCCGAGCTGCTACTGAGAATTTCATAGAAAAACCCAATAACACTTTTGCTCGACCTGGGAATCGAACCCGGGACCCCGCACAGCAGTCGCACTGGCGACTGCGAGACCAACGGGGCAGTTAAAAAAAAGAAAAATAAACAAAAACCAAACGACTAGACATCGAAGTTCGAACCAAGAAAAAAAACAGCAATATATTTGCAAACCACACATCCGTACGTGAAGGCAAACCCGTCATAACTTACATAGCACACACAAGATTTTAATATTACGATAAGGCGGGGGCGATCGCAGATGTATGCGTTGTCACGACACCCGCCAATATCCGACGGAGAATTGAAATATCTGACCCAACCACCCATCCCTAGTCACCCGGAGCCTGCATGTTGGCTGTATTTAATTATTTTATGTATATATGTTGTAGTGAGGAATCTAAGACGATAGTCGAGGTTTGAGGGATATTGAAAGTGATGGCAGATCGAGGTGTGTTTCTGGGAATGTTTTCAATTCGGTTTTTAGGTGGGTAGTGAAAACTTGAGGCGGTCAAGAAAAATGCTAATTTAGAAAAGTTCAAAATCTATAGTTGCAATCTCATCTTAGCAACAATCAATATCCTGTAAATGTGTTAATTTTAGTTTTTAGGTGATAAGAGAAAAATTGGATAATCAAGAAACAAACATAATTTAGTCACAATCTCAACTCAGCGACAATCAATGTTAGAAAACGTTGAGGCATTTTTGACAGATTGAAAATGATACTATGATATATTTGAGTGCACGGTCAGGTTGTCGTTAATCATTACATGGTGAAACTGTTTTTTTTTGTTTTTAATCTCAAAAATGGCGCTAAACCATGAATCCAGGGTAAAAGTTCACGATATCTCTTCAACTGTTATAAGTCTTAAGAGTCACCACGGAGATTCAGGACAATTTTTCTAAGCAAAAGAATAGTTGATCGAATTGTACTTGATAGGTTTCTAGGTACAATACGATCAACTTTTCTTTAGGTAGGAAGGTTCCTACTTAGGTAGGTACCAATAAACCTTTGTACACCTCACATCAACATAACCTATGAAACGTTTACACCAGCGATAACTCTGTTTGTCTGTCCGCGTGTGTGGGTGCTATCTAATGCATCGCTGATTCACAATGTTGACTCACAATCACAACTGACACTATCACTGCTTTTAGTTGGTTTAGTCATCTAGTTTTATGTTTAACTATAATTGTTTTATCTATCTTTAACTGTGATTTCATTGGCTAGTACTTTGCGTGTGTCTGCGTCTGCATACATTTCGTAGTTAAAAGAAACTAATAACCTCAAATTTTAGTAACTGGGTTGTGGAGGTAAGGTAGGCAGTCGCTCTATGTAAAGCACTGGTATTCAGCTGTCTCTGGTTAGACTAGAAGCCGACTCTAACATAGTTGGGAAAAGGCTAAACAGATGACGATGATGAAGTAAATTAAGAAATAATATTTTTTTATCCAATCGAACTTAATGTTCGCCCCATTTCAATCATAATAATATCATCCTTCGCACATAGTTTATTTGGTCCTATCACTACTATCAACTCTGAAAGCCATCGCTAATCATTGTCATCATCATCGTCATATTATCAGCCGCAGGACGTCCACTGCTGGACATAGGTCTCCCCATGATTTAGGACCGGTTGGCTAATTATTGTGTATGATACATAATTATGGTGTAATTTCCAAGTAAAAAACTGAAGGCAAATTTTGACCTCAAACTAATCTTTTTAATCGCATTTTATTAGTTCCCATTTCTTGTCATCAACTTTCCTTTATCTTTATGACCTGACAAATATCCCTCACATCATGCCACAACTCCTCGTAATTATGCGCCCCTGGTACATGCAAGAGTGAAAGATACCGCATTCCGATGACACGCACCGTCTGTACACCGTCTAGCCGCTTCGCCATGGCTATCAGCGCGTACGCAGCCTGCTTTCGCGCCAACTTACCCTCTTTATAACCAAGATACCGTAAAAACCAGAAGCTTTCCAATGGATTTTCAACCTTGGACTGTAGAAGTTAAAGTGCAATGTTAACTGCAAGGATGTGGCACAGTTTAAACAAATAAGAACCTCAATGCAAGTTATTTGAAATGAGAATCGAATGCAGTCCATCCAGGAAGGTTCTTCAGAAACCAATACAAGTGATTTTTATTCTTAATTCTTGTAACTTTAGGGTTGTTTTTCCTTTGAACAAAGCTGGTGGTTATATTTTTTCGGAGCCAGGAAAGGTGGTTGCGCAAAAGCTCTTCACACGTGCAAAGACTGACCAATTCTGCAAATCGATGCGATCGGCGATCGGTAACGGAACCAGATGCGTGTGAGCGCACTTTTTTAAATGATTCACGGCGTTTGGAATATGGACGAAGGAAAACAGGTGGCAAAAAGTTTGTGCCTTATGTGGTTTTAACATGGATTTAGTGCATGAGTAAATAAGACGTTCCAATGTTAGCATATTTCGTCAGTTTTATAGCTTTTCCATGCATTTTAACTGTAGGTATAGTTTTGGTCGTTTTGATCGTTGCACTTTTTTATGGAACTGCTGATTTTTTTAGTAGGTAATTAAATAAATAAGAATTATTTCTTTTCCTAACTAAATCTAAAGCCTTTAATATAATATTACCTACCTATATGAAATTAATAAATTAAAATGAAATTATTGTGTGTAATTTATAAAATGAGAGAGCAATCAAAGAGTATCAAAGATAGACCACTAACTAATAAGATCTACAAGGATCACTTGATACCAAAATATTATCACTATTAGTCTATCACTTAGTACACTTAATCATTAACCAAGAACTCAATTACCAACGCACGCCATTCAAAATAAGAACCACAATCGAACTAACCAGTAACCAACAAAGTTGCTTTCCCAACTGACAAACAACTGTAAGCGTCTAAACAGACAGTCTCAATTATTTTTACTTCTATACATCACGGTGTGGACGCCATAACTCAAATAGATGTTACTCGTAGCTCCGACTAACTTACTACAATGCACGAGGAAGAGAATAATTTTAATTGGCACACAATAAAATATGGTGAGTCGGTTGCTGTATCGATTACAGACCGCATTGTCGATGGTTTAGCTAGTGATGGGAAGGGGTCGGTAATTTAGTTCTTTTCGGTTTTGATTTTGTCGTTGGTTTGCTAGTGATGTGGTTGGGTTGATTGTTTGGTGGATTTTTATTAATTAGTTGTTATTGTAATGATGATGTCTTTGGCAATGTGATAGAAAGTGTGACCAGCATGATGTATAAACGTGTACGAGGCGAAAGGAGTATGTAAAGATCGTAACAGGTGGCGTTCTGTGGGTTCTGCCTTCCCACATGAGAATACGGCGTGAGTTTATGTATATAAAGTGATAAAAAATAAATTAATGTTATAAACAACGAATGCGCTTAACCTAGATACTATAGAGACCTGAAGACAATTAATTCTACTAATTAAAAACGTTCAAAATCTAATCGCGATCTCATCTCAGCGACAAAAATGTTGATAAATTAGAGGCATTTTTGACAGATTGAGGCCGAGTACAACCCTATTATAACAAATGCTCCAAATAACCATAAAAAAATCAAATGATTACCAAAAAGTCCCACAATTATGCCAAAAATGGCTTAATAACGAAATAACTCTCAGTTGTAAAAAGTCTCCCGTCAATATAGCGTGCGCAGGCGCCGATGGCAGAACCGATTGCACTCGCAGGTGCGACCACGATCGGCACATTCGTGACAATATAATTGTACTGCATACCTCACTTCGCGTCCCTTAATTTATACCTAATAGAGAGATAATCTTATACTTTTTCAACACGTCTCATTTACATTTTAAACCTTTATCTTTTGGTACAGTCGGTTGTAAAACTTATGAAGCAGTTTTACTGGTTCGCTTGAGTGTTCTTATTTTGCGGTTTTAAGGGGTACGTATTTGAATATCGAAGATTAAAATACCTACTGTTAAAATATCGATGTTCATAACATCGAAAATGGAAATATCGAACGACCATAAAACCGAAAATTAAAATAACGAAAGTTTATAGAATCGAATGGTTATATAATATCCTACGTCCAATATATCTAAAATCTAAATATCTACAAAAGTTACATCGAAAGATCCAAATATCGAAATACAGATTATCGAATGTCCTAAATATCGAAGTACAAACTATCGAACGTCCTAAATATCGATGGGTACATATAATATTTGAACATCGAAAATTAATATACCTACGTGTAAAAATGGGTTAATTTTCAACATTTAATACATTCATTAATTCACCCTAAAAATACGTACCTACAAGTTAAAATATCGAAAAAAAATTGATATAAGTAGTATGAGTGGAAAAAGGTTGCTTCTGCAACGTCTCCGGCGCTACGGGAAGTGCAACCCCTTCGCCCTTGCGTAACAAAGAATAGGCACCCATGTTCTCCTCCGCAGCTTCGGCTTGCTGGTCGCCGGGGCGACCAGCCTCAGCCGCTACGGCTCCCACGGGTGCCTATGCTTTGTTACAGCGGGCGGGGGTTGCCCTCCCTTCGCGCCTCCGGATTTTTATATACACTCTAGGGGTAACAGCCAAAAGACTACGTAAATTCGGGGTGCCCCAATTCGGTTTTGGAACAATTTCGACCTATTTTATCCATGAAAATCAGTGTCTAGTGTACAAGTATAGGTCAATCGTGAAGGTATTATTTAGGTCTTTAAATTAAAATATTTTCTTGAAAGTCAATATGTTGTGCTACTAAAGTTAGTGACAGAAACGTATCGCTGCAAAACCGACTCCACGTAGTCTTGTCTGCCCTACCCCT
Organism: Caradrina clavipalpis; assembly: GCA_932526535.1. NCBI lineage: Eukaryota > Metazoa > Arthropoda > Insecta > Lepidoptera > Noctuidae > Caradrina > Caradrina clavipalpis. The sequence continues at coordinate 15,744,221 of OW052091.1, read as the reverse complement.
AGAGTGTAATTTAGAATCGCGTAGGCGCGGAGGGGCGAGGCAGCCCGCGAGCTGAGGAGCAGGTGGTTTTAACACCCGCCGCCGCAGCTGAGGTTGGCCGGCGAAGCCGGCCAACAAGCCGAAGCTGCGGTGGTGAGCGTTTAGACCATCTGCGACGTTAAGCTCGCGTGGGACTGCCGGAGCCCTGCAGCGCCGGAGCCTTGACAGAAACCATGTTTGCTTGCATGTTGCATGATTGCTGCATGCTTGTTTGCTGCTAGATGGTAATCAGTTACTAGGTGGGTTACAAAAAAAAAAACAAGGAAAACCTCCTTTCCTATTTTTACATAATAAAAACCAAATAAGTACCAATACCAAAATATTCTATAAACTGTACGTTACATTAACGCAGTAAACAGACTAATGACTACTTAATAGCAACGGGTTTGCAGGGTGTGATAATTTCACATCTACCTACATTTATGAATACACTCATACTGCCTGTATAATTTTTTTTCGGTATTTCAACTATTAGGTATTTTTAACGTAGATATTATGAATTTAGATGTATGAAATGTTGATATTTTGAACTTAGGCATAATGTCATTCGATATTTTGAATCATTCGAAATTTTAATCACTCGGCATTTCAATCTTCGACGTTTTAAGCTTAGGTATAACAATTTTCGACATTTTGATACAATCGATATTTAAATTTTCGATGTTTTGAACATTGGTATTTTAAGCGTAGGTATTTTAATCTTCGATATTCAAATACGTACCCGTTTTAAGATGTCTTTAAGGAGATGTATCGTTATTATAATGGCTGGGATTTTTACTAGAGATTTCGTTAGCGCTTTTCTCTATCATTAGCCTTTTTGGATTTTAGAAGCTCCTGTTAGTCATTACACTTTTCAGAAAATTCTTCATCTTGATTTACACACTTACCATCACGCCTATATTCCCGGAAGGGTCAGGCAGAGGTATACCAATGTACACCCACAGTTCGCCGGTATGTTTAGGTCCCATGTAATAGGAGGCGAGTCTATTGTCATTAGCCGGGCACAAATCCTAACTCCGAGCTGCTACTGACAGTTTCATAACACTGCTCGACCTGGTATTCGAACCCAAGACCTCTAGCGTAGCAGTCGCGCTTAGGACCACTAGGGTAACGAGGCAGTCTATTTATCTTTTTTGGCTTATCGTAGGTATATGTTTAGTCCAATAATTTCTTATAGATGAGCACCGCATGCACACGTTACAAAAGACATTTGTCTTTGACAATTCAAAAGTGCCTGTAAATTTTCTATTTGAAACAAATGCTTTGACTTCGACTTTTTGACTACAATTTCTCCCCAATCCGTGTTCGCGCAGACTGCTTTCCATGATATTTCCTTGTATTTCTATCCGTATTTATATTCCATGTTCCAGCCCGTCGCCTTCGAGCAGTATGGCAATATATTTGTCTAACTTAACCCTTACCTCACGCTCTCGCGCAGTACGATCAGCAGTGATATTATCTGTTTATTTTTGTTGGGTAACTATTCGATACCGTATCGTTATTACTTTCTAATACAAAACTGACTGAAAGGACTGATAGGAAGGCTTTGTATTGCGAGGTTAAGCAACGGTTGCTGGAGCATACCTTGGATGGATTCGCCACAAATCATACATACCTACATAAAGTCACGAATTTTTCCCGTGGGAGTACACAGAAACCCCAGACGCCACCTGATACGATCCTTACGTACTCACTCACTCTTAACCACAGTCTAAATCTTTACTTTATAATCTTTGGTATTTTAGCAAAGTATTCAATATAATCCAGTAATAATATTGTCCAACTGCAGGGCAAAAGCTTCTTCTCATGTAGAGAACGCTCGAGCATTGAGCACTATGCTTGCTCAAGGCAGATTGGGGATTTCAGACTTATATGAATTATAAGGCCAGGTTTTCTCACTATATTTTTCTTCACCCATGTCAATGATGTCTAGTTGTTGCATTGGTTCTTGCTTAGTTTAGAACCTATGACGTAAAGCTTTAGAGGCAGGTGCCTTAACCACTTGGCCATCACGAGAAGTAACCCAGTTCTCAGATGGGTGGTATCCTCTCGGAACTTTGAAAGTCAAGCTCAATTAAATTGGGTAAAAAATATAATATACCATCACGCCTGTATTCCCCGAAGGGTTAGGCAGAGTTGTACCAATGTACACCCACAGTTCGCTGGTATATTTAGGTAAATAAATTAAATAAAAAAAAAGTTAAGTAAAGTTTAAATTGGGTAAGTCAAAGTCAAAACATTTATTTCAATTAAGTACTCCATTTTCTTTTGAATTGTCAAGGAATCGATCACTTAGCTAGAAAGTTAAGCAAAAAAAAATACTTAACATAATCTAAACATGCCTAGGCAATATTTTGGTTCTATATAAATTTTCGTACCTGACTCGTTGGCGTAGTGGTCCTATGCGCGACTGCTACGCTAGAGGTCTTGGGTTCGATTCCCAGGTCGAGCAAAAAATGTTATTGGGTTTTTCTATGAAATTCTCAGTAGCAGCTCGGAGTTTGGATTTGTGCCCGGTTAATGGCAATAGGCTCGCCCCCTATTACATGGGACCTAAACATACCGGCAAACTGTGGGTGTACATTGGTACACCTCTGCCTAACCCTTTGGGGAATACAGGCGTGATGATATGTATATGTATACATTTTCGTACGCCTACTTATAAAGTTTAATAGTAACAAATCTACCTACCGTAATAATATTAAAGTTTTTATTACTTGAAGAATATCATTATGTCAAGAATATTAATATTATAAATTGTAGGTATGTCATAACTTCATAAGTTAGTGATCACGTTATCTGTCTTTTAATTGGAGTTTAGCCTCTAATGTATGGTAATAAGGCATAGTGATGTTTTTTTTATTAATGTGTTGATTTTTTTTTACGATTAATTTTGATTATCTTGATTCTGCCTCTTCAAGGTTAATTGTGATTTTGAAGGCTTTATTCGTTTTTCATTTTTAAGGTTCCGTAGGTGACGGGTGCCAATAGCCTATTACTAAGCATCTGCTGTCCATCTGCCTGTCTGTTAGTAGGCTGTATCTTATGAACCGTGATAGGTAGAGAGCTGAGATTTTCACAGAGTGTGTATTAATGTATGTATTTCAGTCTATTGCCTCTATAACAACAAATAATACAAAACAATATACCATCACGCCCGCCTGTTAACCAACACCCAAAGTTCGCTGGTAAACAACAAATAATTTATAATGAAATGAAATTAAAAATTAAATTGTAGCTTTTTTTTAGAACCTTTTTTTTTCTGCCATTTTTCTCTCGATCTTAATAGATGTTTTACGATGGAACAGAAACCTTTATATGCGAATCCAGCTCGCACTTTAAAATAACCCAAATCCCTATTCTGTATTATAAGTCGAACTGTCCTCGATAGTCCTACCCGGGGTGGGGGGTACAATAATGATATTACTCCGCGATCGCAGACGCCGATAGGCGCGCCGTGTGCCGATCTATCGACTCACGCGCAGCTTTAACGTTTATATTTCACTCTGAACGGGCGTGAGCGTTGCGCTTGTAAACCCAACCGATTTAATTGGCGGGAATGGTCGCTGTTTTAGAGAAATTGTAAGATGGCCTGTTGATTTTTTGTTTGGTGTTTTTTTTTTTGGGTTTGAGTGTAGCTGTGTTTGGTGGTTGTTGGAGTAGTAGACTACATAATTTTCAGGTTTTATGTCAGTAGACGTACGTTTCAAATCAAATAATTTATTATTGATTCATGCTCGTTTTAAATCAAATCAAATTTATTATTGTTAAGACATGGTTCAAATAAAGTGCATGTTAAAGTGTATTTTGGAAAAATGAGAAACATTTTTTTCTTTTTTAGTACAACCATATATCTTGCATTATTACTACTATTGCTTCTGTCAGCTTGCTTGCAAAATGGCCTATTTTTTACTATTTTATTTTTACTTCGAATCTAACCAGTTCGGATTTGCTTAGTTTAAAATAATTTAATTCAAATTGAGGATAATTTATATACTTTAGTAAAACAAAAATGTCTGAACTCAAAAATAGAGCACTGAAACTGTGATATCATCACAATTAGTTCATCTTAAACAATATTTTAAATATTTAATACAATAAAATTCCAGATGTACCTGTTGCAGACACAGCTACACTGGACCAGGCAACCTAACACCTTACACCTAGACAGGGCCACCTATGAGTGCCGTATCTAGCAATGAGCACTCCTCGCGTGCCCAATAAATCGTACCCGTGGACGTGCGTACAAATTGGCCCGATGCGATCGCGACAAGGCGACGACGCGCTTGTCTTGCCCCTTGTTAACGCCTCAAGAAGATCGCATGCGATTTTATTGTCGCGCCTTAGAACGTGAGTGCGCCCACGTTTTGTAAGCGTTGTATTATAAAGTCGTACGTCTGTTGTTTCGATGAGAGAAATGGCGGTGGTGTCTGTAGTTTGGTTTGAACAACATATTGTTGGCAGAAAGCTGTGTTTTGTTATTGTTTTTGTGTTGCTATGGATACGGCTCTTTGTTTTAGGAGGACTTAGGTTACTATCACGACTAGGCGGTGCATTCACAGAGCTGAACATCAGAGGGAAAGTTGTAGCTAAGCTAAGGAATTACACGTCCTCCATGTTTTAGAAAAAACTCTTTACTTCTTTTACTTCAATAGGAACTCAATATCTTCTCCACCACCTTTCTACCGGGGCTACGGGTTGTTCGAAACAGATACCGCGCCCCCGGAACGCAAAGGGCACATGAAGAAACATAGATGGGTAAAAGTCTGACACTCCCTCCCGTCTCGCCCAGGACGGGGGAAGTTATTTAATGATTTCCCATCTATAAAAAAAGGCATTTAATTAAATACAGCTAATAACAGGCTCTTTTTAAATTATCAAGTCTTTTTAATATTAACAAAGTTGAAGCTAGTTCTTTATTCCAAAACGTGGGCAGTTCTCTATGAAGAAGATCAATAAAGAAACGGGAGCGGAGCAGTAACCAAAGACGTACCTAAGTGTGGGTGCCACCGCGGGGTACATAGCTAGATTTTTTATAACTACATACATACATAACCTCACGCCTTTTCCTATGGGGGTGGGCAGAAACCATAAAACGCTACCTGCTTTTTTTTTTTTTTTTTTATAGACGGGAAATCATCAAATAACTTCCCCCGCCCTGGGCGGGGCGGGAGGGAGTGTCAGACTTTTACTGACTAAAACCCGTCTATGTTCCTTTATGTGCCCTTTGCGTTCCGGGGGCGCGGTATCTCTTTCGAACAACCCGCAGCCCCGGCAGGCATCGGCCCTCAGTGGCCCCATCCAATTTTGCTGACATCTCTTTGAGGCGCGCGTGGAACACGAACGCGCCGTCGACACGGTCTGTCGCTAGTGAACGTACGGACGGTGAGCTACCCATTGCTCACCGTCCACAGACCCGCGTCTACGGTGGCCGGGAGTCGTCTCGTGGCTCCCGACGCCCGGATCGTCTGCCGCGGCGGCCGCTGGGACGGGGGACCCTCCTTTCCCTCTCCCGTCCCGCCGCCTCCTTCTCTAGCATTACAGCTTCGCAGAAGGAGGCGACTGCTTCCCATTCCCCCTCGCTCCGGACCATGGCCTGAACCAGTGCCGGACGCGAGAGGGCGCCGCCGCCGATGGCCGCCTCGAGGACTCGGCGGTGCTCAGCCCAGGCAGGGCACACCGCCAAAGTATGCTCCACCGTGTCCTCGGGGCGATCCTCACAATGGTGACACCCGGGCGTTTCCTCCCGCCCGATGAGGTGCAGGAACCTCCCGAAACATCCGTGTCCGGTGAGGACCTGCGTCAGGCGGTAGGTGAGGGCGCCGTGACGCCGCTCTAGCCACTCCTCAAAGAGGGGACTTACCGCCTCAATCGAGGCGTGCCCTGCACGAGGTTGCGACAGTCGTTCTCTCCATGTCAACGCTACCTGCTACGATCGACATTACGAGTACTCCGCACCCGACCTTTCTGAAGAATGTCACCAATAAGGTCAGGGTAGGTCTTTCTGGGACGTCCTCTCCTGGCGTTGCCACAACATCTGCCATATAAATCCCTTTTGTTAGTCGCCTTTCATTCATCCTCTCAACATTTTTATAACTACAAACTGAAACAAGTCATTGTTGTAGTACTATAAACATTCACCCCCATTTAACATAAGCGTAATGGTTGGCCAGCGATAAGGACGGCGACGTTTCCGGGAGCGATGCGATAACGCTGCGATAGCGATACGACGCCGGATTGCGAACGTGTGGCGTGGTAATTAAGTATTGTATAGTTTTTTGGTTTGAATGCCTTTTTTGAGTGTTTTTTGTAAAGGACATTAGTCAAATGAAATAGAATATGGATGTTATAACTTATAGTTAAGTAGATAGTGAAGTAAGGATAAATATATACCTACCAAACAATAGTATTTACATGAAGAATAAAAGTTATTTTATGTACCACCGCAGACAATTGCAGTGAACTACTTTTTACTCTTAAATCTCTATTGATAAGGTTGAAAGTTGTCAACCAGTTGTTGATAAATGTTACCTGATGATTGAGAGTTTTAAGTGTAGGTATGGGTAGGTAGTCATTAAAATCATCTTTGTAATGTTACACGTTATATCTTACTGCTGCTAAAAAAAAAAACGATTTTGGATGGATGGATGTTTGTTACTCAATCACGCTAGAACAGCTGAACGGATTTGCATGAATTAAGGCACTGTAATAGACTGTATAGTGTGGAATAGCACTTAGGCTACTTTTTGTCCCGGAAAAATGTACGGTTACCGTGGGATAATATATCAACTGTAACGCGAATGAAGCCGCGGTCAAAAGCTTTATTTTCTGAAATGCTATACCTACTTGACATTTTATTGTAGTTTTATTAGGATCATTTAATTTTAGCCACAAAACACGCCGATTAAATAAGAAAAATAAAACAATTTGCAGTAAAAAAATGACGAAAACGAATATTATAATTAGGTACTTAGGTAAAATATACCTACTTATTATAGGTATTAGTGACGCTTCGAGGCCTAAATTAGTCGTTATATTTATTTAAAAAAACATAAACCATTGAGATGCTAATTTTTGGCATTAAGTAGGTACATTTTTAATTAAATTAGAGCAAAATTCAAATGATACACAATACATATTCAGTAAGAAATTAAATTAAACAGTCGACGTGTTACGATTTATAAGCTCAGATAAAAATCAATCTTTTAATTTAGTCAATAAAATATATATTACAATATTATCTACTTGCCAAAAAAAATTGAAAAACTGCCAAGATCAAGCGATTATAAACTTCATGTCTTTGGATTAAGGTTTACTTTTGAATCTATAATAATACGACCCGGATACAAAAAAAGCGCCTCAAAAGAAATAAATGCAGTAAAATTGACAATTTTTATGCAAAACTGTGTCCATTGATCGCATAAATAAAATGGCGACACACCCAAAAACATTAAAGAAAAAAATAAAAAACTAAAGTTTGTAAAAACATAAAATTTTATTAGATACAATCAGATAAACATCTGTTAATCCTAATAATGTTAGTTTATCCTACTTTTATTCATATTTTTCCATGTTTTTTTTAATGCATCTTGTTTTTGGGAGAACGTTGTAATACATACATGATTATTTCATGTATTATTTGCCGCTATTAGCAATTTGTTTTACAAATGAGCAGGCATGCTTTATATTTTATCAGTTTTTGAATCTTTTAGCCTATTTATCGATCGTAATAAAATACATTTTATTACCGTGTAATATCAGTGGCGGTTTTTACACGCGTCTGTCCAGATTTGAAAAAGAATTACCTCTCATTTAAAGGTTATCTATGCTAAATATCTATTCAGATATATATCACAGAATGTCACCTGGCATGATCCTTACATTCTCCTTTCGCCTCGTCCACGTTTATACATCTAGTCATACAAGCACGCTTTTGCATCCGCAGCCACCATCCACTACCATCACCCACCACCACCACCATTTACCAACCACCATCATTTCAAAGTTAGAGTGAACAGGCTTCTTCTGGGTAAGCTCACTCCATCGTAGACTTTGTTTTTGTCACCTTTGACTAAAACTAGAGTCAAGAGCTTACTCATCGCGAATAAAACAAAAGCCACGGTTATGAGAAGCAGATATCTATTCTATAATATGTGAATTTTCTTAAACTGTCATGAAGTCTCAGAAGTTAAGGCTCCTGACTTTCAAACATGAGGTTGCAGATTCGATATCTGACAAGCACCAATGAGACTTTTTCAATTTATATGTTTTTTTTTTTAAGTTTATCTTGGTCATCACTGACATCAATGAAGGAAAACATAGTATGGGAACCTTTTTTTTTCAGGATGGGAAGTCATCAAATGACTTCTTCCGCTCTGGCACTCTGGGTCGAGCGAAAAGGAATTTTCAGGCACTTAGGTACTGACTAAAACCCATCCGTGTTACTCCTAATGCCCTATGCGTTTTAGGGCCGCGGTGACTCTTTCGAACAAATCAAAGTCAAAGTCAAAGCATTTATTTCAACTAGACCATTTACAGGCTCTTTTGAATTGTCAAGCAGTTACAGTAAGTTGAAGCTAGCCGCTCGCTCCAAAACGTAGATCTCTATGGAGAAGAACGAGCAAGAAACTCCATGGACACTCTTTTCAAAGTGGTTTTTACAAACTCATGGTTACAAAATTCTTGTTGCTTCTTTATGTGAAAATTTCATGGGACATCAGCTTTGACGCACACGGAGTCGGGGGCAAAACCTAGCCAATTAACAAACGTACCGACCTCATATTGAGTTATCATTGTCACATACATATTTGATGGGCTAATCAGTTAGTTCTAGTCGCATACGGGCAAGACGCTATCGTGGCATGGCGCATCGTGGTGATACCGCCCCTATGGCGCCGTTGCAGATAAAAAACTATACACTGTATATTGTGTGTTGGTTAAGTAGTGGTAGCTTAGTGATGCCATTTTAATAGTTAAGTGTAATTGGAAAACTTAAATAAAATGATTTGAGTAACTTTTATATCTTTTTTTTTTTAAAGAAAACGTTGCCTCACACTTGGAGTTGCTCCTGTATTGTGGGTGCGTTTACAAACACATACACAAACGACGGTTTTTAGTTAGTTTATTAGTTAGTTAGTTAGTAGTTTTAATTTTTAATTTCGCAGCACGATGGATCTTTTGGGTATATGGTAAGCCTTTCTGTTAAAAGGACCCGACACATTTTTTTCTAAATAATTCGTCAACTGATTCAAAATAGCACCTTTATCAATTTTGGTTACTATCCAGAAATGACAGATCAATGTCATATGGACATCCAAAACTTATGCTTAGAATAGATGTAAAATAGATCACCGTTAAATTTAATATAAAAAGTCAGTTAGAAAAATGTGGGAAAAGGGGCAGGACTACACCCAATCCGTCTTGATTTTGAAGTTTAAAGATTTGAAAATAAAGAAGTCAGAATTCCAAGAAAAATAATTTCCACTAAAATTGAAGACACCTGAAGAATAAAAAAAAACTAATAAATATTCCTCCCACGTAAACCTATTATAAAAAGTCATTAAAACTAGATTCTGGCAAGCGATTAGAGACAAAAACCTTTTTGAAAAGATACAGCCATGTTCTGGAGTGGGCTTTTTATCGCGTCGAAGAATCGCTCTATATCGCGCGGGCGAATCTCGCGCGATCGGGCGCTTTTTGGACGATAAAGCACTCCCCCTCCACCCCCCACCGCTAGGCGCCATTTCGACGTACAATGTAACTGTTGGTATTGTTATATTTTTTGGTAAGTAATATGTTTTTAACTGCCTCGTTAGCCTAGTGGTCCTAAGCAGAATTGCTACGCTAGACGTCCTGGGTTCGATTCCCAGGTCGAACAAAGTGTTGTTGAGTTTTTCTATGAAATTCTTAGTAGCAGCTCGGAGTTTGGATTTGTGTCCGGTTAATGGCAATAGGCTCGCCCCCTATTACATGGGACCGAATTCCGAAACATACCGGAGAACTGTGGGTATTTCCTATACATTAGTTGAATATACATGTGGGTGTACATTGGTACACCTCTGCCTAACCCTTCGGGGAATACAGGCGTGATGGATGGTAGTTGAATATATTGTAAAAGTTACATTGGTATTTGCCGGTCACCTCATTTATTCTGAGAGCTTGTTACCTTAATTACTGGGCCATCACTATCTGCAGTTTCTATTACTATTATCATAAACTCTTTACAAATCTTTTAAATCATATAGGTACTTTGCAAGTTCTAAGATATTAAAACCGGTATAAATGTCAGTGTAACCAATACCTAGATATATTTTTTACTTAACGCATCTCACTAGAGAATAGTTAAGTACATTAATTATTCATATTAAAACACTTTCTAATGAATATTTATATAAATAATCTCGCTTCAAAATCTCAATCTTATCTCACTAAGCATAATTTGAGTCACTTAATTAATTTATAACTGCACCTCAGCCGATATTATAATAAAATAAAATAAGATCTAAATTCATTATAATTTACACACACACAGCTATTTTCATACGAAATTATCTAGTCACTAAATCACAGATGGTTTGATAACATTCTCTCCTATAATTACCGTCCCCCTCTCACACCGAAGCGCGCGTCGTCCTACCGGCAACACACCCCGCTTATCGCGATGTGGCGTCGCGCGTCGCGGCGTTTCTTATCAGTCGCCCGCTCTCCATCTTAGATTACGATCCGTTGTAATAAATGGAAGGTGGATTCGAGCGTGACTGTGTGATACGCGGACGTGTGATGTCGCGAGCTGGGCGCGGTGGGATGTCTTCACGTGTGTTTTCTTTTTGAAATAGTTTAAGAAATCTTATTTTCAGGGTAGATTATTTTTATCTGTGGTCTGAAATACCTTTTCAAAAATTAGTTGTATTTTTTTGTGAAAACCATTTTTTTCAGGTTGGTATTCAATGAAATATGCAATATAAAATCTAGCTACACAAAATCACCAATCGCAAAAAAAAAAACATTATTTATCACTAACAACTTTCACAGTCTCATCAACGTCATCTGGCATCGAACTCGCGACCTTTCCGTGGCCCCGCCCCCTGCGATCTGGAATCAATTAGCGTGCGCGTGAGTCGGCCAGCCCACGGCGCGGCGCAGGCGCATAAATTGATGCTAAACGAGATTGACCCCGAAACGGGGATTATTAATCGTACGACTGTGTTGAAAGCGAATTTGCGATGAAAAATGATGTTTTTGTGACAGAATTTTGTGTATTCTTTACAGGTCAATATTGGTCAGACGAAATTTGAAACGAGTTAATCTACACGAAACGAAGAAGAAGATAGTTTTACATTTTTGTCTTGGTATAGACGGAAACAGAAATCTGACTCAAGTCTAATAGAAAATAAGTATCTACTAGGTCTTACCTATGAGCAGTTTTCAAGAGAATATATACCATCACGCCTGTATTCACTGAAGGGTTAGGCAGAGGTGTACCAATGCACACCCACAGTTCGCTATTTAGGTCCCATGTAATAGGGGGCGAGCCTATTGCCATTAACCGGGCACAAATCCAAACTCCGAGCTGCTACTAAGAATTTCAAAGAAAAACCCAATTACACTTTTTTGCTCGACCCGGGAATCGAACCCAGGACCTCTAGCGTAGAAGTCGCGCTCAGGACCACTAGGCCAACGAGGCAGTTAAAAATGAATAAAAAACAAGTTCACAAAATCATTGATCAATGTTGATTGCATGTGTTTACATGATAGACTACAAATAAAGAAATCATTACTAAATTACCCATTAAAAAAAATCCAATGAGAACATTTTTGAAACCATCCTAAAATTCATCATTACGATTTTTTACTTTATTTGATGTTATTATTAGGTCCATAATACATTGCATAAATAAGATTGCACATCAACCCAGCGCATGTTTTATAGGGCGAGTCTGCACTATCGTCATGATACCGGATAACATGATGTAGGTCCCGTATTTCGACACCAGCTGGGTTCCCAAGCACTATAGGGTACCTATGTAGAGTCCTACTTGAAGTACTATTTATAGTGTATAGTATTTTGGACGTGGCGTGGAAAGAAAAGTAGCTTTTATTTGTGTATTGAAACAAGTAGTTATTGGTGCCGATTCCCTTGTTCACAAACTAAACTAAAATTAGAGAATTGACATCTCTTACTAACATACAGCGAAAGAAAAGAACGGTAATACCTTAGAACTAAGTTAGAGATGTCAAATTAGTTTTGCCTTGAACTTTTCCGTGTTTTTAATCGACGCGTTCTGACATGCCAACTATAATTGTATAGAGGTTTTAGAACAACTAAAATTGACAAGTCTAATTCACGTCCGTCCCTTTCTTGTTTGATTGGAAAGAAAAAGATAGAAATAGTCTAAATTAAATTTAGCTTGTGCATAACAGAATCGACACCATTGATTGAAATAAGAATAAGAATCAAATTATTTTCGCAACCTAAAAATTTACCTTATTGGGCTAATACAAGTTTTTTACATGTAATTTATTTAATTTACATAAATCTATTTCAAAGGCTGCAATTCCTAAACTAGGTGTACCTAACCTATACCTTGGGGGATTATTAGGTTACATTCTATTTTATTGCTAATTTATAGTTAAACGTTATTCTTAAACTGTTTTCGTTATTTTGTGAGAAGGAAAAAAAAAATTTGAAAAAATTACAAAAAAAAAGATTGGCAGATACGCAACTAGTGTTGTGAATACACAAATATTGCTGATACCAATACCACTATCAAAAACCGCTATAGAATACTCTTCTGTACTTAATATAATAAAACAAAACGCCGACTAGTTTTAAAATATTACTCAAAGTTTTAAAGCAGCAATAATAATAGCAATATTTTGGACCACAAACCTTCAAGGTGCTTACAAAAAGAGATCACTTAGATAACACAACGGCGCAGCGGTGTAGATATAAGCTCCTGATAACAGCTTCGATTCCCCGGCCGAGCGATGTTTTCGTTAGATAATTTTATTATTTCGGTGGAAAAAATATAGTTTTAAAGTTAAACAATGGCATTGTTGTAGGAATTAATTTTGTTGATAATTTATCTTTTATGTACACTGATAACAATCGGATCAGAATAGATAAAAAATAACGTTAGGAGGAAGTTTCTATTACCTATTTGAGCCAGTTAGTAAAGTAGGTTATAGTTTTAACTATAGTTTTTGGTTTTAGTTATTACCATCACGCCTGTATTCCCGGAAGGGTTACGCAGAGGTGTACCAATGTACACCCACAGTTCGCCGGTATATTTAGGTCCCATGTAATAGGGGGCGATAGGGGGTTTTAGTTATTGAATAATAAAATATAATTTGTCTTACAGAATGTTATAGGATGAACATATAAGTTTAATATAGAATAATAATTGCTTACATGAACAATGAAAATATAATTATTAATATTTATCCAAATAATTATATATATTAATAATTATATCCTAATTTTAACAGGTAATATTGTATAAAAATTAAAATTAAGTGATTGTTATTGCTATTTATATTTATAAATAAATAATAACTGTAAATGCCAATTCCAATTGATTTAAATAAAAGCATGACGCATTGCACTTATTTTTGTTTGCTAATAATATAAACTATACCTATGAGAATAGCTTGCACTGAAAAAATATTATTGACAAGCATTTTTTTCCAAAGAGCGCAAACGTTTTTAGTTCTTTTTCGTGGAAGTGATAAAAACAAATGACAGTGTTGGGTATTTTGCTAATTATAAGTCAACAAAGTTAATATCAGTAGCAAACTTCGATCACTAATAAAGAATTACTAGAACGCTTATCTCGGAGGAAATATAACATACTTCCAGGGATGATAAGGAGTTTCTTATTGGTATACTTAGATCGAAAAATTGGTATCGGTATCAGTATGGGAGCATCCCTATTGGAATTTGTTTACAGAATTTGGTAGAAATGGAATATGGAGAGTATTAAGTAGTAATAGAGCTCTTTGTGAAGAAGCTCGTCCGGGAAAGTATTAAGTACCACCATATCTATTTCTGCTGTAAACCAGCGTTGCTGTATTCCAGTTTGCAGGATATGGGTGCCGGTGTAATTACAGGCACATGAGACATTATATCAACTTTGTCTCTGAGATGGCAACGTCTTTGCAAGGCATATACAGGTATTGTAGATGTCTATGTAGCGGTGACCACTTAACATCAGGTAGGCCGTCGGCTTGTTTGCCATCCAAAGATATTAAAAAAGAAAGAGAAAAATCACACAGTCAATTGTTTTCAAGTCAGATTTTTTTTCTTTATATATAAACTAGGCAGAGGAGGTAATCATATTGATTTTAAATAACGATAAAACTATATGTATAGATACTTAGTTATCTACTTCCATTATAATGTACCATTTTTTTCTCACTACGCCATTTATAAGGTACGTAAGCAAATTAGTTTGTTTTTTCTCTAATTATTTTTTAATGAGATACAATTAATTTGATATGTTAATTATTGTCGGTCAAAAATTATACTTTATTAGGTACCTATTTAGCATTGTGTGAATTTACATGGATATTGCTAATCTATGTAGTTATATTAAATATAAAGTGTAGCCTAAAGCGCCCATCTACGCATCGAGTTTTTTAATTATAACAATCAGTTAAAATATAACCAACTAAATAAAATACCAGATGTATTGTATCTGGGAATCATTCATGATTTATCTATGCGAGGAACTCAATTTTTTAATTAATTTTGCATAAGAAAAAGATTGTACTAATGTAAGTGACTTGGTGTCTTTTTTGAGAATTAATATCTATAACCTTATAATTTGTTTTTGCTGTAACTGAAACTGGTATAGGCTAGTTGAAACAAACGTTTGCAGTAAATTGCTGTATTTGTATTCGTTTTATGGACCTTTTTCAATCTTATGAATCGATGAATAGTAGGTATATGAGCGCGAAAACAGTTTCTAGTAGTACTAGCCATTGAGCATAAGGTTGGATCAAATATGCGGTAATTTGGGGAATGCGCCTACGTTCCTAGGATCCCCAGCGTAACTATAGGAATGGAACACTGGGCTGGTTTTTGGTCTAGATGCTAGTACTCTAGGCCCTAGAGACTATTAGAGCAAGCTATGTTGTAAAGATTAGTAAGTTGACTATCAGTGCTGAGTGCTCAAGTCCGCCAAAGTATCCTCGCCAGAGGTTTTCTGTGGAATAACGACTGAAATGAATATACATGTTTCATAATTTTAATTACGCTTGATGCAACATAAATGTTTTCATTTATCTATTTTATGTATGTATGCCTCAAATCGACATTCCAATGTTGAATCACTTGGCATTTATAAAATTGAACAATTTATAATTTATTTAGCTCGTGCCTCTAAAAATTCATGTCTCATGGTTATATTATTACTAGCATCTGCCTGTAACTTCGTCAGTGGTTTGTCACAAGCGTTAAGTTACGTTTTTGATTACTGCTCCGCTCTCGTTGATCGTAGCGTAATATTACATAGCCTGTTGAAGCTGATGAATCTGGCTATCATATTTTTTTTTTCTAATCCGACTTAGCGTGTTTTGAATAACACACAAACATACAAAAAGCTCTTCGTTCTTAATTATATTAGTAGGTATAGCTGTGGATAGAAAAAATACACTTTTCTAAAATAACAGTCATCAATATTCTATTAAGAATATTCCTAATAGCATAGCATACGCCATTGGCAATAATTAACTCGCTATTTCTTAAACGCAAGATAAACTGATAAAATGATAATTGACTACAACTGACTACAGTTATTCGTGAGCGGCAAACTCATTAAGAAATCTTAATAGCAAACCCGTATATAATAAATGCAATAGAATATATTTATATACCTATAGAAACTAAAACAAAAGAGTGACGACCTACACAACTTCGAAAACTAAACAAAAAAAAAATGTCGGAACATAAAAAATATTAAGACATTCACACATAGATACCATCACGCCTGTATCCCCAGAAGTGTTAGGCAGAAGTGTACCAATGTACACTCATAGTTCGCCGGTATGTTTAGATCCCATGGGGGCGAGCTTATTACCATTAAACAAGCACAAATCCTAACTCCGAGCTGCTACTGAGAATTTCATAGAAAAACCCAATCATCTTCTTTATCGTGTGGCCAGTAAGGTCTAACGACCCCATACACCCTAGTGTCAGAGTTTCTAAACCACCTCACTCAAGGCCTCTGCAAAAACCTAATAATACTTTGCTTGACCTACCAATCGAACCTAAGACCTCTAACTTGACAGACGCGCTTAGGACCACAAGGCAGTTAAAAGCGTGACCTTTAAAAAACCCCCTGCAGGAATTTAAAAAGAATCACACCCCACATTATCACATAGTACACACATTAACAGCCTCTGTCTCTGTCCCTCACACACACAGACGTACAATTTGATAATGAACGTGGAATCAGAACAGAGATAACATTTCTCCCTCGCCTTATCAGCGGGATCGGGAGGCTGGGTCCCATTGAGTGGAACACACGTCATTTTTATCGTAAGCCACGACTGTCTAAGTGTAGGGCTGATGGATAGTGTTTTTTTTTCGTTTTAAGATAAGTAGTAATAATGCTATGAACAGTAGCAGCTGGATTTCGTTGAAAAGTTTGAAGGTTTTCGTAACGCAATCTTTGAATTTTTTGTTTGCGAAAGGTGTGTATATTAATTTTTCATTTAATAATGCGATTGAAAAAAATCAAATCAAGTTAAAAAAACAACTGCCTAATTAACAACATATCCACTGAAATGGAAAAAGAATAAAAAAGTAAATATTATTTCTTCATTCAAAATCTGATTCTAAAACCGACGTTCAACTGAGTTATACCGATGAAGCATCAAGATATTACAACTCTAACGAAACATACATATTATACCTACAAACTATTTAGACATAGTTGACATTGACAGCAGCTGTCAAAATAGGAACATGCCTCACGAGTTCGGTATTTAAAAATGGATTCGATGTCGCTGCAATGTGATTTGGTATCGGCTTAAGATTGGTATCTGGTTTTGTAATGTCACATCACTAGTTTGTGGTTCGAAGGTTTTAAACCAAAGTGAGAGCTCAGCGAGGTTTAGAGTAAAGTGTAACAAGTATTCTATCAAGATTTTAATTTTAAAAATCTTGTTGGTCATGATGGCCCAGATGTTAAGACGCCTGCCTCTGATACCTGTAGCTGGGGGTTTGCAACTGGGTACAGGTAAAAGCCAAAGGGACTTTTTTCTATTTCAAATGTATATTTTAAGTGTATCTTGGACATCACTGACATCTATGAAGCAAAATAGAGCGAGCAAACCTGGACTTTACTAATTGTTGGTTAATCAATCACGCCAGAACGGCTGAACGGATCTGGATGAAATTTGGCACAGAGATAGATTGTAGTCGAGAACAGCACATAGGCATCTTATTATCCCTGAAAAAGGACAGTTCTCTTGGGATAATATATCAACTTTGACAAGGACGAAGTCGCGGGCAAAAACCAGTGATATTTTGAACCCGCAATGCAATTCGAAACATGAAAATCTAAGTAAGTCACAGTAATTACATTTTATCAATGATTTACATTCGTTCGTGTTCCGATAATGTATCTACAGGGCAATAAAAATCCTATATAATACATTAGTACCACTGTTAAGGCTATCAGACAAGAGATAAAAACCGACCAATCTTAACGACGGTCTTATCGCGAATTCGGAGAAAATGCTATCATACTATAGCGTTGTGTTCAAAATGTATTTATTTATTTGTTTTGATTTTTTACCGAACTTGGCCCTTTATTTTGCTTTTCTGGTTTGTGTAGACTTGCAACTTAGTTTAGCCTTTTTAAGGAATTTTCTAAATGGTTGGTGGATACTTCCTGTGACCCAAGGACCGGCTTTTACCCTGGTCGGAGACTAAGTATTGCCATCAAACATGGCAATGCCGCCAGTTTTTCGAGCACATTTAATTTTTCAGTGGATGGCGATGCAGAGGAATTTTTAGATGCCATTTTGTATAATTATGTATCTTTTTTATTATTATTTATAGTTTTATTAAAGGTATATAATTCTGTAATTAAATAAATATATTCTTGTAGATCTTAGGATCTTAGGATCTTAGGATTTTATATGATGTCACCGACCAAGACCGTCGCGTGTCACGCACGGAGCTTCAACAATTGTCTGTTGCTACACTGTTAATAGTGAGCATGGTACTCCATATCATGTGTCTTTCCGTGCCTGACACGTTCATAGCACGGTCATGCCACGGTACGGTGTAGTGCGCAGACTCCTTTAAGCTTAATATTTAATATTGTGTTTTGTTTACAGCTGCGTCGGTGCGTATTGATAAAGAATGGAGTTCATTAACCCCACAGAAGAACTTAATCTTTTTTAATTACACGTGTTGCAAAACAATTGTAAACTGTTTAGAAAAACCCTTATAATATTGTAAACTGCGAAAATTTGTGAGGATGGATGAATGGCTGGATGTTTGTAACTCTTTTACTCCAAAACGTCTAAACGGATCTGGATGAAATTTGGCATTGTGATAGGTTGTAGTGTAGAATAACAAATAGCATACTTTTTATTTAGGAAAAACGTACGGTTCCTGTGATATATGATATATCATATAATTTGTCTCGGATGAAGTCGAGGGCAGAAGCTAATAGTTAAAAGTTAACAATAAAACCTAAAAAAAAAGTGTACCCTTTTTCAACCCTATCTATCATCCCAAAGTGTACTTTAAACCCACTTTAATAACGTTTCAAGTGTTTTTAATACCTCATTGACACTAATTGGTCTTCTGGTTATCCCGATCGCTGATAAAACCTCAGTTAAGCGTCCACATGTAACTTCCAAGAATGCTGCTTTATCTAATGTCAACAAATTCCACAAACGCATTCTGTTTTCCTTCAAATCACAGCATTCTTGTGACTTATTTATGTTCAATACTGAATAATATAGATAAGTATACACCTAGCTAGAATATAAGGGCAAATATTATTAAACTTTTATGTCTAGTATCTTACAAGTAACCTTTTAAAACTCATGTGTACTATCTAAGTTTATCATGGACGTTAATGACATCGGTGAAGAAAAACCCGGTGGAAGAAACTTGGAATTATAAAACTAATAATTATCTGAAATCGCCAATCTACCTTGAGCAAGCGTGGTGATCAATGCTCGCGCCTTCTCTGTGTGAGAAGAGGCCTTGGTCCTGCAGTTGACAATAATAGGCTAGTATTATGTGTTATAAGAGGAGTTAAAATGATTTCTGATAGGTTTTGTACAAATGAGCATACCTAAATTGAAAATATATTCGCATTTATACGAAGGCCAATGCTACTAATTAAAAACATTCAAAATCTTGTTACAATCTCATCTCAGCGACAATCAATGTCGAAAAATGTACGTAAATTAGAGGCATTTTTGACAGATCGAGTCAGATTAGATTGCGATCGTTCCTAAAAGTTAGCAGAATCACCCACCAGGTGAAAAAGTTTGGTGAAATTCGCCTTACGAATTAAGTGCAAACATTTTTGTGTTTTTGCATAACTTAGAAACTGCTAGACGGATCTTGTTAGTTCTCATACTTAATTACGATTTTACTTACAGATGATTGTCTGTGAATCAAGTAGATATTTGTAAAATTATTGCCTCAGCATTAGGGGGTTGGGCAACGAGTAAAAATGTCAAAGTTTAACAGATAACGATGGGCCAACGAGTTAGTAACAACAGTAATTCTCATTTGATACAACATTTCATTCAAAACGCTCAAGATAGATGCCTCTAATCGGTATCAGTATCTATTCTCGAGATATTCCATTGATACTCATCGCAGATTGAATAGACAAGAGGCCAGCTCTAAAATACGCGAATGGAATGAAACGAGAGATATTATAAGTACAAAAGTATTGAAAAGTCCATAAAATAATGAAAAACAAAGCAATATAAACACTCAGCCGCACCGACCGATATGTAAACAAATCTTACACATTGTTTTGAAGTCGACAGCGCCACCTGGCGGCGGGTCCCCGGCCGCCACTTCCAGCTGCTTCAGATACCGCAACCACAATAACATAATATCCACAGCACAGCACTATTTTTTGGTATTTATTTTGTGTATATTTGTGCGCGCGACATTTCAGCCGTCATACTTTTGCCGCGTAAAGTGAGTGACTGGCCCGGCGAGTCGAACGCCCCTCCCCGCACACACGCGCGCCTCGTGTACACGCTGCCGCACACAGACGCAGCCGATCCCTTATCAGGTTGGTTTAACTAGCAATGGCTGGCCCCAGATGCTATCACTCCGGGCTCGCGGTAACGTTGCATTGAAAGATAAGAGTCAGCGATATTATCGCTCTTTGAATAAACTTGTATAAAATGTCAAATAAAAAAGCTGCGCGCCATACACGTCGGTCTAGCGGCGATTTTTTTGATACCCCTGGGATGTCGGAAGTCGGACAAGGTTTATGATTTCGAGAATTTGTTACGAGCTCTTAGAAATGTGGAAGTTCTGGTGTTTTGGTTGGCAACGTTATCGGAGTCAAGTTTTTTGTCGTATAACTTGGAAAGAACTTGGTCCATAATGTTGTTTGTATAATATCTACTCTTTTACCTATATCCAAACATCAGGACTTACCTGAAAAGAAAAAAGAAATCATTAATACAAACAAAATCATTTACAAAGCTAAATAAGCAACAAGCAACTAACAGCAGTAAATCAGTAAATATCTTTTTTTCCAGTTCCTTTTTTAAATCGCAATGTTACCAGACTGCATAAACAAAGTAAATGCAACTGGCAACACTACACCGTGACGGACAAAAGGTGACATTGAGGAAACTTCTCGATGTAGGTCATCCAACTGAATGCAGTTCTGAATCAATTTCGTTGGACATTTAACAGTTTCTACGCGTAGATGCCCTTCTAGGGTTCTGTCAAATACACTTAAATAAGTCCCATTCGTGTGCTGAATATACTGAACCTTGTTTTATCGATATTAGGATAGCACTTTTTGAGTTTGAACTCGTGAATGCCGTTTTTGGTTTCGACGTCCATTTTTGGCACATTTCATGAGTGAATTGACTAGAAAGAAATATTATGATATAGATGTGGATGGAGAAGAAGAGAGAGGCCAAAGAAAATATGGATGGATTGTGTCAAGAATTATATGAAAGAGAAAGGAGTCAGTGATATCATGACGGTTGACAGGACAGAATGGAAGAAGAAAACGTGTTGCGCCGACCCCAAGTAACATGGGATAAGGGCACGAAGATGATGATGACTAGAAATATTATATCTACTAAGATGACCTTTTTATTATAAAGAATGGAAGCAACTAGCCTCCTAAATCACTTTGGCGTGAACTTTGGTATTTACGAGAAAACTAGTTTGTAAGATCATTGGTAATGTTGCGTAGGTCAAGTTGGTCTAATACATGGCCAATGTCAAATGTGTCCTTATAGTTTTGGTTCGTTATTATCCTTCCTTTTGAGACAAATACGTGAGCTAATTCGAGTTTTTTTAACAACAGCTTTTGCCAATGACTTCGTCTTCGTTGATTTCATAATTAAGCGAAAGATCGAAATTATTATCCCTTGGAATCATAAAGTCGAAATAAAAAGTGATCCATGTGCTATTCCAGACTGTAGTTTATCTGTGCATTAAATTTCACCCAGATCCGTTAAGCCATTCTGGCGTTATTGAGTCACAAACATACACCTATCCAAACTTTCCCATTTATAATACTTGTGAAATTATGTATCTACATTTTTAAACTAATCTCTCTTGGTACACAAACCAATCCTTTAAAACTTAGACTTTATTTGGAACTATTCTTAAATCCAAAATATTTAATTCTATCCAAGTCTCCCATAATTTTAAACAAACACAGCTAGTTTTTGCTCATTGTACATTTATCCGCATATATGGCACAAGTGCGCACACGCAGTTAATAGCAGTCTAAGATTCGGTGCTGATCCACCGATAGCTGCCAAGGTTATGATTTACTAGATACGGACGCAGGTGGCTGAACGGTAGTGAGGAGAAATATTGGGAACAGGTACACTATCCCGGAGTCTGATAAAATACTTTTCTTTGCAATTTCCATATGCTTGGACTTCATGTTCGATTTTTTTTACAGAATATTGGTACAATTAGCGTCTGAAGATGACAAAAATGCTAGTGTAATTGGGAGCTTGTAGTGGTAACCACTTATTTAAATGAATAAACTGTAGTGTTTATAAAAAGGATTTCGCTTGAGCCATGGGGATTCACACTAGGTTAGCAGAATGCTCACCATGGTCATATAAAACAATACCAGCCCATGATTGACCAATTGCAAGGCAAAGGCTTCTTCTCATACAGACAAGGTACAAGCATTGAACACTCCACTTATTCAAGACTATCTATTATTTATAAGGCTTCGTCACGATAATTTCAAAAGCAGATGATACATAGGTTGGTATAAAGACTATATATATTTTTTTACACAGTTTCTCTGTCTTCATACCCTAGCTATTACTTATTACCATTCCACCATTCATCTCTTTGCAGACCATTTTCTGATCCCACATAAAGTTCTAGCTCCTTTTTTTCACTTACATTGGTCCCGTGCAACACAGCACTTGGCACCACTACACACACACACAAGCGTCGCCCTTGTGTGCGATCCCCGTCTGAGATTGTGTTTATCTCACATCTCATATGCAACGTTCATTTACATAAAAACTATTATTTTTTCGACCATGCCTTTATCTTTTATCATCGATTAACTTTTTGTTGTATTGTGTGCTTTAATAAGTCATAGTTTGTGTAGTTTTTCGTTTAAATTGTTAGGTGTATGTTTTCTCATATTGTTTTGTTTGACAAAATGCCATATTGCAATTGATTTTGGCTTCAAAGAATTTTATTCTTAAATTTAAAGGAGGTAAAGTTTGTTTTTTGTTTGTAAACATAAATCTCTGGTGGTACTGGTTCGCTTACAATAATTCTTTCAATGATAGAAAGCTGCAGTATTGATGAGTATCATAGGATGTTTTACGGTACATTTGACTCGCACTTCTTGTGTGGATGAGTAACAATTATCCATCCATCCTCAAAAACTTTCACGTTTATAATAGTAGTAGGATCATTATCTTTAAAACCCCATCATTTCTCCAAAATCACATAATCAGAAGCGATCCTTGGAAGATAATACTCGTACCACTGTAATCACAGAAGGTACGTAGATTGTTGATTGCAGTGTGACGTCATCAGAACAAGTAGACGCTACTGCTCATGCGTTTGATGCAATCCTTTACGAAACCGATGCAACTGATTATTTAGCAAACGATATGAATGATAATGATGATTTCACCACAAATGTAGAAAAACAGATGTTTGTGATATTTTGTAAATTTCAAATAAATTCAAATTACAAAGTAGTATCTGATTCTGATGTTGTTTGGTCAAAGAATGAATCTAAAGTAATATGTAATATAATAAAGTTGAGTTGTTTGCTTGCTTGTTTGTTTAAACACGCTTATCCCTGGAACTACTAGTTGCATGTTAAAACATATTTTTGTATATGATAGCCAGATTCATAAAGAGCAATATAGACTATATAACATCACGCTACACCACACGGGAGCGGAGTAGTAACCAAAAATGTAACTTAACCCGGATGAAAATAATCACGCAGACGAACTTAGTCACATTATAAATTGAAATAAAACTATGTCCTTTAAAAAACAGGGCACCAACACAAATCAAACGGCAGCCGCTAAGTACATCATATCTACTCGAAAATTCATAAAAGAAAGCCCAGTCTGATAGGCGGTCGGCGCCAGCCATATGTGTTGATAAGTCCCAGAATAAATCAACCCGTCTCGGTGCCTAGTGATAAGGGCAGATAAAACATTAATCAGTATTGGTCGAAGTTAATGGATTCTTAATGCGGCAGTCGTCATGTGGACGAGGAATTTTTGAAGCCCTTGATTTGTTGTGTGAATTTGTTAAAGATGTTAGCGCCATTTTTGGGCGACTTGGAACTTTTGTTATAGGAACTGTGATAGGAAGTTAGTACTTCTTCTTACACAAACAAACACAACAATTTTTTAGCTCTTTTTTTTAGGTATTATATTGCAGGGTCCAGAATTTGGCCACTTTGAGTGATAAGTTGATACTAAAATGACTTTTGAAAATGAATTTTATAGTTGTTTGGAACATCATACTGTGTTATAGAGCGCAAATTTTTTACATAGTTTAAAAAGCTGTAAGGCTGAAATAAGACTGGGCGAGTCATGTCTGTCGGATAAGCTTAGCAATGGGCCCGCATGTCACAAGAATGGAGTACTGATACAGTTAGATGGGGTCGCGGTAGACTGAGGAGAAAATAGCGGGAGGCCTAGAATGGCTTCCTTAGGAACTGGCGAGAGGAGGCACAACATAGAAAAGTGGAGTGAAGCGAGCAAAAAAGAAATATTTTGTGATTTGATTAAGGATACAGTATTTTACTTGTCTATGTGATCTTTAAATAGAAACTGTTCTATGGTAGCTTCATATGAAGCAATTGCGTAGCTACCTCTAGTTTCCAAAACACATCACAAGGACACAAGGGCCCTGCGTTTATAAGAACCATTCTATTATTGTCTAGCAAAAACACCAAAACTAAACTATGACTTTGCAAGTGGCAGATTCACAATCGTTCTTATATTCAGATGAGCATGTATTTTTAAAACTACTTCCCAGTTTGTCTGTCCATCTAGATTGTAATCAAAGTGAGCTACTGTATTCATAATTTTTATCTCCATATCATTATTACCGGTTACAATTGTGTAAAATTAAATTTACATAACGACTTTTAATTGTAACCTTGTTGTCTGCAATTTTAGCTTTCAATGTGTTTTATTGTTTTTTAAATTATAGCTATATATACGGAAGATTGTATGGTCGAACCAATTAAATGTAAAACCTAATGATTTTTAGGCTGGAAACAATTTATTGTGGGCAATAAAGATAAAAGTTTGTAAAAGGAAAAGAAAATTTGAATAATCTGCAAACGCTTGTAATTAATGATTAATGTCCTTTACTGGATAGTGCACATGAAAGTGCGATTGATGCTGATAAACAGAATTATGTGGAGCACTTTATTGGAACGTCCAAACAGCTTCAAGTAACAAATTCAAGTAAGTTCTTGATTATAAGAAACTTCTAGAAATTTAATGCTCTGCAAGATATATAGTTAGATTGTTATTGTTTGAAAGAAGTAATTTATTTATTTATTTTATACAAGGTGGCTTAACAGCAGACAATATGTTAATATAATATAATTATAATTCTAAACGCTGCGCTAATGACGAAGTACACAAAAAAATAAGACTGGCAGAGAGAGAGACACCATTCAAACTAAATATCAGAAATAAGAAAGTTACTATGTCTATCTGTCTTTCACGACTAAACCACTGAACCGATTCTGATCAAATTTGGTATGGGGTAAGTTTGAACCCCAAGAGAAGATATAAGCAACTTTTTTACTCCGCGACTGCGTCTGCGTAAGCGTAAACCAACATTTATGAGGACGAAGTCGCGGACAACATCTAGTTATTAATCCAATTACAAAAAAAAAACACTGATAGAAAACTGCTTAATTGTTGAGTGCAATAATCTTGCACTCAGACACAGTCACGGGCAGAAGCTATTAAAAAAGACTCTAGCCAACTTGTCTCTTTATTTTTTTTATCAAGACCAGAACCACCCAAAATAAACCGCAAAACATAACCACAAACACAGGTAACGAAACGTATCAAGTTTGATGCGTTTCGTTTCGTCGATGGAGCGATAGGCGGTCAATCGATACGTTATCAGCACCATCTGGCCTCCCCCCGCGGTCCCCACAGGTGCTGGATGTAATGGCAGCAAAAGATGGTCGTTATATTAATATTTTGGACTGGTTTTGGACTAAATTAGGCACTAAGTATTCTAGAATGATGCTTCAGCGTGAATCTTGACTCAAAGCTTTATTAAAATTGTAGTATATATGAAAGTAGTGATCCATGCTAGATTATCCTTCAAGAATTCGATGGTGGAGGTTGGAGGGGTCTGTCAGACTTACTGACGACAAACCACCTAGGTGTGCCCTGCTCACACTGACGCCGTAGATTCTAGGAGGTTCTAAGATCTCCGGTTGTACCGACCCGCAGCTGTAGCTTCCTCAGCTCAAACTTTTACTTTATCTCCTGAATTTCACTTAACCACATTGTGTTCATATAGTAAGCGTACTTTCTCATTTCCTTCTTCCATGTGTTTTCTATTCTGACTTATATCTTCTACCTCTACTTGTTTTGTACCAAAATCGATGGAAAAATCTACCTATCCACTGATCCCATGACCAGCATCACACCATTGTTCAAAAATAACAAAAATACTTAAACCTTTTTCTCCTAACGCTACCACATTTATGTGATGGCGAGATGGTGCTGATAATCGGCCGATCAAATTACCAGCGGGGTCACTACGCCTGCAAGCTTCCTCTGTGAGGTGTGATGATTAACCGAGGACAAAGGAATCATGAAAGAGGACAAAGGAGGTCTTGTAAGTCTTAGTTGAGGACGTGGAAAGAATTTGGCAAGGAATTTAAATTGCAATGCTAGCCGAATGAAATTAATCGAAGAAACATAGAAGCATGTATTTCAATACTCAATACTCAATATATTTATTGCTTCCACAAGTACACTTAGATGGTAGGTTTTACAAAGATATTGATCATTGTGGACCCTGTCGGGCACTGCAAATGATTTAATATTTTTATTGATGATAACATACCATCATGCCTGTATCCGTTGAAGGGTATAGCAGAGGTGTACCAATGCACACCCATATAGTTCACCGGTATATTTAGGTCCCATGTAATAGGGGGCGAGTCTATTGCCATTTACAGGGCAAAGACGAAGAAATCTCGAAGACGGGAAATCCTAACTCTGAGCCGCTACTGCAAATTTCATCGAAAAACCCAATAATACTTTGTGCTCGACCTTGGTAATCGAACCCAAGACCTCTAGCGTAGCAGTCGCGCTTAGAACTTCTAGGCTAACGAGACAGTTATTTTTATTGATGTTAAGAGTTGTAAAGATGAGCATGTACTAAGATTCTATCAACTTATAGGTGGCAAGCCAACCTTAACAAAACCGTCTAAGTAATAAGACAGCCGAGTTCATTTGAGGTCATACGTGTCAACATAATGAATGAACGGACCTAGAAAAGTAAGAACTTCCGAGTGATATCACTGTGACCAATTGTGACCTCTTCCGTTATTGTTTTTTTTTTACTCGCTTATCTAAGCCCGCCACTTCGTCTGTGTGAATGTTGGTTGTCGCAAACGCTGAGATTCCAGATATTTTATTGGATGAAAGGACAGGGGTACCTGTCCTTTTCTATACCCTTGACAATGTGTATATAAAATTTCATAATGTACGACTAAGTATTCAAGGCGTGAAAGAGTAACAAACAAAGAGACACACTTCTGCATTTCATATTGAAATTAGCTTTTAGCCACGACGAGACTCAGTCCGCGTGAATTTTCTTTACAAATTTCTGTTTTTTTTTTAAATACAATATAGTCTATGTTACTCGCTGATAATGTAGCTTTTCATAGGTAAAGGATTCTTTTTTGAGTTTATTCATAAAAATAAAAATATATATACCATCACGCCTGTATTCCCCGAAGGGTTACCCAGAGGTGTACCAATGTACACCCACAGTTCGCCGGTATATTTAGGTCCCATGTAATAGGGGGCGAGCCTATTGCCATTAACCGGGAACTAATCCAAACTCCGAGCTGCTACTGAGAATTTCATAGAAAAACCCAATAACACTTTTTGCTCGACCTGGGCTGAGTTTATTCATTACAAACATTATTTTCTCTTTATTATTAGTTTAGATTTGCCACCACCACTGCTGGGCAAAGACTTCCCTCTACCTCTTCTGTTGCTAATATTTAAATTATCTACCACGTACCTTGATGCCTCACAGCTTACATCCAAATTCGACGAAGCGCATTTTTGTAATGCATTGCCCAAGACACCTTGAATGTGTAATCTGATCTCCCACATTGATTCACAACAGATGTATTATTTTTTATTCCGTTTCGACCCCGATTAGATCTACAGTAAGATTGTATTTCTAATAAAGTGTAGACGGTTAACTAAGAAGGGTATGGTCATATACATGAACTTCTCAGAGAATTCGTTTCAATTGAACCATTTGGAGACAAAGTTAAATCATTTATTGCAATTGGACTAATAACAATATTGAATCTAGTTGCCCATTCTTAAATTTAGTTTCGTATGTAGAAGGATGGGCAAAAAACTCCATACTTACTGTTTTAAGCTGCAGGTACTGCCTGAAGTTTCATTTACAGGCACTTTTGAACGGTCGAAAGTTATAGTTGTACGTGTTGTATTCTATTCAATCTTATTTTTGTTCACCTGAAGCCTTAAAATGATATGAACAAGTTTTATTAAAAAAAAACATTTACGTTTGCATAACTAGACAAAATGTATAGATCAACTGTTTTTTTTTTTTATGATGGGTATAACAACCCCTTTTCAGGGTTCTAGTAATTATAAAATAAGCTTGCATATACATAAATGTTAAGGTGAAAAATTAAACTTCCGGTGATAAAGCTTGGGTACCTCCTTCTTTGTGATTAATGTAAAAATTTACTAATGATTAAGGCATGAGATAGGGCAGAAGAGAACGCTCTTGGATGATAATAATAAAAAGAAGATGAATAAGAAGAAAGAAAGATTGTATGACAACAATACTGTGAAGCAAAAATGTCTGCCAGGCGTACTGATTACATGAGTGTCTATGACTGATCAACGTAGCATGTGTCATACATTTATAAGATATCAACGTATTTCTAAGAACATTAGTCACCCACCAGCCAATCCAGTAACCAATCAGTGAACAGGGGGGACTAAGAATTCTATCAACATTTTGGAACGATCACAATATAATCTCAGTCACAATCTAACAAAAAATATTTTAACTTACGTACAGTTTTTGACATTGATTGTCGCTAAGATAAGATTGCGACTAGATTTTGAACGTTTCTAACTAGAAGAATTGACCTTCAGTAGAACTGAATAGATAGGTCAACTAAATAATCGTATAACGTTAATATCAATACCATCACATGCCATCACGTCTCTATTCCCCGAAGAGTTAGGCTGCAGTGTACCAATAAACACCCACAGTTCACCAGTATGTTTAAGTCCCATGTAATAGGCGCGAGCCTTTTGCCATTAACCGGGCACATATCCTAGCTCCGAGCTGCTACTAAGGTCAACTAAAATAGTCTTATAACGTAAAAATATCAACAACACTAGAATATAATAAGAAAAAATGCCCAGCTGTTAGCCTTTCCGGTCAAGCTTTATCAGTTAATTACCAATTAATGTAGAATAATTTAATATGACTCATATTATGGCTTCCCACCTGCCATTGACTCGTTCATAGATTTGTACTTATTTAAAGGAGAGACGAATATTAGGAGAAAACCTTATAAAAGTGAGGTGAGATTCTACTAAAACAGTATTATTATAATATTACTTTGCCTTGCTCACTGTTGGATTTTCAACGCCCGGCTCAGCGCCTAGAGTTGAAATTCTAACAACGTTGGATGGCACACCAGTCGCGATTCGACGGCCCACCTGATGTTAAGTCGTCACCTCTGTCTATAGACATCTGCAATACCAGAGGCTTTGCAAATGCGTTGCCACCCCAGAGACAAAGTTGTTATGTCTCACGTGCTTTTAATTTCACCGGCACCTCAACATTTCTAACCGCAACACAGCAACGCTGCTTTGCGGCAGAAATAAGTATGGTAGTACTTCCTCTGACGAGCTCCTTCACAAAGAGCTCTGCTACTTCTGTGTATATAGTGTGAGAGTTATAAATCTACCTGCTCTTTTAGCACACACATACCATCACGCCTGTATTCCCCGAAGGGTTAGGCAGAGGTGTACCAGCACCTACATTCCCCAGTATATTTTGAGGTTCCAAGTAACAGGGGGCGAGTCTATTGCCATTCCAACTCCCATACACTGCCGTTACTCTTTAAGCAACAGCACATATTTCAACGTTAGATATCTGCCTACCCAAAAAGCACATAAAACTGAAAATACACACAGTGGCCATCATAACCGCTGCTGAGACGGCCCATATTGCATTGTGAGGCTAATTGGATTGAGATGCTTATCTGTTGAACCGATAAAATGGCGTAGATAACATTCTGTAGTGACTTATTAAGGCCGTTCCCAGAATAATATTAGATCGCACGATACGAGCTGTGTGTTCGTACAGATAGCAACAGACGAAACCGTATTTTTTTTGGTTTAGACTTTTTTTAGCTGGTTGGTCTTTTTTTGTTTTAGTACTTGAGGTGGTTGACGTCACCGAGGATGTGTTATGTTGGATTTTGATGTGATGGTATAACATTAGAATTGAAAATGGAATTGGTTTTTGACTGATTTAGATCCATTATTTAATTTTTGCAAATAAAGTTTGTCATTATGAATTTTCTATAAACTATTAAAGAAAAAAGTTGCCCACTAGGAATTTCTCTTGGAATGTGCGTGCGTTTAAAAACATATCAACTTACAAACACAAACAGCCAGACCCGGAGAAACAACCTACGTTTCTGATTCTTTTCAAACCTCAAAAACCTGAAATATTTTTCTGCCTAGGATTTTTAATTGCCTGATGACGTCACCGAGACAACTGCAGCAGAAAAAAGAACACCTCAAGAATCCACATTTTCAAGAACCCACCATCTAAAAAAGAAGAAGAAACCAATTAGGTCACATCTCCCCCACTTATCTGCGAACCCTACTTTGCTATCAACGATCAGTACAACGGATCGCGTTGTGTAGTTTTTGCGAAATTGGTCTCGATCGAGTGTTATTCGCTCGTGTTGATTCCCTGGAACACTGCATGTATCGGATACTCAATCTGTGACAACCCAACCTTAGGACCCTGGACGTGAGTCATCAGGGCCTTTGGAACTGCAAGAATTTGACTGGCTTTTGCCCTTTCAGATAGTGTATCTATCTATAAAGGATTATTAAAAGCAACATCACGCTAGAGCTATATCGACAATAAATAATTAACCTTAAGGCAAAACTTACAAAATAATAATGAAATTAGAAAAATTAACTAAAAACACACATCAAAAAACTTGTCTGCCTCGCTGTCAATGGAGCAGGTGCCCAAAAGGCTGTTATATGACAATGCTGATTCTTTGGTCCAAGAAAAGACCAGACCTCTGGTCAATAGTGGTTCAGTAGCTTAACAATGTCCCGAAAAACTAGATGAGCCATCTGATCCCTTTGATGCTCGGATGGCGGATGGTGTTTCAATCCCAAACGGCCCAGTGGTTAAGGTGCCCGCTTCTTATGCATGAGGTGGCGAGTTCAATATCGAACAACTACCAATGTAACTTTTTAATTCATAAGACGTCACTGACCATGTTAAAGAAAAACATCATGAGGAACCACCTCTACTTAGCCCACACGAGCCAATAAAAAGACAAACTTCACAAAGACATCTTAAGCAGCATTCTCAATAATATTTACAATGATAACTAACTTATTAAAAGCGTTGCTTTAATAAAATTAATACCATATCGTGACCGCAGCGATGTAGATAAAGATCATTTTTGAAAAAAAGGTGCATAAACTTTAATTAGAGGAGCGAGATCCATTTGTACGATAAAATGTATCGTTCAGATACACCTTGTTGTCCGACTATGTTACTTATTGCGTGTATAATGTTAATAGCATCTGACTGTACGCTTATGTTCATAAAAGTTTGATAATATTATCATTTATCTGCATCTGGTGTTACTTTGAGGTTACTCGAAAGAGTGATTTTTTCAACGACTGTCATAATAGTAAGGTATTAGTTCAGAATCGATTGCATAAAAATACTGACTGCCTCGTTAGCCTAGTAGTGTTAAACGCGACTACTACGCTAGAGGCCATGGGTTCGATTCCCAGGTCGAGCAAAGTGTTATTGGGTTTTCTATGAAATTGAATTCAGTAGCAGCTTTAAGTTAGGATTTGTGAACGGTTAAAGGCAATAGGCTCGCCCCCTATTACATGGGTCCTAAGCATACCGGCGAACTGTGGGTGTATATGGGTACAACACTGCCTAAATCTTCACGGAATACAGAGCTCTTCTTATATGTGTATAAGAAGGCATTATTCACCAAGTTTATTCAAAGGGGATTGTCTGACTGATAAGGCGACTAGCATCTAACCCTCAGACATCGATAGCTAGGTACCTACTACTAAACAGAAAACAAATTCTACTAATTAAAAACGTTAAAAATGTAAGTTAATTTGAGATATTTTGACCGATTTAGACTAAGATTAGATTGCGATCGATCCTAAAAGCTAGAATTGCCACCCAAATGAGAAAGCCAAAGGAAGAATGGTAGACAACAAAAAACAAATGAATGTCAATTGTTGCCACTGTATCAATTAGATCGATATCTATAGACAGGAAGTGTTTCTAGTAGTTTTTGCTGCAAAATGACATTTAAGAGACAAAGTAGTAACGACTATGAAGCTAGATCCGTCTGAGACAGACATTTAAAATGTAAATGTAACACAATAGGCAGGATGTTGATCGCCTGGTGATCGTTGATGGCCTGGTGGATGAAATCGTGACTGTCTTCAATATGGTACTTGGTTCGATCGAAATCAATTTGGAAAATGGTAGATTTTGGAAACTGAACTAAATGTTAAGAATTGATTGATGTAGTCTTATTGAAATAACCAAATTATGACTATGATAATCTTACATTTAATTAGAATGGAAAAAAAAACTAAATAATAATTAAATTACAAACTATGTACAGTTAAAAAAAATAAAAAAGTAAGGTCAAAGGGCGTCAAAAAACTCATCCGCATCGCTGTCAATGGGGCATGTGCCCAGAAGGCTGGCAGCATTGCCACGTTGTATGGCAATGCTGATTCTTTGGCCAAAGAATAGGCCAGCCCTCTGGTCACGTGAAGAATCGACCAGTCGCTTCGCGATGTCGCGATAAAACTATGACTATGATATAATTCGGAACATACGATATAAAAACCTATTCAGAGACAAAGTCAAATCATTTATTTTGAATAGTCCGAAGGTAATTTTGAACGTCATATACAAGAAAAAAGAATTACGTATACAGTAGTAGAGTGTAGTAGAGTGGACAAACTACATGCTCACAAAAATAAATGTAGCATTATTTTTAATGTTAACTTAGAGATCACTCCCATAGTTAAGTCCACCTTAAAACATGGAGTAGATTGATTAATTGAACCTAATGAACAGCGGCATTAACTTTATAGAGTAGTAAAACACGTGGGATGTAGATAATTTACGATACGGAACACTAATTGCGGCAATCGACTCACTCTTGGCTGATTCTTCTTGATAACCATCTGTCAATCCCGATCACCATATTGAAACATAAATTATTATAGAGATACGATCAAGATGTGTTAAAATCAATAAATCTAAGTCCAAAAACGTATGCAAATGAATTTAAATAAAGAATGGGAGTATCGACTTGCGATCTAAAATTTAAAGGCTCGCTAACGTATCATATACATCTGATAAATTAGATTTCAAATTAAGATAAGCAATAGAAACTACATTTATAAATGTATGATAATAACTATTAAGGAAGGAAGTTATAAAAACAATTCTAATAAACAAATCTAGCGGTTTAAATTAAGGGTCAGAAAAACAAATTGTATAAGAGGAAATGTAATATATTATAAAAGTAGGTTACATAGATTATGTTAGTAGGCCTTTAAAGTCAAAATAGATTATATTTAAATTTCATTAGTTTATCCTTATGTTAATAGGCAAATGTTTAGATATTCAACATAACTTCAGAATATACAAAATGTATAAATAATAATTAAACCTATACACAATAAAAAGAAAGGATCCCAGCCCAGTCAATGTTACAAGTTCGTAACTGGCTAGTCTGTGGTTACTGCTCCGCTCCCGTGAGCCGCAGCGTGATATTATACAGCCTATACTATTCCTCAAAAATCCAGCTTTCATATACACAAAGATTTTTCCAATCCCATTGGTTGTTCCAGAGATTAGTCGCATTTTAACAAACACACTCTTCAGCTTTGTTAAAGTAATATAAAATTTAAAAAAAAATATAATAACAATGTTAACTTCATAACTAATCATAAGGCAAACCTATTGTCTTTACCACTTAATCAGAAATACCTAATTGTGTATCACTCATAGCCTCGTCATGTGTGTTCATTTGCCTTATTCTTTGTTTTCAAATCATGTACTGTTTTATCAAAACCATGTTAGGCCATTCAATTTGAAACAAAAGCGTTTTTATCAGTTTCATGTTCAAAATATTGAACAAAGTGATTCATTTAGAGCACTTTGTAGTTTAATGATTCAGTTATTGAAACCGGTTGGCAGTTTTTGTCTTATATTTAAAAACATCTTTAATTTTTTTCTCGGCTTCTGAATGTGAACGGTTTACAAGTACCTAACTTAGCTAGTCTACTATTGGTCACAGACATAGTCATAGGCATTTGTTATGACGGCTTAGTCGACTGCTTCTCGTGCACGAGCCTCGCAAAAGGGCACGAGCAAGTACCAACGTAACATTTCATCAATTCCATTTCATATGTACTTTCTAAGTTTATCTTGGACGTCACTGATATCGATGAAGGAAAACCTCGTGAGGAAACCTAGACTTGTATTGTATATTAGTCTGACATCGTCAATCAGCATTGAACAAGCGTGGTGATCAATGCTCGTGCCTTCTCTGCATGAAAACCCAGGAGTGGGACAATAATAGGCTGTTATTATTTTTATTAGTCCTAGGCTTAGTCTAAGGTTTAACATGACCTCCAAAGCAAAAGTTCACAGCACCAGGCAATGTAGACAATAAAATTATGAATGGAAACATTTGATCTGTACGACAATGTGGCTCCACAATTGTAACACGATTCCTTTTTGTATCAGCTAATCTTGTCACCTTTGTTCATATTTCGTATAATAAGCTGTAATCTGGGCGATCGAGTGAATCATTAAACACCCGATAGAGGGCGGAGGTGACGCGTCGCCCACTGTGGCCGCGTGGACATGGCTAAGTTATCAGCGATGAACGGGATGACGATGGAGGTATAATAGGGAAAATATATTTCTTATGGAAAAGTCACTTGATTGATACAGTTACTGGAAGATATAGTTACTATAAGTAATATAAGGACAGTCTTAACTAATTATAATTATAAAGTAGAAAAGTCTTTTTTATTTGGACCTGACGGTCGGATTGGAAAAAGTATTTCTGGCAATGATAGCCAGATTCATGAGGAACAGTATAAATTATGTAACATCACGCATGAGCGGAGCAGTAACCAAAGACGCAATTTAAAACGAGTGAAAAAAAAAAGCGGTCAGAAGCTAGTACTTAGTAAAGAAATGGTGATGAGCGAGATTTTGCTTTTTCTACTGATTCAAGACTTGGCCAAATATGATATAAATAATCTCTACCAAGTTGTGTTCGCTCACACTGCTGGCAAACTTGGAAAAGAGACTAAAATGAGAAAAATCACATACAAACAGGAAACAATCTCCTCTTTAACTTAGACCAACACAAAAACTAACCACAGTAGTATCTCCCACATCGCGATCGCTCATAACTAAAGGCACAGCTACACGAGCAACACACGGTCGATTTCATCCTTTGTTGTGCACAAGAAAAATGGCCGAACACTATCGAGCGACGATACTATTACTTTAAACAAGATCCCCGCTCCCGATAGTTAACTGAGAGGGAACATACGTAAGCGTTGGACACTGATGTACACTGTAGAGAATTAGAATTATTTTCAAGGTTCTGTTATTTATGTTTTTC
Source organism: Caradrina clavipalpis (assembly GCA_932526535.1). Lineage (NCBI taxonomy): Eukaryota > Metazoa > Arthropoda > Insecta > Lepidoptera > Noctuidae > Caradrina > Caradrina clavipalpis. The sequence continues at coordinate 15,708,210 of OW052091.1, read as the reverse complement.
TTGCATTTGCTGCAAACTAACTAGACTTTATAGAACTGTGGTTCCAGAATTTGCAATGTATTCAAAGAGAAATTGAGCAAAATGCTTTGGGTTCCCCAGGGAGGTGTCTTGGGGCCTGTCATGTGAGAAGTCAAAAAAGTTGTTGCTTTTTGTCTTTATCTGTTTTACATAAATTCAGGAATAATAATGCATACCTACTGTATGTTACTACACGTCCATCGTTTTCAATAACCAAATAATCAACACTAAGAAAGATTTTGATCTGTTTCCAAGTCTGTAAAGCAAGAACCATTAAAACGATATAACCACACCTCACTATCAATTCCGAGGGCCAAACAATCCGAATAACTTAATAGGCGTCTCATAATACAAGTCTCACGTTGGGTGGGCTCAAGCAGCTCTCATTTGTCACCCGAGCCCGCTACCACGATACGCGTCACAGTCCTTTGTGTTAAGATAGCTATCGCAAGAACAATGCCTCCTAGTGTTTATACTTCCAAAACGTTTAACACATTTGTTATAAGGTCAGCCATGTTAAATTGTTAAGATCAGGTTACGTTTGATTTGGATGGAGTTAAGGTGGAAAGGGCTTATGAAATAGTTGAAGTGTTTCTGTAAGGAATGTGAGCAGAGTATTGGATTTAGATCAGTTTTTGTTTCAGGATATTGTATTTAAAATATTTCAACTTTTAAAGTTGATTTGACCATTCCTAAAAATATTTGGAAGCCTACAAATAGTTGCTCCGGATCTGGCTGTTTCAGTATGTGACTTTAAGTGCCTATAAACGCAGTCGCTATACTGGATGCTTTCCAGAACGTGGAAGTGTTATTTCAAATAGGGTAAGGGCAAACAGAAGTGATGGAATGAGAATATCGATTCATGGAAGTTCATTTCACTTCCATGGAAGTCTAATATACTATCAAGCATATCCTATGGCACTCGATTATAAATAGTGTAGCAAGTTTCTATCAGACTATCAGTGACAGATTTATTGTACTCGGCTCAAGATTACTTCCTACAAACAAACAATTTTAATTCTATAGAATATTATTTTTGATTTTATAGAATTTCAGGTAACACTTCTTCAATTGCTTCACTAATACCTTCTATTAAAAGAAATTCAATAAAGCTCATCAGCCCAGCATCAAACATACGACCTGAAGCTCCACTTTCTTCACCATCAACTACAAACCTGCCTCAACCAATAAACAAGAAAATAATGGTGACAATCGCCGAGATCGAATATCGATACGTCGTACCGTTTAGTGTTTCAAACGTTAAACAATGAACTATTTGTTACGACAAATACAACTTTAAACAACTCCCCAGCTACAAAGCAACAACACAACGAAACAATTCTGTATCCATCACTCTTTTTGTTCTCATTCCGAAAACACAACAACTTGTGTAGCCGTCAATGTAACCGATACACATCGGTACGCTCGGATTTATCAGGGTTTGTTAGTAGATGCTCTCGCGCCGGTAGTCTCGACTTTTTATCTTCTGTCCTTGTTTCTCGCGTTACTTCGTGTTATAGTGTTACGCCCTTTTTCTGACGATCGATAATATTGTCCTACGAGACTTTTATTAGATCACTATCAGTCTGAACTGTCAGTTTATTAAAACTTTCATGTTTTGTGTTCTTAACTCTTGTTTTGTGTGTTTTAGTTTTGTTTTGTTTTGTTTTACGATTGGTATTAAGTTTTTATGGCATAATTATTGTGTGACTCTTTGAAATTGATTTTTATAGTGTGATTGATCAAGTTACATTACTTTGTCTTTATTGATATTGGTCGTTGGTGGTGGATAGAGTTTAACTACTTGGGATTTGTAACTGAAGATCTTTGGATGTTTTATATTAAGTAGCTACCTTGAATGGTACTATAAACTTAACCATACACAAGAAAGTAAAACTAAAAACCAGAACATTTGATGTCAACAAAATGCTTGCAATTGCAATGACTTTAGAAATCTTTTGTAGAAAATATGGACTGGACACGAGTACGAGTTAGTACCTCAAAACCAGAACACTTGATGCCTACAAAATGGTTGCAACGACTTCAGGAATCTTAAACAGAACCGTCAATCTATCCACCAGTTCTTAACACGAGTACGAGTTAGTACGAGTTTGACAAAAACATCAAAGATGCAACTTAATCGTCTCAAAAATCTCATAAAAACCATTCTTCCACCATAGACATGTCTAACAAGAAACTTCCCTATCTCATCGTCTAGACAATTTATTTTTAGCTGCAACATAAAACGTAAAAATATCTCCCCATACCTATCTAAAGATACCGCAGTATATAGCGGGGGTAATCTACAGACTAGTACTATCTCCGCATCTACTATCTAACTCGACTTATCGCCTTTAACGACCGGCCAGCTTATCACAAACGTGCTTCAAAAGCTTTTTTCGTGAATTAAAATTTGTAAGCTGAAACTCGTGTGCAGATAGCCTTAGATTAATGACGTCAGATTGCAGATTTCGGATGAGCAAAATATGGCGGATAGCCATCTAGGTAATAACTGTTTTTTTGTTGTTCTGTTTACGAGATTTTTGGGGTCAGGTTTGTTGAAGGCTGGGAAGAGAATTGAGGAACTGGAGTTAGGTATTTGTTTATTTAGAGGCTACACAATTACGTAATGATAAATCAAGGAACAATTACTTAAGCTCCCTTACTTGAGACCACATCCTTCAATTAAAATGGATGATGGATGATTATGTTGATCTGGTTTTCTGAAAGATGATTTCGATGCTTTGGCGGAGAAGCATTCGATTAGGTGGAGCTTAAAAAATAATACATAATGTGTAACTGTTTCGGCAATTTTTATGGAAGCATGTGTAACTATTATTTTACTTGTCAATTTCCTTTAATTGGTTTACAAAGGTGCCAGATGGAAATTGTTCAAAGTGCCAAGAAACGATCGAAATTTTTACAATATAAAAAAATATCACGAGGCCAATTATTCTACTTATTAAAAACGTTCAAAATCTAGAAGCATCTTAACGGCAATCAAAGTCAAAAAATGAATGTAAATTAGTGGTATTTTTGACAGATTAAGCCAGAAATTAGATTGCAATCGTTCTTAAAAATTTGAATTGCCTCCCTGAATTTAAATTACAATGCAATAACACGAAAGTTTCCGACATTTCCCGAAGACAGCCGAAGCTCTCCGATTGAAACTACCCCAAATACATTAGGCCGGCGCCAAACCCGTCAACTGCAGATACACTATCAGAGACTTTAATATACTCATTATTATCTTATCGTATAAAAGGAGACCTCCTTAGTATTGAAAGCTTATCAGATATTTTTAGGAGTGACATTTTTTATTCAAGCTTTCAAGTTTATATTCGTTTTTAAATAACTTGTGCGTATTGCAAGGAATTTGAAAAAAAATCGAAAGTAGTAATATTTGTGTAGCGCTTTAAACTAACAACTATTGCCAATCTATTCTCAATAGCAGAGGTTCATTAACTTATCTTTTTCGCCTATGTTGGTGCAGTGGCTGAGTGGTTAGCTGCTGCCTCCGGTTCGATTGACACACGGAACAATTTTTTTTTATACCACTTAATGTGGCAAACAAGCTAACGGCCCGCCTGATGTTAAGCGATACTGGAGCCTACCTACGATTCTGGTGAAAACCGTGGCAAGGAAACAAAATTGACATAAATGGACAATGAACTACGGTGTCAATTTTTTATTTTTACTTTATTGTTCAACCAACAATTATTAAAATGAATGAAGAAATTTAAAATAGTATTCTACTATTTTCTAAAGTAAGGTTATCACTATACTATAGAATTTATGAAATATCCAGAAAAAAGTAAATGAAACACAAATATAAGAAAATGAAATTTCAAACCCAGTAATTATTCTTTTGAGCTTACTTGCTGAATGATATTCAGTTCGTCACTTTTCTTTAAGATACGGGGATCTCCACTTTTTCAGCCATATCAAATAAACCACACACCGAAAACAGCAAACCACCTATCACAATCAAACCACAAAACACAGGAAACCCCACAAATATAAAATCTGCATACTTAATGAGTACGAATCGTAAAATAGCATAAGTTTTACCCAACTTTTTTTGGCACAAGTAAATGGGGGCCATACATTGGGGCATTTTGGCACACAACCCCTTTACGCCGCCGCTTTAACCCTCAGACTGATACTTTATTGTTGTATATTTATACTCGACGATTATCGTAAACTTTTCGATTTTGTATTATAACATTTATTTGTATTTTAAGTAGAATTTTAAGTTGCTGGGTGTGTTTTTGTTGATTAAGACTCTTTTTTTGTAAAACGTCTTCTTTATTAAAATAGGTAAAAATTTTACCTATTTGTAAGAGATCTAATCTTTAGAAGTACCTACAGTTCCGATAAAAAAATATATTTCACAGACGGAAAGCAACACTATAGCATAAAGGATAAAATTGTAAAACTTGCCAAAAAAAGGAAATATGCATTTGTTTTTTTCATTGGTTTTTTTTTGTTTTAGCTTTTTTTCTACGAATTTCTCGTGTGTTGTAGGTGCGTTTAAAAACATATAAACTCACATAAACAAACTGCCACACCCAGAACAACTATCTGTAGGTCATACAAATACGAACCCGCAACACGCAGTGCAGCAGCCAATCGTTCAGAATCATTCGTGGGTTCGAATCCTAGCAAGTAACAATGTGACTTTTTAAATTCGTATGTACAGTGGCGACCAAAAGTCCATACCCAATCTCAAAACGTATTAGGTTGACGTTTAGTTTGACTTACGACCTTTTACTTTCAAGAATAGACATGTATCATCGTTGTGAATGTAGTTCATAATTTCAACATTTCTAAATGAGACAAAATGGTCTAGCGGTTAAGCGCGCCCAGTTGACGGCGTTAATCAATGAGCCGCGAGTTCGAATCTCACATTATTTTTGTCTTTTTGTTTTTACTCAATTTGAAGAAATGAACAGAAATATAATATTCTTTAGCTTGTTCGCCTTGTTCACACATTTCGTAAATTTAAAAGGGTAGTCATAGAAAACTAATAAAGAATTTAGATTTCTGTGAGGTAGACATGAGTTTTGTGCATATTTAACTTGATTGGAATGAGCGTTGTCGTTTGGTTGTGGTTGTTGGTTAGTAACGAGTGATTTAATAGATACTCGTAGTGGTATTGTAAGTATTCTCGAAACGCAGGCAAATAATATTACTGAGGCGAGGGCGACTATTATTGGGCTGCATAAAAGTGGTCCCAATTAATATCTTATGAAACCTGACTGAATGTGAGTATTATATTAACGAATTGTAAATTAAACTTTTATTTGAAATTTATACCTAAGATACCTAAAATTATTTGGTGGCATTTCGATTAATACTTATTATTGATTTTTAAATATATAATGACGCCAAAAAAAATGTGTTTATTATGGAATTTATAAATAAATAGTTTTAATATATTAAAATTTGTTATATTAAATAAATATTATTAAATTATATAAAAAATTAAGTCACTTTACTATTTTGTTATAAATGCCTAATATTACTTTTTTTGTTGTTTTAGAGGAATACTATTATTAGTCTCCGGAGCAAGAAATACGAGGAAGAGGATAGATAGCCTATCCTACCTACTCAACAGCGAAGTGGATTAAGTTTGGTGGTTTCGCACTGGATAACATACTGTTTACAACAACAGCTGCATGCATCATAAACCAGAAAAAATACGTTTCGTTTTTAATATGTGGGGATGACGTGCAACAGTGCTACTTATGAAGAAGTATTAGACGGTGTTATGCAACATTTAATAACCTGGATGTTTTAGTTTTAATAATTAGGTGCAACAGTGCTACTTATGAAGAAGTATTAGACGGTGTTATGCAACATTTAATAACCTGGATGTTTTAGTTTTAATAATTAGACGGTGTAACTAAATATTTAGTCATAATTATATTATATATTCGTAGATAGTTATTTAATGATCTTAAATTGAGGTTTAGTTTCAATCTTCTTTTCATCAAGAAAACGAATTATTAAACTATTACCTCACTAAGTTTATTGTGACGTTACATAAAAAAAACCTGTTCATAAAGTCTGAATTATAGTTTAGTTTTCAATTAACTCTGCTGAATACCAATTCAGAAACTTAATACGTGAGCATCACCAAATTTATTTGTGTTATTAAATATCCTTCTCTTATTATGTTATTATGAATTTTATTGACTAAGTGGGTATTCAACAAAAAATCTTATGAACAGTTACAAGAGAACTTCTTTTATTTCGGTAGGAATGTGACGTTACAATTCTCATAAGTTTGTTAATTTTTAAAATAAATTTTTGTTATCACACAGCACGCCTTTTTTTCCTACTTCCAATTACAAAAAGTTAAAATAAAATCACATAAAAAGTTAAATAAATAATACAATAACTAATATTTGCTTCTTATAAAAAATAAATAACAAGCATGAATACGTAATAATTCAACATAAACCTAAAAAGATTTTGCCTAACATTATTATGGTTTCAAGAAACAAAAAACAGCCAAACATAGTATAAGATTTGAACTCGGAATTCAATGATCGTAAACCCTTTCTTATCCAAACCAGCTGCCAGGCCATGTTATAATTATGCGAAATTTAGCAATGCAATGGTAAGAATACGTCGCGCGTCTGGTAGGACTCGTACGGTAAACAGAAATATAATGCCATTTCGCGTAGTGCGACGATGGTTCATTAGTGTGTGTTATCTGTGGAATGTTGAGACATCACTCGTAAACACACATGCGCACGCGCTGACTGGATCGCGCCCGTGTTCATAGGAAAGTGAACCTTAGCGTGGGTATGGATTTCTGAGCGCTTACTGTACTTTCTAAGTTTATATTGGGCATCACTGGCATAATTGCAGAAAAAACATCGTGAGAAATCCTGAACTTATAGTTAATATAAATGTAAAATGAATCCATCTTGAGCAAGCGTGGTAAACAATGCTCGTGCCTTCTCTGTATGAGAAGAAGCCTGTCAGTAGAAGAATAATGAGAAGAGCCTGGCTATATAACAATAATAGGCTGGTATTATTATATTAAACCAGTCAGTCTCCCGGGCACCACGATAGGGAGTTAGGATCTGTGCCCGGACCTAAACATACCGGCGAACTGTGGGTTTACATTTGTACACCTCTGCCTAACCCTTCGAGGAATACAGGCGTGATGGTATGTGTATGTATGCGCGCAGTCAGTCTCTACAATACCTACAATTCCTAGAAACCTTGTCAAAAAACTTGATATCATCGTAACATCAAAACTTGGAAAGAAAAAGGTATTAGCATGAACATTAGAGTAATATTGTTGTGTCGTATCGAGATCGTATCGTGCGCTACACACAACTTATAATGCCTTACTTTACATGTCACATTTACATAGCAGTTTTCAAGAACATTGCTGTCGAATCAACGTTAAGTATTTCGTTTAAGTTAGGAGCGGGAGCGGGCACTGAACCGTGAAGCTATTACTTAAAAAAAACACAAATACAAATAAAAGTCTTTAAAAATTAAAGTTTAGTAAACAGAAAAATGATTCTTAGCTTCACAATTAAGCCTAATAAATATTAAAAAACTAAAACAAAAGAGAAGGTAGGTACTTTAGAAGTCGAAATTAGACTCTGATTTGAATATAAAGGTAATTATTGAATGAAATTGAAGAGCAAAAAAAGAACATTTATTTCACACTTAAAATATACTGACAAACCGGTGGGTCGTAATAGTATAGCATATAATGTATAACGAAGAATCTGAGCTGATCATTCTGTATGGAAGATGAGGACTTGAAATAAAATTAGATTAGTCTCAAATAAATTATCGGGCTAAAAGTAGGCTCTACGATACTTCTAATTTCTGCCCCGCTCGCCGCTCAAGCCTCAACCCACACAACCTATAGCGTATTTTAGTGCCCAAAATGGCAAATTACATACAAGAAAATAGTGCAGTAGCACTATAGTATTAACATTTTTATGGCCCATACATTCAGTGTAAGCGCCGCACAGAACAATTGATGGGCGAGAAAATACGGATTTAATGCATTTTTCCATCGTAATAGGTTTTACTGGTGATTAGGAGATTATGCAGTTTAAACAGGAAATATGGTGCGCTGTTGGATAGGTCAAAAGGTTAGTGTTTGCTGGATTTAACATGGAATTACCTAAATGTGGTCTTGCTTGGTATTCTGTAGGAGACTATCGATGGTATGGTTTATACAAAAATAATCTAGTCATATTTTGGTTATGAACCAGTGACAGAAAATTTAAAAGGAATCGTTTGTCTTCTTTGTGCCAAGGTATGGGCATGTGTAGAGGTGCGATGAGGCGCATGTAACCAAAAAAGTTATGAAATTAAATGTGAATGGATGGAGAGGAAGAGGGAGGCCAAAGAAAAGATTGATGGATTGTGTGAAGAATGATATGAAAGAGAAGGGAGTCAGTAGTATCATGACGGTTGACAGGACGGCATGGAAGAAGAAAACGTGTTGCGCCGACCCCAAATAACATGGGATCATGGGATCATCATCATGGCATCTCAATGATATTTCGTAGATTGGGTAGTAATGTTAACGAAAACAATAAAAAAATACAGTGATTGGTTCACTTAACGAGTTTGGTCTATCAAGCTCTATAGACTATTAAAGAAATTCATTGACTTCTTCACCTACTGGCAACTTATAAAATATACAAAATAATATTTGCCTATTATTGTCTCACTACAAGGCACAGGCTTCTTCTCGCACAGAAATGGCACAAGTATTGATTACCATGCTTGATCAAAACAGATTTTAAACTTACATTCATTATGAGTCCAGGTTTCCTCATAATGTTTTCCTTCACCGATGTCAATGATGTCCAAGTTTTTTTTTGAAAAAACATAATTATTTAACGAAGCATGGAAGACTTACAGCTAAAAAAACTAAGTAAAAAAGGAAACCGTACATGACAAGAAGCCATGAAATTATTGAATATGAATTGAAAAGCCATTATCTATACTTGCCCGGTTTCAAACTCGCACGAGACGCGAATGCCTTAACCACAAGCCCATCACGACATTTGAATATAACAAAAAAAAGGAAACTTATAGCCACACAATTAAACATCAACTCCTGACATTTTTTAACGACAAATTAACTCCTTATCAGCTTTGAAAAAGTTGCCCAGGTTTTTATCTGCCAGATAAAAATTATTCAACATTAAGTACCCGTTTTATACGCATGTAATTTATTATTATTTACCATTGTATGTCAAGGAAAACGGTGGTAAGTAATAAATAGGTGCCTATATGCGTATATCTGCTGTATATATAATATGTTGTTGATGTACCTATCTGTGTGGACACACGGGGCGCTAGAATGGCTAACAATTTATAACATAATAAATAGGTGAAGTATGTCAATAGCTATTTTTAAATAATTTTCTGTCCGTATTAAAATATTTCACTGTTAATTAACTACATTACCAAGTGCAGGTATTTATTATGGCGAAGAAATCGTAGGCAGTAGCTATTTATTTATAATTTATGTATATATAAATTGAACGTTCGATTCCTATTGGTTATTATATACAGGAGTATATATGTGTAAGTATGTATGTATAGTGTATGTATGTGTTTTTTCAGGAGAAAAGAAAAGATTTTTCGCCTAGATTTCAAACACAAAGCACAATATTTATTGAAAATTATGACCACAAAGAAGTCGCTTAATTTAAAAGCTGTTGTTATTTTTTTTCTTGCAACCGTTTTTCATAATTGTATGTTTTTAAAATTCCTAGAGCAAGGTACCTAGCCTACTATATTACAAATTAGAAAAAACTTCGCGTGTTTCTTAACAACTAGTTGCTGTAAAAATTCAGTTTAAAATGACACTAATTACTGCAGTACAACATTTTGATTACATGTTAGTTTGGTGAAAAACTCATGTGATTCAGACCTACCTACATAATATAGTTCAAGAGTGTGAAAATACTCGTTTTTTAGTGCAGCTTATAAATTCATGTTTAGCTTTTAACCTGTCCAGAAAGTATATTCAAGGCACATATTTTGTTCCACCTACAATCCTTAATAAACATTCAAAAGTTTCGACACCAACACCTACTTCGGCCAACTTCTTTAGCGTAGCTTATGTTACCCGCATTAAGTTATATCTTTGGTTACTACTCCGCTTCCGTGGGTCGTAGCGTGATGTTATAAATAACCTTGTTACTCGGGAATGATGTAGCTATCTATACATTATTTTTTTTTTAAATCGTTCCAGCATTTTGTGAGCCTGGACGGTACAAAAAAAAAACTTTTTCTTTTTTATAATCATCATCATCTTCCTGCCCTTATCCCATGTTACTTGGGGTCGGCGCAACACGTTTCCATTTCCGCATTTTTCTTTTTTATTATATCCTAAGTAAAAAAGTAAAAAAATATGTTTGAATAAATAATACGAAAAAAATTCCAACATTATCCTTGTTGTCGAGCAAGTCCCCAATCCTCCGGTCCCGTATGTCACACAACACAAACTTACAACAATGGCTTACCGATAAGCTGTACTTATAAAATAATTGGTCTACGATAATTCTAATTAGCGAGCCGATACTATCGGTATCTTGCACCGGAGCCAACCAACAGGAAACCCTGATAGTGGCCTTATTTATTAACACTTTAAACCAACTTACAAGTTCTGCAGACAAAAATAAAGTCAACCGTGTATTTTGTAGTAATTTTTTACGCATTGAACATTTTTTAAATCCAAGATCTAGTAGTCAGGCGTATGTCATTTGAGAATATAGAGGTTCAATTTTTGTAGGAAATGTGTGGGAAAAGTTTCTGCGATTTCTGTAATTTCTAGTACCCATACCTTAAATGGTCCTATAGTATTTTGATCCCTAGAAACTATAACGGTTAAGGTACCTGCCCTTATTGCTCCATCTCAAAAATCCACCCTGGTTAAAAGAATATAATATAGGGTAACGTTTCATTCACCTGCCATCTTTCAGGGGATGAAAGTACTCATGAATACGAACAACTTCTGCTTACAGACCAACCCTGAAATATAAAAAAAGAGCTGTTCTATACATTTTGATCGTGTTGCAGTGCCTTTTTGTATGGGAACAGCTGTTTTTTTTTTCATATTATAAAAGTTGTTGGCCTATATCCAGCAATAGAAAAAGGAGGTTCATTATCATATCAGCCGTGATATGATAATGAACCTCCTTTTTCTATTGCTGCTAGACCCGGAAAAAGTATCTGCAAACATATACCATGCAAGTATTTGTTATGTACAGAAATCGAAGTTGCGACACTCAGTGCAGCCAGTCGTTTTAACCACTGCACCAACCATACTGCGAGTATATCCGTAAAGGGGTATACAGGCACATAATACGTTCTATAACTAAATGCAATTCCTCTATAACGTCCGCCATACAGTCCAGCAGAAAACCGTTTGAGAAGCTTCTAGCAAAAGATAAAAACTATTTATACCTTATAGCCGATATCGGGATGGCGATAGCAGTTTTATAGCTGAGTCGCTGACAAACAGATAGTTCCAAGGTAAACAGTTATTGATCATCGCTAAAATTTGTTATGGCTACCCTCTCCGGGTCTTGAGTGTGGCTTAGTGGAGAGTTTATACGGGGAAGAAGGGACAACCATCACGCTTGTATTCCCCGTAGGGTTAGGTAGAGGTGTGCCAATGTATCTACATCCACAGTTCGCTGGTATGTAGGTCCCATGTGCTCGGCGAGCCTATTGCCATTAACCGGACACAAATCCTAAGTCCGAGCTGCTACTGAGATATTCATCGAATAACCTAATAATACTTTGCTCGACCTGGGAGTCTCTAGCAAAGCAGTTGCTCGTAGGACCACTAGGCTAACGAGGCAGTCACGAAAACTTTTACCGTAGTTTCAGTACAGAATTCTATACCCACTGGGGTACTAGTTTGTGAGGATGGATGGATTTATGTTTGTTACCGTGACACGCTTAAACGGCTGATCAAAATTTGCTGAAATTTGACACACTTGATATTGATCTAGCTTAACACAGAATATTTTTTATCCCGACGCTATGTGTCCATGAAATAACTTCGAATAATGTCTTAATAATTATTTCTACTCAGACCAAGACACTAGCAGAACCTAGCCAACCATACAACTCCCCCAAAAGGCCTTTCACAACAGACTAAAAACTAATACTATCAACATAAATAATAATGATAAAAAGCTCAGTAAATCGCAACAAACAGCGATAACCATCGGCTGGATTTATACCGTGTAGATAAGGGTATAGTAGATAGGGCGCTCTCTATGTGGGTAGTACGCTTTGTATTTTTATAGGAACAGCTTTAAAGCGCTTTTTAAAGCTGGAAGCGCGATAAGACTGTGATGTTATCATTGTTTTTGAGTGTAAAGTATGGAGTGGGTGTTTGTAGGAAGAATTGTGCCTTCTCCGTATTTGTACTCAAGATATAGGCTTGCCTAGTTTGGGCCAAAGTCAAAGACTTGTAACGTTTTTCGTGTCTTCTAAAATTAATATTACCTACCACTGTATTATTGTACCACTGTAAGGCATAGGGCCTCTTCTCATATAGAGAAGGCACGAGCATTGATCACCAGGCTTGCTCAAGGCGGATTGGCGTTTTCAAAATTACATTAATTATAAATCCAAGTTTCCTAACAATGCGCGATGTTTTGCTTTACCGATGTCACATTTGTGCAAGATATACTTAAAAGTATAATATGAATTGGTAGCGTCACATTGGTACCTGCCCAGTATACAACCCGCAACCTCGTTCATGACAGGCGGATGTAGTAACCACTGAATCATCACTACACTAGCGTAAAATAACGAAATAGAGATCTTCTTCTTTATCGTGTGGGCAGTAAGGTCTAATGACCCCACACACCCTAGTGTCAGGGTTTCCAAACCGCCACCAGGGCCTCTGACATGGTTACCGATGTCAATGATGTCCAAGACGTAATCGATTAATAAGAGATTTAAAAAAACCAAAATAGTCCCAATACTAATACTACAAAATGGTATAGAAATAGAACACTCTTATACAACAGCAAAACCTCCAAAAATATGTACAAAAACCCAAACAAAACAAGTAGAATCCATCTATCAATCTCAAAACAAAATACAATACAAAATTGAAGTCAACATAAAGAAATAACGAATCGTCCTTGAAACCGTTCCCGATAAGAATTTATATACGGGAGCGATAAGGCTGGGCGGGCGGGCGATAAGCGGCCGCGGGCGGTGATAACGCGCCGCCCGCCCTACAGATGTTATCTGTGATTAAATAGCTCGCGTTATCAGTAGCGGGAGTCGACGATCTTGGGCTGTACAGAGTAGTTTGGTAGGATAGAGAGAGAGATTTTGTTTTTTAGTAGTGACAAGGATAATAAATTTATTTATGAATGATGGTCAAAATATAGCTTAGTGCAATGTGTAAATTTTAAAGTTTGTTTTATTAGATTGATATCTTATTTTGTGTCCCACTGTTGGGCAAGGGGCCCCTTTTCTCCTACCAAATTTGCCTGTCTTGTGCGGTCTCTAGCGAATTCAAGATTTATCATTACAGGATTTCTTGTTTTTTTTTTGTATTTGTACTCTCTGTCATGAACAGATGTTTCACTAAATATGGTGATACCCAAATTAGCAAACAAAAAATTGAAGCAAGGTTATTTTTAGTTGGTCTTCTTCTATAGTTTTCGAACTTCAATTTTTAGTTCTAAACATAATGCAGGTCTAGTCACAGGAGTCACAATTTCCAATTGGACTTAATTTTAACCATTAATTTTCCTACATCTACATCGATCGACCTCCATAACATCCCGCAACCTCTGTCCTAAACTACTCTACGCAAAATATGAATACGCAGCGTTGTCGGTACGAATCCGTCAAACAGATGAGATAAGACGGACGTGAACTTTTGCTGTGTTTGTAACGTACCCCCGCCCCCCGCTACCCCTCGTCTTTCACCCCCTCGAGTTGGTGCCCCCCCTTCATCCCCCTCGACACTTACATATATTCAGGAGCTGGTGTGTGTGATGATAATGTCTAGAAGCACTTTGCTTTTGAAATAAAAAGTTTGGGAAGTGTTTTTGGTAATCTGTGTTTTAGATGATGGTGGATTTTTGACAGTTGATTTTGAGCTTAATGAGGAGGGAAATAAGGTGTCAGTTCGCTCTATGGTGTTTTTGGTGTTCTAGGATATAAAAAAAAATATACCATCACGCCTGTATTCCCCGAAGGGTTAGGCAGAGGTGTACCAATGTACACCCACAGTTCGCCGGTATATTTAGGTCCCATGTAATAGGGGGCGAGTCCATTGCCATTAACCGGGTACAAATCCAAACTCCGAGCTGCTACTGAGAATTTCATAGAAAAACCCAATAACACTTTTTGCTCGACCCGGAAATCGAACCCAGGACCGAAGAGGAGGTTCTAGGATATTATGAACTTTATCTACTTTTTTAAACAGGAACCAAAGTATAGGCCTTCGAGGCGGAGGTCAGCGTGAGGGCTTTAAAGCAATGCTACAGAGAGGCCCTGAAGGCAAATTCTACGTAATAATTAATAAAAACGTTCAAGCTCAATATCAAGTCGAAATCTTATCCTAGCGACGATCAATGTCTAAAAATGTACGTAAATTAAAGGCATTTTTGTTAGATTGAGATTGAGATTAGATTGCAATCGGTCCTAAAAGTTATTAGAATTGCCCTTCTGGTGTATTTCAAGGTACCGTTTCCGAAAGCAAAATACATATATGGAATTGCGGACACAAGACCCATATCCATACTGTATAATACAATTCAGTTTTTTTTTTCATCCTTAAAAGTCATAGTCTAGGTACTTGAACTATAAAAAAAAAAACTACAAGTGTCATCAAGACTATTTACAACTTTGTTGTTACTTTTTAGTTACCCACTAACCTCTTTTTTCAACTGCCTCTAAACCCGACTGCTGACTTACCTACTTGCGAGGAGCATAATGGCATCAGATGACCTACTTACCTGGAAGAAAAAAAAGCGAAATTAAATTACATTATAATATCATTACGACAAGGTGACGGTGGGTTGACCTGCGATTGACCTGAGAGGGTTAAGTTAGAAGCGGGAGCGGGTAGCGCAGCGGGTTAAAATGATCGATCGATTGTGTCTCATTAGGGAGATACTAGGGCATATATGTAATTTGTAACACCGGTTATTATTAATTAATATCTACACTAATATTGTTAAGTAGGCAGTTCATTTGTTATTTTATAACTTACATAGGATGTTAGAACTTGCAAGTATTAATATTTTTATTGTTAAGAATCATATGAATCATATGTATTGTGTTATTGGGTTTTTCTATGCACTTCTCAGTAGTAGCTCGGAGTTTGGATTTGTGCCCGGTTAATTCAATTAATTTTGTTTATTACATGGGACCTAAATATACCGACGAACTGAGGGTGTACATTGTTACACCTCTGCCTAACCCTTCGGGGAATATAGGCGTGATGGTATATAAGAATCATATGAATGTTTGACCTAAGCAAGGCAACACTTCCCACAAGAGGCAAGACACCCGCTCTCGCTCATGACTTACACCGCCTCCCCCCATATTAGCGCACAAAGTTTATACGTATGCACTGTTGAAAAAAATCTGCAGTATTATGCAAAGCAGCATTATCGCCACATCTAGAGTGGACTGCACACGCGGTGTGGCATGTTCTGTGTTCAAGGAACATGGCCCGGCCAAGTTTTTGTGCAAATGTGTTATTGATTGTTGGTTATGATGCAGATTGTGATAGTTTGATAAGGTGTTTTTTGTTGTTTTACAGATTTTTGTAAGTTTTTAAAGTATGATATTTTCAACTTGCTGTTTACTTAAGTTCTCATCAATGACTTCCTGATTACCTAACGTAAACGTAATTGCAAAAGCTTTCGGTATTGCAAAACAATAACAACGAGCTTCTGCTTATACAGATGTATAAACACCTAGATTATCAAAATATATGGAACAGCAATGTCGATGCTGAATTTTGAACTTAATTCTGATGATACTCTGAAGATAAAGCATTTAGTATTTAGTAAGGAAGTAGATACTAGTAGATAGGTATTTGTTTCTGAAAGAAATGTTCTACACCATTCTGAAAACTTCACAGCAAACAAACTGAATATCTTGTACCTCTTTCCATTCCCACTAATCGAAAACAACGTTTTCAATAATCTTCCACAAAATAAAACAAATACATTGTGCACACAGCACTATAACACGACTACTACAATCGGAGCACCCCTAGGCAGCGGTATCGGGCGGGCCGCGCGGCCAAAACCAACGTTATCTCGGTCACTTTTCACGTTTTTCACCAATCCAGCCGCGCCAGAATAGGACGGTGCCAGATCACGCGATATGAGCTTTATTGAAGCGGCTTATATAACGTTGTCTAGTTATAATTGTGGGTTTTAATTTTGTATGGGGTTTTCTGGTTACTTATGAGGTCAATAACTGTTGTAGTTGGTAGGTACTTTAATATTTATTTTTGGTATGTCGTCTTCAGATTCATTATATTATGTTATTGAATTAATAATCTACCTAATATAATAAAAAAAAACTGGTTCAGTTTGGAATTTCTTGCGCATTCGTCTTTATACGAAACTATTTTTTCGTAAAGGCAACTCGTTTTTCTTTTCTTGTACATACAGTTAAAATGTGCGTTTAAATAGTCTTGAAATAAATAATTTGGCTTTGGTAAATCGGCTGCTCTGAGCAAAACCGAGGTCTATATCAAGTGATCTGCAGTAGATTAATTTAAGAATGTAACAATTATAAGTTACTGGAGAAGCATACAGGATCTTTTAGTAACTATTATAGTGAATAGTCAGTAGCAGGAATAGTAAAATAACACAGAAACTGAGATATTTTAAGGTTGTTGATAAGAAGCATACGGAAAATTCCAACGTCAGTTGTATCATTAGATTAAATTAAATAAAAGGGTCATTGCAATCCTGTAATAGTTTTAAGGATAAGAAAATGCATAATTATCACCAACTTTACCTTTATAAAAAAATTAAGCTACTGTTAAGGAAAATAATTTAAATGATACTAAGAAAAGCGACCAAATTCAATTCTTGTTTAAACAATAGAAAAGCCAAGAGTTCGAGGTTTTACCAGACCTGTTCGAATTTTTAAATCTTGCAACGTCTAAACCAAATCATTTATTTCAATTAGAATTAAAACTCACTTTTGAACGTCATTTGCAAGTACAAAAAGAAAATTTCGCTGCCCCTTGCAAAAGATAGACTCGTATGGAGAAAAACGAGCTAGAAACTCCATACCTACTTTAGTAAAAATAAATGTACATACTACAATATTTTGTATACAGGATTATACGAGAATGCAACTACAACACATGTATACAAAATCATCATCATCTTTACATAGAGGATAGAGGTCTTGGGTTCGATTCCCAGGTTAATGAGGTTTTCCAGGCAAATGTTACTTAGTTTTTCTACGAAATTTTCAGTAGCAGCTCGGAGTTAGTATTGTGCCCAGGTAATGACAGTAGGCTCACCCACATGGGACCTACACATACCGGCGTACTATGGATGTACATTAGTACACCTCCGCCTAACCCTTCGGGGAATACGGGCGTAATGTTTGTTGTGTTTACATAGATTTAAAGGTCCAAAGCCAAGCCAATAGATTACAAAATCTCAACGATAAACGACCATCGCGACCATCCTACGATCCTTAAACATAAGCCAATAAAACTCATTACACAGAATATACAAGTTCTGTTTATCTGCACAGCAGTTATCACGTACCGGCATTGTTAACTAACTGAATAACTATCGGTTAATGAGCAGCCGTAGGATCGAAACACTGCGATACCAGTATCGCACCTGTGGTAATTAAAACAAGGCTGTTTTTCGAAAAACCTTGGCTTTATGTGGTGTTGATTAGCGTCACGGTTGACATCTTTGGAGGTGATGTTGAGGATAGTTATCATATACTAGCTCCTACCCGCGAATTCTTTTACGTCTAAGTCGATTATGATTTTTATCCCACAGGAACTTAATAAATGAGTATTAAGAGGGGGGGGGGGGGGTTGGGGTTTGAGTTTATTTGTGTTACATAAATAATAAATGATTTGATTTGATTTAAGAAAAGCTAGCTAGACTCCTCCTACGTAACACCTAAATAATTCCACGGAAACTAAAATGGGTTAAAAATTATCCTATGTGTTAACCTAGTTTAAGATTTTTATGTGTGCTAAATTTCTGATTCAGTTCATCCGTTTAAGCGTGAAGAGTAACAAACAAACATTCATCCCTAAATCAATATTATAAAAACAAACTTATGAATTGGGTCTACTCAACTACACATGTATAGTAACATATTTAATATTGTTAAAAAAAAATTGTTTGCAGTTGGCATGATAAAAAAGTATAACATCGCGCTACGACACCGGGAGCGCAGCAGTAACCAAAGAACTTAACACTTGGGTAAAAAAATCTACGTGAGCAAAGATAGTGCAATATAAAGAAAGTCTGCTTCTTAAACAAATGCAGATGATAAACGAAACAATTGCCTAAGATACTACGAAGGTACCCTTACAATCAAACCATCTTAACCCCAACAAAACAACCCTTTGCACCCCTGACCAAAAATCTAAACACTTCTCCTACAGTTAGTGGAAAACTGTGCAAAATCTCGCAAGTATGGCTCGTATTAACTTACACATGAAATATATTCAATCTGCGACTTCGCGATAAGACCCCCACCCGCTAGCCCCCCAGGGGGGTCCCCCTGCGGAGCTAAGCCGGATGTGCGGATGATTTTTGACGGTCACTGCGTATGTGCTTTTTTATTTTTTGTTGTTTTTTTCTTTCTTGGATGTAGGGTGATCTTGAAGATGGATGAATGAGTTTACATAATCTTCTTAGTTGATATTTTGAAGAGTTAGAGTTTTGTTTGTAGGTCTTTGGAAGTACAGGTCCAATACTACTCGTATTGTCGTGTACCACTTTGGGGGAGGCATATTTACAGCAGTGGACGGCTTTAGGTTGATACAGTGATGATGATGATGACTATTATTGAGTGTAATAGAATTGGTTTGTGGTATTTTTGACTGCTTAGCAGACGAAATCGCGGTCAATAGCTAGTACGTATAGGTGCTAATAGTTATAAAGTCAGGTAAGGTATTCATTGTTTGTTTGTTTGTAAGAAGTAATCTCTGGAAGTACTGTACGTCGATTCTGTAAAATTCAGACATGAACTCGCATCTCACGTCGCTATTCAATGACATCAAAGATTCAATTGTTTTATTCAGACATTGTTTTATTTGACACTTTGAAGTGCGAAGTGAGCGTCGAAGTGACAGTGGAATTACCATATAGAATGCCACGGCTGGCCCAATCACTAATACAAGAAAGCTACGCTATTGCCGAGTCGCATAGGTAATAATAGTATTTACAGCATTGTGCAGTTTCATAAGAACAAGTAGCTTATAATGTTTCTAATTGCATTTTATTTCCGTAACTTGGTACTCACCATCATCATCCTAGCCTTTTCCCAACTACACTGGGGTCAACTTCCAGTCTAACCAGATGCAGCTGAATACCAGTGTTTTACATGGAGCGACTGCCTATCTGATCTCCACAATCCAGTTACTAGGCAACACGATACCTCTTTGGCAAGACCGGTTGTCAGAGTTTCAGGCATCTGACTAAATCTAACAAATGTCAAAAATTTACGAATAACAGCAACCTACAAGCTTTAAGTGCTTTCCGAGGCATGTACAGAAAATAGGCACACATGTTTCAAAAAATCTTTATCTTCACTAATATTATCACAAACAATAACACAATAAAACCCTTATCAACACACAAAAACTTCTCACTTCATTACTTTAAAATTCACGAGCGTCACTATCCAGCATTAACAAAGAGGTGGCAGCCCTGGATCGCGATAATAAAATTATTATTATTCGTACTATCAGGGCCGCCACCCGGCGATGTTATCGGTGCTATCTCGCAGCGCCAAGCGACGCTTCACCCCCTTCTGTGAGGAGTAGGGATGGGCAGGGATATATCGATAGTGTCGTAAATTTTGTTTTTATTGAGTGTTTGTTTGATTGGTGTGGAGGCGATGATCGGTCTAGAGTAATGGGGTAGTATTATTTTATATTTGTCTGAAAGTAATATGTCTTAAATAGAAGGATGCATTGTGGAGTATATACCATCACGCTGGTATTCCCCGAAGGGTTAGGCAGAGGTGTACAAATGTACCGGTACCCGTATATTTAGGTCCCATGTAATAGGGGCGAGCCTATTGCTTATTGCATTGTTAAGTGGGTTGTTTAAATTTTCGTGTCTTCATTTATATCAAGGTTTTTTTAGTTTATGTTAAGTATGTTTCTAAGTGCTTTCTACTGCTTGTAGATAAGTTCATATTTTAAGTATCTTGACACTTAAAATCATAGGACACCATATTTTCACCTGAAATCATTTTTTTTTATTACATACATACCATCACGCCTGTATTCAATAGTGAGGGTTAGGCAGAGGTGTACCAATGTACACCCACAGTTCGCCGGTATGTTTCTAGGTCCCATGTAATAAGGGGCGAGCCTCCTAATTTCTTTTATTAGTATACTCAAAATCAAGCGTCTTTTCAAGAAACATCGACACCTCCCACACCCCAACACAAGTCTTGCAAACAAACGTTATCGATATCAGCCCGTCACTAGGGGTGTAACCTGCCTTATTCCGGATAAGAATAAATACAGTGGCTCGCCGGCGGAATGTGCTAATACGTCCTTATCGACTGACGCCCCTACACACACACAGACGGGTTTATTTCTACCATAGCTAGGACTTTTAATTGAGATTTGTTTTGTGTTTAAATAGTATACAAAACAGGTTGAATTTTTGTTACTGGCAATTTTTTAGGGGATGACAGTAGCTACTTATAAATATGCCAAACAAATAAGCCATATTGGTTTTCAAGTTCGAAGTAAGAAGAAAAATCTGCTGTCAATATTCATTTTGATCGTTTTGAATTTTTGTATAGGACATCAGAATTTTATTTTCATTTTTTTTTATTTGAGATGGGTTTGCTTTTGACTCTAGTCTAGGTGCCTGGTTGGCAATAGGCTCGCCCCCTATTACATGGGTCCTAAAGCATACTGGCAAACTGTGGGTGGTACATTGGTGCACCTCTGCCGAACCCTTCGGGGAATTCAGGCGTGATGGTGATATTTCGTAGTTGAAACTTCAGAATTCGATACATAACCTACATCCAGTCGTACAAATTTACGCAGCACAGCCTTTCAAATAAAATATTTGACAGTAGCAATCGATATGTAATGCGGAAACGTCGAATCGATAAAAACAAAAGGAGTCGATTCGAGGTCGATTTTGTTTCCTTGTACGATATGTAGTCAGTTCTCTGTCCTCGCATTGTCCTTTGATAGTAGACACATTACTGATGTGGTAGCTACACGGTTTGTGCTGATAAAAGTAATTGGTATCAATTTAATGTTGTGTCTCTTTCAGGCGGTTTTTGGGTTTCTTACTAACAACGTAATTCAGAACGAAAAATTGTCAAGCGTGATTGGTTATTAATAATTCAGGCAACCAATCAGAGGAACTTGACGATCTGGCACATTATTTTTTTGGTTGCTTTTCTCATCAAAGTCAAAGTCAAATCTTTATTCCAATTAGACCATTAAAAGGCACTTTTAGACGTCAATTAATTAAAAGTATTGAATCTAGTTGCCCATTCCAAAAAGGTAGTTTAATCATAATAATATCATCATCGTCATATCAGCCGCAGAGCGTCCACTGCTGGACGTAGGCCTCCCCCAAAGATTTCCAAAAGGACCGGTTGAAAGCGGACTGCTTCAAGGAGTTGGAGATGGTTGAAGTTCTAAATTAAATCAAATTAGAATTTTAATTGTCATATTGGTCGATGTCAATGTTTCGTTTTTTTGGTAGTGAAAAACAAGAATAAAATTATAATTTAAAGTAAAATTCGGTACCAAAAAACCTTGAAGTTACTTCTGTATTTTGTATTTTTGGACTTGAAAAATCTCATCAGATAAACATCAATGCTTTCAGTTATAGCACACCAACTTATTGTTTCATATGCGGATGTCACAATAGGGCCGGTTGGAAGCAATGTTCAGTTTAAAAAATAACACCGGGAAGGCTAGTTCGAGGTGGCGCAAGAAAAGAATATTTGGAAAGGACATGGGGCAACAGCGAGACATAGGCTCAAAAAAAAAAACAAAGGGAGTTTTTCTCAATTACGCAGAAATTCATATAAATTACAATCAGTTAAGGTTTTTGTATGATAAATAGCACACCTGAATTAATAACCGTTATGACACGGGTACGTCTTGATGTGGGTAGGGATCGCACACATTTTTACCGCCGTGTTTGTAGTGATAATTAAATTGATTGTATCTAGGGCTGAGCGGGGGCGATAAACTCTGTTTGTCTGTGTTTATTGTACCTACTGGAGTTGGCATGTTTTGTGGGTGATACTGGAGTATTAATTTTGAAAGAAAGTGCTTAAACTTTGGAATTGCTGTTGCTGGGTGGTCGGATGTTGGTGATGCTGTCACATTGACTAGTCGGTGACGCGATACTTTTAGCATGTCGATGACGCGTTAGGATGTCGGTGACGCCGAAACATCTGAATGTCAGTGTACATTGTTGGTGACGTGGTCGCATTGGCATGTCGGCGACGCGAATTTACAAGTTTTGGCCTTACCAGAAATTGCTCAACGTGGGTGAAGAAGTTTAGTTTTTAGAAAATAAGACTATTTACTTATTCTTAGCGCGTCAATGGCAGTCTATACCTAACCGCTGTAAAAAAGCACACAGAAAGCCGATGCATATTTGTAATTTGTTAAATATATAAAATTTTCCTTTTTACTAACATTGAACACCCCCTAATTTAAAATGATTTTTACTCAAAATGTGTCTAATTTTTGTTTAACTATCCTACAACTAGACACAGTAGATCTACAACCAACAATCGATAAAAAATCAACAAAACTAAAACGCACAACAGACATTTAACAACGAAATTACCCGATAATACATCTATTCTTCGAGACCAATCAAATTCCAACTATACCCTACCATTTTACAGTCCATATTACCTTGACTTTGATCTCAATACTTCTCTAAGTTTCACTCAATTGAATTTCAACCTTATGAGGTGAAACATACAGTTGATATTAGCTTGGTGGGGTATTTTTGCCTGTTGCTTCAGCGGATATTGCCACGCTCTATCACCTCCCTAGCGCCCTCTAGTGAGAATTACCTTGTAATTCGCCAAATTACCCACGGGTCCTTGTAATTAAATACTTTTCTTTGCATTACCTTTGGACTGATAAGGCTTTTTGACCTGTTTTAGAGAGTGGGAGGAATGTAAGTTTACTAGGTTAGAATGGGAGTAGAGATAAGTATTTTTGGTGTTTTCTTGGATGAAGGGTGAAGGCGGCAGGATTTTCTTGTATGTAGCGTAAAGTAGGTTAGTTTACCAGTTTACCTTGCTAACAATGCTACTAATTAAATACTAATCAAAATCTATTGAATAAAGATAAATTGCAGGAATTTTTGATAGATTGTCATTGACAGATAAAAACTATGTCAATTGATTAGTGGTGTCTAATAACCAATTGCCCTTAAGATCTCTATAGGAAAAACTGAGTTTCTCAACAAATCATTGAATTCTTTCTTAATCGATTGAATTTGCGTAAGTTTGTTTAACGCCAATCAATATAAAGAAACAAACAAACTAAAAATCTAAGAATTTAAGATATCGAGAGTTAACAGTTTTTCTGAATAATTCACAACAGCACGTAAATGTAATAGAAATTTAAATAAAAAAGAAACCACCATTTTATTATTCAAGTACTCAAAACACCTCTTAAAACCAACCAACACTTCAAACCCAAACAGAGCCACGCCGCGAACCTAGTGTGGGGTGTAATAAACAACCCCAACTTCACTTTTAAACGTTATCTCTGCGTTGCAAGCCACCCCCACCCCCTTACACCCCCGCCCCGTCTGATAAACAGATATGAAACATTTGATGTATGTAATTTTGTATGAAAATTGTCTTCCCTATGTGCCTACTATTAATAAATGGGAGTCAGGATTCTGTGTTTAAGATAGATAAGTGAAGGAAAGATTTGAAAGCTGAAGAGTTTATTTCGCCTCTTTGCTTCAATAATGTGTTATCTTAAAAAGTGACTGCCCCGTTGGTCTCGTGGTCGCAAGCGCGACTGCTGAGCAAGGGGTCCCGGGTTCGATTCCCAGGTCGGGCAAAAAGTGTTATTGGGTTTTTCCATTAGGAAATTCTCAGTAACAGCCCGGAGTTTGGAAGTTGGTGGTGTGACACCCCCGTGCCTCGGAAAGCACGTAAAGCCGTTGGTCCTGCGCCTGATCTCTCTCCGGTCGTGTTGGATTGCCATCCCATCGGGCTATGAGAGTTACGGAAGAGGGAGTGCACCTGTGTTTGCGCACACACTTGTGCACTATAATATCTCCTGCGTACGTGGCTAGTCTGCATTAAGATTAGCCGCCGTGGCCGGAATCGGTCTGGAGGTTTACTTTTTTTACATCTTAAAAAGTGGAAGTTTTCAAGATTACACATTTTTGAAGCAAAGATGCGATTTGTGTGTATGTTTGAACGCGTTAATATTACGAACTACGGGTCCGATTTTGAAAATTGATTCGCTAATTGAAAGCTGCGTTATAGTTGTGATATATCGAGCTATACCTAGCTAGTAGACTAGTGGTCTTAAGCACGACTGCTACGCTAGTGGTCCTGGGTTCGATTCCCAGGTCGAGCAAAAAGTGTTATTGGGCTTTTCTATGAAAATCTCAGTAGCAGCTCGGAGTTTGGATTTGTGCCCGGTTAATGGCAATAGGCTCGCCCCCTATTACATGGGACCTAAATATACCGGCGTACTGTGGGTGTACATGGGTACACCTCTGCCTAACCCTTCGAGGAATACTGGCGTGATGGTATATCTAGCTAGTCGTTATATAATATAAATAATAAATTAAATCCTTTAGCGTTATATGTTTAGCCCAATAAGTCGGGAAAGGTTAAATAACATCACGCTACAACATACAAGATCAGAGCAGTAACAGAAAACGTCACTTAACTCAGAAGAAACCTAAGCTACAGCTAGTTATTTATAAAACATATTTCTTTCAGTCACCAAGAACATGAATCCACATCCTTAAAACACCACAAAGAAACTCCTCGACAACTTGAGCATACATCACAACAAGTAGTAATGCTGTTATCAGCCGTCACGCTCAATTGAGCCCTTAAAACACCTTTAAACACGTTTGCGAAGCCCGACTTTTTATCTCGTAATCGTCCAAACACGGACATTTCGCTGCTCAATGATTACGTCATAATAAAGTTTAACGTATGCTAAGTGTGTTTTTGGGTGTTTGGGATGGAAAAATGAGGCGTATGTTCGAAAGGTTAGTAGGTTTGACTTTGACTTTGACTTTGAGTGTCACAGAATGGTTTTTTTTAATTTAGTCGAGTGATTTTGTATCGACTGTTAAGTGAGATTTTCTGGTTTAGTAAAAAAGACTTTATCTTGTTAATGAGATGGGGCCATGTGACAGACCAATATATACATAGACGCCTTCCTTAGTTACTTGTACGACTCTGTTACAGTTGAGAAAATACATTTTTTTCTTACGAAAATAATATATCCAACAAAAGATTTATGAAAAACGGGTGTAAAGAGTCATACATAAGGGCTTTACGTTCTAAATTCAAAATCACACAAAATGGCGACAATGACTGAATGACGTCACAATAGAATTATTAAGCAACAAACTACAAAAGCTATTGCTTACTGTATTTAGTAATCTATTACAGAACGTAGATAAGGAATTGTAACTTTATGTGCAATGACATCTTACGATTACTTCGTAATCTAGATTTCATTGTAATCCAAGTTAAGTAAGTATTAACTAAGTTTAAGTTACAGTAATGTCTCAAGAAGTGACACTTTGCACGTAATTATCAATTTTGAATTGTTGTGTAACTTGTTCGATAAATAATTATTATGGGCTTCGGACATGAGGCTTGTTCGTGAGTCTGTTCAGTCCTTGGCCTCATGTGCGAATGCATTTTGAAGACAGTTCAATAGTGACGAGTTTTGTGCCCGGTCAACTGATTTATTGAACTGACCTTGTGTCCAGAGCCCCTATGTTATAATATGATTGTTCAAAAATTTGAATGTAGTTCGAAATTTCGAATTATTTGAACTTGAATGGTGTTCGATTTTCTTTTTTTGAAATGTACAGATTACAACTCTGCAATAACAGTCTGTAAATAAAAGACCTTAAAGAATATTTTTCCATGTAAAATCATGGTCCAATTGCCAGGTATTAAAAAGTTATGAAAGTCTGCCAGTCGTCAAGTCGTTCTACGAGATTATCACGTTAACCACCACATATACCCACGAAAAACATCTAAAAAGCCTATTATAAGCGTACCATAAATCTCCATTCACCTAAGCCTATTCAAAAATTCACTCGAGTGATTTTAAAAACGTCCTTATTCTGTAAAGGTGCGATATAGCCGAGTTTATCGTCACGCGCAATTTGGCGAGACCGACCGGCTCGTTCGAACTAACGAGCCACATCTACATCGCTGATAGCCGCTTTGTGATCGTAAACTGTTGGCTTTCTGTTTTATAGAATAGGTATGTTTTTTTAACGCATATTGACTGTTTTGGTATGATAATTTGCTCTTTAACTATTTTTTTTTCTAAGTTCTATTTTTGAATTTTTGTACACACTTTTTTTTTGACACTCCTATAGACGCCATTTTTCTCATTATTCGCATACAAACAAAATCAAAACAGTTACACGAATAACTCCCAAACAATTTAACCCCTCACACACCACCTCGAATATTTGACCAACCCTCCATCGATACAAACCCTATCGCGCTACCTCGCGGAACAAGAAATATTTCATATGAGATTACTTCTGAGAAGGGCCTACAGATTGATCACAGGTGACATTATCGGGCTGATACCCGCGCGCGGCCGCGACTGGCTGGCGAGAAAACGAGTTCCGATCGAGTAACGATAGTAATTGATACCTGACGCGTGATCGGGAATCGAGAATCGATTCCGACAATCGTTTTGACGTGAATCGGCAGCGTTGAATTTCTTAGTGATTGATTTGTATGTAAATCGATTTAATGGGAGCCGTTTGAATTTTATTTGGTATTTGATGAATTTACGTGATAGCCTTGTGGTTAAGGCTCTCGCCTCTTTTGCTTGAAGTGGCAGGTTCGATACCGGGGGAATACCAATGTGACTTTGTCAATTAAAATTATAATAAGTACTTATCTACAAAAATACAGACATTGGTGAAGGAAAACATCGTGAGGAAACCTGGACTCGCGACATAATTAATATAAGTATGATATCGCTAATCCGCCTTGAGCAAGCGTGGTGATCAATGCTCGTGCCTTCTCTGTATGAGAAGAGGCCTGTGCCCTGCAGTGGGACAATAATAGGCCGATATTTTTATTTGATGCATATTGATGTTACTGATAGTGTCTTGAGAATTAATAGTATAATTAATAGTATAATACGGAGTTCAGTGCGATGCGCGCTCGGATACGGACGTGTTACCACAGTGCAAATAATTAGTACACGTGTAGCGCGGCAACAGCCGTTGCCCGTCATTGAGCTATGGGTTCACAGCAGCTTATAGCCAACGAGTTGTTGGCATTCATACAACATGCCATCGATACCATGGACGAAGTGAGCATCTTGCAGATATGCAAGTCGAGCTTCAAAGAAGATGAGATCAGCAGTAGCAAGTTGCTGCTATTCCAAACGCTTGGAAAGATCGAGGAGATGCCATCTCGCAGGAGGGATGGGACGGAGAAGAGTATCCAGGACATCATCACCTTGTTGAAGGTCACTGACCCGGACGACGTGCCCGCTTTTGTGGCTAAGGACCTGCATAAGTTGCCCCCTGTCACATTCGACCACGTTGACGTCACCAGGCTGTTGAAGGACATCACATTCCTGAAAGCAAGCCTGGCCGAGCTGCAGTCTAAGTTGGAGGCGTCGGATAACACCATAGGTGAATTGCGAGCCGAGGTAGTGTTGTTACGCAAGGCTGCTTCTGTAAGTAGGACACCTGACGCTTCCAACGTGAACACGCGTCGCGGGGCGCAAAATGCTTCCTTCGGCAGTTTTGACTCGGCGAAATGTGATGCGTCACCGGCTGCCAATATTGTGTGCGATGCATCGTGTCCCGTCGCCGCCGTCCCCGCCTCAACACCAGCTGAGGTGACGACATGCGTAGGTACGTTGACCCCTAAACGTGCCTACGCTGCAATAGTGGCTGCAAACAAACCAGCTGTGTCGCAAGTCAAGCGGCATGAAGTTAAAGGGGGTAAGCAGAGGCGCTGTGATACTGCTCTCAAGGATCTGGCACAGCGTAAAACCGAGCAAGATACGTGCGATAAAGATGGCTTTATCAAGGTGCAGAAGAAAAAGAGGAAGCCAGCTTGTCGCAACCAGTGCGGTACTGCACCGAGCGGGCCGAACTTCCTGCTGCGTCCTGCTGTACCAGTGACGCCACTGTACGTGTCCCGATTGCATCACTCTACAAAGGTCGCGGAGATTGTAGAGTATATCAGCATCAAGACCAAGTTCACTCTGAGGGTCGAGCGGTTGGAATCTCACCACGGCGTGAGTTTCAATTCCTTCGTGGTGAGGGTGCCAACTCAACATCTGTCGACTTTTATGAAGGAGGAATTTTGGCCGAGAGGTGTAGTGTTCCGGCGATTCCGAGGCCGGATACCCGACACCGCGCGACACACGACGCCGCCTTTACGTGTCAATTAGTTTTTAATTATGTTTTTGATATGTATTAGTTTATTATTGTATAACATTATTTTGTGTATTTTATCTATGGGCCTCAGTTGCCTGACAATAAAATGATTTATTATTATAATTCTTAGAATTAAAACGTACAAGTATTTATGACTGCTACGCTAGATCTCTTTGGTTCGATTCCTAGGTCGAGCAAAATGTTATTAGGTTTTATAAAATTTCTATGAAATTCTCAGTAGCAGCTCGGAGTTATGATTTGTGCCCGGTTAATGGCAATAGGCTCGCCCCCTATTACATGGAACCTAAACATACCGGCGAACTGTGTCTGTACATTGGCTACACCTCTGCCTAACCCTTCTTTACAAGTTAAAAGCCTTTCTTCATGTCAGTATTTTAAAGTACATAAAAGCTTCTCGTTCGCGGAAACATAAGTTACTTCGTGATAATACAGATGCGACATTTCATCTGAACTCCCAATTCCCTTAAGAGATAACGCCTTATCTGCGAATTACGAATACATACATACTCTTTGGTGCCGGAAGCCGA
This sequence comes from Caradrina clavipalpis, assembly GCA_932526535.1. Lineage (NCBI taxonomy): Eukaryota > Metazoa > Arthropoda > Insecta > Lepidoptera > Noctuidae > Caradrina > Caradrina clavipalpis. The sequence goes on along the minus strand of OW052091.1, from coordinate 15,678,725 downwards.
TTGTGAAGAAGTATTTTAGATCTGTAAACATACATTTCAGGAAGATATATGTGTAATAGGTATATCTATTAATTAAGGGACCTAAGTAATTACATATAAAAATGTATTGATAAATTTATTAAAAATTACCGAAGTACTTATAGATGTATTTATAGATTAAAGTAATTGAAATAATAATATGTTAGCCATTTTTATTTTTTATAATTATAATATCATATCCACCCAGTGTTCACTCTCACAATTAAGACGAATCTAACGACAACTCTCAAGCTAAAGTTTATCAACCCGTTTAGCCTACAGGGCGTGCCAGAAAATTATGCGTATCCATATGCGATAAACATAATCCTCTTCCAAAAAAATAATGAAAGGAATTCATCAAGTCCGTCGATCTTATAATAACAGTTAACAGCATATCCCAAAGTTATTCATATATTTTTTTTTACTATAACCTATTATTTAATGAAATTTTGGCAATTTATTTGTTGTTTAAATGTTACCTACATGTAACATACCATCACTCCTGTATTCCCCGCAGGCTTAGGCAGAGGTGTACCAAATATACACCCACAGTTTGACGGTATGTTTTAATTCCCATGAAATAGGGTGCGAGCCTATTGCCAATTGGCTTATATTTCTTTAATTATTCGTCTCAAAATAAGAGAATCTAATTATGCTGTAGGTTGGTCTGCTTTAACAGAACTTACCCTAACTCACAACAGTAATACTTATCACTCAATTCCCAAAATAAAAACTGCAATAATGACGATCTTTCCCTCATCTGTTTCTCCATGATCGGCACTTCTCACCTCATGGAGAAGAAGGATAAATAATTTAGTGTGATCCCTGGGCGGAGATAGCCCGTCAGAACAAAGGTAGGGCGCTATCGCGACGAGCAGACTTCGCCCGCCCGCCCTCCGAGCGCGTGCCCAAGGGAACTTACGATACGGGATTTTTTTATCACGGAATTAAAATGGCAACTTTTTCAATAATTAACATTTAATTGTAAGCAATAAGTTATAAGAATAGTATTGTAGTATAATAAGTATTTTGTGATATAGTATGTATAACTTTTAATGGTACATTTATTTTTTATCGAGCAAGGATGTATGTTGGTACACCTCTGCCTAACCCTTAAATACAGGGCAATAGTGTGTTTTTTAACCTGATATAAAATAAAGTAACAAATAAAGAATTTATTAACTACATAATAATATGTTTTTTTTTATAATTACTATTACTATTCCTACCTACCTACATTAAAATGGAAACCCCATAGTCCTGACCCGTTGGTCTGCTCTAGTTTCTGGGTTTGATACTCAGATCGAGACTTCAGTAGCGACCCGGAGTGTGGTAGTTGATGTTGATGTTGGTGATGTGAAACCTCCGTGCCTCAAAAAGCACGCAAAGTCTTTGGCACGACACGATCGGTCAGAAAACGCCTGCTTTCTGACCGGTCGTGTCGCATCGCCGTCCTATCGCACTATGAGAGTAAGGGAAGAGGGAGTGCACCTGTGTTTGCGCATACACTTGTCTAAATAATATCTCCTACGTACTTGGGCAGTGACCGAAATTCGGTCGGGAGAATATTATTATTATCGCAATGGAAACACACCCACTCGACTGGGGGTGAGCAAAACTCAAGGTAAATGAATCTCTTATGAAAATGTGATACAATGTATTACCTACCGATAGCCGGCGAGATAAGACGATGATTGAGCGAATGGGAGACGGGTCGACTGCCACCGAAAGGAAATCAGAGCGGAAAAAATAGTATAGCTATAGTTAATGTTTTGGTGGGACGTGGGCTTAATATTTGGTGTAGTCACTTCAATAATCATGTGAAAAAAATGTCGGTAATTTTGGTTGTGGTCTGTAGGGTGTAATAGGTTAAATTTAGAGAAGTGTGGTTGATGCTGGGACTAAAATGTCAATTGGGAAGTTGACACCACCATCAATTGGCATCCTTTTTATGAACTATCAAAACGCGATTCTCCCATAGATTTTGTATGGCAATAGCACGCTGTGACGTCACTTATCGGCTTACTCAATTGACTAACTATTTATTGATTTTTAAGTAGGTAAAATTATTTTTTTGTAATAAAATTGAAAATTAATCGGTTTTTATGGGTACAATAAAGTGTTTTTTTAGAGACGTTGTGACTTAAAATTATTGTTTAGTGGTGTACTACCCAGAAAAACATTACATTACCAGCCTATTATTGTCCCACCGTAGGGCAAAGACCTCTTCTCATACAGAGAAGTCTACGAACGTTAATCACCACGCTTGCTCAAAGTGGGTTGGCGATTTCAGACTTATATTAATTTCTAAGTCTAGATTTATACATATTTTTTCAGTAATGAAACAAACGTTAGGGATTGGTGCTATTTAAGAATTATTATAATACTACGTATATACTATAAAACATTTAATTTATAAAAGTTGGCAATAATGTAGCTTTCTATCAGTGAAAGAATTTTAGTAATCGGACCAACACTTCCAAAGATTACCTCTTACAAACAAACTAACAATTATACTTACCTACTTTAATATTAGTTTAGATATCTCCAAAACTGGGCCAACTCCCACAGATAAATACAACCAAAAGCCATCTCCTAATCATCTGGCCAGCAAATCAAAAATCAACCGCAAAGTCGGAACTATTATCTATTACCAGACAATTACACCGATCGGAGATCTTTAGCCCCCTGATACGGGGAGGCGTTGGGGTGAACTGGGGGTGTAAGCGGGTTGAATGGGGGCGAGTGGGGGGGTGTTATCAGCGATTTTCGCGCCATTAACCGTCGCGATACAGTCGGCACTCTATGCACAACGCGTTAAGTTTCAATCTAATTGATGTAGCACAGGTAGGCTTGAGTCAAGTAGCTTTTCACGTCCATCTAAGTTATTTATGGACGTTTAACTAAGTTGGGAGTGTGACAAGTGGGGGGATTTGACGGTGAGTTGGTGTTTTTGAGTGGATTTTGGTGATTGAAGTTGGTGTAGGTTGGTTTGTCTTTTGATGGGCTAATTTTGTGGTCAATTGACGATTGTGGTGGAGATACAAACAAGCAGTTTTTTTTTATAATTGAAAAATAATATATTTTGCGGAGTTAATCTCATATGATGAATTTTACATTGAATGGCAGATCAATGTGCTTTTTATATTTTATGTAGGTTTAGATGTAATTGTGTAGGGGTTGCACTTTTCAAACGTTTCACTTTTTTACCGGTCAAAATTAAAGGAGCAGTTTTTTTACTTGTAAATAATCGATGCATTAGCGTGGTCACTCTCGGGTTCTACTCTGAAAATGTAGGTAAGTATCATAGAATGAATCATAAAAACACGTTATTTATTACAATACATCATAATTTTCACAATCATCACAACAAACTCACATAGGTACACAACCAAGATGCCGATAAGCCAACAGAAATAAAATAAAGAACAAGAATTACTCCAAGTACACGTAACAGTACACCTATTAGAAACAGATCGTCGCAACCGTCGATAGGCACCTGCTTATCACCAACATTACAGCGCAGCTGATAACAGTAGTGCAACTAAGTAATGTATCGTCTGATACGGCACGCCTGCCTAAACGCGTTTAAACTTGTTGATTCACTGCTATACTTAGATCAACTATGTTGCGTTGTAATGAGTTGGTTTGTACTTGAGCATGGGGTAAGTAGTTTGACTTTTTAATAATTCCGTTTCTGTTCTATTTTATACACATACCTACCTATATCATCCTACTAGTCCTACTATGTATAATCCTATGTATAATATTATAACTGCCTCGTTAGCCTAGTGGTCCTAAGCGCGACTGCTGCGCTAGAGGTCTTGGGTTCGATTCGCAGGTCAAGCTATGTATTATTTAAGGGGTTTTCTACGAAATTCTCAGTAGCAGCTCGGAGTTGGGAATTGTGCCCAGTTAATGGCAAAAGAGCCCTCGCCCAAACACATGGGACTTCAAAAAAGGCCGGCGAACTGTGGGTGTACATTGGTTACACCTCTGCCTAACCCTTCGAGAAAAGCAGGCGTGATAGTATGTATGTATAATAATATAAATGCGAAATATTGTGTGGATTGTACGGATGGATGGATGTATGATTATTATTGTTTTTTTTTTGTTTTTTTTTTACTCTTTCACGCTTAAACAGCTGAACGAATTCGAATGAAATTTGCACTGAGATAGATTATATAGGTGCAAAAAAAAAAACTGATACGATTTGATAGTATTTTATTTTTAGTCGAATATTTTTGTAAAACTACAGGAAACGGACAAATAAATAAATAACAAAGCTAATCGCTATAGGTAACTATGTTTTTAGATTGTTAAAAAGGGGACTCCCTCTTTCCCATTTAATTCATACTCTATCATTATCCTTTTAATAACAAATCCCTCCATATTTACTAGACTAACCGAAAATGGTGTACAGAAACATCTAAAATTAATGTAGCGGCCTTCAATGTTGATTATTTTGACTGCGTCACTAGCCTAGTTGTCCTAAGAGCGACTGCTACGCTAGAAGTCTTGGGTTCAATTCCCAGGTCGAGCAAAGTGTTACATAACGTTTTTCTACTCTCCGTAGCAGTTCGGAATTAGGATTTGTGGTCGCCACCACATAAGATCTAAACATACCGGCGAACTGGTGGTGTTCATTGGTACACCTCTGCCTAACCTTTCGAGGAATACAGGCGTGATGGTATGTATGTATTAATTAATTAGGTACCAAACAAAGATTAAATATATAACAATAATGTTATTTCAATTACTAAGCCGAGCCATTGCGTCATTTATTACTTAAAATAGTTATCGAACATTATTTATCGCTTTGACTGGCAGACGCTATTCAATATATTGAGTCATTAGCTTTATTTGTGGCTCAATATGAATGTCCGTCTGTGGCGACTTGCTACTAAAATGCTGTTGAGATTTTGATTGGGTTTTATCAGAAGGATAGACAGCTTTTAGTGTTTATTTAAGTACTTAGGTGTCGTGGGAGTATCGACCTTTATTGATACGGTTATTCGTTTGAATTATGCGGTCTGTGGCTTTAAATATTCCGAAGTGGAGTTTGATTACACATTGCTTGCGTTTTCAAACAATTAATAAGGCTTAATTTCCTCATTCAATCTGCTCTGCTTGCCATCTGTCTTCCCTGTCAATTATATTAATTCTGGATTTTTAGTATCTAGAATTCGTCTTAGTAAGTTTGTTATTTATGACGGTACGAGCTAAATAATCAGCATTTGTTCTACTTTTTTTTGTTTAATGACAGGCAATGCCGATGCCAAAAATATTAAAAAAAAACTGTTTCATGTGTAATTACTTTTCAGATAATTGTTTCTGTGAATACTTTTTGTTTTTTTTTTTCTATGGCCTTTGAGCCTTTTCTTGTTGGATTCTTATGTTGTGCATGCGGATTTGTTACAATATATTTGTTTAAAGGTGAAAACTTATAATAAGTCTACTTACTCAAATCTACTAGCTATAAATTATTTTTTATAATTCTTAAGGTGGAGCAAAGTTAAATAAAATAGTTTTTCAATCAAGAAGTTTGAACCACCAGTACCTTAATTACGTCCTAGTAGTCACAGTACTGGAAACAGGTTTACTCACAGCCATACAAAAAGCAGGTAAATAGGCACAGTGATTGAAAAATAATCCTATACATTATTAACACCACTTACATACAAGCAACATCACATATAAACTAAAATCTTTATCTTCTCTCATCACCCAATCTCGAAACATCTATAAAACTGGAGTGATTCGGAAAATGGCAGTTTAAACCGGTTAAGATGTACTTATCTGAGTGTGGGTACAGGTGTTTAATGCAAACTGTCTTGTAGCTTGTAGTGGCCATCTTGTAACGACGTATGTCGACAGATCTTATTGTAAGGACCTAAAGGATGATAGGGAGAAGAGTAAAGGAGTGGGACGCAGAGATGTCACTATTTTCAATATGTTTTTTTGTAAACAAAGAAAAGAAATTGTTGACAATTATATTGATATTTTTTTCGTTATGCAATTGAAACAAACTGTCAAAGATCTTTAAATTCTAGCAGCAGCAGAAGCAGTCCTTAACTTTTAAGAGCGCTAAATAACTTTCTAAGTTTATCTTAGACATCGGTGAAAAAAACATCAAGAGGAAACCTTGGCTTCTGCCCGCGACTTCGTTCGCGTCCAAGTTAAAATATTATGCCACGGGAAAAGCACATTTTTCTGGGATGAAAAGTAACCTATGTGTTATTTCACACTACATTCTATTTCAGTGCCAAATTTCATTCAGATCCGTTCAGCCTTTTAAGTGTGAAAGAGTAACAAACATCTCCATCCTCACAAACTATCACATTTATAATATTAATTAGGATTATAGTATTACTATGATATTAGTAGGTTAGTAAGTTATATACCATCACGCCTGTATACCCTGTATTAGACAGAGGTGTACCAATGTACACCCACAGCCCGCCGGTATATTTAGGTCCCATGTAATAGGGGGCGAGCCTATTGCCATTAACCGGGCACAAATCCTAACTCCGAGCTGCTACTGAGAATTTCACAGAAAAACCCAATAACACTTTTTGCTCGACCTGGGAATCGAACTCAGGATCTCTAGCGTAGCAGTCGTGCTTAGGACAACTAGGCCAACGAGGCAGTTAGTAGGTTAGTATGTTATAAGTCTGAAATCGCCAATCCACCTTGAGCAAGCATAGTGATTAACCCTCGTGCCTTCTCTGTATGAGAAGAGGCCTTTACCCGGCTTGGAACAATAACAGACTGGTATTATTTTTTATATTATTTTAAATAACTTATAAGTACAATAGGTATTCTAAAGACAATGGCTGTGGAGATAAAATCTGAGTCTGCTTATCGCAGAGAAAATAGAAATAGACAGAGTTATCTTATCTTTATCATATCTCTTATCAGTGAGTACAGTCTTAACAGATGCTTGACGCTGATATGATTGTAAATATTTACTTTTCTTATCAAGATTTCAGTTAAATTTAGTTCAAGAGATTCAGATAAAAAGAGTCGTTTTCATATTATGTAACTTCACGGTTTGTCCTCGGAGGCATAGGCAGTGGTGGTTTAAACTTGTGTTTTATAGTTATGTCGTTTTGTGATACACTAGTGTTTGCCCGCGACTAGGTCTGCGTGAATTTTCTTACGTATCCCTTTTTTATTGGGGACAAAAATTTGCTAGCACTCTAGGATAACGTGGCTTCCTATTAATTTCTAAATAGTTTTTATAATCGGAAAAGAAGAGAAATAGTTTAGGAGATCGAAGCGTTCCATCAAGGAACAAACGAAGACTTTAGATTTGTATTGTGCCCTATGTACGGATGCAGTTCTAAATTATGGGCTACTCGTGTAAAAAGTATTGCACGATTTCACATAAAAACACGAAATTCGGAAAAAAGTTTAAGGCATCGTGTGTAAACAGTTATTATTAGTTATTTTATTCGTCAGTTACAAAAAATTAAAAGTTGAACACCGAACCAAAGACCAAAGAGGCAGTATTCAAAGCACAAGTATAATTATTTATGTGCCTAACAATATTATTTTAATCAAATAATTGAATGTATTATTTTATTAACACGGCATTACATCAAAACTTAAGTATTCATTTGATTTATTTTACATCCAATTAATTCTATCCCTGCAACTCTATTTCGAATGCTATAACATAAACGTCATAAGGTTACTTAAAAGCGACGCAACATCATCATTTAAATATCAATAATTAATTGCTCTTAAGTAATGTTCAATTTCACTTAACGTCAATTTAGTAAAACCGTCAAACAACTTCGGTTATATTTATTATTACTGGTTAACAGCATTTCTTAATAGTTTTTAGCTACTTAACAAGTAGTGAAATTAGTTACATCTTAATGATTATAGATTTTAATGGTTTCTAATAAATACTTTAGAATTATGTTTTAATCTGTCAATGAGACAGTTTAATTGTTTTTTTTTTTAAATTGATAATGAAATGCATACAAAACTTATCCTACTAATATTATAAATGCGAAAGTTTGTGAGGTATTTGGATGGATGGATGGTTGGATGGATGGATGGATGGATGGATGGATGGATGGATGAATGTTTGTTACTCTTTCACGCTGAAGAGGCTGAAGGGATCTAGATGAAAGGCACTGACATAGATTGTAGTGATGAATAACTTAAATGTAGGATACTTTTTGTCCCGGAAAAATGCAAGCTTCCCTTGGGATAATATATCAACGCAGGCGAATCCGCGAGTAGAAGCTAGTAAATAATAATATAGACATTATGGCGATAATCGTGACGGCGAATGGCATAATAGCCAAGAGCCACCAACACATGAGGAGACTCTTGCTGCCTGGACATGGCGTATACTATTCGGAGATTCCTCTCTCAGAAGCGAAGGCCCATAACATAATAACGGTGGGTACTACTTTTGTTTTTTTTTTTTTTTTACTTATTTCAATTGCAAATGATTTGTATTTGCATAAACATATGCATTAAAAAAAATATTATTATGTAGGTACAATTAGGACAAGAGCTCAGAAAGGCTATAGCATTGCCATATAGCATGGGAATGCTGATTATTTGGTCCAAGGATATGCCAGTCTTCTGATCACGTGACACAGTTGACTTATAGGTAAATATAGAGCCCTCTATTTAACTGCTGAATACATTGTATCTTCTGTATTTTTCATAATCTTTGCCCTAGTTACTATCGAAAGCACTAAACGTTTATCTTCGAATGCAAATTTTAATTTTATCGATGTCAACTTAAACATTGATAGTCAATACTATACTCCACACTACAATGTTGTAAATGTCGATAATTCTTGTGTCACACGTACGTTGTACTATACATACATACCTGTGAAAGTATAGTACAAGAGTCCAAAGTCGGACATACGTCATTTTACCATCGCTTAACGCTTTAAAGTTTCAATTTTGAAAGTGTATGCCTGAAGTTACGGCTCACGGAAAATGTCTAGCTATATAATGAATGTTAGTTTTATTTACCGACTTTTAAAAAGGAGGAGTTTCTCAATTTGTTTGTATTATTGTCTCTGCAGGTCGCTTCCGACCGGTTTATGTGGACATCTAAAGGGGAGGCCTATGTTCAGCAGTGGACGTCCTATGGCTGAGATGATGATGATGATGATGATGATGATTGTCTCTGTCATCCCTGAGCTAGACTGGAGTAATTGCTTTTAACTGCATTGACAATATCAAATTGCAAAAAAAAAACTGTAAAACATAAATTAAAAAAGACCCAGTCTTCACACTTGAACGCAAGGTTCTTTTTGAGGGCTAGCTGCTGACTTGGTCCTGGATTCGATCGAATTAATCCCCGCCCTCCAAGATCAGGTTCGGATAAAAAAGATACTGACTAGATATTATACAAAATAATAGCCAACATGAAACTTCTTAGCGTAACCAAATTCATGCGTGTTTTTAATTTGATTATTTTTGGATTCTCAAAAATATTATGAAAGAAAAGGGAGTCAGTGATTTCATGACGGTTGACTGGACGGAATGGAAGAAGAAAACATGCTGCGCTGACCCCAAGCAACAATGGATAAGGGCAAAAAAATAAGGAAGAAATATTTGGATACTATAATTCCATTAACAAGAAATAATAATCAAAAATTCCTATAACTCAGACTTTATTACATTTTATCTCAAGTCTACCGTTACTACAATATAATCTAACCTTATCAAAAACACGAACAAAAATGATCGCCAATCTAAAAGTTATGGCACAAAATCCGCCACAGCCGGGAATCGAACCGGCAACAAAGGCGGCGACACCTCCGCCCTTATATTTATTGCAAATTATGAGCGTTATCCGCCGATCTCCAGCACTCGATAATGGACTCCATACGGACGGTAGAATAGCGTGGATAAGATGGATGAGATGGGTGGTCCCATACATTCTGTTAAAGGAAACTGAAGGCGAATTTCCGTAATTAGAACGTTTATAATCTAATTGCAATATCATCTTAGTAACAATCAATGTCAAAAATTCGTCAAAAAAGTAAATTGGAGTTATTTTTGACAGACTGAGACTGTTATTAGAATCTGAACGTTTTTAAAAACATGGGAATTGCCTCCTAGATATTATTTATAATACTTTGTGAGTTTGATAATTATAAAAGCTTGACCGTTAATGAGCTATTTACATTATCATTAGGTAGTGTATAATTTTTACACAGGACAAAAAGATGACATCATGCAAACAGAACATTTAAGTATAGAATACGAAGATACAAATATTACGATAGATTACTTTATTATTATTTACTTGTTTCTTCGACAACTTTAACATTTATTTTCTAAAGATTAAACAAATATATTACCTATTAAATTCTTTGCATTCGATCTCATATATATATATAAAAAAAAAATGAAAACTACTGTTATCTAAAAATTAGACTTTAATTTTGCACCACCAAATATTTTTCTCTAAATATCCAAATCGATCGGGCCATCATCGATTAACACACGTAATTCCATTTTTAAATCTTAAAAATCTGACACATGCTTCTTAAAAACTCAAACAAATTCTTGCCATACAAAATTAATTACGACCAAAAATCACTGGCCGTCCGATCCCCACTAATCCAACGCGCCGGGCCACCTCAAAGCTATTGACAGAGGCGGCGTAACGTTGATACCAACTGATTTATTCGCCATTACACCGGCCTTAACTGATCAGGAGATTATTGCGATTTTTATTCAACCCCTAACGACCTCTGCTAAATGTCTACTGAATGTCGGTACAGGTGATTATATTGTGCTCTTGGACTCTAACCCAGCCAGGCTTTGTCATCTAGCATGACTGAAATTTGAGGACCGATCGTCTCCTGTTCACCTGCCTAGTCTTTTCCCTGTGTTGGGGTCGGCTTCCAGTCTAACAGGATGCTATGGAGCGACTGCCTATTTGACTTCCACAACCTAGTTACTGGGTAACACGATACCTCTTGGTAAGACAACCTAGAACCCAGGACTCCACGCCCATCAGCCACGCTGCGACCACGAGGCTAACGGGGCAGTTAGGGGCAGAATCGTTCGTCTCCTCAGCCATTATAACATGACATAAGTCTGGCTCTCTCGTGAGGGTCTAAAGGTTGGTCTGATGTAGGAGCCCTGACATGGGACCCGTTTTTAGCTGTAAGAATCACCAAGGAACTTATCGTGAACTGCGGAAGTATTGTAAGAAAATTTGACTTTTCGACTCAATTTTTTTGTGACTCATGGTGGGTCCACACGATACAGACCTTTGTCTGTACAGACATCTGCACAGACTATAAAGTCTGAGTAAAAATTTGGTCTTTACCAAATGTCTGTGCAGACTTTTCATCAGTTCAGACTTCGATTTTAATGAATAAATTAAGTAATTCAATAATCATGAGTTTGCTCCGACAATCGTACAGACATGTACGCAGACTTCCGACTTTTCTGATACACCGACATTTGTCTGTACTGATTTGTTGTACAGACAAAATTCTATAGAAGTCTGTGTTAAGTCTGTGTCGTGTGGACCCACCATCATTGTCACAGTAGGTAAACTCAAAAACCAGACTAAGATTACTTATTTCTATAAATAGTCATGATTATTTATACGATCAAACAGGACCACACGCAAACAATATTTCTTTTCCCATATCAGTAATGTGAGTAGCAGACATTTCTCAACTGTTGATAAAAATAAACGAGTCAAAACATGTTATCAATGCTAGGTAATGTTCATTATGTTCTTAGAATGAGTGTTACTGCGCAGTGTTTATTAGTTTTACTGTTAGTGGGTGAGCAGAGTCCGAAGTTGGACTTGCAAATTGTTATGGACCTACAGGGTTGAAGGTTTAGGAATTGAAATTGGTTTTTTTAAGTAATGTTGCAAAGAGAAAGATTTGTATTTTTGTTTTTATTGGATAAACTTAAAAACTACTTAACCGATTTTTTCCATTCTTTCATTTAAATAAAACTTTAATTATCAGCTATATATATTTTTAAATGGATGCCTTTAGAAAATTTACAATGAATAAATCTCTAGGATAAATGGAGGGTAAATGTTTTTCTAGTTGGCATAAAGACTTTCGCTGTAGAAAACAGCAGAAGGTCTATAATTCTTCCTTTAGCTAATTTAGGTGAAGCGAGTATGAGATGAGTAATGATCCCACGTAATGCTAGTGATCGACAGTTCTGATGGGGACACCCATAAAATTTTTAATTGTTATTATGGTTGTTACAGCGGCCATAGTAATACATACTCTCTGAAAATTTCAAGCGTCAACCTATGGCTCTAAAACATACAGCCCTATAACAAAGGGACTAGGACCAATCATCGAAAGCTGGGGTCCGCTTATGCCCTTTAGAAATCGAACCCTAAAAATGAAAAAAAAAAAACATCGATATCTTGATAAGAGCATGTCACCTTATTGCACCTAATTGAGTGGCATATTTACAAATAAGCTAGGTCGATAGTCACTTTCTCTTTATCAGCCAATAACAACTTTATCGGGGACAATGCACTATCGGCTGCAACTTGCATCGCGGTATAGGGCTGCCAGATATAGGGGGTTTTAGAAAGGTTGGGGTGTTTTTCCATGGTGATGGGTTTTGGGAGAATCATTGTGAAAGGAGGAACTTTTAAATGTCTGGTTGAAGGAGAGGAACTGTGGGAAGAAGATTTTTGATTTGTGTATTTAGCCATTTGTATAACAACTAGCTTCATTTTTTTTACTAACTGATCGACTCCTTGATGATTCAAAGAGCTTTAATCGGTGTAATTAAAAGAAATGCTTTTAAAATTGACTTTATATAAATAAAAACATTTGGGAACTATTAAAAAAGTAGCTTGCTGGTTTCGGTAGCAGGGTCCCAGTTACCTGCGCTTCTGATCGGTTCAGGAGCTCTGACTCTTACAGGACAACTAGCATTCCCAAGAAATATTTTCCTTAAAATATACTTGATGGAATGAAAATCGTAACAAAGGCTTTTACTTGGATTCAGAAATTAATTCTGGATCCCACCAACGTTAACATTTTGCACTGGATAAAAAAAAAACAATCAGCTCTTTCATACATTTCGACTGTGTCAATTTTTTTTTAAATATTACTAATATTCCAACACGCATGTATTCCCCGAAGGTTTAGGCAGAGATGTAACCAGTGTACACCCACAGTTTGTCGGTATGTTTAAGTCCCATGTAACAGGGGCGAGCCTATTGCCATTAGCCGGGCACAAATACAAACTCCGAGCTGCTACTGAGAAAAAGAAACACACTAAAAAATATAATTAGAAAAAAAGAAATCAATCTTAAAAACTGCATTTCAACCAACCACCCCTACATATCTAGCGAAAGTGCACGTCGCCGATATCGAACAATGTGACTCGGGCGATAGCGTAACGTGATCGCAGCGTTATCGTAGCGTTATCGCAGCGGCTCGGATACCGTGCAGTTGTTTGTACTAGCACTGCGCTTTGTGTACAGTGTAAGGCAAAAATGTATACCCATTTTGTTTTCGTTGTCTTGAAGAAAGTACCTACGACTTTATCAGTTTGTCGGACTTTGCCGTGATAATGTCTCTGCGTATGCAAAGGAGTGTTGTTATATTTATGCATTACATTGTAATTGTGGTAATGATTGTTTATTTAATGCGTGGATTATTCTTAGGGTTTGTAGTGTAGTTGAGAGTCAGAGAATCTATAATATAGCAGGTACAAGAGGTACTGAGTTCGTGTATGTGTGTGCAGGGCTGGAACTTGAATTAAAAGCACCACGTTTCTTTAATTAATTTATATTATTATGTTATACCTATTTTGATTTAGAATACATAATAAATCTTGTCAGCCCCCATAGCGGACTGCCAAGTACGTTTCTTATTTTAAGCAGAGTTTATTTTTATGACATAAGGTGGGATATGGTGAAATGAAGGTGGGATATGGTGAAAAAATGAGCAGTTATTGTGGAGACTAACTAAGTCTCCACAATAATTGCTCATTTGTTATTCTCAAAATGTTTCCTTAAGGCAATTTCTACCAATAAGCGTAGGGGACAGGATCAACCGTTTTTCTGATGTTTGGCTCTATGTTTGTCTACTTTATGGACGTCTCCATTTCGTAATAACACTAATGTTACAAATTATGCAATGGCCTTATTTATACTGTATGTTTAATCGAACTCCTAACCTTTAACAATCCTTTTCATCTTTTTTTTAAGGATGGGAAATCATTAAATGGCTTGCGGAAGCGAGTATCAGACTCTTACTGACTAAAACCCATCTGTGTTCCTCCTAATGCTCTGTTGCGTTCCAGGGCCGCGGTGAGTTTTTCAAACAAATTCTGCAACCCTGACAGGAATCTTTTTACCTGCATTAAAAATATTACAACACATAACGCCAAACATCTTCCTATACAACGCACCCCCAACAGATGTTCAGATCAAAATCGTCCCAAGTTTTTGCGCGAACACACGGCGGACGCAATTCGTATGCGAAACGCGTGTCGTGTTAATTTCCTCGGCGAGACGGGCACGATCCGGGGGCGGGACGGGCCCGGGACGGATCCGGTACGGTTACGGGACGCTTGGACGCTCCGTAGATGGATGATGAAAGGATGTGACAGGTGGATTTTGTTTTGCAATTTGTGCGGGAATAGGCGTTGATATATTCGAAGGTTTTAATGATTTTTGGATTTAAGTTCGGGTGTGAAGGTGTCGGCCGGGGAAGTACTACCATTTTACAAATTTCTGCCGCGATACTAGCGCTGCTGTGTTCCGGTGTAATTACAGGCACATGAGACAATTCAACTTTGTCCCTGGGATGGCAACGCATTTTCAAGGCCTCTGGTAGGTATTACAGATGTCTATAAGCAGCGATGACCACTTAACATCAGGTGCCCCGTCGGCTTGTTTACCATCAAATAATATTTTTAAAAAAAGTTAGCTTTAATTCTGCCAAACCGAACCAGATCACGCCAACATTTTTCCCATTTTTCGAAATAATTCGCTGATTAATTTCAAATCTATTGTATGCGAAAGTTTTGGACTGTTATTGTTGGATAATAATGTAACACATTAGCCAATTTGAATTAGTTCCACATAATGATTTTCTGAGAGACTGTAAGTCAACTCCTTTTGCCAAAACTACGCTCCGAACCACACAAACGTGCAAAATAACCTTTCAACCGCCCCTATAACAAACCTACGACCTTCCAACAAAACCAGATAAAGATCCAAACATAAAAACCTCAACCACAATTGAACAAACAAACAAACAAACTGAAATCAATGCAGCAAAAGAGCTAACATGTTGGAAACTTTTTAATCTATTCAGACAATTCAAATGCCACCATAATGCGCAAGCGACGTCGGGCGGGAACAATTGTTAAGCTGGGCTCGGCTTAAACATGTGAAGTGGGGTATCTGCTGTTGTGTGCATGGAAAGTTTTGTTTTGTTGCTGGCTTTTTTTTTAATTATGAGCTGGGTAATTTTTGTTTAGTGGTGAGTGCTGTGAGGTGGGGAATAATGTATGGTTGCAGGTGTACGGTAGGTACTATATATTTTGTTGGGAAATTGAAGTGAGGGTAATAGAATTTAATTGAAAATCGAATCGATTCATAAAAAGAAGAAGACTAAGCGTCTTCGTACACGACCGATTTTTTTACCAATTTTTAACAGATTTCTTCTCGCCGACAAAGAAATCTGTCAAAAATCGGCCAGAAAATCGGTCGTGTCCGGAGATTCTATAAATAGCTAGCAGAAATTGGTACTGTTTAGACGGAGTGAATACTAAACAAATGTTTGGTTAGAGCTAAAATTAATGATCAAAGAAATTATTACCAGAAGCTTAATTCTATACATCTTCTAGAATGTGAAATAATCTTGTAAATTAGTCGATACTTACGTCATGTGATGATTTTTAGGTGATAATACTGCACTTTTTACACTTACCTGAAAGAAGAATAAAATATATTTAGAACTTGTTACAAGAAAATAATATGTATTCATCATCATCATATCAGCCGTAGGACGTCGCTGCTGGACATACGCCTCCCCCATAGATTTCAATAGGACCATAGTTGGAAGCGGCCTGCATCCAGTGTCTTATGTATTAATCAATCGATATTGATAATTAATCAACTCAATTCGAAATCCAAAACATACCTATTCCAATTTCAAAATGTAATTCAAGTAATTATGAAATAACTTGTTGTAAAGTACAATCAGCTAAAGTTTTAAGGCGCTTCTTCACCCCGCATTTGCGTGTGATTGCAGCAGTTCAGATTAAAGCTCAAAATCGAATCTTTAATTGTTACATAAACCCATACACTCTCACGTGACGACATAATAACAGTAATAACTGTGTCGGCGGATGGTGTTGCCGTGGCCGAATTTTGGGCCAATCATAAAATTTAAAACATATTTAATTAATATTACATGGGGCCTAAAGCATACCGGCGAACTGAGGGTGCACATTGGTACACCTCTGCCTTCCGGGTATACAAGCGTGGTAGTATGTATGTATTTTATTCCTTTATTATATTCTTTTATTTGCCATCGACACGCTAAGAAAAAGAAGGGATTACGCTAGGGAGCACCGTTTCTTTACCCAACTATTAATTAACTCCCAAAAATCTTTAACTTTACTAACAAACCATAAATAATCAAGCAATCGCCTACCACCATCACAAAAAAAAACCAAAAAAATCCTCCATTTTCCATCATCTAGACGAAGTCATTACGCGAAATATATTTTTAATTGTGCAACATTTTTATTTCAGGGACATTAACGAAAACGTTGGTCGCATTAAGAGGTGAATTATAATGCTTTTTAGACGTTTTTTCCAATTAAGTTAATTATATTTTTTCTCGGTGTAACGGCTTTTCTGGGGAGAATCTATTTATTAACTGAAATTGCACGGGAGTCGTTTAGTTTTGTAGAACACGAGATTTTTATCTGTTAATGTGGATGATAGATATTATTACAAGTGTAAATTTGTAGTTATCTCTGATTTTGTGTGGAGATCTGAAGTTAGCTTTTAACATCGCGTTTTCAGGAATGCTTATTTCACTTACATACTTTTTTTGTTTTCGGGGGAATATCGGAGGGTTATACGAGTATATAGGCCTCTTTCTAGCTGAAGCCCAATAGGTATATAAGGAAGTAATTTTTTTTTTTTAACCAAAATGCCTTTACCTACATATGAAAAATTAACATAGCTCAAAATTACACGACATTTGTAAAGTTGTTTTTTTAACACCTTATTGTAATTTTTTTAAAAATCAAGAATAGTTTTAGTTTCAAGGAAAGCTTTTATTTTGTTATTACGGAATTTTCTGGCCCATTCTTCTTTTTTGTCTTCAGAAACAAAAAAAAACTAATTACAATACCACACTACTTTCCACACCACACTAATTTCAATACAACTAGCTTCAATTTTAAACCGTAACTTCTTGACAATTCAAAACTAACCGTAAAAAGCCTAATTAAAATAAATGCTTTGACTTTTACCCTATTATCTATCTCTCAACTAAAACCCTGTCTAGCCGATACCCCTTAACACTCATGATACAGCACAAGATCACACTCCATCACTCCCCCCCCCCCCGTGCCCTCTCAAAGACGGGAGAGGTCGAATTTCCGCCACAGCCTCACCGGACGTGACGTCATGTTTACAAATCGCGCGACAAACGTCATCGCGAATTTTAAGCAGTTAACGTTATAATGATGTTTTGTGATTGTGTTTCGGATTTGGTTGTTAAAGTTTAGTGCATTGGGGAACGGTTTTTTTTTTTGTTAAATTGTTGCTGTTGGTAAAGGAAAAAATGTATAGAAGGTTGACTGAGAAAATAGGTGCTGTAGGAAAAAGTCTTAGATTCCTTATGTAGGTCTCTATTTAGTTTTATATTTTAGTTATTTTTGCCATTTTATTTATAAGATATTACTATTAAAATATTTATTTATTAATGTATCTTCTATAAAAACATTTTGGGTATTTATTAAGGATAAAACTAGCTACATATGAAAATGTCTCACAGTTTTTAGGTAGACTTAGGCACTTACTTATTTTCAGAAACAAATATGGAAGCTCAAATCATTTCTGTTAATTCAATATGATAGGTATAAAAAAAAGGTTCCTGCAGCCTTTTATCACATTTTGATTTCTTTCTTTTTATTTAATATTTTTTAGGAAAATTAAATGATATTGTGATAAAAAGCCGCAACAACCTTTTTCGTACCAACCTGAATAAAAAATAACTTCTCTACAGCTTCCAATACACATAATTATTTCACTTTCTTACTTAATTTCTTTACCAGAAACCTCCCCCCCCCCTCCCCCTTTAATATCGGTATCCAAACAGATCTATCTGTAAACTCATTACATGGCAATCTTATTGGAAATCGTCCGCGCCCCGTCCAACAGCGTGTCAATGGCGAACGTTACCAACTTGAAAAATGAAACATTATGTGTAAATCCTTAATTTATATGCGAGGCCGCGGGCCGCTGTGCGCTTCGGTAGGGTTGTCGAAACTCGAAAATCTTTTTATTTGTACCCAAACCTTACGAATGCAGTTGTGTTTGTATGGTTTACGTTCATGTGGTATTTTCCTATGAAGGACAATCTCAGCAAATTAAATGTTGTTCATTCCAGATGCTTTTTTTTTATTATATTCCGAAATTAAGCTTGGTTCTGCTAAAAAGGAATAATACACAAACTCACTATAAAGTACATAGTGAATAATAAAAAGACTCTTGGAAGGACTCGGGGAAGGCCTTTTCCCAGCAATGGGATATAACTGACTAGTTTAAAATGAAATAAACGAAATCAACACAATTACTTAGAAAAATGGGAGAAATTTGGTCTTTTGGTACTTCATTAACATAATATACCATCACGCTTGTATTCCTCGAAGGGTTAAGCAAAGGTGTACCAACATACACCCACAGTTCGCCGGTATGTTTAGATTCCATATAATAGGGGGCGAACCTATTGCCATTACACTTTGCTCGACCTGGGAATAAAACCCAAATCCTTAAGCGTAGCAGTTGCACTTAAGACCACTAGGCTATCGAAGCAGTACAGGTACTTTATTCGGGCAAAGTTAAATCGAAATATTGTGTCACAACCCTTACTATCCGTCGCGATTCATTTCTTAATAAGAGGGCTGTCAAGTCGCCGCCCGTCGCTAATTTGTTTGTACAACATCGAACACCATTGATCAATGGAGCCGAGATCACTCTGTTGACATTAACGAACATTTTTAAATTGGTTCTGCAATAATTATGGTCTGATTTCTTCTTAGATGGGATGCTGTGTGCTTACACAGCATCCCATCTTAGAAGAAATCAGCATTGCATTGACGTTTAAAAGCTTAAACGTTACATTTAAAATTGACTATTAATCCATATTGTTAACTAGCTTTGCTTGCAACTTCTTCTGTGTTAAAGTCAATATAATACCCCATGGGAAACGTACATTTTCCGGGGTAAGAAGTAACCGAGGTGCTATTCCAAACTATCTATCTCCGTGCCAAATTTCATTCAAACCCGTTCAGCCATTCTAGAGTGATTGAGTAACAACCACCTATCCATCCAAACTTTTGCATTTATAATATAAGTAAGATTAGATATTTTGTTTGTAAGGAAACTCCTCCAAAGTTTTCGGTTTTTTATACAGCTTTTCAAATATCGTTTTGAAGTTACAGGATTTTAAATGTTGTAATTGTGTAAATTTTGTAAATAAAATAATGGGATTGTGATTTAATTACCTAAGTTGCAATGTGATTTTAAATAGTTAACTCGACGTGTTATATTATTAATGCTATTAATTAGTTATAGCTTAAGATGTGATTTTTTTATATTAAAATATTATTTTAATCAACTGTTTTCACAGAAAAATATATTGATCACAACTTTACTTAAAGTTTTTAGTGACTGCGTACCAGATGCTCAAGAATTCGTATTACTGTTACAAGTTTTTGAGTGACGTATTATTTTGAAAATAAGTTATTTAACGAAAATCTAACTAACCCTAGGCTTAAATATTAATTTCCTTACCCCATTTTCGAAATTTGATCAACTTTAATAACTTTTTGACCAAAATATGACTAGACTAGATTTCTCTGGAGCGTGCCAGTTCTCTTAAGTTCATCTTACTCTGAGCAAAAACTCTATCAATTTCTTTATTACTAACATCATGAAACAATCAAGTTTGTAAGTTGAAGTTGAAGAGCTAGGCCTCAGGGGCGGAGGCTCGCGACGCCCCTCCCACCAGCCATGTTGCCGACTGGTTTGGCGGGAACGTTCCTAGCGACATCTGTATTTAGCGCGGGAAACCGCAGTTGAATTAATATACTTTTTTTGCAGTTCTAAGGACTTTAATTTTTGATTAAATAATGATTTGATGGACTCTTCTGTCTGTACCGTTAAGACATTATAAATGGGTGATTACCTTTGTGAAAATAATAGTCAAGAGTTAGGGAAGTTTTAGTCAAATCTTAATAAAAGGCTTAACATTTGTTATAAAGAGATATGCACATAAATATTTAGAATTTCTATACGCGTAGCTATGGGTAAAGTAACTCCAAATATTTATCTAAACTATCTTTGAACTCTTCCTTGATTTGCTATCAACTTTCTCAAAACCAAGAAGGCATCAAGAAGTCGGAGATTTAATTTGAGTACTCATCCAGATTGTTATTTAGAAAAAATACAGATATGGCGCCCTCTATGTCAATGGCCACACAATCCATGACAGAAATACAATACTGTATAAAAGCCTAGATCTATTATACAATAACACTGAATATATTCAAACATAGGTTTTATTTTAAAACCTAGGTTAAAAAACCTAGGTTTAATTTTTTTAAACAAACTGAAAACAGCGACACTTATATTGTCTTCTCATTCACTGGCTATAATGAGCGAGTGAAAAGGCATGATATCCTCCACTGTTTAACCGCCATTTTTAAACCATTTTTTAACTAAAAGTCATAAAAAACTTCCTCATCAGCTCCTAACCCTTGAACCTCATTAACCACCATTAACCCACCACCACATTTTTCCTTCACCACCATTCCATGAATCAAAATGTCCTAATCGCAGTTCCAGGCAAACAAACATGGCGAACGCGATAAAAACAGGAAAATGTCTTATAAAGGTTAATTAAAATACAGGATAAAATGACAAATTTAACGGAAAATTATACTCGACATGTTGTATCGATAAATTAGCTGGTAGTTTCCTCATGATTACTGAAAGGGATTTGTTCGTGTATCCGTCTATAAATAGGCAGTTCATTGTGTTGTAGTGAGGTTAGTATTTGGATTGCCTGTTGTAGTATTTTTGTGGGGATTTGTATACAATAGGATAGTTAGGAAGGAAATAGTGTTGGTAACGGGTATTTTCAAATTAATATCATTCATATATTAATTTTAATCCTATTTAACTATTTCATGGGATCTAAACATACTGGCGAAATGTGGGTGTGCATTGGTACACCTGTGCCTAATCCTTCGGGGAATACAGGCGTGATGGTATGCCTACCTAACTATTATAAATGCGAAAGTTTGTGAGGATAGATGGATGTTTGTTACTCTTTTACGTTTAAACGGCTGAATAGGATCGACTGAAGTTTGATACACATACGTATATAGTTAAGCTAGTTAACACATATGATACTTTTATCCATTTTTTGTGTTCCCATAGTATTCAAGACTTTTGCTTAATTCTGAAGTCTACGTAGACGAAGTTGTGGGGAAAAGCCCGTATTTAAATAAATAAAACCCAATGCTTTTATTTCCTGAAAAGTTCTGGAAAATCAAAACAATCAGAAAGCAGAATTTGTATGAACTAGCTATCATATAGGTACGTACTGTAAACTTGCTGAACTATATCTGATACTTAGTACCAATGTGCCTTTTCCAATTCATGTGTACTGTCTGAGTTTCTCTTGGACATCACAGACATGACGTCGGTGAAGGAAAATATCTTGAGAAAACCTGGACTTAAAATGAATATAAGGCGGAAATCGCCAATGCTACTTATTCAAGTGTGGTGATCAATGCTCGTGCCTTCTCTGTGTGACAAGAAGCTTTTACCCTGCAGGGGGACAGTGACGGACTGGTATTATTATTACTGGTAGGTAAACCTCTCCCAAATTGACTCTAGGTCGTCTTTAGCAGTTCTTCTTTAAAGCTGTCACAGAAAGCTCAAAGATTGTTGGCTAGATCTGTCATGTGGCTCAATCAACAGTGAGCACCGATACACAAGAGCTATGCAACACTTCAAAAGCTCAAACAATATGGCACAGAAATGCAACAGCAGTACTCATTCAAATGCCTACGCGCCCAAGACCCAAGTAAGTACCAAACTCTCAAAAGAGCCTTCAATCATTTAAAACAAACTGCTATAAAAATCAGAAACCCGTTCCGTCGTACCATCCCATCAGAGTTCGAACCATCAGAAGAAAATAAAAGCGAACATTGTTCTCGCACATCGCCTCCTCGAGATGTATCTCACTCGTTATTTAGTTAGCAGATCACCCCATTGTTACTTAGGAGAAACCACGAAAAAAGCATGGGCGGGGCCCCTATCTGCACTTGCATCGGGACCGATGAAACATGCTCTCTATCGCGATACATGCCTTCCAACACGAGCCAACACATCCAACCAAATCAAACATTAAAAACCACAACACAGAGTCCAGTTTCCCCTGCTCCAAGCATAAGCAGCTTATTAAAGAAAATTAAATTTGCAGCCACGCGAAATCGAAACGAATCCGCGAAAGGAGAACAGCAATTTGACGATCAAACAATATTGATCCTTATTGCTTTCGAACGAGTACTTAACGTTCGATAATGACCGTTAAGATTCAATTTGGTCGTAAAGGTTCACAATCGTTTGGGGGATGTGTGTTGCTTGGGATGTTTTATGGGGTTTTGTGAATGTTTATATAGTGAAGGATATTTATATAGAGTGGATTATAGATAAGAGGCGAACGTATTTTCATTTTATTACCAAATTACCGATGGTAAGATTGTGGGCCGGTGAGCCGATTGTGGCGCTCCGTATCGGTAACATTTGCCAACAGGTAATTGTCTTATTACTTATTTTGTGCATTCCAACACTTGGCCTGAGTGTGTTTAAGTTTAATATCAGGGTTTTGTTTGAGAGTTTTAATTTACTTGTTCATTTTTTTTACTTTGATGAATCTTTGTGTCTATGGTTAAGAATTTTGAAGTCTATTGGCTCTGCAGACATTGTCTCCAATTAGACTAATTATTTATCTAGATGAAAAAATACAGATCACATAAGTACAATGGTAGGTAAGTCTGTCCACAAAAATAGACTAATCTAAAGTAAGTATGAAATTCATTGATTCTTTTTTATTGATATTTTGAAATTTCTGACTTCCATAGCTTCAGTCAAATTCAGAGCACCTGCAGCTTTTTCTAGCAGCAACAAACAGTTGCTTTTCAAATTAAAAAAAACAACAAACCCACCTTTCTAAGCAACCAATAAACTATCACTCATACTTTTCCCCACGCACACCCAAACACATAAAATACAAATCCTAAAACAAATACAATCGAAACAAAACACGCTTTTAAATCAAACGAGTATCATTTATTAGTTTTATAGTTCAAACAGGCGTGCTAACAAAAACAAAAATTAATTATAAGCTGTGAGCTGTCCTATCCAGAATCAGCACGACCCTTCGCCAGGTCTTAAATCATACAACGCTTCGCAAATTGATCGATCGAAATTCGAAGCTTGAAACAAAGGGTAGGGCTCGCAACAATCACATAAGTCAGTCCAATAATCGTTTGTTGAAAACTAAATTTTAGAACAGCGACCTCTATTGGCAGCGTTAGACGTTTTAATGGAAATTCTGATCAATAGATGGCGACAGTATTGCATTGGCGGGAATTGTTTGGCGGGATCGCGATTGTGGTATTTTATGTGGTGTGAATATTGCGAAGTTTACTTTTGATTTTGTAGTGAAATCATAAGTTTGTAACAAATATTAGTTTGCCAAGTTTAAAATGATACGCAGCAGTAATTTTGTCTTTTTTTTTTTTTTTTTGTATACGGGAAATCATCAAATAACTTCCCCCGCCCCTTAGTGTCAGACTTTTACTGACTAAAACCCGTCTATGTTCCTTCATGTGCCCTTTGCGTTCCGGGGGCGCGGTATCTCTTTCGAACAACCCGCAGCCCCGGCAGGCATCGGCCCTCAGTGGCCCCATCCAAGTTTGCTGACATCTCTTTGAGGCGCGCGTGGAACACGAATGCGCCGTCGACACGGTCTGTCGTTATTCAGTGAACGTACGGACGGTGAGCTACCCATTGCTCACCGTCCACAGACCCGCAGTAATTTTGTCTGAAGTTGAACTTTATATTTCGGCAACAAAAACGATACAATTGAAACCGGTAAGTACCTACTTACACGGCTTAAAACATGGCATTACACATAACTAGTGCCATTAGATAAAAAACACGTTCACTATTTAAATAAACCATCTTTCTATCGTCTATTCCATCGCACAGTCGTTTAATAGCGCGATTTTAATCTATGAAAATGTCACACCATGACAGGTTACTGTTATTATGACACAAAGACATACAAACGCACATTTTGCATCCCATTTAATCAATAATCAACCTTACTAATCCAACATAAGGGTTAGAATATATTTTTTCGAATTTCGAATTAAGTTTGTCTCGTCATAAAGCTTTGGTCAGGCATCCGGCGCGAGCGCAGCGTAACGTCGATTACTCGATAATTTCAGAAGATTAAAATCGGCTTTTTGACAACACTAGGTACTTTTGAAATACGTTTGAATAAGTGTTTGTACAACATTGACATGTAAAGGCAAATTGTCAGCCATTTTGATAGATAATGACGTGTAAATACGTACGTACATGCAATAATGAGTTTAGATAATATCTGCCTTTTGGCTATTGTATAAATGTCCCGGTATGGCCACGTGAAAAGGGAAAGTTCTTAATCAAAATTAATGAGAATTTATTTGCAAAGGTGTTGCAGTAAATAAAAGCGGAGCAAAGTCAAAAGACAGGGAGATAGTAGAAGAAGTATTAGTTGGCAGTGACGTTCAAGCTAACTTTAAAAGTACAGGAATAAGAGAAAAGGAAAACTAGCAAGAAAATGATACAAATTTTGAATAATTAGAGACAAAATCATGACAGACACAGAAATTGCATTACACTAGGAATTTCTCTTGTATCGTCGGTGCGTTTATAAACGCATAAACTCACGTAAACAAACAGCCACACCCGGAATAACTATCTGTAGGCCATACAAATATAATGTTCCGTGCGGGAATTGAATCCACGACACGCAAAGCAGCAGCCAAACGCACAGCTACTGCACCAACCGTGCCGACTGTAATGTAATGAATGTATTGAAAGTCAATTGCACCAGCTATCAGCCTTTGCAACAGGGTTTCATTGTAGTTAATAAGTTTGTACCTACTGGCCTTTTTAAGGAATTGTCAAAACTCTTGGTTGACTATTCCCGAGACCCACGGACTGGATTTTACCTTGGCTAGAGGCTCATTGTCATCCAACGTGGCAATACCGCCAGTCTTTTGGGCACATTATTGTCAGTTGATGGCAATTCGGAATGCCATTTAGTTTTAGTGCCATTTTTATTTCATTTTTTTTTCTTATTTTTTTTTTTGTGTGTCACATTAATTAAATTTACGTTTATAATCGATAAAGACATGATAATGACAATGAATGACATGATGATTGATACTTCGTACTTCATAAAAGAATAACGCTGTCACCTCAAAAACATATTACTTCCCCAATATCTCCCTCACTAAGGAAACGTCCACTTACCCCAATTCTGCTTACCCACACCGTAAGCAGCTTGAAGATAAATAAATCCATACCTATCGCACGATACTGGGATCCGTTCACAATCCTTATAAAGCTAGTGTACACTGTTTTTGTTCTCTGTACAAACGATTTTATCGGCGCATACGCAGCGTTGTGCGTTTTAGACAATAGTGCGTAGGCGCGTATTAAGGCGAAACTATCGAGTTTCCAATCGTTCTGGGACTGTTGGACACGATTCTGTATTTTCTGTAGATTAATTGGTTTTCGATTTAGGTTTTGTGTTTTTGCTTGAGTTACATAAGTTTCTATTGAAATGGAAGTGAAATTAGCACTTGTTACGCCATTATTGTTAAAAATTACATAGTGCACGGTTATAATAAAGCTCTGGTTGAGCATCTAGATTTCACAATATTTACATAGGTAGTACATGTAAAATAAAGTTACTTCTCGCCTTTTTCCTGTACGCTTAGATTCTTATACTACGCAATGGATTTTATTTTTTTATTTTCAATAAAATGATTTACAATTGGATTATTTGACAATTAGGACAGTTGAATTTTAAAACATAGACGTTTTCAATTTTATTTATAGCCTATCCTTCATGCTCTTCTCTATTTTTCATCGTTGGTGCTCTTCGAGGAATACCCCGAATAATTTATTAAAGTATAAAAAAGAAGAGAGAGTTGACAATCACGACTTTTGGAATACAGATCTAATAAAGTTCGATATACAACACGACCAAAGTCGCTTGGCAAATTATTCCTTTCCACCATCGATACCATTTTTCCCAAACATCATAATCACCTTTGAAACCCACCGCTGTATTCCTTTTTCAATTCCAAACCAAATCACCATCCCTTAATCACCAAGTAGCCACCGAAGTAATAACAATCATTAATAGTTGTATAACACAAATACGTATATAATTAAAGTAAAACATTGTGTTGTTATCTTATCAGCACATCGGACCATTAACGGTGGGCACAAAAACACGGCCGGCTAGGCGGACGCGCGGACCGATATGTGTTCTACTAGTTGTGAGATACGGCCACCAAGATTGGGCAGCTTAGAAGAATGAAGTCTGGATGACAAACAAGGAGATTCCGTTGACAGATTTTAGTTTTTTGCCCGCGACGTCATCCGCGTCATATTTTATATTTTTTCATGGTTCCCACGGGAACCGTATTTTTTTTATAGATGGGAAATCATCAAATAACTTCCCCCCACTGGGCGGGACGGGAGGGAGTGTCAGACTTTTACTTACTAAAACCCATCTATGTTCCTTCATGTGCCCTTTGCGTTCCGGGGGCGCGGTATCCCTTTCGAACAACCTGCAGCCCCGGCAGGCGGGAACCGTAATGTTTTTCAGGATAAAAAGTATCCTATGTGTTATTCCATACTGTAATCTATCGCTGTGCCAAATTTCATCCAGATCCATCCAGCCGTTTGAGCGTGAAGAAGAGACAAACAGATCCACACACAAACTTTCGCCTTTATAATATTAGTGTGATTAGCATTTTGCATGTGAAGAGGAGGGATAAAACGAGTGTGTCCACCATGTGACCAAAGGAGTTATAAATTTGAATGTGGATGGACGGAGAGGAAGAAGGAGCCCAAAGAAAAGACGGATGGATTGTGTGAAGAATGATATGAAAGAGAAAGGAGTCAGTGATATCATGACGGGTTGACAGGACGGAATTCAAGAAGAAAATGTGTTGCGCCGACCCCTAGTTACATGGGATAAATGCGGGAAGATGATGAACCGAGTAAAAAAAGCAGGTTATCAATTCAGTTGTATACTTTTTATTTACTTATTTTTTATAATTTTGGTTCCTCCGTAATTCCGTCATTAAAATAACACTTTCAATAAAAACAAAAATCTAACCTCAAATTAAACTGTTGAACACCCAGCAAGTTCACCAAACTATAAAGCTGTGTGTCCACACCCGTTATCTGTCGATCTAAAACGCTCCACACAATCGCATAATCGTAGTCACCCGTAACCGAACACTGACTGTCAAAACAAACGAACACTGTCCTTAAACAATAAGCCCATAAAAAGTACGCCCACTATCCTTTACAGAACTTTAAACCTTAGTAAAAAGCGTTAGAGTTCAATTTAACAATGAATCAAAGCTAATAACATCCGTCATATGAGATGAATCGATATCGAACGCAAGTGTCAAAATTCTAACCTCAAAATATTATGTATCGGTACAGTTGCCGGATAAGACTCCAATCGATTTCAGATAGTGCTATGGAGAATGACTTTAAATTACACCTACATACATATAATTTATACTTTTTAGGGTTCCGTATTTGAGGGTGCCAACGGGACCCTATTACTAAGCCTCCGCTGTTCGTCGGTCTGTTTGTCAGCGGGCTGTATCTCATGAACCGTAATAGGTAGAGTTGAATATTTCAGTGTGTATTACTATGGCCACAGATTTAATAATAGTACCTCTATGACTGCTTTAACAACTAAAAATAAAAACTAAAGTTAAAAAATGAAGGAGGTGCCCTTATAATTAAAACGTATTTTTTTTTGTTTGTAGTATTAAGCACTGTACCCACTTGACTATTTTTATATTCATTAACAATTTTTCGTCAATGGGCTTTTTAATCCAATAACTCCAATATTTCAAACAAGAAAACCGTAGAAAAGCTTCCAACTAAAAACCTTAAATTCACACTACAAAAATAATTGTACTAACACTATCACATTTTAATAACGCATGATCTAAGCCTCAGGGTGAGAATCGAATAAAACAATCGAGTCGCTAGTGCGAGAAAATAAGCGACGTAATCGATACTATCGCTTCACGAGAATCGAAAGGTTGTTAACAATTGACGCCTATAATGTAGTTTATGCTTCGAAGAGATGAAATGGATCGTGGGGCCGTAGGTCGAGAAAGATTCAGCCTTCAATCAAAAACCAACCCTTGCTAAACCAAAATAGGGTTTAATTTCAATTGTTTGTAGCATAAGGAACAATTGTTCAGTGTGAGATGAGACGAGTGATTAGACAGCTATGCTTTTAGAAACGTAGAAGTTGTGGCAATAGTATGACGTGTATTGCACATTCGGATTATTTATATTCAATCAATTTTAGTTGAGAATGGAGTTGAGCTCGATTTGACGCTTGTAGGACGGACGAAAGAGGCTGTTGACTTAAGTAGGCTTCAACGCAAAGCATAATATAGTTGTTTAAATAATGGCGGATTCTTGGCTTTGTGGAAAATTTTAAGAAATAAAGACATATTCAGGGGGAACTCTACTAACATTTATTTATTTAACCATATTTGAACTATCTTTACAGGCAACCCAAGACGATAGTTAAACATACACACTCACATATAATATTCTACATTTCACTAGGTACAACATACCCTATTAACACATCACATATTACACACTTCTGTAAGATATTATAAACATTGCCACCTTACCTTACCTTACCTTGCCATTTAGTAACAATCACAATTTAATCTCCGTCGCAATCTGTCAAAAATGCCGCAAATTTGACATTAATTACGAACGTTTAGTACAATTGGCCTTCTGATTACATTACAAAGCTCTTAATAGTTTATGCTTTACATTACGCACTAACATCAACAGTGACTTTTCACACAAAAAGCTTTTCATTGAAAAGACTACCGCATTGACATTCAGTTAAGATTAGTTTTGGAAGTTTTCTGTATGTGCATTGCCAACGAATATTAGAACTAAATTATTTTTCACTATGTAATGGGTCATAGTTGCTATCTTCAGGGGCGGCCTATGTCCAGTATTGGACGTCATTCAGCAGATATGTATTTATTATTTTATTTAAAAAAAAGTTGCCCCACACTAGGAATTTCTCCTGTATCCTCTGAGTGGGTTTACAAACAAATAAACAGTAATAACTCGCATACACACAAACAGCCAGACCCGGAACAACTATCTGTACGTCATACAAATATTTATTCCGTGCGGGAATCGGAGCCGCGACACGCAGCGCAGCAGCCAATTGCTCAGACACTGCGCCAAATATGATGATGATGATGACATGATATGTTATGATGATGATGGTGGTTTTTTTTTCTTCCCTTGTTTGTCAGATCTCTTCACTACTAAACAAACTGATTAATTTCGATTTCTCCAACTGGAAGATGATCTCAATTTATAATCATGTCATACCTATAAAGATTCATTATCTATCTGACCCCACTTAATCACATGATACACATGCTATCAGATGTTTACGTAATAATAAAAGTACAAGACACGTGTCGTTCTTGTTAATGTTCAGAGATATTAAAGCCAACCATGACTGTTATTATGTTTGTAAACGCACCAACCAGGGCCGGATTGACAATGGCGGGGCCCTAGGAAATTCATGTCTCAGGGTTGATCTACCTTTTCCCAAGTTCCAAATATTCTTTTTCTTTCTATCACAACGCATTTTTATATAATTTTACTATATTACGAAGGTATGGCACTAACATATTCAATAAAACACAAATTAAAACAAATGAAAAGAAAAAAAACATGAAAAACAAGATGAAAAGGATTTTTCTATTCGCCTTTTTCGCTAAAGGTTCATTTTTAACTTAAAGAAATCATTCCCATTTCATTTTCATTTTCATTACATTCCCCTATATTATATCCTACGCTGCCTAATGTATAATCCGGCCCTATATAAAGAAAAATTCTTAATGACGCGCAGAGTAAAAAAAAATCAAAGAAAAAATCTGCCATGCTAAAAAGACATAGGTCTAGCAACTTTCTGATCTTAGTTGACATCCAAAACAATATAAACATAAACAATACACAAAATATCCTTCACACAGTAACCTACCAATATTAAAGTCTTACCTTACTCAATCATAAACTCCTTAAGGCAGGTTCCCAAAGTATAGGTCGCGACCCATCGAGCTTGTTCACTCATCTCGTTATGCTTTTCCCTCCATAAAGAAAATTTGGATCTTTTTCTTAGGTGAGTCAGAGTCCAGTCAACTTTGGACACCACTGCCTCAAGGCATCTGATATGAACACTACTGTAACCGAACACTCCACGTGTGTTTCTCGGTAGCGCGCGGGTGGTCGCAACGTCGTTGCAATTACAGGATGCCGGTTGAAACATAGCAACCAACCAGTTGCTACCTATTGGCTTGTGGTTGATAGGTGTCAGTTGTTACTGTTATATTTGAGGTTTTTTTTTGTATGGTGCTACTGTGGACCTACTTAGCTATTTTTAGTAGCTTCTCAAATCGTTGAAAGAGGTTTGGTTTAGTACATTGCCTGTGTTATTGTAATTTAATAATTTAATTAATCATTAAACATGCGCTGATTAATATCAGCAAGTTCATTGCTATTGATAAATTAAGTTTGTACCTGTAAACGGTAAAGACTCAGTGCTGAAAACGAATTACATAATAATTCTTTTCATAAAATATCACATTCATACTCCAGAAGGTCAACTTTCCCAATTTGTTTCTCAAATGTAGTCGCAATCTCAGAAGCATTTTTGACGGATTGAGACTGAAATTAGATTGCGACCGTCTCTTAGTTGTTGAGTTAGTTGAGTTGCCCTGTAGTTGTTTCTTTTAATTCCATTCAGTAGCCACATAATCTTAAGTTAATTACAGCAGAACTAATGAAACAATTAGCTGCCACAATCAACTACGTACAAACATAAATAAAAAGGCGGTTTCATTTAAATTCAAACCTCTTTTATCTAACCAGCCTTAAAAAACTTTAAAAGTTACCGTTGCCCAAAAAAAAGAAACAAAAATAATTAACCCAACAAATCACTATCACCTCGTTCTGTAATCGAATTATTTCAAAATTCGAACTTTTCTATTGTTCCACAGCGATGGAACGTCGCGATAACCCGGCTAAAACAAATAGTTCTAATTACGTTTGGTTAAAAGTTAACAATCGGGGCATCTCTATCTGGTGGTATTAATTGGGTGGGCATCAATCAGGCCGTTGGACAAATTGAGCAAATTATTTTTTCGATTACACGGCTATTGTTTAATCACGGTCGGGTAATAGGGGAGCAGATAACATCAGAAAGTTGGAGTTTTGTGTTGCTTCGCGTTGTGGTACGGGAAACGTGTTGGAAGTTCGTCAAGATAATTTTACTGAATGCTACAGTAGGCTTTTTTATGTACAGGTTGAAAGCAAGGATTAAAACTTTAACTAACCGGTGTCTTAGCCCGCATGGCAATCAAAAATACCACACATTTGATATGAAACTCGTCAATAGCGTAACTTTGTCAGTGAATTTTTTTTCTGTAATCGGACCAGTAATTTCAGAATACCTCTTACAAAAAAACTTTGTAGTATTAGTAAGAGATTATTTGAAATAATATTGCAAGTAATCATACTGCAAATAAATTCGAAATGGCTTTTTATACTACTTAACTTTGAAATTCCGAAATCCATTTTTTACTAGTTAATTTTCTTATTTTAAAACTATCCAAGTACAAAGAACAGTGACAAGAACAGTTAAAGGTTGTAAATCCTCATTTATTGGATCGATACTTATTTTATATTCTTAATATTTACCCTGACAGTCGTAGTCACGATCTGTAACTTACTTCTTAATTTTAATGTAGCGTTTGTCTTATGAGACATAAATATATATAGCATAAACTTCCAAAATGAGTTCGTATACGGTTCATCCAGTCAGAGCCTCAAGAATACCTCAAGAATACCTGCCATTTTCTATTTTATCGTACCGACAGCCGTACCGTGTCTAACAGTGAGAACCCACACTAATGCCTGGGTCCATATAAAGGAGTTTCACATGAATTTATTTAAGGTAAAGTTAATTTATGTAGGTAATCATCAAGCCCACTAACGTTGTTGATTTTTTTCTTCTGTAAATGACGCAATGTTTATTCATTTTCAGACTTAGTTCGGCTTGAAACAAGACTCAAAATTACAAAATACTTCAACTTATTGTTCGTAAGTTCTAGACGCCTTGACCATGACCAATTGACTTCAGTAGTAGTAGAGCTCATTGTGAAAGAGCTCGTCCGGGGAAGTACTACCACCATACCTATTTCTGCCGCAAAGCAGTGTTCCTGTGTGCCGATTTGAAGCGTATGGGTCCTGGTGTAACAGGCACATGAGACATTTCAAGTCTCTGGGACGGTAACGCATTTGCAAGGCCTCTGGTATTGCAGACGTCTATAGGTAGCGGTGACAACTTAACATCAGGTGAGCCGTTGGCTTGTTTGCCGTCTAATGATATTTAAAAAAAGAAACCATCACCATTTTTTTATCCAGAACTGGACACTATGGAACAATATTTCAATGAAGTTTACAAAGACTGCCATTAATCATTAGCAATCGTTAGCATTGCGTAGCGTGCCATTAATCGGGCTCAAGACCTGAGGTCTTGAGTTCGATTCCCAGGGTGAGCAAAGTGCTATTGTGTTTTTCTATGGAATTCTCAGTAGCAGCTCGAACTTAGAATTTGTGCCCGATTAATGGCAGTAGGCTCGCCCCCTATCGACCTAAATATACCGGCGAATTGTGGGTGTACATTAGCACATCTCTGCCTAACCCTCCGGGGTATACAGGCGTGATGGTATGTTATATTGTTTTATCCAGAACTGGACACTATGTAATACATTTCAATCAAGTTAACAAAGATACAGTTTCATACACAAATGTATAACAACATCGGCCGAATGATAAGGTCTCTTATCACGCGTCCGATTGCACCATTGTTTATCTCAATGTTTGTACGAATTCAAATTAAACTGATTAAAAATATATTCTGGGAAACTGTCTGGTTCCGGGATCTAAGGCTGTGTTGACCTGGGTCAAGACTGATTTTTGATTAACTTTAAAACAAAGATGGTATACGTGTACTTGTATTGGTAGGTCTATTCTGCAAAAATCACCTTCGATCAATTAAAGGTAAGCCCGACTAGAAGGTCTCAAGTATCATGGGGTTTTTTAAGGATGGAATATCATCAATTGACATCTTCCGCCCTGGGCGGATGGAAGGGAGTGTCAGACTCTCACTGACTAAACCCATCCGTGTTCCTCCTAATGCCCTTTGCATTCCAGACTCGCGGTAACTCTTTCGAACAAACTCCGCAACAAGTATCGTGAGTTTACAAACATATAATTGGACGTAGTTACGCAAAAAGGATCCAACCCTCAAAGTGTAGATACGCAAAAAGGATCTAACCAGCAAAGTGACACTTTGAGAGTTGGATCCTTTTTGCGTATCTACACTTTGAGGGTTGGATCCTTTTTGCGTAACTACGTTCAATTTGCGAATTGCTGGTATGGCAACAACGACGAAATTACAAAGTACCACCCTTAACGGTGGGTGGGTGGTTTTGTAATTTCGTCTAAATGACAACCCAAGTAACACAGTTGGCACTTTAACAAACAAATAGTAAACTAATGTAAAACTTAGGGTCCATATAAACTCTTATATAAGTTCACTGACCATCTTGACGCTTTACATTGGCATTTCAAAAGCATGATGATGCTTTACACTGTATAACGGTTGGATAATGGCATATCTAAATGCTTCTGTCAAGCCTTTGGTTTTAGTGCAGCAAATTACAATACTGCTGCACAGCTTTCAGCTATTTTTAGTGCATTTGGATCGACAATAGCATTTTTAAGTAGTAAAAAATTCTTAATGCCGTTTAATAACATAAACATGAACCATTATAATGCAACGTAAATGTGCAATACAGCTTTGAGCTGTTTTTACTGCCCTTTGTTGTGTAATAGCACTTTTAAGTGGTAAGTAAAATCCTAGAACTGCTGAACAGCATAAACGTGAATCAATGTAATGCTTGCATTTTTGAAGATCAACTGAGTTCTGTTGTACAGCTAACAGCTCTTTTATCAAATTCATGTGAGTTGTTGTAATACACAAAGCTAGTAAGAAGCATAAAACCATTTGTCGGCCATATTGGGGAAAAGCACATATTATGTAAAGTAAAATGTAGCGATATTAAAAAAGGTTCTGTAGGTCACCAACATGATATGTTAAAAAGAATGAACTGCATAACAGTTTTAACTGACTTTAATTTAACTTGTTACCACATCACTTGTTATCAGTGTAATGTCTATAAGTATATATAAATAAAATCTACAAAATCACAATATATGGCCTTGTTATTTAAATGATTTTCAAGTACTCGAATGAAAGCATCATCTTTTTGTTTGTTGACAGCACCATAGTCATTTTAATAAGCCACGCACAGGAATAATACTGTAGATGATGAGTTCAGAAAGTCTTTTTATTAATTCTTAGCAAACGGATAATGGGTTTTATGATTTTGCTCAAGGATCCCCAAAATTGCGTTCAAGTAATGACACTATTTCAGTCTACATCAAGTCCACTGGTGTACCGGTGAATCCATATACAACTACTTTATAGACAATGGCACTACGGTGTTTCACCAAAAGTCTTCTCTCTAGCCTCTGGCTTAATAATTGTTCACATGTATGTATTTATACTGATGGCGGCATTAATTAGCCTTTCTAAAGGCTCACCGGGCTGCTATAGATGGACACCATTTTGTATATATTTTATAACCAAAAAATATTATCATTTAGACCTATTTATAAAAGCAATAGATCTATATAGTAATTATATAACTTAATTCAATAATGCCCAACCAAGACTATTATGTTAGTTATGGAACAATCGTTATATACTGAAATTTACAATTGTTTCGATTATTTCACACATATCTTTATACAACTTTTTTTAACAAAACCACAAAATATCGAAGGCGCGTGAAAATTTTCAATGAAATCTATATAGATATTTACAATAAACTACATTGCGCAGTAATATTTGAATGCATGACATGACAAAACTACCCAGTAATATAATTGATGCAAACAAATATGGTGTCACTCATTCAGTTTTGGCCATCTTCATCCATAATTATAATGTGAGAAAAAGTAATAAATTACAACGATAATTGTATTATAATATTTGTACCGTGGTATTAGAGATGTTTTTGCAATGATGCAGGGTTTAACTAATTTCTAACTGTGAATACTTAAAAAGCTTTAATAATTCTTTTACTACATTCTAATGCTAGTCTAATGCTTTTGTAATTCAATTAACATTTTCATTTTTAATAATATTGCTAATATAATGCTTCTGTAAGGCGATTGGGAACTTCATTGATCGTAATAATGCTTCCATAATGCGATTGGCATCTCCATTGACCATAATAATGCTTATATAATGCGCCTGTAATTCAATTAAGTTAATTGTTAACCTATTTAGGGTCTTTAGCCGTATAATTTGTGCCCAAATAAGAGTTACAGGAGCCGTATAAACGTTTGTAATGCTGCCATAAAGCTAACTCAAAATGCTAAAACGATTCAGAAATGCTGTAAGTCGGCTGATATACTGCTTTGATGTGTTACTTGGGAAGTGTTTCTCTAGTTAAGTGTTTCTCAAGTTTTCTCGCTTTCAACATCTGCTAAGCCTTTTCTAAATTATGTAGGGGTCAGTTTCCAGTCCAACTGGATGCAGCTGAATACCAGGGTTTTACATGGAGCGACTGCTTATCTGACCTCCACAACCCAGTTACTGGACAACACGATACCTCTTGGTTAGACTGGATGTCAGACTTCCTCGCTTCTGACGTCCGTAACGACAGTCAAAAATTTGCGAATGACTGCCGGGACCAAAACCTTTACGTGCTTTTCGAGACACCGTGCCTTCACTTCCAAACTCTGAGCTACTACTGAGAAATTCCTAATGGAAAAACCCAATAACAGTTTTCGGGAATCGAACCCAGGACCCCGTGCTCATCTGTCGCGCTTGCAACCAAGGGACAAACGGGGAGTGCAGGGCTTTCCAATAATAAAAAACATCAGTGTTTTTCCAGAAAATCGATAGCATCGCTCAATAAATACAAATAATTAAATATAAATTTAAACACAGACGTCATGTAACGATGATTTGGTGTCTCTCATCAGTGAGATAAGCCGCTGATAACGGCAGATAGTTCTCTTAATGGAGCTCGTTGTACCGCTGATAAGATATTATATTTGTAATGAATCTGTAGCGTGTGTTTATTATACATATATACTCTTGGTTTATGTACCTATTCAACCTATGTATTTATTTCTATACTATATATACAGGTATGTATAATATTGGATGCAGGCCGCTTCCAACCGGTCCTTTTGGTAATCTATGGGGGAGGTCTATGTCCAGTGGTGGACGTCCTGCGGCTGATATGATATGATTAAAAAATTCAGTAGGGTCTTCTTTTTTTTTATTCGAGATGGTAAAGCTCTTAACTCTATTCTAGGGCGGAGGTGACAAAGACAAAGTAGATGTAGTGAAAAAAAATATAAATATTATTTTAGTATAGTGTTGTAGTAGATGAAATCTGGGCCAACAAAAAAAAAATACAGATATTTTATGAATGCTCTTGTATTATGCTATCGATTCACTAAGAAGAAGAATATAGCTGTTGCCTGCGACTTCATCCATGTAACTTTTCAGGCGGATTAAAAATATTTTTGATAATAAAATATAACCTATAGGCTCTCACG
Organism: Caradrina clavipalpis; assembly: GCA_932526535.1. Lineage (NCBI taxonomy): Eukaryota > Metazoa > Arthropoda > Insecta > Lepidoptera > Noctuidae > Caradrina > Caradrina clavipalpis. The sequence goes on along the minus strand of OW052091.1, from coordinate 15,641,269 downwards.
GATAACGTAGCTTCCTATCAGCAAAAATAAATCACAATCAGACCAGCAGTTCCGGAGATGACCGCATTCGAACAAAAAATCAATCCAAACAATTTGACAAGTACATATGTACTTGTAGATCTGGAACAGCTACAGACAGTCTCGTCACCCGGATTCTAATTACTAAGTAACTAATTTTTAACGATAACAGAGCGATAACCGTCTTGTTAAGCAAATGCATAGCCACATCATACGTTGCTTTGTCTCAACTGATACTGTTTCTGAGATAAGACACGTACAAACATACTTACAAGAGAACTTACTAATGGAAATGAGCTTGAAATGGTTGCGAATTATTGGTTCTTAGATTCTGTTTAGTTTTAGTTAGATAATTTAGCTATGTATTTGATTATCATTAAGTACTAGTATAGTCCATACTATACTAGTACCATGATATACTTATTAAGTAATTATAATAAATGCGAAAGTAAATCTGTCTGTCTGTCACGCTTTAAATGCTTAACCACGAAACCGATTTTGTACAGTACGATTGGTTATTTTGTATTAAAACTCCAAGAAATGTCGTAGGCTAACTGACACTTACACGGACGATGTCGCAGGCAAAAGTTAGTATTCATATATTTTTCTGCTTACTATTGTATCACGTCTTTGACACGGTGCATCCGAACGACTGCTACGATGCTAATGCTTTTGAAAAGCCTGTGGTATTGCAGATATCTGTGGTATCACTGATGCCATAGATCTCTGCAATATCAGAGGACATGCAAAAGAATTGCCATCCCAGAGTAAATCTTGAAATGTCTCATGTGCCAGTAATTACACCAGCACCCATTCTCTTCAAACCGGAACATAGCAACGCTACTGATGCCGCATCGGTCACCGATCAACATCAACTGGGTCATAATAAAGATATTAAAAAAGCACATGACTGAAAGCTTAATCTCACTTCACCTATACTCTCCGAGTGAGATTTTTATAGAATAGCACTGCACTTAGTTACCTTTTCGTAAATAAGTACAAAGAGTTGTTTACATTGGTAGTATTTTCCTCACATTTCAAATTAATTCAAAATTACTATGTATTACCTACCTACTTTATAAGGAATATACATATGGTGTACGTTGTAAACTGCACGTATACAAGTAAATTAAATATATACGCAATACGTCGTTTAAAGAAATAAAAAACAAAAATCATGACCTACTGATATTCATGTATCAACTATCAACAGCTATCCAGCGAAAAAGAGGATTATAGATCCCACGACACCCAGTGCGAATGCAGCACTCTCTACAAGACGATGCCCCACTTGCTGCAGTGCCCAAGGTATCGCTTCGCCTGCACCTAGGAGGATATAAAAAATACCGCTGGTGCCGCGATAAACGAGGCTACGTACTGGGGCCAAGTACTAGAAAGTCATCATCTGCCTAGCCTTTTCCCAACTATGTCGGGGTCGGCTTCCAGTCGAACCGGATGCAGCTGAATATCAGTATTTTACATTTAGCGACTGCCTATCAGACCTCCACAACCCAGTAATGGGTAATACGATACTCTTGGTAAGACTGGTTGTCAGACTTTCTGGCTTCTGACTAACAGTAACGACTGTCAAAGATCTACAAATGACAGCCGGGACCATTGGCTTTACGTGCTTTCCGAGGCACGGAGGAAACTCGCTATGGTAAATGGTCACCCATCCACAGACCAACCTCGGCAAGCGTGGCTTAACCCGGAAGATCGGTCTATGCGGCTGTAATTATTTAGCCACGAGCTCCTCGAGAACGGCCAAGTACTAGAAAGTAAGTAAAATAAAATAAAAAGGATTGTCTCAAAATTGATTCTAAAAGAAGCAGAACAGGTAAAATCACATTTAACCGCTCACATGTATTACCATACCAGAAACAGAACGGAATTTCTCATGTAGCCGTAATTTCACATAACGCCTTTTTTATAACATTAAATGGCAAACAAGCCGACGACGCACCTGATGTTAAGTAGTCACCGCTGCCTATAGACATCTGCAATACCAGAGGTCTTGCGAAAGCGTTGCCATCCCAAAGACAAACTTGAAATGTCTTATGTGCCTGTAATTTTACCGGTACCCATAACCTTCAAACCGGAACACAGCAACATTACTTGGCAGCAGAAATAGGTGCGGTGGTTGTACTTCTCCGAGCAGGAGATCAAAGCTATTCTACTGCTAATGACTTACTACGCTACATAAGGAAAGATTTTACAGAAAATCGAGTCCCGCTCAGCTGTGCGATTCTCTAAAATGCAAGCTCGAAAACGAGTCCCACTTCGATAACGAACCAACTTGTCATTGGTGTATATTCGTTCGCCGTGGTGACGTCACCACGGCGAACGAATACTAAGCCGATCCTTGCTGAAGCCAGCCCGCCCCGCTGAGCTTTAAATTCGTCCCTTAAAAATCAGAACCTGATCCAGTCTATCCCCTTGCTGTCCTCCCTTGAGGTCCGTACCCCACAGGCAGTGCCCTAACCGTGTAGTCGCTTAGTTAAGCGTCCTGCCTTTAGGCTTTAATTTTTAAGGCACCACAGGAAATTCCGGTTAACCAACCCGCAAGATCCCGCAAGATGCCGATCGGGATAAAAATTGAATCCCCATGAACCCTGCTTATCCTCCTGCGTGACCACGAACATGTAGCCAGTATGGTCATCACACGGTAACGTGTCCTTATCTCTGATTATCAGACGGCTGGTTTATCTTGGTTCAACGGTTATCAGAGCGAGATTAAGAAGCTACCGTTAAGGGTCGATTGTAAATTCAGAAACGTGAATTTTTTGTTTATTGATGAATATTTTTGGCGGTTGTTAAAATGTATGGTTATGTAGGCAGTTTGTTATGATTGACAGCAACTTTGCCTACAGAGTTTCTTCAGTACTGGCACTACTGTCTATAGGTCGATTCAAGTATTTTTATGATCTTGATGTTGAACCCATGAAGTGATAATATGAGATGAAGGGAGGAAAGAAGAAATAAGGTCACCTGATCAGAATGACATAATAATCATGTCCATCCAGCAAAAGAAACCACGTGATCTGATTTGAAAAAAAGCTTTTCCTGATTCGTCTTGATTTTATTAATATTATGGGTTAGAATCTGGGCAAGTAGGGTAAATACGCTAAATGTCGGCCCCCTTGCGGTTTTTCTGTTTTGGGATCAGTCTGGCACCATCAATTTGCAACGAAAGGATAGCTTCCGATGCGGTTTTGGATACTTTAATTAATCTATTTCATGTTTATGGGCATAAGATTGACATTTCTACTACAAGAAAAAAGTAATAAGGTTTAGATGCATCGAGAACGAAAAAACCCTAAAGTCGGCCATTCACGGCCCATGGTCGGTCGCGTTTTTCCCAAATGCCGGCCGGGTATAGGGTGTTTTAAATTAAGGCAGACAAATATTTCCATTATTTATTGCCTTGCACATTGTATCGCACAAAAATAAAGAGCTTCCTTTATTTTTGTGCGATCGTAACTGCATAGTTTTCTTTGTTTCCTTGAAGGCCCTGGATCTTCCTGATCTGTCATTGTAGTACCTTAAATTAAAAGCATTAATTATTATTAAATTCATTAAGCAGCAGCTTTTTGTGACATGCAGGTTATATTCATGAATGAAAGATTTACGACCAACCATTATTTTTATTTTTTAACATGCGTTTATTAAGTAGCAAGTTCCAAAGAGCAATTTATATCTTAGGTATATTCCCAAACCGTAATAAGCTGTCATAAATGTTTTCAATATTATCAACTTCTACATTAAAACTTAACTCTTTATATTATTAATAAATTAAATGTATAATAAATATTTAATTTTGAGAAAATAAGAAAAAGTAATCAGCCTGTATAGTTGGGCTCGAATTCGAGGCTGGTCGACATTACGATCTTTAATGTTTCTAAAGCCGGCCCCTATTTCGTGTACATGTTTTCTCGAGATTCAACTAATATCACCCCGGCCGGTATTTGGCGATTAAACGTAAAATAGTTTTATTTGCCTATATGCGTTGCAAATTCTCTTATTAAGCCAACAGAATTAGAACAATTAGAATTTATAAAACAGACTGCATTTACTTAAAGTCGGCCACGGCCGAGAATCGGGTTTTAACTCAAAATTGGTATTCTATTGGCGGCCTCCTATTTTTACTTTAAAACAATACGTAAAACATTGAATAAACTATCTCAAAATATAGTAAAAATCACTAATTACTAATATAAAAGCTTAAAACAAAAAAAAAGAAATGTCTTACCGTTTTTATATCAATCCCCGAAGTGTGGGTATTCACAGCAAGTAAGGTACTTTACATATGAAATTGACGCTTCGACGGCGCAATCGCTACTGATGCTCAGTTTGCGAAGAGTGAGTGACGTAATCGGAAAGTAACGGTTTGTACATATAGAGTATGAACTAAAGTTGTAATTTGAGTGGCAAATTTGTCACTTCATTACGTTTTAAATGAACGCAAGCTGAAAATGTGCAGACGGCCGAAGTTTGGGGAGGGGCCGACGTATGGCGTATTTACCCTAGGCACCAATGTGACTTTGTCAATTCATAAATTTTTTAATACTTATATTTGCCATCGATACGCCAAGAATTTTCTTTATCTTGGCCATTTAGGGCATCCAGGAAGGAAAACATACATACCATCACGCCTGTAATCCCCCAAGGGTTAGGCAGGGGTGTACCAATGTACACCTACGTGTCGCATGTATGTTTTAGGTCCTTTGTAATACTGGGCAAACCTATTGCCATTGACCAGCAGCAAAAAACATTAATATAAGTTTGAAATCGCCAGTCCACTTTGAGAAAACATAATGCATAATGATCAATCGTCGATAACAAATTTTATGAAAGCTTTTATGATGGTCAAGTAGATAACTTGTTTTAAAGCTCGCATTGATGCAATTAAATTACATTGTCAATGCGTAAACGCAGTTCTAGTATTTATTTCTCTGATTTATTCGACAGCGGAGAATAATATGGTTCCATTAGCACCCTTCGGATACGGAACCCTAGAGATAGGTACTACTGATCAACAAGGAAAGCGATCAACACGATTTTATTTCCTTACAACCATCAGAGATTACCAACACGCGTGCAAAACAAGTTGTAATCACAAATAGAACAGCAATCATGGACCATTGACACAACAGATGTGACATTATCATCTCCGATACGCTGACGGATGCTGCCTGATAACACCACACTGATAACGATACTCATTATTTTATTTTTTTAATTTCGAGCTAGCCGATAAGCTAGAGAGAGATAAAGTATGATGGAGTAAGAGAGACAGGTAATGCGTGATGGCCGCATGAACGTAATACTATCATAGATTATCGAAGCTGGAAAGTTAAATATTTATTTATTTAATTTATACTTGTGTGGAAAACTTACAGCTATAACAATTAAACTAACGGCTAAATTCTAGTAGTAGTAGTAGTAGTAGAGCTAATACCTATTTCTGCCGCAAAGAAGCGTTACTGTGTTTCAGTGTGAAGGGTTGGTAAGGTTTAAGGGTTTACCTTTAAAGACATTTCAACTATATCTATAGGCTGTGGTAACTACTTAACTTTTGAAGGGCCCTAGGCCCTAGGCTTGTTTGTCATCTAAAGAAATTTTAAAAAACGCTAAAACAATCCGACTAACATCCATATTATAAAATGCAACTTAAATTTAGTTTACCTTTAGTGTTATGCTATCTCTGTCACTTTAAGGTGTATTGTAGCGACAGAGATACATTTTAAAACGTCTTGGTCGTATGAAAATTCTGGAGTAAGAACAGTAAATTAGACTATATGTATAGACACAAATATAAAATACAAAACAATACTATATTCTCTGAACATTTCAGTTGTTTACAAAACAAAAGCACATCATAATTGCTTTGCGACCTCCTCTTTAGTTTTTTCGGTTTTTCTATGGACAGTGCGTATGCGCAATAATGCGCATCCTTCTAGGCCTCTTGCGGTTTAGGTACCAATTGTCATTGTGAATACTTATAACATGAATTACCTACTGCGTCTATTGTGTCTGATAACTATCGTCCATTGTGACTTTTAAATTCGTAGATAATAGGTAATCCCCACGATTTCAACCGCGTGAATTTTGTTACGGATCCCTAATTTTATTAATAACTAACGAACTGCAGCGACTTCGTCCGTGTGACTTATTGCACCCGCGTTAGGTTACGTCTTTGGTTACTGCTCCAGTCCCGTGTGTCGTAGCGTGATGTTATATATGTAGCCTATGTTTTCTATGTTTATTGGTGAAAAAATGGTCCAGTAGTTTCAGACCCTATTTGGTACAAACAAACAAAGAAAACATTCCCCTATATAACATTATTTTAGCGACATAATTTCAGATTTGGGCCAGTAGTTCCGGAGATTAGCGTATTGTGATATAAAACATAAACAAACTCTTCAGCTTTATAATATTAGTAAAGAAAAAAGGGGAAAAAGGAGCAATGGAGTGGAACTCTCTACCTGCGTCTGTATTTCCGAACGCATTCAAGCCTAATCTCTTCAAAGTTAGAGTGAATAGGCTTCTTCTGGGTAAGCTCACTCTATCGTAGACTTTGTCTCTGTCACCTTTGACTAAGACTAGAGTCAAGAGCTTACCTATCTCGAATAATAATAATAAAGATACATAGACACGAAATAATACGATGTGATTCTAATTTTTAGGTAAAACTCTTAGGTAATGAGTTCTTTTTACCTTGATTTTAATTTAGAAGCAGTTTCTTATTACACGTTTTACATGAATGCTTAGATCGATTTGGCTTTAAATGAAAGAATAATTAGATTAAATTGCGGAAAACTTGGAAAATTCGGAAAAACTGAATAAAATGCTTTTTCTACGAGAGTTTTTAATAAAATTTGGACAGGATAGCAGCGTGTAATCTATATTAATGTAATAAAACTAAAGAGATTTTTGATTATTTCTTTGTTTTATTTTTGTTCATCCAATCCAACAAACTAGTCGTTTAACGACTAGTTTGTTGGATTGGATGAATTGTTTTTGTATATGATAGCCAGACTCATGAGATATAGTTAAGACTATATAACATCACGCTACGACACACAGGAGCGTTGCTGTAACCAAAGCAAAGACATAACCTGCGCTAAAGTGAAAAAAATAACACAAATAAAGTTGTGGGCAGTAAAAAAGTAAACATATATTCTTTTTTCTTTTTTCGTGTTTCTAATTAGTTATCATTTAGTTATAGTGTTCATCAAACGTGAAGATGGCAGTTAGTTCATTTGCCAGCGCGATAATTTCTCGTTTTTAAAAAGATAAACGAGAACCGGTATTTACAACTGATAATGTTTGCGATTGGGAACTACGTACAATTGGGTAGATGACACCACTAACAATTTGACGTACTTTTAAAAAAAAAAAAAACATCACGCCTGTATTCCCCGAAGGGTTAGGCAGAGGTGTACGGATGTACACCCACAGTTCGCTGGTATATTTAGGTCCCATGTAATAGGGGGCGAGCCTATTGCCGTTAACCGGGCACAAATCCAAACTCCGAGCTGCTACTGAGAATTTCATAGATAAACCCAATAACACTTTTCGCTCGACCTGGGAATCGAACCCAGGACCTCTAGCGTAGCAGTCGCACTCAAGACCACTAGGCCAACGAGGCAGTTACGTACTTTTTATGAACTGTCAAAACGCAATTTCCACGTAGATTTTGTATGACAATACTAAACTATGACGTCACTTTTTTAATATCTCAATTCACTAACTAGTTATTGATTTCAAAGCAACAAAAAATCTATTTTTATAGTTATTTAAAAACTAATAGGATTTTCAGGGAAAATTGTTTTTCTTAGAGAAGTTCTGTCTTAGAATTATTATTTAACTAGCTTTTCCCCGCGACTTCATCCGCGTGGATTAATAGTTCCCGTTCCCGGGGGATTTCCAGGATGAAAAGTATCCTATGTCCTTTCTCGGGTCCCAGACTATATCTGTACCAAATTTTATTGAAATCGGTTCAGTAGTTTAGGCGTGAAGAAGAGAGCGTTTAGGTGTGTCGTAGCGTGATGTTTTAAAGCCTATACTATTCCTCATGAATCTGACTATAATACACAAAATGATTTCATCCAATCTGACTGTTAATTCCAGAGATTAGCGCATTCAAACTAATAAAGAAACGAAATCAGCTTTATGTAACGCGTTTTTTAGTATAGATAGGGTAGGATAGGGTAGGGCTAGGGTGTGTGTGGGGTCGTTAGACCTTACTGCCCACACGATAAAGAAGAAGAGTATAGATAAATAAGTACCTATACATAGGACACATTCAACATTGAAACATTACCATTATACACAAAAAACCTCAACACTTCCCACAAATAAATTAATTCAACTAATTATAACCTACCTAAGATGCACCACCATAATCAGCGATAGGCAATCGTGCGCAGAACCCGACGTGAGAATGTATTTATCTCACCAGCATCCCATTCGCCATTACTCAGAGATACAGCACGAATATTAGCCCGCGCTGAAATCTGATCCTGATCATCTACGTCACTTTGACTTTTAAATTAACGGGGCTGGTATCGTGAGATAGGGGCACTAATCTGCCAGGGAGAATGGCAAATACCGGTAAGGTATCTTTATGCGAGGTGCAGCTTTCCATTGTCGTCTAATTTTTGGAGGTGGTAATAAAAGGTGTAGTGATTTTTAAGCTTCCGTACCCAAAGAGTAAAACGGGACCCTATTACTGAGACTTCGCTATCCGTCTGTCTGTCTGTCACGAGGCTGTATCTAATGGTACCGTGATAGTTAGACACCTGAAATATTCACAGATGTCTGTTGCCGCTATAAAAAAAAATACAGAATAAAAGAAATATTCAAACGGACTCCCTTACAACAAACGTGATGTTTTTGCAATTTTTATTAAAAATGGTACGAAACCCTTCGTGTGCGAGTCTGACTCGCACTTGGCCGGTTTTTCATTCCATCACACAGTACAGTATCCTAGCCAATAATATTCGCTCAATGTTACTTAGGTAGTTTTATAGACAGTATGAATCGTTAACAGGTGTATGATGTGGCTTATAACACCCCTTATGTAAATGACAAAAATCGCAAGAAAACCTGGACATGATAAATAAGTCTGAAATCGCTGTTCCGCCTTGAGCAAGCGTAGTGCATCAATGCTAGTGCCTTCTCTGTATGAGAAGAGGCCTTTGTTCTGCAATGGGACAGTAATTGGCTGATATTATTATTTGTATAAATGGCACTGTCACTGGCAATAGGCTTCGCACCCTATTATATGAGGCCTAAAACATACTGGCGAACTGTGGGGGTACATTGGTACACCTCTGCCTAGCCCTTCGGGGAATAAAGTCGTGATGGTATGTGTGGCACTGCTCAACATATTGTTTTCATACAACATTTACTGATCATTTTGTCCCAATTTTTGTGCAACATTAATATGGAACGCACATTATCATAATCTACAAATAAACAATCAGATTACAACTGGCATTGATCAAAATCACTGATTAAAAAAAACCTTTTTCATTGTCCTTTTTCTTACAAACCTAATCGATAAAAAAATGGTTGTTTTTTTTATTGATTATCGTTAAATTGTAAAGTCATATTATCGTGACATCGGTAGCAGGCGATCTGCTGATAACCATTGTTATCACTATGTTATCACGATGTCAGCTACAGCAATCGTTAGCACACATTACATATGTCCATATCTAATCATTGTGTTATATTTATGTTATTTACTTATTGTAGTTATTTGGATTCAATTGTGAGTAACATCCTGTGATTTTAAATTAATAGTAAAATTGTTAAAATCAATAGTAAAATTGTTGAAATCAATAGTAAAATTGTTTAAGTCAAAGCACGTAAAACCGTTGGTCCCGACTGTCATTCGTAGATCTTTGACAGTCGTCACAGATAGGAAGTCTGACAACCAGCCTAACCAAGAGGTATCATGTTACCCATTTACTGGGTTGTGGAGGTCAGATAGGCAGTCGCTCCATGTAAAACACTGGTATTCAGCTGCATCTGGTTAGACTAGAAGCCGACCCCAGCATAGTTGGGAAAAAGGCTAAGCAGATGATGATTATAGTCAAAGTCAAATCATATTATTTCAATAAGTCTATTAAAAGGCACTTTTGAACGTCTTCCAATCTAGTTTTTCCTAATAGACATTTCAATTGCTCCTCAATTCGACACCATTACCTACTCTGAAAGAGTTAATTGTTAGTAAACGACTAAGTATTTGTCTTACTTACTATTATAAACACGAAAGTTCGTAAATAATAGTTTTTATGCCGTTTTTGTGTTTTCGTGGGATAATTTAAGACTACGGTAGCTTAAATCTAAAGTTCATGCAGACGAAGTCACGGGCTAATCCTAGTATGTTTATAAATGCACACACGATACAGGACAAAATCCTAGTGAGGGACAAAGTTTTTTTTTTGTAAAATATAAAATTAAAAAATTGATTTATTCAGCTGGTCTGGTGGACTGCTAGAATTTTAAAGCTTAGTTTAGCTCGTGCAGGACAACCGACTAGACCTAGATGGCAAAGAGAATCACCACTAGATACCAACTGATATTCCCATACGCACACATAAATCCTCACGCACACAGATAACATCTCTGACCCCACATATTTGTAAGGGGGTCATGTTACAAAGCGTTCTTGTGTTTGTTGCATAGAACAAAAAAAAAATATATATACGTAATGTGACCATCTTGTGGTCATTTATGAAGACTTAAAAAAAATAAAGTAATGTGATTACCTTGTGGTCATTTATGAAGATTTCCAAAAGGAAGATGTTGGGGACATCTTCTTTTTTAAAGTCTTCATAAATGTTTTGGATGAAAATCAATTCAATATTCAAAGTCAAAGTCAAAGCATTTATTTCAATTAGACCATTTACAGGCACTTTTGAATTGTCAATAATTCATTTCCAACGTTCCAAACCAACTGATGCGTTCCTCGTAGCTACTTATACTCGTTCTTCATAATATGTATGTCTGTCACAAGAAGCCATCTCAGAAACGATAAAACGATTTGCAGTTTTTAACTTCACATTTATTCTTGCAGGACTGGCACGGAACCCTTGCCAATTTATATTTGCAAACCGTGTCGACGCGATTTTAGAAAAAAAAACCTAACAAAAAAATATACATTTTAAATCACGCACGCACCATATAAGCTCAATTAAACCTAACATTACCTCATCAGATTTGATCGCAAACCTAGATACCCTTAATTTATTGACCCGCAGATTGATAAACAGTTAGATGGTATCAGTCGAAAGCGATTTATGTACGGAACATGTGTCCTGTAGCCGTGGGATGAAGATGTGGTCACTCTTGTTTTGTTTTTGACAAGCGACACGAGATGGCGTTGTTTTCAAAAAAGGTTTGAGATTGAGATCGGATTAAAAAGATTGTTGAAGAGATTTCTTTTTGATGTTGTGTTATATTTTGGACAGTAATGTTGCATGTTTGTTTTTGTAAAAAATGTCTGAAGAATGTGCAAAGTTTAGTTTTCTCATTTTATTGTAATAATTTTGGTATAAAAATATGTATTCACGTATTTTAAGTGATTACATAGAGTTAGTGAGTAGATGCCATTAACCAATAATAACAAAACACAAAACCTCAAAAAAAAAACACTTTATTTTAGCCCTGAAAATCTAATTAATTTTCAATTAACTGTAAAATCAGATTTACAATTACTTTGACATTAATAAAAAAAAAACAATTGAGTTAGCAGTGACGTCACCGTTTACTATTGCTATACAAAATCTGTGACAGAATCGCGTTTTGACAGCTCATAAAAAACATGTCATTGATTAGAGGTATCGACTATCCAATTAAATATTTTGTATGCTACTTCAATCCACATAAAAACTACATCCACATTCAAAAACTTTTTAAAACATCATAAAACAAAAACCAACTAAAGCATCAATAACCCGGAATTTCTAAGCCTAGCAATGAAGGTAAAAATTATAAATCTCCCTTTATCGATTAAAATCGTTATCTTAATGTATATCTAGAATGGATCGATCAAGCAGTTATCGATAAACCGGGCTCATGCGATTACGGGACGAGATATAGATCAAATTACATGGATGTTGTGTGTTTACTGACGGTACACGAGAGAGACATGATGGTTCGAACTTTACTTAGTACTCAAGTATAGGTATAACGTACCTAGATAGGTTTTTTTTAAGTGAAAAGTTCTTTAGCGGCGTTGTACACTTTTTTTGTAATGGGTAAAAAAAAATAAACTCGCGTCAGGACACGTGACCTGATCGAAAATCTTATGAATTTATCGTACACAAATATTATACTGATAATTAAAGCAATTCGTGCAAAATTATTCCCTAACCATTCCAAAATATTAAAAAATGCACAACGTCAATATTCAAGTTTTCACTTCTGCCGGCACTCCCGGTGTGCAACCCGTCGTTTTTTTATTCGCGATGGGTAAGCTCTTGACTCTAGTCTTAGTCAAAGGTGACATAGACACAGTCTACGATGGAGAGAGCTTACCCAGAAGAAGCCTGTTCACTCTAACTTTGAAGAGATTAGGGTTGAATGCGTTCGGAAATACAGACGCAGGTAGAGAATTCCACTTCTTTGCAGTGCGCATAAGTACGTTAGGTACGTTATAAACAAATTCCCTGGCAGATGCCTGGGTTGCGGAATTGCTTTGGAAGAGTCACCGCGGCCCTGGAAGGCATAGGGCATTAGGAGTTTCAATCCGTAAGTCTGACACTTCCTTCCGTTCCATCCAGAGCGGAAGGAAGAAGTCATTTGATGACTTCCCATCATTAAAAAAAAGTATAACGTATACAGGTTGATTTTTAAATCACTGCACATCTTACAGAGGTGAATATACTCATGAATTCGAACAACTTTTTCTAGGGGGCCAACTATGAAATATGCAAAAAAAAATTGCTGCTCCATACGTGTTAAGATAAGAATTCGGAGTTAGAACAGGAAACGTTTATTTGTTAAACATCAATGATCTTAGTTAAAACGAGCACAGTGCGCTATGTTTTGCAAACAATGACATACATAAAAAATATATCGTATTGTCATGTTTGCAGGAAACCACCGATTTCGTTTATATTCACATGTATCCTTACCCTTACAAAGGAAACGCAAAATACTATTGAATCCTCAAAATCCAACATGCCCTGCAGGTGTACACAGCTAGTAGCCTATCTAGACTTCATTAGTGTGTGTTGATATCGACATGTCCTTATCAATAGATCGCTATCGAGTAGCCTAGCGATTTTAATCCTTCATCGATAAAGCAGTATCGAGGGCTTGCTTAATTTTTTATCAAGATAATGAAATTCGGTTGAATAAAAATTTCTTATCTTTACCTAATCGTTTTATGTTGTTAGGTACTAGGTTTTGCAAGCCACTTTGTCTGCATGCATAACTAGATAAGTATTATTATTAATTGCATAAGTATGATTTCCACCAACCGGGCGGCGTCGGAGCGCATTCACACTGTGCTAAAGAAAATTGAAGCTTCTACGTAATATTTAAGGTTTATGTTTGCATGGAATTTATAGTGCCTGGAACCTGGTTAGGTCCGCGCGTATGCCGTTCTAAGCAGTATAAATTCCATGCAAATATAAACCTTAACTACTAGGTAGAAGTCAGAATTTTCTTTAGCACAGTGTAAATGCGCTCCGATGCCGCTTGGTTGGTGTAAATCATACATTACGGTTACCGTGGAAGCAGACAAAGTTACATTACAAGTAGTTTATCTAGATCCCAAGCTACCTTGTAGTCAAATTTCATTACGATCGGTTCAGTAGTTTTACCGTTATGAGGTTACAAACAGACTTACAAAATTACTTTTGTATTCATAATTTTGATTAGGTGACATCAAGGGGGATTATTAATTAAAACACCTTTAATTTTCTATGTATCTAGGTAGAGATATCAATTTGATCGAAAGAAATAATAGATTACTTTTAGCTAGCCTAGGTACTCGCTATGGCAGATAAATATTTTCTTCACGATCTATTCTATTCGATTAATTGATAGTTATACCTACATAAATGTAGATCCCATCTGATTTCACATCTAGATTGATTATTTTCTATACTTGCAACAGACACACACACATACATACTATTTCATTGCTAGGTACTTCCCCTATATTTAAAAAAAGACGTTGCCTCACACTAGAAATTTCTTCTGTATCGTGGGTGCGTTTACAAACATAATAAACTCATATATTCAAACAAACAAACAAACAAGGCAAGGCACAATTGATGGCACGGTTGGCGCAGTGGCTGAGTTGACTGCTGCGCTCCATATCACGGGTTCGATTCCTGCACGGAACAAATATTTGTTTGGCTTACAGATAGTTGTTCCGGGTCTGGCTATTTCTGTATGTGAGTTTATGCGTTTGTAAACGCATCCACGATACAACAGAAATTCCTATTTTGGGGCAACGTTTTTATAAAAAAAGGAAAGAAATATTCGTTCCATGTGGGAATCGAATCCAAGACACGCAGCTCAACAGCCAATCGGTCATCCACTGAGACAACTGTTTCGTCAAATTACGTGAACTGAATATGCGTATGTATGTGTGCGTACGTCAGAATATGAATGTGGAATAAGAAAAGTGTATTGATCAACTATGATCGAGTATGCGCAAGATTCGAATTCGATCCTTCATTTAAATAATTTTAAAACTCATAAATTAAATCGACACGTATCTAATAAAATTAATTAATGGATTTGATCTAGGAGTTCGAAACATCGAATATTTGACTAGCAGGTCATCGCTTAATCATAATGTTATGATAAAATAAATTAATTTTATTACCATTATCGTTAATGAATGACATGTATTATCCTAATCGTAGAACACATATCATCACACCTATACAATTAATTAATCTATAGGTATTAGCAAAAGCACTAAAGTTGAAAAAGGACGAAATATATTTCTGTCTTTTTTTCTCCTGTTGTGAAAATTGCTATCGTTTTTTCTGACACCTTTTTTCTATTTATTCAAGATGGGTAAACTCTTGACTCTAGTCTTGGTCAAAGTCATACCTACTCCAAATAAAAAAAGCCTAGATATATTTTGGTGAATAAGTAATTAAACTGTCGTAATGGCCCAGTGGTTAAGGCGCTATCGCCTGTTGCATGAGGTTGTTGGTTCAATACCGGGCAAGTAGTGGGTACAATGTAACTTTGTCAATCCATCACTTAATATATCTAAGTTTATCTTCAACATCACTGACGTCGGTGAAGGAAAATATCGTGAGAAAACTTGAACTTATAATTACGATAAATCTAAAATTGCCATTCCACCTTCAGCAGGCGTGGTGATCAATGCTCGTGCCTTCAAAGAGAAAATAACAAGCTGTTTTTTTTCTCTCTAATATCATGTACAAGTTATCAGTCAAAAATAATCTAAAAATCTTTAAACAAACTAACTTATACATAAATATAGGTAAAGTTCCATAGAATACCGTTAAATTTTGCACCTTGGAAAATACGAGGTAATTGTTTCAATAAATTAATGATTAGAACGGCAAGTTATAAACAATATTAAATGAAAAATAACTTTATTGACTTGGCTTTGGAGCTAAATTTGTATTTTCCTTATGTATTTATACGGAACTTTAGTATTGAGGTAATTCCTGTCTTTATCGTTTTATCAACCGTCAAAGTTACGCTCAAACAAAAACCAACCGTATTCCTATTGTCATATTTATTTTAAAAGAATGACGTTATTTAAAACAAATGAATAATATCAATGTTACTGTGGTCAGAAGGCCAATCCTACTAATAACGTTTCTACATTCAAACTCTAGTCGCAAACTCATCTTAGCGTTAATAGATGTTCTTTCTTTATTCTTCATCGTGTGGGCAGTAAGGTCTAACGACCCCACACACCCTAGTGTCAGAGTTTCTAAACCGCCTCAAGGGCCTCTGACTTGGTTACCGATGTCTGTGATGTCCAAGATAAACTTAGAAAGTACATATGAATCAGAAAAAGTCACATTGGTACTTGCCTGTGCCCGGTTGCGAACCCACAACCTCGTGCATGAGAGGCGGACGCCTTAATCACTAGTAAAAGATGAAAGAAGATGGAAGATGTTGAAAAGTTTGTACATTTTTGACAGATTGAGACTGAGATCAGATTGCATGTGTTTCTAAAAGTTTGTAGTTTTGACCCCGTTGTCAGATTCTGTAAAAAGCAGAGCTAAGGTAAGGTAGATTAATCCCTAGCCTAAGCTGGACTATTCTGTAGTCTCCCTTAATAAATTTAGATGAACTAAGTTTGAGTTGAACCGTCCACCAGTGTTCATCATCATATCAGCCGAACGACCGCGACGTCCACTGCTGGACATAGACCTCCCCTAAAAATAGGCACAGTGACCGGTCCTGCGCTGCCCTGAATTCCCGTGACCTTTACCAGGTCATGGGTCCATCTTGTCCAGCAGTGTTATTCTGTAAGAATCTCCCTCTGTTTTAAGTAAACCAAGCTTAAAGACTAAGACACGCGGCTTCGCTCACGTGGACCTAAGTGATACTTAGCTAATTAAGTATTTAATACTATGTCATTATAATCTTCCAAGCATGTCGAATGGTCGCTAAGGTGACTGCTAATAGTTACTTCTGTGAGTTTTACGAATTTGTATGTAGACGCCCGGAGTCTGGATTTGTGCCCGGTCGGTAATGGGCTTACTTTCCAACTAGCATTGGTGTCTATCGGTGGAGTGACAAGCAACTTTTTACACCAAATATTACAAAAACACATTTCTTACCCAACTTGCAACCCTAATTGAAATATAACCCTCCACGGTCACTTATACCCATCCCTTTATAATGGCCATCAACCCTTGGAAGTCAAAACGGGCCACGCGCGCACCATGGGAACCGAGGGTGCGAAGAAAAATCACGGGGGGGTTGACACCCTAACCGCCGACATATGGACATGAAGACCCCGAGCTTGTACAGGTTTCGGGAACAATTTGTTTATATTTTTAGAAAAAATAAATATTCCTTTTGGCTTCTAGTTTAAGTAATTCTTGGATAGCTGTAGGTACTATACTAACTTACTTTTAGAAGAATAATGTTGGTTCCTGTATAACCTAGCTCTACATAGTATAAAATAAAGTCGCTTCCCGCTGTCTGTCCCTCTGTACGCTTAGATCTTATAAACTACGCAGCGGATCTTAACGCAGTTTTTGTCATTAGATAGAGTGATTCAAGAAGAAGGTTTGTGAACATCACGCTACGATAAAAGGGAGCAGAGCAGTAACCAAAAACGTAACTGAACCAGCGTGTCACGAGGAATATGTATAGCCAGTTTTACAAAAAGTGGCAATTTTGAAAATATTTTTTTAGAAATATGAAATGGGGTACTGTTGTAGGAACCATACTAATATTATAATTCTAATCTAGTAATTCTATCTGTCTGTATATTACTACAACAAAGCACTGAACCTTGAAATTCAGTTAAGATGTAACTTGGGATCTAGATTGGAACATACTTTTTTCCGCGAGTTGTCTGTATCCGCAATAACCGACGACGGACACGGACAAAAGCTACTTTATAATCATATTTGTAAAACTTAAATCTTATTAATAAGACATAAAAAAATATATTTCAAAACAAGTCTATTTATCATAACATTATCTAAATATTTATACCAAAATGATTAATAGAATATAGCACCATAATGAAGCTTCATTTAATTAAAATTAATATAAAATACTAAATAGTGTCAATAACTTACTTTAATACTATATTTAATATCAAATACGTTAATTTTGAATATATTTACATACAAAATGGAGATTGTGGTAATGGATCATATTACCATATCTATAGACTGTCTCATTATTTTTATATTTTATATACCTGATGAGCTATTGGCACCTGATATAATCTTTTCTGCTACTGTAATTAATATTTGAATGTTTTTACATACATGTATAGAAAAAACAAGAATATTGTAATCAGCATTTTGCCAAAATGACATTAAAAGGGTAATGGGCTCGCCACCTATTTATGACATGGGACTTAAAAAACCGGCGAACTGTGGGTGTACATTGGTTACACCTAAGCCTTCGGGGAACACAGGCGTAATCGTATGTTATTTAAAAAAAAATGTACGTGGAATTTATTGATCGTTTTTCTCTAGAGGCCTATTGGCGTTTTGGAACGAGCAACCAGCTTCAACATTTTGACTGACTTTAACAGTGCATGTAAACGGTCTAATTGAAATAAATGCTTTGACTTTGACTCTGATTAAAAACTAGCTTTTTTCCGTGACTTCCCCGCGTTTAAGTTAAGTGTATATTGGATTATAATGAAGCTTTCTATCAGTGAAATGTTTTACAAATAAAAAAGAATATGTTTTGTACTTTTTGGACACTTTATTTAGGTCAACATTTTGCGATTATTTGTTTAATTTTTAATTTCGTTCTTTTACTCTCTTATGATTATAAGCACCCGACATATTACCTTTTCACCAACTTTGGTTGACTAGTAAAGAATGCAGGCATTAAGTCCGCCTTTGTACCTTTTGTTACATAAAGTTTAAATAAATAAACAATCTCCAAAATACATGACGATATACCACTCCAAACGACCATGAACTGTGTCGAAGTCACTCAATTAAGAAATATGTACTGATAAATTATATCGATAGTTGCAATAATTTTTAGAACACTCAATATCGCGTAACACGCTGATAACGTTATCAGTCATATCTGATGTGTCCTAGCAATATACCAGCAATTGCTACTCATTGATAAAAATATTACGCATTTCATGAAGTTTATTTAATTGAAATTTTCTTGAAGATTGTGAAATTCTGGATTATGGGAAGTGGATCTTGTATCTCTTTCTTTTTTCACACTTACTCAAAAGCCGTAAAAACTTTTTGATGTGGTTGGTGTATAATCCTATAAAAGATTTGATAGTTACAATTGTTTTTTAATTTTTACTGGCCGATATTCCGATCTTTCAGGCGATGGAAGTAGGTACTCATGAGTACAAATAATCTTTATTACCAACGCTGAAATAAATTCTGATTTTAGTCTTTTTACAACCCGTATTTCATTAAATATGCGACATTACCTTTTCACACAATCAATAAACATTTATCCTCAACAATTTTACACGTAATGACAAAACTATGTCTCGTTCTCAAAAACAGTATCCTCTCAAGGAAAACTGAGTTTATTATTTACTATATTTACTCACCGTTACAGTCACGTGCCTAGGCTTTGCTATGTGTCATACGTGGGACTTCATCACCTGAGAATCGAACCGGTAGCGGTGCTCAATACTATTATGACCTGGGTTATAATCTGTGACACACTGCGAATTGGCTCAAAATGAATCAAGTAGGGGTTGTTGGGTTTTTCTATTAAATTCTTAGTAGCAGCTAGGAGTTAGTATTAGTGCCCGGTTAATAGCATAGGCTCGCCCCCTAGTACATGGGACCTAAACATACCGGCGAACTGTTCATTGATACAACTCTGTCTAACCTTTCGGTGAATACAGGCGTGATGGTGTGTGTCAAAATGAGTCAAGGTTTATTCGTCGTAGTTTATCTAGTTAGCGTACGCAGAAATAAAGGTTAATATTCCTTGAATGGTGGTTCTATCTTAGTGTATTAATATTCCATTCTGAATGAAGGAAAAAAATATTAAAAACAAGTGCGAATCTGACTCGTACACGAAGGGGCCGTAATACTGTAGAATATTTAATACTGCATACAAAATAATCCATGTTTCTTGTCATATTGTATAAATTAAGGGACAAGCTTTCTACTGCTACTTCTGAAAGCTTTAATCAACAGTGGCAATTTTCAGTAAAGTGCGAATATAGGTGAAATTATTTAACTGTCTTTAATCGCGTAACGAAAGTAATCAGAAAAGAACAGTGGATTAAGAAAAACCAAGCAAAGGCAGGCAAAGGCAATAAATCCGCCTTTGTACTTTTTTTGTGTATAAATTTTAAATAAATAAATAAATAATATAAGCCATACACAATTTAACATAGTCCATACAATGCCATGACTGCCTATCATGACTGAATGACTGCAGTATTTTCCTTTAGAATTTTAATTACCTACTCCTAATTTGTCATCAATAATATGACAGATTAGTAACTAGTAATAAGACCGGTGACCCTATTTTAGTAAAGTTTAAAATCAACTGACTGGTGGTATATCCCACAATAATGGCCGAATCCATATGGGAAATGCCCAAAGCATTAAGTCCGCCTTTGTACGGTGTTTTTTTTTTACATTATGTGCATAAAGTTTTAATAAATAGATAATATTAGTCAAAACAGTCAATAGTCATAGTAGTAGTTTCAAATAAACGTTACAGCGAATCGCATAATAATCAAGAGACTCGATCAACATCTAAGGAGGCTCTCTTTGGGCAGTTGGATCAATGACTTCATCCAGAAGGCGGTACTTCTAGGCATGCCTCGCAATGTTAGGTAAGGTTACTCTCGCAGGAATCCTGGACTCTGTTCCCAATACCGGTAAGCTACCATTTAATCATTAAACGTACAAACATTTAAAAACTTAAATAAACACGTAAAACAACAAAAATACCTAAGAAAAACTCGAATCAACGCACACGCATTCAACCTCAATACACCCCAATAACTTTACTATTAAACCACTCGATCCGCGCTGAGATACGCACGGAAATCATAAGTAAACCCGCAAAACATCTGTTAACATACATACGATTGTTTGTTAACTTACGACCGATATTAGCCGTCCACCTGACTGGAATTATACCGCGCGGCGAGACCAAAGGCGTATTGTGCGTCAACTAAGCGGACTTATACGCAAATGACGGGGCTGCGCGGGGGCACACAGTTGTGACAGAATTACGCAGCGCCGCCGCTGTCTGTTCCTGGTTCATTGTTTTTAAGGATGGGAAGATGTGGGGATAAAGGGATGGGTTGTGTGTAAGTATATGGTGGGTTGGATTGTAATTGTTGCTGTGGGAGTTAAGGCTTGTTTTGATAGGGCTGGAGCGAGCATTGAGCATCATGTTCCACAGGATTGCTTACTGGTAATGTGAGCTTTGCGAGGTGTCTTAGATTAACTTAGAAATAACTGTTTTGGCTTTTGATAAGGTATCCCTGAAAAGTACAGGTACACGTGTTTATTTAGTTTTGTTGGATATAAATTGACTTTAATTAGTCGTTATTTTACAGTTGTATAAGATAATAAAAACTGGAATTAGTCTTTCTTTTTTTAAAGAAAAACGTTGCCCCACACTAGCAATTTCTCCAGTTTCTTGGGCACTTCGTAACAATCATATAAACTTAAATCCAAAAACAACCAGTCCTGAAGCAAATACCTATGGGCCATACTAATAATTGTAAATGCATGCTGCTACGCCTACAGTATCGTCACACAGACATACTTCTTTTAAAGTTTAAAAAAATGTCTTTCCCCTAAAAGTATTTTTTATACATAAAATCGACCACCACAAAACAAACAGAGTATACAATATATACCACCAACACTTACAAAACAATCCAACAAAAAGCAACAATATATAAAACATGGCTGGTCCTCGCAAATAAACAGTTTCGCTAAAGTGCACTACGTATTCATGTTTCAATCCCACATACCAAGGGGCTGGGCAGATAACAAGATGTAATTGGTATGTGTAATACTGATTGTATACAGCATTGATATCTTCAAGTGGTATTGCCATCGTGCCACTTCAGTGTAATAGTGCTGATAAGTTTTCGGCCACTCTTGAAGCGTGGTTAGTTTTAGTGACGTGTGGTTATTTTTAGATGGTTTATTTTTAGATGGAATGCTGAATATTTGAGTGAGTTAAGTGTGGGTTGGCGAAATGGGTAGGGAAGTGTTTATGTGAATGGTTATATAACTTGCGAGACTTCTTATGTATCATGCGGACTTTATCTGCTATTTTGTTTCGTAGATAATTATGGAACTCTTCATATAGATATACTTTTCTACTAAGCTTTCGTAATTTGTACCAATAGACTTACCTCCCGTCTCTTAGACGTAACTGGCGTAATGTACCAAAACGGAGAACAGAGGAGATGTCTCGTACAACCAATTAGAGGCAGAACTGGTCAATTTAATTAGACCATTAAATGACACTTTTGACCGTCATATAAAAGAATTACTTAAATCTAGTTGCCCCATTTTAAAAGGTAGTTTCGTATTTAGAAGAATGGGCAAGAAACTACATTCGATTAGGATTACTTAAATATGATGCACCTTGCATAAATTATGTGCTAATGTTAATACTTTCGTAGATAGGTACTCGTACATAGTGTTCACATATTATAAAATATTAAAACTGTACACGACTAACCGTCTTAAGTAATTTTCACATCTCAATTCTCAGCTTCATTTTTTTCTTATCCTATTGGTTGATTACAAGACATCTCCTCTACTCTCCTCTCCTTTCGGTAGAACCCCGGTCATACACCTCTGTCAACTTCTAAAAACACACTCGTTTGTTTTATGTGTTGTTCCACAAACCCGGATCACCACAATCACAATACACCTTTTATAAAATTCTGATAATAGTTAGTAATCGTTTGAAAGCATACTTTGACATTTGGTCCACAGATAACACATTCTAATTATATTTTATCTTTAATTTAGGCAGTTTGGTGTATGAACACTGTTATGTAATACTGTCTTGGATGATTGAATGATAGAACTGAATTGTTTAAAATGTTAGGTAATTATGATTAAAATAACTTTTATACCGTGTACCTATAAGACCTAACCTGCAAATAATTTAAAAAAATGATCTATTTTTTCCATACAAGAAGTACCAAGTAAGACGCCAATTTTATTCCGTAGATAAAAAAACTTATATAGATTTAAAAGTTCGTTAAGATTCGCTCTAAATAACAAACCGTTGAAATTATTCTTATGTCACTCATAATAAAAGTAAACAGTTAAAGAACGTGAATATATTTTGAATTGAGAATTAATTAAATGTATAAACTATATTTAAAATCAATTTTATTACTTTTTAGTTGCATTTGCACTGAATACTGCAACTATAGCATCAATCGTATCAATAACGATTTAAATCCAACGTACGTAAAAAAGAAAATGGCCACCAAAAACAGTCGTTCGATATTCGAATCAATTCAAACATCGAACAACATTACATCACTATAAAAAGAAAAAGGTAATACGTGCAATTGTACAACCAATAACGGGTCACCTTCAAAGTACAACACTGGCCAGCCAGTGATGTGATAAAGATAACAATTTACATTAACTGTCAGTAAAAGTTATTATAAAAATAACGAATAACGATCAAATCTGTGTTGACATTCGCGAATGATAACAGGTCACCCAAGATACAGTATCAGTTGAGCATTAATCATCTACTTTCTACTTGTACTTGTTATAAAATGTTTTAAACATTACGTCATTGGATATTGTTTATTTTGTGTACTTAGTGATTGTCTATCTGTGTTCTAGGTTGTGTTGAAGAAATATTGTAACAGTTATCGATAATAAAAAAGAAAAAAATAGTTGTTAAAGGCCAATTTTCGTAATTTAAAATGTTAAAATCTAGTCGCAATCTATGACAGATTGAGACTGATATTTAAACGCAAACGTTCCCAAAAGTTACTAGAATTTTTAGTTTTCTTTTTGCATCTAGACCGTTATCAAATGGTCGTATAATGTGGAAAATGTAGTAAATAGAATATTCCTTAAATTCCATGCTATGCAATAAAAATATAAACAAATTACTTAACTATTGAGAATGGCAAAGGTAAGCAAAAAAAAAGTAATGTTAATTCAGTTTGAAAGTCTTGTAGATATAGCATAAAATCCGAAAAATATTCAAAGTCAAAGGCAAAACATTTATTTCAATTAGACAATTAAAAGTCAACTACAAGAAAAAAAAATTGAATCTTGTCCTTAAGCGCACTTGCATAGTGCATACAGGGATAATTGTCGGTTGGTGTTTCATTTTATTTTAAAACCGTCATGGGGCCTCGTATGCCTTTCAAAGGTCCGGGACCCTAGGGTCCCGAGATAAGTTAAGAAAATTTAATCTAGTTCAATATTATTAATTGCCCAATATCCCAATTTAGCTGCCTATTTCTAGAGGCAGTTTCGTATGAAAAACAACGGAAAAGAAACTCCATACATACTCTTTAAAAAATGAATCCCAATAATTTTTAAATAGTATACATTTACGTCTATACCTTAATTATGTTATATTTTATTGAAAACAAATAAAACTTTCCATTTCAAACTATCTTCTTTCACCGTTATCAGCTCATAAACATATAAACGATAAAAACTCCAAGTAATACACATAAAAATAAACTAATTATGTAATAAATATGACTAATTTAATGAGTTGAGTTACATTACATTGCATATTAATCTTTTACCTTAAAATATCACTCAGTAAAGTAATATTTCTATTGATCTTTATTTAATAGTTATAAACTATTCCTAAACTAATACTATTAATGTGTATTCTCCATACCGATTTCGGTCACAGTGGTTAATTTCTATGAAAACTAGCCAAGTCATCATCATCATATCAGCCGCAGGACGTCCACTGCTGCACTTAGGCCTCCCCCTATAGATTTCCAAAAAGACCCGTTGGAAGCGGCCTGCATCCAGCGTCTTCCTGCGGTGTTAGTCAGGTACTAGCCAAGTACGTAGGAGATACTATAGAGCACAAGTGTGTGCGCAAACACAGGTGCACTGCCTCTTCCCTATCTGTCATAGTCCGATGGGACGGCAAACCGACCCAACCGGGAAGAGCGTAGGCGCAGTACTTTCTGTGTTTTTCAACTTTCAAACTCCGAGCTGCTACTGAGAAATTTATAATGGCGAAACTCAATAACACTTTTTGCCCGACATGGGGAATCGAATTCAGGACCCCACGTTCAACAGCCGCGCTTGGGACCAACTTGTGACCAACGGGGCAGTCAACTCTTAATAATATTTAAATAAATAAGTTGTATTTTTAATTGTTTAAAAATGTTTTTTAATTTGTTTTTAGACAGCTCTATTAGTAAAATTAATAGGTGATATAAATAATAGACTTTATAACTTTATATGCAGAACAACATATTTAAAATCCGCTGACAGGTTTGTTAATTATTTAATTATGGCGCTGCATATTTAAATATTTAATTAACTGCTCTTATTTCATCTCTCAATAAATATTTATGTATTTCCAAAAAAAAACAAACAATCATATCGATTCAGCTATTCTCAAGAATCGCAACCAAACAAAAACAAATCAACCATAATACATTCAACCCCTATTCATCCCCTACGTTTAAACCCGGCAACCACCCCACGACAACCAAGTTATTTATCAGAACATTTCCACTGTAATTAAAGTTATATTATAAGTTAAAGTTATCTTCGGCAGAGAGATAGTCTACAATCAAAGAATATTAATACAAGAGATAACAGTTTAACGAACTCCAATGCTCTTTGGTACAAGCGTAGAACAAAAAATAATTACATATCGTATTTATGTTACGGTTAAAGTGATGGATTAGTCATTATTTATAATTGCTGGGTTGTTCGGTAAAAGATACGCTGTTTTGTAAATAGGTTGCTTTTTTTTGTGGATATTGTTGAAGTTCTACTAGGTTTCTGAATTTGAATTTTGAAATAAGAATTGTTTTAGATGAGCCGTTGAGAGCTTTATTTCTTTTTTTAGTTTTATGGTTTTCTTGTTTTGAATTTTGGTTCTGAGAATACCTAATAAGTAAGATCCTGTTTCAAAAACTTTGTTTCAAACTAATAAAGATTATTTACAAAACTTATTAGGTAATTCATGTAAGTGGACATTAAGTAGGAATTCTGTATTGATTTTCCTTATAATAAAGAAGCCTGACTGTATTATGCAATTTACATATTTAATACGCACATGGAGTAGAAAATAATTTTGGTAGAGTAGTAACCAAAAGAAAATAGCAAGTAAATACATTAAGAATTTTAAGCAAAAAAAAAAGAAATACAAACTTCTTGTTATTTCACTTGTGAGTAATGTGTTACCTAAAATAAGTTTAATTGTAACTTTATTCGGTTTATCTAATATAGCAACTCTTTTTATAGAAATAAGGAAACTAAATTGTTAATTTATGGCTAAGTATAATGCTTGAATATTTTTTTCAGTATAAATAAAGTGTAGTTTTACAGAACTGTGAAGTTTTTTTTTCTCTTCTTGTTTAGAACAATATTACGGATGCTTTTGCATAACTTTTGCCCGCGACTTCGTCTGCTGGGGAGCCAAGTATATCATAAAATATAGATTATGGTATTAAGCAATAATGTGGCTGTCTATCAGAAAAAAGATTTTTTGTAATCGAATATGTATTTCCGGAGATTACCTATTACAAACCCAAAAACCAAATACACTTAAGATCTTTTGATAGTATGAAGTATTAACGATATCATTAGTGTTAAAAATAACAGTAATTACTACAAATTGTTTTGAGAATAAATGTGCTTAACTGTTTATTGTATCTATTCTATGAAACTATGTGTTTATATAAGAATATAAATAATTTTATTACAGGAATGGCATTTAGAGTTATCGATAAACAATGATAACAATTTGATAGAAATTTAATTATACCTGAACTACTTAATAAAGTCCTTACTTTTCTTATTATAACAATTTACAATTTACACAAATAACTCGAATGTAAACAAGAAAATACGGCATCCTGAAAAAGACACGTGCAAACTTTCAAAAGTTCGCAGATCAAGTTATAACAGATAAGTAAAGTCATGTTCTAAACAAACATTGAAATCAGTCATTTCAAATAAATTCCAATCTTTTATAAAAACGTAAACAACAAGATTCGAACAAGAACCCGCCAAAACTTTAAGTTCCATTTTCGATTTGAAAAACGAAGACTTCATCTTCGAATTCTTTTTTTTAACGGTTAAAACTTATGAAGTGTGTAAAACTTACGTTTCAGCGGTTTGGGGTTGCTCTGCTTCCTTCGTGACATGACCTAGCACGGGGCTCCAGCGATTCCCAACATGACACAAACACTCACTACACACGATACTAGTTTGTTTCCACTGACACGCGACCGGCTCCGTCGAAGGTCGGAACGCGACTGTTTCGGAGGCGTACTCGGACACGTTGGTGCCAATTCGCGAGTCTCTCGAGGGCTGGGTTTAGCGCCGCCCCCTTTAATCCCCCCCGCCCCGCCGTAGCGCGTAGACCCGTAGCCGCGTAGACGTTTGCTGTTTTTTTTTTTTAAAAATATGTTTCTTTTTTCTATTTTTCATTCAAGGAAATTATTTATATTTCAGTGTTTCAATGACTATTTGTGTTCATTATACAATAATTTTATAGGACAGTGTCCAAGGTAAGAATACAGGACAGAAGTCAGGGGCTAAACATAGTAGTTAGAACATTTGCATGAATTAAATATATTTTATATAACTTCTACCCGCGACTTCGTTCGCGTAGCATGAAGCCCGGGGAATAGTGTAGATTTCTATCAAAGATAGAATTTTTGTTATTAGACTAGTTCTTCTAGGTACTACTACCTTCTTAACATCCTATTAGTAGTAGTTATCTTTGTGAAGGAGCTCGTCCGGAGAAGTACTACCACCATAATAATAAATAAATATCTACTTCTGCCGCAAAGCAGCGTTGCTGTGTTCTGGTTTGAAGGGTATGGGTGCCGGTGCAATCACAGGCACGTGAGACATTTCAACTTTGTCTGTGGGATGGCAACGCATTTACAAAGCCTCTGGTATTGCAGATGTCTATAACAAGCCCACGGCCCATCTGATGTTAAGTGGTCACCATGGCGGTAACCACCGGCGGTTTGCTATCCAATGGCATACAAAAAAAGAAAACGAAATAGATTTATGATTTTTATTTTGAATTTGGAACATAAAGGGCTAATAGAAACGAAGACTTCTGGACTCCGTGTGGAAAACATGATAAGCTTATTAGCTTGCAATAGAGATCCTAGAATCACTAAACCCACGTCATGTTATGGCTGTAATTTAAAAAATACAAAGGAATATGTAGTTAAGATGATAAAAGTACTGGCTACTAACTTTTAGGAACGATTGCAATCTAATCATCGAGATTTGATTGCAATCGTTCCTAAAAGATGATCTAATTGATATCGATCATCAATCAGATCAGAATCAAAGACGCTTCTAATCTCCATTTTTTTAAACATTTTGTTTAAGTGTCGTGATGGCCCAGTGGTTAAAGCGTCCGCCTCCCATGCACGAGGTTGTGGGTTCGCAACCGGGCACGGGCAAGTACCAATGTGACTTTTCCTAATTCATATGTACTTTCTAAGTTTATCTTGGACATCACTGACATCAGTAACCATGTCAGAGGCCCTTGAGGCGGTTTAGAAACTCTGACACTAGGGTGTTTGGGGTCGTTAGACCTTACTGCCCACACGATAAGAAGAAGAAGAACATTGTTTTTTTTTATACCCCTGAAGGTGGCAAACTAGGTGACGGTCCGCCTGATGTTAAGTGGTCACCGCTTTGCAACACCAGAGGAGTCACTCGTGCTTTGCCGACCCCATAAAAACCTCATAACTCCTTTCTTGAAGAACCCCATGCTGTAGTTTCTTGGGAAAACCTTAGCAGGGAGCGCATTCCACAACCTAAGCGTACGCGGGAGGAAGTTCCTCTGAAACCGTACGGGACCATTTGGGTTCTAAGGTGTGAGGATGGGCCCCCTGCTGATGGCAGATGATTGTCGCTCGGATGAGTTTACGACTGGATTACGAACGTTTTTAATTAGTAAAATTGGCCTTCAGGTATGAAAGGCATTCTTATAATATCAGATATGCTGA
Source organism: Caradrina clavipalpis (assembly GCA_932526535.1). NCBI lineage: Eukaryota > Metazoa > Arthropoda > Insecta > Lepidoptera > Noctuidae > Caradrina > Caradrina clavipalpis. The sequence continues at coordinate 15,612,348 of OW052091.1, read as the reverse complement.
AATAACGCAATGGCCCATTGGTTAAGGCCAACCTCTGTTGCATGGGGTAGCGGTGTCGAGCCTAAGCAAGTACCATTGTGACTTCTTTCATTCATATGTACTTTCTAAGTCTATCTTGAATATCACTGACATCGGTGACGCAAAATACTGTGAGGAAACCTGAACTTATAAATATAAGTCTGAAAGTGCCGATCCGCCTTGAGTAATCGTGGCAATCAATGCTCGTACCTTCTCTGTACGAAAATACGCGTTTGCCCTGCAGTACGACAATACCATTTAATAAGAACTGTACGTCGATTCTGTAAAATTCAGACATGAACTCGCATCTCACGTCGCTATTCAATGACATAAAATTTTCAATGAAATTCAAATGACATTGATTTATTTAACACTTTGAAGTGCGAAGTGAGCGTCGAAGTGACGGTGGAATTACCGTATAGAATGACACTGCTAGTATTTTTATTATTAAATAATGTAAGTCTTGTGAATCGGGTTCTTGGATTATAAAGTTTTGTGATATAAGACCCTGCTCTTGCAACTTGTCCCATAACCTACTCATTAGATCATTGCAAATAGTTACTTACTTACTTATCCTGTATTTTATGAACATACGACGTGGTTCCTTATCGTATATAGAAGTTATTGATATTAATAAAATCTCCAGGCGGTTAATCTCAATAGAAAGTAGCCACGATCAATCACGATCACGATCACGAGATCACGATGCAACACGACCGGGGGAAAATCAGGCGCACGACCAACGGTTTTACCTGCTTTTCGAAGTACGGGGGTGTCACACCACCAACTTCCAAACTCCGGGCTGCTACTAAGAAATTCGTAACGGAAAATCCCAATGAGACTTTTTGGCCGACCTGGGAATTGAAACTAAGACCCCACGCTTAACAGCCTTGCTTACGGACTCGAGATCAACGGAGTAGTGAAGTTATTATTGACTAATGGACATTAGATAATAAGCCCACCGATAATAAATTATTAGAATTTATTAATAAATTAACAATTAAGTAATATTTTGTTGTTGCTTACAAGGAAATATGGTTAAATATCAATTCTACTCTTAAATTGTTAACCATGTTAGGGATAAAGACCTTTAAAATAATGATACATACATACATACACACCATCACGCCTGTATAGAGTTCCAATCGTGTGCTAGCTGTTGGTGGACGTATTGTCGATTTCCGCTTTAACCCGAGTTTTTCTTAATTTTAATTAAATTTTTTGATTTTGCTATTTTTTCGGACTCTCTCGTTCTATCTTGTGTGAAGTGCCATATATAACCCGCGCCATCTTGGAACTTGTAGAGTGGTGTCCCTTTCACTCAGTGATTCCAACAATATTCTTTGGAAACAATATTTGGAAGTTGAAAAAGTCGAAGTCTGAGTGGGATTCGAACCTGCGGACACGCCGTGCACTGGAAGCGTTCGAGGCGGCGGGCATAGCCACTTGGCCAACTGTGCGTGAGATCGCCGCGGCGAATTACTCAACTACTAGCATCGGCTATCTTGCTTAGTAACAACGAACAGGGCCGGACTTTTACTAATTAACCATGCAGTGTTCACCTGTCAATAAAAGCAAGTCGAACCCTGATCTACATACGATGAACGAACCTGGTAGTAACGTAACCCAGAGAAAACGGAAACAACCGGACTGTGAATTAACACAAGCGATTAACTCATTATCTTCGGAGTTAAAGAAGTCTATTGTAGATCTGCAAACAGGTATGGCTGACGAGTTCCTTATCGTGAAAGCAAGTATTAACAAGCTGAGAGAAGAATTTAATACGTTATCGACAACTTCTAACCAAATTCAAAAAGATGTTCAGGAATTACGCACAGAATACGCGAGCATAAAGAATGAGATGTCCGTCCTAAATAAAAAACATGACGAGCTTTTCGAGGATGTGACTAGTCTGAAATCTACGGTTGATTTTAATTCCAACAACTATGTAGACTGCACGAAGCGCCTGAAAGATCTGGAATCGAAGTTGAGCAGTTCTGCGGTTTCGACAGTTGACTTACTGGAAAGAAAAATCGACGCACTGGAGCAGCAGGCAAGGCAGTGCAATATTGAAATTGCGAATATACCTGAAAAGCGTAATGAAAATTTGATTTCCATATTGGGGTCGATTGGGTCAACAATTAATATCACAATAACGCCTAGAGATATTATATCCATCCACCGTGTCCCCCACGCTCACGCGCAAAATAACCGACCTAAGAATATTATAGTTAAATTTACATCGCGGATAATGCGTGACAATATTCTAACCGCATATCGGCTTTCTAAAGGATTGACATCTGACCGCGTCGGCCTCCCAGGTACCCCGTACAAGATCTATATGAACGAACACTTAACACTACGAAATAAGCAGTTATTTCGAAAATGTCGCGAGGCAGCGACATCCAATAAGTTTAAGTTCGTCTGGGTCAGAAACGCAACTATCCTTGTTAAGGAATCTGAGGACTCTGCTACTTTCGCCATACGTACGGAGGACGAAATACTTAGTAAGATTAAGCCCAATTCTCAGCCAACTGCTTCGCACGTTGCTCCCCCGCCCAACATCAGTTAATTGTGTCTTGAACGATTGTGGTTTTATTATAAATAAGGTCTTAGTGATTTTTGTGATCCTATATTTTTGTTTCATACTAAGCTTTATTTATTTTGCATGTCTGTGTTGTATAGCCTCAAAACTGTTGATCTTTGTACTATTTATTTTCACCTGTATATTTTACATCCGGGTCTGTGTGCTTGTTTTGTTACATACTTTAGCGTTTCCTCATTTACTTCTAAATTTTAGTGCTGATACTTTAACTTTTATACATATACATAAATACTTGTATATAAATACTATTGTAATCTCGCATTTTGATAATGGCTAACAATATTTGTATATATTACCAAAACTGCCGAGGGATCAGGACCAAACTGAACGCATTATATATTAACATCTTGTGTCATGCCTACGACATTATTATTTTGACAGAAACCTGGCTGACGCCTGATATTTCGGAGAACGAATTTATTGATCATCGTTATTCTGTTTTCAGATGCGATCGCAATCGTTCTGTTACTAATAAAAAAGACGGAGGAGGTGTACTGATAGCCATCTCCAAAGACCTGCATCCGTCTTGTCTTACTCTTGTGCCTCCATTAATTCTACCAGAGCACACTATTATTAAAATCCCGTGTCATAATGACAAATTTCTGCTTATTTGCGCCACTTATATTCCTCCTAGTACAACAGAAGATATTTATATAAATTTCATCAACTCATTCGCAACTTTTGTAGATAATCCCTCTATGGAATGCGTTATTTTGACTGGAGATTTTAACCTGCCTGAGCTTGATTGGACTAATTCTACATTCTACATGACCTGTTCTACTAATAGTACCTACTCTAATTTCAGCCGTCATTTATTAAATGTCTGCTCGGAATTGAACTTGAACCAATATAATAGTGCAATTAACTGCAACAGCCGTATCCTAGACCTATTTTTCTGCAATTCTCACGTAGAAGCCTTTATTCCTAATGTATCCCTTTTACCTATCGATCATCATCATCCCGCCTTCTGCATAGGGTTGCCATTTAGAAAACCATCTATGATATTAAAACAGAACAGAGAAAACAAATTCAACTATCACAAAGCTGATTATGGCAAGATTAATACTGAAATAAAAAGCACTGATTGGGATAATTTGCTTGGGAAATCTACCCCTGACGAAGCTGTCTTAATAATGTATGAAAAAATTTACAAGTTCATTAAATTGTATACCCCACTATCCAAATCTAAAAATTGTAATTTCCCTGATTGGTTCTCAAAATCTCTTTTGCGCCTATACAGAAATAAAACTCGTTCTTGGGTTAAGTGGAAAAAATACGGGAATACTGGTGACTATGAAATATTTTCCATTTATAGAGCAAAGTTTAAAAATGAAGCAGACATTTGCTATAAAAAATACTTGAATACAATTGAAAATAGCGTGGCTTCAAACGTTAAAGCATTTTGGTCCTACATCTCTAAGCGTAAATCCAGTAATAGTATCCCTTCTACAGTTTTTTTTCAACAACATTCCTCAGATGATCCTATTAGTACTTGTAACCTTTTCACAAAATTTTTCCAATCAGTTTATGAACCTTCCACGTTTGATTCCACTTCTTGGGAACCGCCGCCGCCTAATCCGGACAGTGATATTCTTCTCTCCAGTTTACATTTCTCCGAACACAAAATAAGGAATGAATTATTATCGGTGGATACAACCAAAGGTCCCGGACCAGACGGCGTTCCCCCGAACTTTTTAAAAAACACGTGTAATACACTGTGCTATCCTCTATACATTGTATTTAATAAATGTATATCTAACGGCGTATTCCCAGATATCTGGAAACGTGCAAATATTATCCCGATCCACAAGGGTGGATCTAAGAGCGATGTTACTACTTATCGGCCAATCTCCTTAATATCGGCTCTCTCCAAAATTTTTGAAAGGCTTGTCCACAACGAAGTTTACCCAATAATGCGTCGTGTGATATTAAAAGAACAGCACGGATTCGTAAAGGATAGATCTTGCATTAGCAATCTTCTCAGTTTCACATCACAGCTTTTTGAGGCCTTGGATAAGAGACAGCAAATCGATGCAGTATACACTGATTTCCAAAAAGCATTTGACAAAGTGGATCACGAGTTGTTATTAAATAAAATTGCATTTAACGGAATCAGAGGAGACTTGCTTCGTTGGTTTGCATCTTATATTACTAATAGGACTCAAAAAGTGGTGATCAATGGTTATGAGTCGCACTATATCCGTGTCACATCAGGGGTTCCACAAGGATCAATTTTAGGGCCATTCTTATTTATTCTCTTCATCAACGATATTGCAAACTGCTTTCAACATTGCAATTTCTTGCTTTACGCGGATGATTTAAAGATATTTAAAAACATTACTTCTCAATCTGACTGTGTTGACTTCCAAAAGGATCTGGACTGCTTTTCAGTCTATTGTTCATGCAATAAGCTCTATCTCAACTTGTCCAAGTGTCATAGTATAACGTTTACAAAAAAACAAAATATTACAAAACACAACTACCGCCTTGGCAATACTATGTTGAGTAAGGTTACATGCCTGCGTGACTTAGGTGTTTTATTGGACTCCAAACTCCATCTGGATGCACACGTGGATAACATAGTTAATAAAGCTTACCAAATGTTTGGGTTTGTAATGCGTTCATCTAGAGAATTTCGACGGCCCTCAACTTACTTAAATTTATACAAATCCATAATCCGACCGCAGCTAGAATACGCTGTACCTATTTGGAACCCCTTCTACAAAAAGTACTCCGAAATCATTGTGCTAGTTCAGAGAAAATATCTCCGCGCTATGCACTACAGATGCTTCCGTAAAAAAATATCTTACCAATCCTTACTTAAAAAATTCGACCTTTTGACTTTACGTTCTAGACGCACTCTTCTTGAGATGATGACACTTTTTAATATATGTCGTAACAAATTTGACTGTTCTACTCTGGTAAATAGTTTGTGCTACCTGGTCCCTCGTACAGTGCACGGGCGTGAGTCCCGCTCTAAGCGATTATTCGCTGCTCCATTCTGTCGTTCTAACTCGGGAGCTCGCTCACCGCTGCATCGCTTAGTTGACACTTATAATGATCAATTTTCTTCAGTAGATATAATTTTCCTCAGCAAGCTATCATTTAAAAAGGAAATCTATAATATCTTAAAAGAGCAACATTAGTCAATAAGGATGTGCTTGTTGGCCCTGTGGGTCGCCTAAACTAATTAAATAAAAACTAATCTCTTCTTTTAAATCTCAGCAAATAATCATTTCTTTAAAATATATATTACATTAACAAATATAGTTGGGCGACCTATGGCACTAACAGTACATTTTATTAATAGTACAGTACCAGCCACAGAGTTCTTAAATTTGGGTCTATTAGAATATCATGTAATCATAATTTACATATATATATATATATATATATATATATATATATATATAATTTAAACTAGGTTAAGTTAAATTGGTATTGTCTTCACTAACAGCTAGCTATCTTGTAAAATAATTTGTGGATATCGTCGTTAGTAGTGTATATGCTACTCCTGCTAACTTAGTATTGTGATCACACTATTATACGCTACTGTTTGTTATCCCTAATGAAATAAAATAAAATAAAATAAAATACCCCGAAGGCTTAGGCAGAGGTGTACCAATACACACCCACAGTTCGCCGGTATGTTTAGGTCCCATGTAACAGGGGGCGAGCCTTTTGCCAAAAACCGGGCACAAATCCTAACTCCGAGCTGCTACTGAGAATTTCATAGAAAAACCCAACAACACTTTGCTCGACCTGGGAATCGAACCTAAGACCTCTAGCGTAGCAGTTGCGCTTAGGACCACTAGGCTAACTATATCTAACTACACCACACACCACACACCTTTTTTTTTATAGATGGGAAATCATCAAATAACTTCCCCCGCCCTAGTGTCAGATTTTTACTGACTAAAACCCTTCTATGTTCCTTCATATGCCCTTTGCTTTCCGAGGGCGCGGTATCTCTTTCGAACAATCCGCAGCCCCGGCAGGCATCGGCCCTTAGTGGCCCCTGCCAAACCCAACACACCCTGGAGTCAGAGTTTCTAAACCGCCTCAAAGGCCTCTGACATGGTTACCGAAATCAATGATGTCCAAGACACTTTAGTGATCTTGAACTATATAATTATATAGGTCTTGTTAGTGGTGGACATTTGGAGCATCTCCATACATTTTTGTCAGTCACCTTATTACAATCGGTTCAATGGTTCCGACCTAATGAGGTAACAAATTGAGTGGCAATGTGGAATTCTGGATATTTTTAGTGTTGTGGATATTGCGAAATAAACTGTCAAGTACGGTGATTATTAGCTAAAACTCCGCCCCTTTTTTGGTTGCTGCGTAGCACGTCTACGCAGAGTGCTACGCCGCCTACGAGGCTACGAGTTATTCCCAGTCGGTCATTGAGTTCCCAACTAGTTAATCCTTTGTTTCTATAAATATTATTTTGTACTGCCAACATTATAAACATACCTGTACCAACGGCACGAATTAGAGATCTGAACAATATGCTTGTATGCTTTAAAAAAAAACGCATAAAGGTAGCACAGCGATTCGACAACACGGTTGGCGTAGTGGGTTCGATTCCCGAGCAAAAACAATATTTGAATGAACTGTCAACAGAAGCCGAGTGTGCATAGGTAAAAGCTATTAATGAAAAAGGAAAACAAAGGGATACAGTTTATACCTTCTTTTTAGTTTATGTAATATCTATTAAATTGGGTTAATATTAGAGAAGGAAATACACGAGAGCCAAACCCCGAATTATGACTTTTTACTTATCCTATTCAGTCGGATCTACAGTTGTCGTTTTCGCGCACGCTTAGCGGTCGCAGGCGACAGTAGTTTCTTTAAATACCTTATTCTCAAAAATCTCCGGCCGCGCTTCCTCTTAAAAGAAATCTTTCTACGATGTCATGGTAAAAACACCATATTCATCAAATGTAAATTTTATGCCTCAGACAATCAGCTTAGTTCTAGATCGAGCCCAACTCACAATCTCTTAATTTTTTGTAAATGTCCAGTACCATCTTTCTTTATCGTGTGGGCAGTAAGGTCTAACGACCCCAAACACCCTAGTGTCAGAGTTTATAAACCGCCTCAAGGGCCTCTGACATGCTTGCCGATGTCCAGTACCATGGGCTATTTTATTAAGTAATTATGAGTAGGGTAATTGAGAGTTTTGTCATGCTCACTATGTCTTGCTGATGGTGGCACGTGCGGTAGATCATTCAGTTCCCTTCAAGATGTTTTAGCTGAATGGTGCTTATCCATGCATCATGTTCGTGAACTGGCACTATCAGTAGGGATAAGTCATCTCTTAACTGTAATGGCTTGAAATTGGCTGTAAATGCTTTTGTTTTATATTTATCTTTATTGTTTAATAAAAAAAGTGTCCGTGAACTTTTTTGCTCGTTCTTCTCCACAGACACACAGTTATCCACCTATATTTTGGAAACAGCAACTAGTTTCATATTTTTACCCGACTGCGACAGAAGGAGGGTTATGTTTTTCGAGGGTATGTTTGTATGTATGTATGTATGTATGTATGGTTGTATGTATAATTGTTTGGCACGCTCTGCAGGCTGAACGGCTCGATGGATTTTAGCTTGAGAGGTGTCGTTAGATTCGTATTTACTGTGAGAGTGACACCGGGTATATAAAAAAAAAACAAAATGGCGGATTTTTGGCGCCAAATTCAAATGTTTGGCTCGCTCTGCAGGCTGAACGGCTCGATGGATTTTAGCTTGAGAGGTGTCGGTAGATTCGTATTTACTGTAAGAGTGATACTGGGTATATTAACTTCTTTTTTAAAACACTAAAAAAATAAAAAATAAAAAACGGTAATTTAAAAAACTAAAAAACCCGACTGCTATTCTTTAAAAATCCCTAAAACAAGATAAATTGTAGCAGTCGGGACCCATTCGGGACCATCTGCAATGTAATATAGGTATGTGCTCTCAATTCACTAATCCTCCATTTCTAGAATGGGTCCCGACTGCTACAATTTATCTTGTTTTAGGGATTTTTAAAGAATAGCAGTCGGGTTTTTTAGTTTTTTAAATTACCGTTTTTTTTGTGTAACTACTTGACAGTTCAATAGTGCCCTGTAAATGGTCTAATTAAAATAAATACCTTGACTTTAACTTTGACTTTGAAATAAGCAAAATTACGTCAAACTACTTCGACATGCCAAATGAGTTAGATTACTATCCAGCCTGCAATAACAGTGAGGTTAGTTCGGTGATGAAGGCGTTTCTCATGCATGAAGTTGCAAGTTCGATACCGGGCAAGTACCAGTTTGACTTTTTCAATTCATAATGTAGGTATTATCTAAGTTTACTCTGGACATCACTGACGTCGGTGAAGAAAAAGATCTTAATCTTCTTATCGTGTGGGCAGTAAGGTCTAACGACCCCACACACCCTAGTGTCAGAGTTTCTAAACCGCCTCAAGGGCCTCTGACATGGTTACTGATGTCAGTGATGTCCAAGATAAACTTAGAAAGTACATATGAATTAGGAAAAGTCACATTGGTACTTGCCCGTGCCCGGTTGCGAACCCACAACCTCGTGCATGGGAGGCGGGCGCCTTAACCACTGGGCCATCACGACAAAGATCTTACCTAATGAAACCAGGACTTACAAAACCGCGACTCAAAATTGGTTCTGGGTGATCCAAGTCCAACTATATACTAAATCATTGTTATTTATTTGTTTTTAAAACGTTGCCCCACGGTGGGAATTTCTCGGGAGCATTTAAAAACATATTTATAAGTCACACAATAATTTGCACCTGTCGTGTTGTCTCTTCACCACCTTTATTTAACTGGTAGAGAATGACTAAGGCATTAAGTGTAAGGATAGCCTAAGGTTTAAATAAATAAATACAGTCACAAACATAAAAAGCCAGACCCAAAACAACTATCTATAGGTCATACAAATATATGTTCCGTGCGGGAATCGAACCCACGACAAGCATCGTAGCAGCCAATCGCTCAGCCACTGCGGTAACCGTATCGTCACTATCGATAACCGTCACCAGTTAGAACCAGTAAAACTGTCCAGTCGGTTTAAAGGTCTCAAGCGCGACTTCTCGCCTCATCCTGGGATCAACAAAGGGCAAAGTGTAATTGGTTTTTCCATAGGAAAATTCTCAGTAGCAGACCAGAGTTATTTCGATGGTGGTGTGATACTCCCGTGTCTCGGAAACCATATAAAGCCGATAAACCGGCCCATATGGCACCGGCTGTCATTCGTATACCTTTGGCAGTCGTTATTGGTAGTCAAAACCCCGAAAGTAGGACGAGTCTAACCGAGAGGTACAGTGATACCCAGTGACTAGGTTGTAAAGGTCAGATAGAGGATTCGGTTCATAAAAAACATTAGTCTTCAGCTGTGTCTGGTCAGACTCGAAGCCGACCTCAACATAGTTGAAAACAGGGTTTACAGTACCGAACAATATGTAAATATAGAACCTATTCCTAAACGTACAACAATAAATACTAACTTTACTACAACAATACCGAATTAATCAGTTGTTCAAGATAAGCAAATATTAAAAGTTTTCGATATATTCAGATAAATTTATCGTGTAGGCTCAAAACTGCAACGAAGAAGAAAAGACTTCAACGAGTCAATTATTCAAAACCGATTTGCTTCGAAATACAAATTAAGTAAAGTAAATCAAGTTAGAAGTTATTAAGTTGAATAAGTTTGGTTAAGTGATATTAAGCTTTACACTTTTTTTTAACGAAAATATTGAACAATAATAATAACATCTGTGGATTAAAACTCATTCTCGACTCACTATTGAAATATACTTAGATTTAAAAATTGAAGAGGCGAAGGGTGAAAATTAACTTGGTATAGATTAAAAATTTAGAAAAGCATAGACAAAACGAGTGTTGCCATATAAATAAAGAGAGGTAGGTACAATCCACTTTGAGCAAGCACGAGGCAAACAATATTTTGACCTTGTATGCGTTTTTTTTTTATAGCTGTTTATGTTTGACGGGCCTGTTGGTCTAGTGGTTAGCGGCCCTGACTGCTAAGCCGGAGGTCGTGGGTTCGATTCCCACCCAGGACAAACTTTGTGTGATGAGCATGATTGTTTGTTCTGTGTCTGGGTGTGATTTATCTATAATATGTATGTATTTATAAATTATATAAGTATGTATATCAGTTATCTGGTTACCATAACACAAGCTCTGCTTAGCTTGGGATCAGATAGCCGTGTGTGAGTTGTCCCAAGATATTTTTATATTTAATGTCCCAATGCTGGGCAAAGGCCTCTATCGAATCCTACCAGGTATTTTTTACTCCATCCGAACCCGGCTTAGCCCGGGCCACCGTAGGCGCGGGCCTGGGGAGAGCGAGCATTTTGGGGTTCGCGCGCCTCAAAGAGATGTCAGCATAGTAGACGGGGCCCGCTAGACCCATCGCCTGCCAGGGTTGCGGAATTTGTTCGAGAGTTACCGCGGCCCTGGAATGCAAAGGGCATTAGGAGGAACACGGATGGGTTTTAGTCAGTAAGAGACTGACACTACCTTCCTCTAAAAAAAACTAACTTAATGACCTTAAAAAAAAGTGGCGGTCTAGAATCATGTAGGTACCAAATCAATAGTAAAAGATTTTGTTACGATGTCCCTTCCACCTGTTATATTCTAACACAATGCATTACGTATTTTGAAAACTGACATTATTTAAATTCTGCTGAACCCAAATAGTAAAGGCAGCGTAAAGATATGCCATCTCTTTTGATGTGGGTCTGGAAACCGGACGGTGGCGCCATCTGTACGTTTTGGAGTAATGTCAGCAAACTGGAAATGTACTTGTAATAAACAAAGAACTAAAATGTTGGTACTCTAGACGGGTAGGTATAGTTATAGTTTAGAGCGATTTACATAGATGGCGCTGTTTTAAATAATAAAGTTGAAGTGATAGGTATTTTGTAAAAATGTGTGTGTTTTGACTGTTATTATTAAAAATTAAAAACAATCGCAAATGTACAATTTTGAATATGAACGTTATTTATTAAGCAAATACTTCTCCTTATTTCGATTTAAACATTTATCATTTTCATTTACTGCAACAAGGGGAACACTTCTGAGTGCTCTCTCATAATCAATTTAGTTTTTTTTCTGTATGAATCCTGTTCTGACATTATTTTATTTTACCACATGCTGGTTCGAAAGAACTCCGAAAGAACTTACGTGAAAGGAAACCAAGAAACACAATACGGCAGCCATGTTGCTCGTTTAGTTCCAATACTAACCAACAGATGTCACTGTGCATTTGACGTCGATTCCTGAATCGCGGTGTTAAGATTTTCCGGCGTTTGGTTGGGTCAACTCGAACAAACGTTTACAGTATCTCTGGTTTCCCTTCAAAACGCATAAATCTTTCGCCTTTTACTAAAGATTTCCGTGGAGGGGAACACTCAAATGAGTCTATCTCTATTTTTGAAATAACTCTGTTTCGGCAGAGTTTAGAATTCCTATAATAAAAAAAAATACTAGCGAACTGCGGCTGCCCGCGACTTTGTCGGTTCGTTCATGTAGTTTATGCTCCGCGGCCGCTCCCGCTCGTAGCGTGATGTTATTATAGCTTATTATTTTACTTTTAATTATGTTACTTTTCTGAGTAACACAATTACATAGGCTATGAGGTAGCTATCTATTGTTAAAAAAATGTTATAATCGCTCCTAGAGTTTGGGAGGCTATTTGTTACAAACAAACAAATCTTTCCTCTTTTTAATATTAGAATTAAGAATTATTATGTAGTTTGTGATTTATTTAGAAGCGCGAATGATCATTATAGTAATATGCAATCTTATTGATTGATGATGAACTGAATCGTGTTTGATTCAACTCATTTATCAATCAGTAAGACTATCACAATTTCTACTAATTCAGTTGAAAATTGTTTCGTGGGTAAACGCGGGATTTTTTTCATATCTTCTACGGAATTACTCAATTTTCAACCTTATTTCAGTGCTAATTTGGATCATTATTAATGAGCAAATAAATGAAAACATTCGATCATAATATAGCTGTAGCTCCTTGTCAATACATACATGCAATGTTTTATAGTAGTTTGGTTTTATATCTTACAACTATATCTTACAAATGCGAAATTTTGGATGGATGGATGGTCGACATGGTCGTTACTCAATTATACTAGATCGGCTGAACGGATCTTAATGAAATTCGGCTAGAGCGCAGCTGTACATTATTATGTTACATATTAAATGTATTGAATTAGGTTTGTGATTTGACTTATTTTGAGGGAACCAAGTACAACAAGATAGGTATTTACTAATGTTACTATGTTCTAGGTATTTAAAGCTCACCCCCTATTACATGAGACCTAAAACATACCGGCGAACTGTGGGTGTACATTGATACACCTCTGCCTAATCCTTTGAAAAATACAAGGGTGATGGTACATTTTTAGGTCTTTATTATAATAACATAGGTACCTACACACTATTATTTAACAATGCCATTTTAATAATAGTTTGTTATCATTCTTGCACATCACAATAAATAATAATAAAGTATGGATGACTTCCTGTTTTTGTGGAGAACTAGATTGCGTTTATTGAATAGGACAATAAAACAATAGTAGGTATTTACTATTATTCAATTGTATAGGAAATATAATAGTGATCAAGAGTGTGGGCAAACACAGGTACACACCCTCTTCTCTTACTCTTATTGTCCGGTGAATTGGCATTCCGACGCTGCCGGGGAGAGATCAGGGGCAGGACCAACGGCTTTTCATTCTTTCCCAGTCACGTCATTGATACACCATCAACTCTCAAACTCCGGGCTGTCGTCAAGAAACTTTGTAAATTTCCTAATAGAAAAACCTAATAACATTTTGCCCGACCTGAGAATCGAACCCAGTATCCCAAGCTCAAGGGTAGCTTAAATAAATTGAGCATTAACTACAGTCTTGGTGTCATCGTTCTAAAGCTCGGAAAGTAAGTTTCCACTAAAAAGCCTACAAAAATGAGAGCCGCAATCAACGGTCATGTGAAATGTTGCTATAACAGCCAAGCGAGGTAGTATAGTTGGTGGCTGGTATAGTTGCTGAAATGACTGATTTGATGAAAGGAATATGTAAGGATCGAACCAGGTGGCGTTCTGTGGTTTCTGCATACCCCCATGGGAAAATGATGTGAGTCTATGTATGTATGTGTTTGCACCCTTCAGGTAAATGAGGATTATTTTAATCCGTTTAATAACGTGTAAGCTCACTTCATCGTTGATTTTGTCTCCGTCACCTCTGACCTAGACTAGAGTCAAGAGCAAACTCATTTCGAATAAAAAAAGAATTGTTTGATGCCATGCCATGAGTTTCAAGGTACTTAACAAGTTTTAAGAAAAAAGAAATAACAACCTCTTTCAATGTTGAAATCAGTTAGAAGCTATCCTAACCTTCTAGCGGCTCAATCCATAATTATAACTAGAAACGAAACAACATTAAAACACCTACTTTTTGCGCTCATAACAAAGAGCTGACCGGTCAACGGACACACCCAGCGCACACACACACACCCACACGCTCTCATGCGCACAGGACGCTTACGCACACATTCACACATTATGCGCAGGCGCACGCAACACGTACGCTGTGTTTAGCGATGCGGGGCGGATTGTGTGCAGTTTTTAGCGTTTTCCTTATTCAATACACAATTAGGTGGTTTGTATTCAGAGTACTGTTCTAATATTTGTAATTGTTGGTTTGGTTTTGCTTTAGTAATTAAACGTATATAATTGATAGGTATCAATATACAGCATACTTCGCCCCGCTCTAAGTTCACCTGTATCGTGGGTACATACACAAACAATCAGACCTGACAGAAATACCTGTAGGCCATACAAATATGTTTTCTATGTGGGAATCGAACCTACAACTCTCAGGGCACTTGGCAATCACTCAGCCACTGCGCCAAACGTGTCGTGAAACAAAATAATATTGTCAAATAGAGAATAGATAGTTTATAAAATTATATTCTCTAAAAAAAAACACGGTGCAATACAAATAGGTAAATACTTTGTTGTACACTGTTTACAGTTTGATACATTTTGACCTTGTAAGAATTAAGATTATGCTACACATTTCAAACATTAATTATAGTAGAACAATGTAAAAAAACTACAGTTACAAGCAAATTCATCTAAATCCCAGTTTAAAATTGATACTCTGTAGAGTCTCTACTAAAATATTATAAAGCTAAAGAATCTCTTTGTTTGTTTAAACGGCCTAATCTCAAGATCTACTAATCCCATTTGAAACAATCTTTCTGTGTTATATAGCACGTTTATCGAGGAAGATAATAGGCTTTATAACATCACGCTACGACCCATAGGAGCAGAGCAATAACTAAAAACGTAACTTAAAGCGTGTTAAAACAAACCATAGTCCAGTAAGTTATCTCGCTTGATTTTGACGTCATAAACGGATAAAATACAAGTTGTAATACTGCCATTTATTTTATATTTATTGCTATTGAGCAATCACATTTATGACTCAATATTATGTTGACTCATTGTCGGACACAAATGATAGATTTTTCATCATGCAGCGTGCCACTATTGCATCAGACGCGAAGTACCATTTAGTGTCATGATAGCACTGTGACACTACGCGTGTAATGTGCGCAATATTACTTGAAAAACATGAATACAGTACATGATTCTAGATAGGTACTAGAATTTTTTTTGCCGGTTATAATAATACCAGCCTATATTTATCCCATTGCAGGGCAAATTAAGGCCTCTACTCATACAGAGAAGGCACATTATATTTATCATCATTTGGCCATTATATTCATTTCAAATCGAGGTTCGCTCCCGTCAATAATACCAAAAATAAACTTAGAAAATACCTACATATGAATCGAAAAAGAGATTCATTGGTACTTGCATGGAAACATACCCTCTAGGTCATGTATCAATGCGAGTACATTAACCACTGGGTCATTACGACATTGTTTTGAAATCGTCGGTAACTGAAAAAAAAACACTTGTTCCATACAAAGTGTACACCTACACTACACGGTCAAAATAAAACACTATACTTAGCCATTTTGGTAATTCTCGGCTTTCAGACTCAATTAGTGATATATAAGCTATTGCAGCAATTTGATTAAAAGGTTTTATAATGTACACTTACTTAATATCTACTAAAGAGCACTCACCGTTGGTATTGTTTTATTATCTCTTTACATGTACTAACAATATAATAAAAACATGTAGTCCATTATTGGTAGAAATTCGAAAACATTTTTTTTTGGGTTTCTGCTCGTTCCAAAAAGGACGTCGACTGCGCAGCACCTACCTACTCGTAACAGGTGTGCATGCATGACTAGAAATATGAACGTTCACGAAGGGAAAGGAGAATGTCGATCGCAGCAGGTGGCGTTCTGTGGCTTCTGCCTATCCCCATGGGAAAAGGGCGTGAGATAATGTATGTATGCACGCACTTTTACTTAATACAAAAATCATCAAACTAAAATCAGTCAGAATGACGACAGGCTACATGGATTTACTTGTATAAGCCCTAGTAACTGTACTTGAGGTACGTTCACCCTTCAAAACGAAGGACTGATCTGATCAGCCTTCAATCATTTTTTGTAGACATCGTTGGATGGAAAACAAGCTGACGACCTACCTGATGTTAAGCGGTCACCTATAGACATTTGCAAGACCTCTGGTATTGCAGATGTCTATAGGTAGAGACATCTGCAATACTAGAGGTCTTGCAAATGCATTTCCATCCTAGAGACAACAAGTTGAAATGCCTCATGTGCCTGTAACTACACTGGCACCCAAACCCTTCAAACCGAAGCACAGCAACGCAGCTTTGCGACAGATATAGGTATGGTGGTAGTACTTCCCTGTACAAGCTCCTTCACAAAGAGCTCTACTGAATCATAAATGTTCCCATTGCTGGGAGTCCCTCATGGTCCCTGTGGGAGTGCCTCGTTAGCTTAATGGTCCTAAGCGCCACTGCTCTGTGCCCGGTTAATGGCAATAGGCTCGCCCCGCATTACATGGGACCTAAACATACCGGCGAACTGTGGGTGTACTTTGGTACACCTCTGCCTAACCCTTCGGGGAATACGGGCGGTAACGGTCGTGATGGTGTGGTGGTGCTGGGAGTCCAGATCTCCAGCCTTTATATCTTCGTGTGAGTGTCATTGACCTCCATACAGGTCCATCAAAGCCAATTCCTATTTTCCACATGATGACGTCATCTTGACCACAGCTGGACTAACCGACCTGTAACCTGTTAACACCGCGCTGATAAGTGATAACAATGATCGGCTTATCGCTACGTCAGTCGCCGACAGCGTGGTTTCCCCAAACGCCACCCACACACACGCAGACATACCAGTTTGTTTACATCACACACATGTGTTGGGGTGTGGTGTAAGTGATGAGATTGTAGCGAGCGATGGTGGTTTGATATTTAAATGTTGATGAAGTAACTAATTACAACAGATTTATACAGTTCCTGTTTTACAAATATTTTTATATGTTGTACTCTCCAAAACAAGGATAGCTGACGTGGCTCAAAAGACATGTCTGCCGCATGCCGGATAAACTGTGTGCCAAGGTAGCACAAAGCTGGTGCCCCGAGACAGTGAGTTGAGGTCGCGGCAGGCCACGAACAAGGTGGCAGGCTGGCAGGACGAACTGGATAGCTCCTCCAAAACTGGAGGGACCAGGCGCAGAAATGAGTAGGATGGAAGGAGTGGAGGGAGGCCTTTGCCCAGGAGAGGGACAGAAAAATATTGCACCAATTTTAGGTTTGAACAACTGCTGTAAAAAACAATGTAGAAATAAAACAAATACATTACAGGATTTTTTTTTCATTATTTATATGCGTAGGGTAATTTATATGATATCAATTTAAACTAGTCCGTCAAAATTAAAAAATACTTAATACTCAATTTTTTATTGCGTTCCATCTTCTTTGTCGTGTGAGCAATGAGGTCTAACACCCTAGTGTCAGAGTTTCTAAACCGCCTCAAGGGCCACGCGTTCCATAATGTACACAAATGGTCTTAAAAATATAAAAATACGGAACCATTATGGCAATATAGACCCTGTCGACCTCAGCAAAAACTCAGGAGAGAAGAAGCCCTTCATTAAAAAAACAATACACAATTCAAACAAACTTTCTGCAAATAGTTACATAAAAGGTCGGCCGATAACTCGACGCGCAGCCTGTCACGTGCTTCTGTGACGTCATCGTAGCGGCACGACCACGGCGTGACGTCATAGTCATCGACATAATCATGGTGTAATTTATTTTGTTAGTAGCGTAGTATTGTTTTAATACGTCATATTTTTTTTTACATAATATATTCTAATTCAATAGGGGCTGTAAGAGTTTGCGTCCATTTAAAAGTTATAACATAAAGACGTAAGGCGCTGTCCTAATAGAATAGCTTTCTATTAGGACAGCGTGATTGTTTGTATCGAAGGGCTCCGGAACTACTGGACCGATTTTGACCATTTTTTCACCAGTAGATAGCTACATTATTTTGGAGTAACATGGGTTACATAACATCACGCTACAATACACGAAACGGAGCAGTAATCAAAGACGTAACATAACGCGGGTGAAAAAAGCCACTCGGATGAAGTCGCGGGCAGTTCACTAGTCATTTTCTTCTTTTCGTGTCAATTGACTCGTTTCAAATGTTGTCCGACCACTATTGAGCAACCTATAGAGCTCTATTATTGCCAACTATCAGTTCGCTAGTTCTGTATATAAAGTCCAAAGTCCAATACCATGACCTCGCTACCTCCTCTGCCTTGCCCCATCCCCGATCACTCGACCAGTGAGTGCACCTCACTTTCACGACACGGCGGGCGATGCGTCAGCCTCACTCACACAACGACATAACAGCGTCACACCTACACACTACACTCACACATAGACAGATGCGTGCGCGCATACCAGTCGTAACCGTTACTATACTGAGTAGGATATTAACATATTATGTGAGTAACGTATTTTTAGTAGGAAATTCTAGAAAATCCACTAAGCAAGTTAGAATATAAAAAAGTAGTATTTGAGATCTGAATTGCTGGGTCATTGACCTTTCTGTTGTGGTACAAAAATAAATGGGCGTGTCCGGTTTGTGTTCTCCAAACATGGTGATGCACACTTGATTTAAAAATAGATATGATTTTGTGTTATTTGAATTACCTACAGTTGTTGTTTATTTTGTCTTATGAATATATAATATTTTAATAATTTGAAGAGTTTATTTCAATGTCTTGTACTTTTGCATTTATTTGCTAAATATCCACCATCTTCATTTCGTATAGCTACAAACCTCCTACCTATAATATTAATTAATCATTATTACTTCTACCTCTGGCATCAAAGTCCAAGTAGAAAACAGAAAAACCCTTAGCGTTTTTGGCTAAGCAATCTTTCTGTCACTCTCGCACAACTGTCAAACTACAAGTGCGAGATAGAGACAGGAACATAGCTAAGTCAAAGACCGTGTTTAGCATTCGAAGCATCTGGTTTGGACTTTGGACTTCGGAATTTGGAATTTGGATCGTATTGTTTTATCATTAGGTACAATTTTGGTTGCCTTTATTATTAAGACCTTTAAAAAAGGCAACAGGTACTTATGTACCTGTTTTTATTTTGCTTGGATCTGATGGTTAATTTTATTCTGTTTAGCACCTACCTACTTTCATCATCTACCTAGCCTTTTCCCAACTATGTTGGGGTCGGCCTCCAGCCAAACCGGATTCATCAGAATACCAGTGTTTTACATGTAGCGACGGCCTGTCTAATCTCCACAACCCAGTTACTGGGTAACCCCTTGGTACGACTGTTTGTCAGACTTTCGGGTTCTGACATACTTACCTATAACTACTGTCAAATATCTAAGAATGACAAGCACACCAGCCACGCCTCCTATAAAAAATAAAGGAAATAAAAAACATAAAATAAGAATCTAAAATTAAAATCTCTGACGAAACAGTTTATTTATAGAACTTAGATTATTTTTAGAAAAATAACTATAGCTTTGAAAAACCCAAAGGTTTTGGTATTCTGTCAAAACCCACTCAGACACAGATTGAATAAAAAACTCTATGCGTATATACATATATTTCTAATCTATATTTCTTGACGTCCTACCAAAGTTTAAGTAAATTTTATTCATGCAAAATAACACTGACGCTAGACAGAGTTGCAAAATTAGTCTAAGTAGTTCATTAAAAATACAACCAGTATTTCTTGTCCAATGACATGTTGCGAAAGGAGAAACTCCGATGTTTTGATGAAAAGACTGACCTACACCATGTTAAAATCAATGTTTTACCAAAGAGAATTGAGCGTTCGTAAAGTTCATTGACTCTTCTCTCAAGTAAAGCAAAGTTAACATGAATATAAGGAAATATAAGAACAATACTTGTTACTGGCGGTTTAGAATTGCCAATAGAAAACAAAAAAAAAAACCTTTTTGTTTTTATTTTTATCCAGCTGACATTACGTCATATAAAACTTAATTATGGATAGGTTAAGACTATGCCTACTTCGTTGAACTAAAACATTAGTGACGCATAACAGTAAGCGGCAAGTTATTATACTAGACACGTAGATACACCGCTTTTTATCTAATCTTCTTCGGTACAATAACAAGAGCTTCCCGATAGCATTTATCTCAGTACTCATCATACTCATTACCTCTTGGAATGATGTCAACAGACCTGGGGAATGTTTTAAGAGAATGTCGTATAAGGGAAAGGGAGTGCACTATTGTCTCCCAAGCCGGTAGGGTGCCGTCGAAAGTAGCGAATGTCGAGCGCGGGTCATCGAACCGCAACTGTCAAAATAGTAGAGCTAGATGGTGCACGAGTGTCATTGATTGTGCGCGGAGTGCGGTGCAGGCGGCGACCTTGTCGCGCCCGCGCCCCTCCGCCGACGTCATGCGGGGGCGCGCCGGTGACGTCACGCCGACCTCGCCGTCACACCACGTGCACGTGAACAGCACGCGCGGCCACGCGCCGGCTGCGTGATCACTGCGCTGCCATTGGCCCGCGCAGCCGAGCCGCCCGCTCCCATTGGCCGCCTGCCCCCCCCTCACCCCACAATCGCATGCCTCGTACAGCGAACACTCGCTGAACGGTTTATTCGTCTGCCGCCCGCTAACAGAACCACACGGCTCCCAACAGCGGAAGCGCGGAGCGAAAACACAAGTTTTGTGAATTAAAAAAGAAAGTTTTTTTTCGTTGAATGCTATTAGTCTAATCAGAATGTCGACTCTCCTCGAAGTTTGTGGACCCCTCTCACCGCCGTCAACGCCACCGTTGATGGAAAACAAAGTGAGTGTCTTTTCAAATTCGTGTCAAAAACTTTTTCAAAAATAAGGAATAATATTATTGTTCCCTAAAAAAAATTCCCCTGTTAAAAAAAAAATTCTCAGTGCCATTTGTGCAATTGAAAGTACGGTAAGAGCGCACGACGCGATCACGCAGCGCGCGCGTGCTCGTATAGCTAGCGACCGTTCACTTACGTGCATCTGTCTTTGTCTCACAGGTCGAGTTACCTTACAAGAAGGCTGCAGTGAAGCGCGCGCGGGAGTCGCCGCCGCCGACCGGCCTGGTCACTCCTCAACCCTCCGACTCAGAGGGGGAGGATGACTTCAGCAAGCGCTCCCGGTGCGAGCTGGCGCGACTCCTGCTGACGACACCGCCGCCCGAGCCATGCTACCGGCCCTCCGTGATCATGCGCGCGCACAAGGACGGCACCTGCAGTCCCGAGCCGCTGCTGCCGCCGCCACCTCAGGACATGAACATGAACATCGTCAAATCGCTCAAATTTAAAATGAACAGAGGACACAGTTATTCGCAAGCTAAATATATTGCGTCTCAAGCTCAAGTTGTGCCACCTATCCGAGTGGAGCCTCCTAGTCCACCCCCTAAAGTGGAGGAGGCTCGTGTGCCGTCGCCGCACCCCGAGTGTCTGCCCAAGCATGAAGTGCGCGATGAACAGCGAGTGCCGCAGGCGGCGTCCCCGGCGGCGACCCCGGGCTGGGTGCCGCTGGCGCCGCGGCCCGCGCCCGCCGTGCTCGTGCCCGGCACGCTGCTGCCCACCACCGCGCTGTGGCTGGTGGCGCCCGCCCCGGCTGCACGGCGCCGCCTCTACGAGTGCTCGTACCCCGGCTGCGGAAAAAATTACTTCAAGTCGTCCCACCTGAAAGCTCACGCCAGAACACACACTGGCGAGCGACCATTCCGCTGTGCATGGGCCGGCTGCGAGCGCCGGTTCTCCCGCTCCGACGAGCTGTCCCGCCACAAGCGCACTCACACCGGGGAGAAGAAGTTCGGGTGCCGCGTGTGTAACCGCCGCTTCATGCGCTCCGACCACCTCGCCAAGCACGTCAAGAGACACGCCAAGGAGCGCGTGCCCCCGGCGCCCGTGCTCAAGCTGCTGCCCTCACCTCCTCTCGGCCTGCCCGTGCAGCCCTCCGTCGCGCACTAGGGCTCCGTGCCGCGCGACAACTCGACTGTGATCCAGATCTCATGATCGTTACCTAGTTGTAGTTCTACTCATCTCTAAGACTGTCCTATGTCTACTTAAGTAGCATCTAGTTGTAAGAATATGTTATTGTTAGCGACGTTAAGCTTCCAAAAGAATTAAACAGAATGTTTTATACAAGTCCGTTGTTTTGTTTGCACCTCACTGATTGCATCACACACACACTACACACTACGCACTGCACTCACCGACACGTCCTGAATTGGTTACAAGTACATTGGAACTTGTTGCGGGTGGGCACACGTTGGTCGCGTGACTGTCGCTCACGATACACTTGTCCGGCGTGGTCGCCGGTCGCGGGCCGTGGTCCCGGCGAGCAGGGCGGCCCGGCGAGCGCCTGCCGACTGCCGCCGCCTCCGCCGCCAAGCCTGGCTGATAACGAACACAGTCACGCTTATCACTAGCGATATCACACCGAAAACATTTCAAATGAAAAAGACAGACTAATTAGCGTACAGACAGATAAACGAAATATTTGACAATCAATTAAACACATTATTATCGACATTCACGAATTTGTTACAGATAAGAGACTATTCATAAAAAAACAGGTGTCGATAAACAACAATTTACAAGTCTAACATAAACACAATACAAATTAAACTGGGTTTAAAATAAAAATTGGCAATCATAACTGAATCTCGAACTCTCGTTCAAAATAATTGCATCATCTTAAATTGAGATGAAAACGAACGAATTCTTAGAATCGTAGATTGTAGCACCAAATTCATGGGAACTGTAACATATCGCAATTTGGCAGACATCTCGATTCGTGTGAAAATAAACAATTATTACAGAAGTAACATACACGATCGTGACCCGAGAACCATTCGATCTTCATTTATAAAAGACTAGCTTATACCTGCGACTTCATTCGCGTGGAATTTTAATATACCATAGTCACACTCGGCAATAATTGATTTTATGTAATCGGTCCAGTATTTCTAGATATTAGCTCTAACAAAATAACTATACCTCTTTATAATATTAGTATTGGTATTAGTTTATATTGTATTAGTTTTATTGGGTTTTTCTAAAAAATTCTCAGTAGCAGCTCGGAGTCAGGACAATGCCCGGTTAATAATAATAGGCTCGCCCCCTATTACATGGGACCTAAACATACCGGCGAACTGTGTGTGTATATTAGTACACCTCTGCCGAACCCTTTGGGGAATACAGGCGTGATGGTGATATCTATACTAATATTATAAAAAGGTAAAGTTTGTGAGGTTGTAGGGGGTAACCTCCGGATCTATAGAACCGATTTTGAAAATTCTTCTATAGAAAGCCACGTTATTTCAGAGTGTCATAGGCTATATAACATCACGCTACGACCAACGAGAGCGGAGCAGTAACCAAAAATATAACTTACCACGAGTGTAATAAGCCACGCGGACGAAGTCGTGGGCATTTTACTAGTATATCATAAAGATAAAACCACAGAAATCGAATGTGTTTCCCAAGGAAAACGCAGCGAGTTTTCTCTTTAGACTACAGATTTTCATAAACACAAGTACGAACGTTTCCTAAACATTGCTCTTGAGAGTACAACGTTTGCTTCAGTTGTCTTGTTACCACAGTTACTCTTCTCTTTCTGAAAACATACTTAACTTTATGTTGCATTTGTTTTGTTTTCACTCAGACAAATGTTAAATTTATCAAATTTATTTACTCTTATAGAACACCGTTCTATAGGTAAAATACAGCGATCGAGCAATTCTAATATGTAGATATTTTCATAAACGTATTTTTTATTTAGATGTAAACACCGCAAGTTATTTGCTATCTTACAATTTTATCAACTAATACAACAACATAAACTCACGCCGTTTTCCCGTGGGAGTAGGCAGGAACAACAGAACGCCACCTGCTACGATCCTTCCATACTAAGCTCAATTCTGTTCAATTCACAAAGAAAGATTTTACCAGAATGTTACTGCAGATGCCAGCATTTAAAATTAACAAAATTTCTTAGGCCGAAACAAATAAACGTTATTACCGCGTAATTTGACTAATCTAAGTGTTCCAATCTCTATAGGTATCTATATTTGCAAATAAACTTATCATCTGCTTAACCTTATCCCAACTATGTTGGGGTCGGCTTCCAGTCTAACTGGATGCAGCTGAATACCAGTGTTTTACATGGAGCGACTGCCTATCTGACCTCCACAACCCAGTAACCGGGTAACACGAAACCCCTTGGTTAGACTGGTCGCCAGACTTCTTGGCTTCTGATTATCCGTAACGATTGTCAAAAACACTCAAAGATCTCCGAATGACAGCCGGGACCAACAGCTTTACGTGCTTTCTATTCTATTTTATTCTATCTTGCACATAAAAGAAGAAGTTGAAGTTTGACAGTAGTGTGACAGTGACAGAAATAATGCTTAGCCACGTGGTAAGCAACGTTTATTAATCTTGACCTTATTGTTTTCAAATTACCGTTAGTGATAATGCTATCTCCGTAAACTTCAAATTCGTTATATCCCCAATAATATTTTACAAGTTATTGATTCCCCATCATAATGTCATAAAGATAATATTTCGATAATTCAAGTTAAAGAAAGATCGCAACACACCTTTTTGGGATTAAAATATTTTCCATTGATGAAAAATTAACAGATGTTGAAGTTCGTCACTCATCATAACCATTGGTGAAAATTAAAAACTTTCAAGTATGACTAGATACTTGAATATCTGTACCTGTCAAAGCACGTACTGCGGTAAATCCTAAGATACATACCATCACGCTTATATTCTCCGAAGGGCCAGGCAGAGGTGAATCAATGCACACCCACAGTCCACCGGAATATTTAGGCCCCCCTTTTCCAACTTAGGACCTAAATATACCTATCGGCAAACTGTAAAATTTTAGGATTTAGGATCCGAGAGCTGAAGCCTAAATCCTAAGATTTTTCAGTAAAACCTTGACTGTTCTATTGTAATTCTCTCTATGTGTTTTTACCTCAGAAACAAAGATTGGAAAATAAACAAGAAAAATAGCTTATGGCATACTCACCGCATAACTATGTTCGCGATTCTATTATAAAATATTGTTTATATTGTTTTACTCCTAGAGTCAACATTTTGGCTAATCGTCAATGGTAAAACCTAGTACCTAAGAGCTAAACTGTAATGGTAAAATCCCGAAAAGTTTAAAAACCCATGTTGGTTAATTTAAAACAATATATTATTAAGATTTGAAGGTTACGAGATGACCTGGACCCCAGGGGTCGAAAACCTGCGGCTCTTTCGATGTAAAATTGTGGCTGCCCAGCTCCAGTTTCTTATTTTACTAAATAAACCCTTGAAATCCTGCACTATCCTCAATTGAATAGGTAAGACATGCAAAGCCAACATTCCCATTGATGTAACTGTCTATTATTCACTTTAAATTTAGGCATAAACTGTAATATAGAAACGATTCTTTTAGTGACTCTTCAAAATTTTGTTATTTAAAATTTTTCACTCTTCCGTCTCAAAAGGTTGCCGACCCCTGACCTAGACTCGCAATGGAAGGGCTGGTTCGAGGTGACGTAAGAAGAGAATGGTTTGAAGGACATTAGGGACGCTTTTGCTCAGCAGTAAGTCATAATAGGCTAGATAAAACCAAAAATATGATCATTTATAATCATAACCTACGTGCAAAATAAAGAAGCTTCTAATTATTCAATAATTACCTCGAAAAGAAGCACACACACACAGATTACTCCATCATTGCGCAAGTTCAGTATTTTACACAAAAACCCCCAAGTATGATGTAACACACACAAACATGAACAAATAATAATAATATAAACGCAATATACATACCGTCACACCTGTATTCCCCGAAGGGTTAGGCAGAGGTGTACCAATGTACACCCACAGTTCGCCGGTATGTTTTTAGGTCCCACGTAATAGGGGGCGAGCCTATTGCCATTAACCGGGCACAAATCCAAACTCCGAGCTGCTACTGAGAAATTCTTAGAAAAACCCAATAACATTTTTTGCTCGTCCTGGGAATCGAACCCAAGACCTCTAGCGTAGCAGTCGCGCTTAGGACCACTAGGCCAGCGAGGCGGTTATAATATTAACAATACAAACAATATAACAATATTACATTTATGAACGCAATATATCGGTTGAAAGGGACATCTAGCCTTAAACTAAAACCATGAATTCTCTATTCTAGACAACAAGATGTTTTTTATAGAAAACCATAAGTAAAAACTTAAAATTAAGTGAAAATTTACTGATGTTCCTTCTGTATCGTCCTCAGCGGCTGGTAAAAAAATATTTTGCCCTTGTTTTATGGCAACAAATAATTGCCGGTAGTTTATTGCCGGGACTACTAAAAAAGCAATAGGCCAATTTTTTAAACTTGATCTGTCAAAAAAAGGGCAAAAAAAAATCTGCAAGAAATTCCGCTTGATCTGAAGTCAAAATAGTGTTCTGCGTGATATAGATGTCTCTTACACTCCGTATATTTAACTACTGATATTAATAATCACACCAATCTATTATTGTACCTCTGCAGGACCTCTCTGGAAGGCCTCTTCTCGTACACCCACAATTCGCCGGTATGTTTAGGTCCCATGTAATAGGGAGCGAGCCTATTGCCATTAACCGGGCACAATTATTAACTCCGAGCTACTACTGAGAATTTCATAGAAAAACCCAATAACACTTTGCTCGACCTGGGAATCAAACCCAAGACCTCAAGCGTAGCACTGGCGCTTAGAACCACTAGGCTAACGAGGCAGATACATCTGTTATTTACCAAAAAGCTTCCACCAATCGTTCAGATTCAAGGTTATTCTTAATTCGGTGACCTCATCTCAATCCTCGTTAGCTCCCAACTTTATCTCACGGAAGATATTTTCGTGGTTTACAAAAACAAAGGACGGAAATTATAAATGTTAAACAATCTTTAATCACAATGTTTGGTTACAGTATTTTTTCAATTAGTTGTCACTGTTGGTGCAGAGGCTGAGCGATTGACTTGTACGTCGTGTGTCGTGGGTTCGATTCTCATGCGACACAAATAGAGGTCATTAGACCACTGCAGGGCAAGGCTTCTTCCTATATAGAGTAGAAACGAGCATTGATCACCACTCTTGCTCAAGGCAGATTGGCAAGTAGAGACATCCTTCTGACCGAATTTCAGTCACGGCAGCCAATCTCAATAGAGTCCAGCCAAGTAAGAAGGAGATATTATTAGTGCACAAGTGTGTTCGCAAACACAGGTGCACTCCCTCTTATCTCACTCTCATAATCCGATGGGACGGCAATCGGACACGACCGGGGAGAGATCATGCAGGCGCAGGACCAACAGCGTTACGTGCTTTTTAAAGCACGGGGAAATCAAACCACCAACTTCTATTTGTAATTTCTATTGAGAAAACCCACTTTTTTCCAGGATCTCCCACAGCAATTGCGGTTGCAACCACAACACCAACGGGGCAGTCACACTCACACATACAGATATATACTACTACGTACGCAAAGAAAGGCACTTGTAACTACGCTCGAAAGTATACCATCTAGTTGCCAAACGGCATTGGAAATTGCTATTGGCGTGTCATTTTGACGCCAGTAACATCATGCGAATGCATGTCTATGTCTCTGGAATGGCAGCGCATTTGCATTACCTCTAGTATGGCAGGTGTCTATAGGTAGCAGTGATCACTTAACATCAGGTGAACCGACACGGCTTGTTTGTCATACAATGATATAAAAAATGTGTATGTTAGGTACTACAGACCCGAAGGGTGCAACGGAACCCTATCCGTCCGTCCGTCAACAGGCTCAACTCTCTACCTATAACGATTTATGAGATAGCCCGCTGACACACAGACCCATAGGCAGACAGACAACCCAGGCACGCTTCGGACCTGAAAAAACATTGTCTGTAAATTAACAAATTAATTAATCAATTAATTGTTTGTAACATACTTACGCCTGTATTTCTCGAAGGGTTAGGCGGAGGTGTACCAATAAACACCCACAGTTCACCGTTATGTTCAGATCCCATGTAATTGGGAGCGAGCCTATTGCCATTAACCGAGCACAAACCCTAACTCCGAGCTGCTACTGTGAATTCCATAGAAAAATCCAATAACACTTTTAAACATTTAAATTACAATAACGGCGCCAAAAAAGGTACATAAGCTATTTTAAGCTACAGAAACTTATAATAGCGCCAAACATTCAACACTTCTATTATTGTCCAAAGAGAGTTCCCCACAGGCGACGTAAGAATAGGTAGGCAGTTGCCAAACACAATGGAAACTGCTATGACACCGTCATTTTGACGCCACTCGGCGTCACATGAGAATCCTATGACTGTCAAGACATTAAACTGGCGTCACTAGTGGATTTCCATTGCATAAGATCTTGTGTATGATTTGTATGATGATTTAATTGGGTTTCGTGGTATTAAAGATAATATTTAAAGTATGCGTGTGATGGTAACGTGATAAAATAAGAGTCAGATGCAGAAGGCGGTGGTCTTGATTATGGGGAAGCATAGTGAAAAGGTTCTTCACTCTGGATCCCTAAACTTTACTGGTTAGCTTGGGTATTACCACCTTGCTGCTATCGGAGCACTGTTTAAAACAAATTATAAAATATATAATTTGTAATTTCTTTCTTAAAGATATGTATAAAAAAAATGTATTTCGTCCCACAAGTAAATCAGGAAAGGAAAAAAAGGGCAAAGGAATCTTCTCAATGTTTTCTTTCGATGTCAGCGATGTTCAAGACAAACTGAAAAAGTAGATAAATATGAATTGAAAAAGTCGAATTGGTACTAGCCCGGTACCTTATGCATGAAAAACGCCTTCAACACTAGGCCGCCACGTTTTCAAAATATTTTTTTTATTATAGCCAAATTAATTTTATCAAAATCAAATCTCTTGACACGAGTATAGATTTATTTTGTTATTGTAAAAAAAAAATATAGTCATTTACATTTACAAAAATACATTCAATATTTAAGTTCATTTACTTTTAAATGTGACTTCCTCTAAAAAACACGGAACTAGCTCTTCTTATTACCTATTACAGATTACGCATGTCACCCCTTACACATAAACTCATGCACACACACACTCACAATAATAAAACTATGAGAATGAGACACAATTCTCGTAGCAACAGAGTCACGTAGCACGCACCGTGTGAATGTCCAGAGATGGTTCGTAGCACTGTAGCAGGTTGCTAACCTATTGTTCATTGGATTTTATACCTAACTGGTGTTTGATTGGTATTATTTTTAATTGGTTAATTTTTTCAGTAGCTTTGAAAAAAAAAACATTTTGTATTAAAAAAAAAAGAACTGCAACTTTGAGAATTTCTAAGATATTTTTAATTAATGATCGTATTTATAAAATTATAAAAGTTCGATTTATTTTTCTCTAAGGCCATTAATGTTATTTATATTTTATTGTTGACATTAATTTATTTGTCACTTTTGTTGTGTGATAGTTATTTTGACGAAATTTAAAATCTTATTAATTTTTAATTAACTAAATAAAATGACGATTGATTTCATTTATTTTTTTAAATACTTAATTTAGATAATAACGGATAAACTGGAATTAAACGATTTTTTTCCTTTTTATTATACGATTCCTGCCTTTTTTTGGAAGGCGGTCATCGAACCATTAGACTATATAGCTCCAAATATGTTACTGTTCTTTAAACAATGAGACACCTGTTATTATATCTTTTAATGACTGCACGATCCAGGAATCAACGGCCGCTGCTTATGACACTAAACTCATGCCATTCTGGACCGAACTAAGAAGACAAGTCAGGTGATTATGCCAAACTCAAACTCAAGCATTTATTTCAATTAGACCATTTACAGGCACTTTTGAATTGTCAAGAAAT
Organism: Caradrina clavipalpis; assembly: GCA_932526535.1. Taxonomy (NCBI): domain Eukaryota; kingdom Metazoa; phylum Arthropoda; class Insecta; order Lepidoptera; family Noctuidae; genus Caradrina; species Caradrina clavipalpis. Next base: position 15,582,245 of record OW052091.1, on the reverse strand, counting down.
TACAGTTTAATATTGAAGCTAGTTGCTCGTTCCAAAACGTAGGTGTCTATGGAGAAGTACGAGCAAGAAACTCCATGGACACTCTTTTCATTCAATCAAGACATTAATAATATGTTTTCGGACACCACACCGGATTTTATATAATTCTACTAGCTTCAATTATGAGTCCCATGAATGAATGATAAATATAGGTACATATTATTTGCTGAGTGATAACAGTTTAGAATAACATTCTTTGTGTAAATACATATTTCTTACTGTAGGCGGTGCTTGGCAGTCTGTGTATTTGCGCAAATAATCATTTTAAATGTATCACGATGGTGTTGCATGGTCCGCCTCGTGGTTATAAAGTTTGCGGATGAAGTCATGGACTGAAGTTAGTAATAATATCAGCATATTATTGTCCCAATGAGAGAAGGTATGAGCATTAATTACGATACTTGCTCAAAGCGGATTGGCGACTTCAAACTTTCCAGGTTTTTTTAGGATGTATTCTTTCACAGATGGCAGCAAGATAAACAAACTAGGAAAGTACAAATGCTTTTTTGAAAAAATCACATTAGTACTTTCTCCTTCATCATCATCAACATCAGCCTATCGCAGTCCACTGCTAGACATAGGCCTCACACAAGGCGCGCCACTGAACCCGATCTTCGGGTCTCTGTATCCAGTTACTGTCAGCCGCCTTGCACAGATCGCCGCTCCATCTCCCCGGGGGAAGTACTTGCTCCTTGCTCGGTATCAAACCTGCAACTTCATACATTTGAGGCGGGCGCCTTAACCACTGAGCCAACAAATGTATAAAGCCAGTAAAAAAATGAAACCTGCATCTATATAAAGCGTCGTAGCGTGGTATGCTCGTGCCTTCTCTGTACGAGAAGACGCCTTTGTCCTACAGTGGGACAATACTAAGTTAGTAATTGTTATCTAAGAGATTTTCAGGTACATTTCCAAATTACATACACACACAAACATGCAGCTTTACAATACATATATTTTGCACTGATTAGTACGATAAATAAATTAAATTGGCATTACCAAATTTGGTGCGATTCACAGCATACTACTAATTGACCACAAATTATTATTCTGATAAATATTTGTATTAATAATATGGAGTTCTTCCTATGGTCGTGACTTTGGGAAGCGGATCTAATGTCGATCACTATGTGTATAATGAGTGAAAAACAAAACATAATGGTGGTGAAAATCTGTACATTTTCATGACCAAATCAAAGACTACTTAATAACTACTTGTCTCTGCTCGGATCAAGTCTGCGTAAGCTTCAAAATTAAGACAAAGTCCTTGTTGATCCCACGTAAACACAAAAACGGGATAAAAATAATCTTATGTGTTCAACTAAATTCGTTCAACCATTGAAGTGTGAAAGAGTAACAAACATCCATCCATCGTCACAAACTTTTGCATTTATAATAGGATTACGATTACTACAAAAAGAAGCGACACTGACTCCCTGCCCCTTCCCCCACTACCAATTTAATGTGCGTCGCTTTTCCTCCACAGCACAGTTTTGTATTTTTTTCTCTAATGTGTATCCACCTTTGTTATCCAATCGCAGATATTTCTAGGATAACCCATGCTGAAAACACAGAAGAAACCTTCAGGTAGGTCATGGCAACTTGCAACAGGCCAAAAACATCTCTCAAGTGAACAGCCTAAGCATCTGCAGATCGCCAGCAGAATGATGCCATTCGTCAAATTCAACTACCAAACCCGGTTTTACAGTCATGGTCTAGTAACCACAGCCATAACCATAGATTACGATTACATAAACCTCTATCCCTCAGTGATTAGTCATTGACAACGCCCCAGAGCATGATATTTCATCACATCCGCTATAGCATAATTAGGGTATTCCCCAGTAACAACTAACACCCATAAAGTGATAGGAATTTCTACACTCTACATGGGTATTCCCTTGTTTTAATAGACGATATATACGAATATATACTTATTGTACACATTATTATATTTCACTATATTCCACCTACATCGTATATTAACTGCTTCATTAGCTTAAAGGTCTTAAGCGCCACTGCTACGCTAGAGGTCTTGGGTTCGATTCCCAGGTCGAGCAAAGCTTTAAAGGGTTTTTTATGAAATTCTCAGTAGCAGCTCGGAGTTAGGATTTGTGCCCGGTTAAAGGCATATTGGCTCGCATATTATATAGGACCTAAACATACCAGCGAACTGTGAGTGTATGTACACATCTGCCTAACCCTTTTTAAAATACAGGCGTGATCTGTTACGTGTGTTATGTTAACACTACATAATAATAACAAGGAATTTCCGAAACAACACCCAAATTAGAAAATCAGCTGCGAAAACAGAGGCACGGAGTTTTATCAATAATGTGTGTACGTAAGTACGTCACACAAAGCCGAAACTGGTTGACGTGTAATCGCGGCATGTCGTCAGCAGACGCGCTCCACGCGTTCCGCACGCACTCCCGTCGTGATCCAACGTCATGCCCACATTATAAGGGATCATCTTAGATAAGATTCGCATGGCGTAAGTTTTTGGATATTTCGGTAATGTTGCGTGCGAATTTAAAATTGGTTGAGCTAGTTTGTAGGAAATCTTTAAGTGAAACAAACACAACAACAGTGAAGCTACTGTGTTCCAGTTTGAAGGGTATGGGTGCCGGTGAAATTACAGGCACATGACATGAGAAATTTCAACTTTGTCCCTAGGATGGCAACGCGGTGTTGCAGATGTCTGTAGATAGCCCTGACCACTTAACATCAGGTGAACCGCGGGCTTTTTTGCCATCCAACGACATAAAAAAAACTTATTCCGCTGTGGGCGGAGCGGGAGGGAGTGTCAGACTCTTCTAACTAAAATCCATCCATGTGTCTTCTACAGCTTTTGCGTTCAAGAGTCGCGGTGAGTCTTTCATAAAAAAACCGCAAACTATATAGCATAGCTGGCGTGATGCCTTAGAGTCATTTATGGGAGAGCCAGAGAAGGCAACGTAGTAAAAAACATAGGGATGAGTGGAAGGCAATGGGGGAGACCTCTGCCCAGCAGTGGGACAATACGGGTTGAAAAAAAATACAGCATCATCTGCCTAGCCTTTTTCCAACTATGTTGGGGTCGGCTTCCAGTCGAACCGGATGCAGCTGAATATCAGTATTTTACATGGAGCGACTGCCTATCAGACCTCCAGAACCCAGTAATGGGTAATACGATACTCTTGGTAAGACTGGTTGTCAGACTTTCTGGCTTCTGACTAACTGTCTGTCAAAGATCTACAAATGACAAAAAATACAGCAAAGAGTATTTAGTTATACGGACGGTTATTTTCTCGGATATTTATTCTTCAAAAGAATTACAAATTCTCTACAAGAATACAAATAAAAATTATGTTTCTGTACAATAAACGTCTTGACGTGTCTTAAACATATCGGCGAAATGTAGGCGTATATTGGTGCATCTCTGCCTAACCCCTCGGGGAATACAGGTGTGATGGTACGTTCTGTACAATAAAATACTGACCACCGCTGCTCTGCGCTGTTGCACCGCTTAAGTACAATAAAATTGCAACGAAATCAATAAATAAATAGTTAGTTAATTGAATTGGCAAAACAATAATTCTATGGGGGAATCACGTTTTGATAGCTCATAAATGAACGTCAATTAATTGGTGGTGTGGTTTGTGGTGTATATGTTACCTTGAACCACAATGAATGAATTCGCAATGCAATTTGGGATTTTTATAAACCACTTTTTAAAGGCTTGGGTGTGACCGACCGGTTGTGGAATTACATCATGGACCCTGGTTATTTCTGGCCACACGAGGGAAGCGAACGTAGGGCGACAGACTCGGGTGTATTATTTTTAGGTTCATTGCCAAGCCCTTTTACTGTTTTAACTTTAATTGTTTTGTTAATGTGTCGTTCAGACAAAGGTTAAATTCTATACTATGCTATTTTTTTAATATGGCGAAATGCTGGTGTCGAATATTTCATCATTGTTAAAAGTGAATTGGAATAGTGTAAGAAGTGTACTTATAGTAGATCTTAGTGGGTAAGTCGGCTGCCGCGGGAGACCCTCCGGGCGTCGGGAGCCGCGAGACGACTCCCGGCCACCGTAGACGCGGGTGGACAGTGAGCAATGGGTAGCTCACCGTCCGTACGTTAACTTAAAGACAAACCGTGTCGACGGCGCGTTCGTGTTCCACGCGCGCCTCAAAGAGATGTCAGCAAATATTCGGAGGGGCCACTAAGGGCCATGCCTGCCGGGGCTGCGGATTGTTGGAAAGAGAAGAAGAACCAGTCGGGGACCGTGGAAGGATCACGTATGCGCCCAGGATCACCATCATAAGTGTAGGAAAGGAACACCTTACACCGGGGTAGTTTCCAATGAGTAAGAGTCTGACATACCTCTCCACTACCCTCATGGACCGAGACATCCAGGAGGATTTTCCATCACGGAAAAGGAAAGAAGGACGGTTTTAAACTAGATAGATATTCAAAGTGGAATAAATTCTAATAATATAACTTGTATAAGGTATTATTTCGTAACATTTGTAAGTAATTATTAGTTATCGTACGTATGTGTAATTATTGTCGGAACCGCGGTGTGAGGCGCCTGCGTTGGTTACACAGACCGCTCGTCTTGTAAGGAAAATTCTATGAAATACCTACACGTATTATACAGTAATAGGGCGTTTACACACCGATTTATTTATGTTACACAAAGCAATAATTATGTTAACAAAATAATATTTATTAAATAGTACCTACTAGCTACGTAAAGCGTGATGTCACGCGCGTTCAGTTACGTCTTTGGTTACTGCTCCGCCCCCGTTGGTCGTAGCGTGATGTTCTATACGTATAAACCTTCCTCTTAAATCACTCTATCTATTGATGAGAACAAAATTAAAATCCGTTAAAATCCGTTAAAAGATCTAACCGTACAGAGGGACAGACGGCTTTGTTTTATACTATGTACAGAATCCTACATACAAATTTATTTATTTAATTTAAATAGTCTTCATTGTAACGATAACATGGTCAGCTATGTCCATCTAAATGTCACAATTTGCTGTGTCATTATATTTTTATAGTAAGTTCCACTACCCATGACTAAACTGAGAGTACTGATCACGTGTAAACGATGTGATTTAGAAGGTATTTAAATGAGACAGTAAACAGCTGTGCTGGGTAAGCACAACATGTTTTTATTTTTCATTTGATGTAAGGAGTATTTAAGATATTTGTGTCATTTACCTCACATTGTTCCTCAAACTTCATTAACTTCACTTCTACGTATACATCTTCACTAATATTAAAAAGAGGAAAGTAGTATTCTTGACAATTCAAAAGTGCCTGTAAATGGTCTAATTGAAATAAATGCTTTGACTTTGACTTTTGGATTTTTGTATGTAATAAATTAACTTAAAAACTACTGGACCGATTTCAAAAATTCTTTTGCCGTTAGAAAGCTACATTATTCTTGAGTAGCATAGGCTATATAACATCACGCTACGACTCACGGGAGCGGAGCAGTAACCAAAGACGTAACTTAAAGCGGGTGAAATAAGCTGCACGGACGAAGTCGCGGATAGTTCGCTAGTTTTTTTAATATAATACCAGCTTATTATCGTCCCATTGCAGGACAAAGGCCACTTCTTATACAGAGAAGGCAAGACCATTGGTTCTTCCACGGATTTGAACTCATATCCTCATGTTCATACATGAGGAGGCGGGCGCTTTAACTACTGAACATCACGTTATATTATTAAAATGATTCATTAAATATGTTTGTTTCTTTTTTGCATTCATAAGTATGTAAATCTTGTAATGTAAAAGCGAAAGTTCATTCACACACTGATTAAACACGAAATCTTGAAACTTACTTGACCTATGAAGCTGAAATTTGACATGGAAAAATAATTGACGATTATTCTTTAGGGTCCGCGAGGCGTAAGCTAAGCTTTGCATTTGTGTGAGTACAGATAGTGTAGGTGTGACGTCGGCCTAGTGTGCGAGAAGTCTTTGATTGGCTGAAACCCATTTTAAACCCAATAGGCTCGCCCCCTATTACATGGGACCTAAAACATACCGGCGAACTGTGGGTGTGCATTGGTACACCTCTGCCTAACCCTTCGGGGAATACAGGCGTGATGGTATGCATTTTAACCGAGTGCAATTTTCTAGTTTTGGTAATCACTCACACTTCTTTTTTCTTATTACTGAAGCCAAAATAAACAAAACAATAACTACTTAATTACTCTTTTGTTTTTCTTTGCAACTAATTCTTGATGCCTGCCAGTAAGTTGGCAGCGTTCTGTGAATGTCATATCAACCGCAGGGAATTCCCTGCTCACCTCAAAGTAAGTAAGCGTTAAGATACAAGTACCGACTCGTCCAAATTACCATCAATTGCACAATCTTACATATTTGTGTGAAATGTGCAACTGCACAGTATTATTCACGTTAAATGCACAATGTTTTTGTAAACAAAGCTTTTGATTTCGACATGTTTGGAACTGTTGAATTTGTTTGTGACCAAGTTTGCGAGTTTTGCGACTAAACTAATTTTATAATTAAATAAGTATTATGTCATAGATTAATTAACCGGACATGCATAGCTTATTGTTGTATCAACCTGAAAAAAGTGGGTGGGGCTGTGTCGGGGCACACGGCCGTTGGTTTACTGCTAACATATACAGAGTGGAAATTTATTATGCTACCTGGAGGGAAAGTACTCTAAATACTTGAGTTAGCAAATTTTACTGAAAGGAAACATTCCTTTATTTTTAAAAAGAAACAAAACTGTATTTAAATAATTTTGAAAATACGCTTGCCACACCCGGGAATCGAACAGACTAAAATCGGATAAAATAGCATCCTGTACTTTTATGGCACTTATCGATAGGGTCAATCACAAGGATCCACCCTGTATACTAATCCGTATGTGATTCTAAAGACAGAAATCAAAAGAAATAGCAAGAGAATGAAGGCACACCCTTAGGAATAAAATAAAGCTTTGACAATCTTTATTTTATTAACATCTAGCTTCTTCTCGCGATTTTATCCACAGCATGTACACTAGCTATGTGTGGCTCTCCATCAGTGAAATAATTTTTGTAGTCATTTGCGACCAGACCAACGGGGCGATCCAGGAACGTACCACACGAACTAAATTAGTTAACTTAAACTACATCACTTTTGACATGAACCGTCTTTAAAATTACATACGGGTACCAAGCCAGTTAGTAACTAAATAGGTTTCAATCTTTAATACTAAATGCGACTCGCTGACATAGGCGTTTCACATTCCCGACACAGCCCCACCCAATTTTTGAAGTGAAAACTAGCGGCGCGGCGTTGTGCACTTTTTTTGGAATGGGTAAAAAATGTTAAACTCGCGTCAGGACACGTGACCCTGATCGAAAATTCGTGCAAAATTATTCCCTAACCATTCCAAAATATGAAAAATGCACAACGTTAATATTTAAGTTTTCACTTCTGCCCGCACTCCCGGAGTGCAACCCGTCGTTTTTTTTTAATCCGCCTCAATTTAAATCCACAAATTTTTCCACTACATCTGTTATTTACGATTAAACTTTGCGCCATTGAGTATAAACTAGAGTAGAGGCGGGAATTAACACGGGATCAAAATAAACGCGCTAGATATAGAGGTGTGCCACGGGATTGTGGACTTTGCACCCGATTCTATTTTAGTTGCAAAACATTACACACCTACTTGGTTACCTATATCTGTTTGTCTGTCTGTTCACTCTCAATTTCTTTGAGTAACAGAATTTACGAGAAGATTGAAGGTAATGATGCCAACGGAAAGCTTCAAAACAAAATGATTAAAAACATATGCTAGTTGCCCGTGACTTTGTTCGCGTTAATGTTGGTTATGACGGGGTTTAATTTTTTTTTAAGTGTTATTGGGTTTTCCTATGAAATTCTCAGTAGCAGCTCGAAGTTCGGATTTGTGCCCAGTTTATGGCAACAGGCTCGCCCCCTATTACATGGGACCTAAATATACCGACGAACTGTTAGTGTACTTTGGTACACCTCTGCCTAACCCTTCAGGGAATACAGGCGTGATGGTGGTTATTTTTTTTGAGCGGAACCTTAATTTAATTTTGAATACTCTTTTTTACCCTCTATTACATTAGGTATTTGCCAGTGAAAGTCTAGCTAAAACCAGTCAAGCCGTTTTGGATATTGGAAACAGACAGACGGACAATTTTTTTATATCAGTTATTGTGTAAGTACCGTGGAAACGTTCACATTTATTTTGTGAAAAGCTGTTGTTTTGACATTACACACAGACACTTCAATCTTGTTTATTTGTATAGACATTTTTTTTACACTCTCGCTTTCGGCTCCGGTTGCTATCCGGTGACTACCGGCTTCCCTTCTGAAGTTCGGATCAACAGCTGCTCTACCAACATTGGCAAATGATACAGACGAATATACAGTATATACGTGAGCACGTATACTGTTTACTATTGCCAAATTAAGTCATACTGGCGGTATTTTTACTACACTGTCAAATGAAAATATTGCGAAAAACAGTGTTTGATTTTTTTGTTTGTTTTGACAATAAATAGTGTTAAATTCAGAAGAATAAAGTTGCATAGCTCATCATCATCTGCTTAACCTTTTCCCAACCCTTTTTTATGTTGGGGTCGGCTTCCAGTCTAACCGGATGCAACTGAATACCAGTGTTTCACATGGGGCGACTGCCTTTTTGACCTCCACAACCCAGTAACTGGGCAACACGATACCTCTTGGTTAGACTGGTTGTCAGACTTCTTGGTTTCTGACTATCCGTAACGATTGTCAAAGATCTACGAATGACACTCCCTCCAACCTTCCCATGGCCCTTCCAACAAAAATGATATACGGGCCGAATCGTGGGGCGGCTGCGGACATAGCACCCTTGGCAATCTTTTTACGGTCCGCAGGCGCTTCTTGATCCCTACAAACTGCGCATGTGTGCATCTATGAATGACAGTAATAAAGTTCCATAGCTAATTGTGTGTAATAGAAACAAAATTTTCACCGGCCTCTCTCTGACGAAAATTGACTTTTCGCTACTGCCAGTCTCAACTGTAATAACAAACTTTTCTCACTAGTATAATAAAATATCCTATTTTATTACATTAGTAGATGTTTAAAACCCAGAGATTCCTCTCAACCTTGTCATAAAACAACACAGCCGTCACGCCTACCTACGTTCCCGGAAACAGACTCATACAGACTCATACAACTCAGTGAAACATAATCCACTAAAATACACCCACAGTTTGCATTCAGTGTAAACACAAAACTATTCATGATTATTCAAAAGGATCGTAATACTTAAATGCTCTGTTGGTCTCGTGGTGGTAAGCGTCACTGCTACGCTAGAGACCTTGGGTACGATTTCCAGGTCGAGCAAAATGTTGTTGGGTTTTTATATAAAATTCTCAGTAGCTCGGAGTTAGGATTTGTGCCCGGTTAATGGCATTAGGCTCGTCCCATATTACATGGGTGTACATCCATACACCTCTGCCTAGCCGTTCGGGGAATACAGGCGTGATACTATGGTATGGTTGAATGCTCGGCTCCTATATGCAAAACGGATAGTTTATCTAACCAGTCGTAATCCTTTTGAATACTTGACTGGTCGTTTGAGAAAATTCTAGTGACAATTTTGAATGCAGAAATATTTTCAAAAATTATGGATATAAACTTACCCGTATGCTGAAAAATAAACTCCAATAACAGCGAAAATACGAAAGCATTTGTTTGTTAGTATGATTTACTAATACCGGTCGGTAAGTTTTAGGAATCGGGCCATAATGTATCGTAATATTTAAATACTGTTGGTAGAACAACACGCCGTGGCCCAATGCTACGCACACACGTGACCTGCGCACACGCAGCCGAGGCGTGCGAACCGACCACTCCCCTCAATGACGCCGACTATACAGTAAACAGCACTTCAGCAACACTTGTAGTACAAAAACCGCCCATACTGCTACGTCATAAGGGCGCTATCAATGTCAAGCTGTTACTATCGAAGCGGCTGAGTATACGCTAGGGATACTGGTTCGAATTCGACCTTATGCGATTTTGAACTAAAATAGCAATAGTGAGAATTTTAGCTGCTGTCTGTGACTTAGTTTTAGTTTAATTTTGTACGTGAACTAAGTAATTTTAATGGCGAGATGGTCCAGTGGTTAAGGCCTCTCTTGCAGGAGGGTTCGATAATTTATTTGGCCCTAGAACCATGCATATGTTCAAAAATGTTTTTTTTTTATTTTAATGTTGGACCTGACAGATTCTTAAAAAAATATTGCTTTATTCAGACGTTAGCTGGAAAAAAAGTTATGAGTCCACAAACTTACAGAAGGTAAAAAAATACTTGAAAAAAAATATTCAGGGCGCCATCCACGGCCAAATAAATTAGGGCTGAGTAAGTAGCAGATGACGCCACCTATCCACCATTTTCGTATGTTCAACGTTCTGCCAAACACCCTGTATTACAGGTATTATGATTGGTTTTGGTGACCGATATCGTGGCTGACAGGAGACACGAAAGATTATGGTGTTTATCAAAACAAATCCTCTAGTTCAAGTAGTATCTGGTTGGTACACCTAAAAATACAGCGTTGTTATAAAGCGTCATGTAACAGCAAATGAGACAGTTTAAATCACAACTGACATCGGTAACCATGTCAGAGGCCCTTGAGGCGGTTTAGAAACTCTGACACTAGGGTGTGTGGGGTCGTTAGAACTTACTGTCCACACGACAAAGAAAAAATACACAACTTTGACAATATGTAAATGGAATAACAGCTTACCTAAAGCTAGCTTCATCTGCCTAAATTCTTTGAGAGAGAACTCTACAGAATACACCAGTAGTTTTTGTTTTTCACCTATTCGGCCTTGAGCTTCATTCTACATACCTACCTAAAATTGGTAGTAAATAAAAACATGATTAGTATTACTCAGAACACGTGTGCCGAATCAATGTGTCGAAAAAATCAGAAGGAAAAACATTCAAAGAAAGAAGCCTTTGCCCTACGCGTTTACCTCATCATTATGAAAATATTAGGATGTCGTAAAGCGGCTTGTGAACGAACGTCGTTTTCTTCCACATAGAGATTCTTACTTCCTGATGAGAGGAGATTGTAAAGCTCTTTGTGAAGAAGCTCTTCCGGGAGGAACTACCAATTCCATCACACTTATTTATATATTAAAATACCAACTTGAATTTACAGTAAAAAAAAAACAAGACAAACAAGTTATAGATCAGTAAAAACATAAAATTAAAGAAGTTAACATAAAAAGGAAAATGGAAATCATATTAAAAGTAAAATTATAAAACAAAAACGTGATTTTAGATAAAATTAAATGAAGTCAGAATTACATACATACATACACATACATACATAAACTCACGCCTTTTTCCCATGGGGGTAGGCAGAAACCACGGACCGCCACCTGCTACGATCCTTACACACTCCTTTCGCCTCGTCCACATTCATACATCTGGTCATACAAACACGCCGGTTACGAGTACTGCGCACCTGACCTTTCTGAAGAACCTCACCGATAAGGTCAAGGTAGGTCTTTCTAGGGCGTCCCCTCCCGGCATTGCCCCTCACATCTGCCATGTAAATCCCTTTTGTTAGTCGCCTTTCACTCATCCTCTCAACATGACCGAACCATCTAAGCATACTCTTTTCAACCTTTGTCACTACATCCTCTTTTAAACTGCAACGCTGTCGTATAATTTCATTCCTCACTCTATCGTTCAACGTTACACCACACATACTTCGCAAGGAACGCATCTCCACAGCATTAATCCGACTTTCATGCCTCGTTTGCCATACCCAACATTCACTTCCATACGTAAGTGTAGGCACCAGCACGCCATTGTGCACAGCCAGTCGAGCCTTTTTGGACATCGACTGGTTGATTACAACCGCATGTATAGCACCATTCACTTTATTTCCCGCATTTACTCTCCTCTCCACATCAGCATCAATCTTACCGTCTCTTGTAAACATACTGCCCAAGTATACAAACTCATTCACTTGCTCCACACTCACATCATTTGTCAAGTCAGAATTATTGTATAATTAACAGTAAAAATAATCTCACACACACACTTACTTCTTCTCAAAGAAAAAAAAGCAAAGCTTTGGTCGAGCAAAGTGTTATTGGGGTTTTCTAAGGATTTGTGCCCGATTAATGGCATTAGGCTCGCCCGCTATTACATGGGGCCCAAACATACCGGCGGACTGTATGTGTGCATTGGTACACCTCTGCCTAACCCTTTGGGGAATACAGGCGTTATGTGTGTATAACAAATTAAGATCATTCTTGAAAAATGATTTGTTGTTTTTTCCTGTTATTGTAGACTTGACTGTAATGTATAATAATTAGGTATTTATTATTTAAATCTAAGTAACACAAAAAATAATAATTACATTACAAAGTATGTGCAATTTATTAAAAAAGGGAAGCTCATAGGGCATCAAAATACTCTTCCGCATCGCTGTCAACGTTTAATTAATCTGTACTTTTAAACTAATAATATTATTAAAAGGTAAAGTTTGTGAGGTTGTACGGATGGATCTACTGGACCGATTATGAAAATTATTTTACCCATGGAAAGCCACGTTGTTTGTGAGTGTCATACATAGCCTGTAATAAATAAATGAATTATGGTTTGATTTTCATACTCCTAAGAGTGATTGCCTCTGCGCTTTTCTAGTAGTCGCAACTGTTGATTGTACTGTAGCTTTCAGGAGTCGCAGTAATTGGGAGTGATGTGGCGGGCTAGCTCTCAAAACCGTAAAGAAAAACAATTGTGAGGAATCCTGGTACCTGGAACTAAGCTACAGTTTATCGAAACTATGAGTCGATGGTGCATCAGTGATTTTATTATTAATAGATTCTTGAAATGAATGAAAATTCGACTACCTACAGTTTTCTTTAAAACAGGAAGTCTTAACTCAAAAATTTCCAGCGAAACATTAGGAATACGAAGAAAAACATTATCCAAGTACATTATTTCTTGTAGCTCATACATTTATCTAATTTGTAAGTACCTGTATTTGTGTACCTGACTCTGGGTTTCCCCTCTCAAATTCACGCTACCACCCACATATACCGTAAAACTGGGGATCTATTCTGTAAACACTTGGTGAATTCCACTGAAGTGCTACCCACCCCACCCGACCTATCTAATCATAAAGATTCATAACCTCAATCTTACATCACTTAAGGGGCTATCTGAATACAGGACACCGTAAAATACTCATTTTTTGTCTCATAGTCATAGTATTGGTACATATTAAAAGCCTAAAAAAAAGCATTGTCGAGGGTTCAAAGAAAAGACTTATCTTTAAATATTTCATGAAAATAAAACAGTATCATGGTAAAAAATATCATATAAGAGAACGTAAAAAAACATTTTCGTCGCATAGACATCTCTAAAGAGCGTTAATTAGCTATATGACTCTAGGTAAAGATATTTTAGGGAATTTCATGAACTAAAGACATATTTATTTATTTATTTATTTATTTATTTATAGTTAATTAAAACGGTTACACACCAATTACAATAATTGACCATTCTAGGTCAATTATTGTAATTGGTGTGTAACCGTTTATATATAACCGCAAATAAAAAAAAAACAAAAAATAATAAAAAAAAAAAACAATAACAAAACCAAACACCGTCAAACCGTCCGTCCGTCCGTCCGTCACCGTTAATATCTATAAACTAGCTTCTAACTCAGAGCCAAATTTCATCCAGATCCGTTCAGCCGTTTGAGCGTGAAGAAGAGAGAAACACACAAATTTTTGCCTTAATAATATTAGTGTGAAGTGTGAGTATTCCTACCAGAATAGCACTACTAATGCTACGGATTGACGAATCACTCGATCTCACTACACTTAAATTCCGACGATAAGAAAACTTAACTCTATTCCACATTTACTGATGATTTTTACAGAATAACACAGCTGATCTAGAACAAATTGTTACTCGTATCGTGTAATAGGTAAACATAGAGTTTAGTCTGGAGTTATAGCTTACACTAACATCTGGAGAGTAGCGGTGACGTCAAACATTACACCTCGGAGAATATTGTTTACTTTCCAACTAACCTAGGAAAAAAGTGTTTTAATAGTGTTCTTGTTGTCTACGTAATACTCTGCTTTAGTCTTTATTTCTTCATCGAAGAAACTCGGAAACTTTATTTTGGGTAATCCTTTAATCATTGTATATTTTGAGAATGTTAATTTCTCAGTAGCCGGCTGGAGTTGGAGATGACCTGGTTAGGGTCGCAGGAAATTACTGGATGGGGGTAGCGCAGGACCGGTCATTTTAGCTATCTTTAAAGGAAGCCTATGTCTAGCAGTAGATGTCATTCGGCTGATCATCATCTGCCTAGCCTTTTCCCAACTATGTTGGGGTCGGCTTCTAGTAGAACCGGATGAGCTGAATATCAGTATTTTACATGGAGCGACTGCCTATCAGACCTCCACAACCCAGTAATGGGTAAAACGATACTCTTGGTAAGACTGGTAGTCAGACTTTCTGGCTTCTGACTAACAGTAACGACTGTCAAAGATCTATAAATGACAGCCGGGACCAACGGCTTTACGTGCTTTCCGAGGCACGGAGGAAACTCGCTATGGTAAATGGTCACCCATCCACAGACCAACCTCGGCAAGCGTGGCTTAACCCGGAAGATCGGTCTATGCGGCTGTAATTATTTAGCCACGAGCTCCTAAAATCGAAATCAAATCATTTATTTTGCTCTGAATGTGGGTACAGAATAAGATGGAAAGATACAATATCAGACAGTCATGATGATGAGACTGGAGCTTGAAAATAGGTAGTGTAACACCCTCGTGCCTCGAAAGGCATGTTAAGCCTTGGCGTCACTCCAATCGTGTTGGATTGTCATCCTATCTGGAGCCCACCTGTGTTCGCGCTCAGACTTGTGCATTTTTAATGGATTTTGTATTTTTCTGACCTAGGTCGAACCCAGGACCCACACACAGAAGGTCAACTTTGAATTTGTATTATTGAAAGTCTCTTACAGTTCCCTCATTTCTTTCTAACAGACATTAAGAGTCACCAATGAATTCATGGCTTTTTTAGTTGATGATGCAGTCGTTCAGAATAATACTGAGTGATTGACGTAATATCGGAAGGTAATGTCACAGAACATGGCAGTGTGAACCGATAACGGATTAGTCAGCGGTGTGACGCCCCCTGCATACCATGACCCAAATAGATGATAATAAGGTACTTGTAAATACTTCTTTAACGACCTGATTAAGACCGAGGATGCAAGCCGCTTTCAACCGGTTCTTTTGGAAATCTATGGGGGAGGCCTATGTCCAGCAGTGGACGTTATGCGGCTGATATGTTGATGAAATGCTTACTACTTGTAGAACACCACTTCTGCCACAGCTATCGTCATGATGACTCAGTGGTAAAGGTGCCCGCCAATCATGCATGCGGTTGTGGGTTCGATAACGGGTAAGTACCAATGTAACTTCCAATTCTTATTTACTTTGTAAGTTTTTCTTGGACATCACTGCATTAGTGAAGGAAAGCATTGTGTGGAAATCCGGACCTATAATTAATAGAAGTCTGAAATCGCCAATCCACCTTCAGCAAGCGTGGTGATCAATGCTTGCGCCTTCTCTGTGTGTGTGTTTAGGCTGTGTGAATGTAGCTAACACAGCTTAAATAAATAAATAAATAGAAAATAAATAAATACTCAAATTAAAAAAAAAAAAGTTGCAATTTTTTTCTGCTATTTTGCAAACGCGTCCTTAAGTACTTACAAATACAACTTAAATTAAAAAATACACACGCATATCCTCCGTCTTTTTGTTGCATTCCATGTCGTGTCCAACTGCAACTTTATGATTCACCTGCCCAAGTTCGATGACATTTTGTAAGCCAATGTTATTTTACATATTTTTTAAAATATCTATTATTTATCATATTTTAATGTTGAAATCCACGGCCATTCTTCAGCCTTCAACATTGAAAATCGACGAGTACCAATAATTTTTATTAATCACTAGATTTTTGTCTCGACATTCGGACAAAAGCTAGGTAGCAATAATCTTTCTCTATTAATATTTAAGTTTTCGTACAAAAACATGAAAACTTACAATTTGAGTTCGGTCTAGAATATTATGTTATTTTTTATCTAGTACAAGTGTTAGCTACGGTATGCAGGCAAGTACATTTTCCATGCTATAATTTTAATTATAACACAATATTAGATCTAGGTAACGTGCATACATAATCAGGCTTAAAACAAAAACGAATCTACATATAACTAGTCAATTGTTTGTTTGGTGGGTCTGTTTATTACATTATTTGTGGAAAATTTGCAATCGTAAAATGTAATGGTTTCAACCCATACACACAACATACAGGAACAAATATTCCAAGCACTTCTCCAACAAACCTCGAAACCTAAAAATAGTTAAACCGAAACTTTCCACACAAACTATTCGCTAACTAAAAGTCTGCACAGCGTCTACCAATGTCATAGAAAACACACACTTGGCACATTGCTCGTAGAATATCAATCGTGTGGCGGTGGGCGTGCGCTCCACGCGATCGTCGCGTGCGCATGTGACGTCACAGCCGCGCCCGCACCTGCGCAAGAACATTGACACACAAACTGTGAACGAAATGAGATACAGATATTCTAGTAGCAGTCGTTGTGATGTTAATGTTGTTGTTTTGGATGTAATCGACTGATTTTAAATAGATCTTAGATGTTTTGTCTGTTGTCAGGGTTTTTTTTCGGATGGGAAGTCATCACTGCCTCGTTAGCCTAGTGGTTCCAAGCACGATTGCTACGCTAGAGGTCCTGAGTTCGATTCCCAGGTCGAGCAAAAAGTGTTACTGGGGTTTTCTATGAAATCCTCAGTGGCAGCTCGGAGTTTGGATTTGTGCCCGGTTAATGGCAATGGCTATTACATGGCACCTAAATATACCGGCGAACTGTGGGTATACTTTGGTACACCTCTGCCTAACCCTTCGGGGAATATAGGCGTGATGGTATGGGAAGTCATCAAATGACTTCTCTCGGCCTAAGCGGGGCAGGAGGGGGTATCAGACTTTATTGACTAAAACCCATCCATGTTCCTTCTTGTGCCCTTTGCGTCCCGGGGGCACGGTATCTCTTTCGAACAACCCGCAGCCCCGGCAGGCATCGGCCCTGACTGGCCCCTCTGATTTGCTGACATCTCTTTGAGGCGCGCGTGGAACACGAACGCGCCGTCAACACGGCCTTTCGTTATTTAACGTACGGACGGTGAGCTACCCATTGCTCACCGTCTACAGGCCCAGTTCATAGGGGTGGACCGGGAATTTGTGAAACCGTTTTCTACATATATAATAATGCATACAATTAGTATTTATTTTTATTTTTATTTTCTATAATTAATTTCAACTCAGTAGCGAATAGAATCTTCTTTTAATTTTAGAAAAAACATTAGTATGCTGATATACAAATATTATTTTGTACGGACGGTCTACTTAGTTTTTTCCTGGTAGAACCTGTTTTTTTTTGGTTTATTCTTGGAATCATTGCCACTGAAACAAAAACATCATATTCTCCTACCAAAACATTTATTTAGGGTTCCCTACCCAAAGTGAGCCAACGGGACCCTATTACTAAGTCTCAGTAGTCTGTCCGTCTGTCTGTCAGCAGGATCTCATGAACCTTAACAGTTGAAATTTTCACAGAGTGTCTATAACAACAAATAATAAAATGTAATTAAAAATTAAATGTTGTATTAAATATTCCATGAGAATTGGCAAGACAGCGCAGAATCGTGATAGATCGAAGAAATGGAGTAAGGCCTTTGCCCAGCAGTAGCACAGTACGGGTTCGTTATTCCCCGAAGGGTTAGGCAGAGGTGTACCAAGGTACACCCAACAGTTCGCCGGTATATTTAGGTCCCATGTAATAAGGGGCGAGTCTATTGCCATTAACCGGGCACAAATCCAAACACCGAGCTGCTACTGAGAATTTCAATAATATAATGAATAAATATCAAAAGGTGGTAGGGAACTCTTCATAAGCCAATCCACTAGCACTTGACCTGTTTTTCAAATACCATGACATCATATGTAACACGTAATTTCCAAGTTCCTCCAAGTAAAACGGGTTAGCAACCACGGAATCAAGTCTCACGAACCAACCACTCAATACAATAAGCGATACGGATCTCACGCACACACACACACAACTCTAAACAAAAACATGAGTACACCGCGTGCAATGCGCGTGCGACTGCAGAGTTCGAGATTCTTCCGATTTACATTTACATTACCCGGGGTGACCTAGCAACTATGTTGTCACTTGAGAATTAAAGTTTTGTGGTGTTTATTTGTTAATTTAAAGTTTGTGCAACAAAAAGTAGAGCGGACTTAATGATTTGGGCATTTTCTACTAGTCGACTTGTAGTGGGCAGGTGCAAATTGTGCTAGCGTAAACCTCAAAACAATTACATAGATACATTGGAAATATACATAGGTACAAAAATAAAAGAAACAATTTTTTAATGTATAATTGTAATTTATAGGAATTGTGGTTTTAAAAAGCTGGAGAGTTTATTTATTTGAACGTGCTAATCTCCGGAATTTCTGCTGTGATGGTAAAAATTCTTTCACTAATCGGAAGTGCTATAAGCTATATTTTATCGTCAAAAAATTTAGGCACCTCTAGGAGACCGTAATTAACTTAGGCGAAGTCGCGGACAAAAGTTATATGGAATCATTTTTTTTTTGTTATAAATATGTGAATCATCAAATGACTTCTTTCGCTCTGAACGGAGCGGAAGGGAGGGTCAGACTGTTGCTGACTAAAACCCATCCGTGTTTCTCCGAATGCCTATTGCAATCCATAGCCGCAGTGGCTCTTTCAAATAAATTCCGCAATAGAAAATACCTACCAGAACACTTAACTTTTTGCTCTACTAATAGTACTAATACGTAAAATGGGTAATTGTACTTCGCATCTTATCTTTAATCTGATGCCCTTCGATAAGGTTGGGACGGTGTTGTGATTTGTACAGTCACACCCTTTTCTTACTACGCAGTTGAAATATTATTTATTTTTCAATACTACTAAAGATTTAAAAGTCGTAGTAACACGCTACAGTTGCGTGCTATGAACTCATTTCAAATCTTACTACATACGAAGGATGGATGGATGTTTGTTGCACAATCACGGCAGAACGGCTAAACGAATGTGGATGAAATTTGGCACATATATAGATTATAGCCTGGAATCTGGCCCTTGACTCAACCGCCCAACGCAACGGTAGTGGTTATACTTTTAAAAACCATTTTTAAGTGTTTTGTACGTCTATCTGTTTGTGCCGGCTAATCTCCGAAACGGCTGAATCGATTCTGACGGAATTTTCACTGACAAATAGCTGATGTTGTAAGGAATAACTTAGGCTGCTTTTATTTTAGTATACAAAAATGGAGTTCGCGTGATGCCGTGATGATTAACGCAGACCATAAAATCACCATCCCGCCTGTATTCCCCGAAGGGTTAGGCAGAGGTGTACCGATGTACACCCACACCATAAAGTCAAAGACGCAAAATAACAGATAATGTAAAACGGCCATTTGATACTGCTTACAGGCGTAGAGCCAAAGTGTCACTATTTATCCATTAAGCAAAATTTACTATACCATAAACTCAGGAAGTTATTGACAAATGTTGGCTCAAAGGCGACACATATTGTGCTCTTGCGCATGACGAAGAAACATGACATGACAATGATGAAGGAATGGTCTTCGCTAATGATCATAGTGTAGGCAGGTACTGTGGTGATGATCAAGTGTATTGCCCTGAAAAGAAGGGCTAGATGTTTCAATACACTAAGTCGTAAAATGGATCTTATTGCATCGCTGGTAGGATCACTATGTGTTGTTTACTTATGCGTGTTTTTTACGTTACATTGCAGCAGTACAATAATGGATTCCCTTTTTAATTTTGGTCTAGAGTTTCGATTGTTTTATGCCTACATTTTTAATAGTTAATTGAACTGTGTATGTTAATAATTAATTGATGATAAATTAAATTGTAATTTTATTTTCGTATCAATAATTGTATGTTTGTCCCTCACTAGTGTGTTAAAAAACGTCGTATGACAGGCGTGAGCATTTATTATTATGGTCTTTACCTTCAGCTTGGGCTACAATTCAGCCTCGACCGTAATGGCAAACTTATCTACTACTTATGAACTACCTTTTGGAAAGGGCAACTAGATATAATTTTTGTTTTCTTGTAAATGGCGATCAAAAGTGCCTTTTAATGGTCTAATTGAAGTAAATGATTTGACTTTGGCTTTGATTATGCAACATCATTAGTAGGTACTAAGGTACTACGTGCTCCAGTAATTAGGTAACACGTCATTAATGTAACTAATGCGTTATGACAAAGGGAAATAATTAAGGTTAAATAGTTTAGGAACGTGATTGTAGCCACGTATACTGGAGAAAGAACCAAGGCAAACGGTCTTTCTAGTGTTTCATTATGCCCAAATATTTAGAGCTTTGTGTACCAGCTCGCCCGGAGAAGTTCTACCATCATACTGCCCCGGTTTGAATGGTATGGGTACCGGTGTAATTACAGGCACATGAGACATTTTAATTTTATGTCTGGGATGGCAACGCGTCGTCTTAGGCAGAGGTAACCACTTAACATCAGGTGAGCCGTTGTCGTCGGCTTGGTTGTCATCCAACGAACCGTAAACCGTCTGTAACCGATGGATGCATCGGTTATAGCTACGAGTTAGTCTAGATTTGTGCGTACCTCAAAAATATCATTAACAATCAGACTGGCAACCTCAAAATATAGCCTAACAAATTACCTATCAACGAATGATAATTTCCTGATTGAGGAAACATTTTATAATTAAGGTTAAGTAGTTTGAATACATGACTGCACCAACGTAAGCAGTTAAATTGCTTGTATGATTAAATCATAGGCACTGGCCTTGTAACCTTGGCTGGATAGATTTATTTACAGACTTAAGAAAACACAATAAAAGCAAAAATTCCATGGAGTCACCTTGTAAAAGGAACTTCTAATTTATCAAACAATAGCTTCTGCCATCAACTTCACAAGCGTGGATTTTTTCATCCGCGTAAAGTTAGGTCTTTGGTTACTGCTCGTCTCCCGTAGATCGTAGCGTGATGTTAAATAGCCTATGTTAACTTCCTGATAATCAAGCTATCCATTTGTGAAAAATGGTTACGCAGAGGTGTACCAATGTCTGCCACAGTCCGCCGGTTATTTTTAGGTTCCATGTAATAGGGGGCGAGCATATTGCCATTAACCGGGCACA
Source organism: Caradrina clavipalpis (assembly GCA_932526535.1). Taxonomy (NCBI): domain Eukaryota; kingdom Metazoa; phylum Arthropoda; class Insecta; order Lepidoptera; family Noctuidae; genus Caradrina; species Caradrina clavipalpis. The sequence goes on along the minus strand of OW052091.1, from coordinate 15,560,828 downwards.
AGTCCTAATTCTGAGCTGCTACTGAAAAACTAAAAACGTAAAAGATGTGGTTTCGAATAATACGTAATGAACTCTGGACAGGTCTAGCTAGATACGTCACCGTTAACTGCGAAAGCGCCGTTCACGTATCATCCTTCGTGATTCATACCTTCGACTACTCAGGATATAACTCATGTGAAATCAAAATACTCACCAACAGTACACTTTTTTTTTTTAGGGATGTGAAATCATCAAATGACTTCTTCCGCCCTGGGCGGAGCGGAAGGGAGTGTCAGACTCTTACTGACTAAAACCCATCCGTGTTCCTCCTAATGCCCTTTGCGTTCAAGGCCGCGGTAACTCTTTCGAACAAATTCCGCAAACCTGGCAGGCACAACAGTCAGAGGCGTATATAGGGGGAGGCCGGGTGGGCCGTGCCCACCCCAGAATGGTCTTGTGCCTACCCCAGCCTGTAGGGCTCACCTTCCGCCTGACCGCATTGCATCGCATCGGCCATGGCATCTTCGGGGCCAGGAAAACTAACTCTAGATACACCAATGCCAACAGTATACTTACGCCAGAATGTGCAAACAGTGAAAACCGCTGCGACAAACGACATTAGGCTTAGGAAATTGTGAAACGTCACTTATAAAACGGATGCACGATAAAGGAAAATTTTGCAATTAAAGTCAAGTATATAGAGTCGTTAATAGCTTGCATCGTCAGTAGCTAACCTATAGTTAGAACAATGTAACTCTGGATATGGGTTCATCAAAATATGATGTAAGTCCTGGTTCTTATAACGATGATCCTGCTGGTTACGCCCCTTTTAATAAAGCTATTATTATGTAATTTCTAGGTAAATAATGGGTAATTTTTTGGAGATTATAAAAAATATCCTCTGTTATAAACAAACGTGGAGTTCAAATGTATGAAACAGCTGGTTGTTTTTTAAACCAACTAAAAATGATAATGTTTGTGTTTCTAGAATCATATCCTTTCCCCTTAATATACATATTTTTAGGGGCAGATGAAAAACCCCATAAATCTTGACTAATGTGACATTAGAATACTACATTACAACAAATGTTACTTATAACAACTTAAGTATGACGTAACGTAAATGGGTGTGAACGTATCATAACTCAGTATGATTTAACAAGGGAAAACATATGGGCAAGGTTAAGGTTACTGCAAATGTGACTGATATCACGTAGATCAGGTAAATATGCCACAGTCGTTATGTTAATGCATGGCCGTTCTTTATAAACACAACAATAATGTTTTTGTGACTCAGAGAGAACATTAATTTCTGCTTGACCATAAGGTCTGCTTTTGTTTTTTATTGAGTAAATCCTCATGGGTACCGTCCGCTGGAGAGAACGGAGGGTTATGTCGGACTCTTTCTGGCTTAACCCCACGGTTCTTCTTGCTACCATGAGTCGAGAGCCTGGTAATCCCGTGACACATGATCCTTGCCCTCAACTGGGGACTATTATATTATACCTTAAGATTTTGTAGAGTGGCCGTCATTCAAATTGCAGTTCCAGTAATTTTATCATCATCATTATCATCATATCAGCCGCAGGACGTCCACTGCTGGACATAGGCCTCCCCTATAGATTTCCAAAATATGCTAAAATGTATTCTGCTTAGATATAGCAGCTAGACTATCTATGATGACTGGTTGTTGTGACCGTTTATTTTTCTAGTGTTTTTATAAACAATTTATTATTGTGTTGCATAAACAGTTTTGAGAAGCCATAGTTCCTAGTATTTCTCGGTTTGTGGTCACATTAGTTAGTATAAAAGTTTTCCTATTAATTTCATGTTTACTCCGTCATTTTTCTTTTTGTTTTCTTTAGCGTTTTGTCTTACCTTTATAAATTTGTTGTTTATCAAAGTCTGTTCAGTCGTAACTGAATTATTTAGTATCAAACATTGGAACTTTTCACGTTCAAAATTTGATGTTGCTCATCCGATATTGCTTATGCGCGAAATTTTAATACTGTGACCAACAGCCGTGACGCAACATAAATTGCGCGCGCGTCACTGCGAGCCACGCTGTGTTCGCGTGCTGTGTTACTCATAGCTTGTGTATTTTCAACATTGTCACTGCCTACAGCATTGCTGTGTCTACAGGCGATACGGTACTTGGTAGGAACTTACGAGGCGTTATTGGTAATGCTGTAATCGGTTGCAACAGTGATGCGTGTTTCAACTGCTGCGTTCTAGAACTGTTCTTTGTGATTGCAGATGGGGTTGTGGTGTTTATTTTCTTCTTCAATTTCAGAATTTGGCTTTTCATCATTAAAAAAATAAAGTTTCTCATCTGCAAACTCATTTATTCCAATTAGACCATTAATAGCCACTTTTAAACGTCTTTTCACAAGAAAGAGATATTGAATCTAAGTAGCTGCCAATTCCAAAAAGTAGTTTTGTTTGTAAAAGAATTGGCAAAAGATAGAAACTATATTCTTGGTATTATTGATTTGAATATGCTAGGGATCAAAGTTCCAAATATATGACATTACATTATACAGTAGTATTTGAATTTTTTGCTTGGGATACTTATAAACAAAAACTTGTTCAGATTTCTTAGAAATTTTATCTAAATTTAAACGCTTGCACAGGGTAAATCCCAGCATCCAAAGATAAAAAAATGCGTTTCGTATAGAATTTTATGGATAATGTTTTTATCACTGGCTACAAATGAAGGTCGGTAGGTTTTGCATATAGTACAATCAATGATAACAGCAGCCTGTTTACATCAAAAACAGAATTCCCTACTTCCTGGTTTTAATCGCACATAATAAAATTTTCAAAAATATTTATTTTGTTCTTTTGTATTTACTACTGATCTTTGTACATTCTTGAGGCTGTAATCTTTTGTACAGGTAGACTCTTATCGTATGTTATTTCTATTTCATTAGTTCCAAATACATAACAACGAACGACCTCGTCTAGTACAAATTCATAACATACAACTGCAGCTTGCATGAATTCTTCATCATTTTCTCCGTAAATGAACGTCTGAATCATTCAACCATGACCTATATTTCTAGTTATTTCCTGCCCATTCATCGTAATCGATTATTTACGATTGTTTATTTATTTGTTATTACCTAAGAGACGTTTGACATCTGAATTGATAAGTGTGATAAAAGTTGCTATGGAAACGTTTTAATTAGTTGTATCATTTATTTATTTATTGTTATTCTTAGTTTATTGTACTACTACGTGAGGTTGGTCTTGCATAATTTCATTCATAATATCTGGTCTGTTGTTATTTTCAAATGTACATTTGTAAGGATAACCTTACTTGGAATTTAGAACGCGTATTGAGTCATGCTTTGTTACAATGTACGATTGAGTTCCATTGTTTTCAATCCACGGTTTGATGTGATGTACATCAACACTTTGATCAAGTGTAACTGAATTCAAATAGGTTTTATTACTTAAGTCTGTTTGTAAGTCAGTCAAGTTTGTAGTGTGCCCGCGCGATCCGCACTGGGCGTGGAGCATCGTCCGCGACTGCTTATATACCCTCGGTTCGCTGATAAAACGACATATTTACATTCCGATAATACATCGACGTTTACATTTAACTTTTTGTTCCTGTTTGTACTGATAACGTTCTAATGTATTACGAATTCTCATCAAAAACCGTGCTAACTGCAATGTTAATTTCTCAAAATTGGGCGTTCGAATTCTCGAAACTAAACGTTGTGATGACGTAAAACAACACGGGAGGCGCGTGTGCTGGCCGAAAAAATGTACAACACACACACCTCGTGAACTTACGCAAAGCGAACGGAAAACTACGGCTGCAGTATCACAACAAAAGAATATTGGAGCTCTTATTGTGGTGGGTTAAGGTTTAAAATTGGGTGTGTGGAGATTAGCAGCATTGTTTTGATGGTGTGGTGACGCGGCTGACGTCAGCGCGCACGCTGTCGACGCGTGGTCGCCGGCTGACGAGCCCACAGTGAGTCTTGCCTCGCTACAAAGCTATTCTTGATTTCTCGTCAACATTCAACTTCGTGTTTGTGCAACGGTTTAGATTTTTAAATCGTTTGCAAAATCCGGAGGCTCGCTTCGTCCTCGAACACAAGTTAGGCGTGCCGTGTGTTGATTATCTAGTAGATTTGCAATAATCTTGTGGGTTTGTGCGGCCATGAAGCGATAACAATAATATTTGACTTAGTATGTAGGTGTTACTAGGCGGAATTTGAGTAAATGTTGAACCTGCAATGGTTGTAGATTGTAATTTAGAAAAAAAAGGGAAAACATACTATTAGAGATTCCTTTTGGCATACACACTAAAAATGTTAAGTAGGTAGAGTAAGTCCTGCTACTATGACAAACGCGAAAGTTTGTATGGTTGAATGAATGATCGATCTTTATTACTTTTTAACACTTAAACCGCAGAATGGAATTAGCTAAAATTTTATACACATTCAGATATTAATAAGTAGCGTCTTTTTTGAGATAATTCACCGTGGGATAATTAAGGACTTTGGCCTAATTCTGAAGACTATGCAGATGTAGCCGTAGGTAGAAGCAAGTTCAACACACAATAGAGACTACTAGAAGTTTTACTGATAAATAACGCCGGCAGTCCATGACATAAAATCGTAATACCACAGTCAACAGTTCTTAATGACTAACGCTCCATGCAGTAGGTACGTGCCGACAGATAGGCAGCTACATATAATATTAAAGCTATCAGCGGCTGCTATGAGAAATTCCAGTACCTACATAATTATGTTGCAAATCCAGTGCATAAATTCCCGTGATTTAAAAACTGGAATCATGAATCTAGAGTGTAGTAACAACGAATAATTTTCAGGTTAAGAAAATTCATCATCATTATCTGCTTAGCCTTTTTCAAACTATGTATATAAGGGTCGGCTTCGAGTGTAGCCGGATGCAGCGGAATACCAGTGTTTTACATGGAGCGACTGCCTGTCTGACCCCCACAACCCAGTCACTGGGCAAAACGATACCTCTTTGTAATAATAACTATTCCTAAAAACTAGAATACTGAATCTAGAAATAGTGTGACATCAAATCATTTTCAGTTTAACAAAATTGTATTTCCTGCTATTCCTACTAAAATTACGGGAAATAATAATGGTTCCGAAAAACAAATTAATCTCCAGCGATTTGTGGCCGACTATTATTCTAATTAATCAGCGTTTTAATGAATTACCGACAAAAAACTCAAAACACAAACGAAAAAAAATATCCAATTTAACAACAAATAAGAGCATGTTCAAATTACATTTTCTCGTAAAAAAAAATGGATCCTCGAATAACAAAACTAAACTTCCGGATGGAATACTGAACCTCCGACAAAATTACTAAGTTACCGACAACAGAGGTTTTGTCAAAATAATCATATTTTTACAAGTTGCATGAACTGTTTTAATTTCTATTGTTGGTTATCAAATTTATTTTTTAACTCTCAATAATGATGAAAATGGGTGCGTTCTATTTGCCAGAAACTTGATACTCCGAAACCTATTTGGCATAACTCACTTCGCATAAACTTCTTTAGACGAACGTTTTTAAGGCATAATATTTTTATTGCATAATTATTTTTTATGTCCGAATTTAAAATGGCATATTTTTAAGATGGCAGAATTTTATTTGGCATAATTACCTTTGGCATACTTATAATTTCGCATAATTTCGTTTAGTATAACTTTTATAAAGAGCTCGGGACTTGGGGCACCCCGACCCGGACAGGTTAGGTTAGAAGGGGATGGCGGAGTCTAGAGAGCGAGCGAAGCAAGCGAACAGACCCCGCCATCCACTTCGTGGTTATTTTTTTTTGTAAACCCTTGAGCCCCGCGTAGCGGGGCTCCCCGATTATGTTTTTTGAGGCTCGAGGGCTCTGGATCTATCTCTAGGGACTTTGATACGAAATGTATGCCAAAAGACGATTCTGCCTGTGAACTTTCTGCAACGACCGATCCTTGCGTGTTTTGTCTGTTTATGTTACAAAATTAAATAGTTATTGTTGCTATTGGTTTAGTATTATCATTTCAACCGAAGCATACCCGTGGTAAGTAAAATTCATGATATATGATACAAGTAAAAGTTATTGTTACAAGTACATTTTTATATTTTTTATAAGTTTCTGTATAACCACTCAGAATAATATTTTCAGTATAATGTTACAGTTAAAATAGCACCACAGTCTATGAAATATGAAAGGTAATGTATGAATTAATAGTAGGCAAGTAAAGACAAAAATTACAAAGCATAGTTTTCAGTAGAACGTAATTTATGCTGGTAGAAAAGTATTATGGCAATAAACAGTCATGTTTATTTTTCGAAGATTTCAGTATCTCATTCGGTCGTTTCGTCATTTTTATTCGGGCAAAAGTAGTCGGAAAGTTAGTATTTTAGGCAGTAGATTAGGTTGGTTTTTAGAGTATTTTGAGTAAGGACAATTCTTCTTTTTTTGTCGGAGCTTTTATTACTACCCTAAAATTACTAATGTGAAAGTTTGTGAGGGTGGACGGATGGATGTTTGTTAGTCTTCCACACATAAACGGCTGGATGGATCTGGATGAAATTTGCCACTGAGATAGATTGTAGTGTGGAATAACACAATAGGATACTTTTATCCCGGAAAAATGGACGGTTCTCGTGGAATAATATATCAAAGACGCAGAAGCTATGTAATAGTATTGTATGTGACGTCAACGACAAAATATGTTTAAAAAAACATGAATATGTCAACAATTATCTACCAGTCAATTTTAACATGGCGCCATACCCGTGGCCATAACTTGAATAGGTAATTGCTTTAAAATGGGTAAGTTTATAAAAATAACTTGGATTTTGATGTTGAATGCGGAAATCATGATTTTTATATACACACACGTAAAGTTTGACGTCAAAATAATAAAACAGTAAATAAGATAATACTAGCCTATTATTGCGTCATGCAGGGAAAAGGCCTCTTCTTATACAGAGAAGGCACGAGAATAACCATAGGCAGCGGTGACCACTTAACATCAGGCAGGCCGTTAGCTTGTTTGCCACCTTCAGTGGTATAAACCACATTTTCTGAAAGCGGATGGGGCATCTCAAACATAGGTATATTAATTTTAAGTCTAGGTTTCCCCACAATGTTTTTCCTTGATCGATGTAAGTGATATCCAAGATAAACTTAGAAACTACATAATTAATTGAAAAAGTCACAATGGTACTTGAAACTTAACCCAAAACTTTATACATGAGTATGAGAACAAACAGTAATTCACCAATAGAAAAACAACCATCATACCATCAGCCCTGTATTTCCCCAAAGGGTTAGGCAGAGGTGTACAAATGTAGCCCTACAGTGGAAAAACAAAACAATTCTCATTACGATGATTTCATCATTAATGAAGCGGTATTGTTGATTTCAAGTTCTGAACTTTGAATGCAAATGACTAAAACCCCACAAACCATAATGTTTATTAACTGCTAAAATAGCATTAACACGGAAGTTTTCCCGACATTTTCTTGAAAACAAAATAGTTACTGAGCGTGACTATTTCGTCAACATTGGCTTTTCATTTCAATTCAAACCTTACCTGTATTTGATTAAGAATCATTATCGAAGTAAACTTCAATTTGAGCAGCAGGATATAATAATTGTTACACGCCATTGTTATTCTTATATCCAGTAAATAAAGCTTAAAATGGCAAATAGGCTATTGTCTTAAAGAATTTGGCCTGTGTGTCCATCTTAACGAAAGGTTAGTACTAACAGATTTGGCGACAGGGCCTTATGGTCTAAATCAAGCTCTTCCAAATGAGAAGAATTCATATGAGTATGTACAGAAATATCAGTAGGTGCTAAGTCGTTGCTTTTTTGACGACTGTGGCGGAGTTGTTGCCAAACTGCCTCTGTAATAGGGGGCGAGCCTATTGCCATTAACAAACAAACACAAATCCTAACTCCGATGTGCTACTGAGAATTTCATAGAAAAACCCAATAACACGTTGCTTGACCTGTGAATCGAACCCAAGACCTCTTGCGTAGCAGTCGCGCTTAGAACCACTAGGGTAACGAGGTATATTATTTGCTTTTTTATGTTTCGGTTTTGTGTCAGTGTGTAGTGTGTATATTGCATTATGCATCATCATCATCTGCTTAGCCTTTTTCCCAACTGCGTTGGAGTCGGCTTCCAGTCTAACCGGATGCAGCTGAATACCAGTGTTTTACATGGAGCGACTGCCTATCGGACCTCCACAACTTAGTAAATGGGGAACACAATACCTTTTGGTTAGACTGGTTGTCAGACTTCTTGGCTTCTGACTATCCGATATTGCATTATACAATTTGATAAAATAAAATAAAATATTTAGTTTACAAACATTTTCCGACACAAAATGTTCAATCGGTGCGGTGTCTTCAGTTCTCAGTAATCATTAATTTGCATCTTAGGTAACTACAGGAAAATATAAACACTAAGACATCGAATGAGGTGTTGTTGCCATGAGGAAAACCCTCGATTTTAATATAGTTTACCTTTGTGACCAACAAGCTTACCTATTGATGGAGAGATAATGGTCTTATAAATTATATTATTTTGCTTAATTAATTAATTTTCCGTGGTTTCTGCTTACCCCCATGGGAAAAAGGCGTGAGTTTATGTATATATGTATGTATGTATTATTTTGCTTGTAAATAATGTACTGTGTTGGCTCGTTTATTGAAAGCCCCTATATCAGTTAGCTTCGGTCTAAGTAGGTACTATAGGAAATTATAAAATTGTCCCCTCTCAGGCCATTTCGAAGAAAATTAACTGTGGGGAGGCCTATGTCCAGCAGTGGACGTCCTACGGCTGATATGATGAAGTCATTTAATGAATGGTTCTCATTTTCGTCGTATAGTAAAATAAAATAAAGCTGAAAAGTATTGTTTTTTGTTTAGCTGCGCTAATCTCTAAAACTAACAGTCGGATTAGAAAATTCTTTTCGTATATTCTTTTTGTTTCTTTTTGTTTTATGTTTATTTTTGTTTGTCTTTGTTTTTTTGTTGCAGTAACCAAAAACGTCACTGAACTGTTATTCAGCTGTAACCCCAGTCAAATCACCACCACCAGCCTTCTCAGACGGTCTGACAAAAAGTGCCGATTCACAACAATACCAACAGTTCTATAATTAGCTGAACGGCAGCCGTCAGCGCATGACACGCCCTCTCGTATACCTACGTACTGTGAGTCATGTGTGAGCGGCCTTTGTCGTAGTTTTAATTGTGTGTTAATTACTGAATGTCGGAATGTTGCCAAACGTTAGTGTTGGGTGTTAGGGAGGTGAGTTTTGTGTGAGGAATTCGGGATTTTAGAAAAGATAAAAAAATCACTGCCTCTTTAGCCTGGAGATCCTTAGCGCGGCTGCTACGCTAGAGGTCTTGAATTCGATTCCCAGGTCAAGCAAAGTGTTTTTGAGTTTTTCTATGAAATTCCCAGTAGCAGCTCGGAGTTAGGATTTGTGCCCGGTTAATGGGCCCCTATTACATGGGACCTAAACATACCGGGGAACGGTGGATGTACATTGGTACATGTCTGCCTAATCCATCAGGGATTACAGGTGTGTGTGTATTATGAAAGCATAAAAGAGGTAAAATTAAAAACCCATAAAATCCATATAAAGGAAAAAATAAAGAACAATAATAAAAATACCAGCCCATTATTGTGCCACTTCGAAACAAAGGTCTCTCCTCATACAGACAAGACATGAGCATTAATCACCACGCTTGCACAAAGCAGATTGGTGATTTCAGACTTAAATAACCTTCCTCACAATATTTTCCTCAACCAATGTCAATAATATCCAAGATAACTTTAAAAGTACATACGAACTGAAAAAGTCAAATAAGTCATAACAATAATGAGGAATAAAATAAATAAACACAGTGCTTTATAACAACAGCAATTGGACAATTCGCACACAAAATGCTATAATTTAGAATAATCCACAATTCTACTGTAATCATTTATTTACTTGGACAAGTACATTTAATATGGCGGCCGAACCGAGGTCATTTTAATGCGCACATGCACACCAAGGACTACGCCACGAACAATGAAAAAATCTGTTTAAATCCAGCTTTGTAGAATTGTTTGAATTTGAACTCTATATTTTTCATCACAAGGTAAAATTCGCATTGGCGATTGAATTTTACCTTAATCAAAAGTGACACAAGGAAATCTACTATTTTAGGTGTTCCAAATATGCCTAGAATATCAAAAACAAAAGAGTGACAAAGCTATTTGAAATTCGAACAATAATTGCACAATGATCGTTAAATTACCTACGCAGGAAAATAATTGTCTAATCCTTTGTCTTATCTAATTGCATTTTTTATATAGATAGTACTAATAGTTAGTACCTATTTAATTAAGTCAAAGCATATATTTCAATTAGACCATTTACAGGCACTTTTGAATTGTCAAGAAGTTATAGTAAGTTGAAGCTTAAAAACTTTGTCTCTGGGATGACAACGCATTTGCAAGGCCTCTGGTATTGCAGGGCAGCGGTCACCACTTAACATCTGATGAGCTGTCGGCTTGTTAGCCATCCAATGATATGATTTATCCATCTAATTATATTATTATTATTATAATAATATACTTAAGGTATTTGTCTACTCTTATGTTCATGGAGTTTCTTGCTCGTTCTTCTCCATAGAGACCTACGTATTGGAACGAGCAACTAGCTTCTTGACTTTGACTTGAAATATGTAGCAGATAGTCAGGTGCGAGAGAAGTAATAGGAAGGCACCCTATCAATGAGCTGTCCAGCAAACCAACAGTGGGCGTATCCGACGATTTGCATTTTCTATGCGTCACACCAACGCCACGTGTAGTTGTATTGAGTTTAAAGATCACGGCTAGAATTATTAATTCCTTACTTATTCCATTAGCTCAGCGACCTACAATGACGTGTCTTGAGTGACGACTAATCATAATTTAAATATAAAAGCGAAAATAGCTCATTCATTCATTTGCTGGCTAAACACGAAATATCTTAACTTCTTGACCTATGAAGCTGGCTTGGCAGGTAGGTGTACGTCACTGAAAAACTGATTTTAATCGAACGAAGTCGGGGGCAAAAGCTAATTAGGTACAAGAACTTTTAAGAGAGAGTGACTGGCTGGAAGAAGGGAAGCTCCAGGATTTTTTTTTTGTGTGTGTTCTGTTTTTAAATGTTTTTATTTTTTTTTTTCTTTTCGGCCAGTAATATCTACAGTAGATTGATTAGATGCTTAGTATTCTTAAATTGAATCGGTATGCAAATAAGAACGTTGTACAACACGTGATCTCTGAGTGCGTACTATAGAAAAATATGTTTTTTTTTTTTCTAAGATGCCTTTATCTATAAGGAAAAGAGTTTTAATGTTTATTACTGATTTATGGTTTTGTTTGTGTTTTATTCAGACTCTTTTATATTTATGCAAAAAGAGCGACGAACTTTAAAATGGCGTTCGAAATATAAAAGTTATCTGTTTGCCCCAAATTGCCAAACCTAACCTATCCCTAATATAACTATTACAAGAAAAAGAAAACAACAAAAGTCATTTACACTGATTTATACAGGATAAGTTTTTAACCAGTGCGTAAATTTTTTTTGGTAGTTTAGTGTCAGTAATAGAACACATTTCCGTGTTTAGTTAAAAAAAATAAATAAAAAAAAAATCATCCTTATCCGAGTTTGAAATAAGCAAAACATGGACATAATCTATTCGCCATACTATCAATGACAACTCTTGGCCGCCGCCCGGGCGCATGGCTGGGGTGAGGGGGTGGGGAATGCGCTAGCGCCGAGTGACAATAAAATATGGTTTTTAAGTATACATGTTTCGTAAGCGATAACTTTTTTTTTAGTACTAAGACATATCAAAATAAAATATACGTGTTTAATAAAACGTGTTGAAGTTTATTATGGCAAAATTTACGCACTGGTTAAAATTTTTTCCTGTATAAATATGTAATAAATTGTAACACTAAGATAACAAGTAATAGATGTAAACATTGGATATTTAAAATCGCAACTGCGCAGTAAACTAGAAAATCGGGTTGGGTCAGTTTTTTTTTTTAATTTATTGTCTATGATTCATGTTGTCTTTGGTAGGTTTTTTTTTCGATTAGATGTCAACAGAGGTTGGAAACTACGTAGTAGGTATTTGTTTAATACGTTTGCAATGTCGTGTAAATAGGTCGTTAGTTGTGTACTCGATTTATTATGTTTGTTTTGAATAAATTAGTTATTTAGCTTCCACTGCATTGAAATTAGTCCTTAAAACCATAATCTTATGACACATTAGGTAAAATATTACTTACGTCATTATTATTATAGAGAATAAAAAGACACATCACTATGCATACGCTCCATCTAACTAAGTCACATTGAGCAATAAATTGCTAGGAAACGACTTTTATTTTTGGCGCGTAAATTAACGCATGGAAAACATTCTGTTTACAGCTGCATCCGATAGTATTAGAGGTAGTGAGGGTATTTAAAGTGTAATTAAAACAGTTTAGAACATTTATTACAACTAGTACTTATTGGTAAAGCAATTAGAATTATTTTATTAGTAACTTTGACCTGCATCTGAGTTATTTCTGAAGGCATTCAACCCTAATCTCTTTAAAGTCAAATCGCAGGGTTATTCTAGGCGCTGCGGGTGGTTCGAAAGAGATACCGCGCCCCCGGAACGCAAAGGGCACATGAAAGGAACATAGACGGGTTTTAGTCAATATAAAAGTCTGACACACCCTCCCGCCCCGCTCAGGGCGGGGGAAGTTATTTGATGATTTCCCGCCTTTAAAAAAAAACAAAAAGGGTTATTCTAGGTAAGCTCACTCCATCGTCGACTTTGACTTTGTTACCTCTAACCTAGACTAGAGTCAAGAGCAAACCAATAAAAAAAAAGAAAAAATTGACCTTAAATGTCTTCGTCATCCGTATATTGCAATGATGGCGAGAAAATTTAACTTTTGGCTTCGTTTGTGTCTTTTTACACCCAATAGGTATATGACGGTTGAAGTTTAGCATAAACCATTAAGAACTAACCCTGACAGTCCTTATGTGACGTGCCTATGCATGCTATGAATCTAATGACATCGGGCATGAACAACGCATTTAAAATTTGAATTCTGTAACCGGCAACCAGAGGTAAAATGGCCGCAAGTCATAAATAAAATAGTTTTTTTTTACATCCTTGAAGTGCACAATCTGTAATGCTATTAATATGCAAATAATGCCAGATAATGCATATGATAACGATAGCAGAAAGTAGATAAAATATTTTTCTGCTGAATATGTAACTACAAGTTTTTAATAATCATTTGCAATTACGCATAATTTAATTTACCAAAACCTGCGTATTTTTTCAAGGGCTATGCAAGACTAACAACAATTACTTAAATTATTTTAATTAAGTATGACACCACCTTTGTTTAGTGTGGACCTTTTTTTTAAATTACTCATCTCAAAATCTAACTACCTACCCTTTCGCCAGAAAATCAATAAAAAAATAAAAAACGGTAACATTCCATAGACTGGCAACAACACTGCCAAGAATTTGAATTTGGAACGCCAGACGCATCGAACACATCACCAGGGCGTGGTCCTATGAGGCAAGGCGCTAAAGAACTGACACGACCACAACACGACCAGCATAACATGGACACGTCATTTTTAGACGTAGGCCCTCGATCTCCTCTGAAACTTAAGGAAAAGGTACTAATGTTTGGGAAGGTCAAGTCAGATTAGTAAATCGGATTGTGAAGCTTAATCACTGGAACCACCAGTAACATTGAGCTGTAATTATTAGAGCAGAGTGTACGTTATCGTGTGTTTGTTTGAAGCTGTGCGGGGGAGGGCAGGTCTGGTTACGTTGGTGACTCAACGATTCTATTTTTAAAGTGTAGTCGTACGGCCGCCACGCTTGCCCCTCGTGGCTTTGTTTTGTTCAGATAATACTAGTACGCACCCACATATTGACATCGTGTACATTTTATTGTTTTCTGTCCTCTTGTTATCGTTGTAACTAAGTGTACTAGACCGCTTTCCAATTTATCATATTGGTTGTAAAATGTTAATTAGAGTAGGTACGATAACTGTAATTAAAGTATCGATAAAATGACGATTATTGTTTTAACTTTTTTTTATCTTTGTGTTCCCACGAAAATATTTTGTAAGTAAATAATGACGGGTATTTTTATCTTGTTTTTGGGGTCGGAGATTAGGTACCTAAATACGTTAAGTACTTTGGTAATTAAAATACGATATACCTACTTATTGAGATGTAAACCTTTGCTAATTACTTTTTGTGATAATCTTAAAAGTGTGTCTTCTTGTTTACGTTACTCCTGTTAAAAAAATGTCTTCCATGAACTCTGCCCTTGCCATTTAATTTTAGACAAGACTTCAATTCAGTCGCTCTTAATTGCAGAAGTCTATCTTTGATACATTTCCACAAAATTCGCGTAACAGTCCAAGACATACCGAATAAAGTACATGGCTAATTATTGCCTTAAATAAAATGTTTTTTTTCTATAACACCATTTCCGTGGTATTTAATGGATCTTAAAACAGACCACGGAACATCCGGGTGCTGCAAATTTTATCTTTTGCAAGAATTCACTTTATCTATTTCAAGAACATATTCTTTGAAATACGCTACGTATAAGTTTTATTACAAAAGATATCTGCAAAGATTAAGCCAAAAAAGTACAGTTCAAATTTAAACTGAACTCTATCAAAATCAAGCCAGTATTTTTCCAGATTAGCTTTAAAAGCAAGAGATACGAATACAATCGGAAACTGTAGCGAAATATAAATATTATCATCTTGTTTGTGTCATAAAAAGAGAGATAATTTGTCAACGCCAGACTAAATATTAATATGAACGCCTACGGGAATAATAAAATTATACAATACAGTCACAATAAGATTATATTGTAGGAGAAAAATGTGTTCATATATTATGTTGTGCAATTTTTGATAGACCAAGACAGCTGAGGCATCGTGGAATATAAGATTATTTTTTGCTCTTAAATCTTCGACAAGATTCTAAGTTAACTAACTAGTTTTATAATTTGATTGTTCTACATATTACTGACCTATATTAACTATACAAGTTAAAATTAAAAACTGCAGTTACGTATCATAATAATATACTGCAATATAATTTTCAACATTATTCTTCCTGTTGTTCTCATACCGAATACTGATAATGATTTATTTCTGTAATAAAATGAATAAATTCCCCCCAGTTCGTCCGCCGTCGACAACGATCCGTCGCCGACTGACTACGTGAAAACTATCAAGCCCCCACGTTACCTACTGAACTGATACCGGCGGCCAATCGCGGTTGACCTGCCTCCCTCCCAGCTGCGTATTACCCGCGGGGGCTGTAGAGGTAAGTGTTTGGAGCGTAGGGGTCGCGTTATGTTGGTTTGTGTCGATGATAGTGCGCTTACGCAAATGCCTCCTGCCATAGCGAGATTGGCAAGTGTCAATATAGATAACGTGTCTGGCAGTTGGGGTCATGGCACTGTTTGTATTATGTAGCTATAATATATTCGTGTTTTTAACTTAAATAGTGTTATGTAGTGTGCTATATTTTTTTTATAGATTTTTTATACCTAATGTTATAATTTATGATCTATCACTTTTAGCCTTTTTATTGAATTAAGTACCTATGGGACTGAATAGGGTTTTAGGGGCCGGCAACGCGTGTGTGATGCCTTTGTGGTTGCAGGCTTCCATAGGCTACGGAAACCGCTTACCATCAGGCGGGCCGTATGGCTATAGTACCTATACCAAAACCGTGATACATAAAAAAATCTCCAGTATAACTAATATTTATTTCCAGTTATTTTTAAAATACGAAAACCAAAAATACAAGTCAAATACTCAAACAATACAACACTCATAAAAAACAAACAAATACCTAAGTACATCAAGTAAATATTTTTTCACAATTTTTACGTAAAAAAAAACCTGTTGAAAATCGTAAGTAAATAAGAGATAACAGATAAATTAAAAACAAATACAATATAAGTACGTAAGAATACAATAGGAATAGATATCAGCATGTGTTTGCAATTATAATATTAAAACAATGATTTTGCTTGATAACCCTGGTTTTATACCTATCTTATTGACGCGTGATAATGCGCCCAGTTTTTTTTTTAATGCACGTGTAACGTCGAAACTTACATATTCTTCAGAATCTTAGGCTGATGACAGAGGGACCGCATTTCAACTGCAATCTAACCACAAATTGCAGTTTGAATGCATTTGACACGACAGCAATAGAACTGCAAACCAAACGTTCACACGACTGCACGCCGACTGCAATTGAACTGCAATCGGAGTGCACGTTTGGTTTGCCAAGCAGTTCTATTGCAGTCGTGTCAACTGCATTCAAACTGCAATTTGCGGTTAGATTGCAATTGAAATGCGGTCCGTCTCTCATCAGCCTTAGTCTTAGTCAAAAGTGGCATGGTCTTCCGAATGCAATATAACTTGCTTAAAGGTGCAAATACTCGTAAAGTACAGGGAAAGAGGAAGTATTTAAAGATTCGGCTACAACATGAAACACTTATTTTCGTATTAGATTTTTAATATCTCCGTAACCAAAAGTTTTTTAAGGTAATGGTCCGAAACAAAAAAATAATCGTAGTGGTACGAAGAACTTTCGCTTTACTAAGAATGTTTTTACACCCTTTTTAGACGGATTCATAAATAATTGGGTAGTTGACACCACTAACCAATAATTTCAAGTAACAACTCCTCTAAAAAAGCATTTTACCCATGAAAGCCGATTATTTTTCAATTTATTGTAAAATTAGATTTTT
This sequence comes from Caradrina clavipalpis, assembly GCA_932526535.1. Lineage (NCBI taxonomy): Eukaryota > Metazoa > Arthropoda > Insecta > Lepidoptera > Noctuidae > Caradrina > Caradrina clavipalpis. The sequence continues at coordinate 15,543,963 of OW052091.1, read as the reverse complement.
ACTTACTTTAAAATCAATTAATAGTTAGTCAATTGAGTAGGCCACGTAGTGAAGTCACAGCGTGCTATTGCCACACAAAATCTATGGGAGAATCGCGTTTTGACAGTTCATAAGAAGTATGTCAAATGATGGTGGTGGACACTACCCAATTGGGTAGATGACACCATTATACAATAATTCTAAGACAACATCACAAAAGAAAAACATTTTATTTTGGTCCCGAAAACCCGATGAACTTTTAAATAACTATAAATTTAGATTTTTAATTGCTTTGAAATCAATAAATAGTTCGTGAATTGAGCTGACAAAAAACATACTTGAGTATTGTCATACAAAATCTATGGGAGAATCGCGTTATGACAGTTCATAAAAAGTATGTCAAATGATGGTGGTGGACACTACCCAATTTGTGTATATTCCCAGTCGTAAAAAACAGCAGACTATCAGAAGGTTTTTACCACTAGATACATCAACTTCAGACTGCAATCGATTTATAAAATAAATTAGTTACTCTTTTGTTTTTCAACGCTGGGCTGCTATTGGCGGATATGGGTCATTCAGCTCCTACAAGTGACATGGGGGGACCATTTTAAATGCCATTGACATAATTATTTCATTGGCTGACTTTTGGCCTTTGGAATTTGTGCTTTACTACGTGGGAATAACGTTCTGTTTATTAGGTGTGTGTGTGATGTAACTATCATATAAAGAATGTTACCTTGAAATTAATTTAAATTAAATAACACTTTCTGCTATTTCGTTTTTAACTAAACTAAATCGACCTGTTTTTGAAATGTTTCGTTAGCCTAGTGTTCCTAAGAGCGACTGCTACGCTACGCTAGAGGTCTATGCTTCGATTCCCAGGTCAAGTTTTTATATGAAATCCTCAGTTGCAGCTCGAAGTTAGGATTTGTGCTCGGTAAATGGCAATAGGCTCACCCCCTTTTACATGGAACCAAAACTTGCAGGTGAAGTGTGCGTGTACATAAGTAGACCTCTGCCTAACATTTCGGGGAATACATGCATGATGGTATTTTAAAGAGAATCCCATACAACTCATACAAGATTCATGTTTATTTATGTGTAGTGTTAAATATTACACGGTGTTTTGGAGCCCCGACGCGAATGTGAGTGTGACTCGCATTTAGTACTGACTTTTTTATAAATTATACAATTATATAAATGCCATCGTATCTCTTTACCACCGTTGGTTGCCTGGTATAAAATCCTTAATCCCTGTAAGAGAGCACGAGGGCTTTCTGTAGTTTTAAATATGTACAATAGGAAGATTAAATCTATAATTGTAACAATATTTGATTTTCATGTAAATATAGATGCTTTTGCGCTATCAAATGATGTATGTTTTGATTATCTAGTCCTAGGTTATTTTTAGCATTAATGTAACTTAGGATACATCTAGAATTAAGGTAAATATATGATTCTAGATTATAAGTAAATTTAATGACAAAAATGTGCATATTTGATTGGTGGAACATTTGTTGATGATGTCGCGCCCTACCCACTACTTCCACCACCGTAGAGACATATGGGAGAAATACTGTGACGTGATTGGTGCAAACACCTTTTGTTATTTTATTTGTCATGGCACTACTTGCACCCACGTAGGAAAGTCATAAATATAGCCGCCTCACGGCAAAATTTGTCAGTCGTAAGTCAGTCGTACTGTAGCAATCATCGGAAGCTTGTGAACAACAATATAAGTGGTTGAAGACTCTGCTCGTCTTTTATTTAATTCTTCGGAACCCTCGACCCGTGCGCCTGAATATTCTACAATTTTGGTCCTTCGAGCCGGATCCTGCGTCTGAAGAATTACATCTCAAGCCTGAAGAGTTTGAAGTTTCAAGCCTGAGAAGTCTGAAGCATTCAAGATGAGTGAACGAAGCTCAGTCGCCACGAGGAGCAAGCTGCGCAAATTGGAGGCAGCGTTGAACAAGCGACGAGAGATGGAAGCCGATTCAGGAGTGCCGTCTGAAATGGCACCGGGATCACCTTCGATAGCGCCTACAGTGTCGTCGGCATTACCCGCACCCGTGATTCCATTGGCGGGCCCCGGACGCGTGATTGACCATCGCGACGCGGCTGCAGTGCCTCGGGAATCGGAGATACTACGGGTGGTACGGACGCCGAGATCAAGAACCAGCCACGTCTCATCGAAGAGCGGCCAGAAGAGTGCCGATTACCTCCGCCGGAGGGCCGAGTACAAGGCTGAGAGGGAATTAGTGCGCCTGAGGGAAAATCTCGTCAAGAAGAAGTTGGAGGCGGAACTGGCCGAGATAGATGCCGTCGCCGAAGAAGACTCGTCCGATGAAGAAACTACAACACGCCGTGTGGAAGATTGGATCACACACTCAGTGCCGAGTGAAACACAAGTGATCGCAGAAGCTCACGACGCGCAAGAAACAGTGCCAGTGCCAGTGCCCGCAGTAGTAACGACTGCGTACGGAGTGCCTGCAACCGAGAGTGCCGCGACCTCCCGCGGAGTGACAGTGACCGCGCCGCAAACAGCGTACGAACCGCAAACAGTGACCGCGCCGCAAACAGTGACCGCGCAACCGCATACAGTATATACGACCTCGATATCTGCGCTCCCTCAGTGTGCGCCCGCGACCGTACAGTTCCGCGAATATACGCCGATAGTAACGGCTAGTGTTCCGCGAGTGCCACCATGTGAAGTGCCTGAATGGGATCAATCGTTCGCCGAAGAAACGGAGAGAAGCAAGCCGCGAGACAGGAAAATAGATCAGCTGGCAGAAGCTATTTCAAACCTAGCTCGTCCGCGGCCAGTACCCAGGCAAGCCTATGAGTTGCCATACTTCAACGGTGACCCGGCAGAGTGGCTATCGTACAAGAACATGTACTGGGACACAACAGCTATGTACAACTTTAAGCCGCACGAGAACTTAGCGCGCTTGAAAACGTCACTGCAGGGAGAGGCAAAAATAGCGGTAGAAGACTTATTGCGGACATCAACTAACCCATCGGAGATTATGAAGGCACTGGATGAAGAGTTCGGACATCCTAATTTAATATTGGAGTGTGCGTTGAAGAAAGTGCGTGCGTTACCGAAAGTAACAGAAAGTGGTCGTGAGTTGAGAAAGTTCTCATCTACAGTGAGGAATTGTGTGTCGCTGTTGAGGAATGTGCACGCGAATGGATACCTGAACAACCCACAACTGGTGAGTGAATTACTGAGTAAATTAACGCCTGTGCAGAGGGCTCAATATGGCGACTTCGCAATGGGTATGGCGGCGTCTCAGGGCATCGATGTGAGAGTGTCACCCAGCCTAGAGATATTATCTGAATTCCTGAGCCATTTAGCCCGAGCTACGTCATTTTATGTGCAGATGGACATGGGCGCTGCCGGTCAAACGGCTAATGTTAAAAGTTTGAGAAGCGCACATAGTAAGCCAGGCATTCACTTTAAAAATGTTCAGAGATTACATGTACAAAGCGACAGCGAACAAGATAATAAGAACAATGTGCAGTGTGCTATGTGCAAGGGAGATCATAAATTACCGAAGTGTGAAAAGTTTGCGAAACTAACTTCTGATGAGAGATGGCAATTTGTAAAAGATCAGAGGATGTGTTTTAATTGTATAATAAAACAACATGCGAAGAAGTTCTGCCGAGCAAGCAAATGCTCGAAATGCCACTATGCACATCACGACTTACTGCACGTAGATAGAGAGCATAAAACTGAAAGCGTCACTAATGTGAAAGAATATAACGGCAAAGCGTTGTTGAAGATAATTCCCGTCTCCGTGTCAGTGAACGGAAACGAACGAGATTGCTACGCTCTACTGGACGACGGAGCTACAGTATCGCTTATCGACGACTCGATAGCTGGAAAGGCAACGGGTGATAGAATACCTTTAGTGCTAAAAAGTGCGCGCGGTAATGAGGTGTCTGATAAATCCTCAAGGAAAATATATGTGACAGTGCGCGGGCCAAATAAAGTGAATCACAAAATAAGTGTGCGTACGTTCAAGAGGCTGGATTTGCCCGCCCAAACGGTGCCGGCTGCGTTGATAAAGGAGCTCGCCCACCTGCGTGACTTGGGCCTGGAGGAAATGTGCGGAGTCAAGCCGATGCTGTTGCTGGGACAGGACAACTGGGAGTTGCTGGTCGGCGAGGAGATTCGCCGAGGAAAGTCCGGTAAGCCAGTTGCATCTTTGACCAAGCTAGGCTGGGTTCTGCATGGGCCCATAGGTAAAGGGTTTAGGGTAGGCTACGAAGCCGTGAACTGTTTAGCGGAACCTCTGTCTGAACTGCATGATATGGTGAAAAACCAATTCGAATTAGAAGCAATAGGTATAACCGAAATCCCTAGGTCTCATAAAGACATCGACAGAGCTTTAAAAATATTAGATGAAACCAGTAGCTTCACTATTAACGGCGAATGGGAAGTAGGATTGTTGTGGAGGCGTGACGATCCACAGCTACCCGATAACTATGCTTATGCGCGACAGAGACTGTCGGGAATAGAACGTAGGTTGCATAAGAATCCTACGTACGCGGAAGCATATGAAAATCAAATTGAACGATTAATTAGCGAGGGTTATGCGAGTAAAGCGGACGGCCGCTTCGAAGATCCGGTGTGGTACCTACCTCACTTTGGGGTACAGAATCCTAATAAGCCGGGGAAATTGAGACTAGTCTTCGACGCCGCCGCCACTTTTCAAGGTACCGCTCTTAACGATTGCTTGCTCGCGGGGCCAGACCTATTAAATTCTCTTTTAGGAATTCTAATTAGATTCCGATTGGGACCGGTAGCATTCACCGGAGATATAGCGGACATGTTCCTACGTATAAAAATCAGAGAACGTGACCGAGGGGCACAGCTTTTCTTGTGGAATAAAAATAATAGTGGAGAACCTGACACGTTTGTCATGAATTCAATGATTTTCGGTGCTGTGTCTTCCCCTACATCCGCAATCTATATTTTGAATAAAAATGCGGCCAGATTTAATAGTCAGTATCCCGAAGCAGTGTCGGCTATACATAACAGTCATTACATGGACGACTATTTAGATAGTGCATGGTCCGTCGCGCAGGCTAGCAAACGCATAGAGGAGGTGGCTCACATCCACGCCGAAGGCGGGTTTAATATACGGGGGTGGGTCACCAATTCGCCACAACTCAGGGAGATTCTCGAAATAGAGATGCCCGACAGAGTCTCGTTAGAAAAAGACGAGGGCGCCACAGAGCGCACCTTAGGTATGATTTGGTCACCGGGGACCGATGAATTGGCTTTTGACCTATCATTTAAAAAGTTACCGAAGACAATTATAGAGGGTGACGTTGTTCCTACGAAGCGAGAGTTTCTTCGCTTCATAATGTCGGTGTTCGACCCGCTGGGTTTCCTGTATCCATGCGTCATTCAGTCGCGCATATTAATGCAGCAGATATGGCGTACAGGAATCCAGTGGGACGAGAGGCTGCATGAAGCGGAGGCAACTTTATGGTTCGCGTGGTTACGGAACCTTATAATCTTAAACAATATAACCATCCCGCGATGGTACGGTATAAAGTTATCAGAGGTAGAACTTCACGTCTTCGGGGACGCTAGTGAATCCGCCTACGCGGCAGTCGCCTACTTGGTGGGAAAAGATGCACTCGGCGTTAGGCGCGTTAGCTTCGTGATGGGGAAAGCTAGAGTGGCACCTAAAAAGGTGATTTCAATCCCACGCCTTGAGTTACAGGCGGCAGTGTTGGCCTGCAGGGTAGCCGACACCGTGGAGAAAGAGTTAGGAGTTGAAATCACCCGAAAGGTCTTATGGACAGATAGTAGGACAGTACTCAAATGGATCCACTCGGAAGCAACCGACTTCCAACGTTTTGTATCTCATAGGTTAGCAGAGATAGATAAAAGGTCAAAGATGAAAGACTGGCGCTGGGTTCCCTCGGCGATGAACCCAGCCGATAAAGGCACCCGGTTGGAGTGGCCCGTCAACAGTAATATGTGGCTTTCGGGTCCCTCATTTCTTTCCAGCCCACAGGAGCAATGGCCGGTGGACTCTGGAGTTGACGCAGTGTCAGAGGCAGACCTAGAGCGGGTACACAACGTGAACGTCACTACTAAGGCCGAACCCGCGCTGCCCTATGAAAGGCATAGTACGTGGACACGCATCTTATACGTAGTAGCACGTATAAAGGTCTTCACGGACCGCTGTCGCAAACGACGCGACTCGACAACCGTAACGGTCGACGATCTACGAGAGGCGGAGCTACGTTTACTGAAGATAGCACAAACTGAGAGCTTCGAGGAAGAATCAAAAGCTCTACAAGAAGCCCGCCCGCTACCACGGAACAGTAAGATTAAAAAACTAGACCCAATGTTATTTGAAGATGGTTTGATACGGGTACGCGGCAGGTTGGGCGCCTGCAGTGAACTTACTTTCGGAGCGCGTCACCCCATTATTTTAGACGGAAAGCACGCCTTGACTCGGCTTATCATTAAAAGATACCACACAACAGCGCTTCACGCCAACCAGGAAACCGTGGTGAACTCTTTAAGAGAAAAGTTCTGGATAACGAACTTACGGTCAACAGTGAAAGCAATCGCAAGAGAATGTCAAACGTGCAGGATTAAGAAAGCCCAGCCGTCGACGCCTAAGATGGGCGACCTACCCATCGCGAGATTGGAGATTAATCGCCGGGCATTCGTCCACTGTGGAGTGGATTATTTTGGCCCTATGGAGGTGAGCATCGGTCGGCGCCGGGAGAAGAGATGGGGCGTTCTATTTACTTGCCTCACCACACGCGCCGTACACCTGGAACTAGCGGCGTCGCTGAGTGCAGACTCAGCCATATTGGCGTTGCGACGCCTGATCGCACGTCGAGGATGTCCCGCGGACATATACTCCGACCGCGGGACCAACTTCGTTGGAGCACACGCCGAGCTACGCCAGGCCCTGCGCGACCTAGACGTGGGTCGCATTAGAAGCGAGGCGACAGGTCGGGGAATCGCCTGGCACTTTAACTCGCCAGCCGCCCCGCACATGGGCGGGAGCTGGGAGCGACTGGTGCGCTCCGTGAAGAACGCGCTGCGCTCTACTTTAAAAGAGCGCGCGCCTCGGGAGGAGGTGCTACTCACTCTCCTCGCAGAAGCCGAGCTGGTAATTAACAGCCGGCCACTAGCCTACGTGAGCACCGATGCTGAGCAACCCGTCGTGTTGACACCGAACCATCTCCTGCTTGGCACTGCCGCGGGAGATGCTCCGTGTACGCGTCAGCATGCCGCCGACATCGACTCGCGGCGCATGTGGCGCCAAGTAAACGCGCTGGCCGACCTCTTTTGGAGGCGATGGCTGCGCGAGTACCTGCCTACGCTCCAGCAACGACAAAAGTGGAACAGTGTAGTGCCGAACGTAAAAGTGGGCGATGTAGTGATAGTGGTCGATGACAACAAATCACGTAGTGAATGGACCAAAGGCATTATAGCCAAAGTGCATCCAGGTGCGGATAGTATTGTTAGAATTATAGATATCAAAACTACAAAGGGTACGCTGCGTCGGCCCGTAGTAAAAGTTGTCGTGCTCCCTACTGACGGAAGCGCAATCGGTTGAACCCTCTTGCGGGGGGTGGAATTGTAAGAGAGCACGAGGGCTTTCTGTAGTTTTAAATATGTACAATAGGAAGATTAAATCTATAATTGTAACAATATTTGATTTTCATGTAAATATAGATGCTTTTGCGCTATCAAATGATGTATGTTTTGATTATCTAGTCCTAGGTTATTTTTAGCATTAATGTAACTTAGGATACATCTAGAATTAAGGTAAATATATGATTCTAGATTATAAGTAAATTTAATGACAAAAATGTGCATATTTGATTGGTGGAACATTTGTTGATGATGTCGCGCCCTACCCACTACTTCCACCACCGTAGAGACATATGGGAGAAATACTGTGACGTGATTGGTGCAAACACCTTTTGTTATTTTATTTGTCATGGCACTACTTGCACCCACGTAGGAAAGTCATAAATATAGCCGCCTCACGGCAAAATTTGTCAGTCGTAAGTCAGTCGTACTGTAGCAATCATCGGAAGCTTGTGAACAACAATATAAGTGGTTGAAGACTCTGCTCGTCTTTTATTTAATTCTTCGGAACCCTCGACCCGTGCGCCTGAATATTCTACAATCCCTAATTTAGTCAGCCTTTGTATTTTATTGTTGCATAGTATTTAATAAATAAATTCATGAATTAAATAAAACTTAATACAACTTGCCTAAATTATTTTTATTGTTCACAATTTTTCATTCAGTATCGTATATTATCGCCTCAGTACATAAGAACGTGAGAATAAAAATAACTTTCAGCAATTATATTACGTAAATAAGATAACCTGTGTTTATAACGACTTACTTATTCATTTATCAATAGTTTATTATAACTAGTGACCTGCCCCGACTTCACACGGATGCCGTTTAGTAATGAAACTGAAAGTCCCATCTTTTTGTTATAATTTCCGACTTTTCTTGCGGATTTTCAAAAATAATGTTTTGGAAGTTTAAGAACATAATTTAAAAAATCATCGAATTATTTGCAGCCGTTTTTAAGTGATGATCTTCTATGCATGCGGTAATTGATTTTTATTTACTTATTTATATAATATTAGTTTCTACACGCGATTTCGTCCGCGTGGATATTTTCACCCGCTTTATATTACGTCTTTTGTTACTGCTTCACTCCCGTGTGTCGTAGCGTGATGTTATATAGCCTATGATACTCACAAATAACGTGGCTTTCTATGAGATAAAGAATTTTCAAAACTGGTTGTTATAGATCCAAAGAGCACCCCCAACAATCTCACAAAGATTTGGAAAATAATTTTAATCAACAGCTAAAACATTTATAACCTACTACAAAAATACAACCAAACTCTTTGTTACGATAACTTTTTTTTATATTACAGATAAATAGATGTGGTCTTCAATTTCAGCTTTGTGTTCCACTGGCCCATTAGCTCAGTTGGTTAGAGCGTCGTGCTAATAACGCGAAGGTCGCGGGTTCGATCCCCTCATGGGCCACACGTCTCTTTTTGTATTTTATAAAGTTCCTGCTAACATTGTTTGTTTGACATTTATCATGTTTACTTATTTTTCTGAATATGATGCAATGTTTTAAATTGGGGTGATGAAAATATTATTTATTTCTAGGAAGAATGGGATAAAAAATTGACCTGTGTCGTTGCTGTTACCTACAAGTTATCATTGTGTAAAAGCATGATATAGACAAAGTTAATTTACAAAATAATTGGTTAGGTACCAATAGCTTCAGCCACCTCGAAAAAACAGTGTGTTATTTGTAAAAGTAGAAAATATGGCTTAAATATTTTCTCTAGTAAATTTCTGCAAGTTTTAATACAATAAGGATACGAAAATATAAGCTTTTACAGATTATGATATTACTAGCATTGTATGTAAATTTAAATCTTTGTAAAAACGAAATTCCTAGTAAGAGGCAAAGTTTTAAAAAAATCATTTAGTTACGTATCAATTCTTCGATTTTAGTCAAATAGACAGAAAAATCGCTCCATTGTTTTTAGGACATTATTTTTGGGAGCAAATGTATATCGACGGGTAAAAGGCAAAAGGGGTCAAGCACCACAGATCATATTGTTCAGGAGAATAAAAAGAAAATTTTAATAAAAAATATCTCTTTATTGCTTAATTGAATCACATCACAATCTTCAGAAAAGTTTACTAAAATACAATGTTCTTTATTAATTTTACATCAAAATAAGCCTGAGATCAATAGTTTCAAAGATAGATGTCGCTTGACTCCAGGTTTTTACCATATTTATCGCATTTGCGAGGGGTCAAGTAACAATATTTAATATTGGAATATTTAGATTTTGGCCTAAGCTTCATGTTAATAAAGTAATATTATTATGTTATTTTATTTGGCACAACAGATCATAGAACTAATTCAGATTTTGGCTTAAGCTACCATAATCTTAATACAGTATTATTTTATATTTGGCACAGCAGGTAGGTAATCTAATAAAAATAAGTCGGGTTTTCCTTCCTGACGCTATCCAGAACGCACGAACCGATTTCCACGGTTTTGCATTTGTTGGAAAGGTCTCGGGCTCCGTGAGGTTTATAGCAAAGAAAATTCCTGTAGGTAGGTAGGGTAATACCTACCCTACCTACCGTAGGTACCGGTACCGTAGGTAGGTAGGTGGGTATGTATGTAGGTGGGTAGGTAGGTAGGTAGGTATGTAGGTAGGTAGGTAGGTATGTAGGTAGGTAGGTAGGTAGGTAGGTAGGTAGGTATGTAGGTAGGTAGGTTGATGGGGTAGGATGGGTAAGTAAGTAGGTAGGTAGGTAGGGCACTTTCAGGGCAGAACAACGTCTGCCGGGTCCGCTAGTAGAACTATAAATTATGTATTAAACTAAAACAATACAAGGAACAAAACTGAGATCAAAAAACAGCAGTTACCTAACTGTTAGTACATACAACAGCATGTTATCACATTATTTGAGTAAATAAACCACAATAATTTGGTACTTAATTTTTTATTATAATCAAGTAATAACCTTCTTCGTAAACCTCATGGCTGAACGACGCTTGCTACAGTTGCAGTCTTCCAATGACGCGAAGTCATATAGGCAGCTCAATAGACGTATGTCTAAGTCCTTGCGACACGATCTGCGTCTCTTTAATACGAATCGTGTTAAAGAGACCATACAGCGAAACCAAGGCTCCAAAGTATTCGCAAAGGACAAGTCTATTGGGCAAAGCCAGATGACTAAGCTGAAACGGGAGGATGGCAGCATAGCGTCGACCAAAGCAGAGGTTTTAGGCGAGATCGAGAGGTTCTATGGACAGTTATACACTTCGGTCGCAAAGTCCGTTGACAGCTTGGTAGGAGATCCAAGAGCCAAGCTGTCCCGACATTATACCGAAGATATCCCGGACATCAGTCTGTGCGAGATTAGGATAGCCCTGAAGCAGCTTAAGAACAACAAGGCGCCGGGCGAGGACGGAATCACTTCAGAGCTTCTGAGAACGGGTGGAACACCGGTACTTAAAGTCCTCCAGAAGCTCTTTAATTCCGTCCTGTCCAAGGGCAAAACGCCTGAAGCATGGAGCAGGGGTGAGGTGGTGCTGTTCTTCAAAAAAGGTGATAACAGCCTATTGAAGAACTACAGACCCATCACGCTTTTGAGTCATGTTTATAAGCTGTTTTCAAGGGTTATCACGAACCGTCTCGAACACAGACTTGATGATTTCCAGCCTCCCGAACAAGCCGGTTTCCGAAGAGGCTATAGTACCATAGACCACATCCATACGCTGCGGCAAGTTATACAGAAGACCGAGGAGTATAACTTGCCATTATGCTTAGCGTTTGTGGACTATGAGAAAGCCTTCGATTCGGTGGAAACATGGGCGGTACTTGAGTCACTCCAGCGATGCCGTGTTGACTATCGGTACATCGAGGTGTTGAAGTGTTTGTATAATAACGCCACCATGTCGGTCCGAGTACAGGAGCAGAGCACGAAGGCGATTCCATTGAGAAGAGGCGTAAGACAGGGGGACGTTATCTCCCCGAAACTGTTTACTGCCGCAATGGAAGACGCCTTCAAGATCCTGGAATGGCAAGGACTGGGCATCAACATCAACGGCGAATACATCACTCACCTTCGGTTTGCCGATGACATTGTAGTCATGGCAAAGTCGATGGAGGAACTCAGCATGATGCTCGATGGCCTCGAACGAGTTTCACAACGGGTGGGCTTGAAAATGAACATGGACAAGACGAAAACTATGTCAAATGCCAATGTTGTGCCCACCCCAGTCTCTGTCGGAAACTCGGTACTCGAAGTTGTTGACTCATATATCTACTTGGGACAAGTAGTCCAATTAGGTAGGTCCAACTTCGAGAAAGAGGTCAACCGCCGAATCCAACTCGGCTGGGCAGCGTTCGGGAAATTACGCAATGTCTTTTCGTCCGACTTACCTCAGTGCCTCAAGACGAAAGTCTTCAACCAATGTGTGTTACCAGTGATGACTTACGGCACCGAAACGTGGTCTCTCACTATCGGCCTCATCTCAAAGCTCAAAGTCGCTCAGCGAGCTATGGAGAGGGCTATGCTTGGTGTTTCTCTACGTGATCGAATCCGAAATGAGGAGATCCGTAGACGAACTAAAGTCACCGACATAGCCCACCGGATTAGCAAGCTGAAGTGGCAATGGGCAGGCCATATTGCTCGCAGAGCAGATGGCCGATGGGGTCGAAAAGTGCTAGAGTGGAGACCACGGACTAGCAAGCGCAGCGTAGGACGTCCACCAACAAGATGGACAGACGACCTAATAAAGGTCGCCGGAAGACGCTGGATGCAGGTCGCTTCCGACCGGTTTATGTGGACATCTAAAGGGGAGGCCTATGTTCAGCAGTGGACGTCCTATGTCTGAGATGATAAACCTTCTTCGTACTAGCAACAGTCTTTTTCGGTCTAAAATACGTCTCAATTTCACGTTTTCGGGAGTTGCAGACATGTTTTATATAAAATGTTAATCTGTGTTAAAAACTGCGACAGCGTTTCAAACACGCGTGAACTTGCTTTCACGCACACAAAACATACACCCACTTGCAACGGCGCTGGCGCGCGTACTGAGTGAATCAAATGCAAATAATGAAAATAAAATTATTTAAGAAAGGGGCCAAGCGCCAATTATGTTTAGTTGACAATCTTTACTATTGGTGTTAAGCGACGTTATAGTATTTCATTTTCTTATCAATAGTGTTAAGTGAAAAATTATTACTAAACAAATAAAAGGAATATGGATACAAACGACATATTTATTTATAATATTGTTTTTAAAATTATGCCAAATGACAAGACGATACAAAAACTTAATATACAAAATGGTCCTTCAACCAAGCATGGTAAAGTCGGTGTCGCTTGAGCACTTTTGGTAAGTATCGATTTGGCAATTCAGTACAAATAATTCTTTGGTGCAAGTGACTTTTTTTCATGCTCGAAAAACGATACTATGACCATTCGAAAGAGAAAAAATAGTGGAGTTGGGGTCAATAAAAAAGTTAAGATCGCAAAATGTGGCGCTTGACCCCTTTTGCCTTTTTACCGTCGATATGTTATTAACATGTTATAAATAAATATCGTGATCTCGTTTTCAGCCGCAATGCTTTCTTCACACCGGGTGGCGCCACTGTCGTTTTTTATCCACAGACAAGTTGGATATGTTTAAAGTTTGTGAGGATGGATGGATGTTTGTTACTCTTTCACGTTTAGACGGCTAAACGGTTCTGGATGAAATTTAGCACTGAAATAGTACTGTGGAATAACCCACACATTATCTTTTAACACAGACGAAGTCGAGGGCAGAAGCTACTTACTTATAAAGTCACTATCCCCTTCTTAAACTGCCTCGTTGGCCTAGTGGTCCTATGCACGACTGCTACGCTAGAGGTCCTGGGTTCGATTCCCAGGTCGAGCAAAGTGTTATTGGGTTTTTCTATGAAATTCTCAGTAGCAGCTCGGAGTTTGGATTTGTGCCCGGTTAATGGCAATAGGCTCGCCCCCTATCACATGGGACCTAAATATACCGGCAAACTGTGGGTGTTAGTACACCTCTGCCTAACCCTTCGTGGAATACAGGCGTGATGGTATATATATCCCCTCCTTAAGAATTAATATCTACTTATCCATATTTTTTTGACGTTTAGGCGTCTCTTAACTTTAAGCAAGGAGTAATTCGCGAATCATAATTACTCGACAAGTAACATGACCTATACTAGGTATATCTTATCATTTTCAGAAGGCAAATGCAGAACATAATTACTTCCTTAATGATAAAATTTAAATTTTCGCAAATCCGATGATATCTAATTAGAAATAATCAATTAGTAGAGACTTTTGCCCTTGGTAATTAATTTATTATCTAAATTAAAATTTGTTAAAATTAAATTAAAAAGTAACTTTGTCTGTTACGTTATCACTACAAACTGCTGAACCGATTTTAATGAAAGACAAAGTAGCATAAAAATCTGAACATATATATATAGACATAGGCTGCTTGTGTATCCAGTGTTGCGGAATTTGTTCGAAAGCATTAGGGCGTAAGGATGGGTTCTAGTCAGTAAGAGTCTGACACTCCCTTCTGTTCCGCCTAGAACAGAAAAGACATTTGATGATAGACCATCTTTAAAAAAAAAGTTTACAGCTCTGTGAATGTATGTTTCTTAACAAAATGTAAGACGCAAAAAACGGGTACATGCAATAAAGATACATTGATGGTTACATTTAACATCTAACTTTCGGCTTCGTTACAAGTCTCTAACACCCGTTATCATCAGTGTAACAATTGCCCCCCGCTGAGAACAAAAAGCAAATGATGCAAAATCCAGCAATAATGATTGCTAAGACAACGACGCAGACACCTCACCTCAACCAGTTCAAACCGGTTCACTATCTCGGGTGCTGGCTCCTGAACCCTGCCCCTCGAGCCTCCAATACAGAGCAAAACACTGATAGGAACTAAAAATAGGTACATTACGTTGTACGGAATCAAAACTAGACCCCTTGGTTATCGATTTTATCCGGTTTTTAATTAGTACCTATTTTACTTTCACAAAATACGTAGGTATGTTGCTAGGTTTGATGTGTCTGTTTGACTGTACCGTTGGTCTTGTAGTGGTTAAAGTGACAGCTGAGTCTGGGGTTCAAAGTCAAAGTCAAAGCATTTATTTCAATTAGACCATTTACAGGCACTTTTGAATTGTTAAGAAGTTACAGTTTAAAATTGAAGCTAGTTGCTCGTTCCAAAACGTAGGTCTCTATGGAGAAGAACGAGCAAGCAAGTTCTGGGTTCGATTCCCAGGTCAGGCAAAAGTGTTATTGGGTTTTACGATTAGGATTTTTTCAGCAGCAGCAGTCTGGAGTTGGTGGTGTGACACTCCCCTGTCTCGAAAAGCCGTTGGTCTTGCGCCTGATTTCTTCTTGGTTGTGTCGGATTGCCGTACCATCTGATTAGGAGTGAGTAAAGAGAAAGTGCAACTGTATTTGTGCACAATCTTGTGCACTATCATTTCTTCTGCGTACTCAACTAGTCTGCATTGGGACTGACTTAGGCTGAAATTCAGCGGAAAGAATACTATTACCTAGTTTCATTTGTAACCCTTAAAGTTCTCGTTTGTAATTGATTTAGGGCCACTTTCACCAATATCACTAAACATATTTAGCGCTAAATTATCTTTCTGTCACTGTCACCTTATAATAATGTGACAGGGATGCAATGATGTTATACATACGTTTAGGCACTTAATGTATTTAATGGTTTCAGTGAAAGTGGCAATTAGTGTGCAATAAACAGTATTTTATACAATTCTTTTGTAAAACTGTTTACACAAAATATATTTTATGTAAAAAACGAAACGTAGGTAACCAATATAAAATACATGACCTTATTTTGGGTGACAACCCTAATTTGACCGTAGCTACCGAACTTTTAGGGCAGTGTCAAACAAAATAAGGTCGGATTTTTACCGAATATTGTCAGTCCAATAAGTTTGTAAATGTTTACAAATTATATATTCACGTGTTTATGTGCTAAAAAACTGTCACACTAGATACATACGTATACATTGTTGCTGAAAAACGTGTGAGATGGGCGTTATACAAAAATAAATGTAACGTCAATGATTACATCATGGAAAAGTATTGAAATGATTACCTATAAACCATTTAGGCATTTTACGAACACAAAACTTAGTTAAATAATAATAATTAAATTACAAACTATGTACAGTAAAAAAAAAGAAAGAAAGGTCAAGAAACTCATCCGCATCGCTGTCAATGGGACATGTGCCCAGAAGGCTGGCAGCATTGCTACGTTGTATGGCGATGCTGATTCTTTGGCCCAAGAAAAGGCCAGCGCTCTGGTCACGTGAAGAATCGACGAGTCGCTTGGCTAAAATATTGCGAAAAACTAGATGAGATTTAGGCATTTTATATGTTGTGTAATATCAAAGGTTTTTGTCTTTCTAGGAAATACTACAGAAGTTTTTTTTACTTAGCTTCTATACGATGCGAATTCATCCGCGTGAAATTCAACTATACCATAAAATATAGCATTACAACATTCGGCATTAGTGTAGCTTTCAATCAGTGAAAGAAATTTTGTAATCAGACTAGTACTTTCAGAGATACGATACCTCTTGCAAACAAACTATTAAAAATAAACTCTACCTATACTTAACAAAAAAATATATAAAAATAAAATAAAAATAATAGTTAGTTCTGCTATTTATTTAGATATTGTTTATATAAAAAAAAAGAAATATAAATAAAAAATATATATATAAATATACCATCACGCCTGTATTCCCCGAAGGGTTAGGCAGAGGTGTACCAATGTACACCCACAGTTCGCCGGTATATTTTAGGTCCCATGTAATAGGGGGCGAGGATATTGCCTTTTACCGGGCACAAATCCAAACTCCGAGCTGCTACTTTGAATTTCATAGAAAAACCCAATAACACTTTTTGCTCGACCCGGGAATCGAACCCAGGACCTCTAGCGTAGTAGTCGCGCTTTGGACCACTAGGCCAACGAGGCAGTAAAAAAGAAAAAAAAGAAAAAAATAATAATAAAAAAAAAAGAAATAATATAATTTTTTTGTATGTACTAGCTATTACCCCAGTTTGTCACCTGCTAATGTAAAGAAAGCTACTTTGTTTTATATACTATGAAGATATAAAATATTGTACAGTAGTAGGCACACAACCTTTCAAGTCCGACTTACACGTGGTCAACATTATTCTACCTAACAAGACATGTATGACCACGGTTATGACACTCACTAAAACTACCTAACAATTTAGCACGCATTCGATACCCGATAGATAATAATTTGAGCAAATATAACACTTCACCGATCCAGTTTGGTAGATAACACTGTATGTGTTATTGAATTGATAAAATTGTATTGATTACTGTGTAAGTACATTGTAACGGTAATTGGGATAAACTTAAGGAGGGTAACTGCCTCGTTAGCCTAGTGGTCCTGTCTAAGCGCGACTGCTACGCTAGACGTCTTGGGTTCGATTCACAAATCGAGCAAAATGTGTTATTGGGTTTTTCTATGAAATTCTCAGTAGCAGCTCGGAGTTAGGATTTGTGCCCGGTTAATGGCAATAAGCTTGCTCGGTTAATGGCAATAGGCTCGCCCCCTATTACATGAGATTTTAAATTAACTTTTGCTTTCGACTTCGTTTGTGTGACTGTCGGTAATCGGTCCCATTCCGAGACGACAATCCGAAACGATTGGAGAGAGATCAAGTGCAGGATCAACCAACGGTTTTAATTGCTTATAATATCGGCCAATTATTGTCCCACTGCAGGGCAAAGGCATTTTCAAATCTTGTAATGGCATGAGCATTGATCACCGCTCTTTCTCAAGGCAGATTGGCAATTTCAGACTTATACTTATTAAGTCCAGGTTTCTTCACGTTCTTTTCCTTCACCGATGTCAGTGATGTCCAAGATAAACTTAGCAAGTACAAATGAATAGAAAAAGTCACATTAGTATTGAACCTGCAACCTCAACTTTTGCAAATCCGCGACAACCGACCTTGACGCAGACGAAGTCGCAAGCAATAGTTAGTATTACTATCACGTCTTTATTGCATTCAATTCAAGTGAATGAAGTAGCTCTAACCTTAAAATTAAACTCAGTAAAGTGTTTGGTAAATAGTGTTACAACAAAGTGCAGCCCTTGATCTTATTAAATTAAGTGTCAGCGAACGAACGTAAACACTCCGCCTTGTTGTAAATAAAACCTCACTTGAAATAGAACTAATTAATGTTATAATAACATTGTTTTGTTTGTTTGTTTACTACGTCCAAGCACGCGCTGACGATGGCGCGTGGAGTGATCATGATTTACGTCTAAACAAATACTCATTTTTTTTACGTGAAATAGTTCTTTAGCCATTTTAAGCGATTTTAGGGACCTTTTTTTTTAAGACGGGAAATCATCAAATAACTTCCCCGCCCTGGGCGGGGCGTGAGGGAGTATCAGACTTTTACTGACTAAAACCCGTCTATGTTCCTTCATGTACCTACGGTGACCGTTTCACCAACATATATGCAACGTGCGCAAACGGTATTTTACTTTCGTCTGTTGATTCTGGCTTTCAAGAGTTACAGTGGTTTGGGAATAGTGTGACGGGCTTGTCTCTATGCTAGTTAGCAAAACAGGAAGGTGATTATAATCAGTACCCTTACAAAGTTATAAAACTTATTCGACTGCCTATTTGGTTGAGAGCTGAAAACTGAAACAAAAAAGAAAGAAAGGGAAAACACACATCGAGGGAAGGAGATTAGACTTTAATAGTAAATCGCTTATTACAACAGCGTGTCGAAACACGATTTTTGTTGGTGTTTGTTTGTAACGAATAGGCTCCGAAACTACTAGACCTAATTTTGAACATTTTTACACCAATAGTTAGCTACATTATTCCCAAATAACATAGGCTATATAACATCACGCTACGTCCCACGGGAGTAGAGCAATAACCAAAGATGTAACTTGTGGCAGGCGAAATGAGCCACGCGGAGAAAGTCGCGGGCAGTATTTAATAAACAGAAGCTGTTAAACCGCACGTTTATCCCACCGTAGAGAGTTATTTCAGGATTGAAAAAACACCCTTTTGGCCGAAAATAAAAACAAACATTATACTTAAAACTCTGACCCAGTTAACGATCACAAAATATCTCTGAAATATATTATTTGCGCAGTATCCCGTAGCCAATTTTTTCACACCCACGCTTAAGCGTCGTAGTACGAAAGCCCCAAGTACGCTGACCCCATTTCAACCCCAAAAATAGCCCCCTCATACGCAAATCGTAACTAAACGGAACAAGACTATAAATAAGTGTGGGCAAGACTATAAATAGTGTTCGACCAAATTAACTTCAATGGGGGCGCAAAGATCGCTCAGACGGGGTAACTAACCCTATAGGTAGGTCTTTTAAGGCCTGTTTTCACCAACTATAGTTATCTTTTAACTCTGAGTAAGAAAACACCGGCTCATATGTGACATTTTGTAACTTAACCACATGTTAACAGTTAATTATGCCTTCATTTTTGGTGCAATTGGTCCTATTTTGTACTGAATTCTTTGTGACGTCAATGAGTCCTTTCTGGCCTAGATTTTGGGTAAAGGGACAAATAGGTTATTGAATTAGCCTACCCACACAACGTGTTATTTGTGTTTTATTTTTTCTTCGTAGCTTGATTCTTTGATCATACATGGCGTAGCCGCTACGCTTCGTAGCAAAGCGTAGCTCTAGGGAAAGAATCTCTCTCTACGATGTAGTAATAGTGTATTTATAGTCATAAAGATCTTTGTGAAGGAGCTCGTCCGACGAAGTACTACTACTATACCTATATCTGCCGTCAAGCAGCGTTGCTGCGATTCGGTTTGAAGGACATGGATGCCGGTGTAATTACAGGCACATGAGACATTTCAGCTTTGTTTCTGGGATGGCAACGCATCTGTGAGGCGCGAACGGGGATCAAACGGGCACATAACTAACCGACTTATATACATGCTTTTCAGAATTTCCTAGAGGAAAACTCAATAACTGTTTCCCCGATCTGGGAATCAAATTCAAGACCCACGCCCAGCAGTCGCGCTTGTGACCAAAAGACCTACAGTGCAGTTTCTACAATATAACTCACGAAATAATGTACCAAAAGTCGTTTATTTACAAACCCACATTATAATCATCGTAAGTAGGGCATGGACCACATACGAACACGTTCAATGGCTCCAATTAGCGCTTAATAACATTTTAATCTATTTCTGTATAAATATTGACTACTAGCTTTTGCCCGCGACTTCGTCTGCTTATTTGTTACGGTAGCTAATTAAAATATTTATGTTTTTTATTTTTTATTTATATATATATTTTATATTTATTTTGCTATATTTAAAATATAGCATAAAGTATTCAGGATTAGACTGCCACGCTGGTCTCGTGGTCGCAAAGCGCGACTGCTGAGCAAGGGGTCCCGGGTTCGATACCCAGATCGGGCAAAAACTGGTATTGGGTTTTTCTATTAGGAATTTCTAAGTAGCAGCCCGGAGTTTGGAAGTTGGTGGTGTGATACCCCCGTGCCTCGGAAAGCACGTAAAGCCGTTGGTCCCGGCTGTCATTCGTAGATCTTTGACAGTCGTGACGGATAGTCAGAAGCCATGAAGTCTGACAACCAGTCTAAACAAGAGGTATCGTGTTGCCCAGTTACTGGGTTGTGGAGGTCAGATGGGCAGTCGCTCCATGTAAAACATTGGGATTCAGCTGCATCCGGTTAGACTGGAAGCCGACCCGACGGGAAAAGCCTTTTTTTTTTTTTTTTTTTTTTTTTTTTTTTTTTTTTTTTTAAGATGGTAAAACCATCCAATGACCCCTCCCGCCCTGGGCGTCGGGAAAAGGCTAAGCTGATGATAATGAGTATTCAGGATTAACGTAGATTAAAATGACGTAGCGTCGTATTAGGAAAATACAAATAGAATCGAAATTATTATTACCATTTAGTTTTGGAGATTAGCGCGTTTAAACAAAAATCAAACAAACTCTTTAGCTTTATAACCCTACTTAATATTATAAGTGCGAAAGTTTGTGTGGATGAATAGATGGATGGACGGATGTTTATCCCTCTTTCACGCTTAAACAGCTGAGCGAATCTGGATGAAACTTGGCACTGAGATAAATTACACAATAGAATATAATATAATAAATATAACAGGGGTAAATTTATTAATAATAATTCAACTACAAAGTTAAAACTAAATAGGTAATAATTAAATTACAAACTAAGTATGTACAGTTAATATAAAAAGTAAGGTCATAGGGCATCAAAAAACTCATCCGCATCGCTGTCAATGGGACATGTGCCCAGAAGGCTGGCAGCATTGCCACGTTGTATGGCAATGCTGATTCTTTGGCCAAAGAATAGGCCAGCCCTCTGGTCACGTGAAGAATCGACCAGTCGCTTCGCGATATTGCGATAAACTAGATGAGCGCTCGGTCCCCACGGCCCTAGTGTTTCAACCCCAAACGGCTCAAACATATAACTTTCATGAAGGTTAATATATTTGCGCCGTTTGAGATTTTCCGCACCAGACGCAGCCGCCCCAGCACAACACGTCGTGCAAGGAAGATGGGATGGCGCAAGGGTGTCGACGCATGTAGCATCCCACACCAGAGGCCTACCCAACTTCCAAGGCATTATAGTCATCCCATCTGGTCTCTTCCCATCGTCGCGTGCCAGGCCAACTGGCTCCAAAACAGCTGGCACTCCGGCGGAGACAAGAGCACGACGGATGATGTCATTAATGCTGGCGTGCCGTGCCATGCGGCCAGCGCTCTTTTTGCATGACAGGCCATGGTGTCCGAGGCAGTCGACAGCTTCACCGCACTGACAGCGGTGCGGAGCCCCACAAGGTGCACCCAGGCGCAGGCATGTAGCGAGCCGGAATGTAGAATCACTCAACATAGTGCCTATGTTGGGCGACGGAAGTGCCTGAAGCCAGAGACCCGACTCCCACTCACCCACAGCCAGCAGGCGGGCGCGCTCAGCAGAATTGATGCACGTATTAATTAAATTATTCCGTACCAACCTGCAGAGCGGCTCGTCCCATTGTCTCTGGGAAGATGGGTTCACGGGTCGATCTGTTTCCGGGCAAGTTATTTCCCAGGCGTTCACCGCTTCGGTCAAACACGGCACTTCAAAGTCAACCATGGATGATGATAAGATCTTCGCAGTTAACTTATCGGTGCTGTGGACAGAAGACAAGAACGCCGGTAAACTACAACTAGAAATTTTGCGGATGCCGAGACCACCAAAACGAATGGGAAGTGTGGCTTGTAGCCACGCTCGGTCATCCAGGGCCACATTTAAAACAGAAGTAATTGTATTTTTAATAATTTGGTCAATTTTGTCCAAAAGGTGTGGCTGCTTCCATATAGGTGCAGATCGGAGGTAATACATGAAATTTGGGCCAAAACAACAATATCTTAATATGGTAAATGCAGAATGTAGGTTAATTTTGGAAAGTCTGTCCGAAATATCATTGAAGTGACTGATTTTTTCGTCAATGAATGGTGAAAAACTATCTTCCAAAATTGGGGAACCTAGGAGGTGCAATGAGCTTTTTTCCAAAATTTTGATCTGTGGGGCTATTGCATTGAATTTTTCTAAAGTCGATTGTCTGTCGGTAACGTCAGTAAGGTAAATTTCGCATTTGGAAGGGTTTAGGTCCAGGCCGATAGATTTAAACTGTTCTTTCAAAAATTTTAAGTCTTCTAAAACCGTGTCTACATCGCCTCCCAGTGTTCCATCGTCTAAATACCACACGTTGAATTTGGAATTTAGTTGTTGGATTATGGGGTGAATAGCCAAACTGAAAATAACTGGCCCGAGAGGGTCACCTTGTTGGCAACCGACAGCAGAATCCAAAAAGTTGTCCTTATAATGTAATTTTGAAGGGTGTCTATAACACTGCCACAAAAAACCATAAATTTCGGGTAGTTCTTTTTTTACTTCGGCCAACAAAATGTCCCTATTGACAGAATTAAAGGCGTTCTTAACGTCAACCTTGAGGATGACCTCACCCTGATTGGAATTTAAAAAGGTAGAAAGGGCATGTACGGCAGCCTCGCAGCCCCCTCTAGAACCAAAGCCAAGTTGAAGGGGCTGGAATTTGCTGCTTAGCGATTCGCCGTATGCTTTGCAACAAATTTTGGCTACCATACGTCTGTAAGTACACCCCACGGCAATGGGACGAATGCCGCCGTCCTTCTTTCGTAGGGCGCAAAGGTTGGCCCCGTACAGGACTTCAACCACGGCATCGTTCACACCGCCGCAGAGCATAAGTTTAACTAGAGCCGCAAGCTCCTTCAACAGCGACTCACCAGCTTCCCCGGCGCCTGAACTCAACAGGTCTTTTAAATGCTGCGGAGTCAGGCCGTCGAGGCCGCCGGCGGAACCACTTCGGAAGGAACTCACGGCTGCAGTCACCTGGGGGGCTGTAACATTTAAAAAAGGTGAATCTAGATCGGGGGGGTCGGGAGGGTCTGGGAAGATGAGACCATCCGCAGGCGCTGGATGTTTACTCTCCAGTGCTGATAAAGTTTCTGGAGAGTCAGGCGCCACCACAATATAACATAATAAAACTTATAGGATACTTTATATCCCAGAAAAATAAACGGTTCCCGTGGGAACTTTGACCCGAACGAAGTCGCGGACACAAGCTAGTACTTATTAGTATAGATATAGAGTCAATCGCTTTATGTTAGTAGTATCATTAAATGAATGGCCTTATCATAGCGTTATCGATTGATTGAAGATATTTTATTGCTTGTGTAGAATATGTATGACTACAGGCCATATGAAAGTAAGAAACAATATTATATAGTAACAAGTTCCAACTAAACATTTTTTTTTTACAATCTTTTATATTTCATTATCATGCAATATACTTATATCTATTCAAAATTCCAGCCCAATCGAACACTGGGAAGTGGGTCAAAGGAGATGGCTAAATGGAAGTATAGACCACTGCCCCATGTGCCAGGTACCATGTATAAATATGGTACCTAGCACAATGTAATGCTGAATGGCTAAATATTAGTATTTCATGTAAAAAAGTTTCAGATACTTTTTGGGAATAATATAATGGTAAAATAATATTGCCTAAAAAAAAAGGAAGGAAAAAAGGTGTGTGTGACAGTATATAATTTTCTTCAACTGACACTTTCGAAAAAGAATAAAACTAAAAACGAAAATGAGGTTGTATATTTATAAGCTCAATTTTAATACTAATACTCATTTTATGTTTAATAGTTCACGAAAGTGCTAGGAAAATATTAAAAACTATATAGGAAAATATATTCATGAATGATTTTTTTAAATATTTTTTTTTTATATTATGAGGTTATGTAAGATTCATATACGTTCCAGAATGTATCTGGCCCGGGGGCAGTCATTTAGCCATCACCTTTGTCCTTATTTTTTTAACACAGCAACGCTATTTTGCCACAGAAATATCATAATCCTCAGACGAGTTCCTTCACCAAGAGCTACTAAACTAGAAGCTTTACTTAGCCACAGACACCGGAACAGGTCAAAATAAATAAAAGCATAATAATAAAAAGATACAATTCCTGTTACATAATTGCAAAGTTGACGGTCATGGTTGAGCTTATTTCAGCCAAAACCAGCTACCCACATTATAACCGATTTCGGTGAAACTTCGTACCCAAAGACTAAGCTTAAACCCCAGAAAAGGTCATACGCTGCCAGGCTTTAATTCACTACTTTCTCTGCATACTCTATAACCGATATTCACGCAAATGATGTTACGAGCAAAAGCTAGTAACCCTATAGGGAGAAAATTTCTCTTCATCTTTCCATAAGTTTAACCCAATTACCATTACAGTGAAACTCGGACAAAATTTGGAAGTCAGACTGTCGCTAAATCAATCATCTTCATTCACCTTTTTCGTTCATCTTCAATGAACATTATCCACATGAAAACGAACGTAGGTAATCAATCCATTCAACCCCTACAAGTAATAAAGTTATTACGAGCACATTGTAAACACGGCTATAAAAGTAATTAACAATCATCTTATTACTATTTATAGATGCAAAGGTTTGTATGTATGTTTCTTACTCAATCACGCCAAAACGGCTGAACGGATTTGGATGAAATTTGCCACATAGAGAGTCTGGAATAGCACGTAGGCTATACTTTTTATTCCGAAGAAAAGTACGGTTGCCTCGTTAGCCTACTGGTCCTAAGGACGACTGCTACTTTAAAAGTTTTGGGTTCTATTCCCAGGTCGAGCAAAATGTTATTGGATTTTTGAATGAATTTCTCAGTAACAGTACGGAGATAGGGTTTGTGCCCGGCTCGGCCCCTATTACATGGGACCTAAACATACCAGCAAACTGTGGGTGTACATTGCACCTCTGCCAAACCCTTCGGGAAATACAGGCGCGGTGGTATGTAGAAGTACGGTTCCCGTGTCATAATATAGGTAAATAACTTTGACGCGGACAAAGTCGCGGGCATAAGCTAATTATCATTATATCTTCTAGTTTTCTCTAAATCACGCAGGAAGTACATGTTCCTGATAAAGAATTTAATTATAACGCGCATATCATTCATGTAAATATTGCAGGGTGTCTGTTGTTAACTATAACAAAGTTATATAATGCAATCGTGTGATAACAAAGAGGTATAAGTTGCAAGTTTTATGCAATCACCAATCCGCCTTGAGCAAGCGACGTGCACTTGCCCTTGAGAAGAGGCCTTTGCCCTGCAGGCAATAATAGGCTGGTATTGTTATTTTTATGCAATCTTGTATGTTAATTATGTTGTTGTATTGTAACTCTTATTTGTTGCTTTATAAGATTTAACTGTGTAATAATTAAACAAGTTAGTATTGCTCCACTCCAGGGCAGACACCTCTTCTTATATAGTGAAGGCAAGAGCATTGATCACCACTCTTGCTCAAGGTGGATTAGTGATAGACCAGATTTTATATTGATTAATAAAGTCCAGGTTTCCTCACGATATTTTCCTTTACCCATAATAATAGCGCAATAGGTACCGTAATATTAGAATTGACGTTTCGCCATGTGGGAATTGCAAAAAAAAAAATGGGCGTTTTTGGAATTGCAAAAATACTGAAATTACCACATTTGTGTTTGATAAAACAGCTGTTCTTTCTAGCTTGTCAAATATAAGCTATTCTATAGTTTTTGACACACCTATCTTATCATTCCACCTAATCAGTTGATTAAAAATGCGACACCACCCAAAAACGTTACAATCTGAATCATAATCCAAAAACAGTTCCTCCAAAATATTATCACACACCAAAATAATCAACAACACAAAGGACAACATTGTAATCCGTGTATTGGACCACATTATTATCTAACAATAATCAATGTATTGATGTGATATCTTATCACGCCCCCACGTGACGTATGTTGTCAAAAGATTACTTATCACGCGGCTGATGCGTGATGGAAAACTATTGAAACTTGTTTATATAATGTGACTTTTACCCTCGATCTGATAGCTTCAAGTGGCACTAGTAGTGATAAAAAGTACCAGTGTTTAATGTAGTGAGAATGTTCTGTGGCTGTCACGCTTGTGAGTGATGCGATTTGATGATCTGGTGGTCTATTTTTGGAAAAATCTCGCCTGGTGAATTTCGGTGAAGTAAACTTGAGTTGAACTGAACCTATAGGAATTGACAGTTCACCTTAAGCCTACGTCACTTAAATTCAACCAATGAAACCTCCCTCCATAAATTTAGATGGAGTGAACTTAAGGTGAGCTGATCTCATCTAACGCTAGGATTGCTCAAGCATACTGACGATGAGTACCTGTAGTGTATACTCCATGTTCAGTCTAGTCACCTAATTCGGTTTGGAATTTTAACCTTTAAAAGACCTTAAAATGCTTTCCCAACTTTAATGGAACTGGGAAGGATATTTTTGGTCTCAAGAAACACAGAGCTGGCGCTTTGACAGCAAAAGAGGGTCGCGGTAAACTACGAAAGAGATGGCGGAACGAACTGTATGGGAGTCATTCAGACATGTAAAGAGATGATAGGAGTAGAAGGAGGACTGTGCCCAAGAGTGGTACTGACAAGGCAAAAGAACATTAATTTGTTATAACGAGTTGAAGTGTGAAAAAAATCATACTCCTCAGTTATTAAAAAAAAAACCTGTTCCAGACAATCCACCGTGTAGATGTTGTACTTAATATGGAACAGCTGAAAAAATTCGTCTCTTGGGGTCTACAATAATGTAATAAATTCATGTTAAAATTTTCGATGTACCTTCCGTTATTCATTAATTGGGGAAAAAAGGGAAAATTACTTAGCATTTCTAACTGAATAAAAGTTTGAATTTTCCTATGTTCTTAACTGATCTTTACCGAATAATTCAAGCGAACACTAATTCTGCACACGCGCATCATAAAGTCAATCCATAGCTCCATCATCAGCTCTACGTGCTCCTCATCACGCTCCACCACTCGGGTGGGCACCCCCTGGACACGAAGATAACCCTCACCAGGATGCGACACGATTATCGTGATTCGTGACACATGTCGCTAGGTACGTGACGAGCGCGTGTCTTTCGTTTGATTTCCACGGCCGCGACCGATTAACTACGATTGTTGTGAATCCTAATCGAGGGAAACGCCCTGTTGATAGTTATTTCTTCTGGGTAAGCTCACTTCATCGTAGACTTTGTCTATGTCACCTTTGACCAAGACTAGAGACAAGAGCATACCCATCTCGAAAAAAAAACCACCATTACGCCTGTATTCCCCGAAGGGTTAGGCAGAGGTGTACCAGTGTACACCCACAGTTCGCCGGTATATTTAGGTCCTTTGTAATAGGGGCGAGCCTATTGCCATTAACCGGGCACAAATCCAAACTCCGAGCTGCTACTGAGAATTTCTTAGAAAACCCCAATAACACTTTTTGCTCGGCCTGAGAAACGAACCCGGGATCCCTTACTCAGCAGTCGCGCTTGCGACCACGAAACCAACGGGGTAGTTCGAAAAAAATAAATAAATTAGATATTGTTAAGTGATGTGGGAATTAGAATGTCTGAAATAAAAGTGCAAAAAAAGATACAAAAACCGAAATCCGAAAGCTAGGTTCATGTTCTTCCTTTCATGGCGATATTTTGTTACTGTCATACTGATGGCAAACTTCCATATTCTTTTATTACAAAATCAGGTTCCAAACTTCAAATATCAACCTGTACTGCTGCATGCAACCGTAAGCTCAATGTTTTGTTCGCTATGATAAACAGTGCTTTTTTACGTCATTAATAAAAGTCGTTTCCTAGCAACCATTTTTGCTCAATTTTACTTAGTTATGAGTAGTTATTGATTATGTGGCGTGTGTTTAAATATTTTTAGCGTTTGTTTTTTTTTTTTGGCGTATTTATAAAGCACACCTAAAAAGTATTTTTTTTGACATTTTTTTTTAAATACCATCACGCCTGTGTTCCCCGAAGGGTTAGGCAGAGATGTACCAATGCACACCCACAGTTCGCCGGTATATTTATTGTTTAGGTCCCATGTAATAGGGGGCGAGCCTATTGCCATTAACCGGGCACAAATCCAAACTCCGAGCTGTTACTGAGAATTTCAAAGAAAAACCCAATAACACTTTTTGCTCGACCTGGGAATTGAACCCAGGACCTCTAGCGTAGCAGTTGTGCTTAGGACCACTAGGCTAACGAGGCCTTTTTCAGTTGTGGCGTTTTTCCACAACTGAAAAAAGTCTTGCATCATGTTGTTGTTTTTTTTTTTTACTTAAAAATGTCCACAGTTTTAAAATGATTTCAGTATCATTGCTCACGGTATTATAATACATTTATTACATGTTATGTTATATGGTTTTTCCATTAACATTTTTATTAGCAATAAGGGATACCATATGAGCTGTATTCATAAATTACGAGGATATGAATCATGTACGCGCTTTGATAGCAAACCGCCTGTTAATACTTTACTGATATGATCCTGAAATATAAAACATTATTGTTTGAAAACATTGCCCCACACAATGAATTTCTCCTGTATTGTGCTTTTACTAGAACAACTTAATCGGTCATACAAATATGTGCAGTGTTCGGTATTCGAACACGCGACCCGCAACGCAGCAGCCAGTCGCCCAGCTACTGCGCCAACCGTGTCTTGATAAATCCTTAGCCGTCTTGTACAAAATAAGTTCTAAATAGTATAGTCTAACTACAAGCCTGTTTTTTTTAAATTTCGAACTTAATTCCCACGGCAGTAAAGTTCTTAACTCTGGCTGTTTTTAATTAAGAACTTTACTGCAGTCGGAATTATGGTCGAAATTTAAAAAATACAGCTTGAAGTTAGACTATACTATACATAGACCCGTTTCTAATGGCAGTTTTTAGGTTCGAAATTCAAAAAATTAAAACTCGTTTTGTAACGATACAAGGAAAATATTTAAAAATCGAATTCGTTGCATATCACGCACAACGAACGTGCGTGTAAGCAAGTCAATATCAACAGGATTATAAATATCTAAGGATGACTAGCAATTTGCACTGTTCGTAAGTATATATCTTCATTACTTTAATACAATGAATATTAAAAATTACTTATTAACATAATAAAAGACTTTAAATAGTAGTCAGTGACTAATCATAATATTTTGTAATCTACAGGCTGCATTACAAATTCCTATTTATTTCGTTACTTGTTAACTTTCCGATTTGTTGTTTTTTTTATTTTTTAGATAAGCGGGTTGAGGTGGTGTATTAGGTATTTCTCAGTAGCAACATTAAATAAAACCAGCCTATTATTCTCCCACTGCAGGACAAAGGCCTCTTCTCATGTAGAGAAGCCACACGCTTGCTCAAGGCGGATTGGTGATTTCAGACATACATTAATTACAAGTCCAGGTTTTCTCACAATGTTTTACTTCACCAATGTCATTATGTCCAAGATAAACTTAAGAAGGACAATTATGAATTAATAGGTCACATTGGTACTTCATAATCATCATCATCATATCAGCCGCCGGACGTCCTCTGCTGGACATAGGCCGCCCCCAAAGATTTCCAAAAAGACTAGTGGGAAGCGACCTGCATCCTTGCCAGTTTTGAACCCGCAATCTTATGCCTAAGAGGCGAGCGCCTTAACCACTAGGTCATCATAACACTTGTAGCAGTATTATAAATTTATTATTTTTTGACTTGACTAATCTCATCGAGATCATGTTCGAAATTCGGTCAGGAGAATATTGTCATTATTAAATTCATAATATGATATAAATAATATTAATATGCAAAGTGTTTTTCAAAGATTGAACCTACAGGTACCGTAATCACCATCTCAGTAAATACAGCACCTATATTCCTAACACCTACTCCTTTAGCTTCATTAACTGATACACTCACACCCTTTGTTACATCAACGGGTAGGTCTCGGAACTTCGTCTGAACATCACCTCGTATCACGTGTTCAGATACCACAGCTGTCCTTATCTGATAAGGGAGATATCGGCGCTCCCACACTTGCGCAAGAGTCGCTAATCCCTTGATATGGAGGCACGCATGCGATTGTGTTATTGTGCTGATCTACAGTAAGTACTTATGCAGAAAATATTAGTTTTCATCATGTTTATTACTTACTGTTTTTATTTTCTTGTTTCGATGTAAAAGAAACTACATACATACCAAACATCACGCCTCAGGCAAAAAGTATGAAAAATAATATTTTCCATGAAAGTACTTGCGGTGCTTACGCTAGAGGTTCTGGATTTGATTCCCCGGTCAAGTAAAATGTTATTGGGTTTTTCTATGAAATTCTCAGTACCAGCCCGGAGTTAGGATTCGTACCCGGTTAATGGCAAAAGGCTCGCCCCCTATTACATGGGACCTAAACATACCGGTGAACTGTGGGTGTACCTACATTGCTACACCTGTGCCTGACCCATCTGGAAATACAGGCGTGATGGTAGGTTAACAAAAAAGTGATAAAAATATAACATTTTGTCCACATCCTTTACATAACTCAGTCAGATACCAATCAGTCAACATTATCGCGTCCAAATATATTGGAAATAAAAACTACTTCTAACTAGAACCTTCTTTTATCTCTGAACACGCGTATTTCGTTCAGTATCAAGTGATATCAATGATTAATGTATTACAAAATTACGTCATACAATTGTATGAAAGACCATGAAGTATTGTAGGTAAGTAGCTTAAGTATATAGGTACTTATGACTGATAACACGTGGAACTTCGTGGGAAAATGTTTTAAGGTATTTGCATGTGATAGTATTTTTCCTTGGAAACTTTCGAGAATCGTTTGGTTGGATCTCTTACAATATGATATCTTTATTTTGTACTAACTTTTTCCGGGATAAATATATATATATAAATATAAAATAAAAAAAATAAAAAACCGTTTTAGCATAAAAGAGTTACAATTTGTTTTATAAAGTTGGCACGTTCACCAATAGGCTTGTCATCCCTGACCTATGGTATACTTTCCCGATCGATGGCACGGTTGGCGCAGTAAGTAACCGATACGCTGCTACGCTGCGTAACACGGGTTCGTTTCCCGAACGAAACAAATATTTTTATGACCTACAAATAGATACATTTCAGGTCGTTGAGTATGTGAGTTAAATGTGTATAAACGCATCCATTATACAAGAGAAATTCCTATTGAAGAAAAAAAAGGAAAGAAAAAATATTTTTTCAGCACAGACTGAGAGGCACCAGACTTACCTACATTTAAGTAGCTTTTTTGTTTTCAGTGGGAACCGTCACGAGGCGCCCGATCTTTGGGTATAAGACCGGGGAGTGTGGGATTCTTACGTCACTAAAACCACCCCGGTGCACACCATCAGCACACGGAGAGGGTTCCGTTTCCTCTTAAAAGACCGCACCAGAAGAAACCCTCCCTGATAAGTACCTACCGCCTTAACAGTAAATTTATTTATTTATTAAAACTTTATGCACACAATGTATAAAATACACCGTACAAAGGCGGACTTAATACCTTAGACATTTTCTAGCAGTCTACCTTAGGGTGATGCAGAGACGGAACAAAGTACACAAAAAAATAATTAAGTTATAATATAAATTAAAAGAAATAAGTTATTTATTTACTGGATCTTAAACAAGACATCTCAAAATATCCGTGGCGCAGAAGGGCTAGCCTACGTGACAGAAGCGACGTGCGCACCGCTATCGGCGCTTGCGCATAACTTGGTATTTGATAAAAAAAATAACAGCAGACCGCGTGCCGTGCAACAACCGGAACTATTGTAGGAAAATTTTGACGTTTTTCATTGATTCATGCTTGCATTGGCCTTTTTGGCGATTAGGGCTTTTTTTGGACAAAAATTCCAAATGACATTGTCAATGAATAAAATTGTATGAGTTTTTATAAACATGTTTACGTTTTGAACTAAGTTATTTTATTTTTCCATTTATTCATTACTTAATATACAATATTAAATACATTTTCAAATATTAGTATAAAAAAAATATAAACATTTTAATTATTTATTTTATTTTATTATTAACTTACAAGTCTGGTGCAACTGTTAGTATAGATTGGCTATTTATGAAAAAATAATTTAAAAACAAGATAAATCTGTTTGCAATGCCAATAAACTAGTTTAGTACCTGACCCATAAATTCTCGAAACAATTTTCATTTACATTTTCAAATTAAGTAGACACCTTATTTAAAATGTTCAATTAAAAAGTTAGTGATTCATAACGTTTTCGTGGAAATTAATAAATAATCGAATGTGAAAAGATATGTCATTATTATTATAAGCGCCTCCGCCCACGTCCGACATTTTGTAGGACAGTTTGTCGGACCGATAAATAGATCCATAGTTTCGTGAGAATAACTCTCTGTAGGACGTGTTCGTTGGTATATTAGAATTCATACGTTCCATTCTCTCCGGCAAGAAAATCGGTCACGGATTTTCTGACGTAGACAGACCGTCTAACAGGAGATATTATATCTCAGGTTGTATACGTCTCAAAGAAATTGTTCTACATATAGATATTTACTATATGTATTATACAACTGCCCATTAGCCTAGTGTTACTAAGCGCGACTGCTACGCTAGAGGTCTTGGCTTCGATTCCCAGGTCAACCAAAAGTGTTACTGGGTTTTTCATTAAAATTCTCAGTAGCAGCTCGGAGTTAGGATTTGTGACCGGTTAAAGTCAATAGGCCTGCCCCCTATTACATGGAATCTAAACGTACCGGCGAAATGTGAATGTACATTAGCACACCTCTGTCTAACCCTTCAGGGAATACAGGCGTGATGGTATATAGGTATATAGATATTTCAATATCCTTCCCTAATAAGGCCTTTAAGTTAAATTCCATAAGTAAGTATACCTACTTTAAGCAACAAATTATTTTTCCGTGTACGCAATTTTTGTCGATTGTGATGGCACAAATCTTTTACACGTGCAGCCCTTCAAAGACTGACTTGTCCTTCGAATGTAGGTACCTCAGAGGTAACAAAAGAGAGGTTCAAAGAGGGTTTACACATAGAATGATACTGTATAGCACTCCTCTTGAGGGATCCATCTACATTATTAATATTATAAAGCTGAAGAGTTTGTTTGTTTGTTTGGACACGCTAATCTTTGGAATTACTGACTCGATTCTGTTTTTTTTTTTGTAATTAGTTGCTAGTAGGACGATGCGTTATCCTTAAGAGCGTGTATACAGAAAGTGGGCAACGTCGCAAATAGCTGTCAAATATTTCGCTGTTTAGATTAATTTGTCAATATTACTGTATGAAAATATGGCTAACTAATGAACTAGAATATTGATTATGAAATGCAATAATTAATATCGTAACACCGAATATTTAGTTTTAGATGTAAAAAAGTATTTGGAAACTTTACAAATGCCTTTTTTGCACCTAAAACGGTTACAACATCAAATTCAGTGTTTTAATTGCAATTCATGATTAATATTTTTTTTGACCGAAAAAATGATCTTAGTCACAAAATAATCTAAGTGTTTACAAAAATATCTCAAGTGATAACACAAATTGCATAGATAAGACAATGCATTTATTTTTATGACACGATCTGATAAAGTTCTTAAACTTGTCCAAAAAATTGTAGCTTTTAAAGGAAATGTTTTTAAAGTATTGCCGGTGAATTAAATATGACCTCGTATATTTTTATCATTTAGTCTTTTTAAACTCCGACTCAAAAAGGAGGGGTGTTATAAGTTTGACGTGGCTGTCTGTGTGTCTGTCTGTGGCACCTTAGCCCTGTGCCTTAGCTCTTAAACGGGTGAACCGATTTGAATGCGGTTTTTTCTATTTTGTTTTGGACTTGCAAAATCTACCTTATTCGGAGATTTTGAAGCTTGCATGTTTTAAAAGTTAACTAAAGTTTGAACTATTTCCCCCACAACATCGGTACTGTTGCATGCAACCAAAAGTACAATGTTTGACGAGTGCACTACTATAAACAGTAATTTTTCACACAAAGAATGGAAGTCGTTCCCAGCTAACATTTTTACTCAATGTTACTTGTTTGACAAACAGTATACGTAGTTAAAGGCTACATATGTAGTGAGTCTTCAAACCCCGTATTAGGTACCTGTACAAGTGTACATCTCTGTAGATATAACATAACAAAGTATTCCCCAAAGGGTTAGGCAGAGGTGTACCAATTTACACCCACAGTTCGCCGGTATGTTTAGATCCCTTGCAATAGGGGCCGAGCCCATTGCCATTAACCTGGCACAAATACTAACCCCGAGCTGCTAATAAGAATTTCATATAAAAACCCAATAACACTTTTTGCTTAACCTGGGGAATCGTACCCTAGACCTCACCTCCTAACGTAGCAGTTGCGCTTAGAACCACTAGGTTAACGTAGTAGCTAGCTAGCTTTGTAGGTATACCTCTTTAAAAATAACAAGCGTGTTATAAAGTAAAACAAAAGAAAAAACAATTGATGCTCAATTTTCCTCCTCAAATGTCTTATCAAGTGACGTCCGCGTCACGCGTCTGCTATGTCACGACGAACTCGACAGCGTGACGCGTCCGCCGTCACCGCATGACGAATGACATGACGAACTTATGACGAAGAGGTGTCTAATTATATCATTGTCATTGTTGGTCAATGGCTGACACAGTTTTAAAATAAATCGTGCCAAAATTTTTGTGTGGCTTAAAATAATGATGGGACGAACTTTTATTTTTCTTTGTTAAACTTTTTTTGTTAACCATCTCTGAAGATTCAGAAACATAGTTATATAATATAAATAACACACTTAATAAATAACAAAATTATAAGTTATCTTAATAAAATGATTATAAAAATAAAACCAAAACAAACTGGCATCTAAAGACAAAGTCAAAGAAAATCATTTATTTCAATTAAACCATTTTTAGGTACTTTTGAACGTCAACTAATTGAAAATATTGAAAGTACTTGTCCATTCTAAAAGGTAATTTCGTAAGGAGAAGAAAGGGCAAGAAATTCCATTGGTTTACATTATTTTTCTTTGTTTAAAAGTTTATTAATTGTTCTTTTTTAGCACTAAAAAACTACAGCAGATGGATATAAAAGATCCTAAGTACTGTACTCTATGACTCAGGTATTGCTGGTTTACTAAAAGCGTGTCTGCCCCCCGCCTTTAGACAAAAATACATCTACCTTTAACTTCAAACTTTAAGAGCCACACCCTTTTAACCTTAACATATAAATACCTACATCGGATTAAAATAGAAATTCTTTCCCAAAGCAACTCTTACTGATTATTTTGCAAGTCTAAGAATAACATAATTCGAGGGTATAGTGCTAAAACCCAATAAGTATGAAATTGTTACTTTCGAGATATTCAATGCTAAAGGTTCAAGGACAAAAATATTTATGAAATATTAATAAAATATTTTTTATTATTATTTTTCCTAAAAGCGTATAAATTCAATTAATATTAAAAAGATCTTTTAAATTTTTAAGTGGTATGTTTTTTTAATAAAAAAATTATAAGTTGTACTGGGTACCGACTTATTGGGTTTTACCTCAAAACAAATAAAATATTTATTGTACTTTTATCAATTTATTTAGTAGAAATTAAACAAAAAAGCGAAGATTTATTTACTCCTCGTCGCTCTTAAAAGCAGGACGTGGAGAAAAACTGCGTCGCACCGATAGGTCGAAAAGCTATAGGCCAAAAACACCGCTCCGGGAACCGACGGCATACCAGGTCGTGTATGGGTCTTCGCCCTGGGGGCTCTTTGGCCCCGATTAACGGGGCTCTAAAACGCATGTTTGGAGTGGGGCCAGTTTCCAATCCGCTGAAAAACCAGTAAGCTGGTCCTGCTTAGGAAGGCGGGGCACCCGGCCGACTCACCGTCCGCATACCGCCCCGTCGTGTTGTTGGACGAGGTGGGCAAATTGTTTTAAAGAATAATAATTGCAGACCGCCTCGTCCGACACCTGAGGAATAAGGGGCGGACCTGGCGGACAATCAGTTTGGTTTTCGTCGGGGGCGCCGGTGTCCTTGTGGATTAAGCAGTATCCCGGGGTGAGGTTGTCTCGGCGGTGTCTCACATGGACATCGCCAACGCCTTCAACACTTCACCTTTAACGCCCTGGAGTTGCATCAGGGAGGCGCTCTTTTATCTTAAGGTGCCTACCTTCCTCTGCCGATCTGCCGTATAGTCAGGGCCTTTCAGAGAGGGTAGTCAGTTGACTGGCCTCTCTATACCCGGGCCAGGAAAGATGGGGTCGGCGAGAGATGATGTGTGGTGTTCCACAGGGATCGGTTCTGGCCCGCCTCTGTGGAACATCGGTTAATACTGGGTCTTGCGCAGTGTGTTTCTCCACAGCGTCGGCGTCATTTCTTATGTTGATGACATATTGGTGACGGCACGGGGGAACTCACACCGGCTAGCGACAATACTGGTGACAGCTGGGGTCGCAAAAGTCGTTGGAAGGATTCGTGGCCTGCAAAAATCAGAGAATCCATGTTTTCCCTGGCCCCCAATAAATGGGCACGACGGCTGCTCTCGCACTGTTGTTGCCCAATCTCGATGGGGCATTTGTACCTGCCGGAGGCTCTACGTAGGGATCATGGGCTCGAGAGTACGAGGCACAAAGAGCAGAGCTCCGCCAGATCCTGGTGGCGGAATGGGAGGATCGACTTGGGCGACCCAGCGCAGGGCACGGAACAACGGCAGCGTGTGGAAAAAGTGGCTGGAGAGGTGTCATGGTGCCCTTACCTTCCGGTTGACGCAGGTGCTTTTTGGACACGGGTGCTTTGGGAAGTACTTGTATCGTTGTACTTGGCCGGGTCGCATATCGCGACAACTGCGTGTAGCCTCTCGCTCCGGACGTTGTTCTGTCCATTGTTGGGAGTTAGAGTGCTTGGGACGCCATCGCATTCTTCTGTGAGAAGGTGGTGGCCGCCAGGGAGGCAGTAAAATGGGAGATGGAGGCTATTTCCTCCTATCCCACCAAGAGCGGACGCACCAGGCGGTCCGTCGCCTGAACAGAGACAGGCCCGAGAGTAAATCGAGCGTAGTGTTCCCCGCGCGCCTTTTCTGGAGTTAGTGTGGCCGATGGCGTGAGCCACCACAAATCGGGCCCCATTATGGGATGGGGTCCGATTTTTGTGGTGGTGGCGGGCCAATACCTGCTGGGGTGCTCAGAGCGATACCCGTGTCCCGGCCAATGGTAGTTAAAAGAATACTCTAGGGTTTTAATCAGTAGGTGTCCGACATACCACTCCGCCTTCCCTAAGGCGGAGGCACTCCATGAGGATTTCCTGCAAGCTAATGCACGTACAAGTCGTCTTCCTCGTTCACCAATCGAAGTGTTCAACCCAAATAATCTGCACTAAATAGAATAATTAAAAAAAATGTGTCACGTGTCACGTGCTCTTGTACGAAGCTGGTCGCAAACTGTCAACAATAGCGTATTTATTGTGGGTAAAACCTGGTAAAACATGATTTATTGGGTTCTTCCTCAAACAAGGTTTAAAGAAAGTCGGTACACGAAATAAGCAAATACCAAATAACTAAATATTAACTGTTTATTTTGAAATATTATTTAACAGTAAAACCCGATAAGTATTTTTATTTGGTTTTAGTTTTTATTTTTTTGTATGTTTTCTTGTTTAGTTAACTAAAGCTAAAACCCAATAAATATGAATAATGGGTATTGCCATATGCCTTGATGAAATTTTAAATGAAAAGTATAAATACTTAAAGCAAATAAATCCTTTTATGTGGTTTAACCTTAAAACAACAATAGCATTTAGAAAGTCAACACACTTTATTGTGTTTTGGTTTTTCCGTTATGGCTAAACATAGGCACTTTATTGGGTTATTAAATCATATAATTTGCTTGATACTGTAAAATCTGCTTATTTGATTACACCACTGTAAAGAGCGCAAAAAACGCATTAAGATGGACCAAAAAAGCAATTTTTGTTTTTTTGTCACTTATTGGGTTTTAGCACTATACCCTCGATATATGTTATAAATAAAGCTATTATAGCGGGAAAATTATCATTTTCCTCCATAATTAGGGACGTATTATGGTAGAAAATATAAAGGGTGTTTGGCGCATGTACCGACACAATTTTTTCAGGGATTTGGGAGGTCATTAGCTAGGTTCTACCCATACACCCTTTGTCCCAAATGTCACGGTTGGTTACATATGGTTTTTTTTAATGAAATTAATGCCTAAATATGCCGGCGAACTGTGGGTGTACATTGGTACACCTCTGCCTAACCCTTCGGGGAATACAGGCGTGATGGGATGGTAAAAAAAATGCCCAATATGTTTCCTTTAATTAGAAATAACTTTTTTGTTTCTTTTTTTTAACTTTTTCTTTAACTTTTTTTTTGTAGAACCTTGCTAATGACCTCCCAAATCTCTGAAAAAATTGTGTCGGTCCATGCGCCAAACACCCTGTATATATAGAAATTACCCCCTTGCGTAAAAAATAACCTTATTCATTCATTCAAATCATCTTCATATTCTGGCATCGTAATTGGTTATTAGAAACCACCAACCAATTGACATACTTTTTATGAGATGTCTTACATAACGCGATTCCATATAGATTTTGTACGGTAATCTGTGATGTCACTTTCTTGTCAGATAAAATGACTAAATATTTATTGTTTTCAAGGCAACTTTTAAACATCTTTGGATGGCAAACAAGCCGACAGACGGTCCACCTGATGTTAAGTGGTCACCTCTGCTTAGAGCCATCTGCAATATCAAAAGCCTAGCAAATGCATTGCCATCCCAGAGACAAAGTTGAAATGCCTACTGGCCTGTAATTTCACCGTCGCCTAAACCCTTCAACACAAACACTAACGCTGCTTTGCGGCAGAAACAGATATTATGCTATGTTGGTAGTACTACCCGAACGAAATCCTTTACAAAGAGCTCTACAACTACTACTAAATGACTAGGGTTTTAAAATAAAGCGTTTCTGGACGCGGTTAGTAGTATCTACTACCCAATTTATTGTAGATACACTTTAAACACACATTCTCATGAAAATTCAAAACAAAGATTCCAACTCGAAAATCCCAAACAATTGCCGCAAACCGAACGATGTTCGTTTGTTCATGAACGAGGCCCGGAGCGGTTCGGTTCAAGTGCAGGGGTGCGGGATCGATGCAGCAAGTTCAAGGCTGCACCCCTGGCATAGCCGGCGCCCCCGCGCGCCCCGCCCCGCCCCGCAGCCAGCCAGTGACGTCAACGCCATTCATGCTTATAGCTGGTCGATAAATCCAACCAGTGGTGCGGTGGGTGTAAGTTATAAGCGTTTGAGGATATCTCTCTATCCATAGATAGATAATAAAAAGTATTTCTCAAAGCACATACTTTGAATAACAATTTTTATTGGTTTCTTTTAAGTTTTTTATTTCTTTATTGATGTATAAGAGGGCTTTCAAACATATTAAAAAGAAACAAAACGAAAAAAAATATACATATTTTTCACTACCTACCTATGCTTTAGGCATTGTTTCCATCTTTGTACCTTTTGTTGAATAAAGTTTAAATAAAAAAGCAAAGAATATCTTTCATGACAGTAATCACAGAAAATTACAAAAATATATTATAATAATATTTTTAAAACAGGTAT
Source organism: Caradrina clavipalpis (assembly GCA_932526535.1). Taxonomy (NCBI): domain Eukaryota; kingdom Metazoa; phylum Arthropoda; class Insecta; order Lepidoptera; family Noctuidae; genus Caradrina; species Caradrina clavipalpis. The sequence continues at coordinate 15,504,174 of OW052091.1, read as the reverse complement.
GTACCACCTTTTCAGCTTCAAAAAATGTTAGCAAAGAAAAACGCTTTTCGCTTGTATCTTGAGGATACGAAGGCCCGCGCAATAACAAAAGCGCTGAATTACAGAATTTTAGATAGGAAAATGGATAAAGCCTCGATTGGGTCAATTAAAATTACTGAGACCTTTTCTTTTTAAGGGATTTGTAGAGATTTCAACTTGATTGTGTATTTTTGTTTAAGAATTCCGTTCATTTTTCCTGTGAAAATTATGTTTGTGTTGGAAGAGTTCTTTTTAAGGAGTCCATGTCTCTATCAACTTAAACAACATAATTTAATATTTTTTCACGTCTTTTATTTTTTCGTTTCAGCCGTCACCTTACATTCACTCCAATTTCATTCATATCATTAAACGTTCATTTGACCAACTCATAATCTGCCAATTATTCATAATTTATGGCAAATGTGTTTTCATTACTATACAGCATAAACTAGTTCAGAACCGTTCACCATTCAGCCGTTCAGGCGTGATTTAATAACAACTATCCAGCGATTTGTATAGTAAGAGTAATCAGCGTTAACCATTCAAAATCATAAAAATTACTTCGGAATTTTGATGTGACTTTGTTCTCATTAAAAAAACTAAATCCAATTAAGCTATCTTTTCTATTGTCACTTTCCTCTTCATAATAAGATACCTTAATATAAACCACTAAACACGAAACATAATGCGGAAAATAATGTGGTAAATGCATAATGTGGGTCACCTCTGCCTAACCCTTCGGGGAATATAGGCGTGATGGTATACTAAAGCGGAAAAAATGCATCTAAAATCCGCAAGCTACATTCAAGTTCGCCCCAACATGGAATGACGTTGTTCCATCGGAAGCTTGTCTGGTAAAGGGCAAAGAGTGCCTGTTGCCGGCGCGCCAGATACTTCACCGACCCCCCGGGGGGTTGAGGTCTCCTCCGCTTGCGTCAAAGTCTAGTTCAGGGGCGAATTGAGCTTCTCTCTTGCACGTGTAGGAATTGACCTTTAATCTAAAATGTCTTGCAATATAGACCTTAAATTCAGGATTTTTATCGTGCTTTCAGATTAACTTCGTATAACCGAACGCAATAGAATGGAATAGAATTTATTTATTTGTTAACATAGGTAAAGATATACAGATTTCGCATTCAATCCTAATATCTTTAAAGTTAGAATGAACAGGCTTCTTCTGGGTAAGCTCACTCTATCGTCGACTTTGTCTCTGTCACCTCTGACCTAAACTAGAGCCAAGAGCAAACCCATGGCAAGTCAAAATAAACTTCAAACCGAATTATCTTGCATAATTCGCCTTTTTTGTAGCCGGAGTCGAAAATCCTCCTGATAGTCTACCGCCTTTGGGGCGGAGGGGTCTGTCAGACTCTTACTGACTAAAAACCACCTCGGTATTCCATTCCCACAATAACGCCAGAGATCCCGAGAACGTACGCGTTGTATATGTCGCCTAGTCTGACTAGCAAAGTTTTACAAGAAATAGCTACAGGATTCTTCTAGACTGTACTTCATATTTTTTCACTAATCCTTACATAAGATAAGGTATAACTTATAACGAGAAATCCAATGTCTTGTTGCCATTGAAACCGGAGACGTTTGTTTTCTTCTCCTAATTAAGCTTATATTGAATTGGGATTTTTTGTCGGCAATACCTACATAGGTAGTCGCTTAGCAACATTTTTATGACCAATCACAGCGGTTGTAGTTATTATTTGTTTTCGAAATAAATAACATATTTATTTAAGCTGTATGTAACAAAAAGTACAAAGGCAGGCTTAGTGCTATAGGCATTGTCTACCAGATAACCAATGGTACACAGAAGGAACGACCAGAAAACATGGCAGATGAACATTTTTATTGTTGTCTTAAACATCGACCAGGCAGTTGTACTACAAAACCAAATGGTTTGAAACAGAAGCATTAGTTTGATGTATAAACTAAGTTGCAGAATGAAGACTTTATTACAAATTTTCGATATGATGTTAGGACCTTTTCTTGACAGCCTTTATCACAATTTACTTTAAACTAATGAGAGTAAAATGCACAAAAGTAGGCATAGTTATGTGAAACCAAATAGCTTGAACCCTTACCTCCTCAATTTTTATTTTTATCAAGCTCTTTGGACTTCAAAGCTCGCCATCTTTTTCTACGACTACAAAGCGTAAAACATTAAGTCCGAGCCCAAGATCCAATTCAAAGTGGGTGTTAACATCGTGACGTCCTTATTCACCTTTAGAATTCTCGTGGAGAGAAAATTATCATTAAAAAGCCAGTATTTTTCTTACTTTTTCCGCTTGAAAAGTAAATAATATAAAGTCTATAATTAAACTCAAGGCTGGCTTAGTTCAAATATCACTGGTATTATGCATTGTCGGGAAAACTCTTGATAGTCCACAGTTTAAAGTGTTTCAGGCTTGTAGGACAGTGAAAGCAATCTGGTGTTGCTTTCGCGCGATGAAAGGTACGTTAGACTTGGAACCTTCAATGGATGTAGATAAAACGCAGATTTAAATGGCAGTCCTAGGATGGTGTTTGCTGACTTTTAAGGATAATTTCGGGGGTGTGTCCAACTGTGCAATGTTGGGGACGTTTCATTGCTTGAATGCTCTTAGAAAATCATTTCCTCGACAGTCCAACTTTCTTTCGATCGTTTCATTGTCATGACCAATCATAAGTCTATTTGCCAAGAGATTGTCTATCTCCCACGTACCTATTAATGTAAAAATTTGTAAATATTTGTAAATATGTTTGGTTTTCATCAAAGCCCGACAAACATTTTTCAGCAGGAACATACTAGAAGTACAATGAAATAATAACCAGGCAAATTCTTGTAGCTACCTCATTCCATACCAGCCAAAAGCACTGCAAAAAATGTCCAGCCATCACCTAAGAGTAATCTAGAAAAACTACATTTTTTTTTCCAAAATCAACCGATTATTTACATCTAAAGCGAATATATCTCCCGCTTCGCTCGTACGCCACTACCGCCCTACCTCCACGCCCTGCTTCACCGGGAGCCGCGTGGGCGTCTGACGTCATTCGCCCCCCTCCACCCCCCCCCCCCCTTGTCCCACACCCCCCATCCCCGTCAACTTGACATTCGCCGGCTGTATCGATTCGCGAGAGTCCGCAATGCCGAGGCCGCCACTGTTTACATTTCTACGCAGTTGGTGAATGAAAGCTGGAAGTTAATGGTCGGTTATAGTATGGGGATAAGATCTGGTATTATTTGATAACAATAATTAATGAAAGGGAAGGATTTTGCAGGCAAGAAGTAGCAGAGTTCTTTGTTAAAAAAATCCTCTAATTTCTCTATCATGTTTTGTTTTAGTTTGAAGCATACAGGAACAAAGAAAACGGCTTTTATTATCATCTGCTTAACCTTTTCCCAACTATGTTGGGGTCGGTTTCCAGTCTAACCGGATGCAGCTGAATACCAGTGTTTTACATGGAGCGACTACCTATCTGACCTCCACAACCCAGTAACTGGGCAACACGATATCCCTTGGTTAGACTGGTTGTCAGACTTCTTGCCTTCTGACTATCCGTAACGACTGTCAAAGATCTACGAATGATAGCCGGGACCATCAGCTTTACGTGCTTTTATCATGTTTATAAAACTTAATTTTACACTTATTTTCTCGGCTAAGTTTCAGTCACCTCGGCAAGCTCAATGAAGACTAGCCAAGCAGAAAATGTTAGAAGTACACAAAAGTATGTGAGCAAGTACTGGTACACTCCCTGTTCCTTAAACGTGACCAAAAGCTTGTGACGTCACCGTGAATCGCGTAGGAAGGATAGGTACCATCGTGTTCTACACAAATAGGTTTCTTTGTTGTCCAACGCTTATGGAATATTCAAATCTCTGTGGATTCCACACAAAAAAAAATATGATTGGTGGGATCCGATCAGAAAGTCTGGGTAACTAAAGAGGAAACCATGATGAAATAACTTTTCAATTTTACTACACCCATTATTTGCATTGGATAGTTAATTCATAAAATTAATTTTGTTTGTACAACATTACACTATATTGCTGCATGAATAGAGTATTTATTACTACAACGCATTTCATTTCTCGCCCATCCAATCCACGCCTCGTTTTAGCAATTTTCAAACCACTGTAAGTCTCAAACGACAGTCAACTTTCAGACGTTCCAAAATATATCTCTGTTGCTACAATACATCTTGAACTGACAGAGATAGCACCAGACTTAAAGGCGGTTCAGAATTTGGTCGTTAGACTCTATCAATATTTATGATTGGAAAAATCCGTCGATAGCTTGGATGCGGGCAGCGCAGGACCGGTCATAATGGCTATTTTTAGGGAAGGCCTATGTCCAGCAGTGGACATCGTTCAACTAATATATTGATAATAATAAAGAAACCACGATCTGTCAATAATAAGTCTTTATATAAACAAATCCGTTAATTTCTTATTCAAATACGCGAGATGATCAGGCAAAGGCGTGTCGTGGCATTCTTCCAACAGAACCGGTTAATACCGGTTTTTCATGACAAGTATTCATGCAATCATGCCAGGTTTCTTAACATCTTATTAGGTACTTAGGAATACGTAAGTAAATTTATAATGGAATTTGAGAGTGCTTGCCGATCGGCGTCTTTTTGTGTCCACATAATTAGTTAAAATATTGTTGTTCGGTCTCGGGACTGTGAGTGATGTCGTACTTTTTAGTTCCGAAACAGCGACACGCCGGCTGACGCTGAAAACCAGCGCTGTGGTTCCGTGCCTCGTGCACGGGCCACGGCTTTATGCTGAGCGTCAGCCTTTTCGCGCGGTAGTGGCGCATATAAATTACTGTATTTGTTTGTTGTGTTACTTTTAAAATTTTATTTTTGCGTTGTGCGTCGCTTTCGCGAGAATAAATGGTTTTTCTTTCTTTCTGTCTAGGTACGTTAAAATTGCACAGATAAATACAGTACTTATAGATTCTACTTTCAAAACGTGAGTGACGTGAATATTAAAATGGATGGTATAATAATATCGGTGGCCTATTATTGTCACATTACGGGGCAAATGCATCTTCTTTTACAGAGAAGACACGAGCTTTGGTCTCCACGATTGATCAAGGTGGATTGGCGATGTTTTCCATCACAGATGTCTGTGATGTCCAAGGTACACTTAGAAAATAGAATAGATAAAATCACACCATCCAGAAGTCGTACTTTGTCACTCATTCACCTCATCATTCACCTCATCATCCTCATCATCTGCCTAGCCTTTTCCTAACTGTGTTGGGGTCGGCTTCCAGTCTAACCGGATGCAGCTGAATACCAGTGTTTTACATGGAGCGACTGCCTATCTGACCTCCACAACCCAGTAACTGGGCAACACGATACCTCTTGGTTAGACTGGTTGTCAGATTTCTTGGCTTCTGACTATCCGTAACGACTGTCAAAGATCTACGAATGACAGCCGGGACCAACGGCTTTACGTGCTTTCCGAGGCACGGGGGTGTCACTCCACCAACTTCCAAACTTCGGGCTGCTACTGAGAAATTCCTAATGGATTCCTAATCAACCAAAGGTGGTGAAGAGAAAACACGGCAGGTGTAAATTAATATACGAGAGAAAAACAACAAAACTGCCACGTTAGCCTAGTGGTCCTGGCCAGGTCCTGGTTTCGATTACCAGATCGAGCAAAAGAACTATTGGGTTTTTCTATAAAATTCACAGTAGCAGCTCGGAGTTTGTATTTGTGCCCAGTTAATGGCAATAGGCTCGCCCTCTATTACATGGGACCTAAATATGCGAACTGTGGGTGTACATTGGTACACCTCTGCCTAACCCTTCGGGAAATACAGACGTGATGGTATGTATGTATTTATGTATTATTTATTTAAACTTTATGCAACAAAAAGTACAAAGGCGGACTAATGCCTTAAGGATTCTGTACCAGGCAACCAGAGGTGGTGAAGAGATAACATGGCAGGTGCAAATTAATGTACAGACGCCAGCACATTAAGCTCCCAAACTGTCAAATTTACCCAATTGAATATGAACCTTATCTTTTTGTCATGAAGTTGAATATCTATCAAAGTAATTTTACAGATTGGGGTAACTTGATGTGCTGGCCTCTAAACAAGGGAAAACAACAAATTTGATATTGACGTGGAACAATGTTTATTCCACACGTGGTAGCTGTCGGCTGCAGCGCTGGCCGGCCGTGCGGAGTTCGTCACGTGACGGTGATGACGTCAATGAGTCTGGGGGACCGACGACGTCAGTACCAGGCTCGCAGGCGTACCAGCAGATGCTGATTTGTATAGGATACTTATGGCCGCGATTTCGTCTGCGATGTTTGTTATTACTTATTAACTACTTTTTTTTAAAAGGTGGGAAATCATCTTATGACATCCCCCGCCCTAAATGGGGCGGGAGGGAGTGTCAGACTATTACTGACTAAAACCCATCCATGTTCTTTCTTGTGCCCTTTGAGTTCCGGGGGCGCGGTATCTCTTTCGAACAACCCGCAGCCCCCGGACTTATTACCTACTGGGTTGAGCTTTTGAAACCCGAATTATATACATACATTACTTATTATATTACATACCATCACGCCTGTATTCTCCGAAGGGTTTGGCAGAGCTGTACCTATGTACACCCACAATCCGCCTGTATGTTTTAGGTCCCATGTTATTACATGGGCCCCCTATTGAGGGCGAGCCTAGTACCATTAACCGGGCACAAATCCGAACTCCGACCTGCTACTGAGAATTTCATAGATAAACCCAATAACATTTTATTCGACCTGAGTATCGAACCCTAGACCAATAACATATATTTCTAAAATAAAAGTCTTAGTTATTCCTTATAACAGGAGCTATCTGCTAGTGAAACACGCGTCAAAATTGGTTCAGCCGTTTAGGAGTTTAGCCGTAACAAACATTTTAAATCTGTTTTTATTTTGGTATATTCAATTCAATTCAATTTTTTTATTTCAGATAAATTACAAGCTTCTGTATCTTCCCCGTATTGGGTTTGGTAATTAAATAATAAATAAACAACATTTAACATTATAAATAACATTATTATTTAGTAAATATATTACTTATTATTTGGTATATGATTACTTACTATTATTTAGTAAATATTAATTGTTATTTTGATAAACCAAAAGGAAAACGGACACTTCAATTTTATGTATTTGCATTGTATGTACAGATATGTGTAAGGAAAGGTTTGGTTCTAGTTTTCAAATTTTGACGTTTTTTACGTCAATAAAGTACGTACCAACTTAATAATATACAAACAATAATACAATTTCCAGTTAAATATGTCACAAAGTATCATAATTGAAAATGAACCTTCCATTGAACCCAAGACAAACCACATTATATTCATAATCAACTCAACCGTCAGCTAATGAGTCATTACAGGACTCAGTCCGAATATAAACTGTACTGTTCGAATAAAAATAAACAATAGAGTGGTAGCAACAAATTAACTGATATCAAAGAGCCTACAGAACAAAAATAAACCCTAAAATGTTAGGTGTAAGTGCGGGAATCGAAAAACTTCGCAAGAATTCAGCTCGAACATGAGAATCAAATAGGTACTTCCCTTGCATTTAACGCGACGCTATTGGTCAGCGTAAAGGCGAATATAGAAAAGAATATTACGCAAATATCTTCGAATTACTAACATAAATCTTATAAAAAAAAAAAACCAAAACAAAGAGAAAGAAAAAATGCATATTTTAACATAAAAAAGCTTTCTGAAAAGCTGGTAGTTTCGGAGTAAACTTCGTTTTAAAGTAACAGTCCTGAATCGCGCAAGCGAAGTTTTCTTGCTGTTTGGTTTATATACGGCTGGCGATGACTAACCATCGGTCTTCCCCTGGGGTCGCTTCATCGACCGACCCACTAGCCGTGGCCCTCCTGATTAGGGTTGACCTATTAGGCCTCGGACGTCTTTCTATATCAAATCTAAATCCTGATGTAGATAAGATGTTCAACAGCTACAACACCGTCCTCACCTGGGTATAGTTAAACATCCGAGGCGCTTTTCGGTCACCTGCTTGGCGGGGGCTGGAAAGCGGCTAGCGGGGGCTAACAAGCCCGCTGTGACGCATGGGGGGGGGGCTAGCTTCACCACGAGTGAACCCCCCACCACGTGCGACACCGCGCTTGGAAGACGAAGACCCCCAGGGGAGGCAACCGCTGAAGAACACAAGCACAGCGTTAAACAAAATCTGTTCAATTAGAATAAAAAAAAACAACATACCAAACAACCTTTTGTTTTTTTTGGATCTTCAGTACAAAGTTTCTGATCAAAAGTATCTTAATTGATTTAAGATACTTTTGATCAGAACCGATTGTCATGCCAAAACGGAAAATCAAAATTTGTAGTTTGCAATACCAGAGAAATTAGACTATAATACAAGGTCTTGATACTTATTATTTTTTGTTTGTTGTATTAACACAAATAGACATGAACAAGCTGCCCCGTTGGTCTCGTGGTCGCAAGTGCGACTGCTGTGCAAGGGGTCCCGAGTTCGATTCCCAGGTCGAGCAAAAAGTGTTATTGGGTTTTTCTATAAAATTCTCAGTAGCAGCTCGGAGTTTGGATTTGTGCCCGGTTAATGGCAATAGGCTCGCCCCCTATTACATGGGACCTAAATATACCGGCGAACTGTGGGTGTACATTGGTACACTTCTGCCTAACCCTTCGGGGAATACAGGTGTGGTGGTATATATAGACATGAATAAATCGATCGTGTAATAACTTTCCATACTTATTTATTAGAATTCCATATATACCATCACGCCTGTATTCCCCGAAAGGTTAGGCAGAGGTGTACCAATGTACACCCACAGTTATTAGAATTCATTTGCATGATACTCGGTTATCACAGGAATTTATCTTTTTTGCGCGGAATCCTAATTTATTTTTCTAAAATAGAAGTAGCCTAATATCTGCCAGTGAAAATCAAATATAAAGAGACTAACGGACAACAATGATTTATATCCGTACTAATATTATAAATGCGAAAGTAACTCTGACTGTCTGTCTGTCTCTTCTTCACGCCTAAACCACTGAACCGATTTCAATGAAATTTGGTACAGATATAGTCTGGGACCCGAGAAAGGACATAGGATAGTTTTCATCCCGGAAATCCCCCGGGAACGGGAACTATTAATCCACGCGGACGAAGTCGCGGGCAAAAGCTAGTAAACCATAAAGATAATTCTCAGGTTGGAATCTACAAGCACACCTCTGGTTGGTACGTATTTAACTACTTACCTAACTATTACATATCCTATTTAATAATTAAGACTTCAATTTTATTAGACCAGGGTTTTTTTTTAATATTAAAAAATATAGTAGGGTGAAACCCATTGGATAAGGAAGAGAATATAAATAAGCGAAAATTAAAGGAAAAGTATTTACGGGTAATCTAAGGTCGGGAAATAGGTCGGGTGAATTTTTAAAGGTAAAAACTAAAAATATAAATAAAAAATATAAAAATATCTCGATTTCCGGCAAAACAACAAGTCCTATGGAAATAAGTTAAATGGCAAAATTATAATTATTCAAAATATCTACTAGCTTTTTTAGAAGTCGATTAAAAAGATTTGAAGTATTTTTGTATGTAACGAATAAACTTAAAAACCACTGGTCCGATTTAAAAACAATCTTTTGCCGTTAAAAAGCTATATAGGCACATAATTATCTTATTGACATTATATAAGACTATGAATTTCGGAGACACCTATTGGCTAAGACTAACGATTATTTATATTTCTTTATTCCTTTTTTACTTTTAAGAAAACGATTCACATGCCATACCACAGGCTAAATAGAATTATAAGACCAAATAATGTAACATGGAAACCACCGATTGCATTTACTCTATTTATACGTGAATAAATGAATATGAATATGAATGAATGAATATATTTTAAGTGAGTAACATAGGCTATACAACATCACGCTACGACACATGGAAGCGGAGCAGTAACTAAAGGCGTAACTTAACGCGGGTTAAATAAGCCACGCGGACGAAGCCGTGGATAGTTCAATAGTGTTATTATAAGATTCTAGTTTTGCTACAACTCACCTCAAAATGGTTTCTAATTTTAATGATTTTGGACATTTTAATGCTAAATAATTTTAAATGTTTTCCAACCTTAATTTTGGGATAAAGATACATTGACCTGTTTTTGCTGGATACAAAAACAACACGTTTGGTATATAAAAGAATTAGTTTGACGTATTTAATTAAATTATGTGCTAAGTTCATATCCTGCTGCAAAATGCCTAAGTATAACATTTGAATTTTCCAAGTCCTGTAATTTCATAGATAGAATCATTGGATTTTACAGCCGTTATGAAACGCCAGTAACTGCTTTTAATCAAATCGAATTTATATAAAAACAAATATCGTATATCCGTTCATTAATAATAATTATTCATTGTAAGTTTCTCATTTTGAACTACTACTAGCGCCATCTTTTATTAATATTAAGAACTAAACAACACAACACGGCGGTGGCGTGTACTGCAGTCACGATTTTTGATTGTTTATTATTCTGCAATACATTCAAAAGTCTGTTGGTGGTATTGACGATAAACCTTACTCCGTGCGATAAACACACACATAAATTAAGTATTAGCAGAAAAGCATTCTTATTGTGCTGCCAATTGTGTCGGCGACTTCATAATTTTCTTTAAACATTTTATTTTTGTTAATTCTTATTATTGTTATACTTATCCCTTTTGTTTTGTTCTGTCGAATTGTTAGTGTAAATATCTATCTATCTATAATAAAATCATTAATCTGTAGATATTATAAGGCTAAAGGAACGACATTCAAAATTAACCCTTCTTTAAAAATAATTTATTATTATATCCTTAAACATTGTTTTAGGAAGTGTTTTTTGCAGATAGTAATAACCTCTGCTTCTGATTTGCATTATAAATAATTGTAGTTGGACTAAAAACTTATCAATATACGTGTATTTTGCGCGCAGTTTACGTATAAATATGAATATTACGTAGAATCTGCCATGCGCAAATCACACCCATTTTTACGTAAGCAAAAATAAAAGCAATCAACATTTTTGACAGTCTTCACAACAGGCCCATTAGCTCAGTTGGTTAGAGCGTCGTGCTAATAACGCGAAGGTCGCGGGTTCGATCCCCTCATGGGCCACGATTCTTTTTGCATTTTTTTTCTTTGTAACTTCTCATTAATATTTTTTATTTATTATTTTTTCGTTTAATCGTGAATTTGGGAACGAAGATATATTGATACTTATGTTGATTGATTTTGATTTCCTACATCTTTAACTAAAGCAAAAAATAATCGTGATATTCTACTAATTGAGTAATCACACAGCAATCACTTATAATCGGTTCCTACTAGAATAAATTCAAGATTTTATTTGGATAAATAATTACCACGCATTTTCGACCGCGATCTTTCGTGCCCAACTTAACTTGACACGCGATGAAAAATGGCACTAGTAAAAATGTACACGATGCGACGCAGCGCCTTGACGGGCAGCGCCGTCGTGAGGTTTCAAGATATAATGGTTGGATACAGAAATATTGACTCTTGCTGAAAATAGATGACTAAAATATCATATAATTTGTTACTCATGTAACCACACAAGGATGGCTGGTTTTTATTTGTTATTAGATCTTCACGCCTACCCTGTTCATATACTTACATCAGGTGATTGATGATTCGTTGCATTCCCTAAAAGATGGCTAATTAGAATTAATTTTCAACTTTGACCCCGGTAACCGGGGGTCTCCTTCTTTATCGTGTGGGCAGTAAGGTCTTACGACCCCACACACCCTAGTGTCAGAGTTTCTAAACCGCCTCAAAGGCCTCTTACTAAGTTATTTTGAGTTGTTTTTTTTATAGAGTATATTTTTTTATCTATTGAGCTAGACGGAAATCTCGTACTTTTCTGATAGCTCATATATGAATAAATCCTTCGCAAATTGATAAAAATATAGGCATTAACTCCGCCTTTGTATTTCCTGTTGCATGAAGTTTAAATAAATAAATAATAAAAAATGTTATTGTACCTAAATATAAATGGCAAATAGTTTACATTGCTTTGTATTTATTGTGAAATGACGAAGATTACATGCTAACATTAAAATAATGATAACGTTATAACGATATTTTAGTCTAATGTTATAAACGAATGCAGTATGGTATAATATTCTTATAAGACGTTTGAAAACAGCTCTTAAACACTACCATTAAAGTACAAATCTGCCTGCACGGCAACGTGTCAACAAACCAAATATATATTTGCATGTAATTATGCTAATTCACAAACCAGTATTAAGAACTTCAATTTTATGATATCTTGAAGAATCAAGAGGTTTATATACAGTGGTCATTCACTGAGCACGAGTACCAGCGTAAATTGACCTGTAGTAGCATAATGGGATGCTAGAGGAGGAGGTCTAAGTATACTGGAGATGCTTCTAGTTTGATTTGCAAGTCAGATTCAATAACCGATTAAAACTAGATATATTCACAGGTGGTTTGTAGTGCTTGATTGCCTTGACTTTGATACTATATTTTATAAACTCAACTTTACGTAGCTTAGTTGTAGTAAAACTCTTTGTGAAGGAGCTCGTCCGGGGAAGTACTGCCACCATACATATTTCTGTCGCAAAGCAGCGTCGCTGTGTTCCGATTTGAAGGGTATGGGTGCCAGTGTAATAACATGCACATGAGACATTTCAACTTCGTCTCTGGGATGGCATCGCATTTGCCAGGCCCCTGGTATTGCAGATGTCTATAGGCAGCGGTAACCACTCAACGTAGTGTGCCATCCAACGATGTATAAAAAAAAACATGATATCTCTTCACCACCTTCGTTTGACTATTAGATCCAAAGCCAAAGCGATTAAGTCCACCTTTGCATATTTTTGTTGCATAAAGTTTAAATAAATAAAAAGTTCGTTAAATAAAATAATACAACCAAAAACGATCAACCAGATCTTTAATAATTACAATTATTAACATACAACATATATTCATAATTTACAATTAAGTACTATAATAGTGGACTATCTTTATCAAATAGTCACGTGTTCGCTTAGCTGCACCCGCAGCTATGCTTGTACAACTAATATTGTGTCTTATAGACAGTGCATAAAACAGATAATACGATACAAATAAATGCTGATATATTAACTTATTTATTTATATTTAAAATTCCCTTTTAGGTATATATAAGCTGCTGTGATTGGCTGTTGATAATTCATTCGGCCAATCATAGCAGCTTACGCGCGACGGTCACTAAATTTTTCGTTCGAAAAAGTGGAGGTAAGAAACACACCCTGTATACAAGGTGTTTTAAAAACATTTTCATCAATTTAATGATAAACTTTTTAATTTTGTATGACCCATACGAACTAGAAAGTAGGGATCAAAAGCAATTTGTGACTGTACTACAAATACATAGAATTCAAATTTACTTGCATTCATATTAATTTTTAAATTAGAATAAACGATCATGAATGGACGCGAATTTCAAATGAGATTTTCATACGAGTACATTAACATTACATTAAGTGTCTTAAACATTATCCTTAAACCACAAATCCGTGTTCATCAGTGTTGTTGAAGCTTAACAACTGTTGCAGATGACAGTAATCTATGAAATTTGACATAAGACTGTCATGAAACCATAGAGATGTATCTATGGAGGCACAGATCTGTACTGTCAGAACGTGTCTTGTATGCAATTTTTAGTATCAGCTATCGATTGAAATAAGGTTCATATTCGTATGTAACGCGTCGAAGCGCATTCTACGCGGCAGCCATCTTGTGTCTCAAAGCGGCAGCTTGTTTTAGGATCCATCTATATGTACAAATTAGTGCATTAAACACGTGTTATACAAGTGTCAAGCTTTATGTGGTAAGACCCCGTAACTCCTATCAAAGAATGAACGTTTTTCAGTACCACCAAATAAACTAAGCACCGATTTATCAATCATCGGATTACTTTTAATGGCGAAGAAATAAATATGGTGTTTCGACAGTTTTGGAAGTAAAAAAATATGGCGAATGGTCTTGACTTGAAAAATCATTCGTGACGCGAGTAGCCTTTCTTCAATTATTATTATTTTTAATTATCATCATTTTAGTAATGTTCAATTCTTTAAAACATTCCTTTCGATTTAAACGCCTGTGGTTGGACGAAATTTTTTGTTTTGCTATTATTTTGTGAGATAAATAAAATACAAATAAATATTAACACGTTAAGTGCTGGAATATTAGCGAACTTTACGCAAATATGCTGATTAAATGCCCACTAACCCAGTGCGGCAAACGCACCCGCGCGTTCAAAAAATGTTTCGTGTGGTGCTAAAAACGCACGGGTGCGTTTGAAGAAAGTTTACCCAGTGCGGCTTGACGCATGGGTGCGGCGATTACTACTTTGTCCAAGTGCGGCACGACGCTTATGTGAGTTTGACATTTTCGAGTTTTAGGACAGTCATAAAACAATTACGAAACAATAGAACGCACAGGTGCGGCGTGCCGCACTCGATGAAAGTTTTGTAAATTGTATGGACGCACATACGCGCCGGCAGCACCTGGTGAAAGTCAGAAAAACGCGCATGCGCGTCGTCAGCACTGAATGAGTTAAAGCATTGGACATTTCAAAAATATCATGTTTATCATAGAAAAATAATGCTTGCAAACTAAAAAAAAAATATTTTTTCATCACATAATTTAAAACAAAAAACTTGCTCTTTTGATCTTTATATCCCTTTAGATCAGCACCAACAGAGGAAAAATATGCATTTATTGATTAAATGATAATGAGTTAAAATTCCACACAGGTAGAGTTGAAAATTGCTTGCAAGACATACTTTCCCGCGGCACTTTTATCTTGCATACAATTACGCAATTTTGAACTCTATTTCTTTCATTAATCAATAAAAACTCGAGCCTGTTTCTGCTATCTCTGAAGACCTTAACCAACGCTTACAATAATATCATTATATTTTATATTATTCGATATTACAATACAAATATATTTCTTATTATATTTATTTACATAGACATCATTTTTATTTTTTTACAGGACAAATTCTTGTATGCCAAATATTTTTAACACTGACAACATTAGGTCGAGAACAGACTTGTAACACGTTGTACCACATGACGTGAATATGCATTCTCATTGGCCACAAATTCTCTTATCCTTTGCGCCAATCAACTGGTAAGTACTCTTTGGCTATCAGATGTTACAAATGTGTAGAAAACCTTATAGTAAAATGGAGACAAACGGCATTGCCACTGTAATAAACTGTACATATTATACAGGGTGTTCATTTAGTCAGCATTTAAGTTGTAAAAAAAAACTTTTTTTTTTATTAGCTTAGTTATTAAAAAAAAATTAAGATGTCACAGTTCCGGAATCCGTTCACAGTTCAATGAATTACATTACCACCATAACATGTATTAATTGTTTAAATAAAAACCCTGTATACTGACTTAACAGTTGCAATGCAGTCGGTCTTTATAAAATCTAATTTAAGCTCTGCTTGGGGTCTGGGCGACATGTAGTGGATGAAGCGTGACATTGAGAGGGTTAAAACACGCTAATCATGCGACAGAACAACGGTTAAACACCTAACATCAATATGATAGGCCTTTTCTCGTAGTCAGTAATCGACCAGCCTTTACACGGAACATTCAGCGACAGTAAATAATTATGTGGGTAATGCAAGTCGTGTACGGCAACCAAAAAAAATAAGTAACCAGAGTTGTCAGATATAGCTGAAGTTTCCTTCCAAACTGATAGGTTTTTGGGCATATCATGCCTCATTGACAGCGATGCGGACGAATTTTTTGATGCAATAAGGAATAATGCCACATGTATTAGAAAGCTCATAGGACCTTCCTCTTTTTTAAATTGTACATGCTTTGCAATAGAATTATTATTTATAAGTTTTGTGTTACTGTATACAACGTGTCCCAAAATTCAACGATAAGCGGGCGCCAAAAGGTTGACCTGCTCATGAGCACTTAAGGAAAAATAATAAAAAAAATATATCTAAATTTTTTTTTCCCGCTGTTTTTACATAAAAAATTATCAAAATATTTCTTTTCCCTCAAATTTTTCTTCTCTTTACTTGGTTCTTGTTTCCAAATGGTACGCATATATTTTTTTGCGACTAGTTATCTTAGGGTATTATACTATTTTGGAATCTTGATTAGTTGCGTCATCTTTGTAAATAACTTGCCATAGCGGTGTTCATACTTTTTTTTTGCAAGACCATGAGTCAAAGTAGACTGAAAGTAAAAATCTTTAAAAATTTGAGGGTACTACTTAGGTATCCGATACAAAAAAAATCTTAAGCATATTTAAGAAATTGTGGCCGTGGTAGTTCAAAATATCATACAAGATGTAAGTTTTCAAAGAATTTTTAAATTTATTTTGTAACTAAAAAAAAAATTTGGTATATTTTTTTATTATTTTTCCTTAAGTGCTCATGAGCAGGTCAACCTTTTGGCGCCCGCTTATCGTTGAATTTTGGGACACGTTGTATATGTAAATAAAAACTACCTAATTAAAAATGAAATAAAAAAATTAAAACCATTTCTTTTTAATTATTAATTCAAATTTAATTTGAAATCATCCTTCAGTGTCTAAGAAAACTTCTGTATTGTATGACGTAATGGTTACTTATCTCTTTTGTTGACTGTACATTTCCTTGCTATATTATGCTGATTACGTAAATGTGATGCATTCATGTTCGTTTTATAAAAAAAATACAAAATAAATTGACAAAATAGGTTTACATACCGCTGATTTGGTTAGTTTGCTCATCTGAAAAATCCAGAAAATTTGTCTCCAATTCCAAATTCAAATAATCAAAAAACTGGTGTTAAAAAAATGGCGCAATTTTTTTTTGAAATAACGGTTGGAGTAGTCTAGAGCTACTTAAAATATAACTTTATTTACTAAACGAAAAGATACAAATTTCATTGTTTGAATTCAGAACACGTTGCACCTTTTCACAATGAAATGTGTATCTTTTCGTGTAGTAAATAAAGCTATATTTTGTGTAGCTCTACATCTCTCTAGCTGACAAACTTTCTGGAGTTTCTTTCAGTATTTTAAAGTATTCTTTGCTGCATTTTAGATGGCTGTAACATCATCTAAAACGAGCCAGCGTTGCTTCGTGGTCTTCACCTGCTGTTGTAACAACGGCGTGCGCACGCGCATCTTTACTTCTAGCGAGCCCCCGACGGTACGGCGGCCATCGTACAGCTGTGGATATGGTTAGATAGATTTTACAAAATATTGCCTCGATAGCCTAGTAGTTTTAAGCTAGGCTACTGCGCGGGTTCGATTCCCAGGTCGCGTAAAAAATGTTATTGGGTTTTCCTATGAAATTCTCAGCAGCAGCTCGGATTTAGGATTTGTGCCCGGATAATGTCAATAGGCTCGCTTTTTCATGGAACCCAAACCTACCGGCGAATTTTAGGTGTGCATTGCATTGGTACACCTCTGCCTAACCCTTCAGGGAATACAGACGTGCTGTTTTTAATTTAATTTTTTATATCTTTAGAAAAAAACATAAAAGTTTTACTTAAGATGGCGGTATGTGTAACATCAACCGTTTCATACAAATTGTATGGAGAACTCACCGGAAACGAATCATGCAACGTGACCTCCTCCTGCAAGGGCGCCAGCTTGACGTTGACTGTCCCCACCAGGGTGTCGCTCCGGAACCAGCCGCTGCAACAGAGTAGGCCTTCAGCGCAACAGCGGAGGCCTTCAGCGCAGCCGCCGCACCTGCCACCACTACACGCTACACTACACACGTGCGACCAACGTGCACATTGATGGAAGAATTACCCTTGATACGTCATTACTTTGAATGTGTGTTTTCAATAGGTTAAATGAAATTGAACTTTAAAACAATCAATTTAAAGCTTATTTTTGAACAAAATTGAAATTTTGTTTGAGTTTTTAATTTTTATTTCACTCAATAATAATGATATGATAAAAAAAATCGCTAATTTTTGCAATTTCTGTCCGTTTGTGTCGCGGAATGTGTATCTAGGGGTTTTTCTTAAATCAATAGATGAATGGGAGGTACCCTTCTGATAGCCAGATGCCGGGTAAATATAACAAAAAGGAAATTGCAGCTTGACTATTCGTTCACTCTTTGCAATCGAATACAGAACTTATTCTGTATTAAATAAGGCTTTTAATAAGTAATCAACTGTCGGAAACGTTTGTCTTTAATATTTCAAGGCTTGGCTGTCAAAATGATAACCGTCGATGTTGAAGCCCTGTAGTTGTTGCAGAACAAAGTTGCGCAACATGTTACGGGAAACATGTTGCTCGCAACATGGAATGTTGCAGAGTGTCTGACTTAACTGTTTCTAAACTCTGTTTGCAATGATTACAAGGCTTTACCTGTACATAAAGGCTTACGGTCAATTCAGACACAAATATTCTCGAGCAGTTTTCATGGATTATGAACTGTAATTCAACTAAAATTGAGTTGACAATTGCATGCAAGATATAATTCCACGCGGCATTTATATGTTCCATGGAATGTCTTAACTTCCAACAAGAATATTACTATAACGTCATATATTTACATTGCAAATTATTAAAAGTGCCGGAATATCGCCTTTATGTACAGGTTTAAAACAATAAAAAATGGTTAATGTACTACACATTCCCAATAATGTTAGGCCGTTTGTCCACCGCCGCCGTCACCGGGACGTCAACGAGAACGAGATTATTTCGGGCCGAGTTTAAGATGACGTGACGGCGATCGTTTGTCCACCGCGCCGATATTATCGTTGGTTCATTTCTACAGGTTTGTATTGGGTGGTAGTCGCGTTATCCTTTTTAATAGAAATAAAAAAAACTAGAAGGGGCTAGTTTCAACCGGCGACAATTGCTTGCTCTGCTTTTGTACGTTCGAAGGCGTCATGATTCTTTATTTGAAAGCTGGTGCTTTCCGTGTGGTCCCATTGTCACCATTTCAATATCTGATGATGGGATCTTGTAGAAATCGAGGGAACTCTTCAATAAATAACAGCAGCATCTAAGCATTGTTTACAAAGGGTAACACAGATATATTCAGTAGTATTCGAAAATTCGTCCTCCAAGTAAACGAAATCGCATAAGTATTCTGCTTTCTTATGACTTTTTAGTGTTGTCAGTGTTGTTTTTAGTGTTAAGTACTACGTAAATTAACTTGACTAGTAAATCCTTCGTGATGCTAATGATACTAAAAAATGTTGATACTAAAAAACAAAAAAAAACAGCCGCCTTCAAAAACTAAAAAAGTGAAAAATAACTTTAGCTTTGGAAGTCGGTGGCAATACAAAACAACAAACTTTTTTTTTTGTTTAAAAGTTTTTTTAAAAAAGAAAGTGTCAACTATAAAAATCCCTTTCTACGATTTGTTTACCTTTAGTTAACTACCTAAACCTTTCTAGTATAGTGTTTTGTATTGCCGCGTTGCCGGCACAGGTCACGCCGATCTACTCGAATCTCGGCGGCCGGGATGACGGTGCTCGGGTGACGGACTTGCGGTGGACACGCGGCCATAGTAGTCCATGTACCAGTACTTCGGCGCCGTCATCTCGTTCTCGTTGACGTGACGGTGACGGCGGCGGTGGACAAACGGCCTTAATCATAACCCAGCGTCAAGTATTAATGAAAAGTTTGTTAACCAAAAACCAACGTTAAAGCCAGGAGCAAAACGGCCGAGTTTGGCTTGTATGTCCAACATTTAGGCCATTTGCCTAAACCAAATTAAATGTAACAAAATTATTAATGACAAGATATTTACATTAAAAATGTGTATCGCCAACCCATGTTATGAATCACTTAGCTGTTAGGATCACTATACAGTTAAGCAGTTCGGCCGATTCGGTTTGGCATTCCCAATACCACCTTTGATAGCGTCGTATGGCCGAAAATGCCGAACCGAATGCGCCGACTCGCTTATATGTATAGCAAGCAATCCTTGCCCACAAAATCCCGCGCTGGCATGAATAACAATTTTATACATAATGTCGTAAAAACACATGCTAAAGATAAATATATTTACATTACTTAGTGCGTGCTTTGGCTTAGATATATTCCTCCCACAGTTGCAACAATTGTGTAACAGACACCAATAATTTCAAGACATAACTTATCTAAAAAAACTTTATTATTGCCCTTAAAACTCAATAAATTTTCAATGAACTGTGATATTAGGTTTTTTCATGCTTTGAAATCTAATTGGTCAATAGAGTTGGCAAATAAATGACGCGACAGTTTGCTATTGTTATACAAAGTTTATGAGGGACTTGAGAGTGCATAAAAAGTTTTGAGTTGGCAAATAAATGGCGTTACAGTTTGCTTTTGTCATACCATGTCTATGGGGGAATTAGCTTGTGACAGCTCAAAAATAAAGTCTATAAATTAGTGGTATCTACTACCCAACTATCAAACTACGTGTGATAGACAGGGATGGGGATATATCAAATACATAGTACGTACTAAGTTACATGTTTTCATCTCGGTCTAAAAATAGATAAATTCAAACTGGAAATTGTTAGAAAATAGAACGGGTGCATATAGACTTCATACTCGGGAGATAGTCTCCAGTAGATACAAAAACATTAAAATGCATTTGAATATTTTAATTATCGACACGAAAAAAAACTATCTACAACAAAATGTACTACTTTACATCACTAACACCAACATTATAATAATTTACATTATAACAAATAAAAAGATTGTGTCGCTTAAAAATCTGCTGTTCTATACAAAGTGCAATACCTCCAAAATCCAAATGTATGGAACAGCAGATTATTTAATTGTGGGGTCTCAAATCATTAGGTACTGAATCCATGGCAACAGGTTGCCAATGCTTATTATCCCACCCTGTAAACTCAACTTTTCAATATTTTGTTTTTGCAATAAACATAATTCTTAACTCTTCTATATTATTATAAAGGTGTATTTTAATTGTGAGCTCTGGAGCTACTGGTCCGATTCCATTAGCAGCTATGTTAGCGCAAACTCCCTTCCACCTACATTCACCAAGGGACATCTTCACAGAATAGTAATGCAGGTTAACAACAAAAAATGGCAGTGACTGAAGGGAAAACTTAACGTCACTTTAGCATGTTGGTGACGCCTTCACATTAGCCTGTCTCTAACACCTTCACATTGAAATGTCGATGAGGCAGTCACATTAGCATGTCGGTGACGCGAACTCATTGCTTTTTCCCCTACCAAGAATCTCTCAACGCTAAAGGAACCTTTCACTCCTAAACATTAGGTCCATAATCCCCTTCTCCCCAACTTACCCTTTGCTCCACACTTCAAACTTGATGCCGTGCCGTTTGAAGACCCGCAGACAGGCTCGGTTGCGGTTGATGGCGAGCGGGAACACCGCGTTGTATTCGGGATTGTTCGTCGTTTTCACTACCTCCGTCCGATCTGATACTGGTGCCTCCTGTAATGGGATAATGGACGTGTTTTGAGGACTTGGGGCTGTTATTTGTGCTTGGTTAATGGCAATAGGCTCGCCCCCTATTACATGGGACCTAAACATACCGGCAAGCTGTCTGCCTAATCCTTCGGGTATACAGGCGTGATTTTATGTGTCAATTTTTGCGTTTGGTGTTGAAAAGCTGCAGTTCCGGAAGTCCGTAGCCGCAGGGTGCCACCGAGACCCACACATTTTTTTTTATTACTTACCCATTTTAGTCAGTAATAAGTAATTAAAATAATAATACTAGTATCCCATACAGAGAAGGCACAAGCATTGATCACCTTGCTTGCTCAAGGCGGTTTGGTGATATTAAACTTAATTAATAATAACTCCAGGTTTCCTCTGAATACTCTCCTTTACCAATGTCAGGGATGTCCAAGATAAACATAGGACCTACATTATAAATTAAGAAGTCACATTAGTACTTGTCCGCCTATACCCACTGGCTCTGCGGGTTGTTCGAAAGAGATACCGCGCCCCCGGAACGCAAAGGGCACATGAAGGAACATAGACGGGTTTTAGTCAGTAAAAGTCTGACACTCCCGCCCGCCCCGCCCAGGGCGGGGGAAGTTATTAGATGATTTCCCGCATATAAAAAATAAAAAAAAATACCCACTGGCTATCACAACATACCAATGAATGGTTACCGATTAA
Source organism: Caradrina clavipalpis (assembly GCA_932526535.1). Classification (NCBI taxonomy): domain Eukaryota; kingdom Metazoa; phylum Arthropoda; class Insecta; order Lepidoptera; family Noctuidae; genus Caradrina; species Caradrina clavipalpis. The sequence continues at coordinate 15,481,953 of OW052091.1, read as the reverse complement.
ATAATAAAAAAAATACATAAATAGTACCAACCTGTGGGAATGGGAACTCGAATCTCACGTACGTATCAATATCCTTGGCGACATTGTAAGCGATGCCGCGCACGATTGTCAGCTCTAAGTCGTTGACACCAAGGTCGGTGTTGCATTGTGTGATAGAAAACTCACGCATCACATAGTGAAAGCTTGGTAGGCCGCGATTGTTGCTGGAATGTAAAGATATATTTATTTATTTATTTATTTATTTACTGACTTTCTTTTGCAGAGTTGTTTGTAAAACCGTTTATTAACCAGGCAGGACTGTTATAAGCAATACTGTGCGTGTGTGTGCGTGTGTTTTGTATGTTTCATTGCGCCAATTATGAATTGATTTTGATGTTTTTTTGTTTTGTTTTTATCTACATTGGCTAGTAGCTTGGTGTATAAATCAAAATGACTGAAAAAAAAACATGTCATCCAAGTAAATGAAATTGCATACTTATTCTGTTTCTTGTGAGTTTTAAGTGGTGTCTTGTTAATTAACTTAGTATTGCCTTCTTTTATATATTTGGATGTCAGGAAAAAAAGAAAAGCGAAAAATTAAAAATCACAAATATTATATTAGTGAATGCATGTCTCTTTTGTATATATTAGATACTATTTACTTTATCTGGTAGGTACTGGCTACCGGACATTACAAAATCACGTTTTTTTAATATTTATTTTATTCTGTTTTTTTAGTATTTGTTGTTATAGCAACAGCAGAAATGCATCATCTGTGAAAATCTCAACTGTCTAACTATCACGGTTCATGATATACAGCCTGGAGACAGACAGACAGACGGTCGGACAGCGGAGTCTCAGCGGTCACTTAGCGGAACCCAAAAAGCGATAATTTACTCACAGCATAGCAACCCGTAGTACATCAAGATCCTCCTTGACCCGATCCCTCAGCTTCTCATACATCTTCGCCTCAGCCACAAGCCCCATACTCTTGCAATGGTTGGTGTACTCCCGCGCCATCTTGGATTGAGACTCGAGTTGGTTCAGTAAGCTGGTGAAGGCATCCTCACTGCCTGATGCACTGGCGACGTGACCGACGTCCACCCAGCCCTCGTTGGAGGAGCCTGAAGGTTCGTCGATTGAGGAACTGTCTCCGGGTAGTTCTGATGGTGAGGAGTCTGATCTGGTGGTGGAAGAAAGTGGGGTTGGAGTAAGGGCAGACGTGTTTTGCCAAATATAAAACTGATCAGTTTAAGAAAACTTGTGTAAACTATTTTTGTAAAACATGTGCGCTCTATTTTGCATAGCCAGATTTAAAACTGATCAATTTGGGAAAACTTAAGTCAATTGTTTCTGTAAAACAATTGCTGTAATATTACAAAACGTTATTATAATTTGAGCTTTGTTTGAATTAAGATATAAATTCCTTAACATTAAAACTGACTTTAGAACTGCAACTCAGTGTTTTCTTTTTTTGTTAAATACTTGAACGTCTTAGTATTAAAGTTCATAATACAATGTCTGGCTCAAAGGTAGAACTATTTTTGTACACTTTAGAATATTGGCAAGGATAAATAATTGTTAAAGTCAAAGTATTTATTTCAATTAGACCATTTGCAGGCACTTTGGAATTGTCAAGATGAAATGCTTATTTTCAGAATGTCAATAAACTTATTTTAAAAATCCGCTGTAAAATATACTCACACTGACCTAAAAATTAAACATCGAGAGCTTTTTAAACTTCTCAGATTTTTTATTATAACATAGTATCAACTACAAAAGCTACTTACGCTTTCGGTTGTGTAGTGCGGGGAGGAGTGGGCACTTTACTGATATCGATAGTCTGCCCCGCTCGCGCCGCCTCTATGAGGGTATCGAAACGTTTCGCGTTCCGAAGCATTTGCATTGCTACATCCGTTTCGCCTGAAAACGAGAAAAAAACATTATCACACTTTTTCTGTTAAAACTCTGTCAATAGTCAGATAAGTTTTATTACAATACTAGCTTTTGCCCGCGACTTCGTCCGCGTGGATTAATAGTTCCCGTTCCCGGGGGATTTCCGGGATGAAAACTATCTTAAGTCCTTTCTCGGGTCCCAGACTATATCTGTACCAAATTTCATTGAAATCGGTTCAGTGGTTTAGGCGTGAAGAAGACACAGACAGACAGACAGAGTTACTTTCGCATTTATATAGTACGGATACATATAAGACAGTGCATCAATTTTTTTTACTAGCTTTTGTGCACGACTTCGTGTGCATTTCAGAATTAAGTCAAAGTTCTTTTGCTGACATACTACGCTCATTTTAAGGTAAAACACATAAAAAAAAATAGCTCTTTAAGGTTAAGAAAACTGTGAAACTAGAAGAAAGCAAAAAAAAAAACAAAAAAATTACAGGGGGCCAGGGCCAAAAAATTTGAGCTGAGTAAGTAGTAGATGACCCCCACCTATCCACCATTTTCGTATGTTCAACGTTCTGCCAAACACCCTGTATACAGGCTGATATGATTTAGTAAAAGAAGATCAAGTTCAGATAGCTTTTCAATGGGCATTGTTCATTTTTTTTTATATGTTGTAATTGAAAACCCGTTTCGAGGAATAGCGTCACTGAGCATTATGGACTAAATTAATAATGAAAAATATTCATATTTTACTGATATTTTTGATAAAATACGATTGACCTTCATTGCCCTTCAAATTAGGTCAGCGCTGGCCCTACAGTTTTGTAGCCTCAGAAAATAAAAAAAAGTAAGTGGCAAGTATTGTCAACCAGTTGTCAGGTGTCAAATTATAATGCAAATGTCAAAAGTTTATGAAACATAATAACAGTTTAAAGTTTTTCAAAAATAATATTATTCCTGCGACTTTCCTAATAATCTTGTTCCATTATTCCGACAGTCGACAATTTTTATAGTGTAAGAGTTATGGAATACAAGAAGTGCTTTGTTCCAACTTGCAGTAATAATAGCAATAATAGTCCAAACAAAATTTTTGTCCGTATAGGGGAAGATTTACGACAAAAGTGGTGTCGTGATGTAGGCGCGGAATATTATAAGATTTATACAATGTATTGTTGCGAAGATCACTTTGATGTTTTCTTTTTTTTTTACTTTTTTCCAATTTTAGATTCGTTTATGTATGAGTTATGTTATGACGCCTATTTACACTTTTAATTATGTAAATAGTTGGGCAAAGACACAATCTTTTGAGCCAATGATGACGTCATCTATCTTAAAAAATATATATATTTAAATATTTTTTTTAAAAATAACCATTGAGCCAATCATCAAAATATTCAAATCAGTTTCTCAAAATGGTCTAAATTTTTAAAAAATAAAGTAAAATGTAGTGGTTAAAATTTTTAAACAATCCCCATTATCGAGTCCTAGAGGCGGAACTAGGAACACTTTTTGCTCGACCTAAAAATCGAGCCCAAGACGTCTAACGTAGCAGTTGCGCTTAGAACCACTAGGCCAACGAGGTAGTCACGTAGTACCTATATAGTAATTTCAATTTTCGCTCAAAAATTCCACACATACCTTTTTTCTTATGATAGATCGCGAGCTCTTTGAACTGGTGCTGCCTCTTCTGTAGTAAGGCTACTATGTGGTCTCGCCGCGCCGCCTGCCCCGTGCTGGGGGACGGCGAGGGGACGGAAGGGGACGCGCGCGAGGGGGCGGGGGAAGGAGTCGCCCCTGACTGAAAGGGAAATTGAGGAAAAGAATATATTAAATGGCCTTAAATATCGTTATGTACTTCTTCTTCTTCTTTTCGAATCGATTTTAGGCAAATCCTATTCATGTGTAGTACCTATTTGGCCCCAGTACGTGGCCACGTTTATCACGGCATTAGTGGTATTTTTTGTATTCTCCAAGGTGCAGATGTACGTCTATACTCCATTCATTATAACACTAGCTTCTGTCGTTACCGTCTTTGGTTGCTGCTCTGCTCCCGTGGATACTAGCATCATGTCACATAGCCTATATTACTTACATGTCATAATCGTTCCCAAAAAAATAGTTTGTCTGACCTAGGTTCCGAACCAAGGACCACAAGCTCAGCAGTCGCACTTGCAACCACGAGACAAACAGTAACACTTGTATAGGTTACAAGGGTCGCTGTACAACGCAGGTATTCGGTTGCCGAACCGAATGCTCTGACCCAGTTTTATATAGCGACCCAAATACAATTAATAATAAAGGTAGCCTATATACTCACTCCCGTAGCTCCACCAGTAGGCAGAGGTCCGTACCCAGCCGGTGTGGGCAGCTCATCCACAGCCACAGGCTTCCCTGCGTTGTGGCATTTGATGGCGTCGGCGTACTGCTTTATAATGCGGTTCATGCGCCGAGCCTTCGACGAGTTGCCTTCTTCTTGCGCTTTCGCTTCTTGTTTCTGTAATTTAGTATTATTAATGTTAATTTATATAATTTGAAGGATAGAGTAAGGAATGAGATTATACGAGAACGTTGCGACTTAAAAGAGGATGAGTGAAAGGCGACTAAGAAAAGGGATTTATATGGCAGATGTGAGTGGCAACGCCGGAAGGGGACGCCCTAGAAAGACCTACCCTAACCTTATTGGTGAAGTTCTTAAGAAAAGTCTAGTGCGCAGTACTCGTAACCGGCGTGCTTGTATGACCAGATGTATGAACGTGGACGTGGCGAAAGTAGTATGTAAGGATCGTAGCTGGTGATGTTCTGTGGTTTGTGCCTACGCCCATGGGAAAAAGGCGTAAGTTTATGTATGTATGAATGCTACATGTGTTTAGTTGGACATTACGTACTAGATTTGTGTTAAAGACAACAAATCGATGCGTGATACCTGATATATACTTTAGTGGTAGGATTTAAAGATACTTTTCCTGTTTCGTTTTGACAATTCTCTCTCTCGCTTACTCTTCTGTCCTTCTCTCTTACCTACTTGTACTTTATAACTTGCAAACCACCGCGCGGGTGGGCTCGCGGGTCATTTATGTTTTTCTTTTATATTTTTAAGTGTTATGACCAAAGCTGGCACGCACCGCCTCACGTGAGCAAATATTAAATTATTTGTTCATTCAACATGGAACTATAATGCTGCACAAATAGAGTATTTATTACTTTGCAAAATGATTTTTGTGTAACCATTATGTAAAGTAATAAATACACACTCTATTTGTACAGTAATATGGTTCATAATTATACGAAGAAATATTTCAATACTCGCCTTTACCAATCACGCGCATTCTTTTACACCAAAGATTGGGGAGACGTCAATTGAAATATTCGCTCGTACAACATTGAACTATAATGTTGTATGAATAGAGTATTTATTCCTTCATTCCATCCACTCCTTGCCTCGGTCGGTGTGAAACCACCTTCAGAGTGATAAAATAATGTTTACTTACTTTAAAAGCTTCAAGTCTCTGTTGCAGTCCTTCAGCTAAAGTCTTCGCTGTTATCAAACCCCCACCACCACTGGTATCCTCTTCAACCGCTGGTGCTAGATGGTAAAATTACATTACTATTAAGCCCTACAATCATGGGAAACCAATGTTGTATTGTTTTTGCAACATGTTTTTGTGTTCGAAAATCATGTTGAAGAGATGTTGCAGTGTAACTGGCAAGACGGTCAAGTTACATGGTGAACAAAAGTTGTTGCATTGTTTCTAGATATATTTGTCGGGAAACAATGTTTGGCAACTGTTTTGAACTTATGTTTACCATAAATTCATTAACTGACAGCATTTCGCTGCCGGACAAAAGACTATCTCCATTAATGTATTTTTTTTCTAAAGGGTACTACCAACTACCTCAGGTGTGCCTGCCTTTCCCACGAACACAAACCAAGTAGTCATAAACCAAATTAAATATAATGAAACTGCCTCTCAATTCTCAATCAGATTTATTGAACAACGGGCCATCTTACTACATTTCTAGTCAAAACAAAATCCTGTTGGAACAAAAGAAATGGCCAGATAAAAATGAAAGTAATCGTTCACAAACCGGCAGAACGCTGTATGACAGCTTGTTGCTGCTGCTCCCTATCGTACTCTAAAGCAGTAGTGATCATTTCTACTGTGGGCAACTCGTCCATGTTCATCTCCTGCCCGTTCATGTGGGCAGCCACCACGGCATCGAACTGCTTAGCCACCTTCATGAAGCCAAGTGCCATAAACTTGTCCTGACGCTTCTTGGCGGCAAGCGCTTCGGCTTTGAACTCGGCTCTGCGGGCTGAAAACATATAATTTAAGACTTTACTGTGGTTCTTCGTCTTTCCCAACAAGAGTTTTATGGGAATTGCTAACATACTGCGATCATCAATCCTGGTTGTCATGGAAACATAAATTAGTCAATCAGAAAAAACTGTCTTGTAGCGAAAATAAAACAAAAATTCTTACCCAAAATCAACTCCATCTCCTTCTGCCGTTGATCATCTCCCCCCGATGCCGTACCCTCGCTAGCCTCAGCCACTTCGTTGTCAGGCGGAGTAGGCTCCGGAGGACTCGGCTCTGGAGGCCCCAGGTCTATCAGGGGCTGGTCCGGTTCCGGCGCCATTGCCGCAACCTGCGGCTGAGGCTCTTCAGGAATTGATGGAGTCAAGTGAGTCGTTTCTCCCGCCTTTCCCACCATGACTGGTGGGGGGATGTCTTCGTTCTTCACTGGTTTACCGGCTTTCGCTTGCTTTAGAAGATCTTGAAGCGTTTTGAGAGCTCGAGTGAACCTGGACGTAGAATTAAAGATGCCTTAGGATTAGAAGAAAATTGAGAATGATGCTTATAATTCTATCTTGGGTAGTACTGGCTGCTGCTGAATGACAAATATTGTAGGAGACAAGTTTCAATAAACTAAACAGTACTTCGTTCGTACTACTTCGTTCGTACTACGTCGCTTTCACGCGAATAAATGGTTTTTCGTTCTTTCTTTCTTACTTAAAGCGTAATAACAACAGAAGTGACGAACCGTTTACGCTAACGCGACTAAAATATGCAGAACAGCATCCTAGCAATAACAAAAGACATTAGCAGGACTACCGTGAGTCGTAAACAAACAAATCTCCACAATCAGTTGAGTGCGAAGCCCTGCCTATGCAATCATGAGCTTTGACGCCGTGAGAAACTTTTATTTTCAGGCGGGTCACCACGCATGCGCCGCGCAGCCTCCGTCCGGTGCAGACGTCAAGCCCTATATTCTCACGGGGCGCCATTTTTACGAGCATTGCGAGTTTGATAGATGCAAGGAAGATTTACGACCTGAATTATTTGAGTCTGAAAGATAGTTTAATGCCACCACTTTTATAGACGTATGAATGCTATTAAATTTAAAACTACCTACTCTTCGCTCTAATATATGAAAACTGGTGAAGTATTTATAGCGAATCAATAACTAATTTCTCATCGCGTCGTCATTAGTATTTTTTTGGGAGCAAAATATTTCTCCGATTTTCAGGTGCAGAAACGGTGACTATTCATGGCTTTGAATGAATGCAAACAAAATTGAATTACCTAAAGTGCGTCTCCACAAAATGTTCAGAGTGGATGAGATGAAAACAAAGAGTCTGGTAATGCAACAGCAGACGTCTAGACAGCGTTCAGCTCAAAGACCTTTCCAAATATTATTATTATCTTCGCGTTTAGGGTTCTTTGTTCAGACATTGCCTCCAGATGAAAACGAATACTTCATCTAGATATATTTTCCAAGAGATTTTTGGCGGCTCGCATTATTTAAATATGTATTCAGATTTTAAGCTCTGTTCGCGCTCAAACTGAGGTGAGGTACTAGGTATAGGTAAATGGTGTACCAAATTAGCGATTGCATTGATTTCGTCTGGTTACTGACCTGAAACGTTCCTAATTGGATTTTAGTTTGGCTGAATCGCGAACGGGGATGAGAACAAAGGAATCATGTATATTTCGACAAAGAAAGCAACACGTTACAGTTTAAAATAAATGTTAGTGAGCTCGCCAAAGTTAATCGCCTTGCTTTATTTAAATCCTAGATTATCTTACAGGATTTTCGATTTGAACGATCAAAGAAATCTAGCAAATCTGAGATCCACAATAAGAGATAAAATCGCATAGCAAAGTGCCTTGGGATACTAAAATCTATTGCGCAATTAGGGATACGCGCAGGTGTTGTACTGTTTCTAGATTGAGGATTTTAAATTCTGTAAAATCTCACATGTTAACAAGAAATACAGGAATAAAAACATTATAAAAAAGAATACTCATCTTGCAAAGGCGATGAAATAGGGCTTCGCTCGTTGTAAGGGCTCCAATGGTTCCGGACGCAAGAGATGTTTTCCCCTCAAGCCTCCGCGGCGAACTGTTAATTCGGACCCTAGATAGCCTAACTATGACCTAGATTGATAGCTCGTACAGAATATCGGGCGTGTAAATAATAACGTTGCAACCTGAATCAGGAACCGAGGCTTTTAAGGATTTATTTTTCTTAAAGTTTACTGTGATTTTGATGTTTCTATTTCGTCGTGGTGTGGGAACTTTTGGATAATACAGCTTTAAGTACTTTGTGTACATCGTGTGTGTATGTGCATTTATATGAAACTTTAACTTTTTACTTCGACGAGGACTTGAGGCCAGGTGAAAGAATCGAAGGCAAATTTCAAGTCTTTAGTTTTAGGTTCCATAATAATGAATAGTAAATTTTGTGTTTTACGTTTATAAAGGTTGAATTTATTGGGACTTTATAAGAAGTTTTCGCAATGAGTAAAGGGGCAAAATAATGTCACGATATTCTACTTCCTTATTAAGAATCACCCTCGGTGTTTTTTGTTCTTATAAAGGATTTGCTTTATTATAAATCGCTATAATAGTTGTAGCTAAACATCCTGGTACCTATTAGGTCGTTTACATGACCCGTAAAATCTATTTTTATAATATTTTTATCCACTTTCCCTATTTCTCATAACACGACATAAAATCATCATCTAAACAGGATGAATAATGTAAGGACTACGTAATATAAACGCTGTGTTTTTTTGCTGGGATTTCCCCCTCATGGAAAACAAAGTTTGTGTTTATGATTATCAATGTGAAAAATATCTACTTAAATAATATCTTAAATCTAGATAAAAGTTTAAATTAGGAGTAATTTTATTTCTCAATGCACATACGTGTTCGGATTCTTGTGAACTTAAAAACTAGCATGCTAAGATTATTATTTTGCCCACGACCGCCCGCGTGAAACTCAAAGACCTCCCTAATTCGGCCCTGTCTTAAAATTCGTTCTTACTGCCTCCTATCCGCCAATTTTTTTTTGATAGGTATATTAGTTTTTTAGAATTCGTTTTTAGTCTGTGAAACCATAAGTGAATGCTTTCGCTTTTAAACACACGGTGGAAAAAACACCATGAAAAATCAGCTGTTTCATACATTGTGACCGTGTAGGTAGGTGATGATGCACTTTTGTATGGAACAGGAGTATTTTTTTTTAAAACCTTCGAAAAATTTGACCTTTAGGGTGAGGCCAGACGAGCGTATTTTTTTTGAGTTGTGAGTCGCAGAATTTCTGTCAAGTAATTTACTCTGTACCAAAACTGACAACTCATTTTGTGTCGCCGTGTGAACGAAACAGAAGTTTTGTATGAAACCAAATGCAGCAGAATTTCTGCGACCGAAATTCTGCGACTCACGACTCACAATATTACGCTCGTTTGGCCTCACCCTTAAGGTGTTTAGAAAAGTTAAATTTGTATCAAGATAAGCTTGAAAAGAGGCCTTTGCCCTCACAATAATAGGCTGGTATCACTATGTCCCTTCCGTGTATACAAATAAGGCACATAACTAGAACGCGTCCAAAACAAACGCTTTTATTACGAACGCAACAAGTCAGCTGAAACGCCAAGAGTTCGTTACTTGTTGCGCATGGCATTTAAATGCAGACTGTAATATAGGTCAGCATAGGGTTGAATATGAGTTACATAGGTTGTTTTATAGATATGTTTGATTTGAGGACTGGGCTGTACCTAGGCGCTGATCGATATCCCTAGGGGTTATGCGAGTTCATGATTTATTTCCGCGTTTCGATGTTACGTGATGGGTTTCAATTAAGTGTTACGTGTAGTTTTTTTCCTGAAGGGTTAGCCAGTGACCTACAAAAAAAAACACTGTTCGAAAAAATAAGGCTTGTCTTGATTTTTTTTTAATACATACATACATATATAAAGTCACGCATTTACGTGGTTTCTGACTATCCCCACGGGAAAAAGGCGTGAGTTTTTATTTTTTTTGTAACACGTTTCTTAATATATTTTTTTGTAATACATTTTAAAACTAGTACATGACATAAAAGTTACAGTGAGAGCTCAAAGTTGCCACAGTATCTGCCAATTTGTTCAGTTTAGTACAAGTGATTCATGTGGATTTGCGTTTGCTCTTACTTTGAATACGATCAGCAGGACCATAAATAAATATTGTTTGCTACTATGATTGCTTGTTGATAATTCAGTCAAGTTGTTCTTCAATCAAAACTGTGTTCGTAAACAAATGTTTTGTTGTTTTGTTTTGTTGTTGTGTTTTGTTGTTTAAAAAACCGGGGTTATATGATTCGTAACTCTTTCATCACTCGATCGTTAGTATCGACTACAATTCGAACTTTTACGACTAAGCACTGCACTTGAACTTAAGATAAAGCTCCAAGTGTGAATTGAATGGCGTTAAGATAAATAATTAGGTAAGTACACAAATTGTTGTTACTGTAAGTAATGAGTCAGAGTCGGCACTGACGCATAAGTAAGTAGCGAGTTGGGTGCTACAGTTATCAACTGTGAGAACTTATTAGCATTCATATACGCGGTTTCTTTTTTGTGTTGTTTATTTTCTCTAAGTAGGTACCTAAGTACAGTCAGATAGGGATCAAAATTGCTTTTTTTGTTTTGTATTCGAGTTGGGTAAGCTGAATCTAGTCTTGGTTAGAGGTGACAAAGACAAAGTCGATAAAGAAGTGAGCTTACCCAGAAGAAACCTGGTGATTCTAACTTTGAAGTCATTAGGGTTACCTAAATGCGTTCGGAAACACAGACGCAGGTAGAGAGAGAGTTCCACTCCATTTTGTTGTTGTTGCACATACGTACATAAACTCACGCCTTTTTCCCATGGGGGTAGGCAGAAACCACGGACCGCCACCTGCTACGATCCTTACACACTCCTTTCGCCTCGTCCACATTCATACATCTGGTCATACAAGCACGCCGGTTACGAGTACTGCACACCTGACCTTTCTGAAGAACCTCACCGATAAGGTCAAGGTAGGTCTTTCTAGGGATGAGTCCCCTCACTGCATGCACGTTTTCAAAATTGCTTTGTGAATGAATTAAGTTTTATTTTCTCAACAAATAAGTATAAGATAGTCGTTGAGTAGGTAGGTACCTAATACTGAGATAATGCTTAAAAGAATATTCATGATTACTCTGAAGCACAGTATACTTACAAATTATCATTTCCATTTGCACGCGATGCGACTGTGATAATTCAAATTCAAATAATCACAGTGCCTCGTACAAACTCGAACAAAATGCCTCGTAAAAAAAAAACTTTTGACTTTTCATATTTTTTTTCGCAGAACTAAGATCAATAGACGTGTTTGCCGAATTGCAACAAATTGTTTGAAAGAACTTGATAGCACGAGCGATTTTCTGTTGCGCTGCGTATCGTGGGGACCTACAGATCGTTGTTCTGGTCTGGCTGTTTTGTATATGTGAGTTTATATGATTGTAAACACACCCAAGACACAGAAGAAATTCTTAGTATGAGGCAACGTCCTCTTTCCAGATTTTGCTTAACATCTCTGGGATCTCTCTCTCGGGTTCGATTCCCAGGTCGAGCAAAAAGTGTTATTGGGTTTTTCTATGAAATTCTCAGTAGCAGCTCGGAGTTTGGATTTGTGCCCGGTTAATGGCAATAGGCTCGCCCCCTATTACATGGGACCTAAATATACCGGCGAACTGTGGGTGTACATTGGTACACCTCTGCCTAACCCTTTGGGGAATACAGGCGTGATGGTATATATATGGTATATATATCTCTGGAAGCTCGTAACTTTTAGATACTTAACTATTGAAACAAGATAAATAAAAACTTTATTACGCGTGTACACCAGCTTTCAAGATACTAGACAAGTACTTACATCTGTACATAAGATAATGTACGCAGTTGTTTAACCCTCCGACCTTACGGTCCAGGGAGACTGTGGGGGTCAACGCTCAGAAAGGGACGTCTGCGGGTTACTTTTAGAAAGGTGGTGCGACATTTTGTTCTTACAGACTAGGGTCTGGGATTATATATATTTTTTCTTGTATAACTTCAAAAGTGCCTTGAAATTGATTTGTCAGGTCTAAGAATTGCAATGATTATTGTTACAATGTGGCAACCAGTTGAGCACTACTCCCATAGACAATAAAAAAATATTCTATGGCGTATGACACCCCCCCCCCCCCCCCCTCATTTATTTTAAATCAGGGCAGCAATATGCTCGAGCAGACTTATCGATTATTTAATAATGATGCGTAATTGCGTACATGATTACAAAAGCCGCGCGGAATGTAACTTTTTTTGACCCCAACGTTACAACTGTGTTATTAATAAAAAACCTAACCATACAACAAATCTATGACTCATATAAAAAAGTAACAGACTACGAGACGAAAGATACGCAACGTTTTCTTACTAGCTATAGACCACGTGAATTGTCTCACCAATTCTCAATAAAAATAATATACAACCCCACAGATTCAGGGGTAACGTAGCTTCATCTTAAGGGGCCCGCTACGGCTAGTGCCTGCCAGGGTTGCGGAATTTGTTCGAAAGAGTTACCGCGGTCTTGGAACGCAAAGGGCATTAGGTGGAACACGGATGGGTTTTAGTCAGTAAGAGTCTGACCCTCCCTTCCGCTCCGCCCAGGGCGCAAGAAGTCATTAGCAACAGGGTAGTTTTATGTTAGGAAAATAATTTTCAGAATCGGACTAGCAGTTCCGGAGATTAGCGCGACCAAACAAAGAAACAGGCTTCGGTTACATAATATTATTACTATAAGTATAAATATGTGAAGAATTAGGAAGTACGTCGGCCTTTAAGGATGTAATATATTACGGAGAGAACATAAACAGGTCAGTCCATTGTTTGTAGCTTATAAAGAGGTTTATTGTAAAGGCTCGTTGTCACTTGTTCCGTAACAAGTGCTGTAATGAAAACGTTGCATTCAACAGGCAATTTAAATGCCCCGTGATAAGAGTGTTTATGCCGCACTTAAGTTTGTTTGAGTTAAATACAAACTTTCAAGTTCAAAATGTTGGAAATTAATTCAATTTTAAATAAATATGATACGTACGTGCTGCACTGCACGCAATAAATGTGCGTACCGTATACGCATAATACAAGTTTAAAAATAATATTGAAAATATTTTGAAAAAAAAAAGTGTTGTAGGTAGCTTTATTACTTTATTATCGGATTATTAGTATTATAGACCTATATTTTCGGCATTACAATCATTCAACGACCCGGAAACAATTACTTTATTACAAATATGAACATGTAGTGTTTTGACTGCTATGTTTCTATTATACGTATGTATATGTTTTTATGTCATGTATAAATCTTGGACTTATAAGTTTAGTATGAAAAAACATAAAGATTAATTCAGAACCTCTTTCTTTTTGAAGTCGGTTAAAAACTGTCTGGCGGGAACGCTCTTAATAAATCTTTAGCCATGCCGTGTCGTTGACAGACGCGATCCGACGCAAGACTCAGTCGACGTACCTACAACCTTCATTGAAAATCTGTGCGTATGGGTTAAATTCGACGACAGACGGTTCAAACTTTTTGGTCCCCGTCCGATTTTATCCGACTTTTTGGAAACCAAACGGTCTTCCTCCGGCCTCATCCTTTCGACTTAAAGGCTTATTTTTATAAAACTCAAAAAGTAATGGCTACTACTCTAAAAATAAAATTTCAAGATTAAAATAATCTCAACTTTTTTACATAAATCCAACTTTTTCCCCAGGATGCAAATTTCGCCTTAGTTAGTAGTATTAAATTGGATTCAACAATTTAATAAAAATACAGACTTAAATCTAAACTTACCTTCGAGCCCGACTGCTTTCTCCATTAGCCTTAGCATTCTTCTCCGCTACCGTATAATTAGTGATCCTATCCTGTATCAAGCTGATAGTACTGCTGTCTGTGCTGAGTGGGGCTCCGGGGGGCGGGGGCGCAGGCCTAGATGTGCGGGCAGGCGGGGGAGGCGCCTCGTCATCATCTATTCCTAGGGCTTGCAGCTCGTTGAGAAGATCTGGGTCGTCATCATCACCTAAGACAAATAATCATAAAGATTGTCAGTGACAATGTCCAGACTGACTGAAAATAATGGTGAGAAACGGGATGTGGTCCTTCAATCATGAATACAATTGCCATTGAACCATTGTCTAAGAATTAAACCAGGACAATGCAAATGTCACAAGTCATTCTAAGTTAGGAACTCACTGAAAATCACACAGAAGTCATTACACTTTAAATAAGCAAGGACGAAGCTACGGGCTGTCAAATAAATGCTAGCTAACCAGTAAAATAAAAATACAGTCTTCTATAAAAGTGTTTATGGTTTATTATCTTTCAGGGTATGAAAATACTCATGAATATTGACCCATTCCCTGTCCCATGAGCCACATATAGGTCATAGCGATTGTTTAACTATTGTGTCTGCTCAGCAGACAGTTAACCTGTTAATAACTTTGAGAATATGAGGAACCCGAAAGCATGAAAAAACTCAGCTGTTCTAAACATTTAGATCATGTTCTAATGTGTTTTTGTACAGCTATTTATCTACATAAATACATAATATTATAAAGCTGAAGAGTTTGTTTGTCTAAATGCGTAAATCTCAGAAACTGCTGAACCTATTTAAAAAATCTTTTTGCATTATGAAGCCTGTTTATCGAGAAAGATTATATAACATTATGCTTTACAACAAATGTGTGTGAAGCAGTAATCAAAGATGTAACTTCATGCAGATGGAACTACTGGGTTTTGCTGTTTAATAAACATAACTGAACTGCCATGCCCCGTTGGTCTCGTGGTCGCAAGTGCGACTGCTGTGCATGGGGTCCCGGGTTCGATTCCCAGGTCGAGCAAAAAGTGTTATTGGGTTTTTCTATGAAATTCTCAGTAGCAGCTCGGAGTTTGGATTTGTGCCCGGTTAATGGCAATAGGCTCGCCCCCTATTACATGGGACCTAAATATACCGGCGAACTGTGGGTGTACATTGGTACACCTCTGCTTAACCCTTCGGGGAATACAGGCGTGATGGTAAACATATTGTACTCACCAGACCCCTCATCTTCTGAAGGCACTTCTTTCAAGCTCTCAGCTATCATAGCGTCCAAGTTAGCAGCTGCAGGCACTGGAGGAGGCTTCCTGGGCTTGGGTTTCTGGCCACCACCACCGCTGATGGCAGCCAGTTCCGCTTCCAAGTCAAAGTCATCATCTGATAAGTCCAGTGGTTCGTCATCGTCATTTAGGTCTGGCATGTCTAGGAGACCAAACTGTAACAAAAAATGTAACATTGGTTTGGTTGTTGCTAGCAATGGTCTTTACTTTTGATTCCCCTTGGGCAGTATTGGAAAATCAGTATTAGCCCAGAGTCCAAAGTCCAAATTAATGCCCGATTGATGGCATATTGCCACTGTTAGAATTAATGATATGGTACTCAAAAATTAGACACAATGGTGAACAAACAGAAAGAGAGATAGACAGTCTTTACCAGGGATGATATGATTTAAATCATTTGATTTAAATCGCGATTAAAATCAATTGATTTAAAAAAAAAAACAATTTTAAATCGCTACTTTTTTACTGCAACCAAAACAGCCAAAAAGTGTCAAGGAACGTCTCTTACGGAACTACGGCGCACTCATAAGTGTGCATCGCTAATATGCCTATACCATTATACGATTCGGGGATTTCCCGAAATTTTAAATCGCGCCTGAAACCTCTCTTGTTATTCGAATCACTTTTTTATTATTGTTATTTTTCGTTAAATGTTACAAAATGGAAGTGGTTTTTTTTAATTACCTTTAGAAGTATATATGTCTGTTGATTTTCGTTAATGTTATTTTTTATAATTTTAATTCAATATTTTAACCCTGAGCACTACAAAGCTATATTTTATTATAAACAAATTAGAACTCCATAAGAATACATGTGGATCACATGAAGTCAGGGGTAAAATCCAGTGTTTCATGTTTATGTTTATGTATCTGGCATATTATACCCCCCATCATATCATATGTCTGGCATATGTATGGCCTTTGTACGGTGTATTTTACATTTGTGCATAAAGTTTTAATAAATAAATAAATATAGCACTGTCCAGATTGTTTTAGGGTCGGTTCATATCTGACGGAAAATGCGTCGAGCGTATCGTCGCTCTTAGGTAGACGCGCTAACGCATCATCGGTTAGGTGTGAAAGGTTGAATGTTTTATCATGTATTTGACTGTTTTGGCATTACGCGACCGATAAAACGCGACGCATTTTCCGTCAGATATGAACCGACCCTTAGGAAATTCCCCCATTTATCAGAATTGTCCATTTAGTTTTGCATGTAAATTGAAACTTGGCACTTGGAGTAACAATGCTTGCTTGCCACAACAATAGGTCCTTGATTTCCAGTAAGTATTGTCATTGTTTGTTACATTATAAAAAAGGCACACACAGACAGACAGAAACATCTACAAAGGCACACTTATAACACCACTATTTTTGAATTGGGGGTTAATGACACATGCATTTGAAACCCATCTTTTCAAATAAAAAAAATAATATTAAAGTTAAATTTAAAACTTTTTTCTCGGCAAAGGAGGTCAATAACACTGTAAATTTCCTCTTTTTATGATAAAAGATTCATGATACTTGAGTTTAAAACCCTTCTTTGTGAATAAGGGGTTAAATACACTAAAATTTAAAACCCCTTTTTATATCAGGGGTTAATAACACTAAATTTGTTGAATATACTTCTAGTAAGTATAAGACTACCTATCTCCAAGCCAATGCAATTCTAAAAGTTAGTTAACAAAGGAGTAACTTGCGAAATGTTATGAGACTAATTTATCAATTGAAAGAATTAATGGATTGTACCATTTCTTGTCTCAATCATCCTACACATGTTGTGTTAGTTTGATGATAGCCTAACCAGAGCAATTTGTACAGAGAATATTTGATAGCAGCCATTGTAAATATAATTTTTAAAAGTACAAAAGGATACAAGTTAAACCAAATACAATAACCATGTGATAGTAACAGTGGGTACCAAAACAAAACAATGTTTACTTTAAATAATACAAAGATGGACTTCACTACACAACAATTTAATTGTTTAATAAATAAAGAACATTCAATAATAATAATAACGACCCTTTGTTTACAAAACCAAAATCAGCTGACAGGGTTCCTCTCAGATTAACCTCAAATTGAGATTTATTACTCAATAACGGCAATGACTTGTTCCTATAAATAAACCTACATTAACTGAGCTAATAGAACCGGATGAGACCCTAAGATCGAGCAAATAATGTGCATGACTCACCTGAGACAAGTTTGTTTTTTGACCAGTTCTCGGTCTTCTCGCCATTTCAAACTTTTCACTAATATTGTTTATAACAAATAGAACCTAACTGCGTGATATCACAAAGTTATTATTACTCTAACAAGTTTTATTCACCGTAAAAAATAAATCTCTGATTATTATGTATTTTATCTGACAGTGACATAGAAAAACAGTGGATAATAGAGAAGTGAAACTGCCATTCAGTGACTGTGCCTGTCTGCTGTCTGTTTAGTGACTTGGTTCCACACTCAGACTGTGGTCATTTTGGTCAATGGCCTCGCAAAAATGACTGATCCATATTCTAAAATTAGTCGACTATCACGTATGATTGCACTCACAATTTAAGTATCAAATCTTTGAGTTGTAATGTATCTTTATTTACCGGTGAATCGTTTTGCATTCTTTATAAATAGTATATTTTGCAATTTGCTGAGACTGCATTATAAGGTGAAAAGACATTAAAAGTGTGTTTGTTTCTTTTATCATGGATGGTGGTGGCAAAACATCGCGCTCCCTGCCCAGAAGCTGCTTGAAGAGGCGACCGGTAAGAAAATCTGTCAAATTCTATACATTTTACGCATGTTTGTTCTGTTTTTCAGTGTGTTTATAATTACTATTCATATTTTCTATTAGTCGATTTTTAAAGGGCACCACTAAAAACCACAAATTGAAAAAAATAACTGCAACATTGCCAGTCGAATAAAAAGATAATGATTTGCCTATTTTGACATGTTTATTATATGTTTTATCGTAGGAAAAGAATATTTGAGTATGCCGAAAATCTAATTGTTGTATTTACTTTTGATTTACCTTAAAAATCTAAATATTCTGGTTGTTTTGAAAGTTTTGCTTTCAACACGTCTAACAGTATAAAAGTAATTCTTACTTCTGGCAACAAGTGCATCATCGCGAGAGTGACGTATGAACGGCGAAGAGAAGAAACGAAAACGAAAAAGCCTTTCTGTGCCGTTGTTATCTTCTATCGTACCTGAAGAATGGAGACAAACGGCCAGGCTAATGGGCTTAAATCAAAAAAGAAAGAAAACGGAGACGTCAAGGACAACCTATGGTAACGGTTCACTGATAATTTTACGGGTAACATGCACTCCCCATATAGGGATCCAATGTGTCACACCTACGTGATGTCAAGCTACGAAGCTGAGAAATATGTGACCTAGCTGCGTTGTCTACCTTTGTATGTAAAATAACAGCGAAACATTCTCACACGGCGACAAATCCGCACATTTGTGTACACTTTCCCGTAATAGTACCAACCTCGCGATAATGATGACAGCGAATACTGTATTCTCGAAATTCTTGCAGGTCTTCGATATTAGAAGAGGTCCAAAACCAAGGGAACACAAAACTACCTTCAAACAAAAATGTTTTAGTTTTGGGTGACAATGAGACCGGTAAAACTACTTTGGTAGCGAAATTACAAGGTGTCGAAGACCCTAAAAAAGGATCGGCCCTCGAATACGCGTATATAGACGTTAGAGATGAATATCGAGATGGTAAGTGTGTGTTTTCATTACTCTACTAGCCATGTATTACCAAAAAACTAGAACTTTAACAAATAATTTCAATATAACCTACATACACAAAATGTTAAGTTTTATGTAGACTGTTACAAATTGTTATTATTCATACAAGCTCTCAAAAGAACACAGTAAACACCAAACAATTATTTATTGAACACAAGTGTCTAAATAGCTATCAATTCTTATTAGAATCTGTTGTGACTAAGTGTCAGGAATATTGATTTTGTTTGGTGATTCATCTGTAATATTTATGTTCTACAATCTAGTTCCTTGGTATTACTAAGTAGTAGGTAGATAAGTTGCTGCTTAAATTGTTTTATTGCCTCAAGAGTTTATTCTATTTTCTGCCAGAATTGAGCATAATTCTGTCAAAATTAAGCAACCCACAACACAATATCTAAATAATCAAATGAATAACAAACTTATTCAATATCCTGAATGTGTAACATTATTATCTACCAATAATAGTGCAATATGCATCCCAAACTTATGTTTACAAAAGATTATATAAAATAATCATCTTCATCATATCAGCTAAACAACGTCCACTGCTCATAGGACTCCCCTAATAATAGCCACAAAATGAAATTGATGTACAATTAATCAGCACTAAATATTTAAATAGCAAATAATACACTTTCTTTCTTTAAAAAAAAAAATTACCAAAATTTTTCAATTTTTATTTTATTTGTGTTTGTTTGTTTTGACAGAATGAACTCTAATAATACTAATGCCTGTAATGTAAATATGTTATTAATTTTGCGGATTCTTCAATCACTATCTTATTTCCAATCTATGTCTGCAACTTATCAATGGCCACATTTGACATCTGTAATCTTTAGGACTGTCAATCGCAAAGAGCATTCAAAAACCACAAAATGAACATGGAATTAGATGCATTATAAATGTTTGGTGGTTCAATACTTTATTTGAATTCCAGCCATCCACTTACAATCCTTGTGCAAAATTAAATGTACAAAATATACTATACTATGTACTTATTTGTATTTGCTTGCTTTCTTTTTTTGTTGGAGGAAATGCTGTGTATGTGTAGGATTCCTAAAGATTTCTATCACACTTTAAAATCTTACTTTGATATATTCCTACAAATGAATAACAGACTTATATTGTTCGCTCCAGACATCCACATTAATAATACACACACAAAAGTGACTGTGTCTGTATGTCTGGCACCTCAAAACCACTGAACCAATTGTAATGAAAAAGAAACTGATTGTATTGACAAAGAATCTTGGGGTCCAGAATTCCAGATAGTAAAATCATAGGCTACTTTTAATCTGGAATTTTGTGTGTTCATAACAGAGATTCATGCATATTAAGTTCCAGTTAAATGCTTGTAAAATGTATGCCTATTTTACAGTAATAATTGTTTTTATCTAATGTAATTAACATCTAGCATTTTTAATAAAATACAACAATAAAATATTTAACCTTAGTACTCAGAGTCATAAGTTAAAATTAATCAATCCTATTTAATTGACAAGTAATGCAACACTGTCAATCAAAACATATAATTAAAAATCTCTTTATTTCTCTCACTATTGTGGATAACAATAACAAAAATCACTCCACCAGATTGAAATCCCCTACTGATGCCTTCTCTTGTCTCATAAGAATTATTTTTGAAATAACATTTCCTAATAAAATGTGTTCATCCTACACAGATCAAACACGTCTCAGTGTATGGGTGCTGGACGGTGATCCAGGGCACACAAACCTTCTCAAGTTTGCCCTCAGCGAGGAGACATTCCCCCACACTCTGGTCCTCCTCACGGTTGCCATGACAACGCCATGGGGTATACTAGACCAGTTGCAGAGCTGGGCATCAGTGCTTGGCGACCACATAGACAAATTAGATCTCACACCTGGTAAGTAGTTTTTATTTTATGGTTTAAATTAGTAACTTGTTGAATTATTTTCGGTAAGTGCGGCGAATCTCAATGGCGACTAGTCAAGTATGCAGAAAAATAATGCACAGTTGTGTGCGCAAATACAGGTCCACTGCCTCGTCCCACAGAACTAGGAGAAATCAGGCTCAGGACCAACAGCTTTACATGCTTTTCCGAGATACACGTGTCATCACCAACTTCCAAACTCTGGTCTACTATTGACAAATTAGTAATGGAATACTACAATACAGCTTTTGG
Organism: Caradrina clavipalpis; assembly: GCA_932526535.1. Classification (NCBI taxonomy): domain Eukaryota; kingdom Metazoa; phylum Arthropoda; class Insecta; order Lepidoptera; family Noctuidae; genus Caradrina; species Caradrina clavipalpis. The sequence goes on along the minus strand of OW052091.1, from coordinate 15,460,667 downwards.
TCAACTTGGGTATCGAACCAAGGACCACGCTCAGCAGTCGCGCTTTTAAGGGTTCCGTATTGGCTCCCTTTGGTTACGGAACCCTAAAATATCTACGTCACGTCGAGACGAAGGGCTATTTAAATACGCGTTTATTAGTGTCTGTCATGAAAATTGCGTAGCAGTGACAATGAACGCGCCATCTCTCATTATCTCTAAGAATGACTCACGCGCAGTTGCATCCTTATTAAACATTCAAGGTAGGATGAAGTTAGTTCAAATCACTATTCTTATCTGTACCTATTTCAAGGTTTGTTGATGTAGTTCTCCAGACCAATTCCGGCCACGTACGCAGGAGATATTATAGTGCACAAGTGTGTGCGCAAACACAGGTGCACTCCCTCTTCCCTAACTCTCATAGCCCGATGGGACGGCAATCCGACACGACCGGAGAGAGATCAGGCGCAGGACCAACGGCTTTACGTGCTTTCCGAAGCACGGGGGTGTCCCACCACCAACTTCCAAACTCCGGGCTGCAACTGAGACATTCCAAATGGAAAAACCCAATAACACCTTTTTTTTGCTCGACCTGAGAATCGAACCCGGGACCCCATGCTCCTCAGTCGCGCTTGCGACCACGAGACCAACGGGGCAGTTAAACGGGTGTTTTGTTGATATGGAAACTAGGGATAATAAATACTAGAATCTATGAGATTTTTATATAGGGTCTAATAAGACACATCACATAACTGTTAACTATGTATACTGCCCATCAAACTAAGTAACTTTTAGCAAAAGTTATGATTGGAAAACAACTTTTTTTTTGGTTTGAAAATTCACAATTTATGTTACCATGCAATGTAACACACGCAAATTGTTGTGCTTATGAGTGCATACAGTGCAGGGGTCGTGGGAGTATTTAAAGTTTAGTCATTTTCATAAATAAATGAAGAAAAGAGTGTGAGTAATTTTGACCTTCAATATCTCCGTAGCCAGAAGGGTCCCAGGTATGATTCCTATATAAAAAAAAACGCAATGATTAAAACAATATGTAACTTTCAGATACATTAAAGTAAGTGTAAACTTTAGAGCACTAGGACTAAATAAACGTCCAGAACTTACTCATTCATAATGTATTTTGATATTACGTTGGATTACATTATGCATATAAATTACGTAGCTTAAAAAGTCGAGCGTAACTTTGCATAGTAGATAATATCCGGTTACTAACGAGGTGTATCAAAAAGTTTGAATCAGATATCATTATTTGGTTTAATCAAAGGTTTTTGCGCTAGGCTTGCTTATTAGAGGTCTGTAACTCAAGTGTTGTTAAGATTCAAATTCTTGCAAATTCAGATTCCACTGTCTGTTTGTCACAGTTTTTTTTTTCAAGTTTACAACAAATAATAAATCCTTACTAATATTATAAATGCGAAAGTAACTCTGTCTGTCTGTCTCTTCTTCACGCCTAAACCACTGAACCGATTTCAATGAAATTTGGTACAGATATAGTCTGGGACCCGAGAAAGGACATTGGATAGTTTTCATCCCGGGAATCCTCCGGGAACGGGAACTATTAATCCACGCGGACGAAGTCGCGGGCAAAAGCTATATCAAATAATGATAAAAGAACGAAAGTGAAAAAAAGCAGATAAAAAAAGAGTTGTTGTGGGTGTACAATGTACATTGGTACACCTCTACCTATCCCTTCGAGGAATACAGGCGTGATGGTATGGGATGTTAAAAGAAAAGATATCCTGTTAATTATTATACAGACCCTGCACGTGCGAATCGCACTCGCATTTAGTCAGTTTTAATTATCCCTTTCTATTAATAGGAAAACAAACCATTTCAATTTGTTTTACCTCACCGTTGACGAAGAGTTTGTTGAGCGACCGCAAGCCTTTTGTCCTCATGTAACTTTCAGATTAAACTGGTTTTCAACCCTTGTTTACACCCCTTTGAAGTCCGAAACTTGACTTTAGTAAGACGAATTAAGTTACCTTTGTTATACTAATTAAGCCCAGGGCTGCTAATAGCTAAACGACCGACACTGGACAAAAACCCCAAAAAACGAGGCGCCCTAAAATTTCGATTATTTCCGGGACGCCCTGAGAAAATACATACCTACATACATAAATTCACGCATTTTTCCCATGGAATAGGTAGAAACGCACAAAACGCCATCTGCTACGATCCTTGCATCCTTCATACATCTAGTCATACAAGCACGCCAGTTACGAGTACTGCGCACCCGGCTTTTCTGAAAAACCATACCAATAAGGTCCTGAGAAAAATATTTTTGTACAATAACATTAAAAACATCGTGGGCGTTCTAATTTTTTGCTTATCTTTCATTTAATCGTGAGTATCACATAAAGTGTCAGGGTTTCACGTGGTTATTTATTGGAAAACCCTCTTCCGGAGGACCCCTTGACTTCCAATCCGGGGATTGCCGGACGGATAGCTTTAATGCCCGTAATTTTAGCAATTGAGCTAAACCCTTTCTACATACAAACACACTTATTTTTTATGACCTTTAGTGAGACACGTACTTGTTTCCGGTTTACTTGTGTGTATAAAAAAGTAATTGTTTCCTTTCACATCTTACTGTGCTTTAAAATTACTTTACTTTCCACTTATATTAGTAACTTCTCAATGGTAAAACTTTAGATCATAAAAATGTTATGTGGAAACCATGTCCCATATTATCGATTCTAGAGTCAATCAAATAAGTACTATTTGATTGACTCGACAATCGATAATGTATTAGTGGACATGGAAAGCTGACTACAGCTTCCTACGTTCATTATTTAAGGGCGGATTTTTCAACAGTCCCAGAACTTTTATCTAAATTATAAATGACCTTTAACGTGGCATCGAGATGGGTTCCGTCTCCGCCTTGACCCTTGCTCGAGCCAGGCCGCGCCGCTGTGCCTGTAGCAGCTTTAAAAATCGCCCCTAAATAATCAAGATTTGATCCAGCCAGTTTCCTTGGTGTCTTCCTCCAAGGACGCCCTGAGCCGATGTCCGTACTCCACAGATGATGCCCTTAGCGTGTAGTCACATAGTTTTTGAGTCTTACACCATACCTGGAGGCCTTAAATATTATGGCATGACAGGAAAGTCCGGTGAGGCATCCAACAACCTCTTAGTTGAGATGAGCAATCGTAGTTACGCCGCGAGTGACCTAGGACGTGCATTGTCTAGCAATAAAACATTGGCGAGACAATGCAGAAGCTTTCTAAAGGGATTGGCTCGCATAAGCTGTACTTGGAAGTGGAGAAAATCGTACAAAATGTGTTCCGAGAGTGTCGTTACAATACTAATAATAAAGCTTCGAGAGTGTGAAATATGAAATGGTTAGAAAGGGCATAAACACTGAGATGACAGCTGGTATAGATGAATGGAAGACGTAGACGTCCTGTGCAAAACTTCATGTAAATAGGAGTAATGGAAACTTTTCAAATGGGACTTTAAACAAAGGATGGGGCAAAAGTCAACAGTCTGGTGATTGGTGGTTCTGGGGGACTGTAGTCGAAATGGTCTGTCTATAAATATATTATTATGGGGTGTCAAAATACACATTTAACTGATTCAATCCAAAATGTCCCGCGCACCCCGGATGGATAGCACTCGGTAATATAATCTAGCTGACAAATCCTCTTACCACGTTTATGATGAATATCCCGCAAAAACAGCTTAGAGTACATCCAAAGCTTAGTTAGTTCATTTTGACAAAACAAAACCAAACAACGGAACAACAGTTAAAAATTAGATGCTTATTAACCGATAAAGAAGTCGTGCCGATTAGAATCTTATAACAAACGAATGGTATACCCCAGTAATGTCTATTTCTCGTTCGTGAGTCACCCATTACGTCACTACGGCGACTTACATCGCCCGGTGAATACAGAGCGGTCCGGTTCCGTACAACGTTTGTTTATTGGTTTACTTACGTTTTTTATTAGGGTTCCGTACCGAAAATGTAAAACGGGACCCTATTACTGAGACTCCGCTGGCCGTCTGTCTGTCCGTCTGTCGCCAGGCTGTATCTCAAGAACCGTGATAGTTAGACAGTTGACATTTGATAGATGATGTATTTCTAGAAAACAGATAAAAATAAATATTTAAAGGGGGCTCCCACTCTACAAACATGTTTTTTTTTGCCGTTTTTATAAATAACGGTACGGAACCCTTCGTGCGCGAGCCCAGCTCGCACTTGGTCGGTTTTTTATGATTGTCACCACACCTGTGGTGTGGGAACCTGTTTCATTGGATGGATATAAATTATGGATGAATGTCTGTTTACGGATGTCGGAAAGCTGTAGGTACTGTGAGAATTCTAAGCTCTCACTTGAATTGTTAAGGTTCTATTTTCTACTGCAATCCTGCTATTGTACTTTTACACACGCGAAAGTTTGTGAGGAATGTGAGGATGAATGAATGGATGTATGTATGTTTGTTACTCTTTCACGGTTAAACGGCTGAGCCTAAGTAGCTGAAATTTCAGCTGTTTGAAATCTAGCTAAAATCCGTTCTACCGTTTCTGGCTTAATTCGTAAGTCTGCACAGGGCACAGATAAAGTCGCTTGCAAAAGCTAGTATTGAAACAAGTATCTGAATCACTTTACAAGTCTTTATTCTTCTACTTAAGAATTGTTTGTTCAAATTTTTAGTAAAAAAATATTTAAATGACTTGAATATGATTAGACCAGCCAGATGCTATGGTGCGCTATGAGCGTTGAAATATAACAAATGCTTTTGAATTAGAGTCATTGATAGCTAAAACCTTTGATAGACGTGGCTAATTTCCAAATCTCCGTGGATGACAAATCTAGTTTGGAAGTTCTGGAGAAAAATAAGCTTTGGCAGAGACGTGCAACGCAAACTTACTAACGGCTCTACGTGTTTTCCGGGGCACAGGGATCACACCACTAACTTACAAATCTGGGCTGCTACTGTGAATTCCGTAATAGAAAACCCAATAATACTTTTTGCCTGACTTAGGAATCAAACCCAGAGCCCCCTTCCCTGCGACCACGAGACCAACGACGCAATTGGATCATGCACTTATCCATGGTAAAAGTTCGTTTCGCGATTTCCCTTTCACCGAAAAAAAAATCTTGAGGTTAGGAGTTTTCCACAGACTGCGTCTTTTTTTTTCAAACACAGCTAACAAATACTATTAGCTCCCAACATTTATATAATCTTTCTTCCAAAAAATCGTTACCGTAATCTTAGCGTAACGTCCTGACGGCAGTGCGGATCGATCCCAAGCCTGGTCGCATTTTAGTGTTGATTTTGAGAGTTCCGATACAGCCGGTGCGTCCACCTGACTCAATCGTCTGATCGGAAAGGAAATGCAAACATTAATAGGTGTAGGAGCTTTGAGCTTTTGCTTTTATTCGTTTTTAAACGGTATCTATTTCCTGTTTTGTTTGTTTACAGAAGCTTTGAAAAAAGTTTTTCTATCGATTCTTGTGATATGTTCTCGTTGGTCGTTTTTTTCTGTTGCGGGGCGGAAATTCTAGATAGATGCCCCCTGCCCTGTTGAGGGGACTGTCAGACTCTTACTGTCTAAGAACAGGCCTTGTCAAGTCCTTGTTGGTTTAGTGTAACCTATTGACTAATAGATTTAATTCCCAGGTACGACAAAGTGTCATGTCAAATTGCCAGTGCACCGTATTCGTTTCCGTATTTCATCCGGTTGAATGTCTTTTCTCACGGACACGGACGAATTCGCGGAATTAAATGTAGCCTATGTCCGGTTCCTAAGCTGCCTTTTTGTCAAATTACATTACGATCGGTTCAGTGGTTTTGGTAGTAAGGTAATAAATAGACAGACATATACTTTCGCATTTATAATATTAGTGTTAATTACTTTGGATTGGCGTAATGTAAAAGAAAGAAAGAAAGAAAGAAAGAAAGAAAGAAAAACCATTTATTCCCGCAAAAGCGGCGCACAACACAAAAAAATATAAACCATACACCAACCGTACCATGTTTACCATATTTATATGGTAAACCATTTAAATTTCTGCCAACCGCCTTTTGTATTCTTCCTTGGTGCTTCGCTAGATTCTTCTAGACACGTGTCTCCAAGCCATTCAGGAGACCGTCCTGTAAATTATCAAGTATCTCAACTAAACAACTGGAGAGTTTTTTTGTTTGTTTAAACGCAGTGATCTCTGGAGCTCCCAGTCAGATTAAAAAAAATATGTTGTTAATGAAAGCCAGATTCATTAGGAATAGTATAGATAGGCTTTGTAACATCACACTATAACATACGGAAGCGGAACAGTAACCAAATACATAACTGAACGCGGGTAAAACAGCAGGGTATAGCTAGATTATCTACATATAAACGGTGCTAGCTAACTAATATCCTATTACAGCATTCACCATCGATTTGTTTGTTTACGATAGTGGCGATGCTTTTTATCTATGCCAAGGTAACTGTGGACAGTCCAGTTAGCGTGTATATTTTTTATTAAAAATTATGATGTCATTATTATTTAGCAACTAGCTTATGTCCGTGAATGTCGCTTAACATGGGGATTTATACTTTTTGCGAAATACCCAAACTCTTTTTCTAAAATAAAAGCCATAATTCCTCCGCATAACATTAGCTATTTGCCAGTAAAAGTCCCGTCAAAATTGCTCCAGTCGTTTCTAAGATTAGCCGTAACAAACGGACAGAAAGACAAATTTCTAAAGTTTTTAGTAAAAGTACCGTGTCATCATCATATCAGCCATATTAGGACGTCCACTGCTGGAGATAGGCCTCCCCCCTGGATTTCCAAAAGGACCGGTTGGTAGCGGCCTGCATCCAAGTACTCTGTAAACATTCACTATTATGCATTTACTAAAAAGCTGTCATTTTGACATTACGAACAGGCACTTACATTTTATTTATTTGTGTAGATGTAGAAATATTTATGATGTCATTATTACGATGCCATGCTGCAAGTCGGTTGAGGTTTTTTAAAGTTGCAGTGGGTTTCAGATTACGACATTTATAATTCATGTAGGAGTGTGTACTTAAGTACAGACACCATTTATGCATGAACTGCGTAGGTCAGAGAATACTTAAATAATATACTAGGGACGTATTAGGCTTTACCGCAGTGGAAATTTGCGAGCCAGCCTAATAGATTATGAAGTAGGCTACTTACAAGATAGACTACTTACTTATCGATCTTACCACCTGTTATGTAAATCAACTAGCTAGTACCCGTAACTTCGTTTACGAATCAAACCATTGTCCTAAACTAAATCAGGGGGACCTAAATCGGGATTAAATTTATCTTGTGTTAAGCTAAATAAATATCTTTATGTAAGTATGCCAAATTAAATGTTTTCATATAAGCGTGAAATAGTAACAAACATCCATTCATTCATTCATTCATTCATTCATACATCTATCCATCCTCACAAATTTTCATCTTCTCTTTCACTTTCAAGAACTAAAACACACTTTCATCTTCAATATTATGAAATAATGACAACATTAATTACTAAGCCAGACTAAATTATAAACAGTTATGATCTTATATTCTTGACCTTTACCCGAACCTTTGACTTTGAGCCATTGAGTAAAAAATTCATCACAGACGTATCCGCGGAGGTGTCGTAAACGTTTTAGTGTGTGGGCGATTTCACTCCGCCTACGCTACAGTTTATTAGACAAGAGGGGTGAAATAGGGGTGAAAACTTGACTAAGTAGGTATACCATTGTAGTGTTCAAAGAAGAATCATTGTGGTTCTTTTGAAGTCTAGATTAAGGTTCTGAGTCTGGTCTTCTCGAACCAAAATCAATGTAGAATTTGAATTGGCGAATGCGGCTGTGATTGGTCAGCTGCATTGTCAATAACCAATCACAGCTTACCACGGAGTAAATTTTTTTCTTTACTCCGTGCAGCTTAGGCACGCTTTCATTCTTCTTTCAAGAAACCAGGAGTATGGACTAGTCTTCTTTGATAACTGCCGCAAGAAAAATATATAGAAAACCTTCAAATAAAATTAGTTTTTTTAAGCAATCTTTTATATTGCCTCGTCAATATGTCATGCAAGGAGCATACATATGTATTCAAATTTCAGTTCAATCGAACATCGGGAAGTAGTTCTTTAACTTCTAAGATTGGATTAGCCACAAACACAGGTGAAAGTAAATAAAAGCTTGTAAAATACGATTTTTTCTTAACTCCTAAAAATAGACGGAGTTCTTCTAAATTACCTCTCGCTAGGGGTGTCGGATTTGCCCTAATTTCGCTCTCCGTTTACCTGGAAGGTGTTTTATTAACCTGCCGTGTTTTGATAAAGCCCATTTGTTAGACATGATTGACGTTAAAGTAAGGGACTGGTTTTACGACTCTGATTCTGATTAACATTATGAAGGCACAAGACTTGGCTTTTTGCTTGTAACGGATAAAGTTAGTAACAACTTAACAGATTTTTTGAATTCTTTCACCTATACTAGGCTACATTATCAGCGAGTAACATAGGCTATATTCGATTTTCAAAAACAAGGTTCCATATCAATATTCATGCGAACGAAATCACGACCCGAAGCTAATAACTTATAGATTCCTATAACAAAATAGCAATTCCGCAAAATTAAGAGCTCAAAAACACCTCATCTCTGACCATCTTCTATCATATCTGTACACTCCTCAGGGAAATAAAGAATCGTCGTTATTTATTCAACTGCGCAATAGCGGTCACTCCTGGGTCTTTTTGGGGCCTGAATAGACCTTTATATTGTATAAGGGACTGGTGTCCGCAACTCCACGTCTTAGCGCGTATTTTGTGCACTGGTGGAAAGTAGATAATTTAGTCCATTTTTATGTTGGAGTACTTGGACCAAGTATGTTAGACACGTTAATCGCAGACTCAGTGGTATTTTTAATATCCTCTATAGTGAATGTGTAGAGACACTTTGGGCACTGTTGTAAATGATCTAACATCTGGTGAGACCGCTCTTGCTCTGGGTGTCGGTGGGATCTATAATCCCCCATTTCGCTAGATTATTTTTGCAGCAGCCTGTTAAGCTGTTACCATATAAGCTACGGGGCAGGTGTTCCTAAAGTCGAACGAATCGGGTGGTCTTTATTGCTTTTCCACATGTATTGTTAGGTGGTATATAGTATAATTGAGATCATTATGGACCCTGTAGGGCACAGCAATATAGGGTTAGGTTATAGAAGAATCGCTAGAAAAGCTAAATGTAGTTTTAACTTATTTTCGCTCTTCAGCGACCAGACGTACTCGTATCGCCACGAACAAAGGTCGTGTTTGTCATTATTTTTATCCGTGATCATTATTACTAAATATTTTATTAATAGCTAGCGATTACTCTCTCTGAAGTCATTGATCTTCTGACTCGTAATGCGTTTTAAAGATAACTGGCAATTAATTAGTAGTTCGCTTGTTCATGAGAAAAATACCTTGTTTTGGCTTTAAATCTTTTTTAACGCTATAGGCTCGCCCTCTATTACATGGGACCTAAACATATTGGCGATCTATCTAATGAGATTGTTATTATTTCCTTTTGTTTTTATTTTTGTATCATAATTATGCTTTGTTTGTTTATTTTCTCATCTTGACAAACTTTTTTGTAACTAGTTTTTTAAGTGAATGTTGTGGTTTCCTGTAATTGGAGGAGCACAGAAATATGTTCCTATTTTTCTTTCGTAACCATGTAATTTGTGTTACCTCTGTTGGAAATCCATAATAAATAAACTGTGGGTGTACATCTCTGCCTAACCCTTCGGGGAATACAGGCGTGATGTTATGTTATGTTATCAAAACGATACCAGCATCCCTTCTATTGAGTCTTAACTCAAATAAATACAATACAGACCCAATAAAGGTTTTATGCTAAACACAACCAAAGCCGGAAGCCAACAGCTTTTAAATACAGATTTTATCAACAACATGCCAAAACATTTCCGTTGTCAAAAAGCTTAAAATAAGTAGAGACAGCGCTGGATCGATACCGAATGTCTGCTACGAAGTTACTTAGTTGGGGGCGCGGATCATGCGTTAAGTGAATACCGGGCTCTCAAATCTTGGTAACTGGAGGAACCTTGGGTTTTGGGAGGTATGAGTCCTACATTTCCTTCTCCCTATAGGGAGAGAGTCTATGAGAATATTTATTTATTTTTTCTTAGGGGAAACAAACAGTTACACAAGTTGCTTAATTAATAATCCTTAGTATATCTAATGTTAATTTTATATGCGTAACTCACAACGTAATCCACATGTTACCAATTATTTTTTACATTAGAACTATCAAGGCATGCGAGTGATTTCACAATACATTATTATGCTTAGGTTACAGTTAGAAAATAAGCTTAAATTCGTTTTAGTTAGTCAACTTTTGAATTATAGTATTCCGAAATTTTCTATGCGATAATGTAAATATATCTATATCCTAAAAAATTGTAAGGCAAAACAGATCGTTACAAAGTTCTGACTATTGGAGGTTCATATTTAAAACATTTCTTCAAAATTGGCACGGGTAGCCGTATTCTTTATGTTATGTGTTCGATCCCGACGTTGGGTAGTGTTGTTTGGTTTTCTTCAGTTTGTTTGGGTGTCTCGCTACCAACATCCAAATTACGGCCTGCAACAAAAAAAATCTTAATGGTAAAACTCAATAACACTGCCCGGCCTGAGAAACGAACCCAGGACGTTACACTTTTACCAAACCTATCTGGATCTAGAAGTACTTATAAGTGTGAATCTTGATGTTATTTTATTCAAAACTTTAAATATTTGTGAAATAATAAATCTGTAATACAAAAATCATAAATAGCTAATCTTTTAAGAGTTTGTTTTCAAACGATAGGTGCTTCAGTAGACCTTTATAATAAATAGATAAAACACCCATTGAAATGATGATCAATTCTATTAATGAGCAATAGAAAAAACAATCCAAAAGAAATAGATTGGATCCTATTGTCTTTTACTATTATTAGTACGTATACAATATTCTGCCATGCCCCGCTGTCTCTGATTGCTTTGGTCTGCGAAAAACACACAATATTCACCCGTATTCCTTAATGGCTACAGATTACGTCATGATTGGCGTCTTATTGGCTACCCAAATCGTCATTCGATTCGGTTATGGGATTGCACTTGAAAGCTGAATTCGTAAACAAAGATATAATTTAGCTTTTACTGTATTTTTAACATACCATTACGCCTGTATTCCCCAAAGGGTTAAGCATAGATGTACCAATGGACACCGTGTCCACCGTGCGTCCCTCGTTTGTACTGTAATTTACTTCATCGTCATACCAGCTGACTGACAGCCACTGCTGGACATAGGCCTCCCCTAGAAATAGCCACACTGCCACAATTATTATTCTGATATTTCTATGGTACTCCTTCCGTATATAAAAAAATGAGTTCGGTAAATAAACAACAACTCATTCAGAACAATTTTGACCTTATTTCAGATATATAAAGTCCATTTTTAAACAGGAAACTAAAAGAAATGAGTGCACATTCTTTGGACGGAATTTTTAGGATAGTCCGCCGAATTTTTGGAGAGGTTTTCAAATCTCGTAAGCATTCAATCATTCATCCAAATATTTCATCAACCGGCAAAATAAGAAGAATGTGAACGAAACTGCCAAATATAACAATATTAATGTTCCGTTTCTCTAAGATTAACGGCCAGCATTTCGCGTCTGCACTTTGTAATGTTAATTGCACAAAATACCGTTCGCAAAGAGTTTAGTTAATAACTGCGTATGTGTTTGTATTGAATTAATTTCCTAGTTTTTTTTTTGTGGAGCGGAATTTTAATTTTATTCTCATCGAAATTGCTGTATCATTAACTGCGAGCGCAATATGTATCGTTTGGAAGGTGATTTGTTTGTACAGCTGCTTGGCTGGTGAAATAGTTTTGACTGATGGTGTTTGTGGAATAAATTATAAAATTATAATATGGGGGAAATGGAGCTATATTTATAGATCTCTCATATTTAAGAAGTACTAATTACTGTACCTTTGTTGGGTTCCGTACCCGAATATAGGGACTCGTTGTCAGTGTCACCCTCTACGTGACCCTTATACTAAACCTCCGCTGTCCTTTGGTCTGTCAGTCAGCAAACTGTATCTCATGAACCATTATAGGTAGAGTTGACATTTTCGCAGTGTGTATTATTATGGCCGCTATAAAACGTAGAGTTAAATATTCAACGGCGGTACGGAACTCTTCAACTTGCACTTGGCCGGTTTACTTATATAAAATAGCTGTTCCCCGCGGTTTCACCCTCGCTGCTCAGCACCTGTTGGTCGTAGCGTGATGTTACATAGCCTATAGCCTTCCTCAAGAAATGGACTATCCAACACTAAAAGAATTTTCCAATTCCAACCAGTAGTCCCTGAGATTAGCGCGTTCAAACAAACAAACTCTTTAGCTTTATAATATTAGTATAGATTCGTTTAAAGTTAAGTAATTATATAGCGCGCTTTGAGTAATAATTAAGTTGTTAATGTTGTGTTGTTAAGTGTAATTAACTGCCCATTGGACTCGTGCTCGTAAGCGCGACTGCTGAGCGTGAGCGTGCATCCTAGATTCGATATCCACGTCCGTCGTGCAGAAAGGTTTTTCTTATAGGGATTTCTCAAGCACACCCAAAGTTTTGAATTTGACACCTCCATGACTCGGAAAGCACAAGCCGTTGGTCCTGCGCCCGATCTTTTCGGTCGTGCCATTTGCTGTTTCATTGGACTATAACAGTGAGGAAGGAGCGAATGTACCTCTGTTTACGCACACACACACACGTGAACATTACAATAGGTATCTCCTGCGTACTTGATCATTCTCCATTGATGGCTGCCGTGACTGAAATTAAGTCAGAAACATATATTATTTTTGTCTTAACTTTAAGCATCGTTCATATGTAAGGGGACAAATGCCTTTATGTCCAAATCTTTTTTCCAATTTTTCCAAATCACACATATTAACAACAGACATTTTCTTTATCCTTACAGAACAAAGGTTACAAAGTAAAAAGCAACAAGTACAGAAATGGCAGAGGTATACGGAGCCGGGGGATGAGCTGGAGCCCACGGCGTCGTCCCCCATGAAGCGCTCCTCCCGCAACCTGTCGGACGACTTCGACAACGGGGAGGACGACGACAGCCCCCTGCCCGAAGCTGTACTTACTACCAATCTAGGACTTGATATTGTAGTTGTGGCGACTAAGGTGAGCTTCTTTTTGTAGAGTAACCGCCAATTTGAATTCTTAAGGTGTACATTCCTAGCAGCAGCCTGGATAGTAGTAGTATACGTAGAAGCCTTCATCAAGTCTTTACACCCGTTATACGGTCTATCATATGGGGTTTGTTTTGTTTCCGCACTTAGTTCTCCGTAGTGGGCCATTGTGCGAGTCATGGTGGTCGTTAGTCTAACCAGCCCGCCTATTTCCAAAAGCAGATTAATCCTTCTATAGTGTTCAGGGCGTCTTCAAGAGACTGGTGAGACCCATGCCTCTTTTCGGATCTGGGCAACCTGTATTGTCTCGAGGAGCACATGTATCACCGTTTTTTTTACACTTCTTTCTTTTTACTCCAAGCAAGCTCTGACCTCTCCCGTTATCCACCATCATTGTCATTATTATATCAGCCGCAGGACGTCCAATGCCGGATATAGGCCTCCCCTATATATTTCCAAAAAGACCTGTTGCAAGCAGCCTCCATCCAGCGCCTTCCATTCCTGCGGTCTTAATCAGGTCGTCCATCCACCTTGTGGATAAACGACCTACGCTGCGCTTGCCGGTGCGTGGTTTTCATTCGAGAACTTTGCGGCGTCATCGGCCATCAGCTCTGATTCACTCTCGTTATACGATAGCACAAATAATTTCCTATATAACCACCAGGCACCATAACCTTCCACAGACTGACTACATGAGCACCCTGGAGAAAGAGCACGATTACCGCGACGAGCACTTCGACTTCATGCAGCAGTGGATCCGGCGGTTCTGCCTGCAGTACGGCGCGGCGCTGTTCTACAGCAGCGCCAAGGAGGACAAGAACTGCGACCTGCTGTATAAGTATCTGACGCACAGGATATATGGTCTGCCGTTCAGGACGCCCGCGCTTATTGTGGAGAAGGATGCTGTTTTGATGTGAGTGACTTTTTTTGTGCTATTACTAAGATTGGGATCTCCAGGGGTTTTACATAAGGAAATGGAACGTTATTACTAAGATTATTCGTCCGTCAGTCTGTAACAGGGGTGTATCTTTCGAACCGTAATAGAACAAAACATTTAAAAACAATTTACAAATCAAAAGGAACCCCCATAAAACGAACATGTTTTGGATTTTCCATTTTTTTTAATAATTACGTAATATAGTACTGTGGTACACCCTTCGTTTGCCAACCCACCTCACACTTTGCGAATTATTTTTTTAAATTATAGTTGTAATATTCTTTAATATCCTTAGGCCTTTCCCCAGCGGTGGGGAACTTGACAGGCTAACAAAAAAAAAGTTGTTATATAAAGAAGTAGAGTTTATAAGAGGAAATACTGGTCCAACACCACTAATTATTCCACTGGTAGAAGCTGCACTATTGCTGAAAATTCTAAGGCTATATTTTATGACTTGACTTCCACGCGGATGCATAAGAAAACTTCGATTGATCAATGGATTGATTGATAATATTACTTTTTTTTCAGACCGGCTGGCTGGGACAGCATGAAGAAAATTAGTATATTATACGAGAACATGCAGTCGTGTAAGCCCGACGACTACTATAGAGATGTTATTGTGCAGCCTGTTATACGGAAAGTGAGTATTTCTTACATTGAATTTTGAAACTTGTTTCCTAACACTTAAAGTAGAGTTTTCTACTTAGCTCAATACTTTGATATGAATAATGTAGGCCACGTTGTCGCTCATTTGGCCCATTTCATCGGCTGGTTTTATTAAATTTAGACAATCCTTGTACTTTTATATAAAAGTGGGGATAGATAGGTCGATTACAAAGAAAAATTTGAAATTAGATAAAATTGAACACATATCTAGCTTAACACATAGGGTACTTTTATACAGGTATATTTCTGGTATATTTACGCAGACGAACTCATAGGTAGAAGCTAGAAATATTAGAAATGTAAAATTAAGTCTGTCCGTCTGTTACGCTTTATCCATCCTCACAAACTTTTCATTGAGTAGTATTTTTTATTTATTTGTAGCAACTTATACTATCTATCATTATTACATGTTAACCTAATACGGCAGTTAAGAACTTGGTGTCAGTGGTGTCCCAGATAAACTTAGAAAGTACATTATGAAGTAGTATTTTTTTTAAGATGGGAAATCATCAAATGGCTTCCCCCGCCTTGGGCGGGGCGGAAGGGAGTGTCAGACTTTTACTGACTAAAACCCATCCATGTTCCTTCTTGTGCCCTTAGCGTTCCGGAGGCGCGGTATCTCGAACAACCCAAGAAATATGTTTTAACAAATGGATTTGTTTTCCAGAGCGGCGCGAACCGTGAAGCTGAAGTGCAAGCGGAGGACGAGCAGGCGTTCCTCCAGCGACAACTAGCCGCGCTGCAGGCGGGCACGGCGGCCCCGCGCGCCGACTCGCCGCGGACGCCGCCCAGGAACAACCCGCAGGTACAGGTAGTGTGGTGCA
Organism: Caradrina clavipalpis; assembly: GCA_932526535.1. Classification (NCBI taxonomy): domain Eukaryota; kingdom Metazoa; phylum Arthropoda; class Insecta; order Lepidoptera; family Noctuidae; genus Caradrina; species Caradrina clavipalpis. The sequence continues at coordinate 15,445,024 of OW052091.1, read as the reverse complement.
TTATTACTAGCGGACTACAGCGACAACTAGCGGACCACAGCGACAACTAGCGGACCACAGCGACAACTAGCGGACTACAGCACGTGTCTTTAGACGATTTAAAATTTTATTCATACTTTAAGTTTAGTAATAACGTATACACGATAGACGGTTAAAATTACAAAGAGTTGAATATTTTCGTCGCTTATGAAAACAAAAAACATTTTGACTTTTGTATGGATTATTGTTTATTCTTCGTATACGACGGATAATTCCATCTTGCATATACTTTTTTACCTCATTTTTAAGCGCACTCAAATGAGTCAACAAGTTTTACATACGCTGCCACGAACACCTTGATGTAAAATGCTGAATTCAAAATCTTTAGCCCACTATTTCCCATCCACAGCTGGACGGCACGAAAATCAGCATGGGTCCCGGCACACCAGGCAACGAGGGTGTCCTAGCGAACTTCTTCAACTCTCTCCTATACAAGAAGTCCGGTTCGCCGGCCGGCCGGACCGAGCCGTCGCCGGCGGCGGCAGCGGCACGGTCCGACGCGGCGGCGGAGCTGGACCGGCTCACGAGGGCGAAGGCCCGGCCTGCGGGCCCGCCGCCGCCCATCGACCTTAACTCCTCGTCCGAGTGCTAGCCGCTGAGATGTCCCACCGCTGTCTGTAGGTGAGTGAGCATTGCAATCATGAATATAAAAGGGAGATACATCAGGGTAGGGACAAAAACTAATTGAAGTATACAGTGATTTTATACGAACCATGTAATAATTATGTATGTTTTAGACCTTTATTACTTGTTAAGAGCCTTGAATTCAAACGAATTTAAACCAACGATGACATCATAATGGCCAGCATGTCGATTTCAAATATGCATTAAAAACTTTTTTGTTTCATTTGACATTTGATATGTTAGACCTTTCATATTTAACATGAAATTAACGACTTAATTGTAGTGCTGACCCGCCCTGGCGACTGCTAAAATTTTTCTATAAAATCTGTACGGGGTACACCTTATTGCTGGGTCTTGAAACGTTCTAAGGCAGGAGCTGTTTATTCTTCCAAGTGATTTTTGAAGTGACGATATCGGGCTCAGTCGCCCTACATTTATTCAAGCCTACGTAGGCGCAAGTAGTGGGTAGACCAATAAATTAAATTTTGAACAAAATCTGTTGTTTACATTTGCAATCCTTACGTCTATGAGCCTACATTCGCTTTATTGTTCAATCTATACAAATTCCTTATATACTAGTTACATTATATACCAAGTTCTACTATTTACACAACACTAAGTCTACATAATAAGTCGCTACTCGCGTACACTGATTGCTTACGATATTACACTGTTTTACTACTGTATGGCGCACATATTGTTTATTAAACTATTCCGCACACTTATAATATTGTTATGTACTGTTTATTACACTATCCCGCACATCACTCCCGCCGTGCGACCGTGTCGCATCCTGTTGCCGGTGCGGGCTCGCAGCTGTCTCCCGGCGCCGTCAGCAGCACCAGTTTCCTCACTGGTCGTCGCAGCACGCCTCCCTTGGTGCGGATGTCCACTGTACGCACGACGCCGTCGGGGCCTGGGTATGTGGCGGTCACCCGGCCACGCGCCCATATGTTGCGAGGCAGGTTGGGGTCGACCACCTGTACGAGGTCATTGACCCGTACGATCGGTCCTTTCCCGTGTGGCTCCCGCCGGTGTTGCAGCTCGGGAAGGTACTCCTGTACCCAGCGTCGCCAGAAGAGGTCGGCGAGGCGCTGGGCAGCGCGCCAGCTGGTCCTGGAGGTGTCGTCTGCTTCGGTGAATGTGCCCGGTTGTGGCACTCGCCCTGGTCCCCCCAACAAGAAGTGGTTGGGGGTCAGAGCTTCTGGATCTTCTGGGCTGACTGACACGTGTGTCAGCGGGCGGCTGTTGACGGTGTACTCCACCTCGGCGAGCAGGGTGGTGAGTACTTCTTCGGTGGGGTGCCGCTCGTGCAGCGTTGCGGCGAGTGCAGTCTTGACAGAGCGCACCATGCGCTCCCAGGCCCCGCCCATGAAGGGGGCTCCAGGAGGAATGTAGCGCCACGCGATGGTTCGCTTGGCGGCTTCTTCTGCTGTTGCTTCGTCGATCGCCTGGCGCAGCTCCTTGTCGGCTGCTTTCAAGTTGGTCCCGTTGTCGGACCAGATTTCGGTGGGACAGCCCCGTCGAGCCATCATTCTTCTTAGCGCCATCACAGCGGAGTCAGCGCTGAGGGAGCCGGCCAGCTCCAGGTGAATGGCCCTTGTAGTGAGGCAGGTGAATATCGCCCCGTACCTCTTCTGGCGGGCGCGTCCGACGGTCACGGAGAGGGGTCCGAAGTAGTCGACCCCTGTAAAGGTGAAGGGTCGACTATGATGGGCGAGTCGACACGCAGGTAGGTCTCCGGTGCGTGGGTGCGGCGGCGACTGTGACTTCATTCTGCAGAACAGGCATCTTCGTAGTAGCGCCCGCGTTGTAGGGCGCAGTCGCAGCACCCAGTACTGTTGCTTGCACTCGTTGACCGTAGCTTCGACGCCGGCGTGATGCATTATCTTGTGCACTGATAATATCCACAGTTTAACCGTGGGATGATCGCCGTCTAATATCATCGGCGCTTTAAATTGATCCGATACGTTGATAACGGCTCGGATACGACTTCGTAAACGTATCGCTTTGTTTACGTACTCGATGCTCAGCTGATGAAGTCGACTTTCTTTACTGACGTTGTTCTGTTTCTTCAGGCTGGCGATTTCTTCGGAGAAGGAGTCTTCTTGGGACGAGCGCATCAGAAGGAGTTCTGCAGCTTTGAGGAGCTCGGCGGGTACAGGTAACGCATTTCTTGTTTTCAGTGATGACGTCACCCGTGTAGCTGCAGGTCGTTGACCTCTTGACCCCGTTGGCTTCTTCCAGTCTGAGTCCGCTTGTTTGTTCTTCTTTGTTCGCCGGTAGTTCACACGTTGTTTGCCACTTCTGCAGAGTTCCACGAACTGAAGCACTCGCGCTGCTGCATACCGGAGGCGGTCCCAGTTGGAGAACCTGGATGGGTCAGGTAAGGCTTCTGACAGCTTCACACGTTTCTCTTCTCTCAGGTGATGTATCTTCTCTTCCCCAGAAGGTTCTTCTGTCGTCGGCGCGGAGGTGTCGGCGGGCCACAACTCTTCGGACTCGTACAGGAAGTCGGGGCCTTTGTACCATCGGTGTTCTTTACCGAAGGTCGGTGGTACGTCCCTCGTCGCGTCGTCGGCCACGTTCAGTTTCGTAGGTATCCATCGCCAGTCGTTGACCTTTGAACTTTCTTCTATAGCGGCGAGTCGGTGAGCCACGTACGGTTTGTATGAACGTGAGCCCGTCTTGATCCAGGTGAGTACTGTGCGGCTGTCGGTCCAGAACACCTTGCGGTCCGGCTTGCGTTCGTGTTCTTCAATCACTGTTTCCGCGAGCCTGGCTCCCATCACTGCTGCTTGCAACTCCATCCTCGGTATTGATGTGAGCTTGAGAGGCGCGACCTTTGCTTTCGCGATGACGAGTGACACTCCGACTGTTCCGTTTGTTGACACTGTTCTCCAGTACAGGACCGCGGAGTAGGCAGACTCGCTGGCGTCGGTGAAGATGTGCAGTTGCAGTGAGGACGCGTCGCTGTAGTGCAGGTACCACCTCGGCAGTGACACGTGATGCAGGTTCTTCAGGTGCGCCATCCAGCTGTTCCACTGCTCCGCCAGGTCTTCGTCGATCTCGTCGTCCCATGCCGTTCCTCTGCGCCAGACTTCCTGTAGGAGTTGCTTCGCCCTTATAGTGACGGGCGATGCGAACCCCAGTGGGTCGAACAGTGACATAACTATTCGGAGTGCTTCTCTCTTCGTAGGCTTCTTGCCTTCTGATAGCGCTGACGGGATTCTTGCTAAGTTGAGGTTGAAGGTGAGCTCGTCCGAGTTGATCTTCCAGATGACACCCAGTACTCGTTCTGTCTTCTCTTCTGTGCTGTAGAGTTCCATATCTTCTGTATCTTCTTGCTCGCCCAGTGCTTGCAGAAGTGCTGGCGAGTTGGATCTCCACTGCGCTAACTCGAAGCAGGCCTTCTTGTGCACTTCTCGTACACTCTTCGTGACACGCGCTGCGTCTTCTATGGTCCTGAAGCTGTCGAGGTAGTCGTCCACGTAATGTTTACGTACTATAGCTGTTGCGGCTTCGGGGTGAGTTTCTTCATGCTGTTTTGCGTTCAAGTTCTTGACGTAGATAGCCGTTGACGGTGAACTCGAAGCGCCGAAGATAAGTGACGTCATCCTGTACTCTTCTGGAGGCTGGCCATCTCGACGATCGCCGCGCCACAGGTAGCGTAGCGAGTCCCGGTCTTCTGTGCGTAGCTTGACTTGCATGAACATTTCCTTAATGTCCGCTGTGACCGCGATCATATGTTGCCGGAACCTCATGACGACGCCTGGTAGTGATTGTAGGAGATTGGGTCCTTTAAGCAGCATGTCGTTGAGAGCTACTCCCCTTGTCTTCGCTGCCGCGTCGTGTACCACTCGCAGCTTGTCCGGCTTCATTGGGTTGATTACAGCAAAGTGTGGTAGGTACCAGGTCTTGCTCGGAGTCTTCTGTGCTGGAGCCGGCTCGGCGTATCCCTTGCTGACGAGTGCTTCCATCTGTTCTGTGTACTTCTGTTTCAGCGCTGGGTCACGATCGATCTTCTTCTCGATGTTGACGAGTCGTTTGAGTGAGTTTTCATAGTTGTCGGGAAACGTGACGTCTTCTTTGCGCCAGAGAAGGCCGGTCTGGAATCTTCCTTCTTCTGTTCGAGTGGTGGTCTTCTCCAGCATTCGAAGCGCTCGCTCTTCTGGATCTGTGTTCGGTCTCCTGGGGTTGATGCAGAGTGCGTCCATCTCGAAGTACTGCTTCACGAGTCCTTCTAAGTTGTCTTCCGGATCTTCTGGTTCTTCTGTGACGTGAGACACGAAAGCGATGCTGCGCCCTGATGTTCGTGTCTGGCTGCCGTGAAGTACCCATCCCAGCGGCGTGAGTGATGCCACTGGTTGAGTTTTGCTCCCTCTTCTGACTTCTGATGTCAACAGAAGGTGCCAGTTGTCCTGCCCGATCAACACTCGCGGCTCGGCGTTCGCGTACGTGAGGTAGCCCGCGATGTCTTCGAGATGTTTGCACCCCTCCACTGTTTCTGTAGGCACTCGTTGAGACGACACATGTAGGTTTTTCACTGTACGCGCGTGCACTTGCTCTTCTTTGTTGTTGAGTCCACGCAGCTTGATGTTGACTCGTCGCGATGCTGATTCCAATGTCTTCGTGTCACTGATGGTTTCTATCTTCAGCGGATCTATGGGTCCCGTTGCTCCGATGGCTTCTGCCACACTCTCGTCGACGAGTGTGATTGTTGACCCGTCGTCCATCAGCGCGAAGGTGTCGATGGTAGCTCGCGGCCCGCTGACTTGCACTGGTAATATCTTGAGGTAAGATTGCTTCTTCTTGCCGGTCCAGGCGGAGTTGATGACTGCTTCTGTGGTCTTCTCTTCTTTAGCTTCTGCCTTCTCTGTGTTCTTCTTGTAGTGCAGCAGCTTGTGATGAGAGTACTTGCAGTCGTTGACTCCGCACGGGTTCGGTCGGCAGCTGTGTGTCTTGTTTCTGTATCGCAGACACCTGAAGCACAGACGTTTGGACTTGGCTATGTCCCATCTTCCGTTTTCATCGAGCTTCTTGAACTTCTCGCACTCGACGATCTTGTGACTGCTTTCTTCACACACTGGACACTTTGATGCACTCGTATTTTCTGAGACGTTGTGGATCTTCTGTGTTCTTTTCTGTTGAGTGGCAGCTGCGTTCGACGTCACTGATTCAGGTAACGCATAAGGTCCGCACAGGTCCGCTTCTCTCTTGAGGAACTTGTCTAACTTCACTAGGTCTGGATCTTCTCTCGGTTGAATCGATGCGAAGTCATAATATCGGTAGCGAAGTGTAGGCGTGAGCTTGTCTACGACGGTCTTCGAAACTTCTGGGTTGTACAAGTAGTGGATACAGTTGAGTGTCTTCAATGTCGCGACGATGTTTGAAACTTTCGTAGCGAAGATGCAGATATCACGCGGCGACTCGGTGAGGCGCGGCAGGGCGCGGAGTGACTCCATTTCCACCATGGCGATGGACTCCGGCCTCCCGAATCTTGACTCCAAAGTTTTCATGACTTCAGCTGGATGCGTGTTCGTGATGAGTAGGCCTTCAACTGCTTCCCTAGCTTTTCCCTTCAAGTTTCTTCGAAGTCTGTTTGTGTTTTCGATCGCCGTATACATGTTCTCCGTTTCGTAGTAGGCGGCGCGGAAGGGTAGCCACTCTTGATGTGACCCGGTGAATATCGGCAGCTCGACGAACTTCGGACGTTGAGCGGCGCTGACGGCGCGTGTGATGGCATCGGCGAGTGCGGCGAGGTCGGACTGACCTCCCGCCGGTGACTGTTGTGGGCGATGCGTCTGATGATGGTTTTCTGTGATGACTGGAACGCTGTCTTCCACGCAGGCGGCCACCGGCTCTTCTGTTGTCTGCTCCTGTTGTCCGGCGGTCGTGTGCGCGAGTTTGTTCTGTTGTGTTTCCAGCCAGCTGTCGACTCTTCGGGTTGCTTCTTCCTTGGAGAAGACCGAGCCATCATCTTCTTCATCTTCTGTGTCTTCTGCCTGCAGGGTAGCCAGGCGCGCAGTTGCCAATTCGATTTGCAGGCGTAGCAACTCTTCTTTAGCCTTGGCTAGCTTGTAGGACTTTACTCTGCTGTGGATCGATCCTCCCCCTCCCCCCTTCTTGCTAGAGGTGCGGGGCGCGGGAGGTCCGCTCGGCTGTGGCGGACCCGCTGTATTCTTGACCCGTTTGACGGTTTCTTCAGGTAGGTCTTCCTTCCTGTTGTCCACGACGGGCGGCGGCGGTCTCATCGGATGCTTCTGATTCGGGTCTGGTTTAGGAGGACCCGCGGTGATAGCCTCGGTCATGGCGATAGCTTTGGCTCGGGCGGCGGCGACGGCGGCGGCGGCGGTGACGAGAGCAGGGGGTGCGACGGAGGTGGGGGCGACGGCTGCGGCGGCGGCGGTGACGGTGGCATCGGTGCTGACTGTAGATGCCGGGGTCTCAGTATGTTCTGTGGTACCCGTGGCGGCGGTGGTTCCCGATGTCGTCGTGTCTGTTGTTGTCGTCGTCCCGGTTTCCGTACCGGTTCCTGATGCTGACGTCGTGGCGGTGTCTTCTGACGAAGGTTCCTTCGCAGGTTTGCGGCCTCTTCCTACCGAGCGTGTGACCGGCATGACGCAATCGATGATTTTCTGTTGTGACTTCTTATTTCCTGACGATCTTCAAGGCTTGATTCTTCCACAATATCCGGCTCGAAGGACCATTTGATGTACGGGGTACACCTTATTGCTGGGTTGGTGGAGAAATGAAAGTCTTGAAACGTTCTAAGGCAGGAGCTGTTTATTCTTCCAAGTGATTTTTGAAGTGACGATATCGGGCTCAGTCGCCCTACATTTATTCAAGCCTACGTAGGCGCAAGTAGTGGGTAGACCAATAAATTAAATTTTGAACAAAATCTGTTGTTTACATTTGCAATCCTTACGTCTATGAGCCTACATTCGCTTTATTGTTCAATCTATACAAATTCCTTATATACTAGTTACATTATATACCAAGTTCTACTATTTACACAACACTAAGTCTACATAATAAGTCGCTACTCGCGTACACTGATTGCTTACGATATTACACTGTTTTACTACTGTATGGCGCACATATTGTTTATTAAACTATTCCGCACACTTATAATATTGTTATGTACTGTTTATTACACTATACCGCACAAAATCCATATGGATTATGTAATCGAACAACAAAATTAAAACATCAAACAAAAATATAACCCCTTAAAATAGATAATGCTCTTCCTCCACTCCATCTACAAAACTAAGTATCATCATCTCCATCGGCAGGTACATGTAGTGCGGCGGGCACACATACTCTCGCCCCGCAACGGAAGCGACGCTTGCGCACAGCGCCACACAACGTTCACTTACTGCTCCATACATTGCTGGCTTGTACTGTAACGTTGACCGGCCACAAGCCACGCGCGGCAATGGTAAGCTCACAACACAATACCATCGTACGACAAGAGATTCTAAACGTGGCTTACACTAGCGACATACGTATTCGGTTTATACTTAAATAATGGACGAAAATTGAGTGTCCACGCGGATTTTTGAAAGATTGGCTTTTTTAGAGAATTTTAGATTAGAACTATCACAATGGTTTCTTTTTGTACGTCTTTGGAGTTTTCCGAAATGCATAATAAGTAGTAGTAAGGTTTTCCGAACGATTATGTCAGTTTTCAATGATTTACTAACACCTGTAACATTTTCATGTTTCTATATTCCAATAACTTACGTTTTTTCATTTACGTCGTACTTACTTAGTTACGTTTGTCTATAACCACACTACCGTCAAGAATCTCTAGTTAATCGTAGATACATCGAAACCGGTTCAGCATTTTCGTGATACGAATACACATACAGACAATGTTTGATTAATGTAACTGGCTGTTAATATTCTAAGGCAGCTTCGAATTGTCAGTCTTTCAAAAAACCGTTTTTAATTATCGACGAGAAGTGTGTACTGTGTAAATAGTATTATGAGTATTTTGAAATTCAGAGTCACTATAAAGTAATTCATAATTTCGCTCTTATAGCCTAGAAAATAAAGCCTACTGCTTTGTGCGTTCAATTTGTAAGCTACTTTCTGCAAGTAGCAATCTTCCATAAAAAAAAATAGATTAGAAATACGAACTTTATTATAGCAATGCTAAGCTATAGATTCAGTTGCCAGCTTTACAATATAGAGTAAATATTGTGCACCCAATTTTATCTGCCTAGCCAAGCTTATTAATATGGTCTTCGCGACAAGATCCTGTCATCACATAATTTCTTGCGCGGAAATGTTAGATTATGAAGTACTAGCGATCTGCCCGCGACTTCGTCCGCGTGGCTTATTTCAAGTTACGTCTTTGGTTACTGCTCCTCTCCCATTTGTTATATAATCGTGATGTTATATAGTCTATTTTACTCAGGATAAATGTAGCTATGTATTAGTCAAAAAATGGTTAAAATCAATCCAATTGACGGGCCTGTTGGTCTAGTGGTTAGTGCCCCTGACTGCTAAGCCGGAGGTCGTGGGTTCGATTCCCGCCCAGGACAAACTTTGTGTGATGAGCATGATTGTTTGTTCTGTGTCTGGGTGTGATTTATCTATAATATGTATGTATTTATAAATTATATAAGTATGTATATCAGTTGTCTGGTTACCATAACACAAGCTCTGCTTAGCTTGGGATCAGATAGCCGTGTGTGAGTTGTCCCAAGATATTTTTTTATTTTAATAGTTTCGGAGCATATTCGGCCCAAATAAACAAAAAAAACATAGTAAAGTATATTATAGATTTTCTTCCAATATTTTAAGCACAATTTCAACTTCTAAGTATTACAGACACAGTATGACACTTCTCGTTGATAAGCCACGGCATTAAATCGCCACTATCACCAGCACTGGCGATTAGTGATTGTATTAAGTAACGACAACTTAGATTTTATATTAATAATTGTAAAATTAACTCGAAAGGGTATGGGACATTTTGGGTTCAAGATAGTACTATTATCAATGTTTTAAATGAGCTTAAATATAAATTGAAAGGTTACCTTTTTTGATCAGTATTTATACAAATATAAATTAATATTCCTATGCGATTTTTTATTTGTTTACACATTTCCATATGTGATTTTACGAGCTTGACTCTCTTTATCGGGTAGCCAGTAAGGTCTTACGACCCCCAGTGTCAGAGTTTCTAAACCGCCTCAAGGGTCTCTGACATGGCTGACATGAATTAGAAAAAGTCACATTGGTACTTGCCCGTGCCCGGTTGCGAATCCACAACCTCGTGCATGAGAAGCGGACGCCTTAACCACTGGGCCATCACGACAGCTTAATGACAAACTTGATAAACGACAGCTATAATAATACTATAATGATAATTAACTTATGGCAATCAATACTGTCTCAACAAACTTGAACACCATATTAATTTATGATATATCACACATAAGAGGTTTTAAATAGAAATCACATTACTATATTTGTATTGTTGTAAATAATTTTGTTTACAATCTACAACCCAAAAATGTCCCAACCCTAGGTATAGGAACAACGTTATTCATACATTTCCATTACTATCGAAACTAAAAGCGAGTTTTAATTTAATTTCCTAATTAAAACGCAACGTTTATTTGTAACATTGTTTATGATATTAAAATAAGTATTTATTTAGTTAGTCTAGAAATAAGTGCTGGGATACACGAGTCTATTTAAGCAACTCAACTCAATAGATTTGATTTTTGGTTACCTATTATAAAACACATTTTTATACATGGAACAGGTTACGTCACCATAGATAAACTAAATACTTTATGCATTTCAGTTATGAAAGAAGTCTTCGGTAGAGTGACGATAACTGTCAAATAGCAATAAGCAAACAGAACAATGTTTGTTCTCTTTGCTGTCAAAACAAAGCGGTTTACTGTTTGACAGAGTGTCCGCAAAACTTGCTACCGAAGATCTTTTGATTATGGAAATTCATCTACAGTATTTTTAACTGTAGGCCACTTATTGCCATAAGTGTCTGCAGCATACATACATTATTATGCTACGATTTCAAATCGTCCGATTTTCAATTGGTTTATCTAACATCGATGATCGCGTGAACCGTGTAACCCAGCACTTACTTGTAATACGACACGAAACATTATCCTAGTGAAAGGTTTTGTTATCATCTGAGATTAAGGAAGTTCCGATAACGCGAATCTTCCATGAAGACTGGCGGTGCAATGATACATGGTTTTATGCACAATGAAGTCACTATTTGTACAAACCATTCAACAATGTATGGCTAATAATTATGTATGTTGTAAAACAAGATTTTTTTAATTATTTGCTCATCATTCTGTGTTTTAGATTCGCTTTCGCAATTGGACTCAATGGTGACCTTTATTGTGTTGTGGTAACCGAATTTATTTATTATGGAAATATATTAATTATTTGGAAATATTTTTTTTTACTCTCCCAACCCTATGTACTGTGTTTTTTTTTTAATTTTTACATTGTGACTGTATTAGATTGGATTTTGTTCACATGTGGTGCAATACTGAACATTCCAAACCTGGTTTGGTGCTTATTGTAATAGTAAAATTATTATTAATTATAATGGAGTTTCATTTAAGGGTGAAGCCAGACGAGCGTAATTTTTGAGTTGTGAGCCGCGTAATTTTGCAACATTCGATTTCATACAAAACTTCTGTTTTGTTCACACGGCTATGCAAAATGAGTTCTCTGTTTCAGTAGAAACGCAAGTCTCAACTTACAAAATTACGTTCGTGTAGCCCCATCCTAACGGTTCTTGCCTGCGCTCTCTTCGGAATTAGTTTCGGTTTAAACACTTTTACATTAAAGGTCACACATTATTCCAACATAACATTCTTATTTAAACCAAAAAAATACATTCTGTAACACTAGATAAAGTACGAAATCATATCTTAGAGTACTTAAACGATTTAGCAAATCCAAATGATAATAAAAATAACAGAAGTAAGAAGCATGGCTTTTCCTAAACTTAATAAGTATTTATATCGATTAAAATATCTTTCAACTTATAACTTATTAACGTGAATAGCTTAGGTATTAATTAATTTTAGCGACGCGACGTGTTTTTTGACAAATTTATTTGAAATGCATTGTCTAAAGGGTTTTGGCAGCTAGGGTTTGTTGATTTTTATTTGTTTATGTTCAAACCTACATAATTATTCTTAATTTACAGCGATTAATGTTCATTGTTTTTAAATTTAATAAAGAACATAATGAAGTGGTGTAATAAAGTTCTTCAAAATGGTGGATGATATAATTTTGTATAAAAAATAAATAAAAAGAAACTGTTTACTGTTGAGAGAAAGGCTATTTTCGCACAGCAGAGCTATGCTAAAAATAAATTTGTCAAAAAACACAAATATGTTATAATAATAAACTCATTTGTATGATAACGGAGAAGTATTGGCAAGTTTTGATATGAAATATTTGTACAAGTAAATGATGTGGTTTGAAGCTAAAAGGCTGGATTATTGTCTATTTTTATAACGGGGATTAAATGTTAGGTGGCTAAAATGCATAATTTTAATAAAAAAACATAGAAATATTTGTGAGCTGTGAGGAGTTTCTTCGACCACTTTAACCAGGGAATTCGCGGAAATGTTACTCTAAAATATTGTTACATTGAAATAGTTCCGAGTTACCGTGGTCGTCTATTTATACGTATAATATTTATGATGGATAGTAATCAAGTATTTTTATATAATTGCATTGTAACCTTATGTAACTGAATCTAACACCTGTGAAAATTTAATGATATGGAAATTCTCAGAATGCAGACAACATTTTGCTCATTTATTTTCTATTTTTAACATTATTTTATGTACTAGTCAATTATCAGTTGGTTTTATATTGATTAACGACTACCTACATCTCTTTCTGTGATATATTTTTTTATGTAGAACAAAATAATTTCCTTATAATCTGTTCTGTATGATGTATTAGCCACATAACATCCTCCTATAGGCATAGATTTTTTGTTTCCCGCTCAACTGTTACGTGAAAGACAAATTCCTTTTTTTTTTCTTTGTTGAATTTTGTTTCGTTTGAAATCGGAACATAAAATATTGTATGCATTAGTTTTCCGATTAAATTAAAAAGTATTTATTTAAACATAGAACATTATGATAATAAATAGTTGGCTGTTTCAAAAAACAATGCCATTTCGGTTGTAATGAATACAGTTGAAGCTATAAGGCTTAGTGATTAGTTAGATTCTCAAAAGATAATTTTTGTTACGCTTTGCAATAGGTTAGATTCCAATATTTAATAGCAAAAAAACATTTTAGTTTAACTATGTTATTTAAAGAAAAAAATATTACTAATCTATAAGCGATGCGCGATGGCCTAATGGCCAAGATCGAACGATTAATTTGTATTTGAGTGTATAAAAGTATTTATGGTAATATGGAATTTTAAAAATGTAATAAAAGGCAGACAGTGGGCATCCATAATGTACTGGTGACATGTTCGTTATGTTTTCCATCTCACTATGTGGGTGTAACTTTATTGTACAAGGGAGCTTTGTGGGTTAAACTTCAGTCCATTTTAAATGATAGTCTTTGGAAAAACACCTAAAACTTCAATGTGAAGCATAATGAAATTTTATTGGAACTAGCGCCTCTACCGGTTCATTTTGGAACTAATGAGTGGACTTATCTTTTGTTCCATATTAGTTGTTATAAATACACTATATCCAATGCAGCATGAAACAATTCAAATATTCAAAAAAAACACTGAGCCGGCTATCAAATGTTTCACTTAAATTACAGCAACCAATCAGAAAAGTTGAATTGAGATAGACAGATTTTGAATTATATGCAGAAACTGGAGGCAGTATTAGATCAGACCATGGGTCACTGTGGTAAGTGTCTAGTCTGTGGCCTGTGCGAAAAAGGGATGCAGCAATACAAGACGTTATTGCCATTCCTTTTTGTCCCTAAAACTGACTTTGACACTTCCTTAAAAGTGCCCCAGTTGCACTTTGACCTACAAAGCTTCTAATATCTTATCGCACACTCATCTCTGTAAATATACTTCCTTTACAGAGCGAATGCAGTGAAATATCAACACTTAATGTAGTAGCAGCGGTTATGTCTAATTATAAGCTTATAGACGATACTGTACATAATTTGAATAAACTAGCACGGGAACTGTTCTGATCAGTTTTGTGTTTTATTTTATTTGCCTAATCAATTTGCCTATCACCAGTCAGCGAGACAGTAAATAGTGGCGTGGCCCTTGTCAGATGTCCCTAAGCCTAGGCCGATTGAATGGCGTCTGAAGAAAAAAAAACAGCTTGCTCGAATGTAGGCAACTAGGTACACAATTACCCGTACAGCACGTTCTCATTAGGTCCTTAGATAAATAAGGAGTACGTCCATCAAATATTCTACTCGGAACGGTATTTTGATGTAAGTATTTAACCCTGCAGTGGTCGCGCCTTAAAAAGTCACGTGAGTGGTCGCGCGGACTACATATGTAGCAATTTGTTTTGTCGTTTTTTAAATGAAATTTAATTGTTTTATTATGTTCTTATTAAAATATGACAAATTAACTCTTCTAAAATGAAATTAAAACAAAAAACATACATAAATCTTCATCGATCTTGTTTAAATCAGCTATGAAAAAAAAGTGCGCAAAAAGTCATGTCAGTTTAAACAACCGTGGATTACATATGTAGTCCGCGCGACCACTCCAGGGTTAATTTATTTATTTTAGACAGAATCCATATAAGTTTTAGTATGGGTAAATAATCTAGATTTATATTTAAACGTGCGGCACCTGCACGTCATTTGCAACTCAAATGAAATTCAGTTCATTATTCATCACAGTAAGTCAGTCATATAAGCGTTTTGATAAAAAAAACACGTTATATATGACTTCTAAAATTCTAAATAGAATTTATGGTGTATTTTTTTATTTCATAGATTTAAAATGAAAAATATTAGGTATCAGTTAGAACGAAGTCAAAGCCAGCTTTCTAAACGCACGCTTCAAATTTTAAATGTCAAATCAAACGTGAACGTCAGCGATGTAACCCTAGTGATGTGCAAGTATGTGATAACCGATTTGAATTTCAATTAATATATCAATAACACCAATTGAACTACAAAATAAATAAAATAATAAGTTATTATGCAATTTAACATATATTTTTATCATAAGTGCTTCTTATCAAAGTAACTTAAATTCTATTTTTCGAATGGTATGAGCAAACCAGTGTAACCACGATCGTCGTAGGAAACACATTTTATTACTACCACTAACGTGAACTACGTGTATGATAACATTTTGCTACTGAAAGCGAATTTGATTAATTTAATATCAATATTCAATTAAATTGCAACTAAAGATTCTAATCGATTGCTGGAGCACATCACTATCCGTTATCTTTTGTCATTCCTGCTGTCAGTTTGTTATTTGTGTCATTTCATTTCATTGTTGCGATAAAATTGATGACGGGGAGCTGTGTGTGGTTGTGGTCGTGTTTTTACCTTAGGTCCGTAATTATTTTCATAGTTATAAGGAGATAATTACCGTCATAAGTGCAACAATAGGCGGGTTTATTCTAATACGTTATTGTGGCCGTGAACAATGTGTGCTAGTGAATAAAGTAAGGATCTATTAATAGTTTTTTTTCATCAGTTCAGTGAAATTTGAAATTAGTGTTGTTATGATCGATATATAATTTCGAAGTGGCGTCCAACGAGATGGGCCAAAGTCCGAGCTCCGTGTTGAGCAAGAGCGGCCGCCGGAGTTCGTTCCGGAAGTTCGTGCGGCGGAGCAAACTGAACAAATCAAATTTGAGTCACACGTTCAGTTTGCCGCCTTCCGAGGACTATCCGGAGCTCATGAACGTCAACACGGCGACAGAGGAGCAGCTGATGACGCTGCCGGGGGTGAACAGGCAGTTGGCGCGCGAGATAGTGCGGCATCGGCAGATGATAGGCCGATTCAAGAGAGTAGATGATCTCGCGCTTGTCTCAGGTAATTAAGGTAGCAGCGATAGATAGCCTCGACCATAATGTAACATTAAAACAAGACAAGTTACCACAAATATTACCAAAGCCAACAAAAAAGTAATTAAGTAGTTAATTTTTTATCCTCTTAATGTTTACTAATTCAGAGATGAGTAGGGCTTCATCAAAACCATGTCAAGGCCTTAATTCATGCGTTAATAATGGATTCTTTTTAGACACATGTACTTCGGTAATTGCTTACAAATTGGAAAACCAATTTGATGAAAATACGTACTGTAGAAGTCATAAATAAATATGTCTTGGTATCACGTTAATTAAAACAACTAATTAGTTTCTGAAAAGTAATTTGTACTCATTGTCTGTTTTTAGAGTACCTAGGTCTGTTTAATAGACAAACTTTATTAGGTAATTACTTCAAAATATTTGGACTCAAGTTCTAATTACTGTTTGTTCAAACTTTTGTAAATTATTGTGTACTCTTGTACACCTCAAACTTATTTTAATATAGGAGGGAATCGGTAGTCTACGTAGATATATGTTATCTACGCTTATTATCAATGTGATGCTTATTGAAAGGAATTAAAATACTAACGAAAGATTACAAAGGCGACTAAATTTATACGTATTAGCTAAGGGAAAGTGATAAATTTATGTAAGTCATACTCACAAGCAATTTATTATAATATTGCTGAATAAATTTAGTTAAATAAAATCAAAACTTTCCAATTCACATATTACAGTATAAAATCACTTTCCAAAGCAAAGATTACTAAAGAAATAAAAAAAACAGTGTCCCCATTTTTTCTTAAATCTTGATTTGATCTAAAAGTATGTATGCCATAAATCTACAATGCAGTATTGCATTAAAAAAGATTCTTTCATTTTATTACTATTATGAACATGAACATTTTTGAGGCTGAATGAATATGTTTGTTACGTTTTCACCCTTAAATGGCTGAATGGAACTCGCGAAAATTTGCTGCACTTATATAGATATGGATCAAATCAAATCAAATGAAATCACTTTTATTTGTTAACACAGGTTCTAACTTAACGCGTTCCCTGCCCCATGAGCCACATATGGGTCATAGCGATTGTTTAACTATTGTGTCTGCTCAGCGGACAGTTAACCTGTTAAGACATAGAACAGCTTTTATCCCATTTTTGTCCATTTTTAATTTCGAAGTCGAAATCAGTCAAATGCAGACAAAGCCACAGGCAGAATTAAGTATTTCTGTACATGATTTGGATATACCTAATATATTATTTTCTTTAACTGTACACACAAAATTAATATTATGTGTAGATTGACACACATACTCACACAAGGTACTTACTTACGTCTAGCCGATTATTTGTAAAGACAGCAATAATTACCATACCCTAGATTTTAGCGTTTAACTCAGTAGTGTATGTAAGCAATTTTTTTTTATGCATTGCAAATCAATTGTAATATTATGTGTATGTTGTTAAAGACAAGTTTTGATTGGCTAGCTATTTTTTAAAAGCTATTTGTACTTATTAACGCAATACATTGTTTGATTAATCTATACTTCAGTTTCATGCGAACCTCATCTCTGAAGTAGTCATTAAGTGCCTGCAATTTAAAATAGGTAATCATTATGATGATTTATATATAAATAACATTGTCATTTCCTTTTAGGTATAGGTGCTGAAAAACTAGAGTTACTAAGGCCAGAAATATGCACAAATATAAGGAAACAATTATCTAGAGCTAGTTCACGGACACAATCTTTAGACAGTGTACGAATCCAGGCTGAAAGCAGATTGTGCTCCGTAAACTCATCAAGTGTGTTCCAGTTACAATGTGTACCAGGCCTTAACCAAGAAATAGCCGCTAACATAGTAGATTACCGAAACAAAAAGGGTCCCTTCAAATCATTAGACGATTTAATCAAAGTACGTGGTATGGACATTGTTAGGTTAAGTACAGTTAAGCATCACTTAAGTTTGGAACCAAGAAAGTGTGAGAGTGTACAACATTTAA
Organism: Caradrina clavipalpis; assembly: GCA_932526535.1. Taxonomy (NCBI): domain Eukaryota; kingdom Metazoa; phylum Arthropoda; class Insecta; order Lepidoptera; family Noctuidae; genus Caradrina; species Caradrina clavipalpis. The sequence continues at coordinate 15,427,324 of OW052091.1, read as the reverse complement.
CAAATGGACATGTTAACGGATGGAACGAAGTGGAGTGTATGCCGAACGGGGTCTCGAGTACACCTAAGACACCACATAGAAAGAGTCTATCAATGCCAACAAATGCCAAGTTTCCTATGACATTGCCAAATGGTTTTGCCACCGTACCAGTGAATGACATTCTGGATTTGCTATCAGCGTACTCCCATAGACCAATAGTTGAAGAAATGTTCTCTTATGAACGAGATGGAGTGAGATGCTGTCGACTTGCTTCATGGAACCTTCATCAGCTTAGTGTGGAGAAGATCACGAACCCTGGAGTGAGGGAGGTTGTCTGCAGGACTATTTTGGAAAATAAGTGAGTATTTCATATGTTCTACCTATTTATATTCAAACATCCAAGTTATACTGAATTCATTGATGTACAAAAAACCTACATGCACCTTATAATTGTCACAATAAAAACTCTTGTGTTGTTTGTTTTATTGGAATTATGTTGTTTAATTGGAACCATTTCCAATTAAACAACATAACTTAAAAAAAATATGACCTTATGCCTTCAGTATAAAGTCATTTTTTAAATGGTTAAATTAAATTGAATGAGCGCACATTCTGAGATTGTTCACCCGTTTTTTGGGGACGTTCTTGAATCGCTCATGTCTATCTTGGTTTTTTGCACATCAAGAACTATACGCCAATCTCGCACTTGTCAGAAATCTCAATACTGTAGGTAGACAGACTATTACCATAGTATGATTAGGTACTTATATATACTATTATTGCAATACTAAAACGACAAACAATAATAAGCAATAATGCCTATCCCACGATGGCCCCGTACTGGACAAACCCAAGCTGTTATAACAAACAATTACTTCACGTGATTAATTAAACAAATGATTCCAGTCATTTAGGTATATATCTTGTTCATATGTTCTATCTATAATATAATTGTCTCTCGTCTAATAATAAATAGATTGCTCAAACTGCCTCATTGGCCTAGTGGTCATAAGCGCGACTGCCACGCTAAAGTTCTTGGGTTCGATTTCCAGGTCGAGCAAAAAGGGTTTTTCTATGAAATTTTCAGTAGCAGCTCGGAGTGTGGATTTGTGCCCGGTTAATGGCAAAAGGCTCGCCCCCTATTACATGGGACCTAAAAACATACCGGCGAACTGTGGGTGTACATTGGTACACCTCTGCCTAACCCTTCGGGTAATACGTTATGTGTTCTTAATAAATAGTAAAATACAATTATATACAGCATCTGTTATTCAAAAAGCTAATCAAGAGATAATTATTAATTTCCAATTGTAACTTTGAAAATTAGATTTCAATTACATACTACAACTAGATTCATTAGTTTTAATTATTTTGACGTCCAAAAGTGCCTTTTAATGGTCTAATTGGAATAAATGATTTGACTTTTATCATTTTTTGACATACTGTACTTGACGACAGTTTAATAATTACGTAATCATTTTTCAACACATTTTCTTTAAGGGTCATAATGTAGCGTATTACACACGCGTGCTTATTACATAATTACCGAACTCGTGCGGTAAAAAATTCTGTTAAAATTTCATCAAAGAGTTTTTTTTTTAATGCAAATATTTTGAGCAAAGAGCAACTTCTAACTTGGATACCAAACTCTCTTGTTGACTGTAGTACAGTGTCGGAAGACGCATTTGACCACTCCATTTGATTACCTCCTCTGTGTGTTTTTCCTATTCTATAGTACATTTTGACAAGCTGTTATTTTAGTAGAGTGTGTTATTTTTATATACGCTTCCTGTCTTTATAACAAAAACTGTCAGTCATGCTTCACAATGCTTAGCGGTTTAACAACGCACCTATTCAATTACGTAATTATATTAATTACGTGTAGTTTGTGATTCTATAATCATATTTAAATAACATACCATCACGCCTGTATTCCCCGAAAGGTTAGACAGAGGTGCACCAATGTACACCCACAGTTCACCGGTATGTTTTAGGCCCCATGTAATAGGGGGCGAGCCTATTGGCATTATCCGGTCACAAATTCTAACTCCGAGCTGCTACTGAGAATGTCAAAGAAAAACCCAATAACAATTTGCTCGACCAGAGAATCGAACCCAAGACCTATAGCGTAGCAGTCGCGCTTAGGACCACTAGGCTTACGAGGCAGATATTTTTAAATAAATTGTAAAAGTAATAACAGTAAAGTCCGGAAGACCCAGTGGTGATGGCATCTCATTCATGAGGTTGCCGGTACGTTACTGGGCAAATACTACTGTAACTTTTTCAATTCATATTACGATCTTTCTAAGTTTATCTTGGACATCACTGACATCTGTGAGGGAAAAACATTGTAAGAAAAAATGGATCTATCTATATATATTATGTTTAAAAATGAATTGCTGTTCGTTAGTCTCGCTAAAACTCGAGAACGGCTGAACGGATTTATCTTATCTTAGTCTTGAAATGTTCGTGGAGGTCTAGGGAAGGTTTAAAAGGCGAGAAAAATTTAAAACGACCCACGGGGGCGGAGCAGTAACCAAAGACGTGGGTGAAACCGCGGGGCACAGCTAGTAATTAATATAAGTCTGAAATCATCGCTAATCCCGTTGAGCAAGCGTGGTGATCAATGCTCGTACTTTCTCTATATAAGCCTAGCAGTGGGACAATAATAGGTATTATTTTAACAACAAACAATATGAAATAGCATTTAACAACATTTCATGGCTGATTCATGTCGTCTTTAAACTTTAATTAAAGGAATATTTAAATAAATAAATATATAATGGCTTTATTCTCTTGTTGAGCGTCGAGTTAATGACTCAAGTGTATTTAGTTATCTAACTACTCTATAATATTATAAATACAAAAGTATCTTTGTATGTCTGTTTGTCATGTCTGTCAAAACCGCTGAATCGATCGTAAGGAAATTTAACGAAGGGGTAGCTTTTTCCTAATTTTGTAAGTTACTGTGATTTTGGAAGTGCTATTGTGTTTTTCTATGAAATTCTCAGTAGCTGCTCGGAGTTTGGATTTGTGCCCGCACTGAATGGATATAGACTTAAAAACATACCGGCGAACTGTGGGTGTACATTGGTTACTCCACTGCCTAACCCTTCAGGGAATACAGGCGTGATGCTATGTGATGTGATGTGTGATTTTGGATATATTTTCACGCTGATTAACATATGTTTTAAATTTACATGTCGCTGGATAGGAATGTAATACATTTTGCATAGGTACTGGAATAGTTTGACGTAATTCATTTACTTGATTGATTTTAATTAAGAGGCTGTAGGTGGCCAAGCTTTGTAGTCGTCACTATAATCTTTTTTGCTACAACTACTTGCTACTGGATTCTAATCCTTAAATTTCCACCAGGTTATCATTAATAGCAGTTCAAGATGTGTTGGAGGAAGCGGCGCTGAAGATCATATGTGATGAGCTGAACTCCCCCGTGTTGAGGCGGGTCAGGGAGTGGAAATGCAATAGTCAACGTTGGGAGTACTGCTTATCTGATCGAATAGAGAGGTACGTGATATTTTAATTATTAATTCTACTATGTTTGTCGTGCTGTATAAATACTAGGTGACTTTTGATTCTTGGCAATCTTTCAGGGGGTAAAAATATTGATGAGTATTAAATATTTTTAAAACGTGACCAATGCTGAAATGTGAACAAAAAAACACCTGTTCTGTAATTTTTTTTTTTTTCGTTTTGTATGACATGGTCTCTTTTTTTAGTTGGTTCTACAGTACTCATTATAAAAGTTGGTCAAAGTCATGAGCACTTTCACCCCTTGAAAAAATCTCGGTAAATTAAAAATGAGCTTTTAGAACGATTTTAGACCAGAAATTTACTGAAAAATTGTTTAAGGGTTTAAAAAAGAAAGGCTTTGAAAGGCCTTGTAATTTACCACAAAAATAAAGAAAAACATCAACCATTTGGAACTCCGAGGCAAAAGCTTTCACAAGGGTCACGTCCTAGTCCTAATCTCGAAAAGTAATTTCCTGAAAGGATAATCCTATTAAACAAAACTAGTTGCTTCATGCGAAGAGAAACCTAATTCGGCATACACTCCGGACCAAAGGACCAATTTTACACCAACCTTAACCAAATGTAAAATTGGTCTTTAGTAAAATTCCTCCTGAAACAATGAAACCTATTTTAGAATCAATTTGCTCACAAATAAGACATAACTAATTCAGTATTCAATTGATTCACTTTCATCGATTTACATTACGACTAGTTCCTAAGCTTGTAAAATGGTCGGCGTGCCAAGAATCGCTATGAATTCAACGTGACGTGAAAAAACACGTGTTTCCAAGTATTTAGAGATAATTCAGTAACAATCGAGATATGTATAACAAGTGTTCGTGGCGATTAGATTGTATGTTTAATTGAAATCGGAACAGATGTGATTCTTAATGAGACTTGTAATCAAAGTCCGATAGAGTATGCCTTGTCGTGTTAGCGTGAAGGTCGAGAAATTTGGTTTTTGACCACGAATTGGTTGATTCTGTAAAATAATAGGTGAAGTGAGTGTGAAGTAAGCTCTCATCAATCTTTAGCAACACGTGTAATAACAGCTGATAACGAGCTCACTGCACTGAGGTAGATTTTTTACAGTAGCACTACAAGTTTAGGGCAAAGCCTGGAAAATTGAAAAACCTTTTTTTATGAAATAACCTAGTATAAATACATTGTTAGAGGTTATTCTCTGGAAGTACTGATTCAATTGCTTTAAATCTTTCACTAATAGAAACTAATTTATTATTAAGTGCTATATGCTATGTATTATGGAATGCCTTCCACGTGGACGAAGTCGCAGGCAAAAGGTAGTTGCAAAACCAAAACACTGTAAATAATCTTAATTATACAGTTTGCTTGCTCTGCAGACTACAATAGAAACGTTTCGGGTTTATAGTTTAAAAAGATAGTTACATTCTGTCTTTGATTTAAATTCTTATATTCTTTGACCTTTCTCGTAGTAGCCATTCAATTCCTCGATATCTTGAAGAGGCTATAGGCTACAGGTATTAGAAGTTCCAGCTACCGGTTCTGTTACGCGATGTCACGCCGCGTGGGCCGAGCACGAAGGCTTTTATTTAATGGCCCGTCAACATGCGAATGCTGAATAATTCTGAATGTACTAGGTAGACCTTCGCAATATACCAGAGTTTTCACTGCAGTTTGGTGGTCCCACTCTTTTTTTTAAATGGGAAATCATCTATTGACTTCTTCCTCGCTGGGCGGAGCGGAAGGGAGACTCAGACGCTTACTGACTAAAACCTATCCATGTTCCTCCTAATGCCCTTTGCGTTCCAGGGCCGTGGTGACTAAATTCCGCAACCCCGACAGGGGTCGTCTCTTACGAGAAGACCTTTTAAGGATTTCCTCATAAATGGGTCACCGTAAACTGTTTATGTCAGTCTCCTTCAAAATCACCCGGCTCATTTAACACATTCACGGCTGACCCAAAAATGTTGAAGGTCGAACCACCACTGGCGTCAGAAACATGCACCTCGCGTGGCAGCTAATAGGTTAAAAATAGGCTTCAGGGTCTCCGGTAGATCACCTGAGCTACCCCATTGACTTATCAAGTAAAGGCCTACGTAAACCCGGGCAACATGGCATGGGATTTGTTGAAACTACGGCGTCATTGTTAAGGATAGCAATTTATGTCGTATTCCTATATTGGTACGTTTGAATGTCCATTGGTCAAAATTTAAATCTCTTGCCATGCCCCTGTCTGCATTGGCGTTAAGAAATAGATTGGTTTCTTCCATCAGCTCGCGCTTTGTAACTCATTACCATCCTTTCCCTAGGTTACGCACGATCCGTTTGTTTTGCAACAGTAGGGAGTCAATGGGAGGCAGTAGGGAGTTAATGGCAGTAGGCTCGCCCCCTATTACATGGGACCTAAACATACCGGCGAACTGTGGGTGTACATTGGTACACCTCTGCCTAACCCTTCGGGGAATACAGGCGTGATGGTATATTTATTTAGGGAGTCAAATACTCCGTTGGCATGTAAAACCCCTTACCCTAATGAAGTTGTTCAATGTCACCGTAATAGAAACACACTTGTTGCGTACCAAAGTAGGCCGTAATACTAAATTAAGGTAATACTTTTTACTAAAAAAAGTGTAACTGCCTCGATAGCCTAGTGGTTCTAAGCACGACTGCTACGCTAGAGGTCCTGGGTTCGATTCCCAGGTCGAGCAAAAAGTGTTATTGGGTTTTTCTATGAAATTCTCAGTAGCAGCTCGGAGTTTGGATTTGTGCCCGGTTAATGGCAATAGGCTCGCCCTCTATTACATGGGACCTAAATATACCGGCGAACTGTGGGTGTACATTGGTACACCTCTGCCTAACCCTTTGGCGTGATGGTATATTATTATTATAAAAAAAGTTGTAAAGAAAATTATTCTCGCAGTGGTTGAACAAGAAATTTAACTACCGTTATATCTGTTAGACAGGATATGAGGTGCGTTAGTGACCCATGTCACAGAAACATTTACATATTAGGAAGTTCCAATATGGAGGTTGCGTTAAAAAGCCTAATAACTAAATGAATGGGCTGCCTAATAGTTTTACATCTTCTAATATATAAAATTCTCGTGTCACAGTTTTCGTTGCCATACTCCTCCGAAACGGCTTGACCGATTTTGATGAAATTTTTTGTGCATATCGAGTAGGTCTGAGAATCGGCCAACACCTACATTCCATATCGCTAAAAAAAAAAAAAAAAATATGGCAAAACAACGTTTGCTGGGTCAGCTAGTGTTTATATAATAATTTCCGCGTCTATATTCTTCGTAGGGTGTGTCATGGGAAGGGAAAGGCCTATGTGACATGGGTTCTTTGAAAGGCGTTCGATGGCTTCGCTAAAAGATGTTTACAAAAGAATTTCTATCCAATTTTTACCTAGCCTGGCATCGCTATTGGCTATATGTTTTCTTTCGTGAACTAACGAATCCTAGGTTCACACTTTACCAATTAGGAAACCCTTGTAAATAACCTCTCCGAGGTTTAAGTAATTTTAAGCCAATTAACTATACTTTGTAAATGAAGTACAGTCTTCAAACTGAAGTAGATTCGTTCTTATCGACACTTAAACAAGTCGGCGACTATCAAAACTAAACCGACCAACTTTCAGCCTGAACGAAGCCAATGCACATTAAAAACTCGAATCATAAAACTTCACAATACAATGAATGTTCATGGCAATAAGGTAACGTGCCGAGCGACTCAAATCGCTGTCACGTGTAGGGGCACGTTGGTAACAACTTGTATTTGTCTGCCGGGCAAACTGTATGATTTGATCATTCGGTTGACTGTCGGGCAATTTGTTTTTATTGGGTGTCGCTAGAGGGCAAAGGGGTTGCTATTGCTAGGCTGTGCGAATTTGAGTCTATGTGGAATCGCCTAAGATGGGCACTTCGTTTGTTTCCAAGTGCCTTCATAGCACATTAGCTTTCATATCTAAAGGAATTGAATGTGGTACCTATTCTCTCGTTATGTTTTTGGAAACATTTGCACAAATCGAGATAACACGTCATAATAGAAATATTTTTACAATGGAAATGCTGAAGAAAAACACTTCACATAAAGTGTATTACAATAATTTACAAACCAGCTTAATCTTCAGTATCCAGTTCAAAGTACATTCTTGAATGAAATTCCTGAGAACGATTTACGATATCAACAAAAACAGCCGTCTATTCTTAGCCGGAGCAGCCGTACGGTTCTTTTCTCACATCTGCATAGAAACAAAACGTGTAATGAGTCACTATTTTATCAACAGTATAAATGTCCTTTTGTTTATTAATAAAGTCGCCCTTGTGATTCCCTCGCTGAACACTCCGTCTGCGAAATGCAGATCGCCACGTTTTTATTGCTCCTCTCTTAAATAGAATCGTAATTGAGTGTCGGTACTTCAATCTTTCCGTTCTGGAGCTGGTTTGAAAGATAAACTGAGTGTCAATTTGCATTCTAGTGCCTGTTGTACATACGGCGACATAGCCGGCTATAAGTCCAGTTTAAGCTGACCTCTCATTGCACGGAAAAGCTTACAATGCGACGTCAAATTATACTGGACAATAGAAGCTTGATTTGTCCATTTGCTGGTCTAACGATGGCCTCTTAGATTCAATGGTAAAATTGGTCTACACAAGCCTGAAGCGAAGTATCTTATGTAACTGTTGTTAGGGAAATTCCTAGTCATAAAAGTGATATTAAATCTAGATAAGGAACTAATTGCAATCTGTTGTTTATGATAATAGATACAGCTCGCCAGAGTGAAGTATTATATAGTCTGTACATATTAGCATATCATTAAACAAACGTACAAATTGGCATATTATAGCAGAATCGTCATCACTTTCTGCAATTTGAGGGGCAACTGCGTTACACAAGGTCATTGAAAGTCAAGGAGGGCTGTAAAAAATGTGATATAGGCACTATACTTATGTGGATCTAGAGCCTTCACAGCAAAAGTGGATAAGCTTAGTCGAGCTCAAGAGATCGTGCCTTATCTTAAAAACGTCATCACTTATCACCAGACGAAACTATCGAGAACAAAATGTGAGGGAAAGTCTTTCATTCTTGCCATAATTATCGAAGGAAAACTTCTCTGATATCCTTTTAAACTGACTGGAATTTTCGTCCCGTGATTTGGCAAACTAGAGTAATTTGTCCTAACACTTCTGCTTATGCCTTCCGTGGTTGAAGAGGTGTGTTTAAAATTTTCTTTATTGAAAACACTCACGTTGTTGCCCTTTAGACAGGGTTATCACCTCAATTAACTATTGTTTACTTTTCCAGAACAAAATTACTACAATGGGAGGCTATTGAAATTATTTACAATCGTATACTCACTATACTCGGTCGTAATTGGTAACACAGAGTTATTAGCAATTAAAGACAAGACACTTATGAAAGTCTTTGAAAAATTCCATGACAGTTTAGAAGTACTCGTATAACATACATACATACATACAATCACGTCTGTATTCCCCGAAGGGTTAGGCAGAGGTGTACCAATGTATACCCACAGTTCACCGGTATATTTAGGTCCCATGTTATACGGGCGAGCCTATTGGCATTAACCGGGCACAGATCCTTACTCCGAGCTGCTACTAAGAAATACTACTTATGAAATTCTTTGAAAAATTCTACGATACACCACTGACAGTATAGATGGATACTTGTATAAGCTACTTATCTATATTATACTAGCTTTTGCCCGCGACTTCGTCCGCGTGGATTAATAGTTCCCGTTCCCGGGGGATTTCCGGGATGAAAACTATCCTATGTCCTTTCTCGGGTCCCAGACATCTGTACCAAATTTCATTGAAATCGGTTCAGTGGTTTAGGCGTGAAGAAGAGACAGACAGACAGACAGAGTTACTTTCGCATTTATAATATTAGTACGGATATATTAGCATGTTTTAACAGTGAATGCTACCTGTGTCCTCCCGTTTTAATGTTACGTTCAGTAAGTCCAAAAGTCCAAAGCGAGTGAACACTCCATTCATAACATACTCTGTGGTCGCGGACACAATAGTACATTGTTTGGAATCAGTTGATTGATGCTTTGCACGTGTTCGATTAGATTACCATTTTCTTTATATAGTTGAAATAATTAACGAATTAATTTCGAGTAATTTAATTATCAATTTATCGTTTAGTTGGAATGGATTCTTTAGATATCTGCGTTTTTTCGTGTCTTTCCTCGGTCAGGTGGGCGAGCCTATTGCCATTAACCGGGCACAAATCCTAACTCCGAGTTGATACTGAAAATTTCATTAAAATAACCAATAACATATTTTGCTCGACCTGGGAATCGATCCCAAGACCTCTAAGTAACAGTCGCGGTTATGAGCACTAGGCCAAGGAGGCAGTTACACGTGGTTACACAGAGTACCTACAAAACGCGTGAAACCATATTATTGTCATTATCACCTTGGATTACTAACGATTACCACATAACAGTTATCCGTTATCATTAAAACCAGCACTTACTTTATTACTGAGCGCACGATTTCACGTTTTAACTAGGTAGGTATCTCAAACACGAAAAAGCCATGACGAAAAAATAGCATTACATAAGAACATAAAAATATCTGGCCAATGTTTTCAGATAAACAGTAGGTTTATTATCTAACAACTCAAGGCTTTAATCTTATCGGAAATAATTTTCCATGTAAAGTGGTTTCTATTGAGCTATAAATAGTTTAATATGATCGCACGGTTGGCAAGATTCTGCCGGTCCCCTTGTTGTCCTTCCCCACGGACGCCCTAAGCCGATGTGTGTACCCTACAGGGGTGCCCTTAGTGTGTAGTCGCTTAGTTTATAAGTTTTTAAGCTTTGTCTGGAGGGCTTAATTTTTGAGGTATCACAGGAAAGTCTAGTTAAGCAGACGACAATCTTCTTGGATGAACTGCAAGATGCCATAAAAAAAGCATGGTTTGCGTGATAGCCGAGTGATTGGCTGCTGTGCTACGTGTTTCGATTCCCGCTCGCAACAAATAACTGTATAGCCTACAGATCGTTTAGATCCGGCTGTTTGTGTATGTGAATGCCATAGTCAAAGTCAAATCATTTATTACAATTAGACTATTAAATATAAGGTTCTTTTGAAAGTAAAAAACAAAAAAAAAATGTTTTTCCATCTTTTATCTTGTTGCCAATACCAAAAGGTTATTCGTATAAAGAAGAATGGGCAAAGAACTCCTTACTTCCTCATTTTTCTTCTTCCCTGTGTTTATGTTTGTAAACAGACCTGATGTAGAAAAAATTGAAGTGTAGGGCAACGTTTCTTTAAAAAACCCCAAATTAGTTCAACATCGTTCAGAATTCTCCTTAAATATTCCACGCGGTTCACCCATACTGGTCATGCTCTCATAAATAAAGAATTGAACTCGATTATCGATCGTTTCCGAATGCCGCAGTGACCATTTGATTCAATTAACTTTCGAATTAATATTGCACGGGTTGTTAGGTTGAACAATGTAGGTTCACGTGACATAAAATTGAACTAAAGTGGTGTAGCGACAACCCGACATGGTATAGTAAAACAATAGACGATAGAAATGACATCATGTCTCAAGCTTTTACCATTAGATACCATACCACCACGCCTGTATTCCCCGAAGGGTTAGGCAGAGGTGTACCAATGTACACCCACAGTTCGCCGGTATGGTTTAAGTCTCATGTAATAGGGGGCGAGCCTATTGCCATTAACCGGTCACAAATCCTATCTCCGAGCTGCTACTGAAAATTTCATAGATAAACCTCTTAACACTTTTTACTCGACCTTGGAATCGAACCCTGGACCTCTAGCGTAGCAGTCGCGCTTAGGACCACTAGGCTAACGAAGCAGCTTTTACAATAGATTCAGTATAATTATGATCCTAGACCTATGGTATTTTTTTTTTAAAGTGAAGAGTGCCCTTTTGATCGATTTTTCGCAGGGACATAACTTATGGGTTCTCGTCACCGACATGCTACACTCGTGTGTCGTAGCATGATGTTATAATTATAGCCTGTGACACTCACAAATAACGTGGCTTTCTATGGGTAAAAAAAAATTCAAAATGGTTTTAGTAGATCTAGAGATTACCCCCTACAACCTCACAAACTTTTCCTCTTTAGCTCTTAGTATAGTATATGAATATTTTATTTTGATTTGTGGCTTCATAAATCACACACAGATTTTTATTCTTTTCCACACATACATAAACTCGCGCCTTTTTTCCATGGGGGTAGGCAGACCACCAAATACCACCTGCTACGATCCTTACATACTGCTTTCGCCTCGTCCACATTCATACATCTAGTCATACAAACACGCCGGTTACGTTCTTTTCCTCTATTTAATTTACTACGTTATGATAAGCTACAAATTTTCGTAATTCCACAATCAAGTCTCACAAAAAACTCTAACAGACAGTTTGGCGACCCCAGCTGCGCAGGAGTATCCCCAACAGATAAGAACAATAATATTTTGCACTTTGACACCAATACAACAATAATGTCTGATGTGAATATAAACTAAGGCTACAATAACAACAATTATGTTATCATATTAATTTATTGTGTCAGTCGAAAGCTAATTACATGTGTTAAGTATTGGTGATGATTAATTTATTTTAGTTGTACCTACTTACTGTAATAAGAACTTTGTAACCGATAGTATTCGAGTATCAAAGGTGAAGGAGAATGATTTTTTTGGTAGCAGCTGATGATGTTTACTACTTACCTTGGTTTATTATTAACCGGCAGATATATAAACTATTTATTTAATTTTCAATTAGCTCCTATCCGCGATTTCGCCCGGGCACAAGTCTAGTGTTCCATTAAACATAGCCTATGGCACTCCGCAACAGTGTGCAGCTTTCTATCAGCAAGGGGTCTTATTGTAATCGGATCGGCACTTCCAGAGATTGCCTCTTATAAACATACTTCTCCTTATACTATTTAGAACATTTATATTGTGTGTAAAAATTATTTCTTGAACTCTCGAATCAGCATATCTCTCCATCTTATGATAAAATCACGAAGTGACAGCTCCAGACGTGCAAATGACCTTGAAGTGAGTTGTGAACCGCCTAATATCATGGTGGGATGAGACCTCACCTCAAACTCATTTTACCTAAAGACATGTAACAGAACAGCACGGCACTGCTGTTGTCATTTTCTTCGCTCATCTTGATAAATTCCTTTTTTTTAGAAATTCACCAGGCCTTTTTTCTTATTAAAATTTTTAATCGTTTTATCAAACCCTACAATAATATTAAGGCTGAATCCATAAAGTCTCGAGAATGAAATATATTCGACTGTCCTTTCATAAAGCTCCAGACTTTCCCTATTAATTTCAAAGGCTCCTAGTGACAACCCAGCATTTACCTACTGTCTACCCTCAAATTAACCAGCACCTTTTCCCCACAGCCGACAACTAGGCTTCATCTACGACGCAGTCACCAGGGGCATCACAGTGGAAGACATCGACCTAGACCAGGTGTGTCTTCTGACGGAGGCGCCCGACGCTCGGCGCCTCGTCAGCGAGCTGACGGCGTTGCGAAGCGAACGATACATCGCTGCTCCGCAAGGTTAGTTGAATTTGTTACGCTTTTGTGAAGAGGTGATGGAACGTGTGTGAGTTGGGGGTGGTTAGAACTACACTTCTGGGCATTTAAATTGAGTTACCATGCCAGTAATGAAGGCTTAATGCCTGGCATTCAGCCTTCATGACATCATGGTTCATTTCTACATCGATATACTAGCTGTTTTCCCGAATTTCCGAAGGGAAGCCGGTAGAAATCAAGTTCTATGGAGTCCTTGCCTTGCATCATGCAATTATTTGTATAAAGGACTACATCTTTTTACTTGGTCGTGGCTTTAAAACTCGCATTTTGTGTTTCTTTTACTCTTCATTATTTAGACGAATATTGTAAAGATAACAATAACTAGGATGCTTTCGCAAAAAAAACTGGGTTTTTAGTTCACACTTTGTTGCATTGGAGTTTATACAAAAACTAATAATATGCTTGCCGATAGAAATAATTTTATTCGTCAGTCATCGTACGATGTTGGTCTCATCACAAAGAGACAATAATAAACATCCTTACGATGAATTGCTAATACTGGAAGAGGTGATAACATAAATATGTTGTTTACCTACATATTTCTATGCGTAATCACACCATGCGTTGTTCCTGCACGTAGCTGCAGTGAATCAGTTGTTTTACCTAAGCAAGTCTAATCCCAGGGTTTGTGAATTAAGACGTTTTATCATACACCAAACATGTTATCCTAGTATCATCATCATATCAGCCGCAGGACGTCCACTGCTGGACATAGGCCTTCCCCATAGATTTCCAAAAGGACCGGTTGGAAGCATAATAAAGTTACTTCTTTTTTTTTTCTGGTAACGTCATTTGTTTAATATAACGTCACATACCCTATAACCAGCGGACGATCAAGACGCTTCCAACGATACCTCATTTGTCAAATTATGATAAGAAGTTTAGAAGTTATGAGGAACCAAATAAACATACATACATACATACATACCCACATACAAACATAGCGGTCAAAATCATAACCCTCCTTTTTGCTTCGCTGTAGTCGGGTAAAAAGGAATGTGACAAACTGTCAAGCGAGCGTCTGTTGATAATTCAGTCACCTAATCAGACTAGCTTATGTGCCCTTGACAGTTTGTTCTAGAAACCGGGGGTAACTTCAGTTCAATCGTTTATGACAGATTGAAGATCCTTATCACACGTCTAAACTGAGTGATAACACTGTCAAAGTGAACTGGTAGAGAAGAGGATAAGAATATTGATAATGTGTATGACATTCATCTGAAGATGACAATGTGGATGAAGATTTATAAGATACAGAAATATTGTTCTACAGTTTTCTTTATTCATATTATTATGTTGTGGGTTAGGCATAGTTGGTTACCAGGTTTAGCGCGACTATGCGACTATTCAAAGGATTTTGTAAAAACTATATTGAATAGAGTGTCCGTAGAGTTTCTTGCCCGTTATTCTCCTTTCTACGTTTTGGAACCAGCAACTTGCTTCAACTTTCTGTCTTACTTCTTGATAATTCGCAAAGTAAATGGCCTAATTGAAATAAATGCATTGACTGAAGAATAGTATAGTAGGCTACTTCACGCTACAACTCACGGGAGCGGAGCCATAACCAATGTAATGTAGAAGATTTTCTCAATTTAAAATTTTCGCGATATTTCAAAATAAATACAAAAGAACGTTCTCGTTCCATCAAAATACAAAGGCTACCAAATACGTAAGTTAATATTTTAAAAGTAAACATTGAATTTAGCTTGCGTTAGCGCACGCGAAATGCATAACTGGCTGCGCTAGAGTTTCCCCGAAGCGCGCATGCGTGAATGTTTACAGCATGTTTGGTAAATAACCGGCGAGAAGTGCACTGAAACACTCGATACGTTTGAGTTATGTAATCTTACCGTTTATCTGGTTATGGAAAATTTTGCACGTAAATCTTGGAAGATTGGTATTGGTATGACGGGCTGGTGTCTCCGCAACTCCACGTCTCTGCGTAGATTTTGCGTACGGATCTTGGAAGATTTAGGAGTCTTTAAGTGGGGTCATGCGTCAAATGTGTGGGGTTTTAGTACCAGATGGAGAGTATCTATGACGATAAACCCAGGAAAAGAAATCGAATTAGAAGGCATAGGATACATAGAAATCAAAAATTGCCAAAAATCTAGGTTGGGTTTTTTTTTTTAAAAACAGTCAGAAAATAAAGAATCCTACCATACTCAATTCAAATGTAATTAAAACCTGGTCCAACCTGATTCCAATTTACTTCTTTTTCCCTTTTAAAATAGTTGCACTACCACGTTTCAGAACGACGAATATATTATTCAAAACAAACTTCATATCAGATTAAATCTGCCAATTTCAAAGCATGCGTCCTAGCTTACCTAAACATTGCTATCCAAACATACGAAACACCAGCCGAATGGAATTCCAAGCGAATATAGTAATTGAGCATCGATCTGACCTAACAATGAGTGGTCGTCGCCTCCCGAATCTGCATAATTGGCTCAATTTATACGACCCATGTGCACTGTGCCACTGAATAGGTAAGCACAGAAGGTCACCCAATAATGAGGAAACATGGCGCACGTTGCATGCTCGTCGTGCAAAACCACCTGCTCCATCCAAGATCTAAACGAGGGCAATGATAGAGCTGTACAGGTTGCTAAATACTGGTCGGACGAAAAAATGGCACAGACGCACAAAGACACTTTCGGCAAAAATCAGTAGCGAGTCGTAAAAAATGATATTTATTCTGTAAATAAATTAAAAATTGCACTATTAATCGGAAGTATCAGAGAAATAAACTCAAATGTCCGAAGTGTCCTTTAAGGTCCATACAGTTTATTGCACTGGTCAGATAAAATGAGAACCAGGTTCGTTAATGCTGAAGTGGTAATTTGACAAAAGTGACACAATGTGTGTAAATTCTGGACAGGGCACATATCATGTGTCATAGGTAACTGAACTCAGAACTTAATGAGGTTAAGAAGCCGACTAATATTACTAAAGAATGGACTTTTATGTTGTGGTGATGTGATCCGTCTGATTTCGGCTTCAGCTCCGCTGTAGTTGACGTTCGTGGCTTATGTAACCAACCAATAACCAACCAAACAACCAACCAATATTCCAACTAGGGATTGCAAAATCCGGAGTTTTTTCAAATCCGGATTTCTGATTTCTCGTCCGATTAAAATCCGGTTTATCCGGAGTTTTCGAAGTTTTTGGTGTTTTAAGTTATTTTGATAAAATTTATATAAAATAGTATAAATTAATTAAAATCTGCATCAGTTGACTCAATTCACAGCTCGACAGAATAAAAACAACTAAAATAATCAATTAATTTTGGGTATCAGTAATTTTTCTCGTTATAAATTTACATAATCATTACATAACATAAACTGTACTTAAACATTGATACTCCAGCACTCCAGTGGGGAGGAGCTGGAAAAGCACTTTTATTGAAATCGAAAGAGCTCAAAGAGCTGTTATCAAAGTGATGCGTAAAAAGCTTTTCAGCTTTTTATTCTCAGTGCATGTTCACAAATCCATAAAAAATAGAGTTAACTACCATAACCTACTCTCGAAACGTATTCTACATGTCCCTCTTCATAATGCAAACAGACCAGACGATGCCCCTTTTATTTACTCACACATATCTACAATAAAGCAAGTAAGTATTGTGATATCAAAGATCTCACCTCCCATTAATGTAGAAGAACCACAAAAAGCTGGCTTCTTTCACTGTCATAGAATTAAACCGATAATTGCTAAATTATCAACAAAAAATTTCATACATGTGCTCCTACACAAGTTCCTACTCAAAATAATCCTAATCTCAATATTACACACATACACCATTTCACCAGCACACATCTCATCTCACTATTACAATATTTACAATCACATTTCATATTACCATCACACCCACACACCTCATTACACGTATTCCCCGCGCTATTAAACACCTTAACATTGTAAAACAACTTTTTTTTGTTTTGTTATTTATTCCATATTTTATTCTAACTTATAAAAAGTTGAAAATTACATTGCCTTGTTCAATCTCATATAAAATCTTGATTTAAAAATTAATTTAAGCAACTCTAGCCCTCAAGGTACGGGCGCTGCCTATTATGGGGACTGCCATATATTTTATAATACATTTATTTTATAAATAAATTGTCACACCATACAAATAATATTATAAAGAGGTAAGATTTGTTTGTTTTTTTTTTGTAAAGAAGCTTCAAATTACTTGACCGATTTTACCAATTTTTTCACCAATACATAGCTACATTATTCCCGAGTAACATATAACATCATGCTACAACCCACGGGAGCGGAGCATTATCCAAAGACGTAACTTATGGCGGGTGAAATAAGCAACGCGTACGAAGTCGCATGCAGTTCTCTATAACTTAGAATAGCATACCATAATATGAAGTACTTTTAAGTTTATTTTGTCTTGTAACAATGCACCAATATTTTTTTATTTAATTTATTATTCTTATTTTCGCATTAAAGTAGGTAATATCGATATACCGATTAATTACGATCAAAATTATTATTATAATCAAAATTAATTACAAATATTATGCGTTATAATCAGTTTCGACTGAAATTCGAAAAAATCGAATTTGAGTCTTAAAATCCGGATTTAAAAAAGGCAAGAAAATCCGGATTTTTCAGTTGTTTTCGGATTTCGAAGAATCCGGATTGCAATCCCTAATTCCAACCAATACCAACCAATAACCAATAAACCAATATTCTTTGTAAAGAAGTATTTAAGTAGCAGAGCTCTAATGAAGGAGTTCGTCCTGGGGTAATACCACCTTCATACTTGTTTCTGCCACAAAGCAGCGTTGCTGTGTTCCGTTTTAGAAGGCAGGCAAGAGGAAGAAGACAAAGTATTCAATCGTGTACTGTACCAGTGTGTCGTATGTGTGCGTGTAATTTCGCTCGTTGTAAAGAGTCGATCTTCTGTACATATATCTGTAATATGACATTGCTTTATTGCTAACCGCAGGCGATTTTAAATGACTGTGGAATAAAAATCGTGTAACGGTCTGTGTATGTGACAAGGTTTTTAATTCTGTAATTGTAACGTCTTGATGAACGCAGTGAAATAATTACTTTGTTTGTCAGTAGTCGTATTTAGATATTTTGACTTGTGTTTAGATGTAGACGCTTAACAATTTGTTGGCTACCTAGGGTATTCTTTATTTAAAAGTCGAAGTCAAATAAATTATTTCAGTTAGACCATTAAAAGGCACTTTTGAACGTCGTATACAAAATTAGGATTGAATCTAGTTAATTAAAGATAGCCACAATGACCGGACCTGCACGGTCCCCATCCAGCAATTTCCAGCCTCTTGAATCTAGCTGCCCTTTTCAAAATCTAGTTTCGCATGGAGAATGGGGAATAAACTCTATACTTAGGTACTCTTGTAAATAATATGTTTTGTGGACAGGACAGAAATACACATGATTAATTTATTTTTACTCACAAAAGCTGTACCTATGTGTTTTATGTTTTGTTGTTGTGGTCGGAAGAGATGCGGAATCTACAATTTGTCAAATACCTTATCGTTATCATTATCATTGATTGTCATTCTAATCTGATTTGATAACTAACCTCTTCAGTAGCGCAGATAACTAAAGGTAAAACACCTTAGTAAGATTCTAGAAAAGAAATAGGGTTTTTTTTTTATTTAGCTAATTCTGTCCCCTATTGGTCAAAGTCCTTCCCTAAATTTTTATCCTGGGGTATCTTGATTCAGTCCTTCATTTCACGTTCAGGTTACCTGACTCCTCTGTATAAAAATATCGTCCTTGTTTTCCTTTCATCACTTATCAAATCCTCCATCAAAATATCTTTCACGTCATTCCTTACATCATCTTTCTCACTCCAACCTTAATGGTTAGCTCTTTCATGCAGTCATGCATTTATCAACATTCCATTCCTACACGCATTTTACTAATCAGTCTTCTCCGCACTTCTTCCCTTCTTGCTTTTAAAGTTTCCCCACACTAGGAATTTCAACTCACTGTCACAGCCATACAAATATTAGTTCCATGCGGGAATAGAACCTTTGACACGTAGCGCAACAGCCAATCACTCAGCCACTGTGCCAAACGTGTCCACCGAACTACATAGTTTCATATTTTCTATGATAATCCTATATCGCCACAAACTTTGCCAGGTTTACAATGGAATCTTCGGAACCAACCTACAATGTTAATTTATCCTCTAATTATGCAAAACGATGATACAACTAGATCCTAAAACAGTATTAGCTATGTCTTTGTTGTACGTTGAGTCATGACTAAAAATAGTACTGCAGTGTAGCCTATAATTTTCTGTCTATAATGTTCGAAGATTTTGCAACTGGTACAAGCTACTCTTGAATCTAGGGTACAAATTAAGGGCTCGCCTCGATTAAGGCGGTAAGACCCCTCTTTGAGGAGTGGCTGGAGCGGCGCCACGGCGCCCTCACCTACCGCCTGACGCAGGTCCTCACCGGACACGGATGTTTCGGGAGGTTCCTGCACCTCATCGGGCGGGAGGAAACGCCCGGGTGTCACCATTGTGAGGATCGCCCCGAGGACACGGTGGAGCATACTTTGGCGGTGTGCCCTGCTTGGGCTGAGCACCGCCGAGTCCTCGAGGCGGCCATCGGCGGCGGCGCCCTCTCGCGTCCGGCACTGGTCCAGGCCATGGTCCGGAGCGAGGGGGAATGGGAAGCAGTCGCCTCCTTCTGCGAAGCTGTAATGCTAGAGAAGGAGGCGGCGGGACGGGAGAGGGAAAGGAGGGTCCCCCGTCCCAGCGGCCGCCGCGGTAGACGATCCGGGCGTCGGGAGCCACGTGACGACTCCCGGCCACCGTAGACGCGGGTCTGTGGACGGTGAGCAATGGGTAGCTCACCGTCCGTACGTTCACTAGCGACAGACCGTGTCGACGGCGCGTCCGTGTTCCACGCGCGCCTCAAAGAGATGTCAGCAAATTGGATGGGGCCACTGAGGGCCGATGCCTGCCGGGGCTGCGGGTTGTTCGAAAGAGATACCGCGTTCCGCAAAGGGCACATGAAGGAACATAGACGGGTTTTAGTCAGTAAAAGTCTGACACTCCCTCCCGCCCCGCCCAGGGCGGGGGAAGTTATTTGATGATTTCCCGTCTATAAAAAAAAAAAAAAAAAAAAAAAAAAAAAAGGGTACAAATTAGGGTTCCGTTATTTAAAATGGAAAAAACGAAACATTTGTAAGATCACTTTTTCCCATCTCTCATTTATGCAATGTAAAATCTATTTTTTTTTTAAGCACAATGTTACGTCTTATTAACATGGAGATATAGCAGTCAAAGGCCATAATTATTTACTATCTTTACCCGTGATTTTTTTCTAACCATTCCAATTTTTTTTTATAATAAAATACAGCCTATAACAATCAGGGATAACGTAGCTTCCTATTAGCGAAAACATTTTTAGAATCGAAACAGCAGTTCCGGACATTGGTGCCTTTAAACTTACAAACTGTTAACTTTGATGATTTTTAGATTATTTACTTGTATTTTTAAACAAAATATTATGACTTTATGACGCCCTGATTTTGACTTTGAGGTTATTTAGGTTATTCACCTAACGACACAGTTATTTAAACTTAACTCATACAATTAGTGTTATTTACAAAAACTGAGATGATGAAAACTTGAAGTGGGTATGACACACGAAAACTTGTGCTTTTCGTAATGTATTTATTCACCAAGTTATGTACGATTTATTTATTATTATTATTATATTATATTATATATTATTATACCTAAACATACATATATTATTATTTCCATCAACCGCGTCGAAGCGCATTCACACTGTGCTAAAGAAAATTCAAGCTTCTACATAATACTTAAGGTTCATGTTTGCATGGAATTTACATTCCTGCCGGGGCTGCGGGTTGTTCGAAAGAGATACCGCGCCCCCGGAACGCAAAGGGCACATGAAGGAACATAGACGGGTTTTAGTCAGTAAAAGTCTGACACTCCCTCCCGCCCCGCCCAGGGCGGGGGAAGTTATTTGATGATTTCCCGTCTATAAAAAAAAAAAAAAAAAAAAAAAAAATGGAATTTACATTGCTTGCCGTTCTAAGCAGTTTAAATTCCATTGAAATCGTACATAACACATGTCATCATAGATACACATTACTATTATGAATAATATTGAGTATGTCTGATTGGCTATTGAATCCTGACCGTGGCCGCCAAATTAATGCTTGTCTGGCTAAATGTTTGTCTGCGTTGTCTGGCTACGGAGTCTGTAATAGATAACGCAATTGATGGACGCCACTAATGGCGCCAACTTCGAGGATAAAGTCAGGGCTGACTCAAAACAGGCTTACTTTTAATGCACTGGCTCTTTTGTATGGGGGAAATACAATAGAGTAGTTTTGTTATGGAGACAAATCTGTAAAAAAAGAATAAAAAATATAATGTCCAAATGGTATATTAAGGCGCTACCCTGACCAAATAACCTTGAGCATTCGTCCCTTTAGCGGCACACTAACGCGGCGCAAGAGATACGTAGGAAATACGCTCAGATTTTAGAGTAAAATTGATATAAAATTAAATTTTCGTGTTTTGAAAAAAATAAAACTAGCATAATGTTCTTAATTAAATTGCCTAATTATTAGTTTAAGTCGCAAATCAAAATAATGTTCACTTTACGAGGAGATGCATGTCAAAAATTATTATTTCTCATTTCTGTAGTTTCGTTATGACCCTATAATTAAGCATTATGTTACTAAAAAGTTAAAAATAAATCTACCATTTTCGAGTCAAGAATGTGTAGAAATTTAACGTATTTTTTATTAGTTGGTATTTCTATTTGATATAGAGAAGTGGGCTCCTAAAAACTGCCCTAAAAACGGCTGCCGCTGTGTTTTGCACGGCCACGCGCCTTAAATATATCACGGACATCCGCTGTTGATTCTTGCTTTCAGGAGTTACAGTGGTTAAAAAAATATAAATAATCACGGACTTCTAAAGCGAAAAATAGCAGAATTGTAAACCTCCTCCTTTTTTTAAGTCGGTTATAAATGCACTACGTAACGATCAAAGTGTATGAAACAGTTGTTTTTTTTTCATATTTCAGAGTTGATCTCATAGCACTTACAAGTCAAAGTCAAATCATTTATTTCAATTAGACCATTAAAAGGCACTTTTAAACGTCAATTACATGAGAAAAAAAATAATAATATTGATTCTAGTACAAGCACAAAGTACTTATAATAATAATTATAATGTAAAATGTGTAAATTATGGTGGTTTCTGCCTACCACCATGGGAAAGAGGCGTGAGTTTATGTATGTATGTATGTATGTATGTATGTGTAAATGATGTAGGTTCCAAAATATTAAACAATTAAGGTTTCTCAAAGGAGTGATGTCATTATTATTATTTTAAAGTTACTGAAGCGTTGAATACTTAAATTATTGTTATGGGAACCATTGTCAACCGCTTATTACGTATATTTGCAACTTGTGACTTACTTACATAGTAATAAGTTTAAATACTAACTGTGAGTGGTTTTTTTAAACAATTTTAATTCAGTCAAGTCTTTAACCGTTAATTTTGTTTGGTAATTGTGAACATTTTTACTCGTATTTTGACTGAGGTGTTAGATGTTAAGATTTTTTATCCGTTAGATAAGCACGGAGGACAATTGTGTTCGGAATTTCATAGCTCTAAAAAATCAGCAAAATAATTGAAGGACATTATTTATAACCAATAATTCATGAATAGCAGAAATTGAATACGATAACACAAAACGGTGTTTTCTATGGATAGCCATTTCAGTGCGAAAGTGAGACGGAAACAAACGTCAAAAATGACATACAATTGACATTGACATACAGCGGTAACAAATCCATCAACAATAATGAACTAAAAACAATAGATGTAAGGTTGAAAATTGCGTGTCAGGCAATAGATGCCGCGTGTAATTATATCGTGCACACAATTTTGAACTCTGTCTGTGATGTACTTTAGTCTTTAATATTTCTTTTTTTTTTTGTCATTGCACGACATCACAAAGTAAGAATACCTACAACCAGCCGGCTTATTCTGTAAGACATCTCCCTCAGTGAATTAAGGTGAAGTGAGCTAAAACTGGTCTGTCACTATACGATGCTAGGGATTGACAGGTCGCCACACGCTCACTTCACGGAAGGAGGGTTTTACAGAAGAACACCGCTGTACCTACTTCTACAATGAAGAAAATATCATGAAACTATATGAAAATGTGACTTTTCAATTACCATCTGCCTTATCTCTCAAACAGCTGTGTTTACACATTCTATTGTTATTACTTTATCACTGACATCGGTTAAGGAAAACTTCGTGAGGAAAACTGGGCTTATAATAATTAATTTAAGTCGGAAACACCAATCTGCCTTGAGCAAGCGTGGCGATCAATGCTCGTGACTTGTCAGTATGGGAAGAGGCCTTTGCCCTGCAGTGGGTCAATAATAGGCTTATGTTATTTTATTTATTTTTCTTTAAGTTTACTGACTTTTGCTCGCGAATTCGACCATGTGAATTTAACGCAGGTCAAAAAGTAAAGTATAGTGTCCTCATCTAGATTTCAAACTCTAAGTCAAATTTCTTTACAATCGGCGCAAGGGTTTTGTCGTGATGATATAAACATACAGGCAGAGTTACTTTCTCATGAACGTATACTAATATAATAAAACTGAAGAGTTTATTTGTTTGTTTAAACTGTAGTTAATGTAATTACCGGTCGGATTGCAAAAAAACATTTTTCCATTAGTCAGATTCATAAGGATTAGTATAGACCTATAGGTTATTTAACATCACGCTACAACACGCGAAAGCGCAGCAGTAACCAAAGACATCACTTAAAGCGGGTGAACTCGCGGGCAGAACCTAGTTTATACAAATTAGTTGATGCAAATTACATTATTCGTAACCTATAACTTCTATAATAGCACCGCTGACATTTAAATTCTAATTAACGAGAAAGCACGTTGTGATACACGCGTGGAAATTGCAAAAACAATCGTCTATTTTGAACACAAGGCTAACTAGCTGTTTCATTGTTATGTTTTTATTGCAAATATTTTTTTGTACGAAAATGATCTTTATTGCTGTGTTGTTATGGAAATTTTAAGGAAAATAAAAGTCATGCCAGATGCTTGGCTTAATGTACAATGTCCTGGTTGACTTAGGTTCGAATCGAATCTAGGTCTCTCGGACTCAGTGACTTTGTACATCTGTTGTTTGATGCTGACAGTTTTAAATCTTTATACGTTAGAAATCAGTGATTTCTAATAGGTTCCGTGGAAAAGTTCCGTAGGTTCCCCGAAATTAGACTAGACTAGACTAGTAGACATATCATCAATATCATTGAAACATTTTAATTGAACAATTATTAATTAATGTAAAGCATGGTTCTGTATCACTTAGAAATTACTTCAAATTAAGGTTTTTGTTATTGTTTTAAATTGCAATGCAAACATTTGATGTTAGTTTCCGTAAATTTCTTCCCTTTACAAGAAAACATGTATCTTCATTTTTTTAACATTATTTAATTGTTAACTGTGGGTATAAGTTGGTACACCTCTGCATAACCCTTCAGGGAATACAAGCGTGATGGTATGTTGTGTTTAATTTTTATTTCTTTGTTATACTTGCCATGATAGTGACATTTTCTGAGAAAATGTCAAGTTCTACCGATGCGATCGAGAGGCACACAGATGGACGAATGGGCGAGAGCAATTCGGGCTACGATTGGAATCTTTCAATATAGAACTCAAAGAAAATTGAAATTTTCCAAATCTAGTTCGACTTATTGATTTTGTAGCCATAGGACCTTACTCACTCCCTCTAAGGTAAATAGAAACATAACAAATTGCCCAGTCCCAAAAAACAAACGAGTATCGATAATCTTTCGACGTAATTATGCTGTCTGTCCAACCACTTACATTTATATATAGGTATATATGTATGTATGTAGGTACCCTTGATGTAAACGACGAACAAGGAAGTATCTCGAACGATTTCCATATAATTTTATCCTTCTATCGATTAGAATAGTTCACCTAGTATATTTATGTAGATCACTGCGTAGCCTAGTGGTGCTAAGCGCGACTGCTTCGCTAGAGGTCTTCCCAGGTCGAGCAAAGCGGTATTAGGTTTTTCTATGAAACTCTCAGTAGCAGCTCGGAGTTAGGATTAGTGCCCGGTTAATGGCAATAGGCTCGCCCCCTATTACATTGACCTAAACACACCGGCGAACTGTGGGTGTATACATTGGTATATCTCTTCTCTCTCTCTCCTTCAGGGAATCTGTATTCCCCACGCCTGTTCGTGATGGGATGGTATTTTATCTAGATCTTTTTTTATTTTCCTCTAGTCTACATCATTGCTTCCATTTGATCTTAAATAGGTTTAATTTGAAGGCTAACAACAAAATTCTTATGTCATTGATGACATAATTTGGTCGTAAAACTTTATTGCATTAGACAAGTCGATCGTTTGTTTTTTGTGTGTGTTTCTAGGACGTTAAAAAAACTCAACATTAATAGGAAATAAGCACTTGTATAACCATGAATGAATGGTAAAGCGAACTATCTGATAACAGATCGATTTTAGGATGACGATACTGGTATTTTTAAGAACATTTACAGCCTTTAATTATCAAAATGCGTCAGTTATCAATATTTTTGAGGAGACTCGCTGAGATGAGATTGCGGCTAGATTTGTACTTTTTCAATTAAGGGAATTAGCCTTATAATTGCAGTACCTAAACCAAATCGGGAAGAGGCCGGTACCCTAAAGCATAACCTGCAATAGTCGTAGATAATTCTACAAGATGAAACAGGTTTGACATGATCTTTGCGAAGACCCACATAAAACACGAAACACATAACTTGCCTTATTAACCCAAATCAGATTAAAGAGCGACCGTAAATTCGATCGATTTTTTAATTCAAAAAAACTCGTTTTCTCATATTTACATAGTTTGAAAACTTTATTCAAACTTCAATAGGTGGGATACTAATTGCTTTTCGTGTAAATATTAGCCCATTACTGTAAGATTATATTAGAGAAGTATTTTTAATTAAAAATCTACTCGGTACTTTAACCGTATAGTTAGGAAGCGCCCCCGATTGGACCCGAACACACAAACCTCTGCCTATACGGTACTGGGTCCAAGTGGACCCCAGAATTGACACATTAACATCCTTATCGATTAGTGTAAATATTGATTTTGCTATCTCTATTATTATAAGGCAGTTTGATAAAAAACTACATGTTAAAGTCAGCGCGTTTGTGTTAGACCTACTATTAACTAATAGCCTTACTAAAACGAAATAACTGACAGCGCAATCAGTAATCCGGATTATCAGTTTATTGGCATTATCTACTTTAAACCCCCATTCTACGAGTCAACTGAAACTGTTATTACGAACAGTATTGCTATAACGTTTATAAGTGTAATAGACGCCTATAGAACACAGACAATAGACTCGAAAGTTTCTACTCAATAGAATTGAAACGTGAAAGGGTACAAGGTCGTACCTTACAAGTCATCTATCACGATCAAATATTGTTTCAATATTACCTGATATTCAGGGGACATTGATACTCAAACTTTTGCCGTAGTTTTGATACAATTGATTCTTGAAACACAGCGTTCTGCGTTCGATAAAAATAACATCTTTTCTGTACCAAAGCGTAATACATGTAAGGTCAACATTTTTAGAACAGAAAGACCTATTGAAAGACGAAGAATTTCATCGCTGGGGGTCCTAAAATCTAGTACAGAGTCCATGGTACATGTTCTACTTGGTACATTCCATGTATAAAGGAAGTTATGAACATATAAAAAGGGTTTTGGAATTTAAAAGTAGAGCAAGCTGAAAAAGCGATGGCATTGACATCGTTCAATGCGACTGCCAATTGACCTTCTAAAACTCTCAGCGAATATCTCAAAGAAACAGAAACACACTGTGTATGGTATTGTTCAAGAGCTAGTGACATTGACCATCTCGGCGACGCTTTCACCCTGAGAAGGCCCAGTAAGGTCACACACCTGTTTATATTATATGCCAGATATACAGGGCCGGATCTATAAAATATAGGTTTTTTAAGGCTGCAAATCTGGAGCCCCAGTCCCAATTAAACAAAAAACATTGTACTTATTTTTTCACTGTGTTCTCAGCTTTATTACGTTATTCAGCCTCGACTGTAAATACAGTAATGCCAAACTTAGCTAACTTCCGTCATAATGGACTATTATTGTCCTAATTTGTTTCCTACTGAAACGTATAGGTGATTATAGCAAACGGTTTATCGATAAGTGTAATTAATTAGGTAGGCCCCCGGGCCCCACGAATTCACAGTCGATCCCTGCCTATACAAACTATAACTGCGTCGTTCGACCTTCGAAAGCTTCCCTTAAACTGGACATCGCATGACCTGTCACATTAAAAAACCCCAAAAACACATAACCTCTGCCTTAATGTGAGTCGACTAAAAACCTGCCTACCCTTTCGACATTAAATTATGTATCGTAAACAATAATTAGTAGGTAAATCAATAACAGAACCTGTTTGTGTGGTCTAATTTTAGACCTGTCCGAGTTACCTGCGAACCGGTCGTTTGCTGCGACATGACGTGTGCTGTCACGTCATCATTATTGTGTGTGGTAGTGCCATTTACATGTTACGATTTGTGTTTGACTAGTATTATTTTTAGTACCTAGTTAATGTTGCCTTTAGTTTTTTTCTATAGTCCTGTTATATGAATATGAAGAATCTTTATCAGGGAATGAAAACCAGTATCAGGCACTGGTGGTCTGTACTTTTACTGAATTGAGTTTCTATTTAAATGGGTTCGAAATAAAGCCGACTGGAAAGGATACAATTATTCTACAGCTACACAAATTGTAGTAAACATGAAAGCTTTCAAATCAGTCGAAAATCTTGCATTAGATATTTTGAATCTCTCCTTAATTGGAAAGAGTGTCCTTGGAGTTTCTTGCTCGTTCTCCTCCATATTAGAGACTTACGTTTTGGAACGAGCAACTATCTTCAACTTTCTGAGTAACTGACCGACTCCGTGATAATTCAAAAAAGCCTTTAACTGGTTTAATTTAAACTAGAAATTGCAGGAGTAACCCCGGTCCCTTTTCGCTCAACAGCTTTTTATATAAGGTATCAAAAACTCAACTTTCGTGTACCGAAGTAGTATCGAAAAAGTAATATACTTAATGCAAAAAAATGAGCTATGTTAATTTTTCTCGTGTAAAAGCCAATAACCTAAATATCTTTTGTATTTTTTTTTTCTTCTTTTTCTTTAAACTGAGCAAGTACACGAAAGTTGAACACCTTAAATAGAGCTTATTCTTATATGTACTACTATAGCTTCTTAATTCCATTTTGAAAAGCAGCCATCCCTTGAACTTCAGGCATAGAGGCACCGGTATTCCATGCTGCAAGTTTCTCCAAAAGTCATTCTGCTTAATTTCCAGCTCAAATAGTATCTTGACGTCATTGAGTCACGATTGCAAAGTATATTATTAGCAAGTCAGGCCTCCACCTTACACGAGCAAGAGATAATGGCGATATTACTTTTTTATTTCGTTATCCCTTGACATTTTGTTGGCACATGCACTATGCAGCCGAAATATTTTCGATGGAGTACAGTCGAACAAGCTATTTGGTTATCTGGGATCTACTTTTAAACAATGTACGAGTAAGTGTGCTCAAAGTCCTTGGTCCCGGCTGTCAATTATAGATCTATGACAGCCGTTACGGATAGTCATAATGCCAGGAAGTCTGACACCCAGTCTAACTAAGAGGTGTTGCCCAGTAACTGGGTTGTGGAGATCAGATAGGCAGTCGCTCCATGTAAAACTCTGGTGTTCAGCTGCATCCGGTTAGACTGGAAGCCCTCCCCAACTTAGTTGGGAAAAAGGCTAAGCAGATGATGATTCTCTTGAGATGAATGCGCTAAGGCTGCCTGAAAAAATGTCTCACGTATTTTCTAGCAATTTACTGGGTACTAGCGCTTCCATTTCGAGTATGCCAAAGGCATAAAAAGTTATTATAAACACAAAAAAATTGGCAGTTTTACAACATAGTACAAAAAATGAACTTTAATTTTTTTCCTGTTTACCAAATGGTTTGTTCGAATGTATATTGTTACTATCATACATTAAAGAGTGTAGTTTTCATTGTTTTTCTTTGGCAGTACATCCGGCAGTTATTGTGTATTCATTTGTTTCTGGATTCTGGACTTCAATTGTTGGCATTTTGCCAGATCTCTGTCGAGTATTCAGGCTAAAACGATAAAAGGCAACTAGGTTATAATTTGGTAGTTGGAAAATGGACAACTGCAGTATATTTCATGATAATAAGTAAATAATATATGTTCAAAAAGTCTCGTCACTACACCGTGTCATGCTAAGACCGTACTAGAACCGTGTCATGTACAAAAAATCCATATCTATCTTAAAAATTAGGTATATGTGTTACGCGGCATATATGAATCTTATATTATTATCAATCACATGATTTACAACAAAACAGTACAGTTGTATAGTAACGCTTATCTGTCAGATTATTAATATTCAGAGTACGATAATCTTGATACTTGGTAGACAATATCGTCATCAAAATCGTCGCCCTCGGTTAGTGACTTATTTTATCATTTGATAGTGTTATTAGGTAGGTATTGATAAGAATTGTCTTTCGTTTAGGTACTTACCCTTTTATCAAATTATTTAGAATACCTACTTAGGTAGCTACATCATTTTATTTTAAGGTGCTTAATGAGTTAGGTAAATATTTCTAGATATTTATAAATAAATTACCTACTAATTTATGAATCAATACGAGCCTATATCTTAAAAAAAAAATCCAGCCTATTATTGTCCTTCGGCAGGGTAAATGCCTCTTCTCATAGAGAGTGCATGAGCGTTAATCAGCACGCTTACGCAAGGCGGATTGGCGATATTAGACTTAAAAAAATCGATAACATTTATTTAAAAAAAAAATACCATCACGCCTGTATTCCCCAAAGGTTTAGGCAGAGGTGTACCTATGTACACCAACATATACCACACCACCATATACCACACCACATTTATTTTAAGTCTATTAAAATCACCCAAATCACGAGGGCTGGTACGAGATGTCTTGGGAAAAGACGGCCTGGATAGATTTGAAGGAGCAGAATTTGGAGGCCTTTGCCCAGCAGTGAAATAGTGTAGGTTAGACAGATAAAAAAACTATTAACAGACAAAGCAGCATCCATCTGCTATCACGACATGAAACAACATAAAAACGGAAGAGGAAGTTACCAATTATCGCAAAGTCAAACAGCGTATCCATATTCCATACAAATCGTCACATATAAACGCCAATGCTAATTACTGAGCCATATTCATCGTGTCGACATTCACATTTAACTATAGAGGCAACAGACATGCGGACAGCCTTATTGCTATCATCACAAAGGCTATTTCCGTCCGTCAAAGCCGGTGAAGTTGACGGTCGCCCGCCATATTCGTCGGGGATTCGGAAAACGGTGTCGGCGAAACGGTAGGCTCGCATTCTTATTGGTTCTTTTGTTTACTGTTTTGTTAGGGTTAGGAAAGGTGGCCTAGATTTGAACCTTTATCCCTTTTTCTACTTTTCTTACTCTGCAGCTACCTTTTTATTGTTACGGATGGGAAATCATCACATGGCTTCTTCCACTCTAAGTGGAGCGGAAGAGAGTGTCAGACTCTTACTGACTAAAAACCATCCGTGTTCCTGTGTGTGTTTGTTGTCCTTTGCGTTTCTGAGCCGCGGTGATTCTTTTGAACAAATTTGGCAATCCTGGCAGGAAAAGTGGCCTAGATTTTACTTCATTTACTCTACTTTAGTGCTATTTCACTCAATCCCTCAATCCTCAATCTTTTTGCCTCTATTTTAGCTTAATTTTCAGTTGGACACTTTTTTGGCTTCTGTTCGGCTAAACCTATTTAATAAAGCTTATAATTACATTAATTATCATAACATACCATCACGCCTGTCTTCCCCGAAGGGCTAGCCAGAAGAGGTCCAATAGAGGTGTACCGATGTAACCGCACAGTTCGCCGGTATGTTTAGGTCCCATGTAATAGGGGGCGAGCCTATTGCCATTAACCGGGCACTAATCCTAACTCCAAGCTATTACTGAGAATTTCATATAAAAAACCCAACAACACTTTACTTGACCTGGGAATTAAACTCAAGACCTCTAGCGTAGCAGTCGCGCTTAGAACCACTAGGCTACCTATCGAGGTAGTTCTGAATAAACAATTATCACTAATGGTATGATATCCAGTAAATGGTACTTAAGTAATTTGCAAACGTCACTAACCATACAAAACTAGTATACAAACAATTAATTAGAGTACTACGCAAATTATAGATGCCATATAACAGGGATGGCGAACCGACGACACAAGTGGCAGTGGTGGCACGCTACAGAATAATTCGGGCACGGAAATAATTCGCAAATGTATTTGATCTAATCAAATTGCAAATGTAGGAAAAACACTAGCCTTTTTTTTATTTAAACTATATCATCTGCTTAACCTTTTCCCAACTATGTTGGGGTCGGCTTCCAGTCTAACCGGGTGCAGCTGAACACCAGTGATCGGAGATTTATCGAAACTATAATAAAGAGAAAAGATTTTAATTGTATGTGTATGTTACAGTGAAAACCCGTTTTTAGTTATAACGCGGTTTTTCTAGTTAAATTAGTTTACATGAATTGTTTTTGTTAAA
This sequence comes from Caradrina clavipalpis, assembly GCA_932526535.1. Taxonomy (NCBI): domain Eukaryota; kingdom Metazoa; phylum Arthropoda; class Insecta; order Lepidoptera; family Noctuidae; genus Caradrina; species Caradrina clavipalpis. Next base: position 15,395,410 of record OW052091.1, on the reverse strand, counting down.
ATAATTCTTGTTATAACTAGAATTATATTAACAGTGGGCTAACAAACATTGTTTTATATTGCATACATTTTCTTGTGGGTGTACATTGGTACACCTCTGCCTAACCCCTCGGGGAATGCAGGCATGGTGATTGTGGTTATCTTGCCTAGCCAAGTAGCAGAACGTAGTGCTGCCGTACTTATAACCACAAGGCCAACGAAAAAGCAGAACATATAATTCCGATAGTATTTTTCTACTAATTTACAGTCAATTATCTTGTATACCGAAGGCTATTATGCTGAAAAGTATCGGAAATACGCTATAACAAATGTCAAACGATAACTATCTATTGTGAACATTTTGCTATTCATGTTCCTTTGTCACTCGCACAGCTACAAATTATGTAGTTGTTAGTGTTTATGTAATTATGTAGTACTAGCTTCTGCCTTCGACTTCGTCCGCATTAAATTTAATTTGTCGTCTCACGGGAACTGTACGTTTTTCCGGGATAAAAAGTATCCTTTGTGTTATTTCAGTCTACAATCCATCTCAGTGTCCAATTTCATCCAGATCCTTTCAGCCGCGTAAACGTGATATAATAACAAACATCCATCCATTTATCTATCCGTCCATCCTCACAATCTTTCACATTTATTGTATTAGTAGAAACGATTAGTAGGATATGACTTGCAAACCGCCCCAGCTTCGCCCGGGTGCAACTTTCCGACTTTGCTAGTGGTTTTTCCAATAAAAAATCGTTTATACGGCCTTGCCCGGAAAATTACGCACACAACAAAAAATAATCAGCCAGATCGGTCCAGCCGTTCCCGAGTTTTGCGCTTAAAAACACATTTAGTCTTTAATTTTATTTATTTAGATGATTAGTTATGTGTTAGATACCCACTAGAATACATGAGAATTTAACGATTAGTAGAAATACATGGTGAAGAACAATGGTGTAGGTAATGATCCATACTTCGCATAATAAATCAGAACTATGACTTCAGGGTTGGACCTATGGTCTAAGTTGTTCATTATGATGAACGCAATTACCTACCTTGGTCAAGGTCAAATCATTTATTTAAATTATCCCACATTAAAAGGCTCTTGAACGACATATACAAAAAAATGAAAATTGATTCTTGTTGCTTCCTAATAATAGACAGTTTTGTTAAGAGAAAAATGGACAAGATACTTAGGAACATCAAGACTAGTTGAATCTGCCAAATATATTCCAGATTTCTAGATTTAGCTCTCCACACAGTTCCGGACTCCGGAAGGCGAGGTTCCGGACGCCACAGAGTCCGGACACTCATTAAAACTTTCAACAAAATGTATGCAGAACCCAGGGCGAAGGCTGCGGGTTCCGAAAAACCCTGACCTTGAACTACAACGGATGAACGTGATAAATAATAAAAATTAAGTTAAAATTTATTAAATTAAGTTAGTCTGCATATAAGAAACAATTATTTTTATATGTATGTAAATATAAACTTCTCGAAACTGCGGGTGCTTCGGCTGCGTCAAAGTGCATATAGGGTGATTGCGCCGGTTAGCGACCAGTTAGCTGGGTTGCCCACTTAAGATGAGAAAAAAAAAAGTTGTTTACACGCAAAATAGTATATGTTAATGTGAATTTGTCCCAAATATAATGTGTAATGTAATTCTCCTGGCCGTTTCCGGCCACGGCGGCTAACCTTAATGCAGACTAGCCAGCCACGTACGCAGGAGATATTATAGTGCACAAGCATGTGCGCAAACACAGGTGCACTCCCTCTTCTCTAACTCTCGTAGCCCGATGGGACGGCAATCCGACATGACCGGAGAGAGATCAGGTGCAGGACCAACGGCTTTACATGCTTTCCGAGGCACGGGGGTGTCACACCACCAACTTCCAAACTCCGGGCTGCTACTGAGAAATTCCTAATGGAAAAACCCAATAACACTTTTTGCCCGACCTGGGAATCGAACCCGGGACCCCTTGCTCAGCAGTCGCGCTTGCGACCACGAGACCAACGGGGCAGTCGATAAATAAATGTAATAATAAATATAATGTAGTTTGGATACAAAAACATAAAATAAAATACATTCATACAAAAATATTTATAAAATGCTGAAAAAGTGAAAATATTGCGAAAACGTCGGTTTACGACCATTTTTATCAGTTTATGACCACCAGTGAGCTGGTTTGCGACCGCTATTATAATATGGAAAATATGCCAATAAAAGAATTATAATCGCTTTAAAATTATTTTTTGCCTTTTCATAAAAATAAAAATGGTAATCATTCGGTGTAATGTTTTCTTATAATTAAAAATTAACAATATTACATTTTGTAGAGACTTAGTCACTAGTTGTAATAGAATCGACAATCATTGGTCAAACAATATCCTTAATATGTAGTATAACATTTAAAAATACCAGGAGCCACTGTCCTGGTACTTCGTTTATATTAAGCGTGAGTCATTACGTGTCAGATCTTGCCTAGCGCTTATTATATCTTCATCAGGAAATGGTAAAATCTCCTTAAACGTGTTTTATATAATGGGCTCTGGTAGCAACTTGTTCGAAATACGTATCTGATCATTCGTGACGCTCGCTACTTCGGGATGACTAGGCTTTTGAAGAACGTGTGGCGAGACGGAATGAACGTCTGCTGTGGCAATGATAGAATGAGATTCTGCTGAATTATTTTCAATATTAGATGTGGTTATTTCTTCAGCTCTGTTTTTATCATTTGTGCACGACAAAACGTCACTGATGTTAGTCAAAATCGGCAATGATGGATCAGTTACTGAAACACCCTCAACAGAATATTCCATTTGAAGTGGTGTGGACTGATCAACTGAATTGTCTGATATCTTCAGAATCGGTTTTGTGATTACCAGTCTTTGTTTTTAATTTACGCAGTTCTTTCAAAATAACACTTATATTAATCTTTTTTTGTTTTAGCACTGGTCTCAGATGCTTTAGTACCTTTCTTGTACTAGCAAGATCCGCATTCGTTATGTCATTTGACAGATGCCTCGGTCCTTTGTGAACATTCTCGAGGGTATTTTGTACACATTTACTGTAATCCACAGCATCGGGATTAAACGGATACAGTCCACATTTTCTGAATCCGTTTTTTATATTTGTGGTCATGTTCGTGTCTTCCAGCGTGTCACGGAACAGCTGACAAAAGTTGGTTTTGTTAACGCATGAATTTACGTTTTCTGGTTTCGATAGAAATTTTCTGACGACCGCTTCCCATGAAGACTTTAGTGGAGCAAAAACGCTTACGTCTGCTGGCTGTAGAATATGGGTGGTGTTTGGGGGTAGAGCATACAACATTATGCCAAGCTTTTCGCACATGGCACTCAAGACCAGTGACATATGCGACTTGTGACCATCGATTAGTAGTAATATAGGTTTTTTTATACTGTTGCGGTCCACCCAACTATTAAAATCGTTTGTTATATATTCAAAAAATACATCCGAACGCATCAATCCACTTTCAGACTTGCCAAGACACCATTCTTCGGGCATACTCTCTACAACGGCTCGTGGTGGACGTATATAGGGAAAAACAATAAGCGGCGGACTTACTTGGCCACTGGCGTTGAAGGTGATCAGAACTGTTAAGTTATCCTTTTCATTTCCCGCTTTGATCTGGTATAAATTTCGGTATCCCTTCGGCGCTAAGACCTTTCCGGTTTTTGGACACATAGAGAAGCCACTTTCATCACCATTAAATATACGCTCTGGGCATTCTAATATATCTAGATTATTAGTTTGTTTCAAGAACTCTTTCAAATCATTGAACCAAACGCGTATGGCTTCTTCAGTTACTCTCGCTCTGGCTTTATTAATTCCTTCGGCAGCACGGCATGATACATCAGGATGGCGTTTTAGGAAATTTGAGTACCAGGTTTGTCCCGGACGATCATCCTTAAAAGGATTCTTTTTTCTGTTATCTTTAACTATTTTCTGCACTGTGTCCAACAGCTCCTGTTTCTTGACCGGGAATCCACATTTTGCTATGTCCAAAAGCCACTCTTTAATTTGTTTCTCGCCGTCTATACTCAAAACAGGATCTGGTCCTCTTGTCTCGATTGTATCACACCTTTTCCCACTAAGGCGATCTTGTATCGTGGTCCTTGGGATCTGATACAGTCTACATGTTTCTCTTATTCCCTTCCCTTGTTTTCGGATATCATCGAGAGCTTTTTTTAATGTTTCTTCTGTGTACTGGACAGTCTTTTTCTTTTTTTTTGTTGACCGCAAATTATTTGGGAGCTCCATCTAAAAAAAAAAAAAAAATATAAGTAAGTAAGTAAGTAGTTTGCTTTTTATGACTAAATTTTGTTTTAAACTGAAAAATAGTAATATGTATTTAGTTTTTGACAGATTAGGTACCTACCTGCAACAAATAATTATGAAAAGGACATTTCAATAACCAACGAAATTAAAAAAAAAAATCAGACGTGGTTGCAAACTCAATGAACTTTCATACTTATTTCTGTAAGCGGCCGTTATTTCTCTCATACTAAATTATGTTGGCCGGAAACCAATGTCTTTATTTCTCTTAAGTACTTTGGTTTACGACCAGCAGTTTAGCGCCAAACTTTGTAGGTAAATTAAACAAACTTCTTACAAAGAAACTGGTTGGTCGCTTACCAAAGAACTACAAGGAAAACCTTTTACAATACTGCATTCAAAATTGTGCCAGTCCTTTATGAAGCATTAGGATCATATTAATCAAAACAAAATAATGCTGATCTCGTCGGTTTGCGACCATGTGGTCGCTATCTAACGTTTTTCATAAATAAGCATTTCGGTTACCGACCACTTGATTTTATCTTAATAATAAGTTTAAAAAAAGCAAAATACAACTAAATTAACCCATACTTATCGATTGTACAATTTAACACTGGTGTGTAAAACATGAAATAAGTATTAAAACTTACCTTTGAGCACCGCGCGCCGTTTTAGTTCTTTTTCAAACTCGCGGTACGTCCACTCACCACGGAATCAAGACGCGCACTGAGCAATATTTTATCGCTTCTGGGTTAACCCATTTGTTTCAAACTTTGCAAATTCTTTTTTCATATTCATTTATAAAGCACGTTAGATTTATTTTTTATGTAGGTATGTTACCTCTACAAATACTATTTTCTTGATTTAAAGAAACTTAGTCCGTCAAATGGTCGCCTACTGAAGGTGGTCGCGAAACCGGCGAAACAACCCTATTATCCCACGAGAACTGTACATTTTTCCAGGATAAAAAGTACCCTATTTATATGCTATTCCAAAGTATAGTTTTTCTCTATGCCAAATTTTATCCAGATTCGTTCAGTGGTTTTGGCGTGATTGAGTAACAAACATCCATCCATCCATCCATCCATCCATCCATCCATCCATCCATCCATCCATCCATCCATCCATCCATCCATCCATCCATCCATCCATCCATCCATCCCTTCATCCACATTTTCGCATTTGTACCTAACAGCATTAAGTTTGTACAGCGATACAGAACCCTTTGTGTGCGATTCTAACCCGCACTTGACCTGTGTTTGCGGATTCAGATACTTCTATTAAGTATATTTAGCATTTAGTTATTTATGAAACAAAGAAAATGGTAGATAAGTAGGTACTTACTGTACAGCTGCCGTGGTTTAGTCATCAGTGTGTCATGTGAGCTTATCTACGGGTGCACTCAAAGTTCAGAATATTGATTTACATTGAACTAACCGACTCTGTTTTATTAAACTGCTTTGAAAACATTATAACCTTTTGCCAAATAAAATATGCTTGTAAATGAAGTAATGGCAGGGTTTTCTTATTATTTTTTTTAAGACTTGTGAAAATTAAATACGTAAATGTGTTATTATTTTATTTACAAATTACTTTTTAAACATTGTGCCTAAAATAATCACCTATTTTTCACGTTGACTATACCTATAGTTGTGCTGACCGCTCCACGTCTGACAAGTGGCTTTGTGACTAACATGTGGAGCCGGGTTTACTCATAATACCAGCCTGTTATTGACCCACTGCAGGGCAAACGCCTGTCCTCATACAGACAAGACACGAGCATTGATCACACCTTTTGCTCAAGTCGGATTGGCGATTTCAAATTATTCATAAGTACAGGTTTCCTCAATATGTTTTTCCTTGACCGATGTCTGTGATATCCAAGATAAACGAAAGTGGCTCTTGTTTCTTCATCATACCAGCCGAACGACGTCCACTGCTGGACATAGGCCTCCCCTAAAGATAGCCACTATGACTGGTCCTGCGCTGCCAACATCCAACGATTAGCCACAATGACTGGTCCTGCGCTGCCAACATCCAACGATTTCAGAGTTTTCTTACAGTAATCTATTCTGTCTTCAAAAAAAATTCGCGATACAACAAAATCCGCGATTATTCATCCACCCATGACGTAAACCGCCGAACTCTTATGTAAACTTTAACATTAGTTTTAACAGAACAATGAAACACGTTCACAGGTCAACGTTTCGTCCCAGACATTATTTACATAATGTGACATAATATTATCTCGAATGATTTCATCTTTGCAGACGAAAATTTCGGTATTTTCTGGTATTCCGACGATAGCGATTCGCTCATTGTTTAAATGTTACTTTAAATATTATCTTTTGATGTACCTGCCGTTCTACATCTTGGTATCTTGTTGAAAGTATTAAATAATAAATTCATGACATTTTGGACTGGAAAAATCCAAGTTTGTCGACGGTGAAATAATTTTCCAGTGTTGTGTAAAACAAAGAAGGACTAGAACAATATAATTCGCTTAAGATACAAAAATACAAGAAACCTTATGACCTTTTACCATTGTTTTAAAACTTGACTTTAAACCCCCAGATTTTTTTATCTAGCCTATTATGTCGCGCTGCTGGGCAAAGGCCTCCTCTCCAAATATTCTTGTCTTGCATCACCTCGAACCAGCCCTCTCGGTGCGAGTCTAGGTCATCTCGTCCAACTCTTTCTGGGCCGGCTTCGGCGACGTCGACCATCCTCAGGCACTCTCCCATTGCGTGGAGACTTTTGACCCGCCCAATACCATTTGAACCTCGCAACCTGTTCCCGAGAGTTAACATTATTTTTAAATAACATAAGAAAATGTTATCACTAGGGCGTATCTACAAACATGTACTGAATCCATCCAACTACTCCTAATCAACAATCAAATCATCCCTGTCTATCTTCCTAAAAACAAATATTTCCATCTGTTTCCAGCGTTCCTGCTATGCAGTCGACCGCTGATCGTCGTGAACGTACACTTCAAAGAGAAGCTGGATGCCAGTGACGTCACCACTCTGAGGAGTATAGCGGACCTCGCGGTCGCCAGCAGCATGGAGCTGGTCTTCATCGGGGAGTTCCGGACCAGGAGTAATGTGCAAAGTGAGTAATGAAGTTTTTGAAACATGCGGCATAACGATATCTAACTTTATAAAAATTGCATCGGTAGCCTAGTGGTCCTAAGCGCGACTGCTACGCTAGAGGTGTTGGGTTCGATTCCTAGGTCGAGCAAAGTGTTATTGAGTCTGTCTAAGAAATTCTTAGTAGCAGCTCGGAGTTAGGATTTGTGCCCGGTTAATGGCAATGTGCTTGCCCTCTATTACATGGACCTTAACATACCGACGAGCTTTGGGGGTAAATTGGTACACCTCTGCCTTACCCTTCTGGGAATACAGGCGTGATCATATGTATGTAAGAACTGTTATGTTAAGATACCTACTAATCATATTCCATGAAAAACCATCTCTAAAAGTAAATAAGAAGTCAAGTTTGGTTCAGAGATGTGGCAGCTATAAATGCTATTATATGCGGTTTTTATCAATAGATAAAGTGTTTCAAGGGAAAGGTTTATACGTATACAACATAACGCTTTTTATTAAAAAAAAATTAAAGATGGTAAAATCATCACATGTCCCCCCCCGTCCTGGGCGGGGTGGGAGGGAGTGTCAGACTTTTACTGACTAAAAACCATCTATGTTCCTTCTTGTGCCCTTTGCGTTCCGGGGGCGCGGTATCTCTTTCGAACAACCCGCAGATACAACATAACGCTACGATCAAGGGGAGTGGAGCAGAAACCAAAGACGTATCTAATCTAAACGTGGGGTACACCGAGGGGTAGGTAACTAGTAAGAAAATTAACACAAAATTTTCCCATACAAAGTAAGTAAGCGTTACAACAACATGGAATGCTTCCACGGGCGACAATTGTGTCACTCAAATATTTATAACGTCAAGGGCGTTACCGTGGTGATAATTTGTACTTTCACACTACAACCTGATAACAAAAGTGTTTTTATTTTAATACTACGTAATTTCTATTTTTTTTTTTAGTCATTTAAAGCTATTTACATATACTAAATTATAGATACTTTATCATCATCGTATCAGCCGCACGTCCACTGCTGCAGTGTGATTCTCTAAGCCTCACTTCGTAATCCGAAAGCTAAATCCGCTGTGAGATTACAAAATGGTATTCTGTTAAACACGATCACGCCCGGCGACGTCACCACGGCGAACAAATACTAAACCAATGACAGGTTGGTTCGTTATCGAAGTGAGCGCGATCACTTTAGTGAGACTCGTTTTCGAGTTTGCATTTTAGAGAATCGCACTGTTCCAATAAGGACCGGTTATAAGCTGCGTGAGTGCATACTGCAGAGAAATTGTTATTCGCACAATATGTGATTAAAAGTAAATTAAAACTTCAAACCAAAAGGACCCTTCTCTTCCTTTTTCTACCCTTCTTCTTCTTTCTTTTTTCTTTTTCTTTCAAACTAGCTTCTGCCCGCGACTTCGCGTAGACGTCAACCATAAAACATAGGATAATAATATGCTACGTGGCAATACTGTAGCTTTCAGTCAGTGAAAGATTTTTTGTATTCTGACCAGTAGTTTCAGAGATTACCTCTGACAAACACACAAACATTTTTGCCTCTTTACCTATAATATTAATTAAGATTTAATCCAAGCATAATAAGCAACACATGACCTTTTAAAATACATTGTTTCGTTATCTATATCCGCCATAACAACAAGAATCTTAAGAAAAAAATGTTAATGATAAAAACAATAGGATTATACTGATAAGCAACATTGTATATTATCGTTCATACAAGTTCATTATTATGATGAATGTTTTTTATCAACGCACTAGTTTCTGCTTGCAGAATTTTTTTTTCACCCGCGTTTGGATACGTTTTTGGTCATTGCTCCGCTCCCGTGAGTCGTAGCATGATGTTATATAGCCTATATTATTCTAACCATTTTAGATAATATGTATGCGGAAATTGTGCGTATTTTCTGTGAAGGTGCAATTGCCAGTAACTGTAAGAACGGAATACAGTGCAAAAAACGTTATATAACTGGCTGGAATAAGCATGTGAAGGACGCACACGGTCAGGCTCGGCTTGATTTTCAAACCTGGACGTTGTTTGGTAGGCCGAAAAATGGTGATTTGTATGAAAAAATGGTGAAAAGTAGAAGGATTTTTAAAAATAAATTAAAATGGTGTCAAAATAATAAGGACCAAATAAAAATGAACATCATTGCAAGTCATCACGGCGCAAAAAATTTTGGTAGTTTTTGGAAAGCTACGAACAGGTTGAATCCCAGGTCGGGTCTGCCTGTGAGTGTTGAGGGCCTTAGTGATCCTAATGATATCGCCAACCTATTCAGCAGAGCCTTTAGGGTTGAGTCTCCCCTAGGTACGTCATCTGGCGAGCCGGAACTGGTGGGGGGGTCCGAAGACATGCCTATAAGGTTTGCGGCCAGGGAGGTAGCTACTGTCATACGCAACTTAAAGAGAGGCAAGTCGCCGGGTCATGACAGCCTAAGTATAGAGCATTTGCTATATGCTGGTAAACACTTACCGCGAGTGCTAGCAATGTTTTATAGCCTGTGCCTGAGTCACTCGTATCTTCCAGCTGATTTACTCAAAACTATTGTTGTGCCCATTGTTAAAAATAAGACTGGAGATGCGAGTGACAAAAGCAACTACAGGCCTATATCCCTGGCTACCATCATTGCAAAAGTGTTGGACAGTCTGATTGATCAGCAGCTGGACAAACACTTAACACTCCACGACGCCCAATTTGGGTTTAAGCCACATTTATCCACAGAAACAGCTATAGTATGCCTGAAACAGACTGTTCAATACTATACAAGTAGGAAAACACCTGTATATGCATGTTTTCTGGACCTCTCCAAGGCTTTAGGCGTTAAAATTAAAGCGCGTGATATTGTGAGCGCCGAGCGTGTCGGAGGTAGGCGCATTAACGCAACGCAAGCGACAGCGCCGGTGGAGACCCGCCCGCGCTTCCTCATCGTGCGCCTCGCGCGCCGCCACCTGCGAGACGAGCTGCTGGAGGGTGCACGAGTACGTCGCGGCATGACAACTGCTGACCTGGACATGCCAGGCCCGGCGACGAGATTTTACGTCAACGAGCGCCTTACTAAGCTGAATCGCGAGTTATTTCGGAGCGCTCGCGAGGCCGGCAGTCGCCTCGGTTGGCAATTTGTATGGGCGAAACGGGGACGCATTCTTGCCCGATACAAACCCGGGGACTCCGCTTGCCCTATCCGCTGTGAGGATGACATTCAGCGCATCTTCGGTACGACGGTGGCGGAACCAGCGGCACAGGGTAGCGGCATCAATAATACCCAGTACTTTTAAACCTAACCATTTTTGTTTCAATTTAAAAACAATCATTTTTTTAGTTAAGGCCATATTGATGTTCATAATTAGATCAGTTAAACTGTTTTCCTCAAAACTTTTGTTCTTGTTTAGTTATAAGTTTTATGTACTCAGTTTTATACTGATAAGCGTGTGCCTCGCGGCGCACGCCGTTGAATCGTACGTAAACCAGTTTTATAACATAACACATCTATTCCTTCTTTATCTAATTTTCTTCATTACACTATTACTATTTACAAACAACATATTAAAATCTTTGCGCTCGTCTTTGAATAACATTAAACATTTACACTTTGTACTATACAGTATTTACACATTTACAATTGCACTAACATTAGTAAAAACCGCAATTAATGAACATGCACTTATAATAATGATATTGTTAAATGACGAAATACTTATATACTATTACCATGATGACTAAAAGTGACAAATTTTTTAAAGTTGGTTTTCTTAATGCGGGATCATTAGGTACGGGACATGATGATTTTATTGGTGCACTTGAAAGGCACTGCTTTGATATTATGGCCATCAACGAAACTTGGTTACGACCCGGGGAGGAGGGGCGCGCCCCGGTGGTGCCGGGCTATCGTCTCCGTCACACGCCGCGGCCGGCTAGTGTGCGGTCGGGACGTGGTGGGGGCGTTGGCTTTTATCTACGTCGTGGACTGAGCGCGCGTACTTGGACTGGCGCCGTTGATCCCAGGTTCGAATCGGTTGAACAAATGTGGCTAACGGTTTCGTTGAACGCCAAAAAGATTGCAATCGGTACAGCTTATCGGCCACCATGGCTTGACCTTGTCGTTTTCTTGGATGCCATAACGGAAACTGTTAGCACTTTAGGAAACTGTGACCACTATATTTTACTCGGCGATTTTAATGTTAATTTGTTGGACACTACCGGGATCAACACAAAAAGAATAAATGAGTTTTTGAATTGCCTTAGTCTTACACAGTTGATCACAACTCCTACCCACTTTACAGTGTCGAGCGAGACTCTCATTGACGTATTGTGCACTGACCTAAGTGCGAAATATACAGCGGTGGAACCTCTTGGTACAATTCATGGTCATTCTATTATAGTTAGTGAATTTCATATAAAACGGAACAAGTTTAAACCATATGTTGTAAAATTTAGGCCACTTAAAAATGTTTGTGCGGTTGACTTTAATATGGACTTACAGCTCCTAAACCTAGCATCTATTTCTATGCTCGGCGATGTTAATGACATGGTACATACCTTTAACTTTTACATAATTTCCCTGTTTGATGTTCATGCACCAATCAAAACATGTACTATAAAAGAAAAATCGTACCCTTGGATAACAGATACTATTAAACTCATGATGCGACTGCGGGACAATGCACTAAATAATTATAGGGAAACGAAAAACGATACAAAGAAAGCATATTATAAGGAATTAAAGTCCCTGGTGATAAGATCTTTATACAGCGAAAAAGTTGCGTATTTCAGGCATAATATAAACAATAAAATAAAAAACCCAAAACTGTTATGGAAAAATCTTAAAAATACCTTATCGTCAACTAAACCAAGACAAGACCTTCCGTCGCACTTTATTGACCCAGACTTAATTAATAACACCTTTTTGAACGTCCCTTGTAGCAACGTAGCTAACATTCCACTAATGACTTATTTTGACAGTCATAAGTATGGTAATGCAACTTTTACAATCACGCCCGTAGAACAGAGCGATGTCTCTCGTATCATCTCCAATATTAAAACTAACGCTGAGGGCTTCGATAATATTACTTTGGACATGCTGACTATGACACTGCCATATACTTTAACCACCATTACAGATATTATAAATTGTTCGATAATGTCATCAACGTTCCCTGACCAATGGAAAATTGCTTCCGTTAGACCTTTACCAAAAAATTCAAACCCTGTGGAAATTAAAGACCTACGGCCAATAAGCATCCTGCCATGTTTATCTAAAGTATTGGAAAAGGTCGTGAGCCAGCAACTTACAATTTTTTTGGAACAAAACAACGTGTTACCCGACTTACAATCTGGTTTCAGAAAGCAGCGCAGCACCTCCACGGCTTTAATAGATGTGACAGATAATATATTAGCAGCCCAAGATAAAGGAATGTGTTCTGTACTGGTCTTACTTGACTTTTCTAGGGCATTTGACGCAATTAATATTCCGTTATTGCTGTCTAAGCTAAATTATTACGGGTTTGACCCTGGTGCTACACAATGGTTCCACAGTTACCTTAGTAATAGGAGGCAACTGGTGGAATTACGTTTGGGTGATGGTACTGTCCTTACGTCGGCTCTTACTTCTATTGACAGAGGAGTACCGCAGGGTTCTATATTGGGCCCAATCCTGTTTATTTTGTACTGTGCAGACATAATTAAGTGCCTACAAAATTGCAAGTATCACATATACGCCGACGATGTTCAAGTCTATATATCCTTTAGGCCGGATGAACACGAACGAGCTATTAGGGATCTCAACGATGACCTAAATAGAATCGCAGCCTGGTCTGAAGAGAACTGCCTAGCACTTAACCCAATCAAGTCAAAATATATGGTGTGTGGCACTAGGCGGCAGCTTGGTAGACTTCCCGAAACTCTTGACTTGACACTAATGGGTAAACCAATAGACAGAGTGTATGAAGCGCGAAACCTTGGTCTCATTATGGACAGTGACCTTCGTTTTGAGAAACACGTTGCTGACTCAGTGCGTAGCTGTTTTTACCGCTTGAAAGTTCTGTACAGCATGCGGCCTTTCCTATCCGAAGCACTACGCGAGCAGCTTGTCGAGTCCCTTGTTTTGTCCAGGCTCAACTACGCGGACACAGTATACGGCCCGCGGATACTAGCTCGTACTGATCGGCTCATTCAAAGGGTTCAAAACGCTTGTGCTCGTTTTTGTTATAAGATACCGCCCAGAAGCCATGTAACACCATTCCTTAATAAACACTTTGCACTTAAAATGAAGTCAAGACGCAAGTTACACCTGGCCTGCCTTTTATTCGGTGTAATCAAATACCAAAAACCTGACTATCTTTATGACAAGCTTAGTTGGATCACTGGTAGGCGCGAGTGCGAAAGAAGGCTATGTTCGCAACAACTGTCAACACACTCTCACAGTACTGCAGCTTTTAGAGGCAGCTTCCGGTATGCGGCATCTAAAGTGTGGAATAATCTGCCACCACCTATTAGATCAGTCACCACGATCGGCACATTTAGAAGTCGCTTACGGCGGTACTTGATAGAAGCGCAACGGGAACTTGATATAGTCAATGTTAATATCTCTATTATATAGGTTTAAGTTCACTCCACACAAATACATCAAATGACATTTCACCCGACTGCCTACAGCGTGCTGTTGATATTATATATTTATAATATTATTAATTTATATTATTTTTATTATATATTTTATTATTATATTTTATGCAAGGATTAACAATTCGTCGGCATTTAGATTCATAATTGTATTCACTTGTTTTACTTTTGACTTATCACTGCGTTTTATTTATTTATTTTAAACTTTATGCAACAAAAAGTACAAAGGCGGACTTAACAACACGCAACACACACACTTGGCGGAGTTTTGCAACTGTTAGGACTTTGTACATACACATGTGTAATGATATAAACTTAGTCACACATTACCTTCACTACAATTTAGTACACGCTTCCTTTTATTTTATTTATATATCTACCCCCTTTTCAGCTACTTTCTTTCTTTATTTTTTTATTGATTATGTATCTACCTACATTTTTAATGTTTATGATAAAGCTGGTTTACATCCGTAGCACGTCATGCACAAAGGTCCAGCTGAAAACCAGCGTCAGGCCCAAGTGGTCTGGCATTTATGCTGAACTGGGCCTGTTTGGCGCAGCCGTGAGGCACACAGTTATGTAGTTTTCTTTTTTTTCTTTTATATTAAATAACCTTTTTTTTGTTAGTATATCTGTGTGCACATGGTTTGTGTCAATAAACTTTTTTCTTTCTTTTTTTCTTTCTTTCTTTCGACCTCGTATCTTATGACTGCTTATGGAAGAAACTGTCAAATATCGAGAATCTCCCAAGCGATATCATTAGGATGCTTAAGTATTGGTATAAAAACCAATACAATTATGTAAAGTGGGCGGGTGTCCTGTCGGATGCATACGGGTTGGAGTGTGGTGTGAGGCAGGGAGGAATCAGCTCACCCAAGCTTTTCAACCTGTATGTAAACGAGCTGATCTGTGAGCTCAGCAATACCAATATCGGGTGCTCCATTGACGGGCACTGCGTCAATAACATCAGCTACGCGGATGATATGGTATTGCTGAGCCCATCGATCAGTGCACTTAGGCGGCTTCTTCGCATCTGTGAGGACTATGCGGTGGCTCACGGCCTTAGGTACAATGCGACCAAGAGCGAGTTACTTATTTTCAAAGCTGATAACAAATGTTATGATACTGTCCCGCCAGTCACCTTGGGGGGTGCTCAGATTTCCAGGGTGACGAAGTTCAAGTACCTGGGGCATTGGGTCACCGATAGTCTGTCCGACGATGTCGACGTGGAGAGGGAACGCAGAGCATTGGCAGTTCGATGTAACATGCTGGCTCGTAGGTTTGCACGTTGTACTAGAGAGGTGAAAATTACGCTCTTTAGAGCGTATTGCCAATCTATGTACACGTGTGCCCTATGGGTCAGCTATACAAAAAGCTCGTACAATGCTCTGCGAGTCCAATATAATAACGCCTTCAGAGTTATGTTGGGGCTGCCGCGCTTTTGCAGTGCATCGGGGATGTTTGCAGAGAATGGAGTGTCAGATT
Organism: Caradrina clavipalpis; assembly: GCA_932526535.1. Classification (NCBI taxonomy): domain Eukaryota; kingdom Metazoa; phylum Arthropoda; class Insecta; order Lepidoptera; family Noctuidae; genus Caradrina; species Caradrina clavipalpis. The sequence continues at coordinate 15,379,901 of OW052091.1, read as the reverse complement.
TTTACGCACTGATGCGGACACGAATAGCATCCCTGATGCGGCGAGTGCGCGACAGCTCCAACAGCTTGGTGGCCATAGTAGCCGACAGGATGGACAGCCCAATGATGTGGAAATGGATGACCACTCATTGTGCGTCCTTCCAGTATATAAAATAGTGTGTTTTTACGTATGTTTATGTTTTGTTTTTAATTAAAATTGTAATTATGTTTGTTTATGTATGGATTAAGGTCTGAAATAAATGTATTATTATTATTATTATTATTATTAATCTGGCTACAATATACAAAAAGAATTTTCCCAATCCGACTGGCAGTTCCAGAGTATATCGCAGATAAACAAACAGACAAACAAACAAAAACTTTTTAGCTTTATTAAATTAGTATAGATTAGGAATTAGGATACAGCTGTGAACTATATTACGTCATTGCGTCTATGTTCGAATTACACGTGCGCACGCGGTGAAAATCTTCATGCCATTCTTTGCACTATTTTGAGTAATTAGTATTTTTTCCGGTATCTTGACTCACTTTTGAAATAGTATTCTGCCCTTCCCTCGTTTGATGGAGGCTGGATTGCTATAATATGTACACCCACAGTTCGCGGGTATGTTTAGGTTCCATGTAATAGAGGGCGTGCCTTTTGCCATTAACCGGGCACAAATCGTAACTCCAAGAGAGCTAAGAATTTGATGGAAAACCCCATCAAGACTTTGCCCTACCTGGGAATGGAACCCAACACCCCTAGCGTAGCAGTAGCTCTTAGGACCACTAGGCTAACGTGGCAGTTAAATAAATAAACTTTAAAAAATAATCTCCCCTCGTTAGCGTGCCGGTGGCAATCTAAATTAAGTCGACGGAGAATTTAGCCTTGTTTGGCGCCATTAAAAGCGTAAGTAAGTAAAAGCCATTGACATTTGTAACGTGCAGACTTCAATGCCTCAGGATGTCAGCGTTAATTCTATGTACTGTTTCATTATTTACCAGTCTGTAAGAACCTTTTTTGTTTGTTTGTTCAAACAAAAATCTCTCTCTCTGAAACTAACAGTCTTATTAGAAAAAAAATTTTGGGTTATGATAGCCACATTCATAAGGAATAGTATAAGCTATAAAACATCGCGCTACAACACATGGGAGCGGAGCAGTAACCAAAGACACCCTCGTGAAAAAATCCAAGCGAACGTAGTCGTTGGAAGTAGCTAGTGTACCGATAACCTTGAATAGAAACATTTAAATTAGTGCACACGTTAACCTATAACGTGTGCACTAATTTAAATGTACCTATTTTTAAAATCTGTTACGTGCACAGAAATTATCTGTGGTTACGTCAGTAATTCTTGTATTACAAAGTCAAGAAGTAATGTCACATAGAAACCATGTCACTTTGAAATTTGTGTACCATTTTTAAGTAGGATTATTACGCAAAATAATGTTGCATACTTGCATAATGTTTTCAAAGAAATAACATACATACAAATTAAATCATTTATTTTTGCAAACATGGGTAAGTGGTACATCGATGTTTTCTTAAAAATATAGTTCTCCATGTTCTACCATCTCATGGGTACATACATACATACCATCACGCCTGTATTCCCCTAAGGGTTAGGCAGAGGTGTACCACCACAGTTCGCCAGTTTTAGGCCCCAGGTAATAGGGGGCGAACTTATTGCCATTTAACTGAACCGAAATAAAATTAACCAGTCTCACAAGTGCAGTTTTTAGGGCAATTTTTAGTTTTGAAATCATTTTAGCAAAAATAAATCGGGCTTCATTTTAAATATGACATCCGGAAATAATAAGAACACTAAAATAACAAGTTGTCTTTATATTTTAATGTAAGTTACGTAACTGCTTTTAAAGATTCCCCCTTTTATCTTAATATATATAAATCTCGTGTCACAATGTTTGTCCTCAATGGACTCCTAAATCACTTAACCGATTATAATAAAATTCGCACACCATGTGCAGTTCGATCCAACTTGAGAGATAGGATAGTTGAGAGGGTAGGGTAGGGGTAAGGTAGGGGTAGGGTTGGGTAGGGGTAGGGTAGGGCAGGGGTAGGGGTGGGGTAGGGGTAGGGTAGGGTAGGGGTAGGATACCACGCGAACGAAGTCGTGGCGGGTCAGCTAGTAAATTTATAAAACTCAGCACACGAAATCTGTAAAGTCCCACTTCACCATTAAAAAAGCACAAAAAGCGGGATATTCAATTTCAAGTTCAAAATCGAGATTTGTCAACGATGATCTCATGAACATCAACACAAAATCTGAATGTGATATTTTAATTAGCCTCGAGTTCAGTTGATGAATTTAACCTTCGGACATTTCATTCGACCACTCTTGATTAATAAGAGGAAAACCGCACAGATTGTACCTACATGTAGGTATTATTAACTGTTCCGTTGGTCTCGTGGTGGCAAGAACAACTGTTAAGCGTGGAGTCCTGGTCGATTCCCAGGTCGGGTAAAAAGTGTTATTGGGTATTTCCATAAGGAATTTCTCAGTAACCGCCCGAAATATGGAAATTTGTGGTGTGACACCTCGTGCCTCGGAAAGCATGTAAAGTAATTGGCCCTGCGCCTGGTCATTCCCCGGTTGTGTGGGGTTGCAGTTCCATAGGACTATGAGTTAGGGAAGAGGGAGTGAACCTGTGTTAGCTGCCCTGACCGAAATCGGTCTGGAGAATTTGAAGTTCCTCCTTAATTTTAATATTTACACGTTTTATCTTTTTCAGCATTCAAGACCTGCCAATCAGTATTGAGCGAAGACATAATTACCACAGTCGACGTCAAAGCTACGGGTCAAAGCAGCATCCTATGCCCTGGCATGCTAGACAGTACCAACTTCAACGGACATTCAGGTGCTATCAAAACAGGTTTAAGCCATCTAGCCATACCCCGAGGCTGGTCCTGGGGAGGCCCCGCGTCCCCTTTCTGCCCAATCTGGGCCGAAATTAAAGTCCCAGATTGACAAAAACATACAAATAAGTATGGCAATAACAAAAATCTAGCAAATTTTGTATCCTCGGCTGTTCTATTCCTTCTACAATGCCTTCTTGTGGTGTTATTGCAATTATATTTCAATTGAGGTTAGACGGCCATTTTGGAACGTCAAAGTTGGCGCCAATTTTACTGTCAATTTTAAGGTGTCAAAATGTATTTGTATGTATCCTATTTATGGTTTAAGAGATAGATTTTTAATAATACGTGATAACCCGATTATAAGGGCGTTCGGGATGTTTTAACGTGTTAGTGTGGATTTCATTTAATTGAGTGAGGAGGAACTAAAGATGGCGGTTTGACAGATCGGGTTTTTTTTTCAGTAAACGAATTTTTAATCAAGACTTGCTGTGTTTAAAGTATACCTATTGCAATAAAAACTACCTATGTGTGTACATTAGTAGTGTAGGACCAAAGTAATATAGTCCAATTTATCAATATTGCCTAACCAAAGCATTTTCCGGGCAATGTTAACATCTGTCAGCAAACGAATTATATATTTAATAATATTTTAATGTATTACCAGTTCAGCTAAGTATGTGTAATAAAAACATTTGTAATATATTTATGTAAATAAAACGTAGTCTTTGCGGGGCATAGACTGAAAGTGTGCTTTTTAATGTTAAGTAGGTAGAGTTAATAGGTTTTCTTAAATTATTGTTCAGAATTTCCGCAAAATATAATTGTAGTGGTTTTTTTTTGCAAGTATTTCTTTTACGCACTTTGAAACCGGTACAGTAATGGAATAATTATTTTCCACCATTATTCAAATAGTTATTTTATTTCAAACAAGCTTAGACAAAGGATATGAAGGTTAATTAGGCTCAGTTCTGCCAAAATACACTTACCCACAACAAAATGTACCTACTCACAATTGTAATGATATTTAAAATTATATGCTGATTAATTAAGCTTATGCTTAGAATAAAATTAATCAGCGTTAATTACAACTACGTTACGTTATTAACTTAATTATTTGAAGATTGTAGTTTAGTTGGTTTTGACAGAACTATTACAATATTTGATCCTGACACAGAAACTTAGATCACATAACCATTGCATTCCTTGTCTTGTGTGAGTTTTTATTGATAACTGGGTAGTAGGAAATAAATTGATAATGTACTCTTGACTGCTGTATTTCTATCGCTATAAATTAGTGATTGAATGTAACTAGAACATAAACGCTTTCTATGTAAAAAAAAAATGTATATTTTGTCATTAAATACTAAGAATTTAATAGATACCTAAATGAAGAAAAATCTACTTAATATTTTTGTATTTTGTGATTTTGATCTCGTAAAGTAAAAGAAAAAAAAATGGTAAGTAGATTCTTGAAATTGATAAAAAAAAAGTTTGATGCTTATTTTCTGCTGCTATCTTCTGAACGGCTGAACCAATTCTTGTGACACGTTTTCAAATAAAATATCATATACAGACGCCTTTACATCGAGCTATCCCATACTGTTAAATTTTCCCAATTGAATTTGAATCTTGTTCTTTTGAAATAAAGTTGAAAAACTAACAAAGAAAGAGAGTTTGGTGTAGGTTGATGTTCTGGCGTCTGAAACTTTTATTTATCTTTCCTAAAAATAATTATAGATAATGGATAATATTTTTGAAGTCATGAAATAGCAATGTTTTTGAACTATAATAATTATTGTTATTTTTTATTTTGGGTATTTAAGGGGTCCACTAAGCAAATGTTACTGTAACCAGAGATTCAACATTGTCTATGGTTTATCAATTTTGTGATAATAAATTAATATTATTTAATTTTGTGGTATTATCTGAATAGTTTGAAATGTTTATTACGTGGTGTAAATTATTGATGAATTATAAAATAAATTATTTAAATTATGATTGATTGGTTTATATACCTTCGTGCCCTTATCCCATGCTACTTTTTGTAACCACTTGGTGTCGGCGTAACACGTTTTATTCTTCCGTCTCGTCCTGTCAACCGTCATGGTACCACTGACTCCCTTCTCTTTCAAATAAATTACCACACAATCCATCCATATTTTTCTCTTCCTCCGGAATGGTACCGTGGCTTGACAAAAAAAAATTGTTTACTATGGTTATGTACACAGAACCTTTTTCAATCAACCTTCTTTTGAAACCTAACCTTGTACGCCCAAGGAGTTTCAATTCGTTTCTCTGATTCTCCATTTATAAAATATAAAAATCAAAAAGCTGTCAATTCTGTCATATTGACGGTACAAATCAAACCTTACCGAAGCTCTTGAGCTAGAAAACCATATTTGTAATACAATAATAAATATAACAAAATGCCGCACAAACAAAGCAGAATGGAGAGTATGCTCTTTGACTATGGAACTACAAACAGAACAGATTTTCGAAGGGGTGAAATCCTCCCTCCTTCTACGACTAAGTATAAGGAGAAGCCAGGATGTCTACATATCAGGCCTCTGCCACTTAAGGACCTGCACACGCTGAGCGATTGGAAGACGACGAGGGTACCGTTCAGTCTGATGCACAAACCTAAACCTATTGTTAGGACAGACCCAAATAAAGTGCAGGCACCTTTTGTAAGTATATAATATTTTATTTTGTGAATGGCAATGGCCGGGAGGGGACGCCTTAGAAAGATCTACCCTGACCTTATTGGTGAGGTTCTTCAGAAAGGTCAGGTGCGCAGTACTATTAAGCGGCGTGCTTGTATGACCAGGTGTATGAATGTGGACGAGGCGAAAGGAGTATGTCAGGATCGTAGCAGGTGGCGTTCCGTGGTTTCTGCCTACCCCCATCGGAAAAAGGCGTGGGTTTATGTATACGTACTCATATGTTTAATATTCTCCCAACCGAGTTTCAGCCACGGCGCGCGGCCAATCTCAGTGAAAACTAGCTAAGTAGGCAAGAGTTATTATAGTGTACGAGTGTGTGCGCACACAGGTGCACTCCCATGGGCCTTGTAATACGACCAAGGAGAGATCAGGCCCAGGGCTGACGGCTTTACTTGCTTTCCAAGCCACTGGGTGTCACACCACCAACTTCATTGGAAAAACTTATATCACTTTCTGCTGGTCCTGGGAATCGAGCAATCGCTTAGCATTGGTCCTGACCAATGCTAAGCAGGAGCACTTATGCGACTATGAAACCAATCGGTTCAGTCAGTATATATACAAGTGTCGTGAAGACTAGGGTTGAGCTGCCAGCCTCTTATAAATGAGGTTGTAGGTTCAAAACCGCGCAAGTACTAATGTGAGTTATCCAGTTCTTATGTACTTTCTAAGTTTCCTGGAATTCATTGTAATTCTAACTCTTAAATCGCCAATCCGCCTTGAGCGAGGGCAGTGATCAATGTTTATACCGTTACCGTATGAGAAGAGGCCTTTGCTGTGCAGTGGGATAATTTTAAAACTATCTATCTCCTAGGTGGAGCATCCAGACGCAGACAAGGCTCTCTGTATTAAGACCCGCCCGCGCTTAGTGATGACGCCTGCAATCAGCATCGATGACATCGCCGATCCTCCAGTGCGGAAGCTCGTGTGCGACTACACGTATACTACCAGCACGTCGAAAGCTACGAAGGAAGCAGTTTCCAGCTACTTCTCTGTGAAAGCCCCGTTACCAGAACGGCCGGCGCCAGCCAACCCGGTTTGTAATTCTGATAGCGTGATGGTCGGGTGATAAACTCGATCTCATGGTCATGTATTACTCCGTAGATTGGCGAGGATTCCATACAACCCGATACCTCCTTCAAACTTTTCAGGTCAGGTGATATATCAAGATCAGGGCTCTTCAGTCATGTTGATGTCAAGGGCCAAAAATATTTTATTTTTGAGCTCCGGGGGCCGCAACTCAAGTCAACAAAAAATTTGCTTTAAACTTAGACCGATTTATTAAATACCTACCTTCTCGAGCCCGGTTATTTTGTTTTCTATTTAGGAAATTAAAATAATATTTAGTTATTATTTATTTACTGTGTTATAATGTGCTTTAAGACTATTATAAATTAAAAACTGTTGAAGACCTATGATCTAAAATTCTAGATCATACTCATGATCTTTAACTACTTCGGGGAGTAACGAGGACTTCATAATATTTCAGATAAAGTTACCGCTACTGGACTTCCCGTATGTGTCCCCGGAGTGGCGGATGGACACAGTCACGTGGGATAACAAGCAAGTGAGGACGTACTGCGACGCCACCAAGGAGTTCTGGCTGGCAGAGGAGTTACCACCGTATGTAACAACTACACAACAATCATTTTACATCAAAAGGCTCTCCAATTGGGTACTGGACACGGGACACCACTAATCAATTGATAAATTTCCTATTACCTGTCAAAAAACAAAAACTAACAAAGTTCAGATTTACGTTGTCGATAACGAAACTGGATTTTCTCAGGTTTATGTTAAAATAGAGTAATAATTTTGTCTTTCGGTTCTTGATCAAAAACCTGATTTTATCGTAAGCCTACGACATATTGCTTTCTGCCTAGCCTGTTTTACCCAACTATGTTAGAGTCGGCTTCCAGACTCAGCTGAATACCAGTATTTTACATGGGGCGACTGCCTATCCAGCTTCCGCAACCCAGTTACTGAGAACCTCGATACCTCTTGATAAGCCTGGTTGTCAGTCTTCCGGCTTCTGACTAACCGTAACGGTTGTCAAAGATCTATTAATGATAGCCGGGACCAACGACTTTACGTACTTTCCGAGCTACGGTATGCAGAACCTTAAGACCGATTTACTTATTCTACCTACTTTCTTTTTATATTTTAGTTGCAGTGCGTGTAGAGACACAGAAAAAGCAGAGGCCGATAGAAACATGCGTTTCCAGATGCAAGCTGGAAAACATTAGTAATATACCTTACTAGTACTACAGAGGTATCCACAGACTTAATTAAAAGGATAATAGATTTGAAAAACACCATGAAAACTTTCTTAGCTAGATTTAATTTGATATTTTTATTTAATTTAGACAATTGTTAATCTTTATTTTATAAACAGAGTTACTACTTACTTGGATTAATTTATGTTTTTTATAGTTTTTAGATTCGAATGTTGTTTTCATACATTATACATTATTTTTAAAAGTTATGTGTTTTATTTAAAACTAGCTATAGGTATATCTCGCGGTGTTGCCCGCGTTTCGTTACGTCTTTGTTTACTGCTCTGCTTCCGTTGATCGTACCGTGATGTTCTATACGTATAACCCTTCCTCATGAGTCATTGTAAAATGACTTAGGGACGTGGGGCACCCCGACTCTGGCAGGTTAGGTTAGAAGGGGATGGCGAGGTCTAGAGAGCGAGCAACGCGAGCGAACAGAACACGCCATCCACTTCGTGGTTATTTTTTTTTGTAAACCCTTGAGCCCCGCGAATCCTGGCTCCCCGACTATGCCTTTTAAGCATCGAGGGCTCTGGATCTATCTCTAGGGACTTTGATACGAAATGTATGCCAAAAGACGATTCTAACTGTGAACTTTCTGCGGTTCTACTTTTTAATTATTATGTAAATTAAATTCATACGTAATGAGGATTCTTCCTTTCAAAATTATAAGTTGTATGCTAAATGAGTGATGCCAAATGAGTTTCTGCGAAAAGAGGTTTATGCTATCAGCTGTTGTTCTGCGAACTAAAATTATGTGTTAAAAAGTTCTGCTATAAAGGCTGTACCCTTTATGGAAAAAAGAAACAAGAAAAGACCACCACCTTGTATGTTCAAGGCAAGGAGTTCCAACTCGTTGTCTTTGATTCTCCTTCAATAAAATATGAAAATCGAAAATCTTGTCATGTCTGTCAGGCTGTCACATTGACGGTACAAACAAAATCAAAACTTCTACAATCAAAGCCATAGAGTACATTATATATATAGATCAAAGCTATCGAAGCTCTTGAACTAGAAACCATATTTACAACAATAAATAATTATAATACAAAATGACGGACATACAAAGTCGAATGGAAGCAATGCTTTTTGATTACGAAACTACAAACAGAACAGATTATCAATTACATGATATCAAGGCTCCTACTTTAACCACTTATAAGGAGAAGCCAGGATGTCTACTCGTCAGGTCTCGGCCACTTAAGGACGTCCACACGCTGAGCGATTGGAAGACTACGAGTGTACCGTTCAGTTTGACGCACACGCCCAAACCAATTCTTAGAACAAACCCAAGTCAAGTGCAGGCACCTTTTGTGAGTATCCTACTCTTTCTTCTTCCTTCTATCTTACTTCCTTCTTACTAATTTCTACTCATAATATTGTTAATGTGAAAGTGAGGTTGCGCCTGATCTCCAAGGCGCAGGACTGACAGCTTTATGTGCTTTTCAAGGCTAGGTCGCAATTTCGTTGCAGGATCCAAGGCAGTTGAGTCTTTTCTCCGGGACTCGTCGAGCTTCATTGCCTCGGCGCTTTTCTAGCGGTCGCCACTGTTGATTCTGGCTTACAGGAGTTGCAGTGGTTTGGGAATAGTGTGGAGGGCTTGTACCATTATAAAATTTTCAAGGCTAGGGTGTCACGATACCAACCTCCAAACTTTGGGCTGCAATATTTAAACTATCTGTTCCTTTACGTAGGTAAAACCTATAGATACAGAGAAGGAGCACTCTATTAAGACCCGCCCCCGCTTAGTGATGACGCCTGCAGTCAGCATGGATGACATCGCTGATCCTAAAGCTCGGCAAATCCTGTGCGACGACATGTATATCAGTGACATGACGAGAGCTATGAGGGAAGCAGTTTCCAGCTACTTCTCTGTGAAAGCCCCGTTACCAGGACTACCGGCGCCAGCCAACCCGGTTTGTAATTCTGATAGCTTAATGATCAGGTGATAAAAACTCGATCTCATGGTCATGTATTACTCCGTAGATTGGCGAGGATTCCATACAACTCGATATCTCCTCCAATCTTTTCCTTCTAGAACAACAGCTACTCTACCGCCACATAAAAGTCTGTGAGACTGTTACTGACTAAATACCACCCCGGTGTTCCATTCCACCACGTACGCGCCTTCCGCGATCCCCGATTGGTGCCGGCCCGCCGCTGTGGGCTTCCTTAAGTCAGGGGGGAGTGAGGTGTTGGGCTCAAAGAAACACAGTTGAATAGGGGGCGACGAACGACCCCACGTCCGCTGCCCCTGGACCCATTAAGGGGGGCTGGCCTAGCTTAAATAGCTAAGTACTTATTATGGGTGAGCAACATTGCCGCACCACAACCCTTTGGAGGACAAAATCAACACACGCAAAACTTTTATTTCTTATCATTATAGCCACACCATCGCCACAACACAGCTGCACGCTGTACTATTATAATGTTAATATAATGTAAATAAATAAAATGTTAATTAATAATTGGAAAAGAATATTGCACGTTAAATTTTTTGAAGATTTTGGTAGCTTTTTTTTCCATTACGGTTTGTATTTTTTTTTTAAGTTCAGAGGAGCGCCACACGGCGCCCCAGGCTAGGGAGCTCAGAAGAACGAGATATCTTTCCTATCATAACATCATAATTTTTCAGATAAAGTTACCGCGAGTGAACTTCCCATACGTGTCTCCGGAGTGGCGGATGGACACAGTCTCGTGGGATAAAAAGCAGCTCAGGACGTACTGCGACGCCACCAAAGAGTTCTGGCTGGGACGGGAGTTATCACCGTATGTAACAACTACACAACTATCATTTTCACTCACTCCAATTGACTGATATACTTTTTTTAACATCTTTTGATGGCAAACAAGCCAACGGCCCACCTGATGTTAAATGGTGACCTCTGGCTATAGACATCTGCAATACCAGGGGCCTTGCAAATGCGTTGCCATGCCAGAGACCAAGTTGAAATATCTCATAAGTGCCTGTAATTTCACCAGCACCCAAACCCTTCAAACCGGAACACAGCAACGCTGCTTTGCAGCAGAAATAGATATGGTGGTAGTACTTCCCCAGACGAGCTCCCTCCAAAGAGATTTACTTACTACTAGTCTACGTATTAGGCATGGAACATTTCACAAATAGCAGGTGAAATTTCATATGAAAAAAAAATCATTAATCACACTTGCTATTTGCCTTCACTTATACTGCTATTTTTCACAGTCAGTGAAATCACGAATCATTATGATTTCATTTATTCAGTCGAGCGAAGTTCGTGAGCGGCGCTCTGCTGTCTGCCAAAGCGACCGAGCGAGTAAGAAAGAAGGAATGATTTGTTCATGTGCGTGTTAGATAAGGACGAGAGATGTGATGACGGACGACACTGGGCATTTTAAATATGAACTTTAAACTTAAAGTTGTAAGGTTTAGATGTCCTTGTCATAATTCATTGTGATTTCATTAGATGGCAGGTCGCAACGTGTTCGTGGCTCGTGGCGCTCCTTATTTTTGTTTGTTTACGTTTAGTCGCCCGGTCAGGCGGTAATTGATTGTTGCATACATAATCACGTACTGTGCTGTGCTCTGAAACTTTTTGTTTATTGTTGTGGGACATTGTAAATATTGTAGTTAAGTGTAATTATATAAATAGAAGAAACGAGTTATTAGTGTATATAAATAAGTACGTTAGGTACGTAGTTAGGTGATTAGTTTGTAAAAAAAGAACAATGAGTGCGCGAAAAAGACTGCGGCAAAATGTATTCTGTGTAAAAAGGAATATTCTTATAAAACTAGTACTACGAATTTAAAGAGACATTTAAGTCATAAACATATGAGTGTGTACCAAAAATTTTTAAATTCTGATCAAAACAGAGTGACTGTTAGTGCTACCTGTAAAAATATGTTTACATTGTCAGTCCCAAGCCTGTCCAAGTATGAGGGAAAGTTCATTGTTCAGCATACAGCACAGCACGTATGTAGCGCAAAAATCAAACAGATATTATGTCACGTTTCATATAGGTAGGTTATTAGCAATCGTTCATCATAATTCATTAAAAGTAGCAGCATATGAAAGAGGTACATTATGACACTGCGAATAAAAATCATTGCCTGTGAAATTTCACATGTGAAATCATATGATTAAAAAGGATCATTTCACATAATGAAAATGAATTAAAAATAGCAATCATTTCCATGCCTACTACGTATACATGCAACACAGTATAAGAAACCATTGAAGGTGAACAAACTGAATATACACAAGTACCTACCTACAATTTTAAGATATATATGTAAAAAAAGCGACCTATTTGCTAAATTTTCTTTTTCTTTTTGTAGTTGCGTTGCGTGTCGAGCTACAGAAATAGTAGAGGCCGATAGAAACATGCGTTTCCGGATGGAAGCTGGGAAACATTAATCCATTCAATGCGGGGCGACGCACATGCGCGTTTTTTTTTTTGACGCGCATTTGCGTTGCCCGCACTGAATGGGTTAATAATGTTCCTACCTGGAGATGTATCTACAGATTATGATCAATTAACAATAACAATTTGTTATGAGTAGATTTAATTTGATATCTTAATTTTATTAAGGCAACAACTGTGAAACATTATTTTTAGAGGTAATTACATAGGTACTTATGAATATTTTTAGAGTTATTAGATATTAAATGTTGTTTTTAGATTTAGTTACATATCTTGAGCTACTACTATTACCTAATAAATTAGTTTTAAATTAAGTTTTGTGTTTTATTTGATATAATTTAAAATATTTGTATGCCGTGAAAATGATTACCTGATTTGAGCTCTTAGCCTTTTTTTGTATAAGGAAACTGGTCATCTTAGTTGTCGCCCTCGTTTCGGATAGGATAGGTAGAGGTAGGTTAGTAGGTACAGTCAGCGAAAAAGTCAATGAACAACGTTACTTCATACAAAAATCAACATTTGTGTATATGAAATAATAAACCGAAATCTTGATGCTCCGACATTTGGCATAACAAACATAGCATAATTTTCTTTAAACGAATATTTTTTAATCATAAAAAATATACATTAAGTATAATTTTTGTTTTGTCGAATGTTTATGCGTCCGAATTTATAATGGCATACTTTTAAGATGGTAGAATTTTATTTGGCATAATAACTTTTGGAAAAGTTAAAATTCCGCAAAATTTCGGTAAGCTTAACGTTTTTTGCGAGGGACGATTATTTGGTACAATTTCACTAGGCATAATATGACGATGGTAAAATTGCATTTTAATTATTAAATTAAATAATTTTATTAGACATTGCAATTTCTATAAAATAGCATTTTTCACATAAAAAAATCTGCGGTAAAGGGTAGCAGAGTAAAGGCCGTAACACAACGCCGATAGCCTGAACATCGACCCGAAAGTAGGTTCTTCGACGGGGCTCTTCACCGACAGCACATTTCCCCGACAGGGCTCCGGGGAGCCCCGCTTGTTTGGCTCGTTTTGACAGAATTAAGCTCAATGTTTCTTAAATTAAGAATTAAGTCTCTTAACCGTGACATCGTAGATATAGAAAAATAAAAATAATAAAAGACTAAGTTCTCTTTATGGTTTGTGACCTAACCTTATATGTTCAAGGAGGTCCAACTTTTTGTCTTTGATTCTCCTTCCGTAAAATAAGGTAAAATATGGAAATTGAAAATCTTGAAAGGCTGTCAGACTGTCACATTGACGGTTCAAATCAAAACCTCTACAATTTGATCGAAGCTCTTGAAATAATAATAAAACAAAATGCCGAACAAAGAAAGTCAAATGGCGGCAATGCTTTTTGATCACGAAACTACAAACAGAACAGCTTATCGAAAATATGAAATCAAGCTTTCTACTTTAACCACTTATAAGGAGAAGCCGGGATGTCTACGTATCAGGCCTCCACCACTTAAGGACCTGCATACGCTGAGCGATTGGAAGACTACGAGTGTACCGTTCAGTTTGACGCACATGGCTAAACCTATTGTTAGGACAAACCCGTATAAAGTACAGGCACCTTTTGTGAGTATATTACTCTTTCTACTATCCTACTATTCTACTTCCTTTCAACTTACTATATTATTATAAATGCGAAAGTTTGTGGGGATGGTAGGACTTAGAAACGGCTGAACGGATCTAGATGAATTTTGACACTTAGATTGTAGTGTGGAATAACACATAGGACATCTATTATCCCCTGAAAAATGTGTGGTTCCCGTGGGATAATACTAATATTAAAGACGCGGAGGAAATCTCGGGCAGAAGCTAGTTCAATAATAATATTCTCCCAACCGCGCTTCGGTCACGCTGGCCAATCTTAAAGAAGACTTCAAATACGCATCAGACATTTTAGTGAACGAGGGCGCAAGCACAGGTGCACTCCCTCTTCCCCCGCTGTCTTAGGCCGATACGACGGTGATCCGAGACCGATAGACCGGGGAGAGATCAGGCGCAAGACTGACGGCTTTTCGTGCTTTCTAAGGGTTTCACGACACCAAACTCTGAGCTGCAACTTTTAAATTATCTGTTGCTTTACCTAGGTAAAGCCTATAGATACAGAGAAGGAGCACTGTATTCAGACCCGCCCCCGTCTGGTGATGACGCCTGCAGTCAGCATGGATGACTTCCCCGATCGTCATATGCGGCAGCGCCTGTGCGAAGATATCTATACCAGTGCCATGACGAGAGCTATGAGGGAAGCAGTTTCCAGCTACTTCTCTGTGAAAGCCCCGTTACCAGGACTACCGGCGCCAGCCAACCCGGTTTGTAATTGTAATAGCTTAATGGTCAGTTGATAAACTCGATCTCGTGCTCATGTATTACTCCGTAGATTGGCGAGGATTCCATACAACTCGGAACCTCCTCCAATCTTTCCCTTCTGAAGTTAGGAACAACAGCTACTCTACCGCCACATAAAATCCTGCAGTGTCTACTAAAAATATAGTCAAAAGATAAGAGGGTTACCGGGGTCGCCTGGAAGGGGTTTTTCAAAAAGTGTCCGCCCGCATTCAAACCAACTTCGACGATGCAAAATAGCCATAACGGTAGACGAAAGAATGCCCTGGCGTTCAGAAAAGATCTCAATGATAGCGCCAAACACGTTGCTATGTTTTGGGGTGACTTAGTATAAACTGGCTATCGATTAGCTAACAAGACTTATTTCATTTTGAGGTTTGTGATAATATCAAAAATGCACATTTTCTAAATAACAGGAGACCAGACGTGGCCTCCACAGTATCCCGAACCACTTCTGTAACCAACTGAAAAATACCCAAACAATGTTCAGCTAGACAATCCCCAGAATAAATAGGGTAACTTAGCCGGTTTTCGGCCACTTAAGCGAACGTGTGACTTTGTGACGATTTTTCTCCATGACATTAAAGTCGCAGACTAGTTTCTTAAATATTTTTGAACTCGAAATATAATGTAGTTTTGATATTTGTAGACCTTTTACTCGTCAGCGTTAAATTAAAATTACTGAAAATGAAAATGTCTGAAAATAGCGATTTCACCGGTTTTCGGCCACCTGTTTCAGTTTCCGGCCATTATTTTGCTAGTTCTCGGCCACTAATCTGCTATTTGAAAAATGATCTATATTTGCTAACTAGTAGGTTCTATAATGGATTAAAAGCAAAAAATACGTATGAATCAACGATTTTAATTAAAAAATTAAACATATAGAAACATTTTAAACATAATAGTAGGAACATTGGTCAAAAAGGAAAAAGGATAATATGGCATAGCAAAAATAATTGAGATTATGGAAAAAATCTGCTTTTTGACTGGCCGAAAATAGGTTTTTTTAAACTGATTTTCGACCATCCCTTCAAACACGGCCGAAAAACAAATTTAAATTAATTAGTTTCCGGCCGTTGATCAACTTGCTTAATTTTCTAACTAGCTAATAAGATAAATTTTGGGGAAGTCCCTTTATGTCTGTATTGTTCGTGTGAGTGATGATTTCGATTCAGTTAGTTGATTTATTATCGTTAGCTTTTATTGGCCGAGAATCAGTTAGTAAATTATTAGTTTTCGACCCTATCGATTAGCTTAGGCCGAAAGGTAAATATTAAAATTCTAATTTTCGGCCGTCAAATATTCAATTACTATTAAGTGTTATTACCACATAATTAGCTCAAAACATGCGGCCGACATCTGACTACACAAATGAAAAGCGGTTCTACTTTGTGTATAAAGCATTTCTTTTTAAAGAATTCCTTATTTAATAATCAAAAGAATCAATTAAATATAAACGGTCTTCTTCTAGTTTTCGGCCGGCCGGCCGAGAAGTAAATAGTCCCCCAAATCATTATCTAGTTTACCGGCCATCAAATTTAAATGTAAATAACATTATCTTTCTTCCATTTTAATTAAAATAACACTAATTAAACTTATCTCCCGTGCACAGAACAATAATTATGTTTATAAAACCGATAAACAACTTTGTAACTTAGCTTGCAAAAATTATGCGCGCACTATTTTTTTCACTAATTTCGACACACGCGTGCACTGTAAGACTTTCGGAGGGTCACAGACGACACAGTTGGATCATTAAAATTCTACAAAATTCAAAAGTTGTAGGGTTTATACCAATACATTAAGTAGGCGTTGTTTTTTTTAAATGGGTAGGTTAAAGTGTCCTTATTATATTAATATAACAACGTACTGGCCGAAAACCAGAGGTGGCCGGCAAACCGGCTAAACTACCCTATGCAACTATCGTGGGTACACGAGTCGGTCGGGGGCGATCAGTTAGACAGAAAGCGAAGCATACCCAAAACGCAGATTTATCTCTATAAAGAAGAACTAGATACCTTTCTTATCATAACATCATACTTTTTCAGATAAAGTTACCGCGACTGAACTTACCGTACGTCTCTCCGGAGTGGCGGATGGACACAGTCACGTGGGATAACAAGCAACTGAGGACATACTGCGACTCCACCAAGGAGTTCTGGCTGGGACAGGAGTTGCCACCGTACGTAACAATTACACAACTATAATTTTCACTCACTCCAATTGACTAATATACTTTTATTTAACACCTTTTGATGGCAAACAAACCAACGGCCCACCTGACGTTAAGTGGTCACCTTTGTCTATAGACATCTGCAATATGCGGGGGCGTTACAAATGCCTTACCATGGCGGATACAAAGTTAAAATTTCTCATGTGCCTTTAATTTCACGAGCACCTAAGCCCTTCAAACCGGGACACAGCAACGCTGCTTTGCAGCAGAAATAGGTATGTTTGGTAGAACTTCCCCAAACAAACTCCTTCCTAAAAGCTTTACTCTACTAATGCTAAACACACGTACGACGCACAGTATAAAAACCATTGGAGGTGAACAAACTGAATATAAACAAGTACAATTTTAAGATAAATGTAAAAAAAAATGATATACTTAATTTTCTTTTTTTAGTTGCGTTGCGTGTCGAACTTCAGAAAAAGTAGAGGCCGATAGAAAAATGCGTTATCAGATGGAAGCTGGGAAACATTCTTAATGTACCTACCTGCAGAGATATTTACAGATTATGATCAACTAACAATGACAATTTGTTATGAATAGATTAATATTAATTTGATATTTTAATTTTAACATTATTTTTACATACATATGTCGATTGATTTATAATATTTTTAGAGTTATTAGATTTTAATTATTTTTTAGATTGTAGTTTAAGCTATTTCCTATTAAATTAGTTTAATCAATATTTCGTGTCATTTGTGATAATTTCCCAGTGTCTCTGATGTGATACGCAAACTTATAATGCTGCCTCGAGATCCAAAATTGGGTTTCGTCGGCAGAATTGGTGAGCGATTCACGCGCCACCCGTCTGGTAGCCGAGCTTTTTGATCGCTTGCCAAAGCTGCCGAGGGAAACTTTTGTCGATCGTCTTTGCCACAATTGCGGAAGCCGGACGGTAATTTGGCCCACAGTGCTAAAGAGAAAGCCGATGTACTGAGTACTCTCTTTGCCTCCAACTCGACTTTGGATAACGGAGGCATTGGCTGTTAGCCTAGACTTAGCGAAGGCGTTCGACAGGGTCTGGCACTGGTGTCTTCTATCGAAGCGTACGGACTTCCCGAGGAATAATGGAAATGGGTCGCCAGCTTTTTGTCCAACAGAAGCATAAGAGGCGTTGTTGACGGAAGCTACTCTGATTGCATGTACATCAACGCGAATGGCGTTCCGCAAGGCTCCGTGCTGTCCCCAACGCTGTTCTTGCTGCATTTCAATTATAGGTATGTTGTCTATAGCAATGTATGCCACATTGCTATGCAGACGACAGCACCGGGGACACTTATTACACGGGTCGTGCTAACATCCTTCGTTCCAGTGTAGAGGAAAGTCGTAGACAACTTGTGTCTGAAGTCGAGAGCACCATAACTAGGGTCTCCGATTGGGGACTACTAAACTAAGTCCAATTCAACCCCATCAAAACAAGTTTGCGCGTTCGTGGGCAACGCACGAGTGATGCCTCTGGTGTTGCAAGTGTCCATAGGCAGCGGTGACCGCTCAACATCAGGCGGGCCGTTAGCTTGTGCACCTTCAGTAGTGAAAAAAAAAAATATTTGTATCCTGTGAAAATTGTTACCTAATTTGAGCTCTTAGCCAATTTTGTATAAGGACAAGTGCAATAGGTAGGTGTGGCCCCGCTAAGAAAAATAAAACAGATCTAAACCTTTTCTGTCATGCTCTATGCAAGCAATTTCGCCAAGAATGTCATTTAAAAAAAAAAAAAAAAAAGTGATAAATCACATTATTGACATTATCATGATGTCTCTCGCGTCATTTAATTTTTGATAAATATTTATTTTTTGAAGTTTTTTTTTATTTATCTTTAAATAATTGTTTGTTTACAATTAACATGGGACAGACTAATGATGTTGGTGAAATGCTCGATAAAATGAATGATATTGCTCGGAAATACCAAACCTTCCTTTCTGGTGATTTATTAAAAACTACATATTTGGGCTCTTATCAGGTGTCAGATTACAAGCCTGCGCCGGTGAAAATTACTGATCACGCCAAAGAAAGACAGCCCAAATCTGATTTTGTCCACATTAAAAACTTACACACTTTAACACCATATAAGAAGCCTAACATTCCGTTTAACTTGTTTCACAAACCAGACCCTATCACCAGAAGAGACCCGAGACAGATGCAGGAACCATGCGTAAGTATTGTCGGCCTTTTGTAAGGAATAAAAAGGACACAGTGACAAAGGTTGAAAAGGGTATGCTTAGACGGTTCGGTCATGTTGAGAGGATGAGTGAAAGGCGACTAACAATAGGAATTTATATGGCAGATGTGAGTGGCAAAGCCGAGAAGGGACGCCCTAGACAGACCTACCCTGACCTTATTGGTGAGGTTCTTTAGAAAGGTCGGGTGTGCAGTACTCGCGAATGGCGTGCTTGTATGACCAGATGTATGAACGTGGACGAGGCGAAAGGAGTTCTGCGGTTTCTGCCTACCCAAATGGGGAAAAAGGCGAGTTTTGTATGTTTGTAAAAATTGTGCAGTTGTAACTTAAGTAGCTACCCTTTTTATCAGAGGTGCGAGTATAATATATTATTCTATCACCTATGTAAAGGCAATTTAGTTAAAATTTTAACCAAATGTAAAAAAATTACAAACCACAAACAGAAAAAAAATATGTTTTTTTACACCTTATACATTTTACGACTTCATTGCTTTTATTTGCAAAACAAAATACAGAAATTTTGTATTCCGCTACACTGAAGAAATCACTTGATAGACAAATCTTCAGCACACCTTCAACAGGACCTACCAAAGGATTTGAACCATGAAAAAGTCATGAAGTCTCGTCCCAAGGTCGTAATGACTCCAGCACATGATTTGGACAGAATCGAAGAACCGTATGTTACCTACATAGTATATTATACCCAAGCCTGTTACTATTCACATATACCATCACGCCTGTATTCCCCGTAGGATTAGCCAGAGGTGCACCAATGTATTTATTTAAACTTCATGCACAAAAAAATGTACAAAGGCGGACTTAATGCCTTAGGCATTCTCTACCAGTCAACCAAAGGTGGTGAAGAGATAACACGGCAGGTGCAAATTACTACACACACAGTTCGCCGGTACGTTTAGGTCCCATGTAATAGGGGGGCGAACCTATTGCCATTAACCGGGCACAAATCCTAACTCCGAGCTGCTACTATTACTATTCCTCTGTAGGGCAAAAAACTCTTCTTAAGCAGAGATGATGTTTGCTCTAAAATGTCCTGGACCCTGAGCTGACGTCTCTTTAAGGCGCTGCACAAACGTATACACTTCAGTGTCTTGTCTGATTGCCTCAAACAACCGGCACCTAGCAGTTAATATTTAATTCAGTATTTAACTAGACAGCAGAAAGTTTCTAGCGGAACATACAAGCAACAATAATAATTATGTTTCCGTACAAATAATTGGAGTAAAATTGTTGTTGCGCACATTAGTTACCCGTGACGCACACACTGATGGAATTTCGGAAAGTAAGCACCGAAAGTGTCCAATAGTAGCGAAGCGACAGGCAACGGTGTGCCCAGTCGGCGATCGCGGAAAGCGCGTACATTCCCAGGATCCCCGGCGTAAGAGTTAGAAGAAAACACCGGGGTGGTTTTTAGTCAGTAAGAGTCTAACAGACCCCCAACAGGCGATGGACATCCATGAGGATTTTCCACCTGGACAAAAAAAAGGCAACTGTGTCCGGTGGATGTCACAACACACAGCCACCACATGGTGTCCAGTGTCGTTAACAGAATGTATCTACGCATTCGCAGCGCTTTAAACAATAACCGATATTTTCTAAACCCTGCTTCTAGGTGTCGCAAAATGATCGTGGATGACATGTATTTGTCAGAGACTGCCAAATCTTTTAATGAAAGGGTGGCGCTAGTGAATGCGATAGTCGTCAAAGCCCCGCTTCCAAACTGCTACTCAAAAGCCAAACCGGTAAGGGCGAGAATTATTTAAAACAAGTATTTGATACTTATGCGATGTAGGTACAGTCAGCAAAAGAGATAAGTAACCAGGGCCGTCTAATATATTCAAAGTTTTTAAAAAATCAATAGATGTTTTGGATTATAATTAGGATACTTTATTAATAGAAAATAAACAGTTTATTAAATTAATTAAGTTTCATTTAAATACAACCACCGGTTTTAAGGCAAACTTTAACTATATTAGACGACCTGGTTACTTATCTCTTTTGCTGACTGTACCATGACCGTGCAACTAGACCGTGCCCACTAGACCGTTCCGTCACCGTCCAGCATCGTCCCGTGCCATACACGGAGCATTACCGAGTGTCGGTTGATACATTCTACACGGAAAATTATTCCGTGCCACGATTTTTTCCGCACCTTATACGTTCATAGCACGGTCATGGTATGGTACAGTGGAGTATACAGACCCTTAAAGCATGAAAAATACTCATCCACTCAACCCACATCAATCGCTTCAGCAACCGATTAATCAAAATTATAGAGGTTATTTATTTATTTGTTTAAAATACTGCACCGATTTTAACCATTTTTTCACCAATAGATAGCTACATTATTCCTGAGTAACATAAGCACGCGTGAGTAATATCACGCTACAACCCACGGGAGCTGAGCAGTAACCAAAAACGTAACTTAACGCAGGTGAAAAAAGCCACGCGGATGAAGCACGCAGCTCGTTAGTTACAAGTACCATCACGCCTGTATTCCCCGAAGGGTTAGGCAGAGGTGTACCAATGTACACCCACAGTTCGCCGGTATATTTAGGTCCCATGTAATAGGGGGCGAGCCTATTGCCATTAACCGGGCAAAAATTCAAACTCCGAGCTGCTACTGAGAATTTCATAGAAAAACCCAATAACACTTTTTGCTCGACCTGGGAATTGAACCCAGGACCTCTAGCGTGGCAGTCGTTCTCAGGACTACTAGGCTAACGAGGCAGTTACAAGTATAATAATTATGTATCCATGTTATGTTACAGATTACCCTAAAACGTCTAACAGAGCCCTACGTGTCTCCGGAATGGCGCATGGACTCTGTGACTTGGGACACCAAGCAGCTAAGGACTATAGTCGACCCCACCAAGAAGTTCTGGCTATCTAGAGACAAATCCGAGTACGACGGACCTTCATCACAGCTAAAATTTTGGCCCAATTTTCACCTTCAACTCGAATGATAGTATAATTGCAGGAGGTAAAATTCTCGATACATTTCAATTTATGATAATGATACTGTATTGCTGGTGGTATTTGGTACTGTGACCCCCCCGAGACAACACGTAAAGCTCGTTGGACCTGATTTTTTCCCGGCCGGATTGGCGTTCCACCAGACTATTCAAGTGAGGGAAGAGGGAGTACATCTGATTGCGCACACACTTGTGCACTATAATATCTCCCGCGAACTTGCTGGTCTCCATTTTGCGGTGTGGTAAGGGCGCGGTCATTGAGAACAGCGATAAACGAAACACCCATCTGACTTCAACATAGCTTTATTTTCAAAACTTAAACGTATAAACATTAAACGTACATTTATATTGTATTCAAATTACAAAAGAGGTGCAGAAGTAATAAGGCTAGACCGCAGATGACTGAATCTTTACGATATTCGGCTCGCATGTTTCTGTTTTTGTTAGTTTATGTTAATTTCGAATGATTTATTTGACTTTAAATGCCGACTCACACGTAACTGCAAATACGACAAATCGATTGTATCAAATAAATCGACCTAAGGCCCACATTCACCAAAATCACTTAGTGCCTAACCGTATTTAGAACATCATTACATCCCTGTCACACTGTTAGAAGGTGATAGAGACAGAATGATAATTTTAACACGTTCAGCGCTAAATATGTTGTGATTTTTGTGAAAGTGGGCCTTAATATTATGGTAAAACTGACATACAGACGTGACATGCGACTTTCAATTCTAAGGTGACCACAAAAATCTTGTTTTTGCGGCTTTGCACACAGTGAATAACATAAACATTTGAATCAGTCATCTGTGTTCTGCCCATAACTATGTACTATTGTGCAAAAGTGAATTTATAAAATGATGTATTTATTTATATTTTGGCATTCCATTTATTTTTAACAGAAAGTATGCAATTGGATGCTATTTTTCTATTTTGGAAACTAATCTCCGTTTGCCCGAACAAAAATAGATGTGACAAATTGTGAAGCGCGCGAATGCAGCTGATTGGTTGACTGAATCATCAACAACCAATCACATCACAGCAACTAACGCGCGCTTGACAATTTGTCACATTAATTTTTGTTCGAAAAACAGTTAGTCGATTAATTTAAATAATATTATTGTTAATTTCATTTCATTTCTCATTTCAATAATTGAAAAGCTTTTTACTGATGAATAAGGGTTTTCGTAGAGTCCAAAAGTAATTGAGCGACTAAGAAGTATCCCCGTGAGTAGTCTTACAATTTATATGTACTTACCTACTAGTATACAGGGTGATTGGAAATTGCTCGTATTCCTCTTGGGAGAAGAAACTAGGACTAATTTAGAATGATTTAACCCCTATCACTTGGGGGTCGAAAATCCGCCATTTTCGAGAAAATCTACTTTCTTTTTATTTTTAGAACAATCCGAATTTTGGTAATTAAAATTAAATAAAAAAAAACTTATCACTTTTCAGCCTGAAATTTTCTATGATCTGATAGCTTACTAATTGACCAACCTCTCTAAAGCTAAAAACTGTGTAATTTACTGTTACATTTTATGTTGTATGTTAAAACTTGCAATAAATTTAAAAAAAACCTGAAAAGTGATAAGTTTTTTTTTAAATTAATTTTTAATTACCAAAATTCGGATTTTTCTAAAAATAATAACAAAGTAGATTTTCTCAAAAATTGTGGATTTTCGACCCCCAAGTGATAGGGGTTAAATCATTCTAAATTAGTCATAGTTTCATCCCCCAAGAGGAATACGAGCAATTCCAAGTCACCCTGTATATATTTTTGTTGCTTGTATGTTTTTATATATTTTTTTATACTTCTGCACCTTTTAACGTACTTTTTATAAGGCAGCGGTTAGTTACTATTAAAAAGTGATCATGTTTCAAGTTATTGAATAAAAACATGGTCACTTTGCCAATTGCCATGTTTGAAGATTCAGCTCTGAAAGTCCTCACTTCTAGAAGTATATGCAAGTGTCATTCTAAAGACCTAAGGCCCACTTCCACCACATATCACTTAACATATTTAGCGCTAAATGTATTTAAATTATCATTCTGTCTCTGTCACCTTCTAACAATGTGACAGGGATGCAATGATGTTCCAAATACGTTTAGGTATAAATTTATTTAGGGATTTTGGTGAAAGTGTGACCTTTAAGCATAGCCTGTCAAAACGAGCCAACCCACAATCTCTCAATAAATTAATTAATTACGTCAAAATAAAAAAAATGCCAAATGTTTCCACCAAAAACAGGTAAATGTAGTGTGTACTTGGAATAGATAATTGATCACCGTAAAATCCCTAACCATTTCAGTTACTACGAAAAATGGCACAAAATGTATTGTGGGTTGGTTTGTTCTAGTAGAACTAAAATTGTATGTCGCATAGAAAATTTATAATGTAATAAAAAATACTTTTTGGACATTCCGAGCTAAATCGATTATGCGCATCATTATAAATTCATATTGGCCCAACGTTAAATGTCAACAAACATGGAAATATTAATTGATTAAACATTTATTTTTTTGAATACATTTATTTTAGAGGGCCATTTTTTTATAAGGCATTTATAACATTGAATACTTTTTTATTCATAATAAACAGATTTGAAAAAGATTTACTTATAATTTTTAATTTATAAACAATGGTTATGTATTTAAAACAATGAAAGGCGACCAAATAACTATCATATAATAAAACTATTATAGAACGATAAAAGCCTTAACAAATAATCTTCTGTACATTTTGTAATATCATAAAACGACGGAATTAAATGTTTGAATTTGGAATATCGGTTGTAAAAAGACACTTCATGGAACCCAAAGTTACTTTTTTTTTTAATAATTGCGACCTCTTTTTTGTTCTGGCCCTTTTTTCCTGGGAACCTTCTGGTTACCGCAATATTGAAAGTCAAAGTTACAACTTTTTTTTTATGAAACAACTTTTTAATGTTCTAACTAACTTTAAATATCCCCATAACCGCTATACTGTTGTATGCACCTATAAGCCCAATAATTTTCGTTTATAACATGGTACTTACCGAAAACACCGATTTCTCATTCCAAAAAACAAGTTGCCAGAAATAATTTTGGTAAAAATTACTTAGTTTGATGGGCGGTTTGCGTAGTTGGATGCAGGCCGCTTCCAACCGGTCCTTTTGGAAATCTATGGGGGTGGCCTATGTCCAGCAGTGGACATCCTACGGCTGATATAATGATGACGCGTAGTTAATGGCTATGTGATGTCTTTTTACATCCCATATAATGATTATGGTAGTTAACCAAGGTCATCAAATGCCTGCATTCACACTGTTATGGGTAATGTACACTGTACAGAAGTCATAAGATTCTTTCATAAAACTAAATTGTTAGCCCCACTATGCCTTACAATCAGCCCAGACGAAGCAGCAATACAAATAGAGCTTAAAACACAACAGAAATAAAGTTGAAAATTGCGTGCAAGGTAATAAATGCCGTTCGAATTTATATCTTGCAATTTTCAACTTTATTTGTATCGGTATAAAGATCATTATCGATTAGTAAGTGAAGAATAGTCAAGGATATTGCTGCTCTGTTTGAGCTTACTTTTAATAGTAAAACTAAATAATTCAATATCACATGTACCAACACTGACTATCTTATTGACGGAATCTTGATCAAGCTTTATATCTCGGCGCATGCGCAGCGAAGACAGAACAGCAAATTCTTCATACGTATTTGCTTTGTTGTCAAAATATTTAATGGAAATCATGCTCATATTCGCGCCACAATGAATCATCGTCTTGCACGCTATTTTGAACTCTATTTTAATTGAGATATTATAGTTCTTAGTAGTAACAGCATATTCTTCGTATATGTTGTCAACATTTTAAGTGAAAAGCATGCAGCATGCTCGCGTTCGCGCCACAAAGAATCTCTTGCACGCTATTTTTAACTCTTTTTCAATTGAGATATAGTTCTTAGTAGTACAATCCATATATAAATGTATAAATATAGAGCATTCAGCTACTATCTTACCTCAAACGTCTACAACAAAGAATACGGAATGAATGGAGTAATTGCTCAGCCGAGCGATGTTTTAAACGACTATAGGATAAATGAGAAGCCATGCCATTTCCGAGGTCGAAGGTCGATGTTTGTGCCTCGGTTTAACATTTTTATAATGTAAACTCATGGATAGATATTTATAAGTTTACATAATAAAATTATTTTTATCAAATATGATACTGCTCCATTTCCCATCTATCAAGATTGATTGTTAGTCGTATCCACCATACGCCATCTATCGGCAGGTGTTCAAAACTTTCACGTACTTTTTTACTTAAGTGCCGAGTAATTCTTATTCGGCAGTGGCGCCACCATCGCATAGCTAATGTTTAAACAAAAATAAACTTTAAATGAATTCAAAAATTTCATATGATAATATCTCAAAAGTATGCTTGAGCAAGATTACTTTTGCAACAAAATTTTAATTAAAATTACAACAAAATTAGACAAATATAATCCTTATAAATATTTAATTGTTTTTTGACTGTTCACATCTTTTCATTCAGTCTCTTAAATTTAAGTTCAAATTATATGATTATACAATTTAACAAACTTATAATTATTTTTTATCAATACGCTTACATTGATTACTGAAAAAATGACAAAAACAATGACAGAAAAACATTTATATTATCAGTAAATAAGAAAAAACATTCACTTTGAAGCTGATTTGTCAATCAGATAACTTTTAACCGACGGATAAATATGGCGGTTTGACACTATCTATAAAATAAATAAAATTTAAATGTCTATTTGTTATATCAAAATAACAGATTTTTACTAAACGCATGTTAAAGTAAAAATTAGATTCTTTTAACAAAAAAAAAACATTTTAATTTCTGCCTGTCTGTTTTGGCTAAACTCTGAAGGACTTTTGACGGAACTCTCACTCTGAAGATATTGGAAGTGACTTAGGTTTACCTAGTTTTATTAGAGATCCGCGCCCCGCAGAAAACCGATTTACGCGGCCGAACTCGCGGGCATAAGCTAGTTTGTATATAAAATATGGTAAACTGTCATATTTATCCTCAAAATTTTTATTTTTTCAAATAAAAATTATCTGGCAATTGAAAAATCAGCCTGTTATCATTATTTTTTGTGTTTTCATTTGACAATCAGTCTTCAAAACACACACATCTTTACCTTCTTATTCCAACATACCTATATTTCGACTTAGTAAGACTATATGACACACCCAAAGACTTAAAAATTAGACCGATTACACACTATGCAACTAAGCGACGTCAGATTACCGTGGACAGTTGCTTAATGTGTTCTCGGCCTTATTTTATTCTGTATCAAGCTTAAAGTATTATTCTACACAGTTCCGGGTTAGGCTCTTCCGAGCAATTTGAAGTCTGTCTGTGGCATTATAACTACTAAACATACGAATAGATTTTGAAGCGGTTTTTAACTATAAGACTGGTTATGTATAAGCATCCTACCGTACCCTCAGTGATTCACAGTATACTCTGACAAAGATGAATGTCTAATACGGAACTGTGTGGTTAAACTTTCAAGCGACTTCAGACCATACCGTCCTCATCTTAACGTTGGAATTCAAACAGGAACCTACTCATCAAATACCTCCCTCCCTCGATCCTGTACCTTGCTGGTCATACGTCCATGGCGGTCACAAGACAGATGTTGGCGAGCGCCATGGCGGAGTTCTGCCGTACTAACGGGTTCGGGTCTTTGATCAGCTGTAGCAGCCGAGTCCGGGCCGTTCGGGTAATGTCGGGATCTAGTTCGGTTTCTTCCGGGTTCTTCTCGCGAATGCGGTATAGTTCCGCGTAGAGAAGACCTGGGTAAATGGAGAATATTGGTCAATATTAGTGCTAATGCTAATGCTCTTCTAGTATCGACGTCGGAATATGATTTGTTTGCCACGATGTCATGATGGTCCAGTGGCTAAGCGCCCGCCTCTAATGCACGAGGCTGTGGGTTTGCAACCGGGCACGGGCAAGTATCAATGCAACTTCTTCTATTTAATATGAACTTTCTAAATTTATCTAGGACTTCACTGACATTGGTGAAGGAAAACATCGTGAGGAAACCTGGACTTCTCTGTATGAACCTGCCCTGCGGGACAATCATACGCTGGGTTTTTTTTTGGGGATGAACGTTGAGTTTTCATTTTAATTTAATATTACCCATTTCTTTTGCTAGATATTTTTTTGTAATGTGTAATTTAAGCTGCTGTATTTGTAAACTTGTACATATTTCTCACATAAATGAAACTAGCCACTCACCAAGTAACAGCGGCGGATGCGGCTTGATCTCCTCCCTCGCGCAATGCAGATAGTTGACCGCAGTCTGCAGACACTTGGCCACACTCGCCGGCAACTCGTCGGCGAGCTGCCTCAGCAGGGCCGACAGGAACTCGTCCAGGTACAACCGCCCTTCGTCCAGCAAGTGAGTCTGTACGAAGTCGTTGGACTTCTTCACGTTGAACGTTTTGAATACTTGTTTGAGAGTGAATTTGCTGGCCTGTGGAGAGAGAATAGAGACTGAATTTGAAGTGAAAGCTACAAGAAGTAGATGGCGGGACGCTTTGGAGAGCTTCCTCAAGAACTGGAGAGAGGAAGCACAAACCAGAAGAAAGGAGAGGGAATGGGAGGAGGCCATTGTCCAGGAATGGGACAGTCAAGGCTAGCAAAAAGAACTGCTAGCAAGCGTCTTGAACAATAATGTTGCCTACTGCACAGCGAAATCAATAAACATTTAAATTATTTTGCGTCAACCGATTATAGCCTGCAAATCATGAGCGTGTGACTTAGTTTATTGTAATTTTAACATTACATTATTGACATAAGGTTGAAATTGCAATTAATCGAGATGAATGAACGTCACAACATCGTGCCTGTTATACTATAATCAGTAAAATAATTAAAGAAGCTCGCTCGTGGATTCAAAGTCAACTTACCCTCACAACATTCGGATTATTATCACACAGATGCAACAAGAAGCAAGGCAGAGAGCTAACTCCCTGGTCCACCAACGCGTCCGACTTTACCCTCCCGGCGATAATGCCGAACAACTTGATGGAGTGCTCCCTCAGTTGCGCGCACTCCGTGTTCATGAACGGACGTATCTTCTGGGATATCGAGAGTAATTCTCTGTCATATTCTTTGTCCAGTTTGTCTAGTTCGGTTAGGAGACGGCTTAGACCCTGGATGGCGGCTAGGGGGACGTTGTCTGTGGGTGTTCTGAAAGGAGAATATTAAATTTTGCGTTAGAAATCAATTGTAACGTTCATTGTAGTCTAGGCATAATAGAGAGACGAAACGAAAAACGTTAATACATCGTCCTTTAAAAATACAATAGGTACGGTCAGCAACAAGTTTCAAAACTACAAATATTGCTAAACATAGATGAGGAAGGTATTTAGGGGGGCTCATTGAAAGACATTTACAAGTTATTTTTTTGGATATCTGGGTCGCCCGTTTTCGAAATAGGCACAAAATAATAAAACTCATTGCTTTTTAGTACCTAACGTGGTTTCTAATCATAATCACATGTTTACAGATAGCTGCACAATACTAGCACAGGTTAAATAAGTACAGATACTTCACTCCATAGAGAAAATCACGCCTGTATTCCCCGAAGGGCTAGGCAGAGGTGTACTAATGCACACCCACAGTTCGCCGGTATATTTAGGACCCATGTAATAGGGGGCGAGGCTATTGCCATTAACCGGGCACAAATCCAAACTCCGAGCTGCTACTGAGAATTTCATAGAAAAACCCAATAACACTTTTTGCTCGACCTGGGAATCGAACCCAGGACCTCTCAGGCGCTTAGGACCACTAGGCTAACGAGGCAGTAACGAGGAGAGTTTTTAAATCTATCAAGGTATATCTTACGGTGTCTTCTGCGCATCCACCCCCTGGCTAAGCGCAGCCAGCGCGGCGGGTAGCGCGTGGTTCCTGTGCTCCGGCTTCAGTTGCGCGATGTTCGCCGCGCCGCGCAGGCAGGTCGCGCGCACGCGGGCGTGCTCGTCCTTCCAGCCCGTGTTCAGGGTAGCCAGCACCGTCTCGATGAGGACCGGGTTGTCGTTACATCTGGGGGTAAAAGGAGATGGGGGCGTATAAAAGGTTTTGTAAAAATATCAGGTGATCTATACATTAATATTTTAGGGTCGTAGCTCCTGCATAGTAAATTATATGCCATTCAATTTAGGGCCTTAAATCGTATGTATTAAAATATTTTTTAAAGTGACAAGATGAAAAAAGTGATATTTCAAAAAAAGTTTTTTTTTAAACAAAAATAAGTCGTTTACATGCAATAATTTTCGCTCAAAGTTACTTAGTATGATAGGCAGTAAGCGTAGTTAATGTCTATGTGATATACACATCACATCATCGTAAAGAAGGGTATTGGTGCCGGTTCAATTACAGACACATGAGACATTTTTACTTTGTCGCTAAAATGGCAACGTACTGCAAGGCGACCTTTTAACATAAGGGGCGCCGTCGGTTTGTAATTTTAAAAATAATCATCCTCTTATATCCGTCTCTTCCTTATTGCATTCAAAAGAAAAAGACAGAAATATAATTACATAAGTTTTAGTCTTTCACAATATCATTGGCACTATAGTCCCACATACCTGTAGTTGAGCAAGTCCGCTAGCAACGCCAGTGCAGCACATCTCTGCGGCGGCAGTGGACACCGGCCGTACGCTGACACTCGCGACACTACTCGCGAGAGATGTTGCGGACACTCGCGGGACAGGGCGCCG
Source organism: Caradrina clavipalpis (assembly GCA_932526535.1). Taxonomy (NCBI): domain Eukaryota; kingdom Metazoa; phylum Arthropoda; class Insecta; order Lepidoptera; family Noctuidae; genus Caradrina; species Caradrina clavipalpis. The sequence goes on along the minus strand of OW052091.1, from coordinate 15,349,074 downwards.
CTCAGTATGGGGGCCAGGTCCAGGAGGGTGGTGGAGGAGTCGCTGTGTTCTATGCTGAGGCAGAGCGAGCAGGCTTCGCGGACCTATGGGATAAAAGGCAACAATTTAGGGTGGAACTAGAGGACTACTAGCCTAATGGATGGACATCGGAATGAAGACTTTTCTAACATGATTTTAAACGCCTCAAAGTTGACATTCCTCGTCAGTTACTTTAAAAAAATGAGCTATTCATTCAAAAGTGCAAGACGGTTAAAATTATGGAACAAAAATTTTTGTACTGGGGTATGTTTACAATCATGTACTGAACCCGTGGTAAAAGTTTTAGTTACGATTATCAGTTATATCTTGAAACACTGATCTTCATAAGTAAACTGTGTGCCATAAGAAATAGAGTTCAAAATCATATATAATAAAGCTGGTATTAAAATCAAAGCTTAGACAACAATTACTGCAAACCTTTTGTTATTACTCTGCAATAAAAACGATTTATATTTTCTATATTATTCATCACTAAAAAAACGACTTCCAAATTCAAAACTTAAGATTCGCAAGCAATATACAAAAACATTTTATTAAAGGTTCCATGTTCAAATTAGCCAAATACGTACCTTAAGACAGTCAGCCTGTTCCAAGAACGCGTTAAAAGTCTGCACCGTTATCTTAGCGGGCGACAATTTAATCGCGTCCCTATTGGGTACAAAGCCGAAGCGTTCTTGATTCTTATTGGTCGGCGGCGAGTACGCGGGCGATTCCGCGTCGATGTAGCAAGCAAGCGTCGTGTATAGCACTGCGAATAAGTCGGAGAACTTGGCTATGCAAGTTGGTTTCATCATGTCCTCTTGGAGCATCTCTCCGAAGGCGCTTATGAGCTGAAAGGGAACCAAGTCTACTGTAGTAAGCCTGGTGAGATTTTTCTATAGACATTTCAGATATGTTTGAAACTTTTATCTAATTAATAGGCATTTAGAGTCGAGCAAGAAAAACAAATTAATCAGGTATTTGGAATAAAATTACGCCAAACTTAATGAAAAATATGCCTATGGTTAAACTGAAGTTAATACTTTTGTATTGTAAGATGTAATTAAAATTAGGTACGAAACAAAGATTGCAAGTTATAGATAATACCTATTTCATAATGGTTACAAAAATAGTTCAAAACCTTAAAACTATAAACACTTTAAAACTAAATCGCTTTTGAATTTTACGTAAATGCGATTACGCTCATGTCTGTACTAATTACTCCAGGTGTATAAATAAATGGGGTCAGAATTAAGAAGCACACTTTCCTAAAATGACTTACAGTTAAGGGCTGGAGGGCAGCGATATGATGATCAGTGATGTGATAGGGGTCTTCATACAGCTCCACAGACGTCATCAGACGAAGGAAATTATCAGTTATAGCGGCACATAGGCCTTCGTCGCGGGCAAGGCTGCGCCAACAAGCTAACACGCTCCTGAAAGAACAGCTTCATGAATTTTCTGCACAATGGTCATTTTGAAGGAGGGTCATAATCCATTGCTTCAAATGTTTAAACAAATTGGTCTGCTCGACAACGATAATAACGCAATGAATAAAGGTAACGTTCCATTTTCAGTTGCTTTAAAAATTAATAATATTTCGTCTATTGAGCCAACTCAATATACGCGACGCGACGACTCATAAAAGTATGTCACTTCCTACTACCCAGTTAGGCTGCAGGATAATAGGATACAGGCTAGCTATACATACAAGTTTAACTCAATAGGAATAAGCACAGGTTAGATTCGTTTGTCTCCTGAATTTCTGTATACAAAATTTGCAGCCAAGTGTTTTCGACTAAGACGGTTTTGGGAAGCATACCTGGCATTTGATAAATTAAAAATGGAAACTTACGGTTTCAGCGGCAACTTCTGCGCCAACAGCACAGCGATCACCGCATTCGAGTGATGACGCGTCAATGACGTCATCGGCTTCATCAGCTTCTGTCTCGCTTCCACTCCCACCTCCGTCATCGTCGCCAAAATCACTTCCACGATCCTCTCAATACTCTGGTACAAGTCCTGGCCCTTATTTGTGAAGAACGCATCCAAGATCGAGCTGATCCCTACGCTTCTCAACTCCTGGTCATCATACATCTCAAGCAAACTCTCTATGAATTGCATATTGTGATGATGAGGTATCTTAGGAGATATAGTCTCGCATAACGCCGTGCAATAATCACTGATCATGTTCAAATCGTTCGTCAGTATATTGTTCTGTAAATGTCCTAAGTTCGACATGCATTCGTCATCAGGCCCTATTGTGTGGCCTTCATACAAGTCTTGTATCTGAATTAACACTTTTACGCAGTCTATAGTCGTTAGTCGTACTGGGAAGTTGGTGTCAGCGATTCCAGGGATTATAAGTCCAAGTAAATATCCCATTTGACCGAACTTGCTCGGAGTTTCGTAATTCAGTTTGACATTTTTGATGTACGTGTCGAAGATTACTTGAAGGATCATGGTGGATGCTGTTCGGATCTCGTCGTTCTCATGACGGATCCATTCCATCAGTAAACTGATTAGATCATCGATGGTGCTCAAGCAAGTCGACTGGATGATCAATTCTTTGATTAACTGGTGCAAGAGTGTGAGACTATCGTTCAAAGTTTTGGCTAGGTTGTCATTTTTGTCACCGTTGCCTTCGATCTCGTATTTCTTTTTGAAGGAAGATAGTTCACCAAAGATGCTATTGAATAGTACCCTTAGTATTGTGTTTCTTTCTTCAGGCAGAATTCCTTTCTGCAACTTCGTCAGCGCCTTGGAAGCCTTTACAATAATTGGGTACAGTTCTACATTCCGCTTGTCTAGGTTAGGATTATAGATTTGCTCCAGAACTGCGTTCAGCAACTGCCAACGATTTCTTAGCACCACGTTATGGTGTGCGGCAGGATGTAATGCCTTGCTTATCTCGTATAAGGTCATGACACTGGCTTTACAGAGGTCAAAAGATGGGTTAGATTTTAAGATATCATACAAAATTGACGTCACATTATCCCCTAATCTCGCTAAGACGTGAACGTCAAGACAGTCAACTGCAACTTTGCCATAACACGTAATAACTGCGTACCTAACAACACCCAACTCCACCTCATTTTTGGAATGTCTTGAAGATAAGAAATTAAGTATCTTACTGCCTCTTTTGGATTCATTTTCTTTGTAAATCGCATCTAACTCATTCAGGATAAACTCTCCGTGCTGTCGCGATGCGATGCCTACGGCTTTACTTACATAATCACTACTTTCCATTGGTATAGATTTCAGTGCAAGTAGTATTATTTTGAGGATCTTTTCAACGACCGCAGCGTTTGACATGTGACATGACAATACTGCTAAGTACTGTAAGGAGACCCCTTTGATCATCGGCGACTGTTTCTTTGATATAATCTGCTGTGATATCAAAGTGGCGATGAACTCTACCCATTTGTTGCTATTGACCTGTTCTACAGCAGACACTAGAAGATCTAGCAACATACTATGCCACTGTTCCTTAGACTCACTTGTTTCAACAAACTTCAAAAGCCTTTGAATCTCAATCGTCCAAGAATTTTTCAAGTTCTTATGGACATCTCCGGAATATTCTTCTAGGAAAACTAGAATATTCTTATTCTTTTGCACCTGATCTGGTTCTACGACATGTGTTAAGCATCGAACGAAGACCAAGTCAGGAGAGCACTTCATTTCAATCTCTTTCTCCGACTGTTCATCTGCTATGACGTCAGAGTTATTTTGGAGGAGTGACGTCAGACAATGGCAGACTGTTGCCATAGACGCTGTGAACTCTTCACCGGTTAGAGCTATCAGCAACAAATTACGTAACTGAGATCGGATGCTTGTAACAGTATTGCACATAAGGACTAAGGAGCTTTTGCACGTATCATGCAAATCTAAAACGTCGTGTCTTGAAACGTTAGCGGGCGCTTCGTAGCCACAATGTTTTATTATAAACTCCACCATTGTGAAATCTTCTGGAGTCGTGATACAGTTTCTATATACCAGTCCTACTATGGCTTTTACTAATAACTTTTTCATTTTAACTCCTTGCTCCATTGTAGTCATTACTTTAAGGAGCACTATGAATTTTACCGCGTAATTTTCGACGAAAACTTGGGAGGAGGTCGTCAAATGAGTTAGGATTATGACAGCTTTCATTCTGTCTTTTTCCTGATTATTCTTACATTGGTGGAGAAGACTTTCTATGGTTTGTTCTGGAAACTGTCCCGCCATATGATCAAAGCACCGAAGAACCTCAAAATGATTCTTCACCGTATGAGGCTGATCATAATCAGGTTCTAATACAACCAGATTGAATAAAACATGGTTTATGGAATTAATAACGCTATCATTCAAGCTCAATTTCGGGTTCAGCGGCGAGGGAGACAACAAATACGATATACATTGACTTATGTAGTAGAAATTGATTGCTGGTTTCCGGTATAAAGACAGCAATGAAAGCACGAATTTGTTTACAGTCTCGTTAAATTGTCTTTCGGATATAAGTCTGGTGATAGGTCCTAACGCTTCAAGTACAGATTCAGCTACTTTAGGTTCGTATGAAGCAAGCCATTGGTTGTATAGTACGTCGAATATGATGGTGAATTCTGTGACAAAATTGTCTTTAATCGATGTTATGTTGTCGTTTTCTACGTTGTCACCTATTTGTTCTGATACGGCAACAGCGAAGTGGCCGAAAGCTGAAATAAAAATATTTTCTTTATGGTAAACAATGCTACATAAACTAACGCTAGAATTTCGAGGGGTAGGCCTAGATGTAAATACACTCATATTTCGCCGGGTTTTGTAGCATCCTACTACGACTAATATTCCAAGACCTACACCTGTGCTGTCTGTGTTTAATTTACACTATTGGTGTAAATTAAACACAGACACGGAATGCTTCATTTTCAAAGATAAAAATAATAAGGAAATCCTATTGGTGCAAATCAGACACAGCTTTAGCAACGCAGCTTAGCTCAAGTGGAACCGCAACCCTCTTATTGCAACAAAACTTTCCGTAGATATTTTTAAAACTAATTTGCACACAAACAATATACATTTACAATAACAATTTGTACCTAAACCCGATACGGCTAATAAACAAGCATTAGGTACAGCCTTGCAGTTTTATGAGCGATAAAACAATGAATTTAGATAATTTATGTAACATCTGCTATTTATATCATATGTTCAATTGTTATTATAATAATGTGTTTATATTGAAGTGAGACTTCTATCTAGACTTTTTTTAATACATTTAATAGATAATAACTTTATTATGTCTGACTCAGACTAGACTGTCGATATAATTGATTGTAAACTATTGTTTCCATGCAGTAATACCGTCGAATTAAAGTAAGTTAGTATGCTTGTAATTCACGATTTTAGTGTAACATAATGACAGTACGGATGAAACAAGGCTGAGCGATTGGTTGCAGGTACAGCGCTGCATATGTATTACGTTCAATTCAAAAGGAGTAAATATTTGTATGGACTAGAGGTAGTTGTGCCGTTTGGTGAGACGTGTATGTGAGTTTAAGATGTTTAAAACCGGCCCCACTTTAAAGGAAAATATCCAGTGATATAAGTTTGTAAGTAGAAATATCGCACGGAAACCTGGATTTATAATATAAGTCTAAAGTCTGAAGTGTGAGTCTAGTGACTTCTCTGAAGAGGCCTTTACCCTGTAATAGGATTACAATAAAAAATATCTTACCATAAGCGAAAGCCTGCTTCAATCCATCAGCCTTTACCATCGAGAGTAGAGGCAGCATTTTGCTGAGAATCTCCTTAATATGCGGTACCACTCCATGCGTGTTTACTGCAGCCAACGTGCCCAAAGTATGGGCAATCGTGTAGTGGGGCACTGACGCTGGAGACAGCTGGTTAATCAGTGATCGGAGGACCTGCAAAAAAAATCTTATATTAGTAAACTAGCTATTACCCCCGCGATGTCACTTCAGATACATCTTTGGTTACAGCTCCGCTCCCGTTGCTCGAAGCGTGATGTTCTAAACCTTCCTATGGTTTGGTTCGATTGTTTCTTATGGAGAAAAATTCCATACCAAATTTTATCAAAATAGCTTCAGGCGTGAAAGAACAGAGTAACAGACAGACCAACATAGTTACTTCATTTAAATATGTAATAGTTTGGATTGTAGCGATATCTCGACGTTAGATTGACACCTGTCTTGTAACAAATACCTTAATATTGCCCACTGTTGGATTTTCAACCCTCGGTCCATCGCCGACAGTCGAAAATGCGTTTATAAAAACAAGCATAAATTAAATAAACAAGCTGTTGAGATACGGTACTAAAAGAAAGCGGGGAGGCCACATTCCACCCAGTTATCTATTTATCTATGTATGTTCAGTATCATTAAGCAAATAAATAAGATTTGTATAAGTATTTGGATTACCTACACGTTATTTGGGTTTTATATCCCAAGGTTCCAAACGGGACCCTATTACGTAAGGTTTCGCTGTCTGTCTGTGTGTGCGCCTTGTGTCTGACTGACAAAAGGCTCTCTTTATCCGTAATAAGTAGACACTTAACATTTTAAGAGTATGTCTGGGTGCTATATGATATATTTCATTAACAAATAAATGAAGAATCCGTAAGATAATTCACGCGGACGAAAGGCGATGCTGGAAAAAAGGCTAAAATATTATTACATTTTTTGTATTTTGATGATATAATTCGTCTTCAGATGTTTGGACGCTTTAATATTATATAAAAGGAAAGATTTGGATTATGTAAAGTAATGGACCGATTTCAAAAATTATTTCATCATTAGAATGCTACAGTGTCTCTGATTAACATCACGCTACTACTACACACATACAGACACATACTACAACATACACTCACCACTTCACGCAGGTGAAATCTGCCGGGACTGCGAGTTGTTCGAAAGAGATACCGCGTCCTTGGAACGCAAAGGGCACAAGAACGAACATGGATGGGATTTAGTCAGTAAACACTTCCTCTCGGGGCAGTCATTTGATGATTTACCATCAGTAAAAAAAATAAGCGCAGGTGAAATAAGCGCAGGTGAAATAAGCGCAGGTGAAATAAGCCACGCGGACGAAGTCACGGCTAGTTCGCTAGTATTATGCAGAAGACAAATCATCTTACAAATATAGTACAGTCTGCATCTCCACTCGTCTATGACCGTCAACAGGCAACTACAGGAAATGGCCACTGTTAGCACCAATTTAGGCGGTTGAGTAGGATGAGAGAGCTCTTAAACCAGACAGATTACGGTTGCAACTAGGCGAGTGACGCATTCAACATTGACACCACTTAGACGGAACGTTGGTAAGTGAGATGAAGTCATGTAAATTATTATTTTATATTATTGCGTTTCAAATTAATAAATATTATTAATCCCTGTCTCCCTTGACCGAATTTCGGCAAATCTAAATGGAAACGAACAAAGTACGCAGGAGATATTATGGTGCACAAGTGTGAGCGCAAACACAGGTGCACTTCCTCTCCCCTTTCTCATAGTCCCATAGGACGGTAATCCGAAACAATCGGGGAGAGATCAGGCATTTAATCTGTGGATCAGGCGCAGCGCAGGGCAAGAGGCTTTACATATTTTACAAATACTGAGAAATTCCTAAAAAAACCCAATAATACTTTGTCTCATCTAGGAATCGAACTCTTGCAAGCATGAGACCAATGGAACATTTTAAATTATCATGCACATATTACTAGCTATCAAACATCAAGTTTTGGTTGTCGGTTGTCTGTTCTGGATAATTTAATCTTTGGATCTAATAAGTCTGTCACGATTTTTTCATGGACGACAATAACTCGACACGACAAAATCACATTTTGGATTTAACTCAACAGAAGTTGTTTACCAGGAAGTTAGGATAGGATAATTCCAATTTCAATTGCTACTGTTACTAGCAATTGAAATTAGTTTTAAAAACATTATAATACATACTAATATCATAAAGCTGAGTTTTTATTTGTTTGTGTGTATAAACCCGCTACTCTCTAGAACTACCAGTCATATAATGGCCAGATTCATAATGTATAGTATTGGTATAACGGGCTGGTGTTCGCAACTCCACGTCTAAGCGCGTATTTTGCGTACCAAAAATTCGTAACGTATAGTACAGGCCGAGCTGGATAACATCACGTTACAACCCCACGGGAAGAGAGCAGTAATTCAAATCTTTGCAAAGTTTGTAAAACAGTATCAGTACCTATAGTTTAAATACTAATAAATATCCACAATCATAAGAAATAAATAAATAGAAATATCATCATTATCATATCAGCCACAGGACGTCCACTGCTAGACGTAGGCCTTCCCCATACATTTTCAAAAATACCAGTTATAAGATATAGTAAGAAATCAACAAAATATTCACCAGATCCAAATGCTCATGTCCCACAGCGACCAGCACTGCAGATGCACCCATCTGTACCACGGGCTCGTACTGAACGTTCTCCATCATGGCACGCAACATGGCTGTCACGAGGTTGGTAGCCGCAGACGTCTCTAGCCTCTTTACTTGATTGACGCATGTTTGCTCTAGAACTCTGTAAGTTTACGAAGATATTGTGAATGAAAAATGCCCAATGACATCATTATAGGTAGGTATATCAATTTGGCATATAAATGTTGAAATCAATAACAAATCTATACATGAGTCAGTATAATATATCAATTTATAATCGACGGGCCTGTTGGTCTAGTGGTTAGTGGCCCTGACTGCTAAGCCGGAGGTCGTGGGTTTGATTCCCACCCAGGACAAACTTTGTGTGATGAGCATGATTGTTTGTTCTGTGTCTGGGTGTGATTTATCTATAATGTGTATGTATTTATAAATTATATAAGTATGTATATCAGTTGTCTGGTTACCATACATAACACAAGCTCTGCTTAGCTTGGGATCAGATAGCCGTGTGTGAGTTGTCCCAAGATATTTATTTATTTTATTTATTTATTTATTTAATCATTTTATCCTATACTAATATTATAAAGCTGAAGAGTGTTTTTGTTGGAATGCACTAAATGCTAAAACTAATGGTCCGAATAAAAAAATTCTGTTGCTTATAGGAAGCTGCGTAATTCCCTGCATGATATAGGATAGGCTATAATTTATTAAGAAAAGAATTACTTATGTAAGCAAATACAGACAATGTGGAGCACAAAAACTACTTCTTATGTTGAAATATCAGAGTATTAATATTATTATTTTACCTGTGTCTACTAAACTTATTACATAAGACAATAATTAATTAAAATATTTAAGAATAAAGAATTCATGATATTTTATATTTTTCTAAAAATTTGTTATTGAGATAAAATTACATAACATTAATAATGAGACCATTATAAATGTTTTTCCCTATTTGGCTGTGTAATACAAATACTGCATTTTAATTTATATTATTTACATAAGTACCTATTTATTGTGCAATTTGTGTTGTGATTCTGCAGAGAATTAGAAATATTTATTATTTTACATTCAATGGGAAAGTAAGTAATATAAAATATGCTTATGTAATAATATGAATTAATTCCATGTTTTAATTTATGCATGGCATTGAATGAATAAATAGCAAATGTGTGTTTTTTTATACTAAAAGAGTCTCATATTTATTTTACTACATCATTAGCTAATTAAATTAGTCTTTTTCCAAATATATTGATGTCGACATCCAGTCTAACAACTCATTACTTATTATATTTCAATTTGCCGGGTTGATGATTGGGAGAATTAGTCATGCAACTATATACCTTCTATTGTACGATAATATTATTAAGGTGTCAAGATAAAATATGATGCAAATTGCACAACAAAGGTATCTACGTAATGCCAGGTTATTACCCTTATTGCAATGACAAATATAATGTAAAAACACATAAATCAACCGTAACATCATCTCATGGCGTAAATTATAACAATAAACAACTCACTTTACAATGTTTCCAAGCTGCGCAGGATTAACTTTCACAGTATTTGTGTAAAACTCGCAAAATATTTCTATCACCTCATTTGGATAAGTATTCGCTATTTTAGTCAGTGATTTTATTAGAACATTATTCACGGAGTTCTCGTTATCGCCGACAGCGTTAATTAACACTGTCACTGTATCTGTAAAAACGAAAATAAATAAGTTTTTGCACCTTGAAGCCGTACAAGTAAACAATGTAAAGTTTTTACTTTTACCTTTGAGAGATTCTGATTTTGAAGAAGACATCTTCACTTAATCACATATCCTTGAACTTTTTTAACTAGTTATTCGCAATTCAATCTGTTTTTCTTATTCAAAGACAACCAGGGAAATTATTAACGAAAACATGACACAGCTGTGCACCAAGATGCGTCACAATGACATATAAAAATTAGTGTTGCTAGTATTTTATTATAAAACAACTACCACAATTATATTAGTAATTCGTAGCGAATAGAAGGCCAATTCACGTAAATGAAAACGTTACATCATCACTGTGGCAATCAAAAAAAAAAACATGCCATAAAACTAATGAGAGATATTTTAACTTATTGAATTTGAAATTAGAATGCAAACGTTTTTAAAAATAAGGTGATTACTCCACAGACATCATAATACATGCATCATAGTGCATTGAAATAATATTTAGTTGAGCGTTTTTTTAGTGACCTAATGAACAAATCTTATTTTAAAAGTAGCTGTTAAAGTATGAGTTCATAAAGAAAGAGGAGCTCAAAACTGTTGTTATTACATTCTAGTGAATGACAGCATAATGCTTACCCTTGCAAATGAGTAAGAACAACAAAATACCTATATTTAAACAAAATACTTAAATAGTAGATTTTCTACATAACACTTTGTCTTTGGTAATTGATGCCATTTAAAGCAGTTTTTACACTTGATTCTCTTTGGCATTGTTTTTTGCAAATCGCGAAAATGATTCAAATCAAATGCTAATAAATTCAGAATGAATCACTTGAATTTCATGAAACAAGACAATTATTACAAAATCAATCAGAGCATTGATTTGTAAATATTTACAGAATTTCAAAAACTTTATTCCATTATTACTTGTTAGAATGGAATGTACAATATTAATTTAAAAAATTTAACAGTAACACATTTACATGAAAATCTGTTGTTATTTTGCTCTTAGTTTTTGGTTGCCTTGCCTTTCTAGTTGAAGTTTTACACAGTTAAATGAAAACTCCTCTTAATTGGCTGACATTAAATTTTAATGTTGCCAATGAAATAAAAATAATAAGGAAAACAAAGACATTACGAATTATTGCCAAATACATTTTATATAGTTTCAGAGAGGATAATAGGTATAAACGTCGGCTGCTTTCAGTTGTTTTGCTAATTTTCATGTAACATAATGTCAGTTACTTTTAAATTTCATTTATGTTTAAATGCCAGCCTCTACAATCTACAATTATTTACGTCATATTTTAATGATTGATAACATAACATCCTATCACGCCTGTATTCCCCGAAGGGTTAGGCAAAGGTGTACCAATGTACACCCACAGTTCGCACTATATTTAGGTCCCATGTAGAATGGGACGAGCCTATTGCCAGTAACCGGGCACAAATCCTAACTCCGAGCTTAGGACTTATAATAAAAAATAAGCTGTTTAATGATTGATGTTTTTCACAATAAAAATTAAAATGGTTACCGAGTGTTTAAAATTACATGTCCTGCCACAGTGATGATTTGATAAGTAAGCACGGTGGCACGGTTTAGTAAGATAATAAAATGTGGAAAATTTTGTAACTAATACCTACTTATCTTAGACAAAGATAGTTACAAAATTGTTATAGAAAGAAAATTAAAATATTGTTTCTCAAATATTGTGACATTTTCTACGATGAGATTGAATAGGCAGTTTAAACAAATTAAAATGCGGCACATCTGTTTCAAAATTATTTAGTCTATGCTCTTCCTGTTCGATGGTTCGACGGGCGTGCGACGACGAGAGAGAGAATCGCGTTCTCAACTTCGCAAATTGTGGATATCGCGGTCGTGCGATCTCATTCTACGAACGGGATTTATTCCCACAAAACGAAAAACTCGTAACACACCATTTTCTACACATTCGTGCATTACCGCATAAAAACGAAAACGACTTTCACCGGATACATCGATAATTTGATTAACGAAAGCAAGGGGGGCTCGCAAATAATCCCACATATCATTGAATTTATATCACAAATTCAGAATGTGTCCGTGTGTTTGGTCAGTTACCGATATATCTGTGTGATGTACTGTGTTGTTCGTTTAAGTGACAAAGCAAAAGCGTTGGCTCCCATTCGAGACTATTATCCTATTCGTGATTACGTTGGGCCGGGAACTGGCCACTTGGTTTAGTCGCCGCGGGGACTCCAAAGCGGTAAATACGGAGGCGCAGATCCTGCTTCGCATCATTTATCGTCAGGATTGCGGTGAGTACGGTGCCGACTCGGTACGGTCACTTTTTCATACAATTTTTACGAGTAGTTATATCGAGGCGAGTTTTAAATTTTCGTACTTGGCATCTGACATTGAAGTCAGTCCGATCAGGTGCCCGTAAGTCTTAAAATAGCTATAAAATGTAGAGTCTGGCCTGGCACCGTAGCAATCAGCTGATCTGTAGCGTTTTAATTATAACGAATTAGGTAACTAATTGTTTGTTGGGAGTCTCTAAGATTTCGTTATCGCCGGGAGTATAATCATTTGATTATTATAATGTTGATAGTGTTATCTTCAGAGATAGAGTGTTACATGTATTGGCAGTCTTGACACATTTCCAGTGATTTGAACTTTGTCCTTTTTGCAGATTTAAAAATGGTGCAGCAAGATTTGACTTAGGCAAGTCGGACTCTTAAGTTCAAGTGGTAGTCTGGAATGGCTCGGGGTGGCTCACGGGTGTGAGCTCCGAGAGAGCTAAAGACAATCGGCAAGTCAAGTGTAGTGTTGTGTAGTGTCTAGTCATAGTGTGAGTGTGAGTGACGGTGGAGCCGGGATGCCCTCCGTGATGTTGTCGGCCGTGCTTGAAGAGGAGCCCGATCTGTATGAGGCGTTCCCCCCTCATGTTGACCCCACCGGTATCACTATCCTCACTGATAGCCCACCAGGTAAGAAAATATATATTTAACATTAATATTTACTTATAATAAAATATTTTAATTCTGTTATATTATCGCACTCAATTAGGAACATTATGCATCACTCACTGAAATATATTATTATACATCTTATATAATTTGTAAGAAGGTCACAACGTTCAGTCACATATTATCATAGTTTTTAATTGAAAATGATTACTTGATTAATTCAATTCAATGTTGTTTGTTTAATTTGATAAATTGACTCTTATAATATTTTATTTTACCTTAACTAGTATGGCAGAATTCATATTCTTATTTTACAAATTTTCTTCTGCTAATTACTTTATTTATCAGTAGATATATTTTTTTTAAGGATGAAGAAAAATACTAAAAAAAAAAAATGAATTATAATCTAGTAACACTGGTATATTTAAAAAGGAAATATAACAATTCAAGTGTTGTAAGTTCCATAAATAAAACAAAAATTAGAGCCTGTGTCCTACCAATACCAAATTATTTATTACCACTTCAAGACTTTGACATTTTTGCACAACAATGTTAATTAATAAAACATGAAAATATTGTCTATTCATTTTTTTTGTATCCTCCTGTAAGTAATATTTCCTTTATGGTTACAATTTACTTTGCATGGTTGTTCAAAGAATAGACAAGAAACTCATTTTTAATTATGAATAGTTCTGGTATTGTGCAATTTTGTTCTAGTTTCGTATTCAGCAAATAATTGTATTGTTTTCTCTGAGTCACAGAAGATCGTTTTTACAAAATGACTCACGCATTTTTACCAAAATAGTCTTGCACCTTGACTTTTGGATGTTAGTTCTCGAAACAAAGCATTTCCGTTACTTCTGGCAATTGAATCGGCTTTCGGAGTTTGTTCGGGAACCTTCTGGTTGGTCCCAAACGACTTTCGGAGGTTTTCGGGAACATTCTCGAAACCCATACCGGCTTTTGGAGATTTTGCCGGGAAACGACGTTCTGGACTCCCGGACGCTCATTTCTCTAAGAAAAAAGGGGAAAGCGCATGTATTAAAAAAAAAACCTGAGTACAATATTTTAGGTTCATTTTACGTCTACGGAAGATTTTAACTTTCAACAACTTAATTAGATGTTGGTTTTGACGTATACGCAGCGACCATGAAGCTATCCTATTGCGGAAACCGAAAATACTGAATAAGCAAGAATATGAACTTCATAAAATCATAACATAATGTTAAAATGGAGTTGCGCATTTTCCGGTATGCAAGTCGAAGTAACAAAACGCTGGCTAGACACAAAAACAGCACCGCACGTCGAACGCCGTTTTGGTCAGCAAAAAAACCAATGAAATATGATTGTTTTAAAAAAAAAAGTCTTTCAAACTTGAAGAATTACCTAGAAAATCCACTGCAGCCAGCTCTGAAATTAGGCGATAGATCAGCTAAACTCCTCACGTCCGTGTTTTTATAAGCACCTCATATTGTTGCGTGATAAACTATTATAATTCCAATTGCAATTAATTATGTGCTTAAAGAAAATTTCAAGGAATAGAAACTGGTGCGTTAAAGGCAAATTAATCGATTGAAGTAAAAGAAATGCAGTTTTTACTGTTTCTGTAAACTATTCAATTACTTGGTAGTCGTAGAAAAACCATGCAAGCTTCATTGGATTGACGGGAATTCAGACAAAGTAAAAATTTGTTAGACTGCTTTTGAATATCGGGACTTTTTTGAACTTTATTATTCATCGACATTACAGGTAAATACTAAAACTAGGACTGAGGCATAAGTTTTGAAATAAGAACGTTTTGCATTTGAAGTACGATTTAAAATTGTTGCGTCATCCCGTATTCTAGACTTCAAGGAACATAACCACACGCAACATCCAGGATGAGCGATAATTTAGATAAGAATAACTCAGGTACTTTAAGTACCTAATGATCTCATGAAAAGAAGCCATTAAGGAGTCTGCCCACTACACTGTACCTTGATTCTGCCAGGAAAGTGTAGGGCAAAAAATATTCTTTGCATTGAAAAGTATGTGACCACCGTTCCGTCACTGACCAACACAGTCGCGTGACATGCACGGAGCGTCAACAATTTTATTGTCGGGTGATATTGATGCGTTCTAATGGGCGTAGTAGTTGGTTTCATGTTTCTTTCCGTACTGGATACGTTCAAAACCACGGTCATATCATGGTACGGTGTACTTCGCAGACTCTTAATCACTTCGACCTACACATTATGCAAGACACTGAAAGAATTCACACTTTGTGGGTTGGAAGAAAAAGACGAGTGAATTTCGCTCGGCCTATAAAAAAGTCTAGACCTCCTTATCGGCTTTGGTAATGTCTTACCAGGTTCCTTAAACCGATCTTGGGATCCGCATCAAAATTTAACGGTGTTGAAAACGTTTCGGGTTCCTAACTGCTTCCGAAAGTGTTGGAGATAATGTTACGAGGTTGTAAAAGATAGTTGTTAACTCTTAACTAGAGTCCTGGGTCTTGTTAATAGATGATCGGTGCGGTTAAATTCGACTTTGTTATGCGTACTATGTTCGTATTACAAAACTTCCGCGATCAAGTGCTTGCGTTAGAATGTGATGGATAGGACATGGCAATCTGCTAGCTAGGTGGACATCTTAATTTCTTACGTAAGAATAAGAAAAATTCTATTGGTCCATTGTTACATAAACAAAATACATATTTACAAAAATACTTACTGTACTGTGTATTTTATAACATGTGTTAATAAATTTACGGTGGTCCCCAAACTAGGCAGCGCCTGTATCTTGGGGGCTAGAAATGCAGGCGCAATATAAAATGATTGCAGTGCAACTTGTAGGATGAAAGCGGTTGATAAAGCTCATTTAAACGATTACATCTAAGTCGATTATCTGGACAGCAATTAATTTACCAATCAGCTGATATCCCTTCATTAAGGCTAATGTACTGGGAAAGTGAAATTAAAATTATATTCGACCAGAATTCGTATTTTGCCGAGGAACTTGTAGCAATGCGAGCTCCATCAGATAGTATATTGTAAATTATACTGAGCTGGTTCTATGTATTCAATACTGTAATAAAAATACGTTCAAAATCTCCTCGTGCTCTCATATCAGCGGCAATCAATCTTTAAAATGCAGGTAAATTACAGGCATTACTAACTGAGATTCGAATGATCTTAAAAATATGATTATCATCTTTCGGGTTAAAGACTGAAAAGACCCTAGAAAGAAACGAATATTTTTATCAGAAAAACAAAGACGTTCCTAGAAGGACCCCTTCTATAATGCAGTCCCATAAAATATGGAGAATTTCTTCAAATTTCTGCTAAAGAGACAGCCAGAGAAACACAAAGGTCCCACGCCGTCCACTCGAAAACTGAGAAATAACTTGTTCGATCCGCTTCCAAACTAGTCATTCAGCATGTTCATTGACTTCATGTTTCTTCACAGCCAACGAGTTTCCCTGAACGAGTGTAATGCTTGGATCATTGTTTGTGAAACACTGGCTTGTTGTGCATTGCACTGTCTAAACACTCTTAGCCGTGACAATAGTGACTTAACTTTAGCAAATGGAGTTCATGTTAGCAACGTGGTTGGATTGTATTTTGTAGGCGTATTCAAGTCTGAAGATTTCGTTGCGGTTGTTCTGTTTTTGAGACGAGGATTTTGGTGGGCAGCTGGGAGCTGGATTTGTTAATTGACGGGGAAAATTTTGAGGAAGACCTTACATATGGGTTAGTAGCAAAAATCTTGTATTATTTGTCTTTTTGCCGGTTAAGATATTTTACTCATTTTCTCCATTGGATCTTCTTCCGTTTGTGTCTTAGATAGTTAACATTGCATCCAATGTGAAGCCATTTTAGCAGAACCATGTTTATCATCATTTTTCCGGATGCATCGAGTTCTGTATTTTTTTTTATAAACAAGGGTTCAAATGTTATACGGTGCAATTTTTCTAAAGTCACTAGTATCCTTCCATGTGCTTTAAATAACAAATTGACAACACACTACGTTTATGTAGAAACGATGATCGTGTTCAGTAGTGAACTTGAAACATCCGTTACATACGGTTGATAAGAATGGTGGCCCACTCATGTGCTGCAAGTAGGGTTGCCAGATCCTGAATTCGGAAACCCAAAACCCAGCCAGTGAAGCCGTACTTTTGGGTTAAATTGGGTAAAAAAGACGAATTTTATAGCTGAATTTTAAAACGATATCATTATAGTATTTATTTTTTCCATGCTTTATCATGAAATAAACTTCTAATGAATTCTAACAAAAGCCGGACAAGCCGGGCACTAACTAAATTGGCCGGACACGCATCGAAAAGCCTGATTTTGTCCGTTTTATCCGGACGTCTGGAAACCCTAGCTGCATGCAATGCTGAAAATAATATACCTATTCTACAAAACTTGTATTTTAAAACCGGGTGCTTATCGTCTCACCGACGAAGTTTAAAACAGAATAAATTGGGGACAATAAGTTCGAGCTCTTTTCGCTATTTTAAACGTCTCCGAGTTTCTCGAAACTTTCTTGCGAGTTGTGACCATCTTTCATAATATTGACCGCGCTCCCAAAGGAGATAAAATCTTTATTATAAAGTCTGATAACAGCCTCATAAAGAATGGTGTTACTTTTAACAAAAAAATATCACACCTTTTTATTCGTTTGTTATCACTTTTTATTGCAAAGTGTAATGTGTAACGATAAATGTCTGAAAGCATTTCCTTTTGCGTTTATTTGTGGCGTGTTTTTATTAGTCCTTTAGTTTTTTTAAATGTCACGGTTATTTAAAGAAAGACTAAAGTATTTGCACAGTAAAATAACATAATTATGTCGTACCCAGTATCCACCAGTTTGATTGCCATCACGGATAGATCTGTTGATCTTTAATTAAGAACTATTTGCTAAACATATTTTCGTGCACTGTCAACTAACACTCTGGTCATAAAAGCAATTTAAATATCGAATGCTATGTCAATATTTTGAGTAAAAACCGTGATTTGCCCAGGATAGCCCCCGATTCAGAACTGCTCGCCAATAGTTCGATATGATGACGAATTACCAGAACGAATTAAGATAAAATTGACAAGTTTTATCGTAAAGCATGTCATGTCCGTGTATGACATCAATTTCGTTTTGAAATCGTTCCACTGTTCGGTAAATCTATACGACTTTAGTTAAATAATTGGTAATAACAAATTGCCTACGATATTTAAGTAAAATAGTTAATATGAGCTTCCAAACCGGTAGTAGGTACAGCAAATGTCTTCATGTCACAACCGAAGTTCTAGAGCAGGAAACCCTTTTGACACTTTCAGAAAATACCAAAAATAATAAAATGAAATATGTCGAGACATTCCATTTTCTTTACCTGTCACGTCTAAAAGCATTCATAGAAACAGTTCCATTTTGTTGACTCCACAAGCAATTTCATACCAACAATGTTTTCGCTAAAATTCGCTAGTGAAAAAATGAGAGGAGAAAGTGCTTTCTTTCTAATGAATAATAAGCATTTAATGACTGTAATTTATTCCAAACTCAGATTGAGAATGAATGCAACTGTTTATAAGAGTGTTGCCAATACTAAAAATAAGACTAGACGAGAGACTAGTCTATTAAAGTTAATTAGGCTTGAGGTCTTTAGAACAAAGGTAATAAAGTGCTCAGAATACTCACTAATGTTCGTTTCTTTTACTGTAATTTTGTTTTATTATTTTCTTTAACATAAAACAAATTTAGAACTAGATTTTGCCCGCAACGTCGCCTGCGTATATGTCGATTATCGCGGATTCAAACAAAATCACGAAATGAAAAGTTGCCCGTCATTTCTTGGGCTTCAAACTTACCCTGTACTAAATATCATTAAAATAGGTTTAGTATTTTAGTAGTGAAAGTGTAGCTGACAGAGAGACAATTTACTTTCATTATATAATTTATAATTAACATTGAAACAAGTAACATGGAACGAAATAAAAAACGGTAATTTAAAAAACTAAAAAACCCGACTGCTATTCTTTAAAAATCCCTAAAACAAGATAAATTGTAGCAGTCGGGACCCATTCTAGAAATGGAGGATTAGTGAATTGAGAGCACATACCTATATTACATTGCAGATGGTCCCGAATGGGTCCCGACTGCTACAATTTATCTTGTTTTAGGGATTTTTAAAGAATAGCAGTCGGGTTTTTTAGTTTTTTAAATTACCGTTTTTTATTTTTTATTTTTTTAGTGTTTTGAAAAAGAAATTAATATACCCAGTATCACTCTTACAGTAAATACGAATCTAATGACACCTCTCAAGCTAAAATCCATCGAGCCGTTCAGGCTGCAGAGCGATCCAAACATTTGAATTTGGCGCCAAAAATCCGCCATTTTGATTTTTTTATTTTGACATACCCAGTGTCACTCTCACAGTAAATACGAGTCTAATGACACCTCTCAAGCTAAAATCCATTGAGCCGTTCAGGCTGCAGAGCGTGCCAAACAATTATACATACATACAGCCTTGGCCAAAAGTATTAGGCACCCCCACAAAACCCTAGCAACTAATAAAGTATTACAAATATAAAGCTATCTGTTATACAATAGCCTATAGGGTGTATTCAAACGTTAATTAAAACAATAGAAACGGTATTTTGACGTGCCATAAAACAGCTGATGCAAAAATAGCGAAAAATGGCATTTCATGAGAAATATTATTTTTTTCTCTTCATCTTCTTTCGCTGTTCATAGTGGCAAGAAGCTAGTGTTTTTGTATTTATTTGTTGCATATCTATTACGAAATGCCTAAACAAAGTGAACTTTGTACAGAAAAACGGATAAAAATCAAGATTCTACACGAAGTGGGCAAATCTCAGGCAGAGATCGCCAAGTTGATAAAATGTTGTTGGTATGCGCTCCAATCTGCTCTGAAAACCTTCGTGGAGACTGGTTCTTACAAAAACAGGCTGAAAACGGGCAGAAAACGTGTGACTACTGAGTGCCAGGACAGAAAACTCATTCTTGAATCTCTCAAGGATCGCCAAAAAACTTCTTCTGAGCTCGCTGCAGCTCTATCGGAGGACATTGGAAAGCTGATTAGTTCTC